>OY720107.1:30196309-31479851 GCA_963082835.1 Leptogaster cylindrica
TGTGCACCACTACAGAGGAGCAACCGTTATCAGAGTTGAAGTGATAAAGCAATTAGGTATTTTCTACCGCCGTCATATGTAGGTATTATAATTTTATGTATTATTTTTAAATGCCATGTGAACTACGTGTAGCCGCAAAAGTAAAATTGTTTACGCTAAAAATGTTGAGAAATTGTGGGAACCATCCAACTTCCATTGCACCAAAGGGTAGCAAACGAAACACACCGAAATTAAAACACCTTGTCCAGTTCCACAATGGTGTCTCATTTTTTAATATCTTTAAGCATACCTGTAGAAGGGTTTCACAAATTCCGGACAAAAACTGCAGTGTAAAGATAATAATCGCGAAATGAAAGTAAAAAAGGGTCGCCTCATTTAAATATTGCACACGCTTCGATACAAAAGAAAGGAAAAAGGTTGTCTCAGGCTAATTCAATGCATTCAAGTCAAAAGTAGAATGCGGGAAAAAAATGTGAAGCGTAGAAGGATACAATAAAAAAAATTAAAACTTACCCACAGGATGTATTAAAACACTCAAAATTGTATGGTGCAGGACATGGAAATCCAAATGAATGACCATCACCACCACCACCATCACCACTACAACCTCATAATGTGGTCACTCTTCCGGAATAATTGATCTTTTCTAATCCTTCACCGGCAGCTGGTTGACCATGTGAAAGGAAATTTAAGGGACCTTTTTCGATTGCCTTTTGTGTGCCATAAAAAACAACAACACATTTTTATTTTATAGAGATGTTTCATGGAACATTTTAGCACAAAACATCCTTTTTGTGGTCAAGATTGCTTTTGTTTGTTTTCTACATCATTGTACAATGTACTTATAGGATATCTAAGATTAAACAGTCTGTACTCTATATTTATATATTAAACTCTAATTTTGATAAAATACGAAAAAATCTAACAGCGAGGAGAACAAAGAGTGCCAAGTACGAAGTCCTCTCTGATCCGCCTGTCGCGTGGACGTGGCGGCTGTCCTCTAGTTAATCCTCAGTGTTCCAGTGCTGCCGTATATAACGCCGCGAACGGTAACAGTTAAGAATGACTGACTTTCGCCCCATACTTTTTGTTTTACTATCTTGAAATAGACCAAATCCACACAAAAAACAATGCTCAAATAATAAAAATATTTTCAGAATAATTACGAAATGAAATGATGATCGTAATTGAAATGCGCATAGCTACTGAAATAAAATTACAACAATTTGCGAATTTCATTTTGAGAATCCATTAAAATTAATACATCTGCATCGACGTCACTGCATGGGAAACAACTGAAATTATAAACATTTACATCCGGATGTTGAATTAACAATGAAGCAGTCAACCGTTAAAAAGTAATGAAACAACTAAACCCAGATTCAGCGTTTATAGTGCCGTGAATTTATTTCTAAATTAATTTGCAACATCAAATCTCTCTCCTCAATAATAAAAATAATATGATGCAACCGCAAAAGCAAATGAAATTTATTAAAAGAAAATTGACATAATTATTATTTCGTATTGTACCAGATTAAGATCCGCGTTGAGTGTTAGAATCACAATAAATATTTATGTAATGCAGTAAATTGCATATGAAAGCAGCGGAATTGAGCTCCCAGGTCCATCCCCCTTCCCGACACTGCCTGAATTATTCACTATTGTTGCCTCTTTGCAAGGCACTTAGACTCGCTATTGTTTGTGAGCAAATATTGAAATGTCATTACTCCTTGGCCGTTGCGGCGTTGCCAGCACTTTCACCATCTCACACCTCATTAATTCCTTTCTTCCGTCAGGCCGACGAATGACCAGATGCAGGCGCATTATTGTCCTAATGTGTACGCGTAATGTAGAAAGTGTTTACGTTTAAATCAATCGAACTGGACTTAAGCAATAATGAATCCATTAACAATCAGAATTTATTACTCATTACTAAGAAAAGAAGGGGGAAAAACTAATGTGTTGTACCCAAAATTGCTTAATGTAATATCCACTTTGAATTTTCAGTAAATTTTGTTTACACAACATAAGTGGATTGTTTATGAACTTTAAAAATAGATATTAAAACAACGGCTTACTGTATAAACATTTTAAGAATTTAAATTGATGAATGCCAAAAAATTTACAATCGTTAATGTCTCAATTGATATTAAAATGAACGAAATATTGTGTTAGGCTTTTAAAGAGAATCTCCACTTTAAATTGAGTGTTTGTTGTTTTTTGTTTTAAAAATCGAAAACAAAAATTGATATGCATTCGAAAATTGTTGACGATAATGGAAATCAATTAGAATCAGTACAGTGAAATTGCGATCTAATTTTGTTGATCTTAAGACGTGAAGACTCAACAATCAAATGTTTGCCAAAAAAAACCAAGCTCCTTTTATAAGTTTAGTTTGTGTTTCTTGCTTCAACGAATTACCGAAATAAAAGAATTCATAAAAAACATTCATCACAATAAACTTCAAACTCATTCGCATACAAAAACTAAATTTATAATTAGATATTCATATTGCAAAAATTACACTAATTAATAGAACAAAAAACGTGAAATAGGTAACGCAAATATCATTACGTCAAACGTTTTCCGCAAAAGGAGATTAACTTTAAATGATATTCGTACACGTGCTTCAGCGGGAAATGAACATAAACCCATAAAAAAGGAAACCTATTGTTGTTGATTTTTTATGTATGTGTTTTGTATATTTTTTATATGTCTTCTCCATTTGAGGTTTGAGTTTTTGCATAATTATGAAGTATTGTTCTATAATTATGATTAGATCTGAGCATGAAATCATCCCGTTGAACACAAATGGTTCTAACAACACACCACCGTAAAAATTGATTTGGTTATTGCACATGGAACGTGTTGGATAATTCAATAAAAAAAAAACACAGATGGCCTTTACATGCTCATTTGCGCAAATGTTTGCATGCCATTTTGCTATCTTATAAATTACGAATTTTCCATGTCATTAAGAGCAGAAAGAGTGGAAAAGCTTCTTAATCTAGCGGAAAGTTGCTTTGGATTTAAGTATCTATAAAATTGTTTTTCCATTTAACCGTCCGATTAATGACTTTGCAGAAAACATTCGAAAATCAATTTTTTATTGATCATTTGGGGAAACTTTCTAACATGTTAAGACATTACGAAATTAATTCTTCAGTGTTCTCAATTTACTTGTGTTGTGTTTTTTTTTTTTATTGGAATTTAAACCAATTACACACATTTTTCTGTGCAGCAACTTCGAATATTCGCATTGAAAATCGAATAAGATTTTATAAGACAAAACAAAAAGTAATCAAGTACGAAGAAATATAGGTGTTTATAGTTCAATTACAAATGGAAAAGTATGTCGGAAAAACGAATTGTAAAAATCAAAAATGGCCGCACACTTAAGTAAGTGCTAATTCATTTTGATGTTCGCATTTATCAATAAATCCGTCCGGTGGCAGCAGCATCATTTAATTTTCAGACAATGACAATCCTAATTTCCAGTTAGCAACCAAGAAAAATTAAAAGATGTCGATTACTGAAAGCTGCTTACATTTCATTTTCTCTGCTGGCGATGTCTGAGCCAGAATTTTGTTTTGTATTTTTTTTTCTTGCTATTTCACTGTTTTTGCATGACAAGCACTCAAAATAAAAATAAAATAAAGAAAACTACAAAGACTACTAAACCGTTTTCGTTAAACATTGTTGCTTTGCATGATTCACAAACCATCATCCACAAATAATTTCACAAGTTTGCAAATAAAATATCAATAACGATTTGATCATTTATAATTTACACAACATAAACTTTAATTGGGTGTTGTAAAATGTAACAATTTTAAATTTCAAATCTGAAATTGCCGTCAAATTAAAAGCAAAAATAGCATCAGATTAATTTCAACAAACTTTAGCATCTGCAGTTAAATTTACTATCATTATTTATCTTAGCAAATCCGTTGTTTCAATGGCAGTGAAAACGTTTGAAACTGTGACGTACTTTGGCGAAAATAAAAATGTCAAAACACGGAATGGGTTAACATTAGTGGGGGACACTAAAATAAAGCGATTAAAAAAGCACTCGGCACATAAATGTATCTATTGCTATTTATTTATTGCTAACTTTTAAGACACAAATTTTGAAAAACAAAATATTAGCATAATACAATGTTAAATAGAGGACATTGAAAACAATTCATTTCGGAGATGTTTTGGATATTTGAAAAAAAATTATGAAAGTACCCGAAGTGTGTGTTTCAAATTTCAAAAAATTCAATATAAAAATTAACTAACAAAAAAATAAATTTTTCAGAAAAAAATTATATAAATGAAAATGTATTATTTATTCGCAAAAGCTTCCGTTGAGCAATAAATCTTTCAATTTTTTTCATACTGCTTTTGCTAATTGTAAATGAATTTTGATTAATATTGTGAGAAAATTAAAATTGGAAATTGTTACGCAATCGCGAAATTGTTTTTTGTTCGCATAAAACCGGATTACTGCCAATATCCCAAAATATTTAACAAACTTGGGAAACCAGTTTAATTCAATTTGATTAATTGATTTTGTTATCCTGTGTGGGGGATGCATTTATTGTTTAAAAAATTTTGTTTTGTGATTTTATGAAATGGATTAAGAGGCATGTCAATAAAAGGGAATAAATTACGGTGTTGGACAGGAAAACCCAAAATTATAATCAAATAGCATAAAAAAGCAAAAAAAGTAAATATCCTTAAAGACATACTGTCACTACAGGTACAACATTTCAATCGGAGGAGCACACAAAAGAGCAAACCATCGACAAACCTTAGAGGAAAAGGGATTCGAACTTCAGGTGCATATTTCTACCTGGTTTTAGTGCGTTCCCTTCATTTTTTTTGCACGTTTGTTTTACCTGTAGATATATTTTTTTCTTTCCTCCTTCTTAATCTCTCTGCTATCGTCTTGACCTGCTTTCTATTTGGATGCTGTATGAAGGAAACCTTAATCCCTTTTACTAGTCCTTTTTCCCGTAAAGTGATTCACTCACTTTTAACAGATCCGTTTCGAGCCGAGATGATATTTGTGATTCCTTGTTGAGGATAACACGTACATGTAATGAATTGGACTTATCAGAAGGATTTTGGGGATTACAAAGGACAAAGGATTCAAGATCATTAGTACGCACCATGAATTGTTAATTCCTAATTAGGTAAATTTGTTTATCAAACGATTTCAGTAAAACATGTGACTTTGTATCATTAATTTTCAAGGAATACTGCACACAAAAAAAACCATGTGGGAAATTAATGCTTTATGCTACAATAAAACACACATTTTTATGATAATTTAATTGTTGTAATTTATATAATTAGTGTTTTATATATAATTAGATTCGTTGAACATGTTTCGAGTTCAAAGTGTAACGATAAACTTTTGTATTTTAATGTGTGTTCAGCCTTCTTTCAGCAATATAATTCAAATTGTGATGTACAATAAATTTTAAGTCAATCCTGGCGAAGAAAACACACACACATACACAAACAATAATAATAAATTACACTTGGGATATTTATATTCCTCTGTTGTTGTATCAAAGGGAATTATTTTTGCTGTGATGTTAAATTCGCGCAGTTCCTTCACACTCCAGAGTCCAGACATATCAAGTGTTAAAATTGTCATTCACATCAAAAATACAAAGACAATATCCTGAATTCCTTCTTGCTATCGCTGGCGCCAGAACGTTTTCGTTTTCGTCTTAAGTAAAAAGATTTGAAGCGCTTAATGACTTATCCCACAGTGCACTTAATTAAGAAAGAGCGCATCTAATTCCTGCCGATAAGAGGCGCCTTTCAGAAACTTCTTAAGGCATTAGTTGGGTTCAATATTTCTTTTGGCACTTAACATTTAGATACTGCCAAAGGATCTGGTGGATATTTGTTGAAAACTTCTTGAAATGAAAATGCATTCAATTAGTGTATTTGTAAATTTGTAATTTGTGGAAAGTGATATTATAAGTTCGAATTCAATTTATTGTTACTTTGAGTGTCAAAACTTGATCAACAAAAGTAATTCACCAATTGAAATTCTATCTCTGTAATTGATTTTCGTTCAACCACATTTCTTGCCGAATGGAAACATATAACTTGGCATTATCTTGACAACTTTAAATTGACATTAACAATGAAACACTCGAGAATGAAATAACATATTAAATGCACCTGGTTTTGGATCCTGTCCGCCTGCACATTTCCTGTGCAAGAGATATGGAACTTCTTGTGATTTGATGTCAAACCTCAAAAGTTTATTGCCTCCGTTGCTCGTGAACAGGAAGAAAATTAAAAAAAATAATGTCGAACATGTCGAGTTCCTTACATTTATTTTTAATGATTCCTGAAATAATTGGACTAGCTGGGTTGCCCGGTTTCACCCGGTGCGGTGTGATGTAAACCATAATATAATGTGCTAATATATTGATTAAAAAGCATTGATTAACAAACACTGACAACGGAATTGTATTCGGGAACGGATTTTGAAAATTCTGTCACTATTGTTTTTTAGAAATTGTGACAATTAAAACAAATGTGCGTTTGTATCGTCACGAAAATTCATTGAATAATAAATATTTGACACCATAATAAATCCAATGAGATTGAATTTAATAATTGAGATATTAGATTTGAAATTAGTCATCGAATTGCCTTGACACGAATTTCAGTAAAATTACATGATTTGAAGTAAAAACCTTAGAGTATGAAAAGGTAAAAACTCGGTTACCATATTCTGTCTGCCATTTTGAATTTCCAAAGTTTAATAGGAGATTTGAAATCAGTGACTTCAAAATATCCCTAGGCTAGAAGGTACTAAATTTCCAACGAATTCAATTGCTTTAGTACTTATACTAAAATTTACTTTTTACTCTTTGAATTTGAAAAACTAAGGTCGCTGTATTGAAACCGCCATTTTAAAATAATCTCCGAAAACGGTCAGACACAAATTTTCATGGCCACCAGTTGAAGTTTTAGTTTGCTGGTGGCCATCTTTCGTCCGCCATTTTAAAACACTTTATTTTTATAAAAACACCTATAATCCATATCTTAAGTTGGAACATGAAACCTGCAGCCAAAAAATGAAAAAAATCAACGGAAGCGTTTAAGGGTAATGTAGCAACAAACAAACAATCGAACTTTCGATTTTGTTATATATTTATTTAGATTGATTTCAATTTTCTGATATCTTGTAATTGGTATGAAACTAATAACTGAATTTCCAAAACAGCAACCGCAAGTTACGTATACAAGGAAAATCAAAACTTGAAATATTGAATAAACAGTTAACAACAAAAACCATATTCATAGTGCAATATTTATAACAAATAGTATTCGGTCATTGCAAAATCCAAAATCATGAGGAAGTAATTCGCAAAGAGGTAAGAAATGAAACAGCAAAAAATTGATTTCCAAGGGTCTGTCATTCCATTAAAGCAAATCTTAACAAGCACTATGATAGATTGGTCCAGAGCCGCAAACAATTCAAATCTAGGAATGGCTAATCTCTTCAACTGGTCCACTGTGTGTCAGCCGTCAGGCTCCCTGCTCCCTTTGCGTGTTTCACCGCAACGAGAGATGGAAACACGTTCGCTCTGACGTACCGAGAAAATTCAATTAATTCAATATGTACCAGATGAAGAAGAAGAAGACGGCAACGAAGAAAAACATCAGCCTCCCTCCCAAAAAAAATCCCATTAAGCTTTGGTCGTGGGCGATTTCTGCTTACTTAGCAAAACCTCTCAAGGGCATCTGCAAAAGGAGGTGATTTTATTCGTTCCTCGACAATGTACAGAGAGGTCAAAAATTATGGAGTGATTTACGGAAAACCATAATTCATTTAATGGTCCCCGCACATTTTGCAATTTGCTGCGATCAACGAAAATCCGCATGATTCACGGCAGTTGCCAATGTCTTGTGAGTTGTGCAACCCAAAATAGGCATTAATTAACGTAATAATTTTCACAAAATTCCCAAGGTCTGTGCAAGAAGAGAATTGCTGAATAAAATAAGAATAAAGAAAAAAATATAATTCCTTGGACTTGTTCGAGGAAACAGAATTGATTTTGTAATAGCGCTACTGTTTCAGCTTTCAGCATAACATAGAATACTTTTGTGGCATTCGGAAAAGCAAATAACTACCGTTGAATAGTTGAAACGATTTTCTTCTGGTTTTGCTATTTTAAAGTCAAAAAACCCTCGAGAACTTCCCACCCAAGCCAGCCCCGTCCCTCCCAACGACCACTTAGAGGAAATGCTTTTCCAGCAATTGTATTTGCTTTGCCGATGCTTACCTATGCAGGTATTTCCTAAGATATTTCTATGAGCAATTTTAATTGAAATCGTGCCTTAATTAATTTAACTAAGTAAATGAAAATGTCCTTGGCGGTGTGGTCGCCCCACCGCCATCCGTCGAGAAGAATATTTCCGAGGAAAAGTTTTCTCAAGGCGAACGGAGAAATTCCCCGATAAAAAGAAACTTCCGAGTTCCGAACGGCACAAACCAGATATAACCGAAATACATATATGCTAAAATCCTCCTATATAACTGCTTTTACAATTGTCGCGCTAGGTCTGGATTCCATCTAACTACGTAAGTCGGTAATAATCGTATTAATTAATGCCTCGTGCGAAATGAATTTTCGCCAAAAAACCGTCTGCAGACAGTTTGCAGTTTTTCTATCACTTTTTCAAACATATTAGAATGCCACGTTTTTATTGTTGATATATCTGATTAGAACATTTTACCGCTACACGTGGCAGACGTTATGAGTTATGACTGAATTTTATTATTATTTTTCCTTATTAAAACATATATATCAAATTTCCCACCTCGAATTCCGTAGAAGGAAGTAGCACCGGCCACCTATAAAATATCCTACATTAATGATACTTTAACTATATTGGCCATTAATTTAAAATCAAAATGTTTATTTTCTATTTAGGGAAAATGCTAAAAAAAAATTTCTGATTACGTCAATTATCATATTTTGTCACGAAATTTATTTTTGTTTACAAACTCATTAGAGAATCCGTCATCTCAAACATTTTCAGAACAGACAAATTTCTTTGTAATTGATTTTCAAAACTTTTTAAATACATTTTCTGATTTTGCATTTGAGTTGAAATATATTTGAGCAGCAAGCTAAAATTTTCAGAGAATTTTTGATTTGGAAATTCATATTATTGATTTTAAAAATAAGTAAATTGAATTCTTTCAATCAGTGAAAGTTTTTTTTAAATACATCGTTTTTTGATATTAACTGATATTTTTTGATATAAATTATTTTGAAATAATTATTTTGATATAAACAATGAATGTTTTATCATAATTTAATAACAAAATAGAACAAAACTTTTTGGGAAGTTTTGTTTATCTGTCAACATTTTATCTCCATTTCAAATGAATTTACAAGAAATTTTTTGTTGAAATTCAAAACGCATTTTGATCCTTGTTGCTAATTGTATTATTGTAATATTTTCGGTATAAATTATTTAAGCTAAAGTGTGGGAGAAATATTTTTTTCTTGAAATTTCGATTCTTTTAGCAAATCTTTTCTGAAGTTATTGAACATTGCCGAATAATTATAAAAGAATTAACTTTGGTTTCAATGTACAGACAAAATTTTTTTTCAAGAATATCGTAATTTCATGTAATTTGTAAAATTGCCAGGGCATTTTTCAATTTCAACAGAGAACTCGAACTAATCGTTTATTTATTAGAGCAAAATTATCCAGATCCTATCAACCCTAATGAGTCACTAAACTTAATATTATTTACTAATAAAGCTTGTCAATGTGACGAAATTAGCATCGTTTCCAGCAATAAAAAGAAGAAACCTAATAATAATGCATTTGGCACAGTTAGTTTCTAATTTATATTTAAAAAACAAAATTTAAATTCCAGTCACTGGCGCAATGTAATTATTTATAATTTGAGCAAAGTGCAGCATACACGATTTGCATATTAATTCTATCTTATCACGGTTTGTAATCGTTTCTCAAATACTCCAGACGAAATTGAGCATAAATTTAGACCGATTTGTTTAAAACAAATATGCACTATAATTTCAATAGTTGATAACTAGTGTTCGGATTTCAAATCTATCAAAATGTGTGTGGCGATTGATAATGGGATTGATTAACAAGAAAAATAGTGTAAAATTGAAAATTTATTGAACCTCCGCGTAGCAACAAATGCACACTCACTGCATACAAAATACATAAAAGAGAAGATTTTTTTTATATATTCAATTGCCAAATAAGTGGGAAGTAACGAACTGTATTCAAAATTTCAAAATGCTTCTTTTGTTCTTGTATTGCTTCTTTTATTGTGTTGTTAGTTCTTTTCAAACTCTTTCCATTTTTTTTTTATAGGAGCTTAAATTTAATTTATTTTAAAACTCTGTCGCTGAGAAACATTCAAGGAACATTATTCATGCATGCACGTAAGACTTGCGCGTCTTTGGCAACGTATGCAGATCCATGAAAGAAGTGCTTACGTGGTATTCGCAGAACATCTAAGAAACTTTCTTTTTTCTTGTTGTATCTTTTTGGTTTTTATTTTATTTCTTTGTTTTTTACATTAAGTTAATGTGCCATGATCTGGAAAGCCTCAGAAAAGGAATTATCCACCGTGAACAGAAAATAAGTGGAAATATATGAGCGCAAACAAAGAATAAACATAGTCTTCATCTTGGGAATGAAAATTTCCCAAAAAAATTCGTTTTTGGGGAGGGAATGAGAATTTCATTTTTTTTTTTTTTTTATTCGCTGTTGTAATTTTTTTACAGAAGCAAATTTATTGGAATGTACATTACATCAAAACCGCGAGGAGATGAATTCCTATTGATAAGAAGTTATGAGCAAGGGAACGGATTGAAATTGGAACACGCAAAATCTTTCTGCTAGCAAAAAAGGAAAATTAAAAAAGAAGAAGATACCTTCAACGGTATCAAAAATATATGCTTGCTTGGCCAGAGCTAATGACCAGTGTGGGTGCCTCACGCCACCCCAGCCATCGACACCCGACAAATTGATTAATTACTTTGTCACTATGTTGAGCGTTTTTTGCGATTTGGCCATGATTTTGCATACGAATAAATAATTCATCGGAAGAGCAGTTCAAATTGCTACTGATATGATGACATGAATGCTGCCTCAAATTTGCAAAATGTGTGTAGTTTTTTTATCTCTAGGATATCTTCCATTTTTTATTACACCAGCGATGATAACCCAGAAATTTTGAGTTTTGCATAATTACAATATCCGTTTTCTGACTCATTAACAATAAAAAAAAAAGTAAAATAAAAAATAAACTTATAATGTAAACTCATTTTATTTTTTGCACCAAATGCTAAGCAATCAGTTTTAGTGCTGTTTCCATGCGGTCACATTAAATATGGGAATTTTTGAGAATGTGGTCGATATTTGTGGCTGATGAATTTAGTCACCCGATCAATTATTTAATCAGCTGAACAATTTCCAATGTTAAGTGCCGGAGAGATGAATTGCCTGTGGTCGTATAGTAAACAAGTTTGTATTCCAGTCTAGTACAAAAAAAAATAAAAAATATACCAAATGCTAATTACTGAAGTTGTTAATTTGCATGTTGTCTATTCAATGAAGATCGAATGATTACGATTGTCCATGTTTTTAAGGTCAACTGTTTTGCTACTAACCAAAATTGAAACTATTTTTAAGTGCAAACGAGAATTTTACTACCTCAAAATGATAATTTTTTTTGTGTTGTTTATTATTTATTCTGATCAGGCGCCAATTTTAGTATTTTTCACTAATTTTGAATATTGTTTGGTATTTTTTTTGTCTTTTTTGATTTACGGGTAGATGTTTGTGTATAGCATACCGAACGACTTCCTTTATGAATAATTAAGCCTCATTTACAAATTCAGTATAAATATCAATATTATTAGATATTCAACCCAGTTTCGACTGCAAAAACAACACGTCTATGTTTACCCAGAGATAGAAGTCAGCCAGAAATTTGTTTTTATCTTATTTAAGTTGTCATTTTTAATCTATTGTTTCATTCCGTTTTAGATAGTTTTTTAAAAAAAAAGAATTCTACACAGAAATTTAATGCTTATTGATAATGGCTTTTCTAGTCATATCAAACAATTATTATGTAATAAAACCATTTATCATTAATCAAATAATGATAAGAAAAAATAATTATTAGTTAAATTAAAAGTATAAATTTTGAGAAAAATGGAAAAAACCCTGCAAATTTTTCACAAAGGCTTATCACTTCGAAAATAATATGTTTTTTTTACATAAATTCGATCATGATACGAAATTCAAAATTTCATTTCTCATAAAAAATAGAGAAAAAAAATTCCTATTGAGTAACAATGGAGTATTGAATATTTCAAGTTTCATGAGTAAACCTCGAACTGTTTCGGAAATATGATTTTTTATAAAGTTTTATTCCTCAGTTCCCCCTCAGAATCCTTCGATTGGGACTTCGAGCTGGGAGGACCGTTGTGTAATGTCATTCGATTTTTGCACCAAATTTCATTGATTTATCTTTAGCAGTTTCCGAGAAAAAGCCTGGATGTTGACGGATGGTGAACGGTTGACGGGGGCGGCGAACGGACAGAATTTTTTAGATATTTGTTTTTTTTTTTTAAATCTACCTATCTAAAAGCGAAACCTGTTAAGATGACAGGGGGTGTTATAAGTTTTTTTCGTGCTCGATTCCAAAAGTTTACTTATTATTGGAAATATAATAATTAACAAAAAGAAAAAAGAAGTGTTCACTGTTAATCAATAAAGTGCAATAAGAAATAATCTTCCCCCAAGTATGGTCCTTATTTTTGTTCAGTATAAAACACAATAAAAAAAAACATTTGAATCGGAGAAAAGAATTTATTGGTTTCCTTTATTATATCAAAAATCATCCCTATAAAAACGACCTTCTTAAAAACCAGCCTGGACACACGCACACTGCCTTACTTGTCCAGATAAACTATAACCAAAATGCATAAATGGTATGATCCTCGTCCTCGACAAAAATCCGTAGGAATGGTTAAAAAATTCCTTATCCAAAGATAAGTTCACACATTACATAACACTGTTATGTAATGCTTCGATGAACTCCACACACACGTAGCCAGATATATATCTGTAATATACCTATAGAGAAAAAAAACTGGATATCACGTCCTGTTGGCAGTAAAATAAAAAGTCCTAATTTCTTGTTCATGCTAACCTTGGAACATGGGAATTGGTTTTGTGAGGTTTTATATTACACAGGAAGCAAAAAGTGCCTAGCCCTCGACCATCCTTTTGACCTTAATTTATATTTACCTGCCTGTTATCGTAAGAAATTAAGGATTTCGCCCCACCATAACTAGGTCTATAATATATTTTAAGTTGTTGCTGTTGTTCCTAATCCAGGGATTGGGTAATTTGAAAGTTCAAACCTTTTTCCGACAACCAAAACACAAAAATTCAAAAACAATTTCTAAATATAAAATTATGTGTTTTTATTTAGAAAATATTATTTTTCGAAAAGTTCCAATTTCCGGTGAAATATTATTGAAGACATTTTCGGAATATCATTGTTGCAAATATTTACTCAGGTTCCCATTTGTTGAATTCGGCAGCAATACCTATAATTAGTTTCCCACAAATTGTTTTTCTCCCTATGAAAAGCTCTCAAATAACAAAGGAAATAATTACAAGAAAATTTATGTAACTATAGTGATTAGTTGGAGGACACGTATTTCAATCTAATTAATTCGATTAATACATGAAATTAATTATGAGCGCGTTTCATTAATTTATCAAAAGAACTTAATATTTCGATGGTTAATTGAATTTACTTTGAGGGCGAAAACAGTTTCTCAGAATTTGGAAATATATGAAATAATCAAAAATCCATGTTGTTCAGTTCAATAATTATAATTAGTAATTTTATGAATGATTTATAGCAATAAATTGTTTATTCATTATGCACTGATAGCAATTTTCATTGAATTATGTTAATATGAACAAATATATTTGCGTTTATTGCGAAATCAACTATGAATATGTAATAATCGTGTAATTGAGAAATTTCAATTTAATTAATTGTAAAATGTTTGTTAATTTGACTTCAATTGGAAATTAAATCAATTTCGGAATACGAAATTAATTTTCTTGGAAAATATGCTTTTTGCTTCTCATTGTTGAAAACTCTAATAAATTATTAAATTTTATTTGTAATTATGAAAAGAACAAGATTTTTTAAGAAAAAATTATATTAATTTCGTAAATTCTACAAAAACAAAGATTTTTTTAAACAGAGATTAAACATTTTCATCGGTGGCAACTTCAGTAAAAATTTTCGGATTCTTTAAAGAATTTGATAAAATATAATTAATTTTGCAATCACGGAATGGATGATAATAAATTTTTCGGTTTTTTGAAACGCAAAAAAGGGTCGCGCTTGATATACGAAAATTTCTGCAAAAAAATCGTAAGTCTGAGTTGAATTAAAATTTCTTATCAAAATTTGGATATTTTCGGAAAAACAAATTTGTAATCTTAATTTTTAAGCAATCGTCCATTAATAAATATTTTCCAGTTGCACATTAATCACATTCAAGAATTTTTCACTTCCTCTCATTTTCCGACATGTTCAGACTTGCTCAACAGTGAAGCAAGACTTTTTGCTCTTATCTTATTAAAAAACACCGGCACAAATAACAAAAGGCTTTATCTAATTTTGTATCACTTGAACTTTAATGTTAAGTACTGTAAAAAGTTTCTCGTCGGCATCGCTGATTTTGCAATTAGTCGAAAGCCGGCTTCAAACTTCGTAGACAAATGAAGAAATAATTTCTACATAGAAATCAATGCCTACATTAATTTTTAGAACAGTATTTTCGATTTATTTAAATTTTCTCCTGCATATTTTTCTTCTTTTTTTTTAAAAAATTAAATTCTACAAGGGTAAATCAAAGCGATTTCTGAAAAATTCTCCAATTAGACTCGACAGTTTTCGAAGCTGCAAAAAAACACCTGAAAGAAACTGACGTTCTTTGTAGAGAGGCCTCAGACGAGGAAACTTCAGCAAACATTTTCAAAAATTATTTACGGATTTCTTTAGCTCATAATTTATAGAAAAAAGAGGATTAGAAAATGAAAATCTGCCTCAGCAGCATTTCTCCGGAACAAATGACGAAATTTTCTTGAGAAATTTATTTTCAATGTTGTCTTGAAACATTGTAAAATAATTTCTTGATATTGCATCATTTAAAAATTGTTTTCGTTGACATTGAAAATCTTTTGAAACGAAAAACGACAATTTCATCACTTTCTCTATGGCAACGGATGAATCTATACACAGCAAAAAAACTACAGCACAAATTTATGTTTCCCGTCAATTGTTTATAGAATTTATCACGACTTACCGAAGAATATTTCACATTTTATTGTAATCGGATTTAATTCTCGGGGAACAGGATGGACATTTTTTAATAAAAAGAACAGAAATATATTTTCCACTATTTTTCATATTTTATTGATTCTTCAATAATACAAAAATTCACTTATGAAAAATACTATATTCCTTATTATTATTATTTCATTATTTTTTTTGGTATACTTTTTTATTAAATGATTTCACTAAATTGAAAATTTCAAAATATTCAAAAATTTCATTTTAATATTTGTTGCACTGGTTCTGGGATGATTCTTCTTTGCAGGACACTTTTCCTCGACCGATTTGATTTTACTTGTTTCTTCCAAATTTTTAGTTTTTGAAAATCAAATTATTTAAAAAAAAACTTTTCTTCTTTTTGTCCACGAAAAATTATTGAATTTTATTATTAAAATAAAGTGCAATTAATTTAAATGAATATGAAATGTATATAAATTAGTACATAGATATAGTATGGTATATAAAGGTATAATAAAGTACACCCGAAATAAAAAAAAATATATATTTTATAGCAAAACAACAACAAAAAGTTACTTTTTGGCAAAAAGAAGAAACAGAGATGATGAACTGATGAGAAACACGAACTACACGACCGGAATCCACGGAATACATATAAAGACTGATTTTATAGAGAAAAAAACTTGGTATACAACCCCATATAGCAAGCTTTCGACGATCTTGTATATAAGGAATATACAGTATATCTATATGTTGGTGCACCCACTGCCCACCTATACAGTTAAGTTGTAAATAAGGATAATTGGTGAGAGCCAAAGAAGGGAGAAGAGCTTTTGAAGCAGCCTGGCAGACTGGTGAACTTGCACGTAGGCCTTCTCGGCACCACCGGAGAAAATGTTTCAACTAATATATTTTTTCATAAAAATGTTTATAAAAAAAATTCTATAATCTCACTGAACTTTATGATTCATTATAATAATACAACAATTATAAACTTTATAGTGTTAAAAACACCGAAACAGAGCCCAGCTGTATATAAATGGGAGTAAATAAAATGGCCTATATACATAAAAAAAAAATTTTTGTATTCAAAAGTTGTACACAATCTGAGTCACGTACACAAAATTTTCTCTCTTCTTGTAGGGTATACAGTATATAAATTTTGTTGTTGCCTTGCACTTTTCTTTCTTACATCTCAGCTGTTTGCACATAAACACATTTAAACATAAACCAACACACCAATGATATCCGGTGTATATTCCATTGTCAGTCGGAATATTCTCTCTTCGAGCTGATGAAATAGTGGTGGGGATGAAGGCTATAAATACAAATTACTGTTGCCGGCCGGAATAGTAACTTTTGAGCACTGCTGATATTCGTATCGTTTGGAAAATTAGAAAGAAAAAAAAGTAAAGAGTTAGTTTTGGATAACAGTGAAGGTTATTTGGGAACATCAAAGTAATAAAACAGATAAAAAGATTTTTTTAAAACTTAGAAATATATTTTAATAAATGCACGAGAGTTATATGAAACTGAATCAAACGTTATCCGGGTATCAGAGAGCGAAAGAAAAAAATTCATAAAAAATATTAAAGAGTTTTCGTCTAATAGCAGAAAAAATAATTTAAATGATCGCCGTGTAAATTCGCCAAGAGTACATTAAACTGTTGTAAAAAGTAACATTGATAACAAAGAAAATAATAAAATATAATAAAGTAAATGTTAAACGCAAGGACCGCGATCCAAATTTGTAACAATAAAAGCAAGTGATATCAAGTGCTGTGAAACAACGAATGTAACAAGGATATAACACAAGAACAACAAATTTTCAGTTGATTTGAAAGATTCTAATAGTTGTTGATTATTTGCAATTTTTTGTTTCCCCCATTTAAAACAAAAATCAGATTAAAACGTCGAAAATAACAAAAGGACTGCGGCTCTTTTCGCGTGTATCTGTTTGTATGTTAGTGCTGTTCAATAAAGTAACGAGAAAGAAAAATCAAGTTATTTGATTGGCAAAGGACATTTGACCGAAAGGGCGAAGTACTAGAGCCGGTTTTTTACACCATCACAAAAATTTCCACATTTAAATTTTCATAATTGAGCAAGTTAAATTTGTCAAAATTGACGAAGTATTTGAAGAATTGCTCATGAAAATGGAAGTGCTATCAGTGCAAAATCAATTTCAAGGGCAGTTTGGCGTCATAGGATCAACTAAAGTCAAAGGTAAGTCCTGGAATAATTTTCTAGTCACGTCCGGGTCCTTTTAATTTCCATTGAAGATTAAAAAAAAAAATTCCCGATTAGATGAAAATTGGTGTTATAATTGTCCGGGTTCCCCTGTTAATTTCGGTTAACTGCACTCCAGAATGCAATTAGGAGGAGGCAGTTTAAATTTTCGGGATGATATTCCCAGTTGGACCAATTCAACCTGCTAAATTAATTGAAGATTGCTTAACCTTCCCTCCTACCGCCTGCCAGACCACACTTAACTGCTTGCTTACACAACAAGCCTCACACTCCGTCCGACTGGCTGTTGAAGCAGCTGATTTCCTTCAAAGTCTCTTCCTCTCTTCGCCGGAAACTCACAGAAAACATTTCCCCTCTGCGCTGTATCAGATGTTTCTTATATACTTTATGTTGTATGCGAGTGTATTTCTATGCATAAAAATTTATGTATTATAAAGAAATGAAAATTTCCCCTCTTGTAGGGTATTTTGAGGTGAATACTGTGAATAGGAAAGTAGGACCAAAAACCAGCTGGTCACAGACATATTCACATTAATTTTTGTTATATACTTTATGCACTTTTTTTTGTTGTATATTTTTCTATGCTTTTGATAATCCCTTTCTGTTGCTAGGTGAAAATTTTCTAGAAACCTCTTTCACCATGACTTCATGTTCAAACAGGTACCGTCCGGAGGTAGCGGGGCATAATGTAAGTGCCGGCCTTTATGTTGGTTCGTTTCTTTGTTCTTCGGTTTCCTTTTGAGCTTTTATTTTCCTTCTGCTGCTACTGGTATTGTTGTTGTTGTTTTTTTCTCATCTTTTTCATTAGTTATGAAAAAAGGATATAAGATACTGTTATCAATGCTTTTATTTTTCACTTTTGTTTTTCTACCTCTTACTCCTTGATTATTCATTATTTTCACATATATTTTTGTTTCCTTACTAATATCTTTTTTCACGGCAAAAAAGCGAAAAATTAGTATCAATGTAGTTCCATTTATTTTTACCACAAAACTTGTGTACAGTTTTTCTCTTTTTATCATATTAAAGAATAATCAAAAATAATAATTGTTATAAAACCAGAATAACTGGTTTCTTTCGTGTTGTATTTTTTTCCAAGTTGATTTGGTTTAGCTGCTCACTTTTTGACGAGGAGATTGACTTCAATTAACTTTCAGGGGCCTTGTCGAATCTCGCCGCTCGTGCAGAGATTGACTGACCTATACTCAATAATTTATTTAAGGTACCGATTAATGTGCAGCAACATTTTCGTCTGTCTTCAGTATCTCTTTACCCGATTTTCGCCGCCTAGTGGGCCGAAAATCAACTAAAATAGATTTCGATGATTTTGCTATCTCACGAATTTTCGTTCGATTCCTTGATTGACTTTTTGTGGAAGGATGGTTGCCATGAATTATTCAAAACCGAAACACGTTTCTTGTGCCAATTACTTTATGAAATTGTGTAATTTTAGTTTTTGTTCTTTGGAAATGTTTTTTAAAAATAAATTTCATTTATGTTTTTCAGACTGGACAAGTCCACTTACACCACCACCGTCATCTCATAATAATTTAACGAACAACAGTAGTAATAACGATGATATTGATACGACAGATAATGCATCGGTACCGTCAACAGTAGCACAAGATCATGCATCAATAAATGCTCTATCGTTGCGACTACAGAGTGAATTGAGAGCGGCAAAGAGCCGCCATTTAGCTTGTACGGAAGTATTATTGCCAGCCGATTTGTTGCATCGTGTGGCTGCTGAAATAATTAAAGTGTCTGAGAAGGAACCCTGCGGTATCCGGGGTTGTAGCGTCTTTATCGAATTCGAGGATGAGCCTAGTAATACAAGGTGAGTTCTATTCTTATTAATATTTATAATATATTTTTTTTCAATTCACCAATAATTTGAGATAATTTTCTAATAAAACAATCCATTAAATAATTGAAGAAAAGCTCTCGTTGACAATAATGAAATGTTATAAAACACCGTCAGTCAATAAAATCTCAATTGGAATCAATTAAAATTAATTCCCATAAGCAAATTCATGCCATCACTGAAATTAGATGCACTGAATAAATTAAATGTGAACTTACATAATGCTAACGTGCCTATTTTTTAATTATTCTCGTATTTTGTGTTTTCATCTGAAACTTGTATTTTGTTTTTCCTTCTTTGAACTCTTTCATTTTTTTTCTTCGTGCTCATCAAAAACTCGGAACGAAAGAAACAAAAAACTTTTTTGCTCATTTGATAAGAACTGACCGCGAAAAGGAACTCATCAAAAAATATGCGAAAAAAAGTAATAATAAAATCTGACACAACTTGAAAGTGCTTGCACATTTGAGTTACGCTTTACTGAAATAATACAGTGTACTTGTTCTGTGCTTTATAAATTCTATTTTTAGATGTGAGCCAAGTTATCTCCGTTGATTAAAATGAACTTGTTTACGGTGTTTTATTTCATTGAATTTTGTTTTTATTTCATTCGGGTATCTCTGTTCTCACTGTATGCTAATGGGGTTGTTTATTAATTTTTTTTGTTTTTGTTGTTTTGTTACAGGCGAATTGCTACACTCAAAGTAGATCCCAACACAGTTTCAACATTTGAATTATATTTGACACTAAAACATGATAAAAGTGGTTGGACATCGATTCTGCCCCAATTTTTGAAGTAAGTATCATTAATTGATTTTAAATTAAACATTAATTAAAATAATAATGTACAAGAACAAATTCGAAATGATTTAGTTTTGAATAAACTTCCGCGTTCTTTTTTCTAATTCTTAATATTATTAATTTATAAATTAAATTTGGTGTTAATTTCGGGAACTATTTTCGAAATTTTTCGAATGAATATACATAAATTTACGTTGCAATTTATTCAAAGCTTAAAAAAAAATTTTTACTGGTTTCAATTAAAAATTTTAATTAACTTTTATTGAGTTTTGATAAACTTTTAGAAGAACAAAAAAAGCAAATTGATTAACGATACATTTTTTTTTTTGTTTCTTTACAGAAATTTGGCACGTAGCAGTACAGTTATGATTAGTCCAGACTTCACATTAACAAAAAACAAATTATATCACACATTTTCTGAGTAAGTATCTCAAAAAAAAAACCAAACAAAAGAAATGTACAAGTTTTTTTGAGAACTACTCGAAAGCAATCGCGCGCGCTACAAAATCAATTTTTTCCTGATCGTCCAACAGTGCTAGTTACATCCAAGGCCAATTAAAACGTTAATAAAGAAAAACTTAAACAAATGAAAACTCTTCTGGGACGACAACTAGTTGTGCGCCAAAAAAGTTTTTCGTTTCTGTTGAAAATTTTTCATTTCCTTTGAACATGTTTCTTTTAAAAAATCAACACTTGTATCAAAACTTCAAGCAGAAAGCCAATGAGAGGCAATAAAAAGCGACAACAAAATAAAATAAAACCAAGGACAATTTCTTTTTAATTAAAAGAATACAATAAAAAAGAATATTAAACAATACATTGGCAGCAGAACATCTGTTTCTTTTTTTAAGTATTATCATCAAAACAAAGGTGATGTGATATTAATAATATTTAAAGCGATATAATATAAACATAAAAGTTTAGTGAGGAAATCTATTGGGGGGAAATGTATTTCCAACAAGGCATTTCGATAATATTACAATAAAAAACAACAACAAATTAACAATATGAATTTTGAAGCAATCAATTTCATGCTCGATCAAGTGTGTGTGTTTTTTTTAAAGAACGCAATTTGTGATAATTACCCCTGTTTTAAATACAACTCCTCCCTTGGATGGTCGTACGTGCTACTTCAATGTAGGAATATCTGAGCGATATGTAATTAAATACAAAAAATTACAAAAAGTCAACTGTGTTATATTTTATAATAAAAATTGTTTTTATATGATGAAAATAATAATTATGTATGTTTTAAGTACTAAGTACAGTTTTTTTAATTATTATAATCAGTGCGATTTCATTATAAAACTTAAGTTTTTTTCTAAATGTGTTTCCGTTCGTTTTGTCTTTCTTAATTTAATTAGAAGATACATTAAAAAAAAAAAACATAATTACAAAAGCTACAAAACACAAAAATTTTATCTTTGTAATAATTAAAATAATAAAAAAAACATTTTTCTACATACCCCATAAACAAAACATAGAAGTAGATTTATCGTCTATGGATCTCGAATTAATATTTTAATTAATAACATAACTTAATATATTATTCCGTAAATAGAGTTTTAATTCGCCGTTTATGTAAGAACGTAATTTAAAATTAATGAAAATAAATTTTTCAAAGTATATTTGATATTTTTCCGGGCTTGTATAAGGAACAACAAAATTTACATCCGTGCAATTCGGTTTTAAATCACACCACTTTTTCGGACAGACTATGCTAAATGGAGAATTTCTTTCGCACCTTATAATACAAAAGAAATGTTTTCGGTTTTTATTTTTATTAAAAAAGAAAGAAAATAAATTGTTTTTTTATGGAGAATATTTTCAAAATTAATTTTCACCCAATATTTAGGATTTTCAAATTGATATTGCAAGTTCCTAAAAAAAACTTTTCAAAATTTTTGTGTAAAAAAAATAAATATTAAAATAGATATATCGATTCAACTACTTTGTATCGATACATAAAAAAAAAACAAAATTCAAGTGTTAAATGCATATTAGGAATAGGATACAAAAATAATATTTGTGTTTTATTGAAACAAATAGAAATGCTGTTTCTCTTTTTTTTACGTCGACTTTAATTTCAACACATTCTTCATGGTAAATAAAATGAAATCAAGACGGCTGTATTTATAAGTGTTTAAAAAAAAATAATAATGTGTGAGCATGTTTAAAATTAAATGCAACTTTGTGTCTATAAAAAAACAAAAAAAAAAAAAATTTGTAATAAGGGATACAAAAAACAAAACACTGAAGTATGAATTCGTGTTTCATCTAATCAGTACTAAAACATTTTATAACTTTGTAGAGTTTTCTAAAATACACAAAAATTAGTAAAAAATATGTATAATGCATGTTTAGATACAAACTATTAATTTCAATTTAACAATAACAATTCATAAAGTTATTTAAATTGTCTTTTCTAATTTTGCACACTTTATTAAATACGGCTTTCGGTTTTGGTACGAAGCAAATTTGAATTCTTTACACAATAGTAGAACAGCTACAAAAAAGAAAAAATTTTAGAGTCTCATTTTTAAATGTCCATCAACCAAAATTTACACTTTGCAGTTAATTATATTAACAATTCATTTTTGATGTAGTATTAATATTATTGCGTCAAAATTTAACACAAGATTTCAAATATAGAAAATCAAGAAAACAAATTTTTGAAACTCTCACAAAAAATGAAAAAAAAATAAAATAAAAAATAATAATAATAATAAAACAGTGTATAATGACTGAATTTCAAAGGATTATAATTATATGTAAATTCTTGTCTTTAAAAACATTTTTCTAAAACAGAATGTAGACGCAATTTTTATACTACAAAATATAAAATGAATATAGAGATATATTAAAAATGAGTAACAATTAAATAACAATAACAAGAAAAATACTTTGCAAAAAAAAATCAGTCATAAAATGTGATGTAGATTGTAGTATTTATTATTAATGGAGCAAAACCAAGTAATGATTTTTTTTTAAATGTACTAAAGGTTAAAACATTTAAAATTCCTCCTCGAGAATTTCTGTTTTTTGTTTTTTGTATTTAATGCAACAAGGACGAATGGAAGTAATCCATTCCCGAACACTTTTGTAGTATTACTACTTTTATTAATTTATAGCTCATCTCGTTTTTTGTAATTTTTTGATGTACTTTTACGCATTCACGCATTGTATATCTTAAGCCCATACATTATTTAACATACTTCTGGACATTAACTTCTAATTATTATTTTTTTTACAAGTTCAATATTGTAAACAAAAGCATTATAAACATAAAAAATAGAAATTACAAAAAGGAAGAAAACAAGTGTTTAAATGTTATGACTCTGATCACAATACGAGTTATCCCACCATGTGATTAATAAACTGTAAAAACTAAGTGATTTTAGTAGTAAGAAAACTTTTTTATATAATACAAAACTAGAATGAAAAATTAAAAAAAAACAAAAAAAATTATGAAAAAATCAAAGAAATAAATATTAAAAAAAAATATAGATGTGCATGTTGGTGTGCTTTTTTTATTTATATTTTTCCTTTACAATTTTGGGTTCCATTCGATTTCGTTGCCTTTTACTTTTAAAAAAAAAAAATTTCTGTTTGGGGATGTAAATTTCGACATCTTTGTTTTATTTTTGGGGCTTTCTTAAAAACGAGGGTTTCAGTTTCACAATTCGTATATATTTTGCTGTGTTATTGAATTTTGATTTGTTCCTTTTCCAATTTTTGTTTCCGTTTATTGGTTAGCAACCAACAATAGCAAGTGGTTTTGTAACATTGTACTGATTATGGTTGTATTGATGTAATGGAAGTTAAATATAAATAAATAAAAAATGCAGAAAATATTTACAACGAAGCTATTTCAGCTAAGAATCAAGACAAGCTTCTTGCCAAGCTAAGCATATCTGTGGAATTATATTAACATCTAAGGATGTTCAATTTAATTGTTTATAGAGAATGATGCTGACTTGATCTGGTCGCCGCTGGCAAAAAGAAAAAAACGTTGCAACTTTGATGAAGGATTTCATTTTGATGATCTGCTACACTTGAACACACGGATTTGAAAATGATTTCCATTAATATTCAAATCAACAATATACAAAATACACATTGCAAATAAAATAAGGGTAGCTCAGGCACAACAATATATGTATATTCCTTCCATTACAACGCACAGCCTTTTTGGTACAGAATTATTTTGATAATATCTTCAAATACACATTTTAATAAAAACAAATATATATGTTACTTTGTACATAGAAATATAGTATTTTTCAGTTCTTTTCAAATTGTTGGTGGAACTTTGTATAATCTCCTTTTTATATGGGTAGATAACCTATGTAAAAAATAAAATTTTATTGAAGAAATTGAAAATGTAATATAAAACGAAGTCATCAAAATAAGTGATATAAGCCAGGTACATGTTGTAATTCCTCAAATGTACAGAAAATATTAATATGTAACAACAACTTAAGGCAAATTCTATTTAATTACTGTTTTATGTTCTTTCTTCCATGATCCTAATCCCAGAAAAAAATATTGCAAAAAAAAAAATCAAGTGGCATTTTTGATAATGGAGTAAAATTTTGTGGTTGTGTTGCTTTTGATTGAAAACTTCAAACAAAACACAAAAAAGTCATTTGAATAAATTTGATATTCTGACGAAGATCTTTTCTTTAAATTTCATTTTGCGATTGTCATTTCCCTAAAACTCCGGCCATTATCGACTGGAATTGAAACTATCCTAGTAAACAAAAATCATGGCTTTTTCCGAAACGATATGAGACTGCAACATGTGGGTACAATTGCACCAACAAAATATTCAAAAAGGTTTGTTGTTACCCTTGGTACTTGTTTTACTGGATCTAACTCCAAAAGGAACGGGACCATTGCAAAAGGTTTCCATAATTCACGTGGGCGTTGTATTTTAATGATAAGTTTCCAACATAAGTAAAATAACCGCAAAATTCACCATTATCGAAAGTTCTGCACCCTCAAGATATTACTACATACATAAAACATTACCAAAACTCTAATCAATAATATCCGGAAATTTTGGTACATCCCTAACGAGTGGTCACTAGAAATCCATGTTTATCAGTCTCTAAAATACACAAACCGAATTCTGTACATTCATTTTCATTTTCATTCAAATTGCATAAATAATCATTTCCATGTAGAATTTTAAGATCCGCTGTGATAAATAGATTCCAATATTTTAATAAATTTAAACAAAAAAAACAAGTAGTAAGAACGCAAAAATAAAGAAGAAGAAGAAACAAACATTTCACGTAAATTTCATTCACAACTCGTTTTAGACGATAAAATGTGTGTCAATTATTTTCAGTCCATTAAACGTCCAGAATCGATCAGTATTAAATGAAACCCAACAAGAACAACATTTTCGAAACTTTGACAACAAATAGGTAATGATAATTAAAATGATACTAAATAAAAAAATAAAAAGAATAAAATAAAAAGTGCATTCCGGACCAAGAAATTGTTTACAAAATGAAGGAAACTGAATTCCTTTTGTTCTTTACTAATGTGCGAATTAAAACAAACAAAAAAACCTTTTTGAAATCTCCAATTTACATCTTGGAGAGTTTATCTACTCATTTGTGCACAACAAAGTTCCACTTTTGAAGTTTTCTGGAAAATTAATTACAACAAAATGTCAAAAAAAAAAAACATTTATGAAAAAATCAACAAGAACCAAAAAAATATATATAATAATAACAAAAAATTACAGAAAATATTTATATTATATAACTACAAAATGAAACAATTTTTAACAAAAGAAAAACAAATCAAGAATTTGAGATAAATTTTAAAAATCAGTGTAGGAATATACATTTAACAAACAAAAAAAGAATGTCCTTGTAGTCCTTAGAGCAGAAACGAAATAAACAAAATATCTATTTAGAAACAACTTTCAATACACTTACAGTAAAATTACATATAGGATGAGTTCGTAGAGCCTCACAGAATGGTAACGAAGAAATTTAATGCGATCTAGTCACAAAGTTTGGAATCTTAGATATTAATAAAAGTAAAAGTAAAACAATAAAATAACATAAATTATAAGAGAGAAAAAGTACATGTATTAGTAGATTGTAAGAAGCACAACGTGATCAAAATCAATCAATTATCGCGAAGTGGAATCATTTCCGATGGAAGTTTGAAAACAAAGGCCGCGGCCCACCCAAGGAAAAAAGCACCTGACATTGGAATTATTGTGTCTTCATTAAAACAAAATAAAAAAAAAACATAAATTAAAATTATTATGATAATTAATTAAGTAATTTGTGAATTTATTAGTTGTAAAAGTAAAAAGTTCGGAAAAAAGATGGTATATTTTTGTATTTATTGTTATAAATAATATTGATTTAGAACATTCATTTTTATGTTGGAATTTTTGTCAAATTTGAATTTTTCATTTTCATTTTATTTTTCAAAATTCTGAAAATACATTTAAGAAAAACAAAAAAATTAAAGATGAAAGAAAAAGACGGTTTTCAAAATTAGTTATAGATAGGTAGGCATTTTTTAAATTCAACAAATTTTCCCAAAATGTCAAATAAATATGAGGATAATAATTCTAACCATAAGGACAACAACAAAAAAAAATATAACAGATTGATACCATCATTTGTCAATAGGGTGAAAAAAAAATAAAAAATAATTTAATGAGTTTAGAATTAGTAAACGTGCCATTTCGCTTCATGATAGACAACAGTAAAAATATAAATATTCGAAAATGTTCTATGTACGTTTTTTGTAATAATTCATGTGAAGTGTTTAAGAAGTGCATAAATCGAACAATGAAAATTGCATGGTTTCTATAGTAGTGTAAACAGTAGAATGTATCAAGGACATATGTGTTATCGTGTTGTGTTTTTTTGTTTTATATATTTTTATTTATTATATATTTTCTTGCCTAAAAGCAAACATTTCACGTAGTGTAATTGAAGAAGGAAGCAACTCTTTCGATTTCGTATCAACATATTTCAACTTTTGCTTGAAAATTACTAATTTTTAAAATGCTTGAAACTCGTCATTAAATATTCTTGTTTACAATATATATTATATACTGTTATATTGATTGAGATTACTACTATTATAGGTAGGAAGTACAAATAAAAATAATAATAATAATAATAATAGTATTAATAATATTTAATAATAAACGCTTTTGATATTAAACTTGATACAGTGGATTTTCGGAGAATTTTGTTTTTTCCATTAAATAACTTCCATCGGAGAAAATTCATATTTGAGAGCAGATCGAATATTGATTGATATATCTTAATTACATAAGTTAGTGTTTAGGTACTAATGAAACACAAAAACAAGAGTTTAAACTATATTTTATTCGTATTAAACATAATATAAAGATAGTTTTTAAATTTTCTTGTTGTTTTCTGTCTAATATATTATATTATCGGACCCATATCATTTTTGTGAGAATCATTGAAACAATTTGGGTAAAGAAGTCTCAACACTCAATAAAAACTAAAAATTTTTATAAAAATGATACAAAATATCACAATGAACTGCAAAAATTAAAGTTTTTGATGCTAAAAAATAAACAAGAACAACAAAACAACTAAATCGGATTATGAACCACAATAATTAATGCTTTCCGTAATCCTATAAAGCTCCCGTGCTCAATGTATTTTAGTAATTAAAAAAATAGGAAAACAGCGCAGCGCAAATGTCTGACGTCCGAAAACAAAGTAAATATAACAACAAAAATAATAGTTACCTAATTGTGAATTTTACTATCAAACTACATATAACAATAATCTTGATCTTATGTAAACTAATGCGAACATTTAGAATGTATTTTCAGCTTTTTTCAATGGTAGTCATTCAATAACTCAAGAATGCAATTGTCTTGAGCAGTTGATGTTTCTTGTCGAATAATAATAATTGGTGTAATTAGTCGTCAGTCATTGAGCTTCGAATCGTTGATTGGTTCTTCCAGCCAAAATGTCTGTTTTGACACAGTGTTTGTCAGCAGAACATTAAAAAAATTGGATTTGTATTTATCATGTGAATTTCTACGGAATCACAAATTATTTCCGTATCCAATTTCATGTTTTCCTTTTCACAAGCGCACACTGGAATTTTTTTCCATATTTTCTACGCTCCATGTTTAAAAGGTCTTTTGTATACGAGAACAAAAGAAAACTTGCTGACATTTTGTAATACACGAATATGTCAAAAAATAAATTTGAAAACAGAGGAAAATTTGTAACATGAAAAATTAATATTAATATTAATATTAATTATGATATATATAATAATAATAATACAGCAAAACTCCGTTCAGTGAAAGCAAACACTTTCTTCAAAAACATTATAGGCTTGTATTTCATTGTAGACTAAAACAAATATATCATAACTACTAGAAAACCACCGTTTTCAAATAACGCAAAAGATTAACTCAACTGCGGAAATAATAAGTAGGGGAGCGGCGTACAATGTGCACATAGTTTTGAGTTTAGAGCTCTAAAGGATACTTAAAGGAGGCTTAGATCAGTAGTGAAGACACGAGTCGAAAGGAAATTTACTAAGCTTTGTTATCAGTGAAGAAATCATTATTCAGTTGTAGATATTTTCCGAGATATAGCTCGAAAACTGCAGGGACCTCTTTGCGCCACATTGTACGCACATGCGTACAATGTGGCGCACTATTAAAAGTGTAACATCTGCGTGGAAAAATAAAGTAAATACAATAGATATTTGATACTTTTCAAAAATTTATTAGAATAATAGGTTAAGTATGATCAAAAATTTAAAAATTCTTGATCGGCTTAAACATCATAGTCGAAATCGCAATAAATGCTAATATAGAAACCAGTGGATATATTAGCACATTCCAAGTGCTTTTTCAGGTTTTCCTCGGCACTAAAAGGAAGGACAAAATATGTCGTAGCTAAAGGAGCAATAAAACATTTAAAAACCATAACATCTTTGTCATTGAACACACCTAATGAATGCGCCACTTTGTACGAACCGCGTGCGCCACATTGGAATTTTTCTGTTATTTTGAAAAATGATCGAAGTTATAAGAAAAATTTAAGATAATCCAAAATCAATTATGATGTTTAAAAGAGGACATCACAGTGAGTCTTTGCATATAAAGTTTTCATAAATGTCTTAAAAATACTAGATGTTGTGAAGGAATGAAAAAAATTAAAAAAAACTTCAAACATGGGTTTTTTTGATTTTTTTCACAAGACATATTAAATGCGCGGTTGATCGCACCTGTTACTTAGACAAAGTTGGTTTGCTAACTAACACACTTATGACACCGGACAGATTTCATCTACCAATTGTTATAATACCCAAAAAGGCTCTGGGCCACATTGTACGCTGCGCCACTATGTACGCCGCTCCCCTATAGTGTGAAAAAAATACTAAACGAAAACTTAAGCCAACAATATTTCCTTCTCAATGTCGTTTTATTCAAAATAAATTTTCTTAAAACTACATAATAAAATATTCGTGTATATCAGAATATTTAAAAGTTAATGTTACACTAACACATATACAAATTCATTTGTGACAAATTATTTATATGTACTTACAACAAAATTACACATAATTTAAGTTTATCGCAACATAAACATTCATCGTAAATACAAAAGGATTAAATAACGTAGAATTAAACATTTAGATTTGTAAAATACCGTATGGGAAGCAAAGAACTGTTCTGTGAAATAATAAAAAAAAAAGAAAACAATTTTACAAATATATAAAAAAAACGGTGTTGGACAATTCCAATAAGATGTGCGCACCCACAAAAAAAAAAAACAACAACATACCGAATGAATTTATATTATGGTACTACTATAATTATTATTAAATAAAATTACAAATGAAAAGTATACTACAAATTTTTGGAGATTTCCTTTCCGTAGTGTTTCATTGCGAGCAACAAAACTGTTCAATTCTAATACAGAGCTTGACGAAAACTCATTTTTTTCACTTAACAAAATTTTAATTCAGCAAAAAAAACAACAAATTGGCAAATCATACAATTTTGTATAATATAAAATAAGATTCTCAACAAGAAAAAGGAAATGTGTAAAAAAAAGAAAACAAAGTGAAAACGAATATATCATTAAAAATCATTCAGGGTACATGACTTTACTATTTAGGTACACTTACAAATTTTCATTTACCAACAAAACTACATTATTTAAAAAACAAAAAAAAAAACAAAAAAAAAAACATTTTATCTTGTATTCTTTAATTAAAATTATCAGTGTTAATAGAAATTCAGAGCACTGTTTTACAGTAAAAAAAACAATTTTTTTGCGTGTAAACGCGCTCCTTTGCATGATTGTGAATGGAAATTATTAATGTAATTAAATATAATAAAATTAATAATAAATATGAAAATACAAATAATTAATTAGGTATTTCTAAATAAAAGGGCATAAGGAGCAGGAGCAAACCAATAAAATGTCCTGTTCCAAATGAGGAACTAATATTGGAGAAATAATACTCTACAATAAGTTTATTTATAACAACAACAAAGTGAAAAGAAATAAATTATTCATTTCCAAATTGTAAAAATAAACAAAAAAAAAAACAAAAAAAAAAACAAAAAATTACAAAAAAAAAAAAAAAAAGAATGTAAAATTTCTTTAAGTGGAATTCAAAGCTTTGCAAATAACACACAAATATTATATTTTATTCACATGTTTTTATAAGTATATGCAATTATCTGTGGATAAATAAATTTATTATTGACGTTAATATTTGAATTTTATTTCAAACTGTTTTTAAGTTCACGCTCACAAATTTACTGATCCAAAACGTAAAATTATCTTCTGTGAGTAAGATATTATTGTTTTTTATTTTATTGTAGATTGAGTGAAATGTTGAATTAAATGGACACATATATAAATATATATGACATATATATGCTATATTAACAAATAAAAATTTCATTATGGATGTAAACATTACAAAGTATTACAAATATATTTATATTCATGATATTTTTTGTATTTTTCTTATAAAAAAAAAAAAACAAACGAAATATATTAATGATTGAACGACAATGTATCGAATATCCAGAAATGGATTTATTTAAAAGAGAGAAAAAGAAGATAACAATAAATTGACTTTTTATATAATATGAAAAATATGTATGATGGAAAAAAAAACAAATAACATGAGAAACAATGAAACAAACAAATAAAATCATTTTGTACAAAACACTGACAATACTTTTATTTTATCGCTTTCCAAACACTTATTTTTGATCCTGCACATTTTACGTCTTGATGTTATTATCACGACACATGAACAATTGAACATGACAGAACACTGCAAATAATCGACACTAACGATACTCGTTCTGCCATTCAACGTCCGCCATGTTTCAGGTTTTATATTTGGAAAAAAAAAAATAAATTAAAAGTTATAAAAAAAAAACCTCAAAACCTCAAAAGGAAATTTTATCATTCTCTGTTAACCAATGGAAATGTTCTGAGTCATTATTGTCTCCTTCTGCAAATGTTGAACTTGATTTTGTGGTATTCCCCTACAAAAGCAACAGGGGAAATCTACTTCCGTAAAATAAAAATATACAAGTAATTTCCCATTTTGGTTTATTATTCTCTGAATAATACACCTTTGTAATCGGTTCGAAAAAATTTTTTATAACCCCCCCTCAAATTTTTTTCTTTTACGTTTCAAGATGCGTAGAGTCCAAAACTGCAATGTCTGTCCGCCGTCCGCCGTCCGCCGTGTCAGCGATATCTACCTTAAATAACGGTCGGAAAAAATCGTTCTTTCGTATATAGGCTACATTTGGACCCTAGTTGTGTCCCGAAGCTCGGCAGCTTGATCGGAATACACTCTGGGGTTTTAGGGGTGAAAAAGGGGGGTAAAATTACGCATTTTTAAAGTTTTTGTAAACTTGGGCATGTGGGGTATCGTTTTTTATGTTTTTTAGGATGAGGATATCGAATATGAAGTCAATTTCGACGAAAGAGTGAAAAATTAAAAAAAAAAAAAAAAAATTTTTTAAATGAAATTTTTTTTTTTTTTAAAAGACATTTTTTTTTTATAAAATAAAATAAACGCTGCTTGGGTGGATTACCAATGTAACTGTATTCAACCAGAAATAATAAACCCATGTGTAAAGACATTGCAGCGTTTTTAATTGGTTTTGCCGTTCGTGTTAAATTCACCAGAGTTCGAGATTTGGGAGAAAAACACTCAAGATTTATCATTTCTGGCCAGCAAAAAATGATATAAAAAAAAATATCGATTTAGTTCCGTTCATGTCATTTTTAGGACAATATCATGCCATCCAGAGCGAGTCTCGAATTGTGCTCATGCAATAACAATGGCGAAACCGCAAACTGAACAATCTCCCGACACGAAATTGATGTCACCTTGTCAGGGGAGCATAAAAAACCAAAAAAAAAAAACCAACAGCAACAGCGAAGGATTTTAAAAATCCAAAAAAAGAAATTTTTTGAGACATTGAGTCAACAAGGGACACAATAGTTATGTTGGTTCTGTTGATAAGTAAAAACAAAAAGGGGAAATGTATTTCCGCAAAAATTGTTCAGGTCCTTCTATTTTGGACATTTTGTTCGCGGTTTGGTGATTCCTTTTGCCCATTTTGTTCTGTGGGAGTTTGCTTGGTTGGTCAGTAGCAACAAAAAGGAAACGAAGACCGAACGCTGCGCTTTTGTTCATTTCCAGTTGACTTTTGGTGTCTTTTGTGCAAGAGATATTTCAACAAGAATGTGGATTCTGTTCCAGAAATACACAGGGAGGAGAGCGGGCAGAGGAAAATATGAAAGGAATTTAATATCAATACTGAATACTGATTTTTCAGGGTGGTAATGCAGTTTTGAAATTTCAAAGAATCCTCTCAAAATTAATTGAAAACTGTTATATACATATATTTTGCCGATTGCAATACTTCATCAAAATAGAATCATCAAATTGACAAAGGAATATCTGGCAATTCATCCTCTACCTACATTTGTGGAAAAGTTTAACGTAAACATGAATATAAATACGAAGAAAGTATTGCATCATATTTTGTTATTCTGCAATTAACCTTTGGATGAATTCAAATAACACAAAAAAAAGAAAGAAAGTCAAACAACCAAAAAAATAAATAACAAATTCGAGTCTGCAGTTAATCATCATCATGTTCATCAACATCACTCTTGCGTCAATAAAATGTAATTTTTGTTAAGAGTGGCCAAAAGTTTAATTACATTGCTATTTACAATCTAAAAATAGATTTTTCCTCTGATTAGTGATTATATCTGCGAGCTTCAATCAAATTAGCTTGTTCGATTATGTGCATATATTTTTGAATGTTGTGCTTTTTCACTGGCTTTTTAAACCAATAAATTAAGGCTAACTGCTTATTATAAAACTCGTAAAATTTCAATTATCGTCCAATTTATCAATTCAGAAAAAAAAAATTCGATGTTCTCCTCATCAATTCAGTCTAATTGAATGTGGTCCATGGTCTACTGGAAATTGGACAGAGGGGGATCTGTTCATCAGTTCGACAGACCAAACGATTCAACCGAACAGGGGTGAAAGCTGTTTTTGGATGGACGTGATGCTCTAAACTCGGCCAGATATAAAATGTTGTTTTATTCTTTTATGTTTGGATATATTTTTTTTTATTTTGTAAATTAAAGCTTTCAAGTGTAGCTCAGCGGCGGGCGCCGAACAGCGGGTGTGCAGATTACAGCAGAGTGGCTTTGAAGTCAAACGACCCCCGGAACTATTTTTAAAATGGAGACTTGTAAACATAAACGACCCATAACTCTTGACTGATACCGCCAGCACTCGCGCTTCGCTCGCGCAGATATGGTCCCGAATGGCTGATTGTGTTGTTTACTTATTTTCCAGTAGAACGAACACAACCGGCTTTTATTATTATTTTTTTTTCTGAACCGATTATGAATCGACCGAGCAATGTGAACATGGCCGCTGTTTATTTTCTTCCACTATTTGCCCAAGTGGAGGTCTCCTGCCGCCGATCTCGGAAAATATAATTCGACGGATTATCGACGATCGTCCAGAAAGATGAAATGAATCGAACACTGAACAAGAAATTCGGCTAAGTAATTCGAATTAACCCCAGCATTGTTGAAAGGATCGCACCTATGTGTACAGAAGTTGTTTCCTGTGAAAAAAAAAAAAACCATTAAGGGCAGCTGGGCAGAGTTGTTCTAGCGGAGTACCAGAAGGTTGCCATGGTGTCCCAAGGTTGCTACTATCATAACATTTTTGTTACTTCATTCGAATTAGGGTGTTGAGTCATTTCAAGGGTGTGTTCTTCAAAAATCCATATACATAAATCAATTTACGAGATATTTTTTTTATTGCTCGTAAAATTTATGAATGTTCTTGTAAACAATGAAAATCAATTGGTAAATACTCTAACGTCGTAGTAGAAGACAGTAAACAAGGCTGGGCAAGAATTCTAATTGTTAACTAAACAATTATTGAATAGGTGCTGAAAGCTCTAAGTGGATGGGGGCGGTTGTAGGCTTTCACTTCACGCTATTTTACGAGTAGACATATTTACTTAAATATTATTGAATCCCAATAGGAAATATATGTTAAATTTAATTACAAAACAATTTGTTTTAAAAATAAAAATACGCACAGTGCAAACAGTTCTTTACCAATGTTTACAGGATTTCTTATAGATGATGTAAAGTCATTATTTTTCACAACATCATGAGAAATGTAATCGTCTGTAGGGAAATAAAATTTTAAGCGCATTCTACAAATGGTGTAAACAGAAATGCAAATGTTGATGCACCTTAATTATCATTTTGAATTGCTGTAAGTAAATTGCTTTAAAAGCTTCAGCCATGACCAGATTGTTGACACTGTTGGAAGAGTTTGTATAAACGTCGTCGGATGAATCAGATTTTCATTTGAGAAAAATCGTATTGTTCCTAATAAATTAACAAAAGAGCAAATAGGTGTGTTGTTTTAATAACCATAGGCACAGATGTTGATATTGTACAAATGACTAAGATTAAAAGGTAAGTTTATGTCCAAAATTTCATTTTTTTCTCGATATATATGTAGGAGATAGAAATTTTCAAAATTTGAAAAAAAGTTATTGTTAAGTTATTGTATATTTTGACACGTATCGTAGTCTGTCACTTGATAGTACTGAACATAGCGTCGGTTTGATATTTTGCAAATTTCATCTGAATGATCGCGATCTCCAGGTCATTAAAGAAAAACACACCTAATGTGGAAGAAAATCTGTTTTTCTTTAACGGTTGGAAAAAATTAAGAAAATAAACAAATTTTGTTGATAAAATAGAATTTTATTTCGGCCTCAATTCGTAAAAAAATCCAATAAAATCGTGTATCTTTTCTTCCCAATATATTTCACATCCTTTATTTTTATACTATTTTAATACAATTACAAAATTTATTGGTTTCAAGATGCTATTACTACGACCCAAGTAAATAGCATAAATCTTACTTTAATTGGCCATAGGTCTAACCTTAATTGTCATTAATCTAATAGCATTGCGATGTTTTGTATTTCAATACATCATTGTTATCTAAAATGTGCTATTGTTAATATATACAGTGAAACGAAAGAACCAAAAATATCCCTCGTGATAGTCTTGTGTCAATTTTTTTGAAGACAAACGAGCTAATAAAAGACAGCAATTCCTTGTCAAGTCGTTCATAATAGATATTATCCCAAGTTCGGTTGAAACAAAGAGCACTAATGGTAGTGTCACCCTTCCGCACGCCTCTTCAACTAATTCCAATATTTCACAGATAACAATAAAAACGTCAATAGTAGTAAACGGCGCCTTATTCCACTTTTTCACTTCTCTCTCGTTATGTTGTTTTTTTTTTTTATTATTTTGCGGAAATGGAGACGAAATTTTTTCCACTTAATGGCGCGAAATAGTCCTTTCCAGAACGTAAACAACCAAATATATTAGAAATGTTTTCCATTTCGCATAATCATGTTTTGGTGATAATGGCATAAGAATGGGGTGGGGATACGGTCCCAAAGTGTTCTACAATCGGCAACTAGTCCTTCCATCAATGGGAAAGCAATCAGCAGGAGGTTTTTATAGCAACATTTCTATCCTGACCGAAATAGTCAAATTTTCGTAGAAGGACATACAATTTTTTTCTAAAATCACTTTTCATTTAGTAAAAATGGAGAAAGAAAAATACTTAAACGAACCCTCAATTGTTTTCTTTTTCAATTTTCAAACTTTTCGAATAAAACTGGGTATACATCATGATATTTTGATGTTTTAAGGGTGGTTTTTACAATCTACACGCCATTGGGATTCATAGTTTAATTGATGGCCATAAACTAACTGGGGAAAAACCCACTTTAATAAATGGTGAACTTCGAGTCGTGATGGAGCAAAAAAAAAAAAAGGTCCCTAAAATTCATTGTTTTTTTTTCTGTTTCAGCAATAATTTTCACTACTTAATATTCATGTTTTTTCTGATATAAATAGTAATGATCAATAAAACTTTTATAGTGTAATTTCTTTATGTTTCACGACCGCAATTAATGTACGCCAATTGGATTAACTGATACAAAAGGTTTTGTATATATAACTGGTGGAAAATGTGTTCATTATCTCGACACACTTGTCCTTAGAATTATATCAATTATATATTTCTGTATTGCTATTCACGAATTTAATGTGCATTACATTTAATGTGTTGTATGTTAATTTGTTGAATAAATATCATAATCACTAACTATGTAACATAATGGCGCCGATTTGATATAAAGATAAATTGTACATACCGACATTAAATTAAGGACATTTGTTGATTGTCGTTCTGGTTTTTTTTTCTGGAATGTAACAGAATATATTGGTTAATGTAAATGGATGAGTTAACAAAATGTACATAAATCGACAACATATTACAATAAAACAACAAAAAATATTGTTTATCACGAAATCGTACAAATTCATAAAAAGTCCACAGCAACAGTTTCTGAAATCACAGATTTCATCTATTCATCTACCAATTAAGAACATTTTATATTGTATAACAAAAGCCACAAGATGTCATCCAAAAATAAACATTTTATTTGGATTTAATTTCGAAACCGGGAACGGGTTCAATCAAGTGCACCTGAACTGTCCAGCTGTGCTATACTCGACGTCTTCTGTGATGACACATTTGCATTCCAATCGTTTTTGAAAATAAATCAAAGGAGTCGTGTGAAGTGCAGTGAACGGGTGGGCGGGGGTATGGATGGCCGCGGCAGTTCGTGCTCCTCGTTTATCTATCAATAAATAATGCAAGCGTATTGGGATTTATCGTGTGCTTAGTTGCTAGTTGCAACAGTTTTCTTTTTCCAATTTCCGTCCCTCAAAATATTTTCCACTGTGTGTGGTGTCCACGTTGGTCTTTTCTATCGTTTGCCTGTCATGTTGAATTTTCCTAAGTGATTTTTCTCAAGGAAATGAAAACATGTTTTCAATTTTCCCAATTGAGAATTTTTTGGCGCATTGTCAGCCAAATTGACGCAGTTGCATTTCGTGATACACAAGAAGAAAATTATTTGACAATCAAAACTTTTGCCACAATTTCTTTTTTTTTCGCTCAGATTTTTCTTTTTAAATCAAAAAGTCAGTGACATTTCGAACGTCAATTTGATCTTAAAGTAGAATTTTGACGTTATTATTTGTGAAAAGTTTCTTTGCCTCTCTGTTGTTTTTCTCTTGTTGAAGTCAATGTTGTTTATCAGGTTGATAAACACAGGAATTAAATAAACAATCTATTTATACATACACAAAATATATAAATGAATTCGAATTGCATTTAATAATTATTACATAATTGAAAGGAAAATAGTAAAAATACACAACACGTACTCTACGTAAAATTTAATTTTGTTAATTAGAACAATTTATGTTTGTTTTCTTTCGACAGGTGGTGCTTGCAAAAATTTTCATGTAAACATTGTTTTTCAAACACAATGTAATAAATTGCAATGCGACATTGCCAAAAAATGGAAAAATAACAAAAATATCATCATTTCAGATTAGATGAGATTGTTGTGTGTGTTTCATAAATATTTGGCGGCTCAAATTCGGTCACATTCACTGTTCGTGTGAACTATTTTTAATTAAGTTCTCTTTGAGTTTAATTCAAGAAAGTTTAGATAATAATTTTATAATTTTTATTCGTTTTGCAATCCTTCAAATGACGTGCGATTGGGGATAACGGAGCTCTTGTGTAAATTCAGTAATAATTTTTATATAAATAGAAAATACTTATTCAGGCATACAAACTTATATAATTGAAGCCAATTTAGTTTGTTTCACTCTTTGCTTCTTCTTTTTTTTTTTTTTTTTGTGGTAGGAAGTAGAAAAAAGTTTTTCCATATTCTTTTCCTAAGTTTTCTTGTTCGTTGCCCTCGTTCTTCTGCACACGAAAACATTTTCAAGTCCTTCCTCGTTCATTCAAATTCAGTATATATAATATATATATACATTGGCCATTAAACTAAAGAAAATTCGGAGAAAAAAAAACTTCATGGCTTTCCACAAAAGGCAGCTCACAATACACTTAATTAACTCAAAGGAGTATGGTCAAACATAAAAACTAACTTTCCAAGATTAATTATGCATGCGATTTCGAAGGGCTTTCAAAGCCAACTGTTGGCAGGGATATTAAATCTTCAAGCTATTTTATATGAAATACTACACTCCAAGAAGAAAATAAAGGCAAGAAAAAAAAATATATACTATATATGTATATACATATAACCGAAGAGAGGACATTTTAGAATTTGACCCCAAGTCTAAGGTCACTTTAGTATGGAACTCTTCGCTTTTATAGTTTTCCTCCTTGATTTAATTAAATAAATTCGTTGACATAACGACCATTTTTGTAGAGCATAAATTTTTAAGATCATCATTAAATCCGTTCTTTAATTAAATTTTTTTGATAGGATATTCAATGCGAATTACTCAGAAAATTTTGTGCCATTAGTACAAATTGTAAAATATTTATTTTTTAAAGGTACGTTTAAACCGAACGACAAAATGTCAATTTTGCGCCATTCTAGTTATCATTCAGGCAATTTTGACTGACAGATTATATTAAGCACATGCCATTTTTTCCGTCATAAGCCACTCGACCGACAACAATCACGAAGGACAATCTGTTTTTCGGTTTAAACTTACCTTTAATGGCGTAACGTAATTTAGTCGTGTTTGTCGTCTGCCACTGAACTGAATTAGTTGTTGACATATCTGTTAGTATTTAGCGTATAGTAAACAAAATGGATTCGCGCCAGCGGTCAGTTTATTTTCTCGCAAGAAAGCAAAGAAAAAGAGACTCTGTTTATTCTTACTTATCTTGCATTGAATTTGCTGTAAAGAAGTATTTCGTATAAAAACAGGAAAAACAACAAAACGACTTTTCACAGCTGATTACTTTTTAGTACAACTATTCACTACAACGCAGCCAGTACCGCGCTGAAAACAGTATATCGAGTCTAATCGGTTTGTTGCAGGTAGATTTGTAAGTCTAGTTCATATAGGAAATTTACATACCAAGCTCACGTCATTATGACGTTACTAACTCAATTAAGTGCTTTCATCTGTCCGGATTCTAAAGGTATCCCTGAAATATCTAGAAAAAACCTTGAACATATTTTCGAAATTCCATAAACAAATTTCAAATAAAATAAATAAAAATAACGATAGATAATAATATGACGTTTTCGTGTAAGTTCATCTAAACAATCTTTCAAAATGACTATATCAAAATAATTTGTCATTTTTGATTCATTTTTAATTATTTATTATGACACGTTCAACAAAAAACGATTACTCACAATCATTCTAATTCATTAGCAGTCAACAATCTCTTAAATTACACCCACACAAAGTCAAATGAACATAATCATAATGTGCTAAATTTAATTTTCTTCAAATTATACAAGAAGATAGCTTACGAAACAAAAATGATAAAATATAAAAGCTATCTGAAATTTTTGTGTCGGAAGATAAGATAATCCAATTTCCGAAAATAGCAAAATCAACTTCAAAAGGATCGTCTTTAATTGCTTTGTGTAACTGGGAATGTTTGAATGTGTTGGTGTGTAAAGCGGTTTTTTACAAAATCCCACAAAAAAAATAAAATACTCACAAGTGCTTCTTTTGTTTGAATTCATATAATAATTTTTTAAATATTATCATCACATTTCACTATCGCTCTCTCGCTCTCTCTGCACCTATACATTGTTCCTAAACAGAGTCATCACGTGCAATAAAATGCTTTTATCAAAGACCAAAGTCGTTGTCTGGCAAAACATAGAGGGGGGCGAGGCGGGGGTGAGTCAGTGTTTAGCAGCAGATTTTCGTCCGCCATCCAATGTAAACATGACCTAATTTTAATTTGAATGAAGTCTAGTCGTCGATCGTACAATGGGGGTGCGAATTCTTATCAGAAGTGCGAATTAAAGAGACCAAATGTAAATAAATAAAAGAAAAATTAGGAAACAGTAAGGGGTTGAAGGGGTTGCATTGTAGTATGTGCCTTTCCCAGTTTCAAGATTATCGTCAATAGACAAATTGCGGGAAGTAGGGTATTTGTTAATACTAGTAAGTTTCCCGTCAAATTATGTTGTTGAGACTTGAGTGGTTGTTTTTGTTTACTAGAGGGATGTTTCAGACGAGAAAAATGTTCAACGGAATATGGGTGAACCGAAACCTACTATAGGTACCAAGGGAAAACATGGAAAACCCATTGCTATTGATAGACGAGTTCTTCTAGGGAGAATGTAAATAGCCCATTCAATTGGCTGCTTTCCTTAAGGAATTGTTTTATAATAGGAATGAATTTTATTTATAGTTAAATAACAATTTCAACCTTCTAGGTTTTATTTTGTTTTGATTCGGCCTGGGTTGAGGGCTGTTTAGTCGAGAGACATGATGGTGCTGTGCTGCTATCCAGTAAACAACCTTCGTCTTCTTTTCCCAGACGGAAAACAATTCAACGGAAAAAGTAAAAATGTATTTTTCGTTACGTTAAATGTTTACTTTGTTGGTTAACTTTTTTTTTTATAGATTCACAATCCATATGTACAACTTAGCAATACTTACGGCATGTATTCTTTTTTCGGTTTCACATTAGATTTCACTTGAGAAGTTGTATACTACTTAGTTGAGTTTGAGAAGGGTGGACGTGAACAAGAGGGGGCCAGGGGTGCGATCGGCTCACGTCGCTAAACAAATACATTAAATGAAACCAAGAAAAAAATTCGAAAATGGAGGCCAAAAATAATAGCAAAGCAAACACATTTAATCGAACTGCAGTCTCTGGGCTCGTTTGTGCCGAGGGTTTTTTTATGGGCGCGTTTTTTACTCCTTATATAGTTATTTTACGATCGAACATAACAATTGAAATCAATCTTAATGTAAACACCAGATATTATTGGAGTTTCATAGATAACCGAGAATTGTAAGCATTCGTGCGGCATTTGATTATTCATCATGGACTCAAAGCTATTACGGTGAACACACCCCCAGAATGGGGTAGTTGGTTATCAAAGGAGCACACGAAAAACCATTATACTGCAGAACACTTTGTTTTTATGTCTATTATTTTAAATAACGGCAATTTTTTGCAATAAAATCATGATTTCTAGGTAGGCACAAAATTTATTATAAGTAATCCTTTCTAATTCTGATGATGCAAACTAAAAAAAAGTGCACAGATTTATAAAAATCAATACCTTTAGCATTGAGATTTGAGAATATTTGAATAAGAACATAATTCTTGGTGGAAACAATGAAACTTTGTGTTTAATTACGCGAGGAAAATAAATAATGAAAACTCACTAACTGTTCTCGTATCACTTTTATTTGAGTTCACAGAAACTTTTCTGTTCTGTCGCACATAAAAGCTTTGGTTTATCGATTGTTTAGAATCGTTGAGGATTGATGATGAAATATTCAGTGCCAGTTGCTTTCGAAAGTATTGCATAATTTGCCCTTGACTTTTCGGGTAAGCACGGGAAATTCGATTACTGCTGGATTGATAACAAAATTTCTTATGCGAGCATAAATTAAGATTAAAATACTATGAAATTGAGGAAGTTACTAGCTTAAAGTTGTTATGTGGGTGATGAACAAATACTAAAAACGAGAAGCAACAAATTACTTTCACTTTAATTAAGAATCGATGTAAAAGGAAAATTATGTAGGCATGTAAATTCTACAAAGAATTAATTTAAGTGAAATTCAACAATGTAAAACTAATTTGTTGTTTAGATACAAATTATATAAAAGGAAGGATATACAACCCTAATTAATAAAATGAAAAGTTCGTTTGTTTGTTGTTGCCCCATTACGCCTAAAATCTTGCTTTGATTTGTTTCATTTTTTGTTTAAATGTAATATTACATTTAATATAGGGAAAGAGAGCGGCCAGCAAATTAAAACTTCAACGGATTGCCATGAATCTGTTTGAGGGTTTTTGGAGATGTTGATTGCGAGTCCAATTGCGAAATTATAAAATTCAAAATGGCGGAATCAATATTCAAAATTTAACGTAGGTTAAATTTTAACAATTCAAAAAAATTAAGTAAATAGTACTGCATTGATTTGGAATCTATTCAAATTTGGAAATTCAACACATATGGCGGAGTCAATATGGTGAACGATTTTTCTGTGAGTGAAAAAGTGAGTTGTTTCTTGTACATAAATTACTGTATAATTATTTGCTTGACACTAATTTCGGATCTGTTGTCAACTGATCAACATGTGTAAATTCTAGATGGTGGATCCAATATGGCGACCGAATGTTTTTCAAAAAACCACAAATACGGGGGAAATTTTGTATTCAAGATATCTAATTAATTATTCAAATTGGGAAATTCTAAGTATTGCAAAATATGGCAATGGAAAAATGGCAATTTATAGCCGAGTTTTATGACTGTTTCGAATCTAAAATATTACAATTATTAAATTCAAGTTGACGGATATGTTATGGTGTCAAATATTTATTATTCAAGCCTCAAGGAATTATTATGAAAATGCATTCGCACATTAAAGATTTAAGAGTCACAATTGCTGACAAACAATAGTAACATAACTTTTGAAATTTGTTCAAATGTTTCCCAATAAAAATTTCCGTTATCGGTATTTGTAACATATCGATGTTTTTTGAATAAATAAATCACAATATATATAATATAAATAATATAAATTCAATACATTATATTATGATTTTCATCGCACCGGGTGAAATCGGGTAACCCAGCTGGTACCTGTATTTATAAGAAAACAAAATACTTTCTGCGGTGGATGTAAATTACATTAAATGACTCTCTTCTGTTTTAATTAATTTGTCACCCTTCCTTCTATACTACGAAAATCGGATGATTATTGAAATTACTGTCTAATAGAACAAAAGTTCGAACAATAGAAATTTACCTAAAGAACTTCTGCCCATTTGCTGCATTCGTGTGTCTCAAAAAGTTTAACCAATCATTTAAAATAGAATCCTTTTGACTAAATGCTCAATTAAATTTCGGTTGGCTCCTAATGACTTAAAATAATAATATCGAAACAAGGCTAACTAAACAACTCTAATTGATTTTAAAGGGATAAGAATAATTATAATTAATTAATCAAAAAATCCAAGCAGAGAAAACACTTTTCCGGAGTTGTTTTCATGTAACTCCTTCACTACACTAGTTTGACAAGAAATTGATCTACAAATCAATTCCCTAAAAATCAATTTCAAATTAAAATTTAAACGTGCGTCGCGTCGGTCGGTCGCGTCGATTTTATGAATTGTTGATATTATTCTCGATATGTGCCAAGAGAACCAAACCAAAACACACCGGCGACCGGCGTAAGCCAAGCCTGTAAAAAATCCATGAATTATGGCATCTCATCATGTTTCGTATTTAGCAAATATTTCATTTGCGTTTTCGCTGCAAATGTTAAGGTGAGAACAAGATTTTGTTTACATGCAAATTAAACGTCCTCGTACATATTCACACTGTTATTAAACGGTGATAAATTATTAAGACCCATTTACAATCCTCGAGTGCGTTGAGGTCTTACTTACTTTATGGCATCCATAGAAATTGAGTTTAAACATTCTTGTTTTGTTTATTGTATGCTAAATAAAAATACGTGTTACTATTTGTTGTTGCTGCAGACATTCAATACACAGTTTTTATTATGAAGATTTTCTATTGAAACGAAGTCAACATATTCGCGGTTTGGTTTTAATTTTAGAATATTTTGCTCTTATGTAGAGAGACACTCGAGTGGATGAAGGTGAAGTGGAATTGGCTCCCGCATTTTAACCACACCTCAACTTGTATTGAGTCAGGTAAGTTATAAATTGGACTTGACATTTTCTGATTAGGCAAACCATGCATTGTGCTGTGAGTAAATGGACAACATTTGAAATGCGATTGAAAAAGCACTAAATAAAATTTAACAAAAAAATTAAAATGGCAATCATTTGGATCTCATCCGGAGGGACAGTAAATGCATAATAAAAAAAATACAACCAGTAAAAACAAAGTTTATTATTATTAAATTATATTTTCAAAATGGTGACAATTAAAATTATTTAAAATAAAACTCTTTTTCAAAAAAAATTGAACCAACTTCAAAAAAACTTACACTTAAAAAGTATAAAATAATTTTTATTTCTTATATAACAAAAACCCAACTTTTTGAAGTCGGCGCCAATTTATCACCAATTTTATAAAAACTTATTTATTTATCTATTCATTACAATAAACCTACATGCATATTTTTGGAAAACGGTAAAGATATAATGATAGCTTAGTCAATTAAGTCCCTACCACAGCTTTGAGCTACTGTAGTTATAAGTGTTATCTTTTGATTTAGCAGAGATTAGCTTCTTTTAGTTTGAATTGTAAATATTAGGTTCTGTATACTTACTTATAGGCGCCGAATTCAAAAATTTGGGTGTTTGTTATATAAGAAATAAAAATTATTTTATACTTTTTAAGTGTAAGTTTTTTTGAAGTCGGTTCAATTTTTTTTGAAAAAGAGTTTTATTTTTTCTCTTTTCAAGGTACAAGCGTACAAGTGAGCGAAGCATAACTGTGATCAAATTGGAGTTCTTCGGAATGATATAAAAAAAATTGTAAAAATCAATTCCGCTCTTTATAACCTTTAAAGTACAATGGACCCGCAGAAGCGATCTACATTTCCAATTCAGGGTAGAGTGCAACGTCGCCTTCGTCTCATCTTTTCCTATTATGCGTATCACAGTTCTTTAATCCTCATTTAATAAATAAAAAAACATCTGTTGTTAGCGATTTTTGAAGTTTTTCTGCAGAATCGGTGGGCGAAGTATGACTTTTGTTATAATGGGACCTGAATCGAATAAAAAAAGAATTATATGCAAATCAGTTAAGCTGTTTGGAAGTTTCAAAGTTAGGTATGCTACTAGAAAAAAAAAACGCGTTGAACTTATTAGTAACACGGTACCACCGCGAAGCTTTCTTAAATCAAATAAAAAAAGAATTATTAAAATCGGGTAAACCGTTTGGAAGTTATGCTGGAACAAACATTTAAAAAAAAAAAATCGCGGTCGAACTTATAACCTCCTCCTTTTTGAAGTCGGTTAAAAACAGAAAATATGACTTGATTTTATGATAATTGTTTCTATATACAGTGCCAAACGCTGTCATTTTTGCATTATTATTAAAGATTTTATCCGTTCCTTCGACTTCACTGATAATGGGATAAAACTTTGATAGAATGCATTGTCATCGACAACGAACCTATCTGTAAAGTTTTAGCTCGATTGGATGACGAGCAGTGCCAGGAATTAGCCGTCGAAAGGTTTTCCTTAAAACGGCACAAATACAGAAATCCACAAACAAGCAAGTTTTCGCGAAGTTAATATAGATGAATCAAAAACACCTTGAACAACGCACAATAATAAATAATCAATGGAGATGCAATGGAAGTTTGTTTCGATAATCATAATAATATTGTATTGTTTTGTCATTTATTGTAAAAAGATTTGAAAATTGACAGTTTAAACAATTTTGGTCTTATTATTTCTAAGAGTAAACCTTTGGAATCGAGTACGAAAATAAGTTATAACTCCCCCCGAAGTTTTAACAGTTTTCGTTTTGAGACAGGTAGATTTAAAAAAAACTAATAAAAGTAGTGCGGCATCCATACGCTGTCTCCCGTCCGCCCTTCTCCGACACCCAATGGCAGTTATGTGAGCCCTATGAGGAATAAGGCATTTTTTGTAGAAATGAAAAGTTTTTGAAAAAAATCTCAGGTTTTTGAATTTTAAAAACTTATTAGGTAATATAAAAATTAACATAGCATCCAATTAAAAAAATTATATTATACCTATCCAAAAGAATAACTTTTTTAAATTTCATTAAAATTGGTTAAGTACACTTCGAGATATCATATATATACACGAATTTGAAAAAGTAGTTTCGAGAAAAACACAAAGAAAGAAAAGTTCCTTACAGTCACGAATTCTCAATTCAAAAATTACAATAACTTCGAAAATAATTTGAATTTTGGAATGTTTAAAATTTTAAAATTATCTTCAAAATTTAAACAATTTATTAAGCCAAAAGAAATCCGATTTTTTGAAAATCGCAATGTGGTGTCGCTTAACTCTTTGTCCATGAGTGTAATTCGTGACTATCGTTTTTGTTTTATCCTCATAAATTTCGTTCGCATATTCCAACGTTTTATTGCGGCTTTTGTTGTTAATTACATTACTTACTCCAAGAAAAGAAATATTTTTAGCATAAACCTGCTTTAGAAAATTCTTCAAAAATATCAAATTTAAACGCTTCAGTTTTCTTGCTGCACTATCTAATTAAATAAAACATGTTTCCTAATTTATCCTTAGATTTTAAAACAAAATGCATAATCCAAAACTATAATTTTCATTAATTGGCGCAATTAAAACACACTGCATGGTCTTTAAGGTACAAATTATGCAGCAAAGTCGTGTTAAAATTCACCAACGAACTTTGCTCTACCATCCAATTTAATCCTTTCATGTTCATAACTGGAAATATTTCACATACAAAATTTATAATTATTATCGGTTAAACTAATAAAGCATGTTTCAAAATTAGGCATTGAAATTACATTAAGCAACTAAACATTTTCCGTAAATGGTTCACGTGTAACCAATAAATTTATGTATAAATATAACATTCAAGTCCCCAGATATTGATCGGACGCACCCCATTGCCATAAAGCCCAGAAAAAGCTGCCAGAAATCGATAACGAAAATCATACATACAGAACACGTCACCTGATGGATTTAATGGTTCTCTCCCTGGGAGAGAGTGGAAAGGAAAGTTTTCGCAAGGTCAAGGATATTTTTGTTTTGTTGAGTGCTAATCAACAAAACTTACGTATAAATTTATCTCAGCTGATATAGCTTCTACACGTACACCGTGAGTTTTCCTTTTTTCGTTGTTATTTTAGTTTGATTTTATTTTATTTTCTTTCGTCGTTCTCTGACAATTAATTTCCGGCTAGGAAGTCGATTTTTATTAATCGTGAAATCAACGAATAATCTTAATTGCGATAATTCCTGTGACGTTTTAATTAGAATATTTTGAGGGCATGATAATTAATTCGGAAATCAACAAGTGCATATTAATTTCCATAATTGGATACATTTTGATGTAGTTGGTTCATAGAATTAGAATCGATTGATGGTGGCAGGTCACTTAAAACTTTAGTGACCTTAATTTATGAAAAACACTGCAAAATTTTCACAAAAGTTTATCGTTTCAATTTATTTCTTTACATATTCGATCGTGATACGAAATTCAAAATTTCATTACGCAAAACTAATTGAATTAAAGTCATGCAGAAAAATATATTCTGTTGAGTAACAATAGAGTATTGAATATTCGGAGTTACATGTGTAATCCTCGAACACTTTTTGAAATATGATTATTTATAATATGTTTTATGCCTTATTCCCCACAACCACTGTCAGCTATATATATACATCTATTCATTACTATTACCTCTGATTGCGGTAAACTCAGTTAAACCCAGTTCGACTATCCGCACTTACGATTAATGTTCGCTAATGGGAATTTTCATGGAAAACATCATTTTGACATCAGGAAGTAGTTTCATTGCTCTCGCCTGTCTAGTTAGGTATATAAGAAAGAAGAGAAGCTCTGGCGCGAATGTTCATATTATTCTGGGATAACTGGGAACTAGGATTCTGGGAAGAACTGATTAATTTTGATAGTTTAATACCCTGGACAGACGAGAACATCTGATCGACTAAATGACGTCACGTAATGTATATTTTGGATTATCGTCTGCCACCGAACTGAATTAGTTCTTGACATATGGCGTCAACTAAACCTAAAATGGACTCGCGACAGCAGCGGCTTAAAAACAGTACCTACATATGCCCTTATTATGGCACGACAAAGTTTCGTTGGTTTCTCAAAAACAACACCTGTCCACACCTAACCAGCTATTCATCATCATCTCATCCACGAGGTTACATCAATTGGAATAAACTTTCATTCTTGTAATTTTTTAATGTTTGAACATTGAGTTCAACCAAAAATAATTTCGAGAAGTAGATAATAATAGAGTACAGGAAGTTTTGTTATTCTTCTGACAACTTTGATTTTTGGACAGGTGTTGCTTTTGTTAAGATTGAAGAGTTTTAAGTTTCTGAGATCTCTAATAAAATAAATTTAAATTAACTCTCTTCCTCGCTCGTTGTCCATCAAAACTGAACTAGCCATAATGCGAAAGCACCTGCTTCTGATTGCCAATAACATTGAATAAATCAAATTGTTTACGCCCATTTCCTAGCATGCAATTTGCACAATAATCCATTGAACTGATGCAACGAATTTTTACAGAAAATATCACTAAATCCCTGAACTGGGTCTCGAGTGTCCACTGGAGGGTGAGGGCAGTCATTTTAGTTTAGTTATGACATTGTCCTTGCAGTTATCTATTTGTTTATAAAAGATAATGATAGACTATCGCCACAGCGTCAATTAGTGACGACAAAAAAATAAATTGTTATTCCGATTAATCGACCCACAAAAATTATATAGAGCTATAAGCAAAACAATTAGTTGTTTATAATATCTTGATGACTGGTGACATTTTATCGAAGTACTTCTGACAAAAGCTCATTGTTGAAAACACACTTATATATAGTATAGTGAGGATTGATGTTTCCTGGCAATTGATAGGGAACTGCTTTGGTCCAGAATATGAGATAAATTCAGACGTTCTTCCATGCGGAAAACGAATGCCGTCCAAGAGTGATGCTGTTTCCATATTGGAAAATTAAAAGAGATACTTTCGGGCGATAATTCAGCGTGTGCTGCTCTTATCATGTTCATTTGTGGCGGTTTTATTTCAGACCGAATTAAACAAAACGTCAGTAACTGAAAAAGAACAAATAAATAAATAAAAATTCTCAAGATGTTGGTTCCTCGATTGATAAGCCTTTCGGGTTCGAGTCTCGAGGAAATTGTGGGCAGCGATTGCGTAAGGAAGCTAATCGAGTGTGTTGCGTTGATCGCGCGAGTCTTTTGCTAAATTGCAGCCGAGTTATCAACTTTAGAGCTCCCATTTTATTTAATTAATTCTTATCGGAAGTGGTGGTCATGCAGCTGAATGGTTATTAGCAGAATAACTGACAGACAAAACAAAATATGAAGAGTAAAAAAAACAAACAAGCACTGATTTATTTAACATTGCCGACGCACTGCAGGTGGAATGCAGTATTTTGTACAAAGTTGAAAAAGCTTGGTCAAGTAATTATTTTTTATGTTGTTTGTTGTACGTCTTGTTTATTCTGGAAATATATTTTTAGCGTAATATTGTATAAGACACCTATAAGGACAAATGACACTGTAACCTTCCATTCTGTAAATACTAAATATGTAAACAGTAAGCATTAATTGATTACAATGTTACAAGTTGATAAGAAATTCATAACCTTTTAAAATTCTAGTTGTTTTAATATTAATCACTGAAGTCAAAATGTGACACTACCTCTTTTCCACCCCTCAACTACAGTCGGAAGTTTTTTGAAAAATTGAACAAAACGTCCAAATGCACATTCAATTCGAAAATATTAATAAAATATTTATTGTGTACTTTCGCTATCAAGATTATTGTTTGCTCATCGGCTCGACACCTTATCTCTGTGCAGATAGGGAAAATATTGTTTTTGATATCCAAAAATATAGAAATAATGGCGGCCATATCCTGATTCAACTGGTGCGACTACTAAAAGCTCATCTTTTACTCCATACGAAAATCAGATTTTCACACAGTACGCGGCCATATGCTTCGATTAATAAAGGCCTTAAGTCGAGTTTAATGTTTATTTTTATTAATTTATCGCGCTTGAAGAGGGAAATTGTTATTGTTCTAGACTGGGCACGCACACATACACACACATCCGCTCTCGGCAGGCAATTAGCAATATCAGTGCATATTGGCTTAGGATTATGGGCCCGCATTACGTCTGCAACTGATAATTTTGTTAAATCATTGTTCTTTGTGCTATCAACAAAATGCAATCGGTTTTTGTATTGTGTTTTGTTTGTTTGTCTTTTTTTATTGTATTATACCAGAGGTAGACTGTTGGGTCAATCTGCACGCAATAAAATTCAGATAAAAATTTGCTGCTTCGCTTTAATTTCGCCTGATAAAAAGAACACTTTGAATATGATTTTTTTTAAAAATTTTTATTTGCTGTTGTTGTAAACATTTTCCACGTGGAGGAAAAGTTGTTTGGATACTTATTCTTCTACAAAATTGTTTACTTACTCAGATGATACTAAAATTTATCTTAAAGATAGTAAAAGTTACAAATTTACAATTTAGTGAAAAAAAATTAATTCGGTTTTGTTTATTTTGGAGGGTGAGAAAATAGTCTGGTTTGTTGTAAACAATAGTTTTTTTTTAAACAAATTTTAAAGTAGCAGTTGTTTAAGTTTTTGTTTGTTCCCAATTATCTTGAGCTCTATTCCCTATGTAATATGTACCTACAATGTACATTGTGCATATTAGAACCTTGGGACCGAGCTTCTGCGCGGAGAGAACCTAGTGAGTGTCCCTAGTTTGAATCTGAGCCCATGCACCTTTTGGATTCTGCGTTCCTGAGATTGTTAACAGACACAAACCTTGACGTTCTAATATAGTAGGATTTATAAAATCAAAACTTTGTTTGTTTCTTTGTTGCTCCATCACGCGTATACGCGTGCTTTGATTTTTCCCATTTTTATGTTCCAACATAACATAGAGGCTATTAGGCTATTTTATATTCGCCTGAAGTATATAGGCTTTCAAATTGTCGGACGAAAGATGGCGACCAACAAATTAGCACTTCAACGGATTGCCAAGAAAATTTGTGTTTAGGGCTGCTGATGCGAATCCACTTTCGAAATTTTAAAATTCCAAATGGCCGATTTAATGTGTCGACCTTAATTTTTCAAAATTCAAAAAATTTAAGTAAAGTTTAGTACGAAAGCTATTTTGAGGCCATTGATTTCTAATTTATGGCGAATCAATTTATTCAAATTAATAAATTCAAAATGGCGCACCCAATTGACAACCGATTTTTTGACCAATTTGATTTTTTTGGGTATGCTAGTAATTTATAAATTTAAACTTATGCGTTTCAATCATGCTTGAAGCTGAATATCATGAAAACATCTATTCACCACTATAATTAACCTTGGTTTTCTCAAATGTAAATAAAAATGTACATTAAAAACAATTTCATAAATTTTCCAAAAATCAACTTAACACGAATGTTAGTTAACAATAATTATGATATTTACAAGAAATTATAATATTTTACTCATACCTGTGTTATTTATTTATTTTACAAAACCAGTTTATGCGAAATAATCGTATTGCCAGGAGCTATAACTTTGTTGTTTACGCAAAATATCTGAAAAATAAGTAAACATTACATGTCACGGTATCTTTTAAGCAACGCGATAAAAGTAATAAATAAGACGGCGTGTAACGAATTTTTTTTATTGTTAAACACCAAGAAAATATGCTTTTACATATAAACTACTGAAAAATGCTGATAAGAAATTTAGTTTATATTTTTTCGAACTGTAACTTATATTGTTAATGTGAATGGTTTCATTGTCAAATCAGATGATGATTCATCATAAAATTTATGGATTTGATATTGTTGAATTGGAAATTTATTGTTCGTTTCCAAACAATTGGAATCGATTTGGGGTCATAAGAAATAAGGATAAAATGAAATTTATTTATGATGATTTGTCTACTTTTTAACAAAACTATTTGAATAAGCAGTGACAACAGAAGTTATCTCTTTAATCTAGAGAAAACTAAAGATCAGCTCGAAGCAACTTTCAGCCATCTGCGCGTGATGAAAAACCCTCGAGAAAAGTGAGCGTGTTGTTCATTCCAAAGTGAACAGCTCAATTTACCCCGTTCAAATATTTACATTTTGAAGTGTGAAAATTTGCATTTGATAATTTTATGGTGTGTCTTATCAACATTGTTCTGATAAAAACATATAATCAGTAGGCACCTTTCAGAAAACTGGATGTCACTGACCTATCATCGCACGGCAAACAGAGATGTTTGTTATGTAAGGGATTAATACTACTTTAAAGATATAAAATAAAAAAAGACAACAACTGTGAGGTAAGGATAAAGTACGAAATGTGTTGGCTTGTTTGTGTCTAGTAGTGAAACTTTTCTGTACGATTGAAGAAAATCTCTTTTTCCAACTCTTTCAGCGTGGTATGTTTCTTCGATGCTTTACAAAATACATGAACAAAAAAACAACAACACTTACTTAATGAGTTTGTCGCTTGTAAGCTGCTAACGTCCTGGAGGCTCAGTTGTAATCTCACCGGCAGCAACAGTCAACAAGAGAAGAAACAAAAACCGAAGAGCTAAAAAACGGAACCGAAGGTGGACTTATCGAATCGATCGTATCGAATTTACTAATTCGTTCGCAGTTGAAGCAGTCATTAGAGTGCAGGAGGGTCGCGAGTGTACCCACAGGAGGTTAGAAGGGGGTTTGAAAGTTAATTTACTGATTCCAATTTTCCTTCGATTTTCTTCATTTTTTATATTGCTGGTTTTGGAAAAAATAATAACGCGGTGCCTATAGTGAAACTCAGCCAGCAAATCCCTCCGTTCCGGCTATCGGGAGAGCAAGAGATTTGCAAGTGCTGAGCCCCTTGGATGTGGGCAAACATGCACCTTAATCTTCTCGACTTTTGTTGTATTCTTTTTATTTTTACATTTTCGTTTTCTTCTTTTTACTTATTTTTATTTATTTTTTGTTGTTGGTTGCCGTTCGAACGCCTTGTTAGATAGAAGCGGCGGAGTGCAGCATTGCACAATTCCCGCGCGCACAAACTGCAACTACAACTCTGTATAGAAATCACAAACATGTTTCTATGATGCCGTTCAATCCCCCTCCCGCAACCCTCGCCTTTAACCCATTCAACCCGCCATACACTGTGGACCGTTGCGTTGCGTTGGTTTGTCCATAATTTTAGCCGCTCCTATGAAAAGTTCAACACGTTGTTGGCTTTTTAGTGCTTCTAAAGTTCATCGTTCCAGTTTTCGTTGCTTCTTGTTTTTTGCAAGTAGTTGCTTACAAAACCGGCCGAGGCTGAAAATTCTCTGTACATGCTGCACTTGATGTGTTTTTGTTGCCTCAGCCATTGTTTTTGTAATTGCAACGAAACTCTAAGCTTATTTTGAGTCTTAACTAACATGAAGTCAAGGCTTAGCGAACGTTGCCATGCATAAAAGCAAACACTTAAGTTAATTGATCCCGGAGGAGAATTTGCTTCAGTTCTTGTTTTATTTTCTGTGTCTCTTTTAGTTGCTTAGTTTTTTATTTGTTTTTTGTGCTTTTTACTGTTTGTTTTATTTAACACATTTCGCTCCTCACACCGCGCCGATCTGGACAATTTCCCTCCTTTTATACTATACTTAATATTATCTAAGACAAAGTTTTGTGTCATTGACTTTTCAGCACTATAAACTATAACGTTTTTGGGCATTCGACCATTTTGGATTCCATTTGCGAAATGAACACTTTGCGTTGTCCGTGGTGTAAAACTTATTTCCAATTTTCTTGTTAAGTCATTTTCAATTGCAGCATAATTCAAAGTTAACCAGAGATGGCTTGCTATTAACAGAAGTGATTTATTTTTAATTTATCTGAGTAGGTAATGCTTAAAAGTTTTTGTTGTATTTTGATTTTGTGTATGGATGAAAATGAAAGTAAAATAAAACGTCTTGAAATAAATAGAAATAGAAATAAAGTATTTGGAATAAATCGATTTTTACCGCTCCACAAATTGTATAACCAATTCACATGTCTCAAACTTTCGTAAAATATATCCATATAGCAAATCGATTATAATACGAGTTTACAAAGTAATATCTTCTGTGACATGTCCTTGAGGTGATGGAATATCAATTTCTACTTCCCTTTTTGAGGCAGACGGCGAATGAAAGAACATCAATTCCCTTTTTAATGAGATTTTCCCAACAAATTGTATCTTTTTTTGTGTGCGCTGAAAAGAAACGCATGAGAAACATGTTCAAATAAACACACTTGTAAAACGTAGAAAAAAAGTAGGGAAAACCGTCAAAATTGATACATTTTCTTGCATGCAAATTTGACGTAGGTACATAGGCTGAATCATAAAAAAGAAGTTTTGACACGTGCAAAAGAAAAAAGATTAAACAACTCTTCTAAAGTTTTGTGACAAGAAGAAGCAAGGAAAACTTTTATTATGGCATGATGCTTTTCGATATTTCGAACAAACTTTATTTACAGCACGTGTTCGTGTTTCACTGTTTCATTTCGTGAGATCACAAACATGCTATCGTGTCTGGTCAACACGGCAAAGATTAAACGAATAGTGAGAAATGAACTTGTACAAACTATGATTAATAGTGACGTGGCAAAGATCGTTAAACTTATAAATAAAAGCCCGACAGATCTGTTCGCGGAGCATGAATTTTAAATTGGTTTGATTGATGAACCGAAGACTCGAGTTTCAACGTTGAATCGAGCTCAAAGTTGCGAAGCAGAAAAGAAGACTTTTAATTAAAATACCCAGTATTGTGTTTATCGGATAGTTAAGGTTGAACAGCTCTGTACTATATATTTATTGATTGAATTCTAATTTTGATATATTATGTAACACAAGGAAGTCCAACCGCGAGGAAAAACAAGTGACAAGTCCGACGTCCTGGATGGCGTACCGGTCGTTCTAAAGTTAATCCTCAGTTTTTCGGTGCTGCCGCATGTCGCTGCAATTCGCTATATGTTTATTGTTTTGAAATAAAAATATGCGTTGCGAACCAGGAAGAAATTTTATTACATCATAATTTTTTGTTTTCACAAGTACATATAAAGTCTATTCTCAAAAATTTGATCGTCATTCCTTATAATAACAGTTCATTTAGAGATAAAAAGAAGGATATATTTTACATAAATATTTACAGTGGAAGCATATGTTTCCGATCGGAACCGCATGCAGCATTGGAACTCATGATGTGATGAAAGCATTAATTTATTTAGAAACTTTGAAAAACACGATTCCCGTGTTTTCCTGTATTCAATTGATTTCTGTTGTTGTTGTTTAACAAATTGGATTAAACTTTATGAAGTTTTTGCTCGAATTGTTGAAATTTTGTTGATTTTATTCTAATTATTTACATCAAAAGTTTTAATCAACGGCTCCTTATTGAAGTTTTACCACATGAGAATTTCCCATTTTACACAATTTTGTAAAATATTGTTTTCCAAATGTGAAACGCATGAATGCTTTTATTGAGTCTAAAAAAAACAATCAACGTATTTCCGTGTGACCTCATTCAAAATATTTTGTATGGAAAACATTGTTGTTGCGCATGCTCTGGTGAAAAAAACAAAACATATATTAAATGTGTTCTTGATAGAAATTTTTAAGTTTTTACAACTGCGTACATTTTACTATAAGTGATTTTTTTTTGCTTAGTTTTTTCATTCGCAAAAAAACAATGAAAATTCTAAAATATTTCTTAGTGGAAATTGTGTGTTATCAGAGGTGAGAAATTATGTACGAAATTAAAATCAGCATGAAACATTGTTTTAAATAAAACTTATTTTTCTAAAAATATCATACAATGGCAAAAATACAACACGCGATACTATTTTCGAGGATATTTTTTATCGAAGTCCGAAATCACTGAAATTAGGGTCAATGTAATAATTATTCTCGCAGCACGTGTGATAAGTAAATTTTGCAACAATTTAGCTGTTGTTTTTTTTTTTTTGTGATATTGTATTATGAATTCCGAGTTCCGACAGTTAATTATAACCTCGTGTTATATTTTAAATCTAAGGTAAATAAACTTAAGTGAAGCAGGAAAATGTTTTTTTCCACATGCTGTGTTTTAATTTCCAAAATTTTGCATCTTGACGAAATACTTTTAATTATATCTTGTGCGCGTGTGACTCAAATTCTGTAGCGTTAATGTACTTTTTATTAGATGATTAACTTTACATTTCAAAAATAGATAAGAGAGTTAATTGGCAAAAAAAATCAAAATGTTTTGAGGTTAAGTATATTACGCTTAAAAATGTTCACACAAAAATGAATTGTAATAAAAATTTCTTCTTTCGTTGCTGCAACAAAATCAGCTCTTCTGTTTTTTACAGAATCCTTCGAGAGATGAATCTTGTGATCATTGACTTCAACTTACATAATTTTAATTCTCGACGGCAAATGAAAGTTTTGTTGATTGCATCTATCGATCATTGTCATTGTTATGTGAAGTTGGCCTCAATGTATTCAATGAGTTTGGGAGAGGGCGGAGGCGCAACACAATATGATCGGAAAAGGTCACATAAATTGAGCACTCACGTTTTTGTATATCTTTTCAAAATCCAAATTTAGCCCGCCAAGTGAGCTGGTGAAGGGCTTCATGTTGCGCCACATCTCGCGATCAGAGGCTTTCAAAGTCTCATTATGAAAACAAAAGTTCAGAGAAATAGCCTTGAACTACAAACAGAAACAGAAACAGATTTAGCCACAGCAAGCAACTCTAGCTGTAATTTTGAGTCATTTTTTTTTTTTTTTGTATTTCAAAAGAGTTTTTATTTTTTTTAATGAACAGAGTAATTTCGAAAAAGAACTCTTGACTTCCTGTTGTCGTGAGTGTTGGACCTGTTTTGTATAAATTTTAGAAAAGAAATAAATTTTCAAAATTTAAAATTAATGTCCTTGAGACATTTGGAAATATCTAAATTATGAGATGTTGAGTTGATTTTTGTGGGCTGTGACTTCATTGTAGTATTCACGATTAATAACAATTTTGCGGCGCCCTCTTGTTGCACAGCAGAATAGCAACAACTGTGAATAAAAACTTTTCAAACTGTTTTGTTTATGCGAATTAAGTTCAGCTGTGAACACTTCCCGAATAAAGTGCATGAATTTGCAAATATTTACGAGTTCATGCATATTGAAGAGGCCAAGATGAAAGCTGTTGATGTTAAAATTTTGGGAAGTTCTAAGTTTTGTAGCCAAAACGAACGCATAATTCCATTTTTCCGCATTGTTGCTTTCCAATATTTACTAACCGGCATTAATGGGTCATTTCGACGTTGGCACTGAGCCAAATACGTGCTAAAACTATCAACAACGTGGCCATTAAGTGTGTAAAAGTTTGCATCTTCTATACTATAGTATTTTGGTTTTGGTCTTTTTTCGAAATCGCCATCTTTTCTTGCGACTATACAGATTTTTCTTATTCTTTCATGTCGTGTTTTTCTTGAGAAAGTGAAAACAAACTGATGCCGTGTGCCATGTAATTATCGTAATTTCAGCTTACGGAAAACTTGATGTTTAGGTGCTCGGACCCAAAAACGACGTGTACAACATTAGATGTGCAATTACCGTCAGGTAATGGCTGTGACGCGGTCAGAAAGGTGATCGAGGGAGAGAGTTATTACTTGAACTTGATACGATTCGCCTCTCACAGGAAACTGATGATCAATCCCATTCAAAGACACGCGCTCAAGTGTTTTTTTTTTATTATAAAAAAAAATCAAAAAAAAACTTCCACACAAAAAATTTGCATAAATTGGCCAAAACGTCATTAGTAATTATTTTGAGAGGAAACCGCCACAAAAGAAATTAAGACAAAAAAACGTTGTTTTATTATAGAAAATTTTGAATCGTGAATGTTCCACTTCTAATTTACCAAAAGGAAGTTATTAAATTGACCACGAAAATATCTCAACTTTCTGCCTTTTACGAACAAAGACTGTGAAAATTTTTGTTAATGAGGATTTACCATCCATCAGTGATTTGTTGTTGTAAGATGGGTCGAGAGTAGAGTGTTTTAATGAGATCGGAAATGGAAGGCCTACATATGCAAATGAGATCAGTTCTCTGTTACTATATTTTTTTTTATCTTACTTATGATCAGATTATGCAAATTCATTCACAGTGATCTCTCTTTCTGTCCGCTTAAAATTACCTAAAGTGATCTTATCAGCATAAATATCAAATTTTACACCTTGAGTATAAAAAAATAATAATATTACACAAAGTGATGAGATTTTGTGACCAAAAGAAAAAACCACAAAATTAGAAAAGATAACTTTCAAATTTCAACTGCAGACTTTGATGGATTACGATGTTTTGAAAAATTCAAATCAGAATGTTTTGAATCAGTTGTAGTCAATGAAAAAATAAAAAAAAAAAAATATGTCACTTTATTGCAAAAATATATTTTTTTATTTTTCAATTTAAATAGATTCAGAAATAAGATTTAATAGTCTGTCTTGTAAAGATTGTATTCATATTTCCTTAAGCTCCTAATTCAAATGCAAAATTGGTTTCGCTTTTCGCAACATTTTTAAACGAAGCGTTTAAACTGCAAAAAATCGTACTTTATTTATTAATCGCAAAAAGAATTGTGTGGTAATGTTATCACAGCATAATCGAACATATTCATTTCATTTACATCTGCTAAAAAAATTTTTTTTTGGTCAAGGCCTCGATGGCCATTATTCACAGTGAACGCAAACATTTTTACATGGCATCTGTGTCATTTCAAGTCGAAATACTTGTAAATTATTAGGAAAACATTTTGGATGAACTCTCATGACTTACCAAAAAATTCAAGTAATGGAACATTTTGTGCTTAATTGCTATTTGCGGAGAAGGAACATGCTTCCAGCCTTCGGAACATACGGAGTGCATATTTCACCAGGAAGTGTTTTAAGCAAATTTTCGTCTTACTCATTTTCTGGTTTAGCTTTTATATTTTTGTTTATGTTTTTTTGGGTGGAGAAAAAACTGCGCTGACATGCTGAATGAAATTGTGTTATTGTAAAACGTATATTGTTTTTGTTTTCTAGCGCTGTATTTTACTTCTCTGATATATTGAGGAAAAAAACAAATTTGATTCGGAATCCCTGAGGCCCGTCGTGGGTGGTTGTAGAAAAGTAAACTAAACATAAAAAAATGTTGAAAATTTAGTTTTCCGCTTTATTTTGATTTTAAAGTAAATAACAATTTTCTGTTTTAACTCACTTGATTTTCAATCTATCAATCACTTAAGCAAGTTGCGTAAAAACACTTACAAATGAATGTTTTTTAGGTAAATTTCGAAGAAAAATCCACCAAATTATATTATTTCTAGGCCTAAAATCTACGAGTAAGCTAATTCCGACTATGTGAAAAAGGGGGTGGTCGGGGGAAAGGGGTTGAAGTTTTGAAAAAATGTATCTCGGGCTCCGATGTAGTTTAGAGAGAAACTTCGTCGGCATAAATTAGAGTACTCCATGTGAAGTTTATACGGTGACACTAACGATTTAGGGTTTTTGAAGGTACAAGGTTAGGGGTGGAAATTCAAAATTTTTATAACCACGTCGTGTGGGGTATCGTTGGAAAGCTATAGATGAGTACTATAAAACTCAATAACTTGTTTTTCTATTTTGAAATAAATTACCCCAAAATATTCAATCAAAAACACTTCGAATTCTACCTCTGTCTGTAGAAGTCCGCGGAAAGGATTTTTTTTTAAAATGGAGAATTATGGTATCATCCTGGCATACGATCAAAAACTAACCTCAAGTAGAGTATTTGAAAGAAAACAGTAATTAGTGTTCAATGTAGTCCAACAAAATCTCGAATAAATTGTTAAAACAATATTCTCAAAGTTCAAATCATCTTGTGAAAATTCATTTCGCAACGATTCTCTTTTGCAATTCAATGTAAAAGAAAATGTTCAAAATTTATCATTTGCTTCACATTGCATGATTCTTACAAGACATAGAATAATTGCTTTCAATTCGCTGACATCGTCTGGTAAACCAGTTAAGCCTCTTTTCTAAAATACTGTTCACACAAAAATAAGAACAAAACCCTCCACAATTTTGTTAGCGTTTGTAACAACAAATGGCATTTAGACATTCAATTTACTGATCGTGATCTGCATCGGTTTGATGCTGAAGGCGCAGAATATGTTAGAAATAATAAAAACGATTAAGAATGAATAATAAAAGAAAAAGCAACAAATTAAAAAACAAAACAAAAAATATAATTTGTGATGCAATTCGGCGCGGCGAGTGCAATTGCAAGTAAATCATTTGGATATGATTTGATAAAATGACATCACTCGAACCTAATCAACGTACAAAATCGCAGTCCGTGCTCATACGTTGGTGCAAGAATTAAAATTCTTATAACCGACTCCAGTTTATGTTACCCCTTTCTCGGCTGCCCCGATGCCATCTAAATACTGAGAACTGGTCACTATCATATCATTTCTTGTATACCTCTTTTTTTCTTCTCATATTATTATTTTTTTCTTCTTGTTGTATTCGGTTGATTACTGCGTCCCACTCGTCGTTTATGTTTTGAGGCAATAAGGAAGCCAGAACTAGATAAATGTGAAGACAGCGAAACATAAATGAATCGAGCAAACATCAGCCGAGAACTTTATGAGCCTCATCAAAGCGATTGTTGCTTGGTTTGGTTGTCTTCTTTGGGTTTTTTTCTTTTTGTGATTTAATTTAATTTATGATTTAGTTTGTGGTCCTTTTTTTCGTATAGTTTTTCTTCTATACCGCAACGTTCGAGACTCATTAAAAGAACAAGACACACAGTCAGGAGTGGGTAGAAAGTTTATTGAGCATATTCCGTACGATCTCTTTTTAGCCGAGACACTTTGACACACGCGCTCCTGGCTCCTCAGTCTTCAACCCAATCGACATTGTATGTGGACCTCTGGTGGTTGTTCTTATTTTTATTTCTCTTTAATGTTGTTCTCAGTTAATTTATATTTACATCTTCAGTCACATATGCACTTGATAAACTTGGAGTCTAATTTACATTTGAAAAACAAATTAATACCCACGATACCGCGTTTACCAAATAAATTACGTCACTTGTGGCTTGTTTGTTTATCAGCAGTAGCTGGCGATTATTACAGGTGTGGTGTAATCAGGACTGGTGATTGGTTAACCAGAGATGCATATATTAAAAATTATATCTATTCGCTGTTCAGATGGATCGTGTTAATTCTAAATTAACGTTAATAGATTTACTTGTCCTGCACTTTGTTTACGGAAGCGAGATTAAGTCATGTTTTTTATGCAATTAAATTAATTTAATGAGATTCGGCCAGTCTCTGTGAATGAATTATGATTGGTGATACTTATTGATTAATAATAAGAGATAAATTCAACAATGCATTAATGGAATCAGATTTTTAATTAATTCATGTGTGATTTATTGAACTGAATCTGACCTCATCAATTTTGATATCACGGGATGAAACTGTTTCTTTTGAATAAATAAACTTAATTATTCTGGTTAGATAAAATTCGTGTATAAATATATTTTTTTTTATTGTATATATATAATATATGTATTTCAAAAGTCATTATTTTTTACTACCAAAATAAGATAATTTGGAGCCGAAATTTAAAATTATTACCACACTGAGCAGTTTTCTGATGTTGATGATGTTGATGTAGACTTGGTCAATTGCCCAACGATATAACAAACGAGTTTCCCAGTTTCTAGATGGTCATTAAATAGTTTGATATATTTCTCAACATTTATCTGTAACTAGAGATCTTGGAAAATCTAATAATTCATGGGGTCTCATCAGAAATCTCAACAAGTGAAATTTTTGAAAATTATTATAGGTTGTATTCACGCACTATAGAAACAGTAATAAATTATGACGAAATCGCTTTTAAAATATTCGTCAAAATGTTACAACAGGCCGCACAGCTGTGACTTATTACCGTATTATTTGAGGGCACGTAGAAGACCTATTCCTCCTTGATCCAATCCCTGTTTGCCCATTACCAGAAATCCGACGATGGTTCTAACTCGTGTCAGTGGAGGTCATCCTTGCATACAGCTTTTTCTGAGTTTTCATGGATGCTCGTTTCACCAAAAATTGTTTCAAAAAATGCACGTCTGTTTGTCTTCACCTTTTTTCTTGGCTTACTTATGTTGATTTCCATTTTGTGTTTAACTGTGTCATAAAAAAAAAACTCACAAAACCAAAAAAAAAAAAAAAATCCAGAAATAAAATAAAACGAAAAAAGAACAAACATCCCACAGAGAACCTGGAAGGTACAAAAGAGTCCAACGATAAAGGACGGACGGGCGACCAGAAAATAACAACAAACCCGAGAAAAAAAGAGTTATTTATTCAAGACGCGTATGCGTTTTATTTATGCGTCGACTGTGTGTTTTGTGCTCCATCGGCCATCCGTGCCTCCTTTCGAAAATGATCTTGGGGCCTCCAACTTTATGTATATACGTACGCTAAGGCGAAACTGGCAAAAGAAACTTCGCCAAAGTTTCAAAACTGATTTAAACAAATTCTCTACGGCACACATTTGGGACTTGATGAACGTGTGCATAAAATTTATGTTGTGTTTAACAGAGTCAAAGGTAAGGGGCGCGCTTTCATGGTATATCCAAACTACTTCCATGGATCTCAAATGGTATTTTTGACGAGACCAAGTTGAAGCAAGACTGTGCTTGCACGATCTGATTTGCTTTATTCGGGTATTCACGACTCTTATCTCCTCTCTATGGGTTTCCTTGTGGAGTCGTCTTGTCTTTGATGGATTAAGCCAACCCCTTTGGCTGCCATGGTCTTCATCCAATCTGTTCCATTTTGATTCCGCCCAACTGTGTGAGACTATATTACATATGAATGGTATCCAAGGATTTATTGCCACTTACGACTGTGCGTTTGCCTGTGCATAACGATAGATCCATTTTTGTGAATTGTTAATGAATCATGAACGAGAAGTGGATTTAATTTTGGGATACCACGGACTGATGTTGGATAATGGCAGCCATTGAACAATATTTCAAGCACTCAACCCATCCTAATACTACTTCAGAGAAGCAATCGGATTGCATAGCATGTCAAACGCAATTATCTAATTAAAAATCCTGACGAGTCTTTCTCAAACGAAATCGATTTAGTCAAATTAATTGACCACTATTCAATCGCACTTGTGGGGATGGGAGAATGACGAACTTACACCAGAGCGTCCATTAGCTGCTGTTGGAAGTTGACCACAATACTCGGACAGAATATTTATTAATAAGCGATCATCCTTAGCACGTATTGCAAAGCCATCTCCAATAATAAATTAAAGGAGCTTCAGCAGACCGAAGGAGGAATGATTGATAGTCTGATATAATCTCATTCTGTTTGATTACGGCCGTTGTGCAGCTCCTTCGTGCGTTTAATTGAGCCCAGAGAGGTTTCTAGCTTAGATCTGAAATATCATCCGTTCCCTTTTTCCACTCCCCCAAGGATTTCGAAAGGTTTTTAATTCAGTAATTTCATTTTTTTTTCATCCCTTTTCTCTTCCTAATGGTGGAATCGTACAAGTTTTCACAATGCGATTTTGTAGTATTTTCTCGGTTAAACTAGTTCACCAATAGTTCGTATGTGTATGTGTGCGTATGTTTGTGTGTGATTGTGTATGATTCGCTATTATTGGTGAAATATGATTAAGAAAATTAAGAAATTGTTCCCAACTTTCCAGTTACTTTCTCTAAAATTATTACGGCATATAATTAATCAAAACTCGTCAGACTTGAAGAGTTGGAGATAATTAGTTAGTTATTTCACGTCCAATGGCACTATAGGGAACAAATTAGCACTTTTTTTCAACTTTTGCTCAACATTTATAATTTTTCTAAAATAGTTATTATGGTTCATAAATGACATAAAATTATAAAAAAAATTGTCTTGCCCCTTTTTCTTTGTTCCCATTCAAAAATGAACTGACAGAAAAAAATTTAAAGACCTGTTTTGAACTACTAATTCATTATTAAATAATATAACAAAACATTACAAAAATTTTGCGGATTTTTAATGTTTTTTTTTTTTTTTTTTTTTTTTTTTTGTAACGAACGATAACTTAAAGCAAATCAGAAGCCAAAATGTTTAAAATAAAGTGGACTTCAACTTTTTATGAACTATTATTAAATAAGTAACTAATATTTAAAAAGAAAGTCATCAATAAATATGCAATATTCAAGTGTATTTTTTTAGTAAAAGAAAAAATAATCACCTTCATTATTCTTTTCCCTGGAAACTGTTATATAAAAATTTCTGAGACTCAAGTTTTATTCATATAGCTTATGTACTTTTTCCTACAGGCGCTCAAAGATAGCGAGTTTCCAATTTCAGACATTTTCAAGACCTATTATATCACAAAAGGGACTACCTACCAAAGAAAAAAAAAAACATTATTATAATAAATACATACTTCTACTTAATTTAATTTAAATATGGAGAATATGTTGCATCACTGAAACTCTATAGTGTTAGAGTTATGGAGTATCAAAGTTGAACGAAAAGCGGAAATTAAGGTAAATTTCCACTTTCAGATTTTTAAAGCGATTTTTTTTCTAAAATAATTTTCATAGAAAAAACAATATAACCTCGAATATGTCCTAGTGAAATTTAATATGCATGTTTATTATTTATTGATATTTGAAGCATACATAAAATGTATTAAAACAATTCAAACTTATATGGCAACTCTAAGAAAGATTTGTCCGATTTTGCCGAGCTTGGCCTACATTTAGGGTATACAAACCGTTAAAAACTCAAAAATCTAATATGCTACAATATTTTGACGGGTGGATTCGGATTCTATACAAACCTAATACACACCTAGTACTAATTGCTATAAGTACTCCTACAACATACCACATACGAAATGACTGTATGCTAGTGTTGTTGTCCAAAAGATTTCAGTTCACTTTTCATTTTCATTTCGGATAATCGAATGAAATGAATCGATTTTGTGGTTTCCTTGATACAAAAAAATATCCGGAAGAGAATCTCTTGAGTAAATGCGATGAGATTGAAATCGATTAAACAGTTGTCCGCTTTGAAGTACGACTTCAATTAATAAGAGCATCTGATGATGACGGATTTCTGATATCCCAAAAGATGAAAGCTATTGAATTGTACGGGAAGGGGGAAAGGGATAAGTAGTAAGTTAAAACAAGATAGATTTCCATAGACATGATAATTTATTAACATCATTAAATTGAGTTGTGGTCTCAAGTTTCGTAATTATTTTCCTCGATTTCACGTGGATAATTGCAATTGTCGACCATGTTTCGTTATCCGCCATTTTGCTATGGAAACGTTGGCATTGTATGAATCAAAAATAGTGCGTTATTCGATTTCAATTATGTTTGTAGACACCAAAAGTTGGCAAATGCGCAACATTCACTTGTCATTATCATTTCGTATGCCACTCCTTTTCGTTATTCATATTTCATTTCCGAAATTTTTCTGGAAAAGACTCTCGTCATGCAACTGACTGCAGAAAATTTGTAATTTGAGTGAGTGTATATTATTTTTTACTTGCAATTACACCAAAACAGCAAAAATAAATACCGAAAAAGAATAATTGCTGTAAATATACCTTTCACCACCCACCGCCTCCCTTCCCTGAGTTTTCATTTTATTATCCTTAATTATGTCCCCGACAACACTTCAGAAACAGCGAATATGCAGTTCGCGTAGATCTGGAAAATCGCACGTACATCTTTGACTACTTTTGATTCGTTGTTGGTAAACCCTGTAAAGTTACCCTTATTCTGAGGAGGTTTTCATTACAGTGATGGGTTTTCACGTTGCTAGTTTCCTTTTGGGTTGTGTTCTTAAATCACACCCTGACTTTGGGGAGAATCCACCAAACAGAAATCCAAAGGCATTTTACCTCAGCACAAGGAATGAGATGAAATTAATGTTCTTTGTGTCAACTGTAGGTTGTTTTTCTAACCTTTTAATGTACACATACAGACATACATAAGTTGAACCATATGAACGTTTTCCATCGTTACCATAACCATTTGGGGGTAAATTTTGTATACAAAACCATTTTCCATCGTTCGTCTTCTGTTTTCCGGGATCGATGCCGTCGACGTTAAGCAACAATTTATATAATTAGTGATGAATTTTAGGTGTTGGAAATGCTGGAGGTGCTTGGATGATTAATTATTACCAAGTCACGAATGGAACGAAAGGGAAGCACCGTGTCTTTTGTACAACAAGGGAAAAACAATTTTTAAACTAAGATAAATGTTGTATTTTGTGCATTTCTCTGATATGAAGAATTAATGAAAATCACGCCATGAAAACAGAGGTATTAAAGGATAAATGCGATTTTATTTATGAGAACGTGATAAATAAAATGAGTGACGAATGATAACAAAAGCGGCAAACTAATTCCTTTTGTATGAAAATTTAGACGATATGTATTGTATTTTTTTAAGTAGGTATTTACTCAAAAAACCGAATAATCTCTACATACACTATACAGTATACATGTCTATATAAAAATAGAAAATTCTTTTGTTTGTTTGTTTATTGCTCCAACACGGCTAAACGTTTGCTCTGATTTTTTTAATATTTTGGTTGAAGGTATATTTCATATTCCAACTTAACATATAGAATATTTTATATTTGCCTAAAATATAGGGTTTCAAAATGATGGGCGAAATATGGCGACCTTAATTTTTCAAAATTGAAAAATATTAGGGAAATTTGAGTATTAAAGCTATTGGTATTTTGAGGTTGCTTATAATTTCCAATTTACTATTGAAGTTTGGAAATTCAAAATAGCATACCGAATATGGCAACCGGGTTTTCCTTAAATATAATTAATATATTATGGTGTAAAATATGTATTATTCAAGAAATTTACGCACATTGGAGTTTTAATGGTTACAATTAGTAACAAACTATATAGTGATAGAACTTTCAAAATCCGTTCAGTGGTTCCCGAAAAAAAAAATCCGTTTTCAGGTGTTTGTAATATATCTATGCTTTTTTAACAATACATCGATCATATCGATTTAGATACATGTTACATTGTATAGGTACATTATATTATAATATTCATAGCACCTGACGAAACCAACTAGTATTTCATAAATATGTCATATCAGCAGTAACAAAATTGAATACGATCCCGATCGATGATTAATAATTGATCTCTTTTCTTTGAGGTTAATACGATTTGTTTACAAAATATGCAAAATGTAAAATGGAAATAAATCATCACATAATTTGATTGTTTACAAAAGCTTAACTTGCAAAAATATAAATAACCGGCTCCAAAGACAATGCACTGCAACTAGATCTGCTCTCTCTTGTGAAACCTGCCTTGACACTCGCCAAAAGTTGTTTGTTGCTGGAGTTATTTAATTGGAAAATTAAGCGAACTTTGCTAAACAAAAACTGGTTTGTGTAAAAATAAACTCGAACAACTTAAATAACAATATTTAATTTATAAAGAAGCACAAATGTGAGTCATTTAATGGCCATGGAATTTGTCATTAATTGTATCAGAATCAGAGGAAGTTGTTTACCTGTTTGGAGCTTAAAGCACAGTGCTCAATCAACCCAAAACTAAGCAACGCGATGGGGGAGTGGGTTCTAATGTTTTTTGGGTGTCGAATTTCAATCAAAATTAGGAAGGGCAATTTCTGAGGATTTTGAAAGTGCAAAAACAGATATCAATGGCTCTGTACACCAACGATGTAAAGTGTATAGTGTATACTGTATACAGTATAAGCCATGGCGAGGTTTGTTTATCACGCTCAACGTTGGTAACGTGGGATTAGCGAAAGACGCTGAACAAGTCTTCGAGGTTATCTCTGACGGCGAATTAAACCGAACGGAGTCCGGAGCACATTTGGCTATATCAAGGAGAACAAATAGCCTAATTACGGTTGTGTTATTGCATGCAGAGTATGGTTTAATCTCGGGCATGACTTCCCGGTTGGTTTTTTTTTTCAATATGTACAATGATGTTATAGTTTATGCTGGTGGCAAGGCTTCGTCAGTCAACAATATTCCAGGTGAAACTATTCAGGAGCTGAAGATCATCTATTATTCATCATACAACTCTGGGGCACGATAAAGAAATCAAGCACGTACGAAGTACTTACCACGCTAATTTCCTCCTTGTGTACAGCAATCTTAGCCGGCACTTGAAGCCCGCATCTGAAGATCGGAATACGAAGCTCACTATTCAAATGCAAATAGACCAACTTGTCCTTGACCAAATCAAATGTTGTTTTTTTATTATTATATTTTTGTTTTTGCAAATAAAATCGTGAATAGAAAAATAAACAAAAATTTTGACGATATATAATTTGCTTGACTTTGGACGTCCATCGTCACCGTTATTAGACGCGACCGGGGCACGAAACAAATACTTTCAATTTCTCACCATGGGATCGAGGGGAGTGGAGCTTATGTTAAAAATAGCCATAATGAGGATGAGATGCTGATACTGATGCTGTTGTTGTTGTTGAATTCGCACATGTTTATTCAGTCGCGTGGTAGAAAATTATCTCGAGTGCAGCATCTTTGAAGATGCTCCTGGCCAAAAGATACAGTTGCATGACAATCACTGCGAACTTTGGACCCCTTGTATTCATGGCAGCACGCGTGTCTCTTTTCAAAGGTACTTGGAAACATTTGCCAACAGTTATAAATTGACGAAATGAATTCAAAATTAAATTCTTTTCATAATATATTATTGCATAGAAGCAATGAATAGATTTCCTGGATTTTTGGATTTTGGTTTGTCAAAATTGAAAAATTCGAAAAATATTCTCATAAAATTCGCAACAAAACAAAAATCAGAGGTTTATCAACACAAATAATGATTGATGACATTTCCCCATAAAACAAAAATTAAAGAAAAACAAATCAATTGAACAAAACATATTGTTCCGATCATTTTCATCAATTTTATCAAAACAAAAAAAGGAAAAGCATATTTTATAGGGTTTAAATTTGATTTCCTCGAAGCAAAAAATAAGTTTCTGCAGCTCTTCATCATCAATCAATGGCGATTACTCGACGGACTAGTGTAAATTTGATTTATGCCTAGCATGAACGAAAAATTTAAGTTTACGACTTTTGCTCGTCCTAATAATGTATTCCATTGGGTTCCTGTGTGTTTGTATCTTTGCGAACTTCAAAAGTAAGAAGAAGAAAAATAACGAGAAGAACACATAAAAAAAATTATATATAGACAGATATATATACTACATGGAAAGGAGGGTGCAAACTTTAGCAATAAATAAACTGAAAGGAAATTTGTTTTATATCTACGTGAACAGGAGCGTTATGTTTTTAAAATGAATTATTATGTTCTTTTACAGGGTTTTTACCAATTTCGTTTGTTTTCTTAGAAAACAAACCAGTGAAAAGTAATAAAGCATTGGATTTTCGTATTTTTCTTGGCATATATGAAATTATGATCGACATAAAAGGAAGAACAAGCACATCAGGAAGAAAATAAAAAAATATATTCTGTATAGATAATGAAATATTTTGAAGAGCCGTTTTCATTGGGAACTTCAACATCTGGTATAAAATTTCATATAGGAGTATGTTCAATTTATTAAGGAAAAACATGTCTTCTAATTAAACCTCATTTTTCCTATGTCTTCCTACGAGCAGCCAAGCTTTTACCAAATTAAACCTAGATGATTAATTCGACCGAAAATCCTCACCTGTTGAGAAAATATAATTTTCGACTCTACGCAATTACTTAATCGTCAAGCAAACATTTTCCCTTGGCATTTACTGGGGCATGACAGAACAAGAAAAAAAATAAAATAAAGGAGAAAAATTGTGTAAAATTTATTGCCGCTGGTAGTTTATGAGATAGGGGCATGTTTGGCATACTAAATAACATGTATGAAAAATAGGCACATGTAGGCACACCCTCTACTCCTAATGATTTTCCACCGGGCGCCCAATTGAAGCCCATTTGTGGTGTACAATTTTTTATTTTCTTCTTTTGGTTTTGTAGAGGAGCTTTCACTAGATTCATTAAAAATTCATTCAGTGGCCTTATAATTATATTTCATTTAGTTTAACCCTGGAAATATGTAATATTAGAAAACATGCAAGAGCCATCTCCGTTTTTGGCTTTGGCCCATGATGAAATACCCCCAAGCGCTAATGCTCTCTGCATGCTTCCAAAAAAAAAAAAAAAAAAAAAAAAAAAAAAACAAATTATAAATACAGTGCGTGTGATTTTATCTCATGGGGCGTCACTATTAAAACAAATTATAGCAAAAGCTATGCCAGCCGCAATTATGCATTAAAAATGTTGTTATATTTCTTCAGGTCCCACCCCCTTCAACAGTCAATAATACTAATAAAATATAAGAAACGAAAAAACAAAATCGGGTGTGTTTGATCTGTATTAATTATGAGCACCTTCCTTCCTCGACACGCATTCACCGTGGCCTTATTGCAAATTATTGAAACAGGTGAGAATGTAGAATTTAAGACGGACAGTATTTCAAGGACCCCCCACGAAAAGCACCAATGAAAGAGGCTTATTGTGTCTTTATACGCTTAATTTTAGGGCAAAATCATTTATAGTGTAATTAAAATGGAATTAATTAACAAAGAAACAGTAAACTTTTATAATTACTAAACAAGTTCTCGTGAATATAATTATTTACCGCATCAAGCATATCACGACCTCTAAATCTTTAATTATCTAATTTTATGACGGGAATTTTATGTGGTGATCTCATAAAAAGTTCAGAGAGCTATTTGTAACGATTATTATGCTATTTCGGGGCAATGACAATAACCGTTATTTTAATGTAATCTAAAAATTGTGCAGGCAAAATAGTACATGTTGATTTTGGCCACAAAACATGAATAAATTTAGTATTTTACCATTAAATAAAAATAAAAATAAAAATAAAATAAAAAAACAAAATACTATACAATACAAGAGTTCACGAAATGGTATCGCATTAGCAAACCGAAGTAACTTATGTACTTTAATATGTAAAATCGCATAAATTAGGTTTAATCTCTGCTATCTTAGTACTAGCTACGGTCTTAAATTCAGTAAAAGCTTCCTGAAACAGTTTTATAATCACGGCAGAGAATCAATGGAAGTGTGTATGTATGCGTATTAGAGAAGAAATATATATATGTGTATTTTGGGTGGTGAATTATAAAGCCCAGGTGTGTTCCAGGCCATAAACGGCGTTTAACGTGATTTTTTACGACAGAATAAATGAGCTCTTTTCTGGTCCCCTAACCTTCAAATGTTCCATAGACTGAGACTGTCCAAATACCCCACTTTTGGATTCCCTTTCATTCAGAGACGTTAATTATTACAGCAAAATTAAGTGACTTTCGAGTTAACTGCTAATTACTTCCAACGAAAGTAGAATAGGCAAGAGAACGTAATTCTAATGTGTTTTTTTTGCTCTCCATTTAATGTTCTTCTGCTCACGTACAGATGAAGTGAAGGATTTCGAGATTTTTAAAAAAATACATATATAATGTTATAAACCTATAACTTGCTAAAAGCAATTTTATATTCGATTTTATGGGTGAATTAAAAAGAGGAAAATGATATATGATTAAATTCAGATGAATTATTGCGTATTGTAGGAGAGGTATGAATTTTATCGCATTACAATTTTACAAATGCCTGAAGCTTTTTGATGTAATCATAGAACTATTGTTGGTTTATGGTTTTTTTTATAGTTCTTTATTTTTATGATATTGCTTAGTTGGACTGGAAATGTAGCCTTGGCGTGATTCGTCCTGCTCAATATCACATTTCCAGAGGTCTTAACAGTCAATTATAAATCCATACAAAAGTGAGGTAATAAATCACATGGTCTTCGTAATTGTTAGGATGTGTGGCGAATAGTTATAACTCATTCACAACCCTTAGAACCATTAGCGATCGCAGCGACATAAGCGCTAGCACCGGAAAACTGAGGATTAACTTTAAAAAGACCGCCATGTCAGAGGCAAAGCAGAGACGACCTCGAACTTCTCACTATTTTCCTCGTGTTATATCAAAATCAGAATTTAATAAATAAATGTAGACTATAGAGGTGTTTACTGTTTAATCTTAAAGCTGGATTTACCCGAATAACAAACGTGTAATATCTTTACATCATTAATTTTATTGTCATTTTCGTGTAAATGGTTTTATTTTTTGTCGTGTTTTCGATCCTTAAAAAGGACGGAAAACAATTGTCCTTAATGTCATTAATGTTGTGTAAGCTCTTTTATGAGAGATTGTCAGTATTCATGGTAGTATTTAAAATGGTGAAGTATGCAGTAAAGGATATAATAATTGAATAATATTTTCGGGCTACCAAATAGGTACCTACCTACAAATTTAAAAGCATGTTTTCAGCACACTCAAAAAATATATGTAAGTTTTTTTTAAAAAAATATTTCTAACAATAAGATTATTTTAATTACCGAGCGTGGTGTTTGTGTTTTCATATTACTTTTTCTAGAAGTTTATGTAGATTTAGTTGTTGAAAATATATTCCAGTAACAAGTTAGTTTTTGTTTTATTTTTGGTTTAGCCTCCTCTTTTTCAACCATGAGGATAGCAACAAAACAAGCTACAGTTAATGTTCAGGCATAATTGTCCAATTTCGTTTGCGTTTTTGACAGCTTATGTCATTATTAAATTGCCAATATTTGCACTGTCACACTGGTTATTATCTGTCATTCGTGTGAAGACATATGGACCGTTTATTTTGAAAGTGGTGTAAGTCCATTTTTCTCTCTTTCGAGATATTTAAAGTTTTGCGTTTTAGTCGATTAAAAAATATTGATAAATTGTACTAAGTTTGGCAATGTTTCAACGAATTTAGAAACATGTAATTTGATCACATACATGACTTTGAATTTGAATTTAACTAAAATAATATCCTTTCTGAATCGTAAATTGACTTACACCACTTTCAAAATTATTGAATTGTAAAAATCATTTAATTTTGATAATCGAAAAAACAAAGGTTCTTACTAAAATTCATCTAAATGTATATGGGTATTGGGTAGTATGTATTTTCAAAATGGTCACAATTAAAACTATGTAAAAAAAAGAACATACACATATGACTTGATTTTATGATAATTTTTTTGTACTCAGTGCAAAACGCTGTCATTTTTGCATTATTATTAAAGATTTTATGCGTTCCTTCTGTGATAACGGGATAAAACTTCGATAGAATGCATATTGATCGACAACGAGCCTATTTGCAAAGTTTTAGCTCGATTGGATGACGGGAAGTGTGTTAATTAGCCGTCGAACGGTTTTCCTTGACGGCACAAACACACAAATCCACAAATAAACAAACAAGCAAGTTTTCGCGAAGTTAATAATAGATGAAATAAAAATAAAATATTGTTTTTTGTTCTTAAAATTAAAAGGATTCGTTAAACTATTTAGATACACTATATCATTTACGATCATTATGTGGAAGTTTTTTGAAATATTCATGATGCACAGGAGGCCGCATCATATCCTTATATTTTTCATATGTAATGGGTCGAAGATCTTTATACAAAGCCCAAAGGCATGAGTGTAATGCTTCCCATTCCATCTATGCCCATTACATTATGCTTTTGCTGATAAAATTCTTAGTTTTACTCCTGAAAGTGGACTTACACCACTTTCATAATCAATCGTTACGCAATTTAATTTATTGACGAATTTTAAATTTATCAAAGCATATGGATTTTTTAAAATAGTAATTCTGAATTGTTTATAAATAAAAAGTTTACACTAAATTACAAGTAAATTATGTGTTTTCTCAATTTTTTTAAAAAGTGGACTTACACCACTTTCAAAATAATCGGTCCATATTTTGGTGTTCTTGTCATTCTTACAATGACAGATTGTAATAAAAAATGAAAGTTAATGACAAAACTCACTACAGAGTACCGGTCCTTATTTGTAAGTACATAATCTCTGTATCAAATGACACGATCAAATGACTATTGTCATTGTGCGTCATTCGGTTGAATCCGGCATAACTATCATATAAATGTTTAATTTGTTTATTTACCAGATGTTTAATCTCCTTATTGCCCCAATTGAACTTCAGTAAAATTGGATTCATTGATTTCGCAAAATTTGCTGGTTTTTTTTTCTTCAAAAATCAAAAAAAAAAGTAATGAAATTTCTCTCGAGGTAATGTCATTCATAACCGTTCATGTGGTCTCAGTTTGATAACCTCCACTTAACCCACCGCTGACAGTTTAAGTCATTAGGAGTCTTCATTTTGTAATTTAAGTCAATTTCCCGGGCAATTTTCGAGGCGAGAAATTGAGATAAATTCATTAGAGCATCACAGACAATGGATGTGGCAAAAGTGAACAGTGGGTTGATTTGAATTTTCGACCTTTCTGATTTTTTTATATTTTTTTATTTTTTTCACCTTTTATATTTTTCGAGTTTTTATTTTGTCCGTGCATTCCATGACGACCTATGCTAATAGAACGCATCGGTCCCAAAAGATATAATCAACGTTGCGGCTTTCTCCTTGTCTGCCTATCAAGAGATGTGATCTCACATGTGCACCACAATTACTCACTTTATTCACATCGAATCACTCTAGTCCGGAACAAAGCAAAAATCGGGGTATTGTTGTATTCAGCATGCCGCAAAGAGTGAGGTCAGAGAATTGTTTATATTTGTTCTGTGCCCATCCCGAAGTGACCTCAAAACCACAAACGCATTAGTGAGCTTTCCAACTTTCATGTACCCGATGACAATTGTAGTCGGGCGCCGGACGAGGGAGGAAATGCATCAGAATTGATCTCACCACGAAATTTCACTTTGCGCCGCCAACTTTTGGTTTAAAATGATACTTCGTGTGTCCAGGTGAAAAGGTTCCTCCGATTACTGGGCTCCGGCGACTCGAAGATCCGCATTTGTGTACTCAAGAGAAATGCTAATTTTTTTTTTATGAACCATTTCGTTATCTCTCTACGGTTTTTGGGGACCAACAGTGGAAAATAGATCCCGGTCATTATGGTGGTTTCCTTCATTCTTCCCAACCCAAAGTAATTGTGACTTATAATTGATAGTTACGCAAAACGAAAATAATTTAACACGAACTGACTGAAGAATGGTAGGCGAAACACGGTTGTTAGTTTGCTTTGGTTCCCGAATTATAAAAAAAAAATACAAATACACTGAAAAAAAATTAAATTAAATTTAATGACCCGGCAATTTTCAAGGAAGCATAAATTTCTTTCCTGGGTGCGAGCCAGCTGCGCATAGGATTAATGGATGGAAATGGCCATTTATGCATGTTATTTTATCCTTGACGGCAATCAAGTGCCAGCACAGAGCACAAGCACTACTTTCACTTTGGGGGTAAAAGCCTTCCTGAAGGGATATCCGGACATAAGAGTAAAACTAATGGTGGTATGAAAACACTTAACTTGATGCAAACGTTTGTATGTATTTACGAAAATAGATTTTAATAGATAAAATAACAAATCTGATGTTTGAACTTCCCGAGAAATTATTCAATCATAAAAAAAAGTACAAAGAAACATATAATTTTCTCCAGTAATTTAGTACCTTTTCCTGTCCGAGTGAGATTTATTGGTTTAATTATTGAAAATTACCACCCAATATTTTATTTTTATTAGAAACTTGCTGTATTGATTAAAAACCATCGATATAGGTATATATTAAAAACTCTGATAACAAAAATTATTTTTCAAGAATCACTGAAAAAATTGTGAAAATTCTCTCACTATTGTTTCTTACAAATTGTAACCATTAAAAAAAATGTGCGTGTGTATTCTGAAAATTCATTGAATAATAAATATTTAACATTATAATAGATCCGTCAGCTTGAATTTAATAATTGTGATATTAGATTCGAAATTAGTCATCGAATTGCCTCTACAGTAATTTCAATAAAATTCCTTAAATTGAGGGAAAACTCGGCTACCATATTCTATCTGCCATTTTGAATTTCCAAAGTTTAATGACTGATTTCAAATCAGTGGCCTCAAAACACCATTAATTGGTTTTAAATTTCACTTTGTTGAATTAGTAAAATTGTCGCCATAGGTATATCTTGAATAGCAGGTTTACTCGGTTTCACCCAGGCCGCTGTCAAAATATAATATAATATACCTAGACATTTTGAATAATTACCAGTGTCCATAGAAACTGTCATCTCCTCAGGTAGGTGAGGAATTTTAAAACATCCTGATTCACGTGTTTCCTCATTTCTAACAAAAGGCCAAATTCAAATTTTTATGAATTTTTAACTTCAAAAATGGCGGATTTCCATAAAAACTTTCATCCGCTATCTTACTTCTTTGGGGTGGAATTTTTAAAAAATCCTGCCTTAGTGGCTGCCTACATTATAAAAGCTCCTAAGGACCGTATAGCGTCATATTAAATAGCTTATAACCTTCCTCAAGGATTGGGCTATCAAATGCCAAATTTGATTTTTCAAATCTGACTGGTAGTTCCAGAGATTTGCGCGTACAAATAAAAACAAACAGACAAACTCTTCAGCTTTATTATATTAGTATAGATTAACAAACCTTTACAGAAGATTCAATATTATGACCGAATTTACCTTACATTAATTTACACCAACTTTCTCTTTCAGTCATAAAAAATCCGTCGTCAATTGGGTACGCCATTTTGAATTTCCGATTTTGACTATTCGAAATCATTAACTTGGAAATATCTTTAGTTCTAAATTTCCCCCGAATTCGTTGAATTTTGAAAAATTACGATCGGTATATTAGATGCGCCATCTTGAATATATAAATTTGAATAGATTAATAGGCCATAAATACTTGCAATCAATGGCCTCAAAATAACTTTACTATACTTAGTACTTTACGTACTAAGATTTACTGAAATATTCCGAAATTTAAAAAATTAAGGTCGCCATATTTAGACGATATGGAACATACAAACGAAAACACGAACTTTCGATTTGTTGTACAATATTATAGGTATATATAGAGATTTTGTTTCAAAACAAATACGAAAATAATAATAAATTCAGGAAAACAATCATTCAAACAATTAAACATAAAATCCCAAAAATTCCAATTGAAAATTTTCATATTGAAAATTTTCAATATAATGAAATCGAACAATGTAAACTGAAAAATAACACATTCCCGGAATACCAAAGCTAAATTCAAGTATTTGCGATATTCAACAAATTGCGTGGTGCATCCATTAATTGAAATATTTCCGGCAATTTTTCAATGTGGTGTTTCGCAATCGTCCTGCCCCTTCTTAACCCTTCTCTAGGATAATTGACACGAGAAACAGTCGAGAAATATTCTGTTGTTATTTTCACGAAAATGTCCATGACTACAAAAATGGAAAGAACAAAAGGATATTTTTTTTTTATTTTGCAAAAACGAAATACTATGGATCTCAACCAGGATGAATTTTTTTGTTCAGAAAAGTTTTAATTATCTGAAAGGAAAGTACAAGGGCGGGCTAATTAATATTTCTCTAGCAGGTAAATTTTGTCCCTTTGCGAATAAGCAGAAGGATTTTTCTTTTTTGTGTTTGTTGTTTGTTATTTTATTTTTCGTTTTTTGTGTTCGACAGACATGTGATACTGAAATTGAATAAAAGTTTAAAAGCCGGCAACAATGGAAATTATGATTGCCGGTGAAACATTAAATATGAACAATTTAATTAAGAGTGCAATGCATAAAAATGTGAGGAATTGTCGAGCAGGACGTAAGCAATTAAAACTTTTGAGATATTGTGATTGCTTTATTTTTGAGAGAGGATATTATCAGAATAGACTTTGTGCCTAAAGGGTAATGAAATTTTATTTTCCAGAGAGATATTTAATTCACATTTAATTGTTTTTGGGAAATATATTTTTATAAAATAAAATGAACGTCTGGAAACTTTCAATTCGGATACATTTTGTCCATATTTACAAATTATTACACGCGGCAGTGTATTATTGATGTTGGTGCAACAATGAAAACATTTCCAAACAACTAATACACTTAAACTTAAAGTCCATTGTACACAATATTGATGCTAAGAAATGATTCTGGAGCACCATTGCGAGGAAGCAATCGAAGTAAACAAGTTTGTGTGAGCAAATATTTCCTATAAAAAACCTTTGTGTAAGCAAACAGCGATTTTGTTGTATTTTATCTTGTTTACAGTTTTAAATAAGAAGCAAAGATATGTTATCGAGTAATTATGGCCGAGTTTGTTTCGACAATAGCACGGAGGGAGCGTGATTAAATGAAGCTCATATTGCTCAAAACAAGTACGGAATTCCTGCCCAGTACCCAAGGCTACTAACTCGATATCAGATTGCACTCGAAAGATAAAAAGTTCTTAGAAGAAAATATTTATAGGTCTGTTTGTGTTGTGTTGTAGGTTTTGTGTTGTATACCCCGGATAGACGAGAGCACTTAATCGAGTTAATGACGTCACGTGATCTAATCGGGTTTGCCGTCTGCCATCGAACAGAATTAGTTGTTGACATATCTGTTGACATTTGGCGTAAAGTAAACATAAAATGGCTTCGCGACAGTGCAGTGATCACTTTATTTCCTTGCAAGAAAGCAAATAAAAGAGTTGCGATAATCTAGATTAAGTTTTGCAGTCTGTCAATGGTATATAAGTGAAGTTCATAGAGGAAATTAACATGAGGTACGTCACTTTGACGTAATTAGCTCGATTAAGTGCGCCCATCTGTCCGCGGTATAAGTTATGAGCAGAAGATCTTGCAGCTTTATTGTTGGATGAATTGGATTCGGGTTTGGCAAGGAGACTGCGATTGTGGTGTAGTATCGTTGGATAGGAGTTGTGAAATTTTGAGAGGTAAACACAACATAAGTCACTTAAAATACGTCATCTAAGGTTATAATAATGCTCAAGGACCTCTGCAAACTACTATAATTTTTACTTAGCTCGTCCTTGCCGCAATATCCTTTTTTAAGTGGGTAAAAAGAGCTTAACATGAATAAGTACGCAATAAATTTTTTTCTTCTTTGAAACATAGAATGGGGGGGATTCACCTTAAGTTTTCCGCTCAGTTCTTATTTTTTTTTCATTTTCTGTCGCTAAAAATATCCCCGAAAACCTGAACAGCTATAAATCCTTATATACGGCACCATTAAACACCAGAACGAGCCTAGCTAGTCTCTCTCCCATTTTTTTTTTCGACTATACGGTGCAATTTAAGCCATGGATGGTATTTGCCTTCAGCTATGACAAAAGCCTTTATATAGTTTATGTTTAATAGCTTACTTGCGCGTCCTTTACCTTATCTCTTGTTGGGGAGTGCGCGATATACAACATTTGCCGCAGGATACTTATACATTTATACATATTTCAAGTTTTCTATGGTAACATGATAAGGAAAAATCGTTTTATGTCCTTTCCTGCTTATAATCAGTTAAATCGCATCATTATCCTTCATAAATTTTCACATTTGCACTTTGCTCTTCTTTTAAGTGCTTGCAAGCATGTTTAGAAATGTAAACTCAAGTGGTATATACCCCTCAGCCGGTTTATGATCCTGGAATGGTCCATACTTAAATTGAATTGTGTCCTAGAAGCGTTGAAAAGTCGTAAATGTTTGTAAATGTGAAACATAATGGCGATAGAAAGAACTTTTTTAAAGAACATTTTATGTTAGGCTATAGTGAACACCATAGTGATCCCTTGACATTGGTTCACGTTTGAATTGACTCTAAATCAAATTTATGTGTATAAGTATGGAACAAGTTTTACATTTTTTGAAGAACGCACCTAAACATTTCGTTGAAACACTTGAATATGATTCCAAAATTTGCATTGTTTTTAAATATTTGTTCTTTAGTTGATCAACATAAAACACAATATTGCGAAACCGTGTAACAAATAAATTCAGTTGTAAAATTTATGTGATGTAATTCAGGAACTTGAACAGCAGCAGCTTCGTTTGATATTTCCATCACATCAACAAGTTCAGCATCCAACAGTTTGCCCCTCTTGCGCTGAGCCAGAAACAGACTCAAAGGACCTCATCACGATTTTCCACTGCGTACACTTTCAGGGATCACTTGTTATCATATGTCACCATCGTCTTATCGGACTTGATGTTCCCTCTGGGTCGGCCATAAATAACATGAACGAAATGAGTAGAAAGATCTTAATTTTCTAAAATAATTAGGTACCGAAAGATAACAGCCACAGGATCTACCATTAAGGACTCGTTCGGTTAAGACAAACAGTCGTCTTCTTTGAGATGAGGATGAAAAAACAGGATGAAATTGTCGTCATTAAGATGAACTTATGTGAAATGACAGAAACAAGATACGAGACCGCAAAATCTCAAAGAAATGCAAATTTTCTTATTTTGTGACGATTTCTTCTTTCATCTTCATTCGGGAAATTAGTTTGGATAAATATAACAATTTCGGTAGAAGACTTTGTCTTCGTCGCATGGAGTTGGATGGTGGAGTTGAAACTGTGAAAAGAGGTCAAGGGGTGTGTTCCGGGTATATGTAAATTTCCTTTTCTTCCCTTTCTGCTGTTCTAGATACACGTCCTTTTAATATTCTTGCTGTCTACAGCAGCAATTAAGTTTAAGGAAAATTCAACTTCAGTAAAACATTGAGTGGAAAATATCCGTATACCATGCAGCAGCTAAAATTTGGTAACATCAGCTGCCGCCACTTTATTCGTTCGTTTTCGTCTTTCGTCCTGCCAGATCCTTGAGCTTTGTGTATTGCCACTCGCTTGGTTCCGTCAGATGAGTTGATGCGATAATAATTTGTCGTGCGTGATAAGTTGTTCCATCGAGGTTCGTCTACTTTGCATCTACGGCTCCACTCCACCACTTTGTGCACAGAAAAAAAAACCCCATTTCTCACTCCTTCCAATTTCCGGAATTTGAAAACATATATACATATATATTTTTTTGCATTGAGTTTCTCAGTGATTGTGTTGTGTTGTGTACACAGTTTTTCCTGGCTGCTGTTGTTATGTTGTGATTATATTTCCCTCTAGCTCATGACAGCAAACAACGAAAAAAACAAAATGGATGTGACGTTTTGATGGTTTTCCTGATGGGTCCTTTGTTTATATGATTGCCACAGTTTATTCTCCTTCAGATGGCTTCAGACATCTTCGGGAAGCTTCTTATTTATGCGTTGATTCTTCTGGGATCCCTTTCCTCTCATTCCTCTCTTTTACTGGAAGGCACAGAAAATGTTGCAGAATTACCATAATTTGATTCGTGTCTCTGCCTTAGCAACGTTTCCCTTCACTTTGAAAATTGTAGTTTCCCTTTAGCCATCCCCCTCCGATTTTTTGGGCTGTAACATGTGCCAATTGAATGCAATTTAATTTATTCCGACGCTTCCAAGCGCAAACTTTATGCTGCTATAAATCCACGCCCTTTTTCGGCCTTTAAATTAAAACGCAATGAACAAGATTAACAATAGCGACATTTTACGCAGCTCAGCTTCTCCCGCCGCCACTGATGCCGAAATTCCAAGGAAAACTGGCCAAGGAAATTGATTCTTCTCGAGGAACAATTTTCAATTGTGTGATGGAGTTTTACGATCGATTAACCAAAGGCCTTCCCCTATCATAAAATCTATACTTTTATCAAGCGTTTGAATTAGTGCATTTCCGGTGGTAGTCCGCGGATGCCGTGCAATGAACGCCAAAAACACACCTAATGGTTTCTTGTAAACGCTTCAATTTTCAGCGTTGCTCGTAAAAAGCGTTTTTTCCAATTTTTCCCGGCAATTACTTCTTTTCCATGGACTATTCACATGAGCAATTTTATTGCGTATTGTGCAGACGCACTTTTCCCATCTTGTTGTTTATCTTTTTTTTCGTTGGTTACTTTTTTTGTTCGTTTCCATTTTCTAAGCTACTGCTTCTTTCGGCGAACTGTCGTAAAACCAATGAAAAGAAACCATTTATTTTTCTTCACACCACATTTCAATTTCTCTGCTGACACTGTTCAAATACGTCGAGTTGTTTTTCTTATTTTTCGAGTGTGAAATCATAAGATAAATTTCGTTAAAAAATTTATTGAATAAATTTTATAGAGTATAAATTTTGCGTTTATAGCAAAGCTCAGTGGATAAATGATTGAAAACAACGTATTGACTAAACAAGGATCAAATTGGGAAACCAGAAGCAAGTACTAAATTTTTGGTTACTTCCCAACGACTGCTCAAAATGCATATTTTCAATGTTACTATGGAAAGTGAATAGGAAATATAAAACAACTAGCAGTGCCCGCGCTCCGCTCGCAGAGACTAAAATATTATTGTGTAAGTTTTTTTAAAAATTAAGTTGGAATTTCTACCCCCAAACACGACGTATACATATATATAGAACCGTTTCCCGTAGTCTTGTTACAATTATAGTTGGTTAGTTTTCTCAGTCAAGGGTTGAATTAAGATAGTGGTTGATACAACGAAGACGAACGTTGTTGGTTTATTATTGAATAGTGAATAATACACTTATGTAATCGGTTCGCAAAATTTTTTTTAACACCTTAATTTTTTTTCTTATAAGTTTCAAGATGCGTAGGCCGTAGAGTCCGGAAATGCAATGTCCGTCCGACGTCCTCCGTCTGCTGTGTAAGGGATATCTACCTTAATTTTCGGTCGAAAAAAATTCGTTCTTTCGAACATAGGCTACATTTGGCCCCTAGTTGTGTCCCGAAACTCGGCTGTTTGTTCCAGAATACATCCAGGAGTTTTAGGGATGAAAAACAAAAAGGGGTGTAAAGTAAAATTAGGCATTTTTGAAGTTCATGTGAACTTGGGCATGAGCGGTATCATTTTTTATGTATTTTTAGTATGAGAAAATCCAATATGAAGGTGATATTGATGAAAGAGTGAAGAATTAAAAAAAAAATTCCAAACATTAAACATTTTTTATACAAATTTAAGAAAAAATGTAAAGAAGAGCCGGGTCCACAGCCCGTTTATTTACTGCTCGGCTTTTTCGACCCGCCCCGTTTGGACCCTAATGTTCAGGATTTGTGGGTCGCTTCACTTAGGTCTCCACTCTCGACTCCAGAATGATAACTTCATGTTTAAAGACTGCAGGATTTTTTTTGGGTATATGTATAAACAAATAGCTAAAATAAATATGTCATGTAACTTATTTTAAGAAATGCTGACAGTGAAGCTACTTTTCATCATCTAATTGTTAATTTTGTATACCTTAAAAAAAATTGCATTTTCGATGCGTTCAGGCCTCAAACTCTTTTATAATTATGCAATAAATTTGATCTGCATTTCCTTGGTATAAGAAAATTGCAAATTTAACCTCCAAAAAAACAACGAATCCGAAAACCAAAGGAAAAGGAAATCGATGTCCATCAAAAGGTCAAAGGTAGATGTGACCTTAAAGAAAAGTCGAAAAAATCCAGGTATTGATATTAAAGACAATTTTAACAAAAATAAATTTGTGTAAAGTTCAATTTATTAATTTCGTATTTCTGACCACTTAAAAAAGTCAGTAAAATATTATGAAAATAACATTTAGCAACAATAAGGATCACATAATACCACTTTGTTCCCACTTTGTCCCAATTGGGCTCAATTTACGAACGATCCCATTTTTCAAAAACCTAAAAGTTTAACATTTTGATGGAAGTTCAAATTCAAAATTAACCGGGTCATTCCATGTCAATTCATCCAGGCCATGACACCCATGTTCAGCGAATTCAAAGATTTTTTTTTTTATTGATTCTTTATACTGTGCTAATTAACAATATGAATTCTTTTTTTTTTATTTCAAATACTTTTTGAGTTATGAATTTTTGAAGCTAAGTAGTTTTGCGTTTTTTTCGTTTCAAAAATTTTTTTCGACGAAGTAAAGGGGTCACAAAAACCCTTTTAACTTGCGTTGTATTGATCACATCACAATGATTTTGGTCTTAAAATTTTTAGAAGACCCCACAGATTAAGATAGTAATATATTCACAAGCATATACCTAACGCATTTTTGAGAAAATTATAGATTTTTTTAAAAGTTTGGAATTTTAAACTTAAAATATTCAAATGCTTTTTTCGATAAAAGGCGTAGCTGGGAACAGGTTGCTTATATTTTTTAAATATTCTATAGGCCCTAGAATTATAGAATCTAAAAGAAAACCTGTGTTATTTTGCCTGACAATTTTTTTACAAATTTTGAAAAAAAAAAATTTTTTTTTCAAGTCATTCCAAGAACATTCTACCAATATTGGAAAATTTTTTTGACTTCATGTGTTTCGATTATTTTATAATTTTGTTTTTTATAAGATAATCGTAGGTAGTATGAAATAGATTTGGGGGTTTTTCAAAAAAAAATTCTGTTTAGTTTATAACGGGGCTCGAAAATTGACAATTTTAACAAATTTTCATATTTCAAAAAATCACTACTCTTGCAAATATAGTTATATTTTAACAATTTATATCTCCTTTTATAGATAGCACTTTTGAGTTTCAGAAAAAAATACACCAAAATAAATTTTGCTCAAAATGGCCGACAGGGATAAATTATTGACCGTTATTTTTGAGTATTTCAAATTCAATATTTTTTTTTTTAATTGATTTTTCTTTATGTTATGTGTAATAATGTTCTTAACTACATATTTCAATTTCAAGATGGTATAAAAATTGGTTTGGCAGGTAGCACTTTTTATATCCCACCATGTCAAAAATTTTCGATGTGAGTAACACCGAACAATATTCTCACCTGACATGATGGGATATAAAAAGTGCTACCTGCCAAACCAATTTTTATACCATCTTGAAATTGAAATATGTGGTTAAGAACATTATTACACATAACATAAAGAAAAACCAATTAAAAAAAAAAATTTTGAATTTGAAATATTCAAAAATAACGGTCAATAATTTATCCCTGTCGGCCATTTTGAGCAAAATTTATTTTGATGTATTTTTTTCTGAAACTCAAAAGTGCTATCTATAAAAGGAGATATAAATTGTTAAAATATAACTATATTTGAAAGAGTAGTGATTTTTTGAAATATGAAAAGTTGTTAAAATTGTCATTTTTCGAGTCCCGTTATAAACTAAACAGAATTTTTTTTTGAAAATCCACCCAATATATTTTATACTACCTACAATTATCTTCCGAAAAAAAAAAATTATAAAATAATCGCGGCACATGAAGTCAAAAAAATTTTCCAATATTGGTAGAATGTTCTTGGAATGACTTGAAAAAAAAAATTTTTTTTTTCAAAATTTGTAAAAAAATTGTCAGGCAGAATAACACAGGTTTTCTTTTAGATTCTATAATTCTAAGGTCTATAGAATATTTAAAAAATATAAGCAACCTGTTCCCAGCTGCGCCTTTTATCGAAAAAAGGATTTGAATATTTTAAGTTTAAAATTCCAAAATTTTCAAAAAATCTATAATTTTCTCAAATATGCGTTAGGTATATGCTTGTGAATATATTACTATCTTAATCTGTGGGGTCTTCTAAAAATTTTAAGACCAAAATCATTGTGATGTGATCAATACAACGCAAGTTAAAAGGGTTTTTGTGACCCCTTTACTTCGCGGAAAAAAATTTTTGAAACGAAAAAAACGCAAAACTACCTAGCTTCAAAAATTCATAACTCAAAAAGTATTAGAAATAAAAAAAAAAAAAATTCATATTGTTAATTAGCACAGTATAAAGAATCAATAAAAAAAAAATCTTTGAATTCGCTGAACATGGGTGTCATTTCGTCTTTTTTTTGGATGAATTGACATGGAATGACCCAACCACAAATTTGGATCCGCCATTTTGAAAACATAATATAGCCTATGGCTTAAGTTAAAATATGTATCACCTTTGGACAAAAAGTGAAAAATATTGAACCTTCTCATTTATAATATAAAACAATAAAAATTTCAAGTAATATTTAGGTGTCAAAATTTTTGTGCTTTTCGAGAAAACTACCCATTCATATTTCACTTTCACTTTCTACCGCCTTCGTGCTTACATAATTTTTCAAAGAATCATAATTACGGTGGTTGGATATGGGGAGGTTCATTCAGGACAACATTTCTGTCACCCCATGCCTGATTTTCCCTTTTTGTTACCGTTTTTCCTTCACAATGGGCTACTTTTGATGAAACTGTGCGCAAAAACAAAACTGTAAAGCTCACGCCTCCGCACGAAATTGTTTCTGCAGACAAATAATAATAATAAAAAAAACAAGAAGACGAAGCGGATACTTATACAGAAGGATTGTACATCATCAGAAGAGAAGAGTTGAAGAAAAGCGGCAAAAGTACATCCGCATTTATCCTTGAAGATGGGCATAAAGAGCCATCCCAGAAATAAAGAAACTCATTATCATTAGAGGATTACTATCAGCACAGCATGGGGGTTCCTGTTCGAGCTAAAAATTATGAAGGATATTTCACTACCATGACAAAAGGAGAGATGGGGGTGACTGGTTTACTAAAAAGAACGCTAGCTAACGTGAAATAAAAGAAATTATCTTTTTCCAGGCTAAAAAAAATGTTCCCAGGGATAGGAAATTAGCGAAAAGTCTGATGACGATGGTCCGAGCCGGAATTAAGTCAGCGGAAGGATAAAGGAGCATTCAAATTATGAAATGTTACATCTCTCTTGCGTCTTTGAGCTAAATCAGAGCAGAAAGTTTTGTGATGAAAATTTATTAAAGAAAATAAACAAGATAAAAATTGTTCAACCTGCGAGTTGCTGAAAAATATTATGGGTATATGTATTCAACAGTCCAGACTTTGTGGCAAAAAAACAAAAACAATACAACAAGATACAAAAACAGAAAGGGAAACAAAAAAAACACCCCTTCGCCTCCGCTATGATTACGTCTACCTTAATGAAAATTCTCAGTCTGTTCATCAGGGGAGAAAAATGTTGCAGGAGAAAAAGAACAAAAACACACACACAAAGTGTGGAACAGTTTGCAGGAATGTGTAATAACTGTGAAAACAAATTGGGAAGATTTAAAAAGAAAGGTGCACACCTGCGATAGCTGCAACTTTATTTTGTAAAAGTTTTTCCAAGGAAATACAAGAAAATAAGACAACAGATTTTCGGTTGGAAAAAGGATTACAAAAGTTGCTACTTAGATTGCTTTTCTCTATGAGTAGTTTCAAATTCTGCAGCCTCAAAACAGGGTGTAAAGACGAAGAGTGCAATTCGAAAGGGTTGTGCATGCACGTAATCTGCTCGGACTTTTTTTGTGTATGTTGATAGAAATGCATGTACACTGGGGATTATTTAAATATCAACATAAATACTTTACTTTTGCATAAACGTGTTTGCAAAACTTTATCAGATCTAACTAGTTTTACAAGTAGGGTGGAAACAGCTGTGCAAAATGTGAGCGAATGCGAAACTTTTTATCCCTGTAAAGCGTGTGCTTAAAAAAATCTCCACAACATAATAATGCTCTATGCACTCACACTGGCGGTAAATGGCCAATTTAATTGCACTAACTGTTAATCTAGTCCAGTAGCGGGTCGTGATAAAAACAAGCTGTCGGGGCTAATTGCTCTAGTCCTAAATTGCTATTTACACAAAACTGTACAGTTAATTCTTACAGGAGGTGGGGATGGCATTTCGAAAGCAAAGTGTATGAAATTCGAAAATTCCGTGCTCTTTTCACTCGCGAAATACCGAAAAGTGTAATAATAAATAAGATAGTGAAAAGTGTAATAGTAAATAGAGAAAAGTCAGATATTTAAATTTAAAGACTGAAAAGTGTATATCAACTTCAAATAGAGACAGGAGCATTGATGAGATTCATTTTTATTCTGTAGTGGGAATCCTACTGCCGGGATTGTTATAAAACCACATTAATATTGTACTAATTTGTTATATGGTATTTGTAAACAAAGTACGGAAAACTTGCATCTATTTCTTAATTCTTATATCGAAAATCAGACTAGACTCTTGTTTATTTGCAGTTTCCTCTCTCAGAGATTTAATAATAATATAATACGTATTTATAAAAATATTTAACGAGAGAAAGTTAAAATGTTAATATTCAGTAAGCTAAATCAGAATTTTTGTATAAAAATATTTCAGCCTTCTATGGCAACACTAAAAAGGAGTTGCCCGATCTTGCCCACCTTCGAACTTGACCTTACCATTTTAACGAAGTATTGCAATTGGTATGCCGAATTTCCAGCTCTAGCTACAAGCGTTCTCGAGTTGTCGTCTGGCCAGACAGACGGACATCTACAAAACTGTTTCGTTTCACTTTCCAATCATGAGTACACAGTTCTTGTTTTCTGTCACCATTAGTTAATGGCGTTGCAAACGTTTACTCAAAACTAATATACCCTACAGCTAGAGTATAAACATTGAGTTTGGACATAGAGTTCAAAACACTAGTTTCCTAAATCTAAATTTCTTATTTCCCAAAAACATATTTTTTACCACTATCATTATGCGCCAAATTCTCTCCCACTCGCTGCTTTTTTAAATGCACTTTTGAGAAAATTTTTGGTGGCGCTTAACCCTATCAACCCCTTCCGTTGAGCCGTCACTGATCATTGCATATTTTTGTTCAATTTTCAGGAAACTTGACATATTTGTGTGGGCGATTTGATGCAATCCTCCGACTTCCGGTCTATTTGCATATCTTCAATTTCGTGATTGACTTCATTTGCATGAAATTTGTTTATTTGGGAACGCAGAATGTAGAGCATATAGGAATGTTTTGGAATTGATTAAACATTTCCAAGTAAACAACAATTTTTAAAAATCGTCCTTTCGGACAAAGAAAACAGCAAAAATAAAAAAATAAAATAATTCCATTACAATGTTTATCTGAATGAAATAATACATGGCATGTTGTACCTGTTGTGTTTTAACAAGTAATAAATCGTTCTCCATTCCATCTAAATTAAGTTTAATGCGCGACTATAGCAATCACTCCAGATGGCATTTTTCGTGTTGTTTCTGATATCTACGAGCAAACCAAGGAGTGAGCAATTACATGGCGTGATAGCTATCCCGCGGTGCAATCGCAAAGCGAACGGTGGAAGCAGCACAGGTACACCACCTTGCAACAATTTTATAGAACTGCTGCCAAAATAGAAAAGTTTATCCAAACATTGCTAGTGAATAATTAATGTTCGGTGTAACTTAAACAATGAGTTGTTTGCCTTAATACGATGTTTTTTACCATTGAATTTCTACCGCTTTATTTAATATCGCTCAGACACGAACCAGAGAAAATTCCATCTTAACAGAAACTTCCTAAAATTCATGGCATCACATCGTTTTGGTTTAGGGAAATGGTGAATGGGAAAATCAAATAACGAAATGAGAAGAGAGGAAGAAAACAATAGAACCAAAAAGTCCTCCATGTCCAGTTTGTTCTATGCTATGTCCAAAAACTGTGAACTATAAAAGACATGAACGTATATGTGGCACGTAAAACTCGTATAAATAATGGCCCTAATTAAATGTTTAACGTTTCCCTCAGTCCCAGAGTTGACGTCCGGTCTAATCATATTGCGGCCGCCACAGATGCGTGTGGGCAGACCGTTTTGGCTACAGAGTGGTCAAAAACATGCTGGCGACAGGGAAGTCAATACAAACTAAAAAATTAAGGAATACTGAAATGGAAATAAATTTCCCTAGAAATTTTCTATGAATGTCAAATACAATGGACGAAACATTTTGTGTGGAGAAAGCACTAATTAAAACTGATGTCAAAATCGCCCCTGACCAAAAACGCTGTCATCCGAAGCCAACCGGCATCAACCGCACTCGGGAGTTATTTATTCAATGTTTGCTGTAAAAGGCTTAACTTTTGTTTTTAGTTTTTTTTTACTCTGTATTAATTTCCAAAACCATATTGGAACGGATTATTTGCGTTTCGGTGTTTAGATTGAATGGAATTAAATTCTAATGTGGTGAGCAATTGATTTATAATGAAAGCAATTAATTCCAACTCGGACATAAAAATATAATTGGAAAATAGTTTTGCACATTTCGACGGAGTGTTCTTCATTGAACATACATCAACTCGATCGTGTGCAATGTCAATTGTCATTATGTATACCAATTGAAGGAACCCACTATTCAAGCACGTGGTCATGTTGTCACAGAGGCAGCTCGCTACTTGATAATATGTATAATCAATGTCTCATTGAAAACGCAGTTTTTTAAACATAATACCTATATAATTTAGGCAATTCAACGAAAATTAAAATTTCGTTTACTTAGATTCTCAACCAACTACATTTTATACATTTTAAATAATATTTATCAGCACAATAATTTTTTAATTTACATATTATTTAACACTGTTTTTGATGTTTTTGCTTTGGAATTGTTTCCACAACCCTTTGCATTGCATTTCACCATTCTCTACATTCTTAAATTATTTTACAAAACTTTCTTCACTGTTTCGCATACTTATTGTTTACATTTCTGCTACGTTTGCAAAAACATGGCGGACTCTCTTGTCATAGTACTCTCAACTCTGTTTGGTCTCCTTGTGTAATGTGTTATTCGCTGTACTCCGTGAACTGTTTTGTTATATGCCAATAACTGTATAAACAGTAAAATAAGTGCAAGACAATCTCTTGAACGCTCGCTATTTACAAATTGAAATGAAAACAAAAGACGAAATGTGTCAGTCAAATAAAGACATTTAACGAACATTCACAGAGAGCAATTGATTTTGCACGTACTCCGATAATAATATATAAACCCTGATAAAGAGAGCAACACAGAAAAAGATGAAAATTATTCGGAAATTGTGCGTGTATTCGATGCCCAATGGCAATAGTCAGGTAATGAAAGGCAGCTGAATCCCTAATTTGCATGAATGTTGCTAATTAAAGTGCAACTGGTCCACCTGGAAATGTTTACGTGTCATAATAAATGCGGAGGCTCAAAAAACAGGAATGATATCAGGGGTGAGGGGAATCCAGATTTTCTTGAAATGATCACGCACATTATGTTCAGTTCATGCATGTTCAATTGTTCACGTACCCGCAAACACAGTGGAATTTGGAGAGAGGGCGGTTGATTGTGTTGAAAATGGCCACTGAATAAATGTGCGCAGTTATGTATTTGTTGATATCGAAACTGAACGAAAATTTGTGAACTCTGCACGTTGTGCACGAAGCAGCACAGCACGAAGAGCGAGCACACAGCTGTGCGCAATCAGTTCCCCTCAACAGTTCGTTGGAAGAGGTTCACGCGCTATTTCTACGAATTCAGTGGCGGCCCATTATGGATTGGAATAGTGCTCGGGTTCTTGAGCTGTTGGAGTATTACAGAAAATATCCGGAATTATGGGATCCAAGTCACAAGGATCACAAGGACAGAATTAAGCGAAGAGCCGCGTATACGGAAATTGGAGATGTGATGGATATATCAACTGATGAAATCGAATCGAAAATTAATCGGTTACGTTCACAGTATAATCGGGAAATGGTAAAAGTGATAGAATCAAAGAAGGGGGGCAAAGTTGGGGACGATGTATACTATCCAAAATGGTTTGCTTTCGATTTGATGGCGCCGTTCATGTGCGGAACAACCCCCCGAAAAGTGTCAGACGTTGTGTATAAGGATAAGGTATGTAAATGGCTTCATTTCAATTCTATTTTCAACCCTTTTGCCTTGATTTACATAAATGTGGAAAAGGATTTTTAAATATATATGCTGGAAGATGAGACCAACACTATATTTCCGAAACAACAACAACAAAACAAACTAGAATTTTCCACTTTCCCAGCCAAGAAAATGTAGTGTAATTTTTCACTGGTCGTTAAGTCGCCATTAGAGCTTCCTCGAAAAAGAAGTGCTAACCACAGATAATTACGGGTGATGAAGATTGCGGAGATGTATCGTTGTCATGCAATCTTCGAAGGCGCACAAGGACCCTTGAGGATCCCTAAAATTAAGTTGGAATCTGATGAGGTCCTCATGGGAGCGAGTTTACATGCATTGGATCATTAAACGATAAACGGTTCGAATGAAATTGTAAAGTTTTTTTTGAGTACCATCCGGGAACGTTGGACGGAGAGGAGAAATACATTAAAAATTATAAAATTAAGCGATCGTAAACGTTGGTCGTTAAAAAGAGCCGGCAATAAAAAAAGAAGGGCGCAATACTAGCCTTGTGATAGCTCTAGCGTTGAAATCCTAATGTACTGAGTGTCCATTTACCTAAAGTACAACTTTATTTCCTGTATTTATTTTTCTTCTTTCGTTTTCATTTTTATTATTATTTTGGGCGGTTTTTTGGCTGGGAGTGTTTCTGTGCGGCTAGATTATGACTTGAAATCATTGTCCTCTCAGGCAAAATGCGTGCGATCGTAAACTTCGCTCGATTAAGCTTTTACAGTCCAATTTACAATTCGATGTTAATTATGAACCGTTTTGGTGTCGTAAAAATTTCGCCCCGTTCTATATTTGTAATTGGATCGGGGGCGAAACCGATGCGATGTCCTGCAATCGCCCTCTGCCGAGATGTTTTCAAATTTCGATTTTTATTGCCCGAAAAAAAAACGACAAGCAAAATTCGCTGTGTGGATCCAAAAATTTGAAATATTTCATATGTTAACACGAATTCCATCGCACTTTGTGACGAAACAATTAAACATTCATTATAATTTTTTTTTTTTAGTAATATTTATTGTTCTGTTGACGTATTCACTTCCTGGAAACTTAACTGTCATGTTGTTCTCCTTTTTCTCGCACATACATACACGCAATAAATATGCGTGCAATTTAACGATTCAGGAAATGAAATTTTACTGCCAATTTTTGTGCCTAAAAATAAAAATAAGGGGACGATAACAGACTTTCACGGAAAATATATATCAACATGAATGTTTGAATCCGTCAAAACCTTTGCTAAACTGATATTTTGTCATGCACATTACATTCTGATTTTAGAAGGCAATCAAAATGAAATTAGATTTTAGTTATATAGGGTAATATGAAAATGTGTACAAGGATTCGGTTTTCTACAATATATATATTTTTTGTTATTGCCGTTGTTTATACGTATGCATATTATATTTATAGCTTTTGTCGATAAAATTTATTATTGCCATTTTGTATGAACACAAGCTTTCGATATTATACATATTATCGCTGTAAAAGGTATCAATTTATTGCTCATAAAATTTGGTATCATAAAAACGTGCTAAGATGCTAATAATACGATTTACGGAATGTTGTTCCGTAGACAAATTTCAGGTACGAATATTTTACGATAACATTTTATTGGAATCGGTTAAAAAGACATATCGGGGCTGGGCTTCCGAATGGAGTTCGCTGAAATAGAACATACTTACTAGTATTTTCAGACTTTCTTCTAAATTTAAAGGTACCTACCGAAAAATAAAACAAATGACAAAAAAAGGTTTTATCTTTCGAAAATTTTTACCAAATGGACTAAAAATTAACTAGTAAGGAAGCAATTGGTCACACCAATTACGTGATACCCTCGATGTAGAAAAGTATACTTATTCTATATAAAAATCTAGACGTACTAGATTACTAGAAGAAAGACATTTGAAGAAAAAAAAAATGCCATTTGATAGTACTCAACAAGAGGTTTAATTTGATATAACACACGGTCCAAATTGGACAACTCCAAGGGATATGGTTACCACCCCCACCCCACAATCTCAAAAACGTAAAAAAAATTTATAAGTGATCAGTCTTTTTCAACGATTCTGAATTTATAAAATTCTCGATCAAGTGACACATATCTCAAATGATGACTTTTTATTATATTATTGTATAGTAATTGTAAAAACAATTCTATATTTAATAATCAAATTTTCAAACAATATCCTAAAAAAATTAATAGTGAGAATCAGCCCTTAGGCACAAATAGGTATTTCTAATTTTGGTAAATGCATAAAAATTTCAGAAAAAAAATAGAAAAACCCAAAAACAACCTGTGTTGAAAAGCTTTAAGAATTACAATAACTACGTTCAATCAATTTCGCGCTTTAATTCATCGCCAAAGTTGAACAACGTCCGAGCATGACTGATTGCGTTATTAATATAAACCATTTCGCATCAGTTGTTTATTTTACAGCCCAGAAGAAAAAAATGTAAATAAACTTTAATGATTGTTTACGCTCCAAACTAAAGAGAACCAATAAAATGTTCTAAAAGCACGAAACATTGCACCGAAGGCAAAACCATTGTAGGAGTGTAGAATTCACGCTTGCAGCAGAAAACCACGCTATTCTCTATTAGCTGAGTTAATGTAAATGCACCTATCTTTTTTTCTACGTTTTATATTTCAATTTTTATTTCACATTACCCAGCACTAGACCAAGCAAGCGTTCTACGTGATGTGAAATTTTAATTTACGCTTGTGGATAGCGTCTGCAGTCATACGAAATAGTTTTATTCACTCAATGTGCTTTCAATGTTGCACTTAGAGTTTCTGTGGGTTGCACCAACTGGGGGTGAATCTCGGAACGGTGGCGATGGTCAGTGCAGTTCGTGGCGGGGGCAAACAGGGGACGCGATAATGCTCTGTCGGAAATTCAATTTTAAGTAATTGCGAATTATATTTTTCGTTTGATATGTCTTGCGATATCAATAGAACTGATTTCGGGGAACACCAAGAGATCACATTGTCGTTCATAAGGGACTACAGAAGTTTGGGTGTACTTTGGCGGCCAGATTTGAAGGGTAGTGTAAATAAACATTCCCGATTGGAGGCAATCAAAGCATTATGTGACAAATACACTCTAAATTTGGTTGGTGTAAAAAATAAAATTCGGAGCTTGAGATCGTATTTCCGTCGAGAGAATCGGAGGTGCCTGGAAGAGGGGCCAAAGTACGTGTCCACTTGGTTCGCCTACAAACATTTGCTCTTTCTGCTGGATTATGATAACAAGACGAAACGAAATGGCTATCAAGAAAACGCTCAAAAAACGAAATTAACAAAAAATAAGGTACGTTCTCAGATAATTTTATCTAAGGAATTATATAAAAAAAAAAAGCTAACATGAAGAATACATCTGCGATAAATTGGAGCTGAAGGTAATTTATGTAATTTTCGTGCATGCTTGATGTTTTGTTGCTTATCCGCTTTGACCGTAACGAATGGCGCTATTCAACTCTGGTGTATTGTTGCTGCTGGGAGATAAGCAAAATTGTTGTGAAGCTGAATAACAAAACGCAACAAAAATTTGCATCTTGTTTGGTTTGTTTGGATTTTTAGTCCGTTATATGTGAGTTGATTGTTTAAAAAGGACGCTCACAGGTCGCACAACCACCGCGAACCAATTAAGGTGTTTGTATTCAATTGATCCACACGAAAATATTTCCACATTTGAGTTTGTTACGCAATTAATGATATTTATGAGTGTAATAACTTTGAAATAACTGCTAAATTTTGCTTTGCATTTAATTTTAATAAATTTATAACTGAAGCGAACATTTACGACACGTTTCACGGATCGGATAAACGTTCCAGTATTTTACGACAGAGGTCGAATGTGACACGACACGAATGCAAAATAAGATATGGGAGTGCTGAATTCTAAAATCTATTCAGAGCAAACTAAAATGGGAAGGACAAAAATTAGAGAAACGAAAAGTTTATTAATTTGCGAAAGTTTTTTCGAAGATCGCAACAAAAAAAACTTTAATTTTGACTAAGTTCTTTGTTAAATGAACTTTCATCAAAGCTTTTTAATATTCAATATCAAAAAACCAATATCATTTTCATTATTTCTATTGATATTTTATGCTCGGAGATAAGTGGAAAACGATCAACATTAATAATGATCGGCTCGAGCATAAATCACGAAACTTAACAAGGTAAACAAACTGTGGCTATCATCGAAAATATTTTTTTTATCGAAACATTTTTCTGACATTTTTCTGACATTTTTTTCATAAAGCTTTTGTTCTTTTTTTATGTTGCAAAATAATTTTTTCGAATAATTTTCAGGATATAGATCCTCCGAGATCTGAAAGTGTGCCACTCACATCAAAGGAAGATCGATTGTCGAACAATGTGGAGCACATTTCGATACGTCGTCGTCCTAAAAAACGGAAACTGAAATATTTTCATCGTAGTACTGAAACGAAAACTGATGGTGGGGAAATTCGAAAAATTTGGAACACATTAACTGACGTTTTGCAACCCGAACGAGATGAATTTTTAGTGTTCGGCGAACACGTTGCAGCGCAAGTTCGAAAACTCACTCCGAAACTGCAGGCAATTGCGAAACACAGAATTGCTACAGTGATTTACGAAATTGAACTCCAGGGAATCGATGAACAAGATCCGGAAATAAAAGGAATTAACGATAATGAATTGATGAAGACCAAATGAATTGAGTTTCTTTTTATTGTTAATATTCTCTTTCATTTTTGTTAAGATGTTAAGGAAAGTATCTTAAGTTATGTAAATTGCAAGATTTTTTATATGGTAATGCAGGTAACTGTATAAACTTAGACTTTTAAAAAATTGTTGTTTTTTTTGTTAGTTTTTGTACTATTATGAAGTCTTGAATTTTTCAAGGTTGTCGCCAAGAATTCATAATTAAAAATACAATGCCATTGATTTTGGCTTTTTGGTTTGATTTCGCCTTTCGTAATCCCCGAGCACGCAATTATTGTGCCCTACATTTGAATTGCAAAGGACTGAATTGCATAATTCAAAGTCGAAATGAATCAATTGTTGATCCCCTGGGAAACATCGTTGATACCGTATTTTATTGTTGGAGTATCCCGAAAACCTCTCTAGCTGCAGGATTCTATTATAGCATACATTCGCGAGATACATACCTCTTGCATATTAGAGATCCTGACATTTCTGATACCAGTTTCGAATATTGTTGTATAGCTCAGCTACAATAGAAACAACAAAAAGGTGAATCCCCCAGGTGTATTCGAATATTGCGTGTGCATTGTTACTTTTGATAGCGCGATGCAATTCCAAAGTTAGTTCCTTTCAGCGGCGCGGATTTCGAGTTATTGATGCCTAATGCATTATGTAATCCTGAAATGAAATTCAGTCGTACACATACAACTATATAGCCGCCCTGGGAGAGATTCTGGGTGAGTGGATCGCGATAAGGGGGAACTTTTTACCGCATCGCTTAAATTGCGTGACAACAAATGATCGCAAGGAGGTTGTGAATAGATGAGACCAGCCCTCCTGGAAATGCATTCATAGTTCTAGCGCCTGCAGTCGCTAGAGAGAGCTCTGGGATTTCCTTCTTTCTTTCTTTATTTTTTTTTTTATAATAAATATGTATTTTTATTTGTTCGTTTTTATCACAGTGCACGCATACAATGTGTTTGAACAATGACTGAATACCCTTTTGAGTGCTTCTAAAAGGCACCGCGCTCAATAGTCTTAGAACTGTATTAAAATATAGAAATATAAAAAGACGACTATAACAATGCAATAAAAATGCATGCGTGATTCTATTGAAATCGTCTTTAAAACTGCTTTTTCTAATCGCTAAACGTTACGCAATTCTCAAGTCTTGAATTTCATTGCGCCCTCCTGTGCGCCGGGTTGTATGCATTTACGATAGAAAAGGGGTGTTTGAGGAGGTAATGCGAATGATTTATTATTAAAAGATACTTCCGTGAAATCAGGCAAACATCGTCTTCGTTAATTCTAAAGAATTTCCTTGTGAAGGAAAATTGTCTGACATTGTTTAGAAATGCTTTGCACAAACATCACAAATCCACGCTCGATTACATTTTTTAAAAAAGTCTTTATTCTTCGTATTTCCTTTCTAAATTTCCATTTTCTCTTGTATGTATGACAATAATTTTTTCACGAGTCCTTAAATGCATTTCTTTGGTTTGACAACAGTGTTGAAAGAATCATTTATCAAACGGTGAATTGAATTCAGAAACGTTTCACTTAGATTTCAATTGATGACTATTCAAGAAGCATTTGCAATGCAAATACAGTTGAAACTTGCGGAGGATGTGTTAATGCTACTTGTTCAGCCATTTTGTCACACAATGAAACTTAAGATAAAAGTTAAACATCAAAATTGAATAGATTTTCATTGTTGTTACTCGAAAATATTGAAGAATCGATTCTGAGATAATTTCATTTGGAAAACGTGCAGCGAAAATAATGTAAGAGGATATTTAAATATCCTTAAGTCCCTTGTGTAACGATATGAAATTAAAATCAAGGAGAGGAAAATACGGTAATGTTTCTATGCACTCAAAAATATTAAAGTGTTCTGAATTGTGATTGCTTTCTCTAGAGATTTTTTAGATGGCGAAAAATATGAAAAAAAATATTCAAATATAAATGTATAAATAATGAGAAACGGATTAAAGTGCTCCTTTGTTTTTTGTTATTCATTATTCATTTTTTTTTTTAAATCAGAATTTAACAGATTATTGCAATTTATGGTAACTATAAGATAGTTGAGATTAAACAGCTCTATACTTTATATTTATTTATGAAAGTCCAATTTTGTAATAACATGAGGAACTCTATAATCGCGAGGAAAACGAGTGAGAAGTGAGAGGTCGTCTCTTCTCCTCCTGTGACGTAGCGGTCGTTCTAAGGTTAATATTCAGTTTTCCGGTGCTGCCGTCGTTGCAAACACTAAGGTTCGTGAAATAATTATTATGTAAGAAAATCAACAACAATCGCAAAAGAAAATGTTCAGTTTGGTCATTAAGTAAATTATAGTTTCTCCACAAATTTGATGAGAATTATCTGTTCGGCTTAAAAAGGATTTTTTGGAATTGTATTTCGCTCATAACTCCATTGCTCAAGGATATTATTGATTAACTTTTCCAAGGGAAATTATACTTACCAATTGTAATTCAAACTGTTACATTCATTTTTTGGGCGAATGTCTGGGGATGGAGGCACAAGGGCGGGGATCCGTACAGAATTTCAACAAAATTACAAACTTGGCTTTCTGTAATATGACTTCAATTACTCCACTTTTCCAGTTCGTCTTTAAAGGCAACTCTCAAAGGATATTATTATGGTACGCAAAGAGTATTTCGTTGATTAGACTTTGTACTTTGGATACGAATTTTTGGAAAGTCTGGAACTCGACACGTCTTTTCCGTAACGGAAGGATATCATTATGCTAAAGAAATTATTGGCAGGCTGTCAAGGATTGAACTTTAACTCCCCCCTCTCACATGATTCCCTCTAGAATGCTTGGTATAGCAAAGGATATTTCATTCAATGTTAGTAGTATCCCCACGTCGCCTAGAAAAGGTTCGTCGAGCCTCAATCCGCTGTATCTGATGAAGTAAGTGATGTTTGTGTGCAAGGATTTTTTTCTACACGATATAAACTCAAGGAAAAAAGAGGAAAAAACAATTTTTTTTTCTTGATTTTATCAAAGTGAATTGGTATTTGAGAAGGGTGTTCCCCATAAGTCTTCTAACTTGCACTTCAATACACGTTTGATCCGAGACCATCTATTATAGCCGATTCTTATATTTTTTTTTTAAACAAAAAAAACCTTCGTTGTTCCTATCTGAAATGAGCTTCTTGGAAAATCTCTCCGTAAAATATTGAAACTTGACCTAAATAAAATCGCCGAAAGGTTTCCACTGAAAACTTTTCGTCATCCTCTTGAAAATCCGTTAGGAAAACTGCCTTTCGAATTGCTTGAAGAAGGTGGAAGAAATTTTTTATCAGTGAAATTTGATGACAAAATCGAAAGCTTAATTTTAGTGTAATCCTCTGGGGAAACTTAAAATCGTATTCGATTGGCTGAAACTTGAAAAATATTGAAGCGAAAAACGAAGAAATTTGTAAGCTACTTTTCAGGAATAAATGCTATAATTTTCCGCTCGATGATCCGAATCAGGAAAGTTTCGCCCCATCGCAGTGTGTAGACGAGACCGTCATGTGGAAAATTAAAGAAAAACAGACCGGGATTATTGGAAAGTGCCTGATTGTAATTTTATTACTGCAAGATATCAGGGATCCGTTGTCGAGCAAAAAAAATGGAGAGTTCCACTTCGAGGAAAAATGAAGAATCCTCATTGCATTAGTACTTTTATGAATTACAATGAGTGTGAAGGAAAATGGCGGAGGTAAAATGATGAACACGGAAAAGTACCTACAGCTGTACGAAGAAAATAATTTTTTTGGAATTAATGCTTGATAAGTAGGACCATGTTTTTTTATTAACATAACAAAGGATTCTCAACGTTTGATTAATTTTTCTGCTTTCACAGAAATAAAAATTTTCCCTAAAAATGCAAATATATTAAACTAAACAAAATTTATTTTCTTTTCTATTAAAGAAGTCAGAAAAAAAAACTTAAAGTTGATTGCATTTAAAACTCTTGAGAATAATAAAAAAAATAAGAAAAAAGGATATTCAAGAGGGGTTTACCATTCAGGCGAAAAACAATACAGAAAGTTAACCCTTTTTTCGTGATCGTATACAGCCATTCATTGCATCACGAATATCCGGTCCGGGTTTCGGCCTTTTGTATCGTAATGTAGGAATCGTTTCCGAATTTATCCAACCCCATCCTCCGCCCCTCGATTTTTTGCAGGAGAGAAATGAAAAAAAATAACAACAACAACAAGAAAACGTCAGAAAAATAGGAAAAGGAAAGGGGGTCACTAAGCCAAAAGAACAATAATTCATAAGTGAAAGTTTAAGAATTATGCAATCTTTGTAAGGAATCTCAAAAGGAAACCCGTTCTTGGTCACTTTTCACCATGAGCCTTTGTCCAATTTAACCCTTTCCCGCTCCACTACTGCGAAAAGAAATCCTCATTTTGTATTTCGCGTCGTATACAAATTATACGCGTGAACATGCAATGGTAAAAAAATGTCTTTTGTCCCTTTGGGATATTACGTAATTGTCTTCACAGGATCTGGTGCAAAAAAGGTTCGACCCCGTTATTATTATGATAAAAAGGAATGGAAAAGTAAAAGGAAAGTTTCACTGCTTGTTTATAAGAGGGTCAACTTCATCGCTTTCATCATCAGTGGTGTAGTAGCATATCGCGGAGGGTAATCCGCGTAAGGGGGCTCCACAACAAAAGGACACGCTGAATGAGGAAAGAAAGTGAATAATCCTTCACGCTATTATTTTACACTGAATTTAATTTGTGAGCACATGCTAAAAAATCTTCAGTTGATGCTCCTTTTGTTCGAATTTATTAACAGGAATCCTTCAGATCGGGCAATGACAACGAAATTCAATGAAAAAGGACACTCGAAAACTGTTGGATGCATCATGGCTGTTAATCGAAATCCATCGCGGTGGAAAAGGGAGCAAATGCGCAAATACCGACACTGTTGAGTGCCGCGAATCCATTTTTTTTGTTTACACTTGGTCTGATTTTTTTTTTTTTTTTTTGTGTTACTGAAAGCATTTGTAAAGGACATTTAGAAAGTTTCCAGTTCATCCTGTTTGCTTTTATTTTGTTCGTTCACACTGTTTACATTCGCTCGGAAGGACAATCTAGTGGATCTCAACTATTTCAATAGCGTTGGGTTTAAATGTCTCCGGAGGAAATTGAATGGTTCGTGATTACCATGAAGGACATTTTTCTGGCAGGATATGAACTGAATTTGTTCTTGCACTAGCTGTCTTTTTTTGTTCTTCGTGAATAAATTTTCCATTTGAAATGCGGTGTACTTGGAATAATGTTGATTGTGGATTTTTCAACACATTTTTAAACATTGTTATATATCTACAACAATGAAATATTCTCATTTTTATATCCTGCCACCAACATTCATCAATAGCAAGGTAACAACAATCCGTGGCTCCAAAGATGGGAAAACATTCCAGTGGATGGTCATTACGTGAATTATTGCAGCTATTGAATGATCTTTGCTCGAATTCCCATTATTAGGAGGAAATCCGTGAAATATTATCGTTTGAAATCTACATGACGAGGCCAAACAACGATCCGCCATAAAATGGGAAATAAAGCGCACTCGTTGAAAATTGCGTGACTTATTTGGGTCATGTCTCTTATCTGAATTGGGAGAGGGAGGGAGGACAGGTAGGGGTCTTCTATAGGTGGTTTGATGGTGACGCATAAGATGTATAGTATAGGTATCATTTGTTGCCGTCGGTATTATATTGCTATGGAAAAGGGACATGATCGTAAAAACCAGCATAAAAGCATGCCAGAATATTTCTCTAGATTTAGCTATGAAGCCATCCTTTCAGCATATTCAACCATTCTATGTTGAATTTATTAAAAAGGACCTGTCTTCCTGCTCAACTGACTTTTATAGGCAGCCAAGGCTCTCTCACTCACCTTTATTTGCCGGATACACTTCGAAGTTTTATCGCCCAATTAGAGATAACAGGGGAGGTATGAGTCCTGGCAATGAATATAGCTTTATGGGGCCCGAGCTCAGATTTAATTACGCCAAACGTGCATACGTAATTTTAAGAGAGTAAACCTGGGACCCGGCTACATGCGATCGCATTACTTGGATAATATCCTTTATACAAACTAGTGTTTCCAGTTAACTGAGTCCTTTTTAGAGTACACAACACTAATTGCACTACCGACGACTACATTTTAATTGGTTACATGAAACCTTCCCAATATTGCTTTTATCTGTTACTCCAGGATTAGCATAAAGCAAACTCCTCAAAGCAACGGTACCTCTTGACCTAGTTGTCGGTGGAGCATTGAAGAACAACAACATTTTGTTGTTGTTTCTGTTTGTTGTTGAGCATACTGCACGAAGGTATGCATCTTTTCCTCCATCACGCAGAGAATGTGGGTACTTTATGGAAAAGGGAAAATAATAATAGTGGATGAATATAAAAAAAAAATTAACAACTCCAATTAGTTGATGTAAAATCACTCTTCCGTTTCCTGGAGGAGCGCGTGCAATTTTTAAGGAGCTTACGTAAAATCCTGTTACTAAAGGATTGCTCATTAATAATTTTCTTTATTGAAGAGCGGATCCCTCGAGATCAACTTGTCCCTCATTTTGCTCGGAAATTGAAAGTAGCGGGCAAAGTCAAACAAGACAAGAGCGAGCCTCGCCAAAAGGAGGAGTTTGTCTTTTCCTTTCATGCTCTGGAAAGTTTCAAGTTGACATAAATTTCGAAAGGACAAATTGATTAAATAACATCTTTAAACCGAATTAATTACGAAAATTAGTTCCACAGAGACCCTTTTATATTGCGCGTGAATGAAAGGGTTGCGGGTGCGGGTGAAAAGATGGAAGTGATGTCACATCCGGCAGGCTACTTAAGAAATGATGATATTCCTATTACTCATCACATCCTAACCGCGCAAAGAAGACACACTAAAAGAAAAGTTTAACCACACAATATATTAAAATTATCCCACGGATTAGAGATCTATCCTAGAAGGACTTCATCCTGTGCAGTCAAGAGATGATTTCATTTAGACGACAGAATTAAGCCTTCTAAGCGAAATTATATTTTCCAGAGCATTTAACACATTCACCCAGTTACAAATATCCCCTTCATCTTCATCATCATCATCATCAATCCTTATGGATTTCTTAATTTTAAGTTTCGAGGAGAAAAACAGTGTTTTATTACGGCCCATTTATTTTTGCACTTTCTAATATATCTTCATTTTGCAAATTATTTTCGTAGTAACAATCGCAATAAGAATTTTAGTAGCAAAGAGGAAAATTTCCAACGGATAAACATTATTAGACAGTAAGAAGTTGGCACTGATCTTTGCTAAAGATTGCACCATTTAAAAATCAATTAACAAAATCGAAAAATATAATAGTAAATTCATCTCTAATTGTTTTTAATTTATTGTATTTTTGGCTGTCAATGAAATATTTGCAAAATGAAGAATAAAAACCGAATACGAATTTCAAAAATTGGGTTTTGTATTAAATGAAAACAAATCTAATTAAGAACAACATTAAAAAATTGCACGAGACTAAAAAATGTTGCAAAAGTATTTACAATGTATTTATTTAAAAGTAAATAAAAAACATGAAAGAATTACATTTCAAACCATAATGAAAATTTCTTAAAAATTCTTTGATACTTTTGAAATTCCACGAAATTTTTCTAATAAAAAATGTTTTTGTTTACTTGACTTCTGAAAATGTTTTTCAGAATTTTTCTTCAAATTTGTTTTTATCTACTTAATTGTAATTAAATTCAGATATCAAATTTTGAATTGTATTTCCCAGAAAACGATGACAACGAATTTTAAATCTCATTTGAAATTGGCTCCAGGGAAATTCACCCAAAGTTGAAAACTGGAATTGCAAATGGAACAAATGAAATGACATTAAACGCCTAATGTTTGTTTGTTTATTATCAGCAGATATAAAATTATTATTAAATTGCCTTGCGGACGCCCAGGAGGCGATGGTCCTGTAAGGGGCCAGTCACAGCAAGGCACCACCTCGAAGTAATGTCAGTGATGACGGTTCCGGGGTGGTACTGGGCGCAAAGAGTGGGGTTTTAGCCGGTAGGCCTTCTTCGGAAGGGAGTCCGGCACGTCGGGTGAGCTTTCGGGCTCCCCTGAGTGCGTAAATGCATTTCGCCACTCTCCAAAAATTGCCTTCATTCGTAGGTATAATATAATCTTCAATAACTAGAACAACCAGGAGAAACTTTAATACAGTGTTATAGGAAAAACAATCACCTCGATGGGCTACCTACTATAAAATTGTCATCCCGTGGATTTTAACACAATTACCTGCACTACAATATGTCATTCGAGAATCTCGAATCGAGATCACTGCGGATTTTTATGCTTCTGCAATATAATTCTCATTTCTGTTGATGATAACCAAAACAGATAAACGAATGGCCTAGATATCAATTCTAGTGGAAATTATTCAGCAATGAGTATTTATTGTATATCATTTTTCCATATTTTTTGTTTGTTTGGAAAATTTCCCGGAAATTTCTTCAAAATAACTGATTGGAGGAGAATTACTGAATCTCCGTGAATTACCTTTGCAAATACAATTCCTTTAAAAAATTTAATCATTTATCCATTTTTATTTCACTCTAAAAATATACTTACCCCAAGAATATTTATTTACATTTTCGTTTAAATTTAATTTAAGATAATTGAAAGTAGGTATTCGTTTCATGAAAAAATTTTCTCAATTTGATCAGAAATATTTTTCAAAAACCGAAAAATTCCATGACAATGAAATTTCATATATGAAATATTTTCCATTTTTTACTCACATTATGCTTGAAATCGGCTTAAATAAATCAGAAAAATAAAACTCAGATCACCACGGCAGCATAATTCTTCCTTAGCGACTGAAGCAGTGTTCTTTGCGCTTATGTCAGTAATATCCAGGCATAAATCTCCGCAGGATATAAAATGAAATCCGTTTCATCGTTTTTCGAAATGTCTCAGCTCTATTTCAATGTGAGTTCGAATTGCAGCGTTGGTTATCATTGATAACGTTTTGAAGGCCTATGGCGGCTGTGCACAACGTGCACCTTATTACAAGGAGTATTTTATCATTTTACGAGCTGAAAGTCCTCTCAGGAAGCTGCTGAATAAAGACATGAAATGAGCTGGAAACTTTATGCGAAGAGTTATTGCCATCATAATTCATGGTGCAAGCGATATTTCCTTTTTTGAAATATCAACAGTAGCACAACGATTCTTCCTTCAATACTTTTTCATTACTTTTCGTGCATAAATCATTTGGGACCCATATGTCATATGCTTCTATTAAGTATCCCTCTTGGTTATGTTGCCGTTTTTCCTATTTTATCCCGGAACAAAATAATGCATAGAATACGAAGTTCGGGCTGTGTACTTTGCCTATAGGCAAACAATGTTGCCAGTGTTTATGGCTGCCAATAAAATCAAAATTTACACCACAAAAACGACGGTAAACAGGGCAGAACGGAAAGTCGTAAAAGTTAGAGCTGTACATGGGATGTGGATAATCCACTTAGCAGCCAAAAGACGACTTCTCATCGCCACATGAGCATGCATTGTCATTTTAATCACTTAGAAGTTTTATATCTTCCAAATGGTCCAGCATAAAACTATCCTGGGTTGCTGAGCAGCTGGGGGTCATAAACGAAATACTATACCAGAGCTTATAAGCGACAAAAAAAGAAAATAAATAGAAACTCATTGTATGTATTTATTTTGGACTCAGATCACCCGAATTGGACATATTTAATCCCTTCTCTCAGGGACTTCGATCTAGCAGGAAGAAGTGTTCACATTCGATTGGATTCCACTATTCAAGGATTGCATAAAATGCATGAGAGAACATTTTTCCTTCATAATTCACTTGAAGTTCTGCTATTGTATGGTTTCTCAGCATTCCTTTTATTCTTTTTAAAAATAAAATTGCTTTTATTGCTCCGCTTATATTCGTGCCTTCATATTTCCTTTTCAAGGAAGTCCTGCAGGAAAAGCATTTTCCATTCTTGATGTACTTTTCCTCAATGCTATAAACGAATCGTTCTCTCTTCATGTCTCAATGAGTCCCTATAAAAATCCGGATTTCTTTCAACATGTTTATGAGACCTAAGAATGCATTTATTGCTAGAAAAATTCAACCCTCACACTCCGTCCATCCTGAGCCCAGCATCACCACCTCTGGCGACGACCAAGCGATATAAAATAGTGTAAATTGACTTTCAACTAATTTTGAATCCCTTCTTTTCAAAATGAAAAGGATTTTGTGAAAAGCGTGATAAAATAAGTTCGTTTTTCTAGGTGCACGAAATGAAAAAAAAATTTAAAGAAAAGATGAACGAACTGCTTCAGTTTTTCCTGTGTAAGACTGAATAGATTTCAGGCACAAAAAGAAAAAACGAAAAGAAAATGTTTAAGAAAACTTTTCGAATAAATTTCCCCCTTTGAAAATATAAGAGAAGACTGACGAATTAATAAGCATTTTACAAGATTTTTCAGCTGTTTTCAAAAAGTTACGCGAACGGAAGCGAACGTCTGAATAATTTTGAAAAGAAATAGTTACGATTCAAAGAATAAATCGCAGCAACTGTCCTCGTAATTATTTAAATAGAGTTTCAGATCTGGAGAGTTTTATTAAAACTGCAATAGTCGAATAAATGTTGCATCAAAAAACTTAGCGCAAAAAAGAGTACCTAAGTATTCAAATGTTTTATTTTCCTCAGGGTAGGAATTTGTATTGCAACAACAAATTTCTGTTTTCATATCTTTGAAATGAAGACAACTTCATAATGTCCTGGGACAATCAGAGCCTCAAAAATTGAAAGTGATGACATTAAATCCTGTGCGTTGACACAGACAGAACCGTTATCTTTCTCACAGGAATGCGAAAGACATTTGGAAAAAAGTTGGGAAATTTTGAAAAAGTTTTCCCGATTCCGCTATTGAAGAAGTTTTGTTATCGAGACCGCCCGAAGGACTACTTGTCTTTAATTTATTCCGCTGACAATGTTTCTCTGGATTGGTTGTTTTGCTCTTCATTTCCTTCAGTTTTGTTTTTCATGTACTTACACGTACTATACATTCGTCAGCAACCTGGAAAAGTCCTTGTTGGTTCACGACACACACTGCTTAATGTTTGGCTTTAAGTGAGTCTTATCTGTGGAAAAATTCTTCGACACGGCAATTGTATTTTTTCCTATATGTGGTTGCTATCATCCCTGCGGCTATTCTCTTCTGTTTCCCTTAAGCATTTTACGAGATTTTTTTGTAGCACGAGCTCCTTGTTATTGCTTAACGACGAAGCACATTACACAATTTCCCCTGGAAGAATACGTCACGATTGTTGTTCATTACGTGATAAGGACATGAGGCAATCTGGAACAATAAATTTTTCAATCTTCTTTCGTCTCTGGCCCGATCAATCAGCAATGAATTGATTCTGGAATGTATTTCGGGCAATTACCGCCCTTTATGTCCACCCAATTGAATTGAATTGCACAAGGACATTCAATAAAATTCCAGAAAATTACCCTACTATTTTTAAGCAGATGGTAAATGGCTAATAAAATCCAGATCCTCACAAGTCCTTGTAGTGGGCTTGTTGAGAAATCAAAATGCTGCAATTAATTACACTCGACAGATTTTACTGCTTGAATTTTTCGCAATAATCAAAATACAAAAAGGGAGAAGGAGCCATTTTAATATGAGAAGGATATCATTGACTACACACATTTTTGATGACATCGACCAAAAGTGAGCCCCATTGATAGCCGTTTGGGGGTAATTCACCAGGATTACTGGTCCAGGGCCAAAGACAGACATCAACGGAGAGTCTCGTACGAGAAGGATTTATCACTTTTGGGCTATTGATTTATAGTCGAAAAAAAAAATTCCTCAATATTCCCCACTCAATCGATTTTACTATAAAAAACCATCGGTTTGGATTATATCAGCATTTGTGACACTTTATCTTCCTCTCTTCTTGTTATGACAGGACTCTGGGTGCATTGGGTGGGTGAGGGCCATCTGCGAAGAATAGTGAATATGGATGGTGGCGCAGAACTCGCTATATGATTGGAAGGGGCGGGGTACGGCGAATCGAGGTCCGATATCCTGGAAAAATATGGAAGAGATTAGGGCCGTAGTTAAAGGCAATAAACCATGGGGGTGTCGATGAGAAACTTCATTGAAAGTCGATAACTTACACACTTAAAGAACAGACCTTCATTGAATTTCATGGCATAATCTAGGGAGGATGGGATTTCGTTGGGAATGCTTAGTTTTTTTGGCAGGATTCAGTTTGAAAACTACCATCTCGTCTTGCATGAATAAGGTATTAGGGGAAAAAAATAAAGTAGAGAAAAACTTTCCGTCACGCACTGCTTATTTCAACATAAAACGAACCTCTCAAGTTCGGTATAATAATATACGCCTTGCAACGATAAGCAATAAGGAAGAAATCCTGACGAAAGGACGTGTGGGCTTTTATTTATTTTACTTCCTCATTGAAATTGAAACTTAGAGGTCAGTGTATGAAGATCAAGCAGCAAAAGTGAATTAGATTCAGACCTTCCAGGTCAAGCAATCTCTTTGTGTCGATTTGTTGCGCCAAAATATTCAATAGGACACTTTTGTGGTGTCCTATAAAATCCAAATCGGTTTTCAAATATATTGCGCAAACATCTGAAGAAATTTAATTGCCTCTTCGTAATTAAAAATTGAATTATCTTTAAAAATTCCTATTTTTATAATTGCGTCATCTTCAAATCGGTCGGTTTCTGCAAGAAAAAAGAATTCCGAAACTCTATACACTATTAAGGACTAAATGTATAGAGTTTGTCATTTATTACTTGCTGAACCCAGCACAATCGATGTTTTGGCGACGAAATGTAGTAAACCACGAAATGATGCAAGTTTATTGTTATATTTTTTCCATCATAAGTAACAAATAACATCGGTCAAAGGCATTTCACTTGAAGAGTCTGCGTCAAGTTGCACTTAAGAATTAAGATGGTCATTTAACCCTCTTTTAATGATCACTAAAAATCGAAATTAAACGAAAATCAAAAATTTTGATAACAAAAGAAAACTATTTATCAAGACGGTAAGGATTTTTTTTATCGTTGTTTTATTGATTGATTTACAGGGTATAGAGATAAAAGAAACTCTGTTTCATGACGGCTAAACTACGAGAACCAATAGAACTCGTAATAAACCGCGAATCGAAAAACAAACAAAAATGTTATAGAACGCCAAAATGCTTTTTTGCTGGGCAAACTTTTTGCATGATAATTTTTACAAAAAAAAAAAAACAGCATCATTGTTTTATCAACAAGCAATGAATTTTTGGTTTTCCTTGAGAAACTTTGAACTTTTCGCAGATGTTGACGGATTTTGACACAAAATTACCATTCTGCGTTGATACAAAGTAAGCCTTCCTTCATTGAAGAAAATCCTTTTTAAAACAAAGAACACCAGCCTTTATACACATTTGCGACGCCAACGCTGATAAGCCACAACTCAGGAAACGTAATTTTCCGTCAATTTGTGCCCCCTAAAAAGGATATTGGTTCCTAGATCTTAATTGGAAATTTTTCATCCCTCACGTTTCACACAGAAATGTTTATGTATCCATCTTCTGACGTCGATGTCAAACTGTGCACCCCGTTGATGTTGTTGTTGTTGTTGTTGCTGTGTTTTTTCTTCTTCTTTCCTCCCTTTTCACCACACCAGAGGAAAACTTGTCTGTTTCCCTTTTGATAAAATATTTATTTGCCCACCCATAATTGCATTTGATGAAATTTTCTCGCTGCTCAGAATATGTTATCACATCAATATGCAAATACACACAAGGGCGGTTTTTGGGGTCGGCAAGAGAAGAATCCATATCTATTTTCGGGGCAGAAGTAAAGCAAAAAATAAAAAAATAAAATGTGGAAAAAAACCGAAATTTTAAATTGAGAAGCAAACAAAGTTCCAAGGGCCCTAAACACATGCCTATCCGTCACATCAGTTTCTCGGTGGTGAAATTCGCTACCCCACCACAATAGCGGATAAAAGGAAAATACGCTGCCAAAAGAATATTATTTCCTGTTCGGATAGCTCAAACGTCCTTTTTCCTTTCCCTTTCATTTCTTTGTCTCTGACGAAGATGGATGAGGATCCGGTCGGGCTCCAAATTCTCTTTGAGGCTTCTTACTGCTTGCTTCCACCATCAAAATATGTGGGGAAATGAGCCAGGTCAAAAGCAGTTAAAGGATATGTTGCCAAAATTGATCCGAATGTATTAACATAATTTATACAAATTTCATTTTGAAAAGGGTTTTCCTTCAACGCTATCAGGGTTGACCCCGCATTTCGTAAACATTTACTTATAATTCATTGTGAAAATCAGACGTCTTGATCGAGTGAAAAATGTAGATATGTAAAACCACTTAACTTGATCAATCCCAACCAATAGTGAATTAAAATTAATAGGGTATTTTTCTTCTTCTTCTTCATCGTCTTTTGAAAAAAAAAACGAGTAGGACTTTTTAATGTAATTTCGAAAATTGATTACAAATACCATTTTCAAAATTGATGATTATCGGAAAAGAGGTCAAAGAGTTCGGAAGTCGATAGATTCCTTTTAACATTGTTCCATTCGCATCATTTATCTATATGTTTATTTTTTAAGCAATACTCATTCGATTCATTGCAGGAATACATACCAAAGAGGGAAAAAAGTGGACGACGCACAGTCCTGGATGGAGGGATAATTGAAATGTGGTCATGGGTGCATTGCAAACATTAGTCCATCAATGGAAAATGCAAAATTAATGTTCAGGTGACCTCAGTATGTGCAGTATGTGCCTTCGGCAAGTAATTTCTCGTCCAGGCGACGGCATTATTATGAGTCCATTAAAAAGGGCTATCTGGAATCTAATAGTCTGCTATTTTCTCATTTAGTAGATATGGCATCAATAAATTTAATTATCGGATCAGACATTCGAACGTGTTCACTATTGGATGAGCATTAATGCAGCACGGAATGCATCAGAGTATAATTCCCTTTTTGCTTTTATTTTTTTATTGTATATGCTTGTATTCTAAATATTTATCAAAGGATAACAAAGTCTATTTAAAACGAAAAGATTCAAAATCAGTAACTTCAAAATATATTTAGTTTTAAATTTATCCCGAATGCATTGAATTTCGAAAAAAATGGGTCGTTATATTGAATCCGTCATTTTGAATTTACCAATTTGAAAAATAGAGAGGGACAGTTGAGATCAGACCACTTCAAAATATCTTTAGTACTTACTAAATTTCTCCGGAATTTGTGGAAATAAAAAAAAAAAATCATATGAAACTTAATTCTTTTTTTTTGTAATTTTTGTTTTAAATATCTATCAAAGAATAACGCAAAGTTAATTCAAAACGTGAAGAGAACTGAAGATTGTGGCTGATAAATGTGAACAAAACTTTTTTCAAACAAATGAATGAATGAAGGTGATAGTCTAACTCAATTTAAAAACTCTATCAACAATTCGAAAAAGGCTATTTTTCAAAGTTGTACAATATTTCAATGTCAAAACTGTGGTCTCTCTCAAATAGTGTGAATTGCTGATTTGTATCCTTTTCTCCTTTTGCTTAGGATTAATGATGAAGCCGTAAGTAATCCCATCATTGTCGTTCTAAGCAAAAAAGTATGTATTGTATATATATGTGGGGTAAATCCATTATCTGTATTCATTACGTGGAGTGTCTCGTCGTTTATTTTCACCATTTTAATGTCAACATTTTGTTCGTTTGTTCCTTATTTCATCTGCCATTAGTAAAACGACGAAAATCGTAAACGGCAGCCAGGATTCATTTTGAGAAAGGTTCCTTTTCAATCTGGTTAAAGAGACTCTGAGCGTCATACCAACAGTGCTACCAACCAAGAACAATGAAAATGAGATGTGACTTGAAAACGACAAAGGCTATTCCCTTTTATTGTATGGCCTTGTGTGACACCGTGTGATTGCTGTGTGTCATATTCTCTTCACAAACGAGCAATGAGTCATTCATCTGTCATATTTGTGACGATTTCATTTGCGACAAAATATATAAATATGTTTTTCAAAACATATTTTGATGCTTGAGATGATATGATGTTACCCCCCTTTTCGTGCCCTCAATCAAACAAGCTGAACCACCTCCCCTACTCGTTCTCCACAACTTTGACATCGAATATGTATATTCTATTATGTATAATGTATATATATATATATATATATATATATATATATATATATATATACAAAAGAGAGTCAAATTGATGGTCTATAGAAAGGCTCAATAAATAAAATTTACGAGAAGAATCAATTCATATTCAAATGTCAACCATAGATTTTATTGTTGGCAATTTTTCATGAATATGTATGATTTCCTGAAATTAGGGTACCATGTGTTTTACTTTAGTCGAAATGTTACCAATTTCTTCAATAAAATTTTCCATGTCAGACGAATGAGGATATTGAGAACAGTATATAATGAACATGTGGTAGAACTGTCAGTAAAAGTATAAGACAAAGGAGGAATATTGATGAGTATATTGAGAACGTGTGGAGAGGCGTGTACTTCTATACAAAACCCCAGCAATTATTGTAGAATTGAGAAAACCGTACAACAAAATTGAAACGAAGCTAAAGCAACAATTATTGTGTCCATAAAATGTGGCATACCACTTTGGAAAAGTTTTTAATAAAGTCAAAAGACACTAATTGGTTCAGTGCGACAATTTTTTAGATCTCCAAACTCCATTCGATTGTGTGAATGCTAAGAAGGTTAAAAATCATGCCGCGTACAACTTGGCTCCAATTATTGCTTCATAAATCAGCAACAAAACTCGGCCGTGCCTGTAATAGGTCGTAAAATAGGACGTACAAAAAAAATATAGTACTGACTAAGGGTGGGAAATGAAACAGGGCTAGAAGGTTTCAGGAAGAGAGAAATTTACATTACGAGTGTCTAAAGTTTCGACTATTTAGTTTCAGCTTCCTTTTCCGTCTCTCGGGGGGTGTCAATAGCCGATGGGGATATGGATGGTGGTAGTTGGCATATCCAGTTTGATTGAGTTGAGTTGAGTCCACCAACAGTTGGTGCTGTTTTAAGGATATATAGCGTGAGAGGAAAGGCAAAAACTTTTATGATCCAATTTCTCCATCCATGACGCCTGAACGCTGGAGGGAAACATCCTGGTAAAACACATTAATAAACAGGGAAGTCCTTCATCAACCTGATAGGAATCAGGAGGCCTGCGAAGTCTGACGAGGCAGAAGGAAACGAAAGTGAATTCGACATAAAACGCTTTACGCTTTATACCACACCACACTAAACGTCAGGACCTTCCATCTTTTACCCGGATCCTTTTTAGCGCCACCAAAATGAACGAAAATAAAAAACATGTCGACTTCCAAGCAAACTGGCAGGAGACCGTTCTCACACAGTGTACGGTTATAAAACTCATAAACTAATAAGGATTGTATAGGCGAAATTGAAAGTCGAGGGCTGATACGCACGAAAGCAGGGAGTATGGAGAAGTTTTTTTTTTACCATCGAGAGAGCTGGAAAGGAACTTAAACAATTTTAATAAGGGCCTATAAAGGACATTCTTTGTTAAATTAAAATTCCTGGGGGAATAAATTTCTTCGTCATTCGCAAAGTGCCTACAAAACTTTTCAAAAAAAAAAAAAAAATGAGAAGAAGAAGAAAAGCTTCAAGAGCAACGTCGCGTTTTCCAGTTTGTTGTTGATGGTTGCTTACGAAAAGTTTTTCCGGAATTCCCAAATCAAGATCTCAAAAATACGAGGAAAATATTCAGGCGAAGGATTTTATGTTAATAGGGGTGAGGAGTGACAGTGAAATATACGCTAGTCACGCGCTGCTGTTTTATGAATGAATCCGTAATTCAGAGGTCATTCAGCGTCATGTGATCAGTCGTCACAGATTTCTATTGACGTAGCCACATAATGAGAATCCCTTTATCCATATTTCTTTATTTCACAGATATCCAGAGAGCTGCTTGGTTGCCTCATCCATTCAAGAATCCATTAGTTTCTCAAATTAATTTAGATTTAATTTTATTCTCTCCGTTGAATAATTTTACCATTAACCGAAAAAATTTGAATTAAGATATTTCGCTTGCTTAAATAACATTATACAGAAAAAAAAAACAATAGCATTTACCAGCACCGTTTTAAGCGAAAAGAGACATCACATGTTAGCTTTATTCTCATCAATCAAAATTATTTTTAGTTTAACGATCGCAGCCATGCAACGTTGAATTGATACAGCCCCAAAAAAGATCCTCGACGCTCGTTTGTGACAAGAAAATGTCATAAGATGCAAGGACAACATCCTACCCGCCATTTTTTTTTTTATATAGGTATATAATATATTTTTGTGGTGTTTGTGTGGAATTGAAATGGCTTCATAAGTTCCACCGCATGGATATACCATCATAATTTTCCTAAGGGTGCCGGAATCCTTTTAAACCGTTCGTACGTGCATATTCAGAGTCATAATTTTAATTGAAGTGCAAGGAATTGAAGGTACGCAATTGAGTTGGAGGATATTGCAAGTGTATGCCATTATGGAAATGCGAGATGTTTCATTTCAAGTGCTCAAGTTCTTAAACTCTCAGATGTGGTGATTATGTTTGAGAATTTTCACAAATATCGTCTGAAGTTTTCTCTTTATTTTTTTTGCAAATCCTTGTTCTTCTTAATTTTTCTGCACATTCTTCAAATTAGTAGATACAAATTGGAGTCGAAAATTAAGCATTAAGATGCAGCTGCACAGCAAAGGAATTACGAGCGAAATATTTCGCCTTTCCAACAGTACGTAAAATGATCCTGCACTAGGGATTCCCCTTTTTCGTTTTTTCTTCTTAAAGAACAATTTAAATATTCCTCATCGCATTCACATTTCAAAGGCACTCTTGCATTTATGCATGTAATCAGTGTGGGTGAAATGATTAAAATTTGAAATGTTTTAATGTGAAATTAATGATAACAAGAATGTTGTAGTTATAGTCAACGAAATTCCCGAGAAATTTTATTGCAAAAGCCCTGAAATTACAAGAGCTTTGAGCTGGACAGGGAAAGAGAGTTAACTTGTAAGAAGTATGAGGATGCTTTCTTTTCTTACCCTTTGTGTTCCGTTCATAATTAAAAAAGGGTGTTGCTGCTTCTGAAAGTCATATGTTAATGAACAACCTCTTAACAATCCTGAAAGCACACTGTGTGGAGAAAGGGGTTTTGTCAATATCGAAATGCATGACAAATAAAATCATGAGTGTGCAAAATGTAAATTGAAAAAAAAACAACCCGTAAAAACAATGTTTTTTTTACTATAATTCTTCTACATAGTATGTACTTTAAAAATTGTGACAATTAAAATTAATTAAAAAAGAAGGAACCATGACGTGATATTATGATAATTTTTGTTATGCACAATGCAGAACGATGTCGTTTTTTCGTTATTATTGTCGATTTTATACATTCCTTCCGTTATAACATGATAAAAATTTAATAGAATGCATTGTCAGCGACAACGAGCCTAGCTGTAAAGTTTTAGCTAGATTGAATGACGGGAAGTGTGCTAATTAGCCGTCGAAAGATTTGTGCCGCAACTGTGACAACTTTTGATGACAATTGTTTTTCGTAATTTTTAATGACCGAAATAATGACAAAAAAAAAACACTGTTTACAGTATAATGACAATTAGAGATGTCATTCGTGTAAATCCAACATTGTAAAAAATGAAAACTAATTCTTCAAATTGATTCAAAATCAAATGAAAAATTAACCACACCCTTAACTTCAACATGGGCGTTAACTTATGAGGGCCAATAAAATCAATCATTTGGAGAAGGATCTAGAATCTATCCAGTAACAAGTATCAATAAGGAAAACTAATAAAATGTGGAATAAAAAAATATTTACAATTTCAAACGAGGTGTACTAAATTGAAATTACCCAATCGTTGGTCCTGATACTCGTTTCGATGATTTTTATCTGTAGAAATAAAGTTTTTTAGTGTCATTGCCTTGATATTTCCCGGTGATTTTTTGTGAAGAAATTGAACAGTGAAAGGATGGTTTGCTAAGATTTATTAGAGACGCGCTGTGATAGCAAAATAGATTCAGATGAAATAAAATTTACCCAACACTCAAGGATTCTTGGTGGAATAACGAGGGACGACTGACTTGTATCATAAAAAATATATATACCGTAAACATATTTAACCATTGGCGACCGACATGCTGTGATGAGCACCTAAGGATCGTTGTCCTGTTCCTGTATAATATATTTATAGCAAGTATAATTCTTGGTAAATGTTTACACCCAAAAAATCTTACTGCAGAGCAACGAATATACGTAAAAGAAATTCCACTAAAATGGATTTCATCGTAATACATCCTGGCACTCTGATGGTATTGGTGTTCACCTTCACAATAAAATCTGTATCGCCCAAGAGAAAGTATATTTTATGTTCATAATAATTACGAGGAGATTGTATGACTGTATTAACTCTATTTCCATAAAAAAAAGACAACCACGCAACCGTCTACAAGATACCTTCGTCCTTCATCCTGTATGCAAGAGTTGAGATATCTTATTGCATTTCTTGCATATTTTTTATTTTACGGCAACATTTCGAATTGAAATATGCGGCGTTTTCCGGCATTTTACCCAAGAGGGAGTTCTCAAAATATGAATTGCAAAATTCCACCATTGGGAAATAAGAAAAAAAAATTCTTTTTTATATAAAGCGAAGATTTTATTGCACCATAAATTCGAAATGAATATTTTAGGTGTAAAATCACAATTGAATTTTTTAGCTTTATAATATGAATGGATCCAGATGTCTAAAGCTATTGTGCTTTACAATGCACAGACATCTGTATCAAGATGATTTTTTAATTCATTTTAGAATGTAATTGCTACCGTTGATTGCGATTTAATTAAGGACGAATGCACAACATTAAAGACTGTCGTAAAACCAGCAACTCGCAAAATGTTATACATATAGTCATTTTGCAAATGCCATTTTATTTGAAGCCTCAAGAAAACTGTAGGTTCACCAGTGGCGGATCGTTATAAAACAAGTTGGTGGGCGTGGGGTTGAAGCCTTGGTCCAAAATTGACATGTAAGCAAAACACTATTGACTATAGCAAATTCTTGTAGAAGGTGGGGATGATTCATATATCATATATATGAATCGATAGTATAGACTACATAGGTTAAGGTACCTTATCAATATTAAGTAAAGTATAGAAAAAAGTATTAAGAAAGTATCGATTGATTTTTATACGATGATTGATGGTGGATTTGATGTTGATTATCGACGGTTTCACTCGATACCCCACTCCCATTCTTACTAAATATTCACAAAAATAAAAATCTTAAAATTTTATACAGAATTTATGCAAATGCGAAATTGTCAAAAAAAATTTTCAGTTAATTGTCAAAAACAACCTGGTTTATTTTTTTGGAAACCATAGTTTTAAAGTTCAGAGCGAGCGCTGGCAACAACGGCATGAGCCCATGAATGTAGTTCATAATAATTAGCCTAAACCAATTATACTTTACGTACCAGTCTTATTGCAAAAAGAAAATTTATATAATTACATAATAACAGCTTGCAATTTCTGGAGATACAATTTAATTTTCCCAAGCACTGACAGAATGACAGATATATAGTACCACATTTTTCCGCCACTGGCGTTGACATAAGAAGTGTATAAACCTAAACAGTAAACTTAGTAATTAAAGTCAAACATTGCTGTTCTGTCATTCCTAATTCGTGGCTTTTACATGTTTTTCGGGAAAGTTTTGCTGCATATTTTTGGAAATTAATAAATTTCGTTTTGTGCCTTGTCTAATGCCATGATAGGTTTCATATAAAAACGGAACCATATTGATCAGTGCCAGGAAGACGGCAAACTGTTTATTGGAGTTTCAAAATTGTTCAATGCGTGCGATATGCTCCAGTACCATTAGCTAGTGTTGCCATTCCTGCAACAATTTCATTATTTCATTATTTTTCTTCATTGCGACGGATCTATATTTTCGTTGTGCGTTTATTTTAGTATTTTCGGCTCAGAAAATGATTTTTTTTTTTTTCTTTTTGATTTATTTTCGATAGAGCGCAATGAATAATGTCAACATCATGAAGCTCCACGAGAGAAATAGGAAAAATTGTGACAGCAGCGCCACAGTGGCATTATCTAATGACTGCGGGACCAAGAAGCAAAAATTGAACAAAAACGCGAATACAAACGGGAACACCCTGGCATCGGATTTGGATCATCAAACCCACTTCCATTACCATAACCAACATGGCCAAAATCATCGTTATGATGTTTACTTGACCAACGGCCATCGCCAGTCAAACGAAATCTGTTCGTCAATGCACTGTCTTAAGCCAGTCGAGCAAATTGTCGTCCCAGAAATGTGTTTCTTCTGCTTCCAGGTCCTTTTCTGCAAGCTAAACAACATTGATGGACCATCAGATCCCTCCTTTACCAACGAATCATATCCATTATTTGTCACATGGATGATCGGTCGTAACAAAAAATTACGAGGCTGCATCGGAACATTCACCGCAATCAAACTTCACTCAAGTCTTAGGGAATACACCATAAAAAGCGCTTTCCTAGATTCTAGATTCTCACCAATAACTCGTGAAGAATTTCCAAGTCTAACTGTATCTGTTTCAATTCTTCAGGGATTCGAGGAAGCTCGCAATTACTTAGATTGGAATTTAGGTACACATGGAATTAGAATAGAATTTCAAAACGAGCTTGGATGCAAGAGGACCGCTACTTATTTACCTAACGTGGCAACTGAACAAGGTTGGGATCAAACACAGACAGTAGATTCCTTACTTCAGAAGGGTGGTTATAATGCAGTTATCACACCCGATATTCGAAAGTCAATAAAATTGACTCGATATAGATCACAAGAGATACAAATGAGCTACAACGAATACATGGTTATTTTGGAACGTCAGGTGCTGGACCGCAAGGTGCACTGAATCAGAGAAAGCAGAACATTTTATTTTATTATTATCTGCAATAAATTACTGTAGTCTTTTCGTTCCTATATTCTTTAATTTTATATATTTATAAGTGTACCTAATACAAATTAGATCAGTGTTGCGGTACCAAAATGGTTGAATTATCTAGTAAATAGAAAATGACCTTGTTCGGATTTCGGAATCTACCTTTAAAACAATAAAAATGGATTTTATATAATTTGGAATTTATATAATTTTCAAATAACCCTTGAATTTAGAATTATGATCATTTTATGTCTATAAAATTAAAAGCAAGCCCCATAAAGAAGTTTTATCGTTCTAATCAGCAACAAAGTAGATTAATAAATGAAAAAATTTTGTTTTTATACCCGGAAGAAGTATAAAATGTTTTTGCACATTTTGTGACAACATTTTGGTTTTTAAAATGTGAAGGATCAACGGAAGCAATTTTCTCCTTGAGCTCTCCTTTACTTCTAACTTAAATAGACTCTTTATGATCGACAATAAAAAAAATAAAAATCAGCCCTTAAATTCTTACGACTTGCCACCCCTGGAGTTTTCGGAAACCATTTTACTAAAAAAAGAAACAGCCTGATATTGAGTTGGATTTTGATGCTGTAAAATGCTCTTTTTATTACCGTTTAAAACATTAAAAATCGTCATAAATGTTTCAGTTGCCCTCTTACAGCACAGCAATAATTGATTAATTGCTAAAATGTATCTTTTGATGGACAAGTGGGGAAAACAACACTATGAGTCAGGGAATTGAGCGAAAATTGAAAGCAATAACATTGTGCGACAGTAAACTGTAAAAAGGAATATAAAAATGGGATTTGGTTAAAATGCGCATAAACCATTATCCTTATTTATTTGACACTGTGCATTTTTATTTGCGATTTCATTTCTGCTTATACTGTAAAAGTGTCTATTTGTATTGTAGTGATTTTCATTGATTTCATCCTCCCTTAGTACCATAAATTTTCTATGGAACATGAAATGGTATCGAAGAGGAACACCAGCAGATACCGTTATCAGGGATTCTTCTTATTGCTCAGGAGATTAAGTACCTTTTGCACCATATCGTATTTCCTCATCCTTATGACTATTGCTACGGAATGTTGTATTGCTATTGCTATAATGTGAACTCCCGTTATATTTCTCATAACAATGCTGACGCTGATAACACGCAATTTCCCAACTACGAATGTGTATCTTTTATGGCCACCGTGAACTTCTTCCAGGGCGAAATTGTCTTTCATGGTTCGTCGTTAAAACCATGAAATATCAACCAGAATGAAAACATACAAAACACCAAAGATTTCTCGTATTTCTCAATTCATTGAATTTAGATGGAAATTTAACATTCAACGGAGGAATTTTTATATGAGGAAATATTTTCAACTATAAAACACAAGAATTTATTTGTATTTCCTTTTTTTACTTGGATCATATTGTACAAACTCAATTTCGAAATTATGCTTTTGTTCACTTCTGTTCGAGAACAACAAGTAAAGAGCCCAGAACACTTGAATTGGCTTGACACTAAGCTTAATGTAATTGAATTCGTCAATCGATACGGAGTGTAATAAGAAACACATTTCGTCCTCGTCGTCCTTGCTACAATTGTGTAATACAACTGGAATGAATAGCGTTTGCGACATTCTTCAAAATTCCTTTCATGCAATGCAATCGAATGAAACATGCCAGCATTGTGAATAGCGCACCGTTCTGAGCGTTCTTTTAGAATCAGTTAGAAATGGAGATGGACAATTTCGATTTTGAGTGTCGTAGCTCTATTTATGGATGTTTCAACAATTTTATTGTACATACAAGAAAAAATATATATATAAGAAAACTTCTGGACTATCCTGCATCAAGAATGTTCACGTTGTATTCTTTATACGCCAACCAAAAGTAATAACAATAGAACTAGCTTTTTCTGCTCGTACATATAGTAGTAAAAAGCGAAAAAAAAAAATATGTACAAAAAAGGAACAGGAGCAATATCAGAGTGGATTTCCCATAAATTTAACAAAAGTCTTCACACTATGTAGCACTGTAGCAGCAAAACCAGAAGAGAAACAGGACCTAACCAGAGCTGGTCGACCTTTACATCTTTGTCCAGAGAGGATGGCATATGTGAAAAGGACATTGTATAATGTATATACTGTATGTGTGGGGATGTTTCAAGTGTCGAATGTTCATGATGACAATTGAACCAAATCTTACACATCCCGAGAATGTTGTATTAAAATTAGAAGCAGTCCTGGACAGAGAACTTTTAGTCGTATTTCTGGCACAGGATTTCTTGAAGCTCCCAAAATTTTGCAGGAAACACAGAAATGTAAATTTATCCCGATTACAAATATTTTAATGGTTCGCTTGTAAATAATGAATTCCTGGCATTAAAATTTCAACAACTGCAAAAAATATTTATTATATCTCTTTATATTTTATATTTAACATTGAAAGTTCGTTTGTTTGTTTGTTGCTCCATCACACCAAAACGCGTATGTGCGAAGAATACTGATTGCGAATCCAATTCGAAATTATAAAATTCAAAGTTGTAAATTCAAAATTTTTTCAAAATTAAATAAATTTAAATAATGAATTCCTGGCTTATTATTGAATTTATTATGGCTTATTTTAATTTTAAAGGCTATTGATTTGGTGTCTATGGCCTATCAATCTATTTAAATTTGTAAATTCAAGATCGCGCATCCAATATGGCAACCGTAATTTTTCATCATTCAACGAATTCCGAGGAAATTCAGAACTAAAGATATTTTGCAGTGCCTGATCTCGAATCTACTATTTAAATCCAGAATTTCAAAATGGCGGACCCAATTGACGACCAATTTTTTGTGAGTGCGGAAAATTATAGTGACAACAATAGTGACAGAATTTTCGAAATTTGTTCAGTATCTCCCGAATTAAAATTTCCGTTATCAGTTTTTGTTATTTATTGATGGTTTTCGTAATCAATACACATCGGTCATGTCGATATACCTAAGTGATTATATTATAGGTACCTGGTACAATGAAGTTACATTATATACAATATTATAATTATAAAATCGGGTAACTCAGATAGTAATAAAATAATTTGTGCTAATGGCGTTTCGATTTCGCAGCAGAAGAATGTTTAAAATTCCAAGGACACTAAAAGGAGACAGGAAATACGGAAGTTAAGGAAGATTTTCGTTTATGCCGAAAAATTCCTCCCTTTGATAATTACTCTCCTTTAAAAAAAAAAAAAAAGGAGAAGAAGAGACCATTAGCGGTCCATTTCGAGTGGGGTCTCCTCTTTGTGCTCACTATATCTGTTGCCGTTTCGCCACATTTATATCCTTGGAATTTTAATTTTATTCGGCATAAAATACACGGCTGAAATTGGTTGGATAACCCTTGTCGGTCCTTCTTGCGCAATAAGGCATTAGGTCGGGTCCATACATGTTTGAAGTAGTTATAAATCCACGTTAACTTTCAACGAAACCAATTACGGATACAAAGGACGAAAGTTTTAAACTTTTTCCCAGGATAGAACCCTCTTTTTGTTGCTTTTTCTTGTCGTCTTTACCGTTTTCTTCTTCTTTTTATTTCAAAAAAATAAAATCCAAGAAAAAAAACAGAAGCACAACGAGAAAGGAAAAAACTTTTGGTCTTGGTGAGTTAGCCAGTAGAAGTTTTAATAAAAGGACTTGCCGACTTTGCAGTTCAGACAGTTTTTACTCGAGAGAAAATTATAGAATGGAAGCAAGCAAGCTTAAAACACCTCCATTGAAATAGCGAAACTTTTCGCACCATCAGCTTTAAATGCTTCACTAGTTAACTTCAAAGAAAATGGCGTAATGAACTCTAGTTCCTTTGACTTCTATATAAAGAGACCGATAAAAGGCTACCAGAATTTTATGGAAAGTACACAAATGCATTCATACGCACCAGCACCCCATTGAGTCTTAATTAAATGATTTTAGAGAAAGGACATCGATTTACCAACTAGTCCACTTTAATTTGCCATTCTCTTTGGCAATGTTGTTAAGTAAGTTTGGATTCTTGTAGTCTACAGTCGATTTTCATTACTTGTTGTTTTTCTTCTGTCTATGTTTTTTACTTGTGAGGATCATTGAGCCTTTCATGTTCGATTGATTTAGCTAGGATTCTGACAGAGAATTTCTTTTCTACTCTAGAAAACAGACAAAGGGCACACGTCACTTTCGGGAGTGCTAAAGACATTTCAAGAGATCAAAATAAAAATAAAAAAAAGCAAATATAGAAATACGTTCCTGAAACGGACAACCCAAGAGAGAAACTAATTTTCCTACATTTTCTTCTGCTTTTGACTTTTCTTTTTTGAGAAAATAAGGATTCTTGCGTGATCAAAATTTATTCCGGAGAAGTCCTTTTGGTAAGTCACTCGTGCGAAAACAATCGTACATTTTGAGAATATCCTTTTCAGTTGTAGGCTTGAAATCAATTCAGATGCCTGCTCTTTTTTATGTTTTTTGATTTTGGTTTTGTATCTTGATGAATTGAATTCTATTTACACTTGATGATTTCGGTTTACCGGCGATGATAACAGACAAGGATATAAAAGGATGTGCGTATTACAGTTATGTGATAGGAATTCTTCCAACGTTTTTTTTACGTAGGTATCCTACGAAAAACCACACATGAATTTAATATGAACAAATATCGATTTCTGTTTCCTTTTTTTTTACGTTGTTTGTGAAATTTCACCGTAAAGAAGATTAAATAAAATTTGAATAAATTAAATAAAGCATCCCCAAGTTGTTCTTTCTCCACAAAATTTCCATTATTCACTTTGAGCATAATTTTGCAAATCAAATTTACCGTCAATTCAGCACAAGCACTCTGCATCCTGCAAAGGACTTCATTTCTCAATTCAGTACAGTAAAATTTGTAATTTTTCCATGTAAGCAAAATAAACTTGATGCTACCATTCATCACTGCCGAAAAGATTAACATGGGAGACGATCACAGTCATGTATTAAAAATAAAATAAAAAATAAAGCCACAAAAGAAAATAATAAAAGAAGAACCAAAAAAATTAGATAACGAAACTGGAGCCGCCATTAATTCCAATTTTTTATTACTTCCTTGCCAAAGGAGCAAACTAAGTTTTCGACTTTTCTACATGGCCATCCCCAGAATATACCGCTGACATAAACTTTACTTTGATTTATGCGTTTAGATATTTCCTGATATTTGCATGGCATTTTCTGGTTACGCTCTCGCAATTCAAATTATAAAATTAACTGCGTTCGCTGCCAAAAGTTAAACTTTCCAAAAACTAGAATTCTCCCCACCATGCGCCCTTCTATTGAATTAATTTTGTAATTTTCAGAGAAACAGTCAGTTTCAACAGAATGCATATACTGATACTCGTATACTATAATTCTGCACGGGGGCGAAATGTTTGAAAGGACGAATTCACGAAAGGATTTGGAGACCAATAGGAGATTAAATTTGCAATTGAAATTAAGTGGGAACATAAATTCTGTATGTGTGTGTGTTTTTTTGTCAATAACTATAGCTTGAAATTCTTGCAAAATCTTTTCTTCGATGGTTTTTAAATTCTGATATTTTGGTTGGGTTCCAAAAATATGTCTAAAAAAAAATAAAATAAAAAACTAATTGTTCGACTCATCCTGACAAGAATTTCCGTTCCTGCATACAAATGAACAATATCCGGAGAATGTTGACATCAATAACATCGCAGTTGTTTTCAGCAGCATTAGTCTAAAATTTATCATTTGCAAATTGTTTATCGCTGTGATCCAAAAACAACCCCTTGGGTATACCACCAAGACCGTGGGCAACCTCAGCCTCTCCCGATTTCTGTGCAGTTTTTCTCCTACTTTCTCGTATTTTTTTTTTTATCTGAAATCAGATAGCAATCCTAAAAGCAGTAAGTGGAAAAAGGTGGTTAAGCGTTTTTGTTCGGAAAATCTATTCAGCGGTGAAGTGCAATCAATCAATGTCAAAGTGTCGGTTAGTGTCAGGGTGTGTAACGCTTCAGTGAAAGGAAAAGCGCGTACAACGAAAACTTGGTGGATTAGGAAAAACGAGAGGAGATGCGAAATGGAAGTGGGAAAAGGAGTTGTTACACAGCTAAAAGGAAAATATGCCCCCTCGAAAAATTGTATTGAGATTTGAGAAATGGGGAAATTGGCAAACAAAACAAATCTCCTTAGGGGGATGAAATAAACAGATCCTGTCAGCTTTTGGGGGCACACTGGCACACTTATCTGACAGTGATGGAAAATATTATGAATTATGTCGTTAATTTCATAGTTTGCCCAGACAAAGTTTTTGCAACTGTCTAGAAATGAATTAATCGATTTTTGTCAATTTGAAACGTGCCAGAATCGGTGGAGATCTTGAAGCGATTTGTAAGACTTATCACGAATAAAGTAAATTTAATTCAAAAAGTTGAATGGTAAATGCGAATTAATTCCAGTCAGATGTACACAAAACTTTTCACCCTATTTTTACAATAAATTTCTGCCAATCGTCGTTTTTGGTAAGGGCCTCACCCAACCCAACCCCCCTTGATAACGTTTTTCCATTCCTCACCACACTGAAGTCAAAACTGTTAGAACGTGATCCTGAAGTTTTGCTTAATTTGCAAAATTATCCACACCCTCGTCGCCCCCTTCCGCCATTCATTCTCTTCTGCCGCAAATTATCCCACCTCAGAGAAAACTTTATCTCATTTGTCTTTCATGAAACTATTCTCGATGATATGCGCACCTTTAACGGCCGCCACGAAAATCATGTTGCTGTTGTTATTCTGTTTTCAACACTAAAGTCATGTAAAATTTATCAGAAATTCGGCATCAGAAGTTTGCCTCATATAAAAGGCTCTCTATAATCATTCAGGGAGCCCTAAGCACCTTATCTGGAATTAACAAATGCACCCTCAACAGACATCTTATATCCGTAGTACAAGGAATATCTTCCGGCCAAATCTTAATTCCCATAAGAATTACATCTACCCTCGGATTTAGGGGATACGGGCCAGAAATGCTCGAATTAACCGGCCTTTTCCTTTTATTGTATTTCGATAGTGATAAAACACATGGCTGCTATTAGATTCCATCTGTCAATCAGGAAAATTTTACGAGCGGAATTTTCTTCTCACATACGATTCATGTTTGTGTTGGTTGTTGCTTGCGTTTTTTTTTCGCTTGCTCTTTTCGGACCAAGTATCATTAAATTTGGTAATAAAAACGAGCTATAAAAGTGATATCCATGAAAACTGACTGTTACTTTAGTGGCTTCCCGGGATATGGATGCGAATTCCATATTAACATTGAACTTGATTTCGGATATCCTTTTTCTGGCAAACATTCAAAATTACTGCCGAATTTTATCGTCGATACTAACTTTTGCATGAGTTTTTGAAATATGTGAACATATGAGAACGTGCCCTAAGTTATAAAATATATATCCTTTTGTATATTGTATAGTATTTTTTTTGTAAGAATAAGAACAAGAAGTGTGCTGTGATGTTAAAATATTAAATAAAAGGCATGTATTTCTGAAAAAATATTATAGTCATAAAATAAAAAAAATAAAAAGGGATTTGAATTAAACTATCGATATTTAAAATATATAAGAAGTTATTTAGAATTCGACTTTTCTGTTAAGTTCACAGGCGATTGCGGAATCAGCTCAAATAAGAAGAGAATCTGTCAACTCTCTCGAAGTGAAAAAGATATTGTTATGTAATACTAACCATTGACACACTATATCATCATTAGGATGAAAAGTGTCATTATGACGAATACGCACAAGACAGTATGACACATTATTAGTATTTCGTCATTGATGCTTCTGTCAGATTCGACAACGATTTCTCTTGGCTGCGATAGTGAAGTTGAAATGAGAGTGAATCCACATCATTTACTTTTTTAGTAACATTGTCTGCAATTGGCAATGATTAAATAATAATTAATTTCAATGTAAAATACAAATTTTGATAACTACTAGATGCAATTTGTTTTCATGGACCTGATAGAAAAACTGTCAAATTCGGGTTCACTCATTTCCCATCAGATGGCAACTGTTTGTCATTTTAAGGAATTGATGCCTAATCTTCGCACCTACTTATGTTTAATGATACTTTTCGTCCAGATGATAGTATAGTGTGCCAAAGGTATAACTCTGAGTCTGAAGGAGTCAAGTCATAAAAACTTAAAAGTTAGGCATTTAAAGAATGTACAGTGTACACTAAACTTAAAATTAGTGGAATTTTTACTGTGAATAAATTTAATAAAAATTATATGAAGTAAAGTTATAAAAAAAGGGAAATAAGCAGGGAACGGAAAAGCACACCCGTGAGCTGCACACATTTGACACATAGCACAGTAATGAACACACAAGTGTGAGTCTTATACGAAAAGCACATGTGTCTTTCAGTTGCCCGTGTGTTTTTCGTGAAAAACACATTGCTTGCTCGGTCAACCCACTGTATTAAAAGTAACGCACATTCGTGTGCGTGAGTCGTATCCTATAAACACATGGGTTAATCTTGGAACCCACGAACTTTTTGAATAAAGCCCACAACCACAAAATAAGACCCATGGGTGCTTACTATAATGTTGAAGAAAAAAAGGACCTATATATTCACGATTGGGTAGTGAAAAGGAAATTTTTTATGCATGTCCGTCTGTCTGTCTGCCCAGATGATAACTGCACGACGCTTGTAGCTAAAGGCTTGAAAATAATTGGTACAATAATACTTTATTGACATTGTATGGTCAAGTTCGAAGAATAAAATGCTGTAGTATTCGAGTTTGAGGGGTATATATATTTTAATCATTTATAAAAGTTTGTTTAGTTATAATATACATTTATTCTATTATTATGGCTATTACCAACACGGCGCCTTAAATTAGTTTGCAAATGCACAGTCTTGTCCTTGTCCAAGACCGTTTCCAAAAACTCATGGGTGGGTTTTTCATTAAACACACGAAACGCTCACGATCGACACATGTGCTGAAAGACTAACACACTCATGTTCAATGAGAGGTTATTTAAAAACCCATGGGGTTGTCATAGTATTTATGGGTCTTTGAATAAAACTCATGGGTCAAAGCAAACCCGTTTGTTTTTCACGCCCTGCACACGTTCATGAGCTGTGTTAAGGAAAGTGTGTTTTAAACATTTGTTTCATGGGTTATTCCTTGAACCTGTGTGCCGTGGACTTATTATAAAGCCCGTGAACGACTCGTGGGTGTGCTTTTCCGTACTCTGGAAATAAGTACTAGTGCTAGTACAACAATTTTTATATGTACATACACCTATATTCTATAGGTATGTTATACCTTTTTGGAAAGGCAACCCAAAGGTGTTTAACACACCTACGAATTTCTGACATTTTCAAAACATTATTTTCACTGGGAGGTAGATTCGAATGGTAGGAATTTTTGGAAAGACCATTGATATAGTATTTTTCCGGCATGAGTTTGATGGCTCTGTATTGTGTGTATCAAAATATAACGACCTATACATATACAATACACATACTATGAACTCTGCGAAATTATGAATCACCCTGTAACTCTCAAACAATAAATTGAGATTGTTAATGATTATCAAATGTGCTAATAAAAAAAATCATGCACTTCATAACGAATAATAACTCAGATGGTTCCTTATCATTCACACATAGTAAAAGGAGATATTTCCTTTTATTTAAATCTCTTTTGTAAATCATTTTTATTAAGGTAATTTTTTGTTTTGTATAAATGTTTTATTAACCAAAAAAGAAGTGTATTTCATACTCCACACATTTTGGGCTTGATGTAAGTTACGAAAATCCATCAATTGTTAATTGGAATCCTTCTCTTCACGTTCATAAATATATTGTGTATAACCGTTTTTCTTTTCTTTCTTGTTTTTTTTTTGGAAAATTATTACCAAGTATAACAAAACGATTCAAGTGAGGGATTTTGTGGGTCTCGCGGGACCAATTTATTCAGAATGTCGAGTGATGCCACTTTTTATACATTAAGCGTGCAGCGTACAAAACGCAAGTGAAATTGCCAATTTGGGGCCCCCGAACAATGGGGAAAATATGTGCCCATTGTTCTTTCTCAACAACTTGGATTGCGATTTTTTCTTCTTTCTGTTTTTTGCGTACAGTTTTATTATAATTCACGTCAGTGAGGGCTGCAAGAACACCAACTCAAAGGAGCTAATTACCATATATGAACCACAAGAATGAGATTTTGAGAAGCAAATTTCTTCTTTTATTTTTCACTCGTTTTATATTGTTGTTGTGTTTGAAAATGCGGCGAAAATTACGGACATTATCGATAATTTCTGTACAACATATTCATGTGGAGCTGAAAGCCGACCTCTTTGTTATTCAGTTGTGATTGCAGACTCAATGGGAAATATGTTGCATTATCATAATAGTCCATTGAAACTTAGAAGTAAATTGCTGATAATGAAGCTGACTGCATTATTCACTTCTTCATTAGACAAGAATTTATTGTGGCACAGGAATTAATTCCGGGGTGGAGAAGGGTAATTAAAAAATGCTACTATCATCAAATTGCTGCAAGTCTGAAATGATCGGCCTAAGATAAATCAACTAGAAAAAACATTTCGTTAAGTGAATGCATAATCATCACTATTCGAGAAAAGGTATCATTCACCTTCACCGTGTCGGTTAGATCCGACATCCTTTAACCGGAAGGCCCACGATAGAATTGCCCCGAAATTCTTGAACTTATCCCAAAAATTTGGACTTTCGTAAACAGTTGCAATTTAGGAGCTCAACTACAACGACAAGAGAACATACCAGAATAAGGATCAGAAAACCTGTCGTATATTACACAATGCCATTAACTTGAATTCGAAATGGGAGTTACCTCAGGAAAAGAAGACACGTAAATTCATCGAAATATATGAGATCCATTAGATGGGCTGAAACATATCCTGGATTTCTAGCGCAGCATATGTACAAAACCATCGTCCTTGGCTGTGTTGTTCGCCATCATCATTTATTTCTTCTACCGAAATCGTAACTACCACACAAATTCTTTGGGAATCTGCTCTCACGGCGGGGGTCTAATGGGAAAACGGCTATGAAAGAATGAAACATTTTAATTGCAGAATCTTTTCAGTAGCATTCCGCCCCCTCATACGGAAGAACACTCAAATGCACACATATAGAGTTAAATAAGAACGCTGGATTGTTAGTCGGTTTTATATCAAGTATGAATTACCTGAACATCGTATATTGTTGGAAAATAAATTTCGATCTGATGACTTCAGTGGGATTCCATTCGAGATCATTATGAAAATGTGGAATCGATATATCAACAACGATTGTTTCATTTCACCATCAAGTTGAAGCTTAGGCACGAGATGTTGCCGCAAAGGCGAAGGATAATGGAAGCTAATTCATCAAAGTTTTATGTATCTGCAGAGTAACCAAGCATACAGCTATAAAAATTACCACAAAATCCACTCAATTTAAAAATGCAAATAAAAAAACACTGTTCTCTTTGCACATAAAGTATAAAAATGTTCGTGGTCATCATGAATGTGAAAACTTTGTCGACTTCAAAATTTCAATGTCATGGCGTGCCTTCAATTGATGATGTCCGATTTGGGGAAGGTTTTACCATTTGGCCGGGACGGACATTCAATTTAGATTAATTCCAACCAGTAAAGGTTAATGGCCTGTCAAATTTTTAGTGAATGCAAATCATTGATCTAAGCGTCCATTGCTCCCCTTAACACCCCATTAACCCTGTACCGATCGTTTTTCAATCTCTCAATTCTCCGTCCATTAGCAACTATTCTAGCTTCCGGGGAAATTATTTTTCTATCATCTCTCGGTACATCCACGGATTTCGTAACAATGTAAAGCTGCAGATTTTGATAGGAGCGAAGCAACGCGTTGCTACGTCACACAAAATGACAAATGGCTAAAGTTTCTTAACTAAATCCAAGTCTAATGCATAATACTTAGATTAATAGTAATTTGCATACAAATGATGTCATCACAAAGCAGTTACTCGGCGCAACTCTTATTTCTGTATGGTGCCTGAATTGTGGTGGAGTGGGGGATGGGTGTTGTGGTGGCTGACAAGGAGCAAGGATCACGGATTTGGAAGAGAGCAAAGGCCAAGGAACACTATAGTCAAGGAATTCTGCGGAGCCAACACAGCACAGCTTCACGTCAAAGGGTGGCTCTCAGTTAAATACCAACTCTGACGAAGCAGCAGCATCCTTTCCCAAACCGAACGGCTGCATCTCTAATTTATTATACAGATATGACAGAAATTAATTTGTGCACATTTTGATTTATTTCTTTCGAGTATTTACTTGTGCACAGTCTGTCAGGCGACATGATTTAAGCTAGCGAATGTTGGATGACGTGATGAATGGTGGCCAGGACTTTGCAAATATCACGAAATATATAAATTTGTAAATTTTCAACCAGTTAAGCAATGTGAGAGAGAGTGCGTAGTTAGTTTTCTTTTTTATTTTTTTGCCTAGACGAACTGCGGGGATTTTCTTTTTTACGGAGGTTCAAACAAAGAAAAGTGGAAAAGAAAATCCACACATTTTCAAAGAATTTATAATTTTAGATGGAAAGCTGGCATTAAATAAAATTTATGCTCGGATTTACAGGATCATCGTAAAAATGTAGAAATTTTTGATAAGGGCAAGAGAATATCCATTTTAATTAAATTCTCTTCAGAAATGGAAAGGACGAAAATTGACGGTAGTTCTTGTAAGAAGAAGAACATAAAAATTTAAAAGCGTAGATAAAATCAAATTTTCAGGGAAGGGTTAAGCTGATCTATCCGCTCCCATATACACAATATTCTTAAAAGAACAATAGTCACTATCGGGAATTTTCATGTCCTGCAAGTCATCAAAGGATATTAGTACAAGGAATCCTTTGTGTATTCGCGACCCAACGTTAATGGACTCTTGTGTTAATGCCAGGAGAGAGCACAGGACCCTAAAGAGCAGATAGGCGGATAAGTGATTACATTAATGAATATTGTGCTTCATAACCGTAAATAGTCATGATGACTAGATAACGGTCAACATCGTTCTCCCTCAGCTTCGTTATGTGTTAACCTTCAAAGGGGCTTCTGGTATGAGTGTATCCTTATACCCGCACAAAGTATTGTCTTACGTATCTTGGGGCTGGACGAGAGCCTTTTTTCCGCCTTCTGATGTCGGTTTGTATTTTTTCTTCCTTCTTGTTCTTCTTCCTATTTTTTTGGTTTTTGTAAGCTCAATTTAAAATTCGCAATGTTGACAATCCCCACAAGGATATGTAAACAAGAGGTCTCTGGATGAAAAACTTGTCAAACCCAAGGGAACGGAAAAGTGGAACACAAAACCGAAGGAGAGCTTAAATCAAGGAGCTTATGCAAATATCACCAACATAGACGAAAATGCGTGACATTGTCATTTTAAGACGCAAGTTTTACGGCAGGACATTTGGTATTCAAATCTAGGTTGGAGGCAATCTTCTACACTGTTTATATTCTCCTAGGTAGAAGAGGATGGTGTCCATGCATTTGATTGTATTATCTGAGCAATTCTAGAAATACCAAAGGAAAATGGAACAACAACAAAAAAATGATGATAGCAGTTTACTGCTGCATTATGACAAAATAATTGGAATTTTGTCCAGATGGTTGGGAACGTGATTGTAGAAATAAATTTACTGTGATAATTTGGCAAGGAAATTGTGTAGTAAAATAGGCAAACAGGGATTGCCTACTTTACATTAAATTTGGTTTTTTTTTTATGAATGGCATAAAAATAGGTCACAATCACTATGAATAAAATGCGAGACCGTAACAGTTTGGGGTTGGGGTTGATTAATTTATTAAGCACAACGACATGAAGAGCAATGGACTGCTTTTAGAATTCATCGAGCATCCTATTTCTTTTATCCTTTCAATCCCTAATGCTATTTCAACTTCTCAGCATCCTCTGTTTTGTGAACTATTTTCAAAACTTTTCTATCTGTTGAGTTATGGACTTAGCAGCATTGAAAATCAGTTTTATTCTGTTCCCCTGTAAATCCCTTCTGGGCATCCTGTTAATTTACTTTAAATTAAAACCGTCTTTTCAACCTCAACTTCTTATTTCCGAGACTCGTATTTACTTCAAAAGTCAACTTTCGGTTCCGAAAAACTTTTTCAAACTTCACTGTTCCTGAACGAAATGAACTTTTTCACTTTTGAAACAGGATTTTTCTGTTCTGTTGAACGAGAAAAAGATGAACGAATTTTATTTTGTTTGTGAATTCTTTGTTAAAGTTCTTCAAAATTGAAAATTTTATAATCCCTTCTTATATGTACTGCAGTCCTTTTAAATATTATGTGCTAAACCCTAACAATTTGCTTCAATTGCTAGGTATTTTCATGGAGTGGGGGATGGGGGTGTCACATTTCTCCAGTAAGGAATATCCAATGTTCCTTTTTAATTTGCAATGCATGTATTACACACATAACCACATATGCATGACTGTAACGTTCGTGAACACAATTTCCTTATTTCCCTTGCAGGTAATCTTGAGAGTAAGCAAGTCCAGGGACATATTCAGTCCTCAATATTCGTGTTTGTAATTACCTCCGGTATTTGCTACCTGAGGTAATTATGTAACACGTAACCAGTCTTTATTAAAGCCTGCTAGCACTGCCAGGGGAGTCCTTGGTGCTATACAAGAATTCATATTTGTTATTACAAGCACTTTTTGCCGTGTGGTGAATGATAGTGGGTTCAGATTTGCCACTTGGAGGGATCAGAATTTGATTAAATGCGGTATCTGGACGAAGACAACACATATCGAAGATGCTGGAATGAAATTGCATAACTCTTGGTTCGCCAAGACCCATTGAGAGGATAATGACGATGGCGATAGTGGCTGCACGACGCCGGCCGTGCCGTTCAGGATGGGTGCAGAACGTTGCCAGTGTGTGCCTCAGAATTCGCCTTTTAGATGAGCGCAGAAGAGACTTCGTGGACCAGCCAGCAGCATCCGCACGGCATCGCATGGCTCATCTCCTATAAGAAAAAAATTCTCGTAGCTTGTTGGTTTTTATTTATATATTTTTTATTCTGTTTTTGGTTTTTCTGGTTTTTGTGTTTTTCTGACGTTTTTGTTTTGTGTTTCCGAGACCCAGGCTCGTCTGATATATGCAACGGCGATGAATTCGACTTTAAGCAACCGGGACTCAAGGTTCTGCAGTATTCTCGCTTGTGTTCGCTGGCTTTCTGTGTGCATGACCATGACCATAGTTTGCAGGCTGCTTATCAGCGCGACCCAGGAATTGGGTTCAGGAACAGGAGAGGTGGCACGTGGGGGGTACGCACAGTGCTGAGCTGGGCGAGCGCGGAACAAGCACGCTGACTGATGCTAGGAATGCTTTTTTAGCTATCTGCAGCTGTATGCGTTCTCGATGTCCCTGGATGCTCTGTGCAATGCTCTCTGGTGGTAGAGCAATCGTTCTGTTCGCCGAATTCCCAGTTCCCATTTTGCTTGGACTTGGATGACTCCCTTGACATGACCGTTGCTGGCGGGTTACGGGGAAGTCTGTGCAGCAGTTGCGGGGAACCCTGTGCAGCAGTTGTACAGCTGTGGATGGCGGCAGCCTGCCGACAACGTGCAAAGCGAGACCGGGCGGACGGCAATCACAAGGCTGCTGCTGTTGTTGCTTTTGCTGGCGGTGCGAAGGCGAAGAGCCGCTAGGCATTTTATTCCATCCGCTTTGGATTGCGGATGTGGTGGTTTTAAGGTGTATATTGCATGTCGGTGAGAGCACAGCCAAGCGTAGCAGAGCTGGGAAGCGGGTAATAGAGACGAACGTCATCGTGCAGAAATTTAGTTGAGCGGGGAATGCTTGTCCGGGTAGTCTTAAGGGCGGTTTTTACTCTTGAAAAGTTTTTTGGGGAACATTGTCCTTTCATATATTTTGTTAGTATCCTTTAGTTTAAGTCGAGTGTCGTAATCGAGTTTGCTTCTTTTGCTGTTTTCGCGGAACGTGAACGAACGAGGAACATCACGAGCCGATTCTAGACTGGCAGACTGCAGTTCTGCTAGTGTTTCTATGGTTGACGATCTTCTGGAGTTCATCCATAACAGCATAGCTCGTCATATCGTTCGCATGAGTCAACCGGAGGTCACACCAGATAGCGACATTCTTATATCTGTCGCAAGGACTATGGATGAACAAATGAAGGCCGCCAACGTCAACAGTCCATCCATTGTCCTCAATGTTGAACAATTCATCCATGACGTTGAAAGCCGGCCGGCAATATGGAATCGTAATTACCACTGCAACAAACTCTTCATGGAGCAAACTTGGGACGAATTGGCGGCAATTCATAAGCTTTCAAGTAAGTACTTGTTCTGTAGACGAACAGTAGCAATAACAATAACAACGGCTGCCGGCGAGTCGGTAAACATATCGCGTTGCTGTTATGCAAAATCGTTCCTTAGCATATCTCGGCAATTTATATGGAGAGCCTTGCAAAAAATAAAACAAAACATTCGAGTAATAATTGTCGGATGTGGCCGGTTGCAATTTCGTAACATGCTTTCGATTTTTGCCAGTAGTAATCGGACGACATATCTCTTATTTTCAGAGCAAACGCTGAAGACTAAATGGAAAGGATTGCGCGACAACTTCCGCGTGGAGTATAAGCGGATTCCAAGGAACGAGAATGGCGAATTCCTCATACCGCCCGAGAATCACGATTCAAAATGGACCCATTATCAATCGTTGTTGTTTTTGGGTGAGTTTTTTTTTTGGTCTTCTTTTCGTTCGTTTTAAGCTTTATTTGAGAATTTATCAGCTTAATTAATGACGGTCATTTTCAATATTTTTGTTGGTGATATTTTCGAATTGAAACTTAGATTGACTTTTTGTGAGTTACTTCGATTTTTTTTTGAAAATGGTATTTTGTAATGTTGTAAATATTTTTTCGTACTATAGACTAAATCAGTGGTGCCTAATATTAGATTTTCCTGAGTGCCAATTAGGATTTGCATTCTAGTTTAGAATTTACAATTAATATTACATTGCTCTTATACTCGTATGGAATAATAAATCTTTGATATTCTTAGTTGAACACATGAGACACCGTCAACCGAAATCGGAGGCAGATACATATTTTTACCCCAATCCGGTAATTGACAATGGGGAGGAATGTGAACAAACCCTTGTTGAACCAGATTTACCCAGTTTAAAATATATTCAGCTGCCAGATATGGATGGGGACGACACTCCATTGCCTCTAGAAAATGGCAAATGCAGACGCTGGCGTTCTATACAACCTCCCGAATGCAGTTCAAACGATTCCGCGATGTTTTCGAATGGTACTAGTGGCGGAGCTCTCAGCATTCGAACCAGCTCGAATGGTTATGTTCCGGCAATCACGATCAAAAGGAAGCGATCTTTGGATGACAGTGACGACGGAAAATTCTGCATGGAGCAAGTGATCGATCCCGATGACGACTATCACTACTTACTAAGTCTACATCCGTATATGAAGCAACTTGTTCCGGCACAGAAGCTTCGACTGAGGACTAAAATTCAAAAACTCATTTTTAGGGAACTCTATAAAGAAGACTTGGAGGAAAGCAAATAGGGGAACAAATTGTCTGAAATGTTGTTATAAAAATGATTTTGTGTCACAAATATAATGTAAGCAAGATGGAAGAATAGAACTGTTAATGTAATTTTTTTGTATAATAAAAGAGGAAAAATAATTTACAAACTTTTCAATATTTGATTTTTTTTCTTAAACCGATTCCAAATTTTTTTTTCTCTTTTGTAGAAATTTATCTTTTGAAAAAAACTGTGTGGACAGAAACATAAGGAAACATAAAATCTCTTCAGATGAATCGTTGAACATAATTAATGCCAACTTTGTAACGAAAGTTAAAGCCCTCTTTGAAGTTCATTTAAGCGCCAATAAATTTTTGATAAGGCAAAAACAATTTGTATGTAATTGCAACGCTAATAAATCGCAAGACCTCAATCAAAATTATCGGAAACACTTGCCATAAATAAACAAAACTAGAGGAATCAACAAATCCCAATGAAATTAATGAATCAAGGAGAAACTACAATAAAAAAAAGCATCAAAACAAAGCAATAATGGTACGAAATTGTTTTGAGGAAAATGTAAAAAGAGAACACGCAAAAAACAATCCGGCAAGATATATGTTACACAATTCTTAAGATTTATCCTCAGTAATAAAAGTTCAACACGACTACCAGTGGAGGAAGTATTCATGTTCATATCCAGTTGCCCCCATATCTCCACGGCCACACCTACCCCAATGATGAACAAAACAAAATAAATGAGGAGACATCGAGAACCGTCGATGAGTGACTTGTTTACAGTTTCCATTTTCATCTGTTGTAAGATCGTTATTGACCTTTGCATTTATCAGGTACATTCAGAAAAAGTTGTTAAGCCATGAGGATCGGGCTGTGATGGATTTAACTAGATGTATTCCCTCAATGGGTTTTGGCGAACGGCTAAATGCAGACTGGATACAATAAATAAAGGTTGCATAGTGCGTGCAGGTGTTCTGCAGATTGGATCGCCTTCAGATCGTCAGCCGCACCTAGATTTGTAATTTTCCGCCAAATATCAACGGCGGCATCAAGTCAGGTGATCTGTTCATGGAACCCAATTTGAGTCGTGTGCACAAATTTGTTCGAAATGCAAGAATCGTTTTGTTGCACAAGAAGAAGTTTCTGTTAATTAAACAAAAGCATTTTCAATTAAACCCATGTATTCTTATCCGTAGGAGCATCACGAAAGGGGTACTCGTTGCACAAACGAAACGAAGGCATAAAAGGTAGGAAAGAGAAAATCTTCTGCATGCAAATAATAGCTGTCGATAAACAAAGGTTTAACAAACGTGCACTCATGTCAAATACGTAAAAATTGGACGCGTGGAAAGTCAATTGTTCGTAAATATCAATTAAATGCCATTAGCCGACAAGTGGACGTGATCTTTGCCTTTTAACTGAAAATCGTCGGAAAAATGTAAGGATAATGGCTTGAATCTGATATGTTTGTGTCCCATAGCCATGTGTCGAGCATTGTTAACCTGAGAAATGATGAAGGTACGGACGATCGTTTGGAGACGTTAACGAGAATCGCTGTAGGTTTGAATTGTTTGCTAGATTTTTGTTTCCGGTCTACGAGGACTGCATTTAAATTACAAGAAAACTTACTTATTTCAAGATCAACAGAACAAGTCTCACATCATCTTTTAAAAGGAAAATTTACCCAGAGCACAAACATTTTTTGTATCGTGGACAATTACCATAGTATTGGGAACACTTTCCAAACCAGACAAAAAAAACCACCATACAATTTTGATTTTGATTATTTTTCTATTTTTTTTTTATCTGAAGAAAAATTTTAAAAAGGGACCGGAGAGCAATGAAACAAATCGTATAGTACGTACCAGCAGAAAATCCTATGAAAAAAATTACCTAACGCCCCAACCGTTTTTAAAATTGGTTGTGGTTTCCGTTTTGTTTAGAATACTATCCATGAAACACAATAAGATTTTTTTTTTGAAACTGTTGCCAATTCCTCAATCTTCATAACAATATGAAAAACATTAAAAATTTTATGAATAAATACCAAAAAACAAGGAAGAAACAACTGATGAATTTTTTTGGACAAACCTAACTCTATCAGGAATCTGTCGGCAAATATTCCGCACAATACTCTTTAACGTACCTCAAACAAAATTACATTTATTTGGCCAAATAGTTTTCTAAAATATCGGGTATTAAGTGGAGAGTAAGTATCTAAATACTTTTTCAAAAATGTGCTCCGCTTATTTCGCACAAAAACTTTTGCATAATCTCTTCAAAAACAAACTTTTATAGGTATAGATTCGAAACATAATAACGCATAAAATCGGGTACTATGTTGACCGATAAGACACATTTCAGTAAATTTGCTTCTTAAAATGGAAATCTACTCGAAAATGTTAAATGAAAAATATCATTAAAATTCAATTCTGAAAATGTTAAAAGTTCCCCTTTAAATATATCATGAAAATTTAATTAGATCTTCCTTCCTGTGGTCGAGGATAGAAGGAAGAAAAATGCTAACCAGAAAAAATCACTCTGGCAAAACACCTAATTAGAAATTTCACCACGTGAGCGACCTTCAAAAGTAAAAGGACTCACAAAATGGGTGAAAGCAGAAAGAATCTTCTTTGGTTAACTAAAATTACGCAATGTAGGTAGGAAAGTTAAGTTCTTCATAGGGACATTTACGAAACTTTCGTGATTCAGAAAAAAGACCAAAAAAATATATATAATAAAAGTGTAAGTCCACCTCGTTTCTTGCTTCTGACATCCTCGCACAAATGCCATGAGTTTTTCTATAAGTAAGGGAAGTCCCTTTTAAACCAGTAGATACAGGTAAATTGAGAACAATATCAAGTTGCACGTGTTTGTATGTACCTTAGAACACTTGATCCTATTAAAGGGGAAGTTTTAAGCTTCTATGATGAGCTTTTCAGCTGGTATATTGGGTAGCGTGATGACATCCAGAAAGTTGAGAAGAATATATTGTAATGTATATTGAAGCTTAGACAGGACATTGCATTTTTACGGAGGGAAAGTAATTTATTTTTGCTTGGTTGAAATTGAGGGACGACGAAAATGGAAAACATGAAAAAAAGGAAAATGAAACATTGATGGTCTTGATAGAATTCAAAATATAAAAAAAAAAATTGTAAGACGAAAGGATCTTGATGCGCTACCATTTTCAGTTTCCCATAAATGTATATAATCAAGCAGGACAGTTACGGGAAAAAGGAAATTTATAGAGTGAATTGGATGTTAAAATAACTTTTTAAACTGATATTAAAGTCCTCTTGTAAACGTTTTTCATAGACGTTGAAATGATGTAAGTTGGACAGGGCAGGAGTATAGACGGGGATGAAGTGGAAGATAATGGCGGATATAGAATGGGGAAGGATTTTCCAAGAGAAAACTTTCGTAATTTTTTTTGCTACTTTTTTAAACGTAGTTTGCTTTGGAAGTTTTTTTTAGAGCTTTATGAGAGCATGTGGATCAGAAGTGCTGAACGTAAAGGAATAAATGGGTTTCGGGAACATTACAAGGAAATTTAAAAAAGAGCAGCCGGATTACTTTATGGGCAAACTCAATTGTTTTTACTTGAAAAAGTTTTAAAAAGTTTTGCCAAGTTAAGAGGTTAAAAACTGCGATAAATATGAGTTTTATACCGGATTAAATCTTCGTATAGAGTATAGACTCACTAGGATATACGTTGAGTTAAATAAATGTCAATCGTTTGGCAAAAATGATGGACAAATATATTCAGAAAAGAATATAAATCGTTTTAACCTTATGAGTTATGAAATGAAAAACAATACCTACGCTTTTTCACGAATTCTTTAAACCCTTGATACCTACGTATTTTTTACGCCTGACCACCAAAACAATTGACTTTACGACACAGCAATTTTATTTCGTAGAAAGGACTAAGCAATTTTCTTAAAAAGGCAAAGGCTTTTACAACGAAATTGTTTGGTTCACTTCCAACAACAAAATATTGCATATTCCTCAAATTGCACAAATTTAATTTTCTCAAGATCGAACCGCTCCATATCCTTTTTTGTACAACAAAAATCTCTTCTGGCAAAACATTTTACCCCTGTAATGACACCCAAAATGTCAGTACCCAACACTTCATGAATCATTTAAAAAGGACACGTCAAGCAAGTTACAATATACAGAAAAAAACCTTCGTTTAAAATGGACACCTTAAGTTTACCGCACTTTTCATAGAACCTATTCAAAGTAACGTAAAAAGGAACCCCACTTTACGTAAAATATTTTAGTATACCAAAAAAAAAAGTTGAAAAAAATATTACAAACGAAATAGGAGAGTTTCGATGCAGCCGCAGTGGGTAGAAAATTTTTTGTGATAAAGACTTGGCCATGTTTTATATTTCAGAAAGGACACGGTATTGGAAGGGTAGGGAGAAGTGAAAGCCATCAAAACCAGAATACCGTAAAAAGTGAAGCGAAGATGGAAGGGAGGCGCACCACTAAGGACGACTGCCCTCGCATAAACGGTACAATGACTGCTGCTAAGTGATAAAGCTACAAATTTTTCCTTATCGCCATCCGATTTAATTGTGCGAGACCAAGAGGAAATACGCATTTGATACAACACAACCCCATTCCCCCAGGACTTTTAGTTCTCGTCTCAGATCCTTGCGCCTGAAAATGATTCCCGCGCTGATGACCGCATTAAAGGAAGATATCACACTCAAGTCGCGCTACCCTGTCACGAACACTGGTGATGGATCTGGTGCCATGGAGTCACCCGGGGTGATTCTAACTGGATATAATTGATTAAAATGGATTAAGGACAAAGTGATTGCTGATTGTGTTTGATGAACAGGAAAACTTGATTAACAGGTCTTCTGCTCAAGAGTTGTCCTTGGCCGAATGGGATAAATGCTCATGATTTACTGGCTGGATCATCGTCGTCATCTTCTTCATCTTATTTCCAAAACCAACAACAACAACTGACAATGGCTGTGGAGAAAAGCTGAGGGGTTGGAAGGATGTGTGTAATCGGAGTTAAAGTCAACAAACCAGAATGTGTGTGACTTACAAAATGTTTCGCAAGATGAAGGATTACGACGATTTATTACGCACATAACTCCGGCCAGGGGAAATTTATTGTCTAAGGGATTTCAGATGGAGAGTTCGCCCCCGTCCAAAAAACTCCTTCTTTGTTTCCGTGTATTAATTAAGGTACAAGGAACAAGGAGAAATCTCACCCGAAAGCAGGCGACATCCCACATCGAAATTCCTTGGCGACCGAAAACTATATTGCGCACAAATTGTGTACGTCATTTGTCCTTGAATCGTATTACGATGATGTAACTGACATAAAAAAATTCCTTTTTAAGAAAGACGGAAGAAAATTTGCCCCAATTTATCAGTTAAAGAAAGCCCGATTTTTATCAAAACTTTGTATTTTTTCATGAGCAAAATTTTGTGCTGAATCCGCAAAACGCATTGTGTCCAGGACATAGGCGGGGTCGAATCAGGATCAGATATATCGGGCAAAGGATATCAAGTTCAGGCAAATCATGGGTATAGTTCCCTCTGAAACAAATTGCTTTAGTCCTTTTAGTTTGGCATACTGTATTTTCGTTCCCTGCACACTGCTCCCCCCTCTGTCCGCGTTTTGTGTGGGTGTACATGAATGAAATCCTCGTACAAGGAGAACACTAAAACTGTTCGACGATTTATGTAATTTTTATGCGGTGTTGAGAAATCGACTATAAATTTCCATGTCCATGCGGGCCGATCTATTCAAGTTCCCCATTTCCTTCTCGTTAATCCAGCGCCCTTTGTGAGTGTGGTTTGAAAATGTTGTCCCTGTGGGTATCTGTTTTCTCTTAGCTGGAAATGTCCAAAACTCGTGTGTATGGGTTTGGGTGCTCCTTTTTTTATTCTAGTTGTGTCAATTTTGCCTTTAATTTTATTGGAGCGCGTTGCCTGTGTCCACTTAGACTTGACCATCCTGTAACATTGGGTGATATATTGCAAATGGAACATATTGTGTCTTAGAAAGGATATTTGCTATCCTTGAATTCTAAGCAATTGGGTTTTAATATCCTTTGGAGAACATAAAATAATTTACATTTGATTATATCTATTCAGTTTATCATTGACTTTTTAGTCGGATTCTTCATTCGAATTCTGCCACGTTTGTTTTAGGGATAATATATTTAAACAAGGATAATACGGTTGTGGAATTTAAATGAAATTTTATATCCTATTATCAGTATAAGTTTTATTTTATGTACCTAATTGTATTAATTTTTTTCCAACAAAGTAGAACACTTTTGCTGTTTTGTTTAAGAAAAAAAAACAAGAAATCAGAGCACTGCAGTTTAATTTGTTTCAACATAAAATATCCTTCTAAAAATATTCAAAATTCCACAGCTAATCTCTATATAGCGGGAAGGAATTAAAGTGCTTCATCAAAGTCACGATATAATAACATCGTACAAAGTAAATCGTAATTAATATAATCTCTAATTACGACCAGCTTACGTTGTAATCCTTTAGCACCCCTTAAAAACTATGCTGTAATATATTGGAACCCACCTGCTTTAACATATTCTCAAAAGACGATTTGCGTAGGATTAACTTCGCCTTCATAAATCACTACCGGAATCGCACGGCAGCGTTTAACATCCACAATGTTTTTCTTCCCTTTTTTTCAAAATGAGAAACCAAAACCAAATGAAATATAAATACAAAAGGAAACGCACAACACAGCATATAGTAGAAAACACACCCCATCTGTTTTTCCTTATTAAATGTGGGCCAATTTTCTTTCAGCTTAAAATAAATTCGCTGCCAAGATGCGGTCCATGCCAACATTTAACGTGAAACATTTGCGTTCGGTCGATGAACTTTAGATGCTATTTTATTAAATGCAACTAAAGGTGCAGCATATTTTGCCAACAGTGCAGCATTTTCGTGACAAGTTGGGCGAGTGAACGATGACATTTAATTAAATTCGTTGATGTTTTCTGAATTAAAAGCGAGCGCAAATTGTTGGGAGGTGATGGATAGTGGATATCAGTCGCCATTGAAAATGCATATGGTTTTTAAAATAGGAAATATAATTTTTTTTAGTTTATTTTTTACTTTTATTTTTCAAGGCGGAGTGGTCTACGTATCCTGATTGAATGATGAAAAACGTTCCTTTATGTTGGTTGGAAACTGAAAATATGGGCACGGGCAGTACATATTTTTATATCATGCGTTTTTGTTAAAACATTCATCCTACAAAGTACATAAAACATGTTGGAAAAACATGAAAATATTGAAATTATGAAAATATTTTACGCTCGTGATGAGTTTGTTAAAAGCTTTTACAGGAAAGTAAATGTAAAAAATTAGCCTAGGATTATTTCTGGATTGGAGAATATTTCCAAATGTTTGAAATGGAAATTCTGTTTTATAAAAAAAAAGAAATAGAAACGGCAAAATAGGAAAAGTAAAACGGTTGTTGATGTACCTTAAACAAATGCTGATCATTGTATTACAATTAAAGTAAAACTAAAGGATGCTTAATCGGAAAAATTTATTCTTGCCCAAACCCAAAAAACGGAAACAAAAAATCAAAAAAATACTTCTATAAATTTCAAAAATTTCTAGCCAAAGGGTAGAGAATATTTTATTTGACAAATTTTTCTAAAGAGCTTGTTTGGACTGTCAGGAAGATAAAAGCATCCTGAATCCAGCCAACCAATATCAGTTTTCCATTCTTAATACAAGCAATCATTTGATCCATGTCATATACCCAACGGACAAGAAGGATATTGTTTTTACGAATCATTCTGCACTTTGCAACGGCCATGAAAAATCCACCTCCGCATCCTGCGAAAATTCACTGAAAACGTTTTTCTACCATTTCGTGAAAGGGAAGACATGCTTTTACGTAATCCACCCACTTTGTAAACTCCTGACGACCTTTTCAATAAACAATAATGGACCTGAGAGAAAATATGAAACTTGATATCTGTGCAAAATGGGTCTTACCGAGGAATCCTTTCCTTTCTGTAAACGAGTGGTGGAGGAATGTTTTTCAATTCGTTTCCTTTTTATTTTTGTTTTCATGTTTGTGTGCAATGCACAATCAACAAATGGTGCTGTCCATTAGTTTTGGATTGGAAGTGGAATGGACAGTTATTGCGGTCGTTGGTGGAATTTTATTATAACTTCCTTAGTCAATACATCGACAAAAAAAAAAAGAAAAGAAGAATAAATGTAGACTTAGAGTTGGAAGGATTTCTACTGCAACTTTCTCTGCTGAATCATACAGAATTGAGTGAACCACAAACAATTCAACTTTTTCAGATCATTGGCTGTGAAATTTGATTGAATTCTAAGAAAATAGTCGAACCGAGAAGAGCTTAATGAAATTTTAAAACCAACTCATCGCGATTGATACGAAAAGCAAATTTTAACCATGTTCCGCAATTCATAATGGAAGGCATAAAATATACATACCTGTGTTTGTGTATTGTGTATCCTTGAATGAACTCAATTGAAGTTCAGTTGGGAATTTTTCCAAATGTAAACCACTTATAGAAATCATACATTATAAATCGAATAAGAAGGATCGATCGATTTTTCACCTAGAATTTTTCAACAATTTTGGCGTGCACGTGTTCATCGTGAATGAATCTCTCGTTCAACGATGAATATTTAATCCAAATATAACATCCGAAACCATCCTTTGGTATTCTTGCCTTTTCTTTATTCACCGTAAAATATCTGCACTCACGTATCATTTTCCACTCGGAATTCCATAAAGTTTAACTTTGCGTTTTCTGCAACATCATTACCATCTACACTTGGGTTGATAAAATTCTGCGGAATTCGATTAAACTTGTTCTTTCCTCCCATCCTAAAAAAACACATATCCTTTCTTCATATATCCCTGTTACATATTACCAGCAATTTTTGATTATGACAAACTATTTTATACATTTTGTTATGAAACATTCCTTGATAACGAAGTTGTGCAACGTCATGTATTCTATATCAACGTTGAACTTATCGTATGGACGTCTACGTGAAAACTTACATCGTTACGGTACTCGATGCAAATTTCATATAATAGAAAATTGTGCACAACTTCTGACAGCGTCAAAAGTGTCTTCGTTCGAATGTTTAATAGCTTCAAAGTACTGAAGGATATTACAGGCAAAGTAGTCACCTCCTAATTGCGATGCTTAGTCCCATTTTGGCATCTAAAGGGAAGATAAATACTTCTTCCTAGATATGCAGGTGAAGTTTTCCAAAGTGATACCTTCCCGAGTGCCATAGTAGTTAGTGTCGACATTCTACATCGTCTTATCTCCCAGGAGATATTATACTAATGCATGTGAGAGTGGGGATTCCCCGCACACTGTATTCAACAACAATATCTATCAGGATGTCTGTACATGACAAGGAATCCAGACAAATGCACATAGTAACAAATTGTCGGATGGTGCATTTAGGCGTGTACTTTTTTTTTTGCTTTTCATTTTGTATTTGATTATTGCGGTTGATAACGTAGAATATAACAGAAAATTGTTTTATGTGAAATCGAGGGGGATTTTCATGCGTATTTCTTGGATGAGAGAAAATCCCTGGTGGAAAAGGAAGTTTACTAATAGCGAAGAGAATACAGAAGCGAATAAATTCAGAAATATGTATTCATAAAATTACATTGAGTGCATTTTCAATTACTTCACTTGTGCTTATTACAATTAAATTGATCCAATAAATAATATGAATTATTTTCACTTTTCACAGACTCATCAAAAGCACAATACAAAAGCAATTTGATTAAAATATTTAACAAGCAACATTACAAGTAAGCGACACAAAGTACGATGGGAGGAATGATATTTTCAAAGAACGTTTTCCATAAATTAGGAATGATCAAAATCGTACCTGGAATATTTTCCATTGAAATTAACGTTTACCACCAAAGCAGGATAAAATACGAAGAGTATGGTTCTGTATTAAGGACATATTTTTAATTGGTTCGCCAAACAGAAAAAATTGTCTATGCTTTTTTTGAATCCGATTAGAATTTTAAGAAGGAATTTTCCTGCATTATTCTTCTACGAATGAAAAACAAAGAATACAAAAATTTAAGTAGAGGATATAATTGTCTTTTTTTTTCAAGCAATCTTTATAAGATTTAAAAGTACAATAGACTTCGTCATTATCAAAAATATTTATTATTGTTATATTCTCAATAAAAAACAAAATTCATGGAAAAAATGTGGAGTGGAGAAAATCGTCTTAGTAATTGCTGAATGCATTCAAGAAAAGGAAAAACATCTTAATGTAATATAAAAGAATTTTCAAAATTATTATATTGTATTTTCACTAAGTAAAGATAACAATTTTTACCCTTGAAGAGGTTTGAGACTTACGGAAATAAGCAATTCTTTTCTGACAAGGACGAAACCATTTTCGTATTTAGAACTTTGGCTAGGCAACAGATAATCTTTAAATTTTTTGAGAAATATTTGCCGAGAGTGCGCTGAGTGAAGCCAGGATAAGTACTTTCAAACAAAGTTTGAAAAGTCATTCATATAAACAAAATACTGGAAAAGGAAGGAACAAATACGAATCCCGGAAACGTGGGCATAGTTGAAAGGAGCACAGGAGATTGGACTTTTGTCGGGCCTTTACAAACTTTTTAGTAACGCCTAACAACAGAGTGCGGTGGAGCCAGAGGAAACGGCAGCGATGGGTGGCAAGGGTGAACGAGGAGGAAACCTAATAAAAGAGGTTCTCAAATAAAATTAAGACATTTCGTAGCTTTACGCTTTTTAAGACAAATCCTTTTTTTCATGTTCATTTTTCGCTTCCTTGTAGACTTCTGGTTGTTTTTTTCTTCTTAATTTTCTTCTTTTCGTTTCGTTTTTACAATGAAAGCTTCATCTCGTTCAACTTAAGAAATTGCTTTCAAAGTTCGATGTGAACGAAAGCGACATAAGAAAAAAATTGAGTATATACAATATATATATATATAAAAAAAAACAAGAGAAATAAAATAAAACACAAAAACAGTGAAGGTGAAGCCATTGACAATAAAGCGAATTAAGTTGTGAGATAAATACGGAAGGTCTATTGAGGAGGTAAACAAGTTTCGCTCTTGAGGATTTACGGAAGTAAAAGATTCGCCGGAAATCAAATTCAAAGATTGACTTTGATGAGCTTTACAAATACTAAAGTTAAGGACCAAATACTGCTTTAATGTTTTCTCTTGATTTTAATTGAAAATTTTATTCGATGATAAACAAAAAGGAACGTTACAAGATGTTTACTTTTTACTCAAAAAAAAAAAGAAAAAAAGAAACAGAAACCAAAAACTCAATGAAATGAATTAAAATCAAAAGGTCTTTTATCTTCCGTATTTGAGGGGCTCTTTTGAAAACGTATCTCCGAATTGAATTTATTTATAATATTTTTAAATTTGGCAGATCTTAATTAGTTCCGAAAGATAAAATCATTATTGCTGAAATTCACAAATGAATATATCTCAATTTGGAGTTCTTCGTAAGCAACCCGAAAATACACAAACCAGAGATGAACTTTCCACTTAACTTTGGATCTAAGAAGACCAACGGAAATTTTCTGTATTCCTTTCAAATAAGTAAACAGATGATTTTCAGGGGAAAATATTGATTCATCTGTTTTTGAATGCCAAAAAAATCATGTCATGAATTAATTATTATCCTTCTGCCAGATGTTCTTCTTTGTCGAAGATCCATTTTAATTCATCAGTTAATTGAGATTGAGAACAGCTAAAAAACTAATCTAACTCTTAATTTCTCTTCCATTTGGTGTTTTTTTCCTTTTAATTTCCCAACAAGAACACATTTGTGCCTGGGGCCCACGTCTTTCTTGATATTCATTAGATCCAACCACCGCTTGCACGCCAGGCCGCTAGTAATTTACGAAATAAACCCGTGGTGCTCTTTTAGAACTAATTTTTTGTCTGTTCGTTTTTCTCTTCGTTTTTATTTATTTTGTATTTTTGTTTTTGCAATAAATGGCAGCGCACCCAATAGGCACACAGTGCTGAGATGCATGTCAAGTCATGTCGTGAAATTTGTTTTGAAACCGAAAAGAAAAAGATACTCTTGAGTTGTTTGGTGCCAATGAACTATAAGTGGGTAACCGCCTGTTCCACTGTTGCTCCACTGAAATTGCAATATTCTTGTGTTTTGTTGTTTCGTCTCTTGTCGTCATCATATGTCGCGCCTCCCCTTCTAGCCCCTCATGACGGACGCTACTGCAATATTATACAAAGCAAATAGGATGGCGAATTGCGATAAATTGAAACCGGTTCGGAGGAAGACCAGAATGTCACCGATTGCCATTAAACGGTGGCCCCACAATGTTGATGACTCCAATTGTTTCAGTGGCGTCAATTAAACTGAATCCACTGGAATAGCATCACCAAGATCACGTGTGGTGACAATGTCGATGGGTTTGGGGTTGGTTTTTTTCATGTATTTGTTTATCTTCAAACACATGTAGAACAATTGTGTTCTTGATTGAAACTTTGGCGTGAAATGCTTCGAGGTCTTCTGTTTATTGTTTATATTAATATGAGTGCACTTTGTATGGAATGAAATTTGAAGGATATTTTTCGTATGAATATTTCTATGTACAATCTGTATATATAGGATAGTTAAGTATAAACCGCTCTATACTCTGCAAATTCGAATTTTTCTAAATCACGTCTTGTGGGGTATCGTTGAAAAGCTCTTGATGAGTACTTTATAAATCCATAACTAGTTTCTGGATTTTGAAATAAATTACCCTTCTAAACGCAATGTTTGTTTCATGGATTCAATTAAAGAGGTATTATTATTTACAAAAAATGTTTTCTTTCGATAATCTTAATCAATGTCGTGACTAAAGAGCGAAACACTTTCCGGTGTGGAGTTCCTTTTTACAAAAAAAAAAAAAAAAAAAAACCAGAAGTATTATCGATTTCCTTGAGTGCTCACTTCATCCTACCACGTAAAGACACTATAAATCCCCAACTACTATTTGACGTACAAGGATTCACTTGTAATAACGACAATACCGACTGGAGTTTTATATTGTCTTGTCTGCCATAATCTGGTATGACTTTTGGGTTCACAAGACCCATGAAAATGGAATTAATCCTAAATGGTGGGGGAGGAGGAAGAACATTCGACAAATGTCCAAAGTAATCAAAAATATCACACAATTTTTGTGAAAGTCACGATTGTACATTATGCGAGATTATTCGTTGTTAGAATCGCACATAATTAATTCAAGTGCTAACTTCAATTAAGTTTCGTCCCATTATCCTCTAGATTTGGGTGTGTCGAGTGAAAATGATATGATGAGCTTAGGAAGATGTAGTTGGTCATCTTGGAATATACGGACTTCGTTGTGGTATTCGGGGAGCTGAACTGGAAGAATTTTACTTTGTCACATTTCTGGAAGGATATATTGAATGTTTTGGGGAATGAGAGTGTAATGGGAATTGCTTCAGAAGTATGGAACTTCTGCAATATAAATTAAAAATTATAAGTATTATTTTATTCCGTGTCGTATCGTTGTGAATACCAAATTTTGTTATGCCCAACTTTAATTAATTTCAACGAAATTTAATGATGTCCCACTTGTTTTCGTGCAAAAATAGTAGATACAGTAATGAACACAGCAATGAAAAAAATTACTTCAGTCGCATCATCTCCGATGAAGATCCCGAATGAATTTCAAACAAAATTTCATTCGAAACTCTCAAATTGGAAGCTAAAGCAATGTTCTTTTAATTACAGCACTAATTAAACTGCAACAAGTGACAAACAAAACGGCAAACAAAAGGGTCAACACAACGATGAAGGGGTTTTCTGTTTGTTGGGACGAAGGGGTTTTTTCATTAAACAAAAAACAACAAGTTGAAATAATATAAAAAACCTAAAAGAAAACACCGTAGCATTTCGTGAGAAGAATAAATTCAAACACGCCACTGAAAGCGCGATAGAATAATGGAAGTCGCGGCGACACGACTGCAGATGGGTACTATGGACACGAATCCACCAAACTGTGCGATGAAATATTAATAATGAACACATTGTTCTCGTCCGCCCCCGTTGTCCAACCGGAGTTACTATAGCAGCGCCCAGAACATCATCGGCAATGGGGGTGAATATTAATAAATTATTTGCTATGAATCGCGGCGATTTGCACGAGATAGGCCTACATTTTATATTCTGTACAAATGCTGTTGAGGATTCGCGACTTTATCCACAGGTGAGTCCGAAATTCGCTTAGATCAAAGGAAAGGTGTCGTTCTATGGATTGTTGGGTCATTGAAAACGAACTACCATCAATAAAAATTTTATTGAAAATTCATGCACATACTTCAACTGTTTTTTCAGGTTACAGAAAAAAAAAAAAAATGTTAGACATTTTATAAATTTGTATCGCTTACACGAAATTTCAACAAAATTAAAATGTGGTCCAGCAAATCTCAATTGCTGTGAAAATTGTAATTACCTCAAAAACAGTCTTAATCTGCTGGCACATTTGTTAACCTCCGGTTCGTGCTCTGAAGTCTGAGATAAGCCAGAAGGTCCCCTTGAGGGATCAGGACTCATTGGGACACCAAGGAACAGTGTTAATTAAGTGCCCCCAAAGCCTAGAGGGGGGAGGGGGCAGAAAAGCCGCAAAATTACGGTAATATTAAGGACTAAGCAAATATACAAATCTTAACCCGCATATTTTTCCGCAAAAACCATGAAAGCTCACCCCTCTTCTCTGTATTATGTTCTGTGCCCACCCATCCTTTTTACCAAAAAATTATTTTGTATTCATTTTTGGGTGGGTGGGGGGTTGTACATGTACAATGTACATTTGTATTAATCATAGACGGAGACTGGCCAGAAATTAATTACAGGAAAGACCCCTTTATCTCTGCGTTCCAAATCGGACCTTTTCGATACAATTAATGCCAACGTTATGGATAATATCTCGGTTATAGCTCGGTCTCACCTCGGATCCCTCTGTACCCCGCTTCGTTCCTGTATGTAGCGCGTTGATGGTCAATTTATTTGATTTATGGCCCAAAATCGTTCGTTGTGTGTTTATCTCGGCCAAAGTTCTTCCTCAATAAAGGAGATTTATCCATTTGGAATTTTCCATGGGAGCACCTAAACACGGAATATTGATAAAATGGGCAAAACCATTCGATGGAATGGGTAAGGTAGGGGTGGGGTGATAGAGTAAAAGGAGCAGAGAAATCAGAATGCTCAAAACTGAACCGTAAATTTATTGTTCACTTCAGTTTTCAGAATTTCAGCTTAGACGAAAACTTCGGTATTTGATATGCCTTTGCGAAAAGGATCTAGCATTTTGTATATACCCCCCCAAAAAACATTAGCATGAAATCAGTGCCCAATGAACGTTTAATACACACATAATCCGATATCGGGAGCGGTTTATTAAATAAGCTTGTAAAGAACTTTATTGCCATATCAAAGTAGACGCAAAGGGAGCAATGAACAGCATAAAGAGATAGCGCACAATAAGCCGATTATGTTTTCGCGTGGAAGAGATTTCTCGTGGGGAGGATATATCAATAACTTCGTGAATCGTGATTACCTTTATCAATTTGTTCAACCAAATTGGGGTGGTTTGGTTTCATACTACCAGCTCGAAGTTCATATAACAACTAGCATTTTGATTTATTGCAGCTAGAGTTTTATTTCAGTAATAAATTTTGCATTACTGTTAAAGCTATATAAGCATTTAATTTAATATATTATTATATCCTAAATCCTTCAGTAATTTTTGGAGTATCTAACAAGTTTACAATGGATATCATAATCCTGAAATAATATAACCACTCACAATTTTGAAGTATCATACAGAAAAGATTTTGACCCTCGTTTCAAAGAAATACTCTATACCGAAAAGAACGAAGGATATTTTCCTACGTAGGTTAATTCTCATAAATTTTAATATCATCCAGATGAATATTTGAGAAGCAAAGCAAACAATACCCACAAATCGGTCATTGTTACATTCAAATTTTCGTATATTATATCAAATCTATAAACAACATGAAAGTAATAATAATATCGAAGAATAAAAGGGTTACAAACACAAGATACACAAATTCAAAGGGTGACATAAATCTCAAATGATAAAAAGGAACCTCTCAGGAAAATTCTTACAAGTTCCCTTACACCGCCCCCGAAAAATATCCAAATATATGTATATACAATACATTGTAGATATTTTTGTGTTTTTGTTTTTTTCCTCTTTTTACTTTCCCATTTCACCATGCAGGCAACTTCGGCCTCTGACAGGACACAAAATGTAAAAAAAGGAAATCTCAAATGGTAATTTTCTGCAGGAAAACAATGTTGTTAAGGGTAGAAAATAACTCGAAAGCTCTATCTGCCATCTCAAACCACTCCGACTTCAAAAAGGTGTACTTCTTGTGTTTGCTGAAAATTTAGCATGAATTGGATGTAGTTAGAAAAAACCTTTGGAAAAAAAACTGTAGAATGAGTGTACGTGGGTCGTGGGGGTGGTTGTGGGTGATTTAGGGTGTAGTTGCTGTCGCTGCTGCTGTTGCGGATGATGGTATATGGTCTGGGAATGGAGAACGAGAGCTTTATTGGTATGATCAAACATGCACCCCGTATTCAAGGGGATACTTAAAGTGTGGGCCTTTGTCAAGTCTTAAGCCCCTCGAAATAGCTCCAGCGCAAGCTTAACAAAGGAAAGGATCCTCTCAAAGGTGAAACGTGAAAGGGGTTGGTTTCATTATTTGGCGATGTACACACAGAAAACATCCAGAGGGATTTTAGAGTAGAATGCATGAGCACCCAATTTGTTATATCAGCATCATCGTTACGGCATGATGAAGTCAATGAGTTTTTCCACCCTTTTACGACGATATTGTGATAAGAAGACACTTTAAGGTGTAGCTAAAATTGCTGCAAGCTCATTCTCTTCAAATACACTGCATTAAAGTTTCAACCGTTTCAAGGAATCAAGCTTTAAAACTGTATACCGAGAAATTGCATAACATTGAATTATTTATTATGTGGAAGGAGGTAATGGGGTCACTCGCCCAGCTTAATGTCGGTGGAGATTTAAGCATGAAAGTGATTGGAGACCATCAACATTTATTACTGTTGTTGGGTTGGTAGTTTATATAAAATTTGCAATTCACTACCGCTATTAACAGTAACATTTTGTAAAATTTCACTTAATGCCCTTAATCCCTTATTTAATGTTAAAATCTTGAACGAATTTCTGGGAAAATCCGACACCACATGCCACAACTTAATGCTGCCCTACAGTTGTAGTTGTTTGTAACAAAAAAAAAAGGTTCAGAAACCTTGACCCCTCCGGAATCCTCTTTTATACCTTAAACCCTGGAGGTATTTACCCTATCTTTCTGACAGACAATTTTTTAAATTTTTGGAAGATTTAAATCATGTTCTCAGCACCTTGGAGAAAAGAATAAACGTCGATTATAATTGCCAGAAACAGTAATATTCTTGGCCTCCACCCAGCATCCTTATTTACGCCCATAACTCATTTTCCGTTTACCGTCATTGCAATTTATAATGAGAATAAATTGAAAAAGTCTACAAAAGAAATGAATTTAATTCGAAATCACCAAGAAATGTTTGTAACATAAAAAAAAATGGTAAATTTGATTGGATGTAAAATCTTCCAATTTATACACTGTAAAGATCGTAACAATAATTCTTTTTTCCCGTTATTATTATTTTCTTCTTCTTATTTTCATTTTCATATTTATTTTCAGCAACCGCTTCTCCTTCAAAGAAAAATTGTGAAAAATTAAACTCATGGTACCTGCAGGAATATTAATGGTATGGAGAATAATACACAGCGAGGCGAGATCCTTGTAGGAAGGATGTAGCACTTCTGACAATGAAAGCTGCTCAAACCACTGCGATAATTTTTAATCACAAAATGAAAAATGTATTAAGAGAAAATTGTGAACTGGCGAATAGGCCAGGGGGTTGTTTCGTTTCCTTCATACAACACAATTACCGAGAGAGTAAAAGACTTTTTCCCCACCTCCCACTTTCTAAACTGGTGTGACCTGCTCCTGATAAAAACACAAGAGTATTTTGCGATAGGAGCCTTTTTACTTAAGGTAGTTATTTTCGTTCTAATTACATTTTGTTTTGGAGTCTGGGGACTACTTTGGCGTTGCCTCGTTGTGATTCTGGTTGCTTCACACGGGAGGAGCGGGGGAGGTCTATTGAACTCCGTGTACAAAATTACTTTTCACTAAATGAGAAATTAATTAAAAATTGTATTGTACAGTATTTGAGTATAATTAAGCGTTATACAAGATCGATGTGTGCTCTGCAAAGAATTAATGTGTAAGTAACACATTGTTATTTTCTTGTGTTTTTTTTAAATCACATCTAAATGAATTGCTTATTTAAAGGGTAGGGTACGAAGGTAAACAGATATTAATTACGTAATGAGCTTTTGTCGACAGAAAAACTACTGCAATAACAATGGAGAATCCACCATTTTGCAAACATCATTCTTGAACATTCATCAAAGACTATATCGAAATGTGTGCACAAAAATTCAACATTTTGATCCTTGCTGTCTTGCTGAAATTCAACGAACCTCCACGCTGCAATATTTCTTGCTTAATCAAATACCAGCTACAACCGAGATATGTATATTCTTCACGTTAAATATTAGGTAACATCTTTTCGTCCAAAGTAAATAGTTTCACCCCCCAGAAGGGCCCTAGACTAGTGCGGCTAGAAAACGAAAACCAACAACGGAATCGTCTGGATGGCAAATAAATTGCAAACTATTCATTGTGTTCATGCACCTCTTCTACCTTATCTACGTTTGATATAGAACTGAAGTCCTGGAATAGCAAATAAGTGGCTGGTTCATGGTTGGAATAAATTGTACCGAAGAGAAACTTGTCGATGTGAAAGTTTTCTGATCAGGACTTTACATGAAGTGGTGTAGGAGCATGACACTTGCCTGGGAAAATAAAATGAGTTTCGTGTTTTATTTGAGTACTGCAGATTTAGTGGCTACTGCCAGCCAAACAGGAGCACTACTTGCAACTATTGAACATCGGATCCTTTATTTAAGGTGCTCTCGACAGAGAATACTTCAGTTTCCTTTGAAACATGAAAAGAAAAACAGAAAAATAAAATAAATACATAAAAATGAAAACAGTTGAAAGTAGCATTGCATTGCATCCTGCAACTTTCACTTAGCTGAAATGTTTCACAAGATTTCGTCCTGTGCACCTGAGAAACTTCACCTTTCCGAACAATTTTTATATAATATATTGTATAATAATATAGGTATTAATTTATTAATTATATTTTTGATATAAATTATATTATATTTTCTATATGAATTATATTATAATATACAATAATATAATTTGACATTAATCAATTATTCTGAATTTGGAGAAGAATTGTTTCGAATTAACTTCTGGAAAAGTAATTTCGTCATTCTTCTATAGGGTATTTAAGATTAGACTGCTCTATAAGCTATACATTTATTAAATTCTAATTTTGAAATAATACGAGGAAGTCTAGCCGCGAGGAAAATAACTAACAAGTCCGAGGTTTCTCTGCTCCGCCTCCTGCGTTGCGGTCAGTTAATGTTCAGTTTTCCGGCACCGCGCTGCTGCATAATGACAATGCCATTTGCACAAAGCAAATAATAACGCATAATTACCTGTGGTAACCTTTGTCATTCAGTTTGATTATTTTATGACAATCTGTAATAATAGAATGAGCAAGTTCATTCTTTTATGAGTTCTTGTTATTATTCTACCATTATATACAGCCGATAATGAAACAAATTAAGATCGTTTACACGATAATGCCAATTAATGACATAAAAAATGACAAGTCAGTCATTCGTGTAAATCTGACATAAGGGTTGTCGCCTTCAAACATGAATTTTTAGTGAATACTAAAAATCAACGTTTCGGTTCTGGGGAGTTTACCGACACTTAACCAAAGAAAAGTAATAAATTTCACTTTTCAAAAACTTCCAGCAAGCTGCGTGCAAATAAATCAACTCATTAAACTTTATTTTAATGCAAATATTATAAAATCAAAGTTTTCAGTTGTTTTAGAATTCGTTCTATCTGCTGTTTTTATCAAAAAATAGTTGAACTAAATTTTTTTTTTTTTGTTTAAATTCGAGTATTTCTAAAAACTTGCAGTCCTTTGGGGAAAATTTTTGCTGAAAATTCAGCATTTAGCATCTCGGCTGGGGGTGGGCAACTGAATATGGAAGAGGTTGAGACACATGCGTGCCAGATATTGATTACATCTGCACCAACTTGCGTATTAATTTTCACTCACCCCTCCACCGATTGCAGGGGTGCAGGGATTTTCGAAATCGGAAAGGAGAACCGCAAGGCTACAGAGCTGCGCTCCCGGCAGGATGTGGAACGGCCCAATGAAACACTCGTTTAAAGTGCAACCGACGTGTTCGGAAAGGCGAACAAAACCACTCGACAGACAACCGACCACCTTACCCCATTCATTGTGCCTTTAAAGGGTTTTCCATAGCTAATTAGCTTTTATTGCAAATGAACTTAGCCGTGAGGCGGGGGGTCGGCCGACCTGGGAAATGGAGGCAGAATGGAATGTTCAATTTGAAAACGAGGTTTGGGGGGCGAGTTATAGATGTTTGCCGGGATAAAAGTGTACACTCAGACTTTACGACTGTACCTCTCAGGAAGCGTGGTGGCTGAATGTGATCATCTCGTTTTAATGAATGTGGAGCACCTTTTATCTGTGTTGTCAACAGTATGGAAACGGTTTTATGAGTGTTAAAGGCTTTAATTAAATTTACTGTTTTCATGGACAATATTTGACCAGTTTTAGTCATTAAATTGCTTTTTATGTTTTCCCAGGCAATTTGTCAGGCTTATGAGGACATGGGATAATGAGATTTTTGAGCAGGAACTCCTTTATGGCGTTGAGGGATTCACTGGAAGATTTTGTATGCCCGATTTAATCTTTTATATGGTGTACATCACATGGGTGTCTTTTTATTCCCCAGATTAAAACAAAAGTTTTATGGGGTTTCCGGTTGTAATGCTGAATTTAGATACAGATCCTGGACAAACTGGATGTTTTTTGAATTACAATCTACTCTTTGTATATGTTTTTATGGAACATAAACTGAACATACGCTTAGAGTTTTTAATCTAGCTATTATTTTGAAAATGCTGCACTCCTAAAACAATACAGTTTATTTACAGTTTAACAAACAATGCTTTACATGAAGCAGTAGGTGCAGAAAGGAAACTGTACTGTACTTTCTTACACTTCAAGTAATCGAGACCATTTGTTAAACACAATTTCAGACTATTTTTTTTCTGCCGTCTACGGAAACGAGACATTTTTATAGATTAATGTAATCTCTGTGCGAAATTTTAAAACCCACTGACGATAAATCATTTTTATAATAAGGCTTGGATCAATCTTTCGAAATCTTAACCACATCCTCTTTGTTGTAACATAATTTAAACCGTCCGCTTTTTTTTCATCTTGTGCAATAAAAATTTCAAAACCTGTTGAACATATTTTATAAGACGGCAATAAAATTACAGAAGTCATTTTAATGAGTTATAATTTTTACTTATCGCTTTTTTTACACACCAATCACACATGTTCTCCATTTTGATTAGATCCATAATTACCCCAATCTGTTTTGGGCCATAAAATCCTATTGCACGAATATGCATCGAGATCAAATGTTGATAATCTTGGTCTTTGATTTATAACAAAAATCCCGTGCTATTCATTTAAAAATCTCCGCCGGTATCTCCAGTGTATATTGTATATTAGGCGAAGATGAACGAAGAAATATTGGTCCATTATTAAAAATTAATGGATTTACTGGGGCATTTTATTCCCCAGCCATTAATCTAATTTTTGTTCTCCACAACGTTTTCAACGTTTTTCGTTCCTTTTGAAACGATAAAACTTTTATTTTCGACTAACACAAAAAATGGTACTTGACAAATTCCATTACAAGAAAAGAAGAAGTCAATTTGAAAAATTGCTTCGGTTTTCTCTTTGTTCAATTATTTAAAAAAAAATTAACTTTACGAATTTAAAGACAAAAAACACACAATCATTTCATTTCGATGTCCTTTATTTCACTGTTTATTGTTGTTCTCATCGCCGACAAAACAATCTTCATTATTCGAAGCGTCATTGAAAAGTTGTAGTGATGAACCGAATATCGCTGTCGTAAATAATAAAAATTGCTAAAGTGGATTTTCGTGTTCTAATTCCGGCGCCAATCGTTTCCTGTTTGGAACTGCACGGTTAAAGGAAATTCAGCACTAATCAAAGCTGATGGGGCGTATTAACTTAACGAAATTGGTTGACTTCGATGAAGCATGAAGTTCTCCATTATCTTTATTTCTTTCCCTGAACAAGGAATGCAAAAATTCTTCAGAGTATTTTCTTTCTTCAATTTTCCAACTTTCTTCAAACTTATTTATCAACCCCACAATTTCGGGGTGGTTATTTAAGTCCTCCATCAATAATACCAAATTTTCCCTTCTACATTTCTGGTTTTTTTTTTTTCATCCAATAGAATGAACTCATTCTTTAAGTGGAGAGAGAATATTCGGTGAGCTCCTATCTTTTCCGAAAATAATCCTGGAGGACAAAAATAAATGCCTTATTAGCATGACAATTGAATAGAGGCGCCTAGCCACTCTAACGTTTTTGGCCGTCACCCATCCTGTTTCCGTTGACCCATCCCACATTGCCACCATTCACCAGCACCCGATCTAAGGAGCCCCAATAAAAGCGAACAACAAGAGAGAAAACTTATTAACAAACAGCGAATCATTGTTTGGCAATCAATTACGGGAATTTCTTGAATTAACCTAATTGGAAGCGCTTTGTGGTATTACATCACTATCGCGGTCGGACAAATAAATGACTGGATACTATCTTCCTTTGAAATATGGATCGCCTGGGGCCTACAGGAAATGTTTACCCAGGCATGAGCCACTCTTACATGTCAGTCCAATTTGTCGAATCACAAAAAAAAAAAAAAAAAAATACAAAAAAAAAAACAGAAAGGGAAAACAATAATAAGGAAGTGGAAAACACGAAACATAAATATATGGAAAAGCTGTTAACGTAGGCCTCCAATCATACTTCGGCGGAGAGTTTCATTAAGAAAAAGTTTGCCGTCTCCTCGTTTTCCGGCGAACACTACCATCAACACTGGGTCCTTGGGTCACATATTTGCGGGGCTTCACCGCCTTGAATCCTTGCTTCCTCTCACCCAATTCAACACTTCCTCAAAGTCCCTATAAGTGTTTCGGTAATACTTACTAACATACAAAAAAAAAAAAAAAACGAAGAAAAAAATGTTTATTTTCGGAAGTAGAAGTAACATTGCGTGGGCTGATGACCCGTGTCTAAGTGCTCCCAACAGTGTTTGTTTATCCACCAACATTAACTGTGAAAAGAAGTTTCCATTAAGGTTGGAGGATAAAAAATTAGCAGAGTCCTTCCAGGAAGATAGAGATAAATAACGCCTTTCTTAGAAAAGCATGGAACATGCTCAAGACCAGGCTCAAGTGCTCGGGATTTATTGATTGAGGAAGCTTTCATGAACGTGATAGATTCGTTGACATCGCAGTTTTCACCCGAAAAAAATATATGTACCTATATAGGAAAAAAGCCACACATACATACACATACCCCTGCCAGGATGAATTGATGAAAAGGAAATGGATGTGAGCAGTTATTAGCTCATATCGGTAATTATATCAATTTTTTCTCCATATAGTCTCTCCTTTCCCAGATGGAGAGCAAAGAGGGTGGAGATAATTAAACGAACAGACATCACAGCACGAAATTCGATGGATGACTTTGATCGACGTTTTCCCTCTTAACATTCTCACCTTGTTGAACTCATTTAGAGGGTAACGATGTCGATCCATGTCTTCCAAATTGATTTCGACTTTCGGGTATAATACAAACTGAATCCTTGAACTTTTCAGGCCTTATTAATATTTATAAAATAGAAAGAGCTTATAACTCATTGCATGAGAATTCAACAAAAATAATTTCCAACAAGTTTTCGAAGTGAAAACCACAAAATCCCGGAAAATTTCATTCAAGCTTGTACACAGTTCAAACAGGGAAAATTAATATGTCAAGAAAGATTATTAATTAAATGAAATTTGTTTGAATATCTCAGCACTCTATCATCTGTTCAACATAATTAAAAAACATATAACTCAGTTTCACATTCAGAAGAAAGGAAAATTCCCATAAAATGCCTGTAGCGGACAGAAATAATTTGATCTCCTAAATAATTTTTAGTATAAAACACATACCTAATTACATTAATAATTGTAAGTCGCATTCCCCTTTAATTTGTACTTGAATTTCATAATGAATTATTTTATTATAGAAAAGCAGATTCCCCCACGTGGTTCTTCATAAAATGTATAGGAAGATTAATTATGTTTCGGAAAAATTACGCAATCCAATTCGAATTTCGAAATATCCCCGGCTATAAATTTTCAACAAGGGTGTTTTTATAGGTCACTATGACATTTAACCTAGGCAGATAAGGGTAACTCTGAAGGGAATAATAAAACCATAGAAGAAAACATAAATCAGCAATAATCGCAGGATTCTCCAATTTTGTTTTAATGACGAATCACACAAATTATCATTTTCACTAGTACCTCTGATCCCTTCTGCAAATTTCTTGAATTGCTGAAAACTTTCCTCCTTATACAGTGAAAGTGTGTCCTCCTTAATCTCCCATCCCCCATCTAATCATTTATCTCCCCACCCCTGAAGCATTTGTTTCTGGCAAACAAAAGTGAAATCAAGACTCTTACTTTAGAAATGTTGCGGAACGACCAAAGTTTGTCATTTCCACTTACAGCATTTCCTACCACTTCAACTTCTTCTCGGTACCGAAACTTATGAAGAATTGAAGTCCTTAATATTTAAGAAATAGCAACCGTCACACTCCTTCCCATCATTCGCCATTCCGTTCGCCCACCGTCGAAAACCTTTAGAGAATTCAACAAATGTAAACATTTCAGCGGAGAACATGAGTGCACAAAATCTTCCGCGTCCTACGCACTTTGCATAATGCGTACGTGGTGGTGTGTAGGTGTGGAAGGATCCCAGGAACGTTCACCCAAAGGGAAATTACTGCCAAGGCTGTCATTAATCATATGAGAAATAATTTTCCTCGAGCTCGTCGAGCACCGAATTGGATTTTCTGCTCTGGCACAGTAACGCACCCTTGAACATAGGGTTGGTGTTGAATGTGAGGCCTCATGAGTAGCGGGGTTACAAAATTGAAAACTTTATTGGAATTTTTCACTTGGGTACCATTTTAAGTGAATGAAAATTAGCTCGACTTAAATCAAAACGTTTGTCATACAAGTTAGCAAGGCTTCTCGTTGCCTGGCGGGTGGGATGGGTTGGGGTGGGGTAGGGGGTGTATTTGAGGGTGATATGAGATTATCGTGTAAGCGGAAGGAGTTTCAATATTTTTCACACCTCTGGAATAACTCCAGTGTTTATTGAAGGAAATCGGATTTTGGAGCTTGTATTACATGTTTATTACAAAGCGATCGGGGAAATGTTTGCGATATTCTATTCTGCTTCAATTATTATGTTTACAGACACTTCCGAAAAACATTCACTCACTTTCCAGTCACGATACATTAATTCGATTTTGAGATAACATTGAAAAATATAGAATAATGACAAAACCTTACACAATTTAACAAAATCGCGATAAAAAACACGATTACACGATATAAAGTGAAAATATTGAGGACAATATTTTGTATTATAGTGAAAATTACATGAAGCCAAAATTAATTAATACAAACTCTTTATTATGACTATAAGGAATGGATCCGAAATACTGAAGTATTTTTTGAAAATTTCACTGTAGGACTAGACAAGCTGTTTGGGTATCTTTAGGTATTATTTGCAATTTGTTTTGATATTTGTTAATTGGTTTATGTATCGTGAATGTCAATTTTAACCGTGGCATAAAATAAACAACATACGAGAAGATATTGCTACTGGAATTGATGTACGAATAAACGTCAACACGATAATAAACTTTGGCAAGGAACAGCAACACTTCCAACTGTCTATCAAGCCCATAAATCTTAATCCCACAAAGAACATGTGTATATGTGTGAGTATATAGCTGTGATGAATTGAAACGAGAAGGAGATAAATTGCAAAACTCCAATAAATTATAGTAAAAATATGTAACTGTATTTTCTATTCATTTCCAGCAAGAATATCGCCAAAAGTCCCAAAAGTTTTAAATTGCAAAAATTTATTTCAAACACCCACAGAAAATTATTGTAATACCTATTTCTCTCAAAAATAACAGCGACCTGATTTTATTGAATTTTTCCTTGGTTGCAATTGTATGAGAGTCCATTTCATCATTGTTATACGTTCAACATATGAGTTCGCACGTACACTATAATCCGAGGACTATCATTGGTGAACAGAAACAGATAAAAGATAAAACTCTCGGACAAATTTTAATTAATTACTCCCGGCAACACCCCCAACCACCACATTGAGTGGTGGTCCATCAGTGCCCAAAAGTCCGAGGGTCATAAGATGCGGCAGCACGTACTCAGTGAATAGATAATTGTTGTGTGGCGGGGAGGTGGAACCAAAATCTGATAGAAATATTGACGGAAAATTCGTTGCGAAACTGGAATTATTAAGAAGGGTCTCCCCGACTCTTTTAATTATTATGTAATTCCGCACACGTTTTCTACGGTCAATTGCAATTTTGTGTACGTTAATGGTCGAATGCGATCATTAAAGGTGGTGCACAGATTTAAGGGCTCTTTGTTCTCCTGATCATTAGGTAGAATTATAGCATTTTGGTTCAGATTGAAGATGTACGTTTAATAGCAGTTCTTAATTATTCTTGTGGCACATTGGGATAGTGTGCAGGTGATATTAATTGCATAATACGTAATTGCTTCGTGGTGGAGAACGGCAAACGAAAGACGTATTCAATTTATTGCAATCGATTTTGTACAACGGCAAGCGTTGGGCCATTGAACCACACCGAATGAATAAATGAATGAATGAACCATGCGAAGACCAACCTGAACGCGGTACCAGATGATTACCTAACACCAAATTATGTCGAAGTTAAACTCACTTTTCACGCAGCCAGTTCAATCACCTGAACCAATTGGATACGGACAGAGTTCTCTGGTGATCCATTCAAGTACAACAGATGGTAAAGTCTAAAGTAGGGGCTCCAATGCTCAACATCGCACCCAAAAATTAGACTAATCAAATGTTGCAACATCCATGACAAAAACTACAACATTTTGAATATAATTATATTTATGGATTGTAATTAGTCCACGATGGAAATGCTGTTCAATTGGCACACACCGAATGCGGTTGTAATATTTGATTTGATAGTCTCCATTGTTCACTCTCACGGTTCAGTAATTTTCAATTGTTTACGAACGGGTGCTGTTTTGTTGTGAAGGGAATGTTGGCTGTAAATCAATGCATTTTCCTTCTCTCTCAGTACTGGATGTGGATCTGGCATAAATCACTTAATCAAAACCAAATCCGCAAGAAAAGCTTTCACTTTTACATGGTTTATGCACTTATTAATGTCCACCACTTTTGCAACTGATTAGATTTTATGTTATTTTTCATAAAACAAATAAAAAAAAATGTTTTCACGGTATCAAAAAAGATAACTCCTAGCTCTACAGACATATAATTATTAATTAATTTAATTATATGTGCTTTATTCTAAAAATAATTTAGATGATAAAATTATGTTTTTCCGCTACTGGCCTGTTATGGGCATCTTCCTTTTTCAAACTAGGAGTACCTACCTATACATTTTCCAAAGTGAAAACGTGTAAAATGTTTACATCACGCAACGTAAGAAAACGGTTTAATCGACATTGTAGTATATCACGACATCATAAAGACTCTTCACATTAAATTTTAAACATGGAAATTTTAAATGTTTGTTCAACATCGAAAAGCATATTTGAGGTAGAAAGTTAAAAAAGCAAATTATATTACTACGTAACCTGAATGTTGCACGTCTTTACAAAGTCCAAAAAATTCACGAAATTCCTTCCAATAAGTATTATCAACAAAAAAATGTTTATATGTATATATTCGATCATTCCAAGAACTTCCGCAATGCTTTTGCAATCTTTGAAAAATGTTTTCATTTACTCAGGAAAAATGAAAAAAAAAATTCCTTTTCGTCATCTTTTGAGATCGAATATTTTTGATCTACGATTTTTACACATGAATTAGCTTCCTTGAATTGCTTTGAGCTTCCAAGTTATACATCAATAATATCACGATTTGAAATATATCCTTTGAAGGAAATCCAATTTACCATACTCCCTCGATAATATCCATGTGTGTGTGTGTGTGTGTGTGTGTGTGTGGGGGTGTGCTTGACTGTGTAATGTACGCATACGAGATCTCAAGTTATGCCAAACAGACACACACGCATTATACGAAACATATAGAACATGATAAAATGTGAAATTCCAATAGTCTGGTTTCAGTAGAAGGCACCGCAAAGATATAATTTCCTTGGTGTGCACTAGGAGGTCACTTAATAAATACTAATACAAAACAGAAATCGAAAAGGAGCCCACTTGAGAAGGTCTGGCCTGCAAAAATATTTCACTGGAGAAAAGTTGGGTAATATCACAAAAAAAATGCTGATGAAAAAGTCCTTAAAAAGACCAGTTTCCGAATATTTTCATCCTCATTCTGGCGTCCTTGGCGGAATCAGCCCAACTTTAACAGATTTCTTCCATTCTATTTTTTTTTTTTTTTTTTTTTTTTTTTTTTGTATTCTTCTTGTACTGTTACCGCACATCACTCCCCCACAAAGAAAAAAATTTTATCAAAGCAATTCAACTTTTAAATTCCATTTAAGACAGAATTTTTTAAAAATTAAAAAGTTGCAACCTTGTCATGTACCTTCTTCCGCAACTCGAAGGGAATATTGATTCTGGCGTTTCGGGGGGTGGCATGCACTTGGTGCTGAGCTTTCACAATTTCGAGACCAAATAGTGCCGTAGCCAGGAGGAAGGGTGAGCTAGGGTAGTATCAGGTGGGTGGCTGGGTGAACGAAGCTGCCAAACTCACACCCGGGCAGCGCATGTATCACGTGAAGTGTGGGTTGGGCACTTTAACGATGGAACAAGGTTTGTCGTCGTCAGCTGGCATATTTAATTATTTTGTTACTAAAGTTAATTTAACTTTACAAAATTCTTTGATGGATGAGTTAGTAAATTAAATTAGGGCTCTCGTTCCTGGTCAGGCAGAAAGTGTTGAGACTTGGCGTACTTAAAGATGTTTATTTGTGGTAACACCCTGTAATTAGTCGTTGGATGCTCTGTGGGGGTAGGTTCATGTGCGATGCAGGATAAGAAACTATTTCAAAAATGTTATACATGAAACCCTGCAGCTAGAACCAGGATATAATTAAATTAAAAATAATTTAATTACTGCGAAGAATGTATCAAAATAATTTTCTTCAATTAATCCCTAGAACAACATGTTTGGACGGAATTCACGTTCAAAATCAAAACTTCCGTTCCGCCATTTTAGGTCGTACATTAAATTTTACTCAACATTCATTTATAAACACTTTTCTTGGAAAATATCGACAACATTAATATTAATGTTGCCGGTGGCATTACATGCTTCCTGATTTACAACATAACAAGGAGCACATTACCTATTCCCTGATGTGAGGTGTGCTTAAAGTTTTGTTGCGGTACAGCCTTCACAGTTTCCATTAACTTTTAACCTCAATTGATAAATAAACCATGAAATTAATTATTTGCCGTAATTTGGTTTTGTTCAGGAGATTGTGGCATGTCTTCTCACAAAGTAAACTCCATTTTCAAAGTATTTGGAGGAGTTAATTTGATTGATTACGGAATGAATGCCTTTTGAAATTGACATTCTAAAAGTTTGAATAAAGTTTCAAAGTCAATCGATTAAATTTGATTCGAATCATTGATGATTGGTTGTTGTGAAAAAGTATCACAGAGTCATTATCATATCAGTGTGTTTTTTAATGACCTGCAGATCCCGATTATTAAAAAACAACGGCGAGGGAAATTTCCGAAATATCTAACCGAAGCTATGTTGAGTGTTTCAAATGTCAAACTATACGAAGTGCCAAATAATATAATAATTTATAATATAATTGAATGTTTTATAAAAATGATATCCCAATTAAATTAATTCTTCTACCCTTTCGAAGAAGCGACAAATAGATTAATATTAACGGGAAAGAAGAAAGGGAGTGATTGACGGATATTTCATAAGGTCAGGAAGGGTGGAAAAGCTTCACTTAAGCTGCACTTTTCCCAAAAAGCAATAAAATTAGAAATTAACTTGTTACTGAAAAATAGTTTCAACAAATGAAAGTTTATATTCTCTAAACAAAATCAAATAAAAAAGCATAAGCACTACCCTCGGCAATTAAAATCATCTCAGAAATTATTTAAAATGATTAAAAGTCCTATTTTTGTGTAAATAATAATTTTCCAAACTGTCAAAATAACTGTCAAATAGTAAAAATGTCTAAGAGTGAACTGGATGACGCGCAACATCGTGGGGGTGCGAAATCTTAAGCATGCCTCATGTTCCTTGTATCATTGCTGGATCACCGTTTTGTATGAAAACGGTCATTACAAACACACCTATCATTGCGCAGTCCTAGTGAAGACATTTCAATTCCCAAATCATGTTTCCTAATATGTGTATTTTCATTTTGTTGGTTATTTTAATTCAAATTCAATGTCATAGAATTGCAATAAAACAAATGAATTGTTTTGAATCTTTTAAGAGGAAATAATCAAAGCAGCAAATGGGAAAATCATGTTAAATTATACAAACATAAGCAAGCACCTTAAGCAAACTCAGCAGATACACTTGAGCGAATAGCAAAACTATAAATATTGTGTGTCTTAAACTGTTATTGCTTTGAAAAAGGAACGAAGTCCCAGCAGACAAATTTCAAAAGTACCTACAGAACGACTAAGGATGTGAAATTCTTATATTTTGCCATTGTAATCAAATTTATAATTCCAATTTACTTGCAAATGGGATTTCCTGCTGCTCCTTCAACGAAAACCGATCGGGATCGTCTGTTGGTATTGGTGGGACTTTCTTTCGAACTGCCGCAGCAACAGCAGCAAAGTCAACAACAACAATATCAAGAACAATAATTGCTGCATCAGGATAGCAGTAAAAGCGATTACACATAGAAAGGACTATGATCAAAAAATGGAAAATTTACAAAAAAAATGAAATTATTTGCAAAAAGATTTTAAAGGAATTCTCCGATGTGAAGGGACCACGAAAGAGTGCTGGAGAAGGAATTCCGTGCAAGTAAAAGGAATTAACTAATGAATTAAGGGTTCGGATGATGGTGTACTTATGGTGTGATATGCGCTCTCTCCACTTGGAATGCAAATAAAAATTTTGTACGAAAGATAAAAGTTAACGTGCGAGATTTTTGGGGCGAATGGAGTGGCTGGCCATGTTGCCCTGCATCAACCGAAGATCGTCGCCGCAGGACACACAAAAATAGTCAAATCTATATGCATTGCCCAGATTATGGTGCACAAATAGTAAGTGTTGGACCAGTGCCAACCAAAGTTCTGAGTATGCAGAAATGAAGCCAAAAGCTATTTAAGAGTGATATTACTTTTGTGTGGCGATATGAATGCGACGAAGTGTGTCTCAAACCACCTTTTGCCAGGATCCCAACCAAAACCCCAGAATTTCTAACCAATTCCAATTCTGTCGTTCAGTAGTGTTGTACACATCAGAATTGTGTGTCCTTTCCCTGCAACAAGGCCATTACTGCCAACAGCCACTGATCCCGGTGCTTAAAATGTCGCTTTAGATTTCTCGTCGCAGGCTTTAGTGAAGCCTACTGTTTCAAAGTGGAGCTTAAAATTACTCCACATAAATCTCTGCTGGCAAACACACTTTCATACACATAATAATGCATACAGGACACCCAATGCAAGTTTCGTTTACCGAATAAGGAAGGCAATCGTTCGGATAAGGATTATATCTCCCGAAAACCGTCCAAAACGTTCAGATGAAGTTTAAACGTACATAACTTGTTGTGAAAAATCGATTATTGTTATGCCCTGCCGCCTCTGGCGGTGGCACAAAACCGAATGTGTCTGAGTATCGTCCTTCCTCTCCGCACCGGTATCTCATCCAAATATGTAAATTTTCTGTAAAGTTTTGCATTAAACCATTCTCAAGGATTGCATGTTGGCATTCCTGCTTCTGCACTACTATTAAAACACATTAAATGGTTTCGCTGGTAAAGTGCTTCGCAATTGCTTACTCAAAAGTATTATTTACTTGATTGTGGGTTATGACGGCTTCAGTTATACTTCATAAAGTTTAAAACTGTTTGTGCAAACTACTTTCCGCGGAACACTTTTACAGAAATGCGACAAAAAAGAGGAGGAAAGGACTAATAGGAGACTTCAATCTTCGTATTTTAAAGCATATCCTTCTTCTTCTTTTCATTTTTTTAAAGTTTTTTTTTTTTTTTTTTGCTTCCGTATATTACAGTAAGTTTCTAGTCATGGACAAATATTTTCATTATTTTTTCGTGATGAAATTTCGATTACCAACTACAGTAGGTACTCTATAATTTAGCTGTGCTTATAAAGGACGAGGATAAATTACAGCCTTTTTAAACCAACTCAAAAGATGCAGTTGAACAATGTGCTTGCACTGATTATGGTAATCAGGGAAGTCCCGCCTTTGGAGAAAGTTTATCTTTCTTGCAATTGCAATTGGTCTAGGGCAAATATAATTGGAGCAATTTAACGTTAAAAACATGAAATAAAATTGAAAACAAATTGCATTCTGCAATTCATAATGCAAACGTAACATTAGAGGAAAATGGTTTCAAGTGATTGGTTCGGTATTGATTTTCGCTATTCAAAACTAGTGGTTTAGATATTAATTATTTATTTTGTGATGGAAAATTGAATTGAATTCGATTCTATTTCAGGCTCGAAACAGAATCACGCAATATTAAGGACCTCCATAATATGAAGTTCATTAAATATTTTTGTTTCGAAATAATTAATCAGGGTATCTATGTATCTTTTTCGAATGTTTATTGGTTTGTTTGTTTGTTGATCCATCACGCCTAAACGATTGCTTTAATTTTTTATTTTTTTGGCTGAACGTAATACCTACATGTTCTAACTTAGCGTATAGGCTATTTAGTATTCGCCTAAAAAATAGGGCTTCAAAATGACGGATGAAAGATGGCAGCCAGCAAATTAAAGCTTCATCGGATTGCTAAGGGTTTTGGTAGTTGCTGATTGCAATTCCAATTTCGAAATTTTAAAATTCTTTGATATTTCAAAATTCAAAAAATTTAAGTAAATATCAGTATTAGAGCTATTATAAGGCCATTGATTTTGAGTTTAAGGCCTATTAATCTATTCAAATTCAGGATGACGGATCCACTATGGCCCCAAAAATTTTTCAAAATTCAACGAATTTAAACTTTAGAACTAGACTAGAAGTCCCTGATTTCGAACCTACCATTCAACTTGGGAAGAGTAAAATGGCGAAACCTACTGACGACCAATTTTCTGTGAGCTGTTAATTCATTCAAGAATGCGGATCGAATATGGCGACAATTTTACTAATTTGACAAATATATGTGAACTTTAGTATTAATTGTAATTTGAGGCCTGCACTGATTTCAAATCTAGGTAGATAGGTACTATTACACTTTGGAAATTCAAAATGGTAGAATATGGTAATGGAGTTTTCCTTAAATTTAAGAAGTTGTCGTAGAAATGCATACCCACATTGAAGTTTTAATGGTTAGGTACCATTTTTGACTATCAATAGTCACAGAATTTTCAAAATCTGTTCAGTGGGACAAAAAAACAAAACTGTAGTATAATATAATAAGTTTTTTTTCGATATAGGTACCTACATACATACCTTATGTCCATTATACAATACATAAGTATTAATTAATTATCATTTTCTATTGATTGATCATGAGCTATTGATTTTGAGCATTGTTTATCGTCGTTTACAAAAGGAATTAATTGGAGTGCGCTCAAACTGAAGTACTCTGCGGATGACTCCGTGGTCCAATGTCCCGTGTTTAATCCGGAATATATATTTTTGCACGGTGCATGTTGCAATGTTGCATTTAGTTATAGATTGTGAGAATACAAATTTAATTATATCATAGAAATGAGTTTGAACTATGTTTTTTTGTTCTACTGTTGTTATTATTTACAAATCCCTTCGCAATCAGGCTCTTCAATAAGCTGAATTCAATTATGCAAACAATATGGTAATAAATTCGAACACAAAGGAGATTTCGTTCCCACTTCTAAATTATGCAGTAGGTTCATGCAAAAGTCAACCGTGGAGCGATTTCTTGGAATTTTAATATCACTCGGAGTCGCAAAATTTATTTCAATGGTTGTGTCACGACGCGTTGATTGCCCTCAGTGGAGCTGGCGGGGAGAGCTGCTGCATAAATGTTGCATATTGAAATGCAGCAGGAGGTACGAATAGGTGCATACGAAGATGCAATAACTTCAAAGCAGCACGTTTTTCGACAAATTCAATTACAAGATTTCATTAGATACAGATGCAGTAGCAATAAATATGCACTTTCAACTAATTAGCAGTATTCTTGGCTTCCATTTTGGCATCAGACATTGAGAAATGGCCAAACTGTTGCCGGACTGATGGACCAATGCATCAGAGCGGCGGGATTATGGAAAGAATTGTTGTGTTGTATTTTTGGATTTAAAGGTGGATTTAGAGATCTTACCTCAGTTCAGCAATTTTCCCAATCGACTTTAAATTTTAATTAAATAAACAATTTATTGTAGCTCACGTACACCTCCCGGCACCATTATTACCAAAAATACGTACATAAAACACCTCATCCAATTAAATTGCGCTTTTCTAATCGAAAAATAAAATCTGTTTGATGTTTGAAATTCGTTCCAATTAAAAAAAAAATAAAAGAACAAAAATTTGTTACCCAAGAAAGCCTAAAAAATTCGTTTTCCAAAACGCTTCCTTTTTTTTTTTAGTTTACTATAAAACGTACGATGTACACAAAATTGGATTTTACGTTTTCCTTTATTTTTTTTTTCTTTCAAATTAAAATTGCCACCGCAAGAACACAATACTTAAAATTAGGGAATCTCGGCACGTACCTTTGCCTTTTAAAGTTCCATTAGCAGTTTCCATCGGCAAAGACCGGCAAAGAGAGGTTTTCTTACAACAGCTGATGTGACTTCCAATTAATCCCGCGTTTAATTTGCAGAAAATCTCCCCTTTCTCTCTCTGTACACGCAAAATACGTTGTGCCCAAAAGCCGCATTTTGCCCTCTTCCGTTTGGAAAAAATAAATTCAAATGAGACGTGAAAATAAAAGGAATGAAAAAAAATCTGTTTGAAAACGAAGGATAAAAAACAATGAGACAAATTTGAATATTTTAATGGAGTACTGGTATTATGTGTTGTTTTTTTTGTTTTTGTTTTGTAAAAGCTTTGCACAGCAAGGAATTGATTCAAGGATTAGATTTCTCTTCAAGTATTTCACTAATGGGATCTAATAAATGCTATTGTTCGCCTCCTTCGTGGCAATTAAAGTTTAATGTAGTGAAAATAATAGATTTATACTGAACAGATTAATTTCAGGAGCAGACGTAAGGATACACAATATGGCCTCCATTCAAGATTGATTTAAATTTCACAAAAGGAGTCAAGCTTTTGCACTTCCAAATTATTTGTCAAAACTCATTGAGGTCAATTAATTTTAATAAAAAGAATAATAAACCAATTTAACCGAAGCCAGTAGGGCATAACATTCGAGTTAATCTTTAAGAAATATGGCACACTGTGTGATGTAATTTATTGAGTGTGTAAGATAGATCTACTAAAAACTGTATACAAACAAAATAAAATTAGTTGAATTTTAAGTACTTAAAATCAAATTTTGTTGAACAACTTTCAAAGTATTTTACAATGATTACGAAAACGTTTCATTTTACAATGATTACGAAAACGTTTCATTGTTAATTTGATGCTATTTCAAAAAAATACTTCATTTTTTACGGGACATCACAGCAAAAGCATTCAATTGCTTGAATTACACGAAGGATAGAGAGAAATAGATGACATCACAGCGACATTATTATATCGCTAAATATTGTTTAAGAAGTTTGGAGAACGTGAAGAGGGCAAATGACGACATCCGCTGATATTTCTGGACAATTACGCGTGTGAACTTGACGCAATTCACAACCGTTTTGTGGTAATTATGTCGTCTTAAGAGTTCTTTTTGGTCAAACAAAATTATGCCATGTGTATGAATTCAGTAATTTTTTTTATTTCCCCCAAAGTTCGTGTTAAAATCTGATTAAATCGTTCACGGTAATTTTTAATGGCATGAGATTTTCAAGGGTCATTCCATTGTTAGGGGATGACATCACTAGCGTGAAGCCTATTGTATGGTAATTTTTCAAAATCATTCAGCATAATACCATTGGACGAATAAGTAATAAAAGGCAAATTGGGACTAAACTTTTCACCGCATAAGTGCATTGTTGTTTCGAGTAGATATGGTAAACAGAAAATAGTTTCTCTCTATAGGGACTGCGGAAATGTGTGCTTGTTATTTGGCAATTGTTTTGTCATTTTATAAAGTCATAAATCAAATTGCATTTCTCCGCAATTTTACAGTAATCAATGGCGATTTTTCAAATTATTCAACGAACATAATTGTTTTGTGTGGAAAGAGTGCGCTATAAATACACGCAGTTAAGTAAAGTTCTTCTTAGAGTGGATCTTATATTCTAAAATAAATGAGAAACATATGTAAATAATAGTTTAGTTTAGTACCTAATATTAATTTATTCGATTTTGATTAAACTAAATGTTTTTTAGTTTAAAAAAAAATCCAAATATGTGGTATTAAGTATTATCCACCCCTTGGCGTAATTTTACTCAAGGAGCATAAACCAATAAATCGCAAGTTAGATTTTATTTGTTGTATACAATATACATATGTTTATTACACTTACCTACATAATTGTATTCAAGTGTATTTTGATGCTATAGTAGCAAAAACATCTGGTTTTAAAAACAACAGCAAGAATATTAGATGAAAATGAATAAAAACAAACTGACTACATCTTGCAGACAAATGGAGCTACCACGCATTAACAGGAACGAGCACCATTGTAATTCATAGATTTTTCCGCAGGTGGCAGTATAAATCCGTGTCAATAGTGTGGGTCCCAAGATGAGAAACATCACCGCATGAAATCACTCTTATACCCCAGACAGACGTCACGTAATCTAGTCTGATTTGTCATCTGCCACCGAACGGAATTAGTTGTTGACATTTCTGTCAACATTTGGCGTAAAGTAAACATGAATGGGATTCGCGACAGTGGGTAGTTTATTTTCAGTTTATTATAAGAAAATGTGCTTATACTTACGTTATATTAGAGTAAATTAACTGTAAAGAAGTATTTCTGAAAATAACTTTTGACAACTCATTACTTTTTCGTACAACTGTTCACTATTACGCAGCCTGTACGGCGCATACCGAGTCTAATCGAGTTACAGCCACTAGATTCGTAAGTCGAGTTCATACATAAGCGACGTCATTATGACGTCATTAACTGAACATTAATTAAGTTGAAAATTTTTAATTACTTAATTACTACAATTTAAAAAAAAAAATATCAAAATCAATTTGAAAGAAAATTTCTTGCTATCACAAAAAAAAACAAAACCAGATTGTTAAATAATAAAACGAAAATTGATGTAAATATTATTAATTCCGACACATTTTACATTTTGCATAATTGCTGCTAATTACCTTGTTTCCCTCATTTCATTTATTCAGTTAATTAAATTCATTTTATTACATTTGTGCCAAACTGTTCAGTAATTTGCTAAGTGCACTGTTTCGCAATGAAAGCATCAAATATAATTAAACTCTTTTCGAATATACCAGAAAGATTGCGCAAATTGTTGTTTACTTCTGTTTTCAGTCGCCTTTTTATTCGAGAATATGAAAAACATATAAAATTCATTTGAACTACAAGAGTTCTTATACAGCGCCCATCGCTTTTGTTCATAAAGAAGTATTCATACTTTTCCGGCGACTGGTTATTTTTTTCCATAAATATTCGATAAAATAAACACGAGGGCTTCTAGAATAGTAGCCACTGAATCCCAATAGCCATGGAAACAGTTTTATTATATTTCATATTTTTCATGGCAAAAAATATTTACATAAATACCTACGTATAAAAATTTAAAAACAAAATATACCTGCATATATTTAGTACATATATTTCCTGAGGGCTCTCATTCTATAGCGATTGAAAAAAACATGGAGAATTCATTAATTTTATGATTACCCGAAGCTACAGCTTGCATCGCCATGGTGCAGAGTTCATCTGATCCAGGGATTGAATATTGATTCAAACTTAATTACCCGGGCTCGATATGAAACCTCACTGCATGCAGTGTGCAAATAAACATATATACGTATGTATAGGTAAACAGGACACTCACACTGCTGTCACAGTTTGGAAAATGTCCGGAGGCAAATGGTACTGAAAGCAGGAAATTAATTTACGGGGGCTTTTGTAAATGAAACCTAAACAATTTTTATGGTTCGATAATAAGGATTTAACTCGAACGCTGTCGGATGTCCACGGGAATATTTATGTCGAATATCAGTGTAAACATTATAAGGACCACCACAATGAATAGTATTAAACAACAATATACGGGAACGGGGGGATAATTAATAAATAGATATTATAAATGGGACTCATAAAGAAGACATTGCGAGTTAATTAATAAACAGGAGATTGTGGGGTTCTGTCAGTGACATCGGATTTATACTACAAACAAAAATAGCCAGGAACAAAGGAGAATTGTTGCAATGCAAAGCCAAATAAAACTGGTAGGATGGGAAAAAAATAGGTTCACAGTGTGCACACAAGTGTCCTGAAAATGAAAATGACCTTCTCCTCTCAGCCCGGGGCCCACTTAAAATAATTGTCGCAATTTACAGCATGGGACTGGAAAAAAGATCATTTAATTATTTTCTCTTTTCCGCAAGTCAAAGCTGACACCCCTCCACCTCCTTTCTCCACACCACTAGAAAGTAATCACAATAATGAAATTGGAGTTCGTGCATTATAGTACTTCTATAAAAACGAGCTTTGTACCACCGTATTTTATTCTCTTTTTTTTTTGCGAAAAAAGCCTTCTTGTGGTCGTAAAGACCAACAAAAAAAGAAAAAAGGAAGAAAAAAATTCTTAAGCCAAAAATTTACGATATACTTGCTTGGCGAAAAGGACTTGTAATGACAACTTTAAAGCGCTCACTAACGTCAAGAAAAGTTGGAAAAGCAAAATAAGGGAGTAAGAAATATAATAAAAAAACAACAAGAACGAAAAGAAGACGAGAAAAAATATACAGAAAACCTCCGGCTCCTTCAGAATGGCAAAACTTTCTGGCATAATAATAGTGCACTTTCCAAAGGCGGACGTGGTTCCGTCTTGGCCTCTAACGACAATTCATATACCCAGCATAGTTTCCGGGAGGCTCTGTCTGAATATATTTCAGGACTATGTGAAAGGGATCAGCCGCAGAAGGATGAAGGAGGAAAAGAGGCAAAAAACAATTACAAGGGAAAATTAATTTTCACTGAATATGAACGGTCGGAGGAACCTCAATAATTTCGGGTCATTATTTTTTATTACTTTCATATGGTATAGGACCTATCATCGATGGAGTAGAAGTCAGGAGCCAGGACCAAGGCGTATTATAGATCTGCAAGGAGGCTGTGTCAATAGCAGAAGACGAAAGGAAAAGGAATCAATGAATTGAGCAAATTCACTCTTTTTAGACCGCATCTACGTAAACATACACACACATATAAAGATTATAAGGATGTCAACAATATTTTTTTCCCTGCGTATCCATATTAAGGATTGTTGTCCCCATCCTTGGCGAAATATACGGCAGTTCTGGGGAAAATTTATCCTTTCCTTTAGCATTTTTATTGTTATTAGCGTTATGGAACAAAATTGTGTTGGAAATCAATGATCCGTGACCTATTCTCAACTTCCGTTCGAGATTAAGGATTGGAAGCTCTATCCTTTTTGCTCCACGAGCTTCCTGTGAATGTTTCTGGATTACATTGATTAAGTCAGAAATTCTGCAATTTATATACATTTTCCAATTACTGTGAATTTTGTTTATTTATATGACAACTGTAGTTATTTTTTCAAATAAATTCAAATGTCCTGTATGACCTTGCAAAACTTTTCTCAATGCCAACAAAACTGAATCGAACGAAAACGAAAGTTTACAGAGTTGCAGCAAAATAAATAGAATACTTCAAGGGTGAAGGGGGAAATTATGGAAGCAGTTTTTTACGAATATTGGATCCTTTGTCAGATTCAATTGTGTGACAATCACGACAATCACGATGTGAAGGATTTCACTTAAGTAGCCAGAAATTTGTTCCTTTGTGGTGAAAATTATTCACTTGATTTTATTTCATGTTCCGGGAAGGATAAATCCAATGCATGAGCCAAATGTGCGTAATACATCATATCAATTGTGGTATTAGAATGAAAGATATGAATAAAGGAAGTAAGTGAATCGGTATTAGGATAAATTTATCATATCAAGTCTCAGTTAAGGATGCTCTGCATTAACTGCCAACACTTAATGGATCCCTTCCTGTTTTCTTTTCCCAAAAATACTCACTGATAATTCTCGCCTCCATAAAACATAGTACATACTCTTACGACTATCTTTCAGGAATAGCATTTATCAGGGCATAAATTGAAGCTTTTACGGGAAGGATCCGCATATACCTCGGGCGTGCCTACATCAGGTTTCATTAAGTAAATTTATCTTCACCCTCTGTGGGGTGGTGATTCTGTTATAAATGCTTTCCATAAGCAGCTTTCATTTCCGAATCTGAAAGCATGATTCTCTGGCCGGCTTCCGAGTCCTGTACGACTCAGCCCGGGGTCCTTTTCCAAAAGGTTATAGCCACCGCACAACTACTGTATGTATAATCGCCATGAATTTGGTATTCACGTCGCATAATGAGGTCTTTGAACACGTACATGCCGAGAGGATCCTTACAGGAAAATCGTTGCTGAAATATTGCGAAAATCCAACTCCTGACCTTCGTACCAACAAAATCAGGGACAAACTAACTTAAAAATGAAATAAAAAGATCCATCTGCTGGAGGACTTTAAGATCCCATAAATTATATGGTTTTTTTTCTCTCCCTGTATCGTACCTACTGTTTCGGCGGTGAAAGAGGATTAAATAAAAAGGATACTTCCTTGAAATGCAAAGGAGCAAATTTCAGAAAATTCAATATAAAAACAAAGGACCCGTACCGGTGTTGCATGAATCACACAATATTTATTAAATTCAAAACAAAAAAAAAACGACGTGATTTTCATTTTCTTTTTTATCATCCTTCGAAGAAGACGACGAGGACATGAAAGAACTTTCAACAAATGTAAGCTTAACCAGTGTAATTTTTATTTGGAACTCCAGCGGATTATATGGACTTATCTCCTGAAGAACATAATCGGTATTTAAAACTCCACTGCTGGTCATTCCCACAGGATGTCTCCCCCCTATTTGTTGTTTCCCTTGTTTCGGTTTTGTTAGAGATGTTGGAAAGGACATTTTTCTTAGCCCTGTGAATGCTTGTCACAATTCAAGAAGATGATCTCAAATCATAGACGACCAGACTTACTGCTAATTCCCACTGATCATTGGTCTCTACAAAAATAACCTAGAGGAGGGGAACAGGAAGTGAGTAAAAATAATATTAGTAACCATTGTTAAAAATTTCCGAACAAATCTCTCCTTTTGTTAACAGACTCAAGTTGACCTGAATTTCACCTTGTTCAACAGTTAATTAATCAAAAATGCAATTACGTGAGTACGTAAATGAATTTTGTTTATCCTACCCCCGCCCGTGAAGATATTAACTGAGGTCCCTATGCGACTTCCAGCACCAAATTACCAATTGTTTACTGCAAGTCTCCAAAGTTAACTAACACGGAAGATTTTAATCCGCAATTATGGTCCCAAAGTGACAAGAAAGTAGCGAAAAGTTTTCGTTTGAATGCTTGTAGCGTTAAGCCAGAAGGGATTTAAACTGCAAAGTGCACGTAATACAGCTAGGATCTAATAAATACAAGCACACATCGAGGGAAATATTAAAGCTCTTAAATCCAGGATGTACATTGTACACACACATTTTTGAAGCTTCAAGTTAACATGGAATAGAAGCGTTTAGTTAACACGGAAATTATGTAGTCAAGTAATAGACGGGGATGTTTTAAGCTTCTGGAAATATATTATACCATTCCGAATGTAAACCTTTTTCAACAATACACACACTCAAACATATATTTATAGATGTATATAGATAGATCCGAATTCGTACACATTCGTGCATATTAGGGGGCGCACTGTGGTGTTTGTGGGAGAATTAATGTTCCGAGTTTAATTCCTGACATCATTCCTGGTACGCCAATGTTGTATATTATACAGTCACTGTGATTCAGTTTCCTGCTTTTGTTGTTTAAGCCGAGGGCTCTGAGGTATTAGAAGGTAGCGATTTTGCAGGTCGCATTGTTGTTTTGCGGATGAGGGACTCCTCTGTTTTCATTGCTACCAAAAGCATTCGACCGCTCTTGTAATAACACCCCGTAATTATAGCGAAAACTGTAGCAAATATTTTAAGGTTTAGTTTTAGGATTCTTCAGGACTTTCACTTGCAAATGGGCCGCTTTTGTTCAGTGAAATATATTTGGAGTAATAGTACCCTTTTCCGTCCACCGCACAACAAAATTTACCAACGTATTTGGGAAACAATGTGCGTCATATGAAAATTTGAATAACATCCTCAGGGAGAAATTGTTCATTGTTAAGTAAAACTTTCACGATATTCCGATCCTTCCGCAAAAAGGAGCATATAATTGTATTAAATTTTGCAAGAAGTCTTTAAGCATTAACTATAAAAATACGGATATAATACAATTAAATTTAAATGTGTTTTCTTTTCAGTCCTTATTGAGGATTAAAACAATTTCAGTTTGACCAAATTTCAGATGACCGCACAAACACAAATCCAGGAATTTAAAGGTATACGTCAATCCTGACAGCGAAAAAACTCAAAAAGTTCTGCTTTCTGAAACTATGTTGTAACGAGGTCCCGACGAAAAAGGATAAAGTCACAGTTGTCAAAAGCCAACAATTGTATAAAACTGCCAGATTCGATTCTAATTCTCCTAACAAACTCTGTGAAATATAAAGGTCCTTTTCCGAGAAAGTAAGTTCTTAAATTTTTTTTTCTGGTTGAAACATGCCATTTCAAATTAAATGAAATTTGTTTTCAATGACCCGAAGTCCTGGAAATAGAGATTTTCATTAGTACACCAGTTGGTAAGGACGAAGGATTCAATAAGTTTGCTCAGAGATTTCGCAAAGTAACATACGGAAGCAAGGAAGGACACCAACAAATTTTGCTTCATCACTTAATCCTTGTGAAAATTTCTTTTTGTTTGTCACATAACGAAAAAAACATGCTAAATTATTTATAACTAAAATTAAAGATTTCCATAAACTGGTCCTTGTTGGTAAACCGAAATCGTATTGCAAATGATGTATTTTTTTCTAGAAAAAAGAAACAGAAAATTCTTCGCCCCAGTCTATCAAAGTCAATTTTATCCGCTATGTATCTATCTATTTAAGATACGCAAAAAGGATTCATTTCATTTTCCACAGCAAGGAAGAAAGCTGATTTGAAATTAAACAAAATTCGAATGAAGTTTTTGCTGAATAAATAAAAACAATTTAAGAAACGGCAATTAAATGCAAATCGAAAATATAATGGAGTTTTTTTTTTATACTTCTGAAGGACATGTCCAATGTCCATGAAGCTTTTATGTCCTGAGGGCAGTATATACATTGTACATAGCACACAGATTCGATATATAAAATTAGTTTCAGCTCAAGTTCTCATTAAATTTGTCGTTGTTCGTCGCCTGGCAGCAGTGATAATTGACTCGGTCTTAAAAAAGCGGAAAAGGACATTAAGAGGGTGTGTACGTGTGTGTGAGAGAAAGAGAGGAGGGAGAGAGAGAGAGAGAGAGATGGAAAAAACCATAATAATTATGACTTCCTGCTGCGAATTGGATAATTTATAGTAGTAATAAATCTAACAAATTGAAACGTAGATAAAAATATTCCATTCTATCTATAGCTGCAGAATCCTGGGACAACAGTGTGGCACCTTGCATCACTTGCGGCCATTGCTTCTGATTCTGCTGTTGTTGTTGTTGGTTGGTGGTAGTATTTTTGTATTATATAGAACGAAATGAGTGCGAAAATGAGAAAGTGGCTCATATGTGTAAGCGAAAAAAAGTCACCGTAAATTATCAGTGCAAAAATAAACAAAAATTGCTCTCAATAAATTTTCATTGGAACCGGAAGCCGTGCTTCCATGACACGAAATGGCAATAAGAGAACTCGGTCGGGCCTCGCCGAGGGATACCTATTGAAATAATAATAGCACTGTTGGTCGGCTGGTGGCCGCCAGCAGCCCCAATGGAACGCCTGAGCCCCACGGCAAAGGCTACAAGACGACCACCAAAAGTATTCGCACAATAGAACTTAAAATTACAAAAAAAAAAAAAACACATTTAAAAAGCAGTCCATATATTTAAAAAATAAAAAAAAAATATGTGGAGCCAAATTCTGCGGTAACAGGAAAATGGCATACATTTTAGTTGCCTTTCGAGCATATTCTGAATAAAAGAACAGTCGCAGCGGAACAAATTTTATGGATCCGAAATATGCACGCTCTGATTGACCTCTTTGAGTTGCAAAATGCAATCCAAAAAAACTGCTCCAATTATTTAAATTTCGCGAAAAGAATCAACGGAAATTCTCTGCTGGAAATAAAATGCAATGCCCATAGAAGCGAATATTAAAAAACAATTTCACTACCGAAATTATCTTTAAAAACCTGTCAATTTCTGAACTCAATTACCATGATTTACTGAAGCCGATAAAATTCAGAAGGACTCTGTTGAAACCACTCTGAATATGACACGAAATCATCAAAGTCCTTTGTGGTGTCACACCAACAGTAAACATTACAGTAAAAACAAAAGAACTGTCTTAATAAACAATTATAAATGTTGTTTGAATGAATATTATGTTTATTTCGTTGTGAGTGCAGTAAAACAATTCACAATGCGCCAGTAAACCCGGCAGTCGTAAAGGTGTCCTGTTTACGCCTCTTTTATTTGCAATAAAGGATGTGTCTCAATTAGACAGTTGATAAAGTAACCATTAACAAAGGAATCCTTCTTGGGAGGAATCAGTATAAATACATCCACAAGGACAATATAATAACGGCTCTTGAAAATATGTTCACATGGTCACATTTATTCATGAATTTTTATGACAAAAATAATTCCCTTGTTTGTCGCGTAAATTACTTTGTTATCTTCACAATGAAAATATGAACCCGTGTACCCATAAAGTGAATGATTTACGACACCGTCGTTGGCGGGTGGCCGAGGTGGGTGGGGACTGAGATGCGTGGAGGCGTTAAGGAGCAGGACTAATCCAGGCGCTTGGAAAATGTGTACGTAACTACTTAAACGAGTTTCGATGTCAACATATTTTTAAATCCTTTAATGGTTTTAGTATAGCATAGAAATATGTGATTACCATAAATTTTTGTTGCAAAAAGGATTCACATTATCTTCAAAGTAAATAAAGAACTCTCAGTCAACCCTTCATGTTCCTGAAACTCCTTGTTTCAGTATCATTTCTGTTTTAAGAAGAATGTGCCTTCAAGCATCTTTGGTCGAGTACACAGAGCTTTTAGTGGAATGAAAAAAACAAAAACATCCTTTCTAATTAGGTTTTCATTATGTGCGAAATACAACAACAACTAAAAAAACCCTCGCAAAAATACAAAGCACCAACATACAAAAAAAAAAAAAAGAAACACTGAAAAGAACGGCTTCATTCCCAAATAAACAATTCACAAGGATCAGGCATTGCTGGTGTGCTGTAATTTTCTGGAGGAAAGGATTTGTTCTTTCTCCCATTCAGGATCAATGCATGAAGGCACCCGTGAGCACCTCGCTGCGGTAAAGAAACCCCCATGCATCCGTCTCGTCCTTGGGATGGTATTAAAAAACATCCGCAGGAGCTTCTCATCCTGTTCGGAGGCTCCAAGGCTCGAACACCCCGAGGTCTCCTTTTGCTCACATTTCAATTAATAGGTGTTTGTCGGGCGAAATCGAAGCCTAGGGGGCTGAAGATTGTGATAAGTCTAAACATGCGGTTACAGGGGCACATACACGCAGTAGTGCTCCACCCTTATGGGGAGGGATGTGTGGAGCAAAAGCAATTTTGGGCATTTAAATTTTTGATTAAAATGTTGTCATTAAGAAATTTCTTGTGTCTAATTTACCTAATGATAGGATTAGGCTCTGACGTGGATTTACAATGTGCACGAAAACAAAACATTGTCTTTATATTTTCCGTTATTCTCAAAGTTCTTAAGCCCACTCAAAATTTATAAATGCGGAAAACACGCCAAAATTCGCACAGGAACGTGATTAATTGATATATCAGGAGAAAATGAGATTGTTCCTACGTGAAAGGATTCCCAGAAAGTTTCCTCTACACATGTGTTGTTCGCTTTTATCCTGAGGGATAGAAAGGAATTCTCTGTTCTATTTACAGTATTTCTGGAAGAATCCTCAGCGAATAATAGTATAAAGTTATAAAATAACTTTGAACGAATCACAATTAAGGTATGGAAATTAGGGAGATTTCTCAAATTACTAATCCAGGCAGGATCCGAACTGTGGAAAATCCTAGGGTGACAGAAAAAGGATGTCTGGCGGAAAATTTACATCGTAGTGTCGAAATAAAATAAGACACAACTTTATAAAGTTGTTTTCTTAAAAGAGTTTATCTCTCAGGACCTGTTCCATCTTTATTGCGTAATGTATCAAAATGACGTAATGGAAAATGTCCCCACAATTCATTCGAGGGCGTCCTGTTGTGAGGTAAGTTGCAAGTGTTGATCCATTTACCGTTCCACATTTGCATAAACATCAAATAGAAACCGTAACAGATCTAAAGTGACAAGAAAAGTAAAAAGATTGTCAGAAAGTTGCTCGAGTTAATAAATAACTCTCATATTGATCCTAACATTTTACAAATGCCCAAAGTTTGAATTGTTTAAGGGGACATCCCCAGGAATATCAGATTTCTCGCAACGACCTTGCGGAGTTCGTCAAGGATGCAGCGCCACCACGAAGTGTACACAGAAATTTCGCTGATGCCTTCTCTCGCTGTACACGGAGGTGAATGATAACACAAGAATATAAACGATGCCATGGAAATACGGAAGATAAAATCAAGTGCTGAGCAAGCCTGGGACACACCTGTGCTCCTCTCATACATATTTAATAGCAAAAAGTTCCCGGCTGACGTAATGTACCAGGAGCCCTCTACACCTCTATCGGGAACGGCTCGGGTATACAGGACCAGCAATAACTAAGGAAGGCATGTCCTTCTTCACCGGAGGGCCAAATTTTTCAATTTTTAAGGGAATTTCATAAAAGTACCAATGTAGAGTACAAGAAAAAGGATTCCTTCTCCTTTGTTTTATTTTCTCTTATATTTTTATTTTTCGTGGGCTTCGCAGTCTAAAGGGTTTTTGTTGTTGTTTGTGTTGTTCTTGTGAAGAGGAGACGTTCGAGGGTAGTACACAACAAATAAGGAAGACATTCCATTACCTCAAAAAGGAGTTGATAAAAAGTGGTTGACGGAAATTTCTTAACTGTGTAACAGTCTGTTTTTGCTTAAGACGTGCCTAGAAACTTTATCAGTTTATTATTTATTCTGATTTATGTCGCACAAACTGCCGGAGATAATTTCCGTTTTTGCATAGAATTATTACCTTTTGCTGAAACGAAATGCCTCGTCTGCCTTTTGAAATGTTGTCACTGTATAAGTGGATGTACCTTTTTCGAAATCACGATTATATTAAATTCTACTTGAAATTAGATCCTTAAATTTAAAATTGAATAAATTTAGCTCTGGGCCTTTGACAATCGCATTAATCCAGCAACATGAATTGAGTACTTAAAGTAATTTGAACTAATGATCAGTAACAATTTTTTAATAAGCATCTAAGTAAAATATTAAAATTACAATATATAAAATAATTTGGCAACATTTTGTTACGTGAAACGAAAGACTGAAGCAGGAAACCTTCAAACGGACATTCCAATTTGGAATACTTAATACTGGGAATTGTTCACAAATCCATCTCTGTAATATAATCAAAATCAGTGCACGTGTAATGGACTGGGCGTTTAGACAAAAAAGAAATATATTTATGCACTAATGTTGTATAGTGTCTGCGAATAATCATGGAGGTACTGATACTCCCTACATTATATATTTATTGTAGAAGAAACAGGCAACAAGTACTTACGTCATTACGTGCACATATTATTCACCAATCCACGGAATTGAGCTTTCTCGTACTAAAGTTCGGCTTCAAAAGCACCATAAAGTCAACTTTCGTAAACTAAACACAAACCTATCGGACTTGGAGCATTCATGTTTATTGTTTAATGCCTTAATGAATTTATTGAACCTTAAAATATGGTAAAAAAAACCATCCAAAAGAAAACTGCAGCTGTAATTAACTCAGCCAAGCGATTGACGTCTTTGTGTATTTAACTTGCAAAGCTTGCGAACAGTGCCACCTGCATGAATTTCTTTCCGACGATTAAGTTCCGCATTCTATTACATAACTTTGCACTATTACATAACTTCAAGCTGCAACGATATGGGCTTTTATGGGGCTTAAACTATTGAAACGCCTAAAGTAGTGTAACCGATCCCTTAAATTAAAAATTAGTCAGGAAATGCATGAAAGGTTTTCTACACTGGGTATTATTTTAATTTACTTTAATTTTTTACTAATGCAATGCGTATACACGTATAACAGTTTTAACCAAGCCTCTAACCAACTCAACGATATTTCTCACAAATTTCTCAAAGGAGATATTCAGCACTTAACGTACAGGTCCGCTGGAACGAAAATGGATCGAGCCTGTGCTAATACATTTTTGAGTATAGCCAGACAGAAACAAGAAAATATTTTCTTGGCTGCGGCGTAGCGTACGTAAATTCCTCTACTGTTTATGTACACGAAATTTCTTAAAAGCTACAAAGTTCTTAATCTGAATGCAATGGTGAGTTTTTTATTCTCATAGTTGTGGAATTTAACCCCCGGGGTAAATATTCTGATAACTATAATACATTGTGGAACGTATTGTCAACGTCGGATGGAAGTACTTGCTATGTTCAGCTAAAAAAAGAAAAACCAACGAAAATGGAAAGAACGTGATGAAAGGTAAATATAACAAAAAAAAATTTAATTTTTCAAAAATTGCTCGTGGCCCGTGAACTATTGTAATATTTTTATATTTCAGTATTCAGTAAATTCAGAATTTTGAACAATTTTCGTTATTTTTGTTATACATCTTTTTTTGACTATGTTCTTCCTGCCAGTTTTTAAATTTCATTTCATTTATTGCAATTTATTTACAATGACCAGTACTTAAACTAATACAAGTTGCTTATGTATATTCTTATTAATCTAGTTATATTATGTAGCAAACAGTGCAAAATTGTTGTACCCCTTAACTATGATTTGATCTGCTTGTTCTGACCTCTGACGTGGACTCTCACCATCAGATCAACTCCGCCAAGGCGACCGTGACAGGTCTCATGTTGTCCGACCACGAGGCCTTGATGTTTTTCAAGTTAGGTGCTCCTGTGCTCCTTTATGGTTTTTACAAAACAATGTTTGTCGATTAGTAACACCACTATTAACAACTACTATAGTTATTTACCAAACTAATCAAATTAAAATTAAGTCTAATTTCTTAAAATTATCTTAAATATTATTAGATGAAATGGATCTGCAAATGAAGAAAATATTTTTAAAAAAATGATTTAAACCAAATTAAAAAAATTCTTTTCTTACTGACAATGAGTGGGTGAGAACTTTGTTTTTCTAATGCCTCGAACTGTTTGAGGAATATATCGAAGTCGGGCTTCAACATCTTTCAGCTGCTGCACCGGCATTACGGGCAATACCATACGTCTTCAGGAAGTTGTCCTGGGCTGGGATAAGCACCACGCAATGGAGATGAAACCAGCGATATCTGCAGAAGTCAAATGCGCCCGATATCATCCGGCCGCAAGATATCTACGAGAAACGTTTAATTGCTTGAAAAAGTTATTTTAATAAGTTAAAAGTCCGATTTAAGAAGAAGATAGGGTGGATCAAAGCAATATGGTAAGTGGGAAAGGCAAAATCAGCCGTGGGAGGAACAGGCAAACTCGCCTAAAGGGGGACACGTGCAAGTTGATCTTGTCAAACTCAGCTCTTACACATGCGTGTACTTTTAGGCAACATACTCAATGAGAGCGTCAAAAAATGGGAAGGGAATCCTATGGGTGTCAACCCTCCTGAAAGGCAAAGTTTATTTATACATGCGCGGAAGTGGGGGAGAAGAGAAACTCGATTCTCGTTATAAGTGTGATATCTCCAGGGATTGTTGTGGTCGGCCGTGCTGAAAACCAAACGCCTGGCCGTCGACCATGATGTGCTCAGTCCATTGAACCCTGGCGACAAGGCCAAGGTCAGCTGAGACACATCAGTGGCAGCACTAGTCGCCTGCACGGACACGCACATGCGCCCAACGCATGCCTTCTAGAGGTTAGCTGAGCACGAATTCGGAAAAACAACGTGCTTCCGGCGAAACTTCTAGAAGGCTGACACGCATGTGTGGGTGAGGGAAGCCATGTGGGACGACTGGCGACGGGCACCGGCGCGGCTGACGGCAGTTGGTTGGACCGACCGCAACATTTAAAAAGCTAATCTAGTTTAATTAAGTTAGTAAATTGGCATATCATTGACAAAAATTCAAGCTACACCTTAGTTAGGAAATTATTTGTTCATTGGAAAACTGATTGTTTAAATTAATTGTTATTGTAAATAAACATAAACGGTAACACTTAACCCGAGCACTTTCACAGTCGATGTCGAGATGTAAAGTTCGTTAGCCAAAAAGAACAAATGCAGTTAACCGTAAGTGGCAATGTTCTAGAATATTGGAGAGCTCGAATGGTATGCGGTATACGGTAATTAGTCAGTTGTGAAAAAGAATTGATCAGACTAGCAATAGTGAAAGTGCTCGGGAGAAGTGTGATCTGCCGCTTGAATTGAACTCAAAGTGTGAGATTTTTTTGGAACCCTTTGAACTCTTTCAAAGCTTACGCAAAGGGCGCAGATTGTTTCGAACCCTATTCAAAAGTAAACATGGTCCTTCGAGCCGGATTTGAACCAGCGACCTATGGATGTTGATGGTGCATTGGAGGAAGCGTGTGCACTGGTAGGTGAAATAGTAAACAAGTCCTACCCTGGCATTATGGTCCGTCACAACGGTGAGGATGACCCAACAAGCCGATACGATTACTCTGAAACGGGAGGCGCATATGCTGTTGCGTACAATGGAGCAGATAAGAAAGCCAAGGTATATATTGACACTGGTAACGTAATTCAGGGACTAGTGTTTCCACCTGAATGGGGAAAAGTGCCATATGCGGTTAACATTGCTCCCACTGCGGGCCAACAACAAGAGTTCTTCCGCCGCAAAGAAAATGGGAAAAACAACACCCCCGTCTATGGGTTTACATTTTCCAGACTCAGTCCGATGGATAGGGGGACTTCGGCCTACATGGAAATGGTAGATGACGTCGAGAACACAGAGACGTTGACATCACATGCTTGGATATGCCATGTGAGTAAAACTCATGCGTCAGCTGACGATATCAACAAAAAGGAGTGTTACCCCCGGTTAGACTTGAAGGACGTAGACCATGATGGGAGATGCCACCAAGGGATACGTGTAAAAATGCATTCGACAACCCATTTGGCAGCCCAACGTATTCGTGTACCACATCGACCTCGGTGCTCAGATTGGGTGTGATCATGGGATTTATTAGTAATGCACACGATAATATTAAGTTCGGCACACAGGATGGTATTGAATGTTACATGTTGAATGTTGATGTTTATTTGTTCTTATTCCTTTTCGTTCATTACATAACTCTTACTAAAGCTAATAAACTTATCATATTCAATAAAGTACCTTTTCATTTTGTCACTCCCGGTCGCGATGCTTTTTATTTAAATTTGAAATCTGTAGGTTTGGTTCCATCTACAATAATATTCACATTCAAATCTCCTTTTGTTGAAATTGATTTGGTTCGTACAGCCATCAACACATCACCATCTTGGGCTGGAAATATTTTTTCTTTGTTTTCACAAGTTCCGACAGTTTATACTTCTAAGGGTCTGTACACTCTCGAATATCACATGGAGGGTGAGGATGTGAAGTTTGAATCTCTCTGTTCGGAGTGTGATTCTATGAAGCCTTTTGCGTCCTTAACCGTGAAGTTTGAACATTGGCACCATCATGTTGAGGACGTGCTTAAATCTTTAATTTATCGTCGGGTGGAGAGCGATTTGATGCATATGAATATTTCTATGCATCTCTTGATTACGGTTAGCATTTTTGAATCTGAACAATTCGATATTACCTATAAAAATGTAGGCGCCGTTATCGGCCCCCAAAAGTTGTATCTTCGTCGTTATGTGAATTTTGTTCATTCGGTCGCTTCTCTAATTGATAGGTTTGATTTCTTTTATTTTTATACTGCTAGTAATCCGGCTTTAGTTTGGTTTTGCTATAGAAATGCTCATTCTAATGAGGTGTATCATACTAACGAAGTTATCAGTGAGACGCCTGACGCGACGGAATTTTCATGGCCTCCGATTCTAATTGAACCTTCGACATCAACTGCGATTTATCCCAATACAGTTTCCACCACCACTCCATCGCCTCTTACACCTTCATCTTCTCAGTCCTCTATTGAAATAATCCACAATTGGGATAGTTATTTAAATCTTTCGGTTCAACCAATTGAGGTTAATCCCTTAACAGTCTCTTTCAAGATTCCGGAGGTCACCGTTCATCATACTGGCATACCAAGTGAAATTACATTAACTAATGTGAAGAGTAAGTCTGCCTTTGATATCCTTTCTGATTTAGCTGAAAAGGGTTTCGACGTTTATAAGGATGCGAAGGGTGGTACTATTGACAAATTGTCAAATTTAACTTCTTCAGTACTATCGTTGCCAAAAGGGGATTCTCAGGCTTTTAAGGACCTTACGCTCTCTGAGATATTGAATGATCCGGTTTCTAAAAGGAATATTCCTTCAAAAATTAAAGATAAATTGTCTAATATTACACTAACAGATTTAATGTTGGCGGGTAATGTGATGAGTGATTCATTCGGCAAAGGTTGTTCGGTTGTTGTTAATAATAATATGAATTTATCTACACCTTTAAATCCAGTATATTGTAATTGTACTGAGAGTGATGAGGCAAGTGAGGATCGGCCTAATTCTACAACTTCTGAAACCATGAATTATGTTACGTCTTTCTCTGTGACATATTATAATTCTTCCAAATTAATTGTTCCTTACAGTAAATTGAATCTTTCTGATCGAGTTCTATTGGAATCATTGATATTGAAATATAGTGAAGATTCGCTTTTGGTTCCTTCTGATTCTAAATCCTTTGGTTCAAAAAATATTGTCGTTCCTCGCAGGTATAGGAGAGAGATTGATAATACTACCACAAGAAAACCTCATTTTCACGGAAGTTTTTCACGATATAGAACTGTTCCACCTCCTAGTCTGCGTCCACCTCACACGGGTGAGTTTGTTAGGTATCAATTAATTGATGTAAGATCTCCAGAATTAATAAAGAATTTAACCTTTTCTAATGGGCAAGTTTTTGATTTCACGAAGATTACTTTGGTGTTGATGAAGTCCAATTTTACCTATTATTTTACAACTTCCGCTGGTAGTTATGACGACCTCGAATCCTTTTATTCATATTTGATTGAGGGAATTGGTTTCGATAGAGCCTTCTCATTGTTACTGAGATCGACAAGTTCTACCACGGTATCTGCGGGTAACGCTGAATATATAGCTCAACTTTTGGTTAAATCGCATCATGCTATATCCACACATGCTTTGAAGAGTCTTGTGTCCGTTTCAATTCCGAATGCTTCTTTACCTAGATTTTCTTACGATTTGATCAGTCCAAGTTTTCTTTCTGATTTTTCTGATCAGGATATTTCAAATTTCTCCGATTTGTTGTTCAGATTACCATCATCCGATAATGAGAAGAGTAGAATTATAATCGAAAAGTTAAAATCATTTTTTAACAGATATCCTGATAAGGGACTTTTGGTTAATTCTTATATCCCACTGACTACGTACTACGAATATAGTTCACCTTCCAATAAAAAGGCTCTTACGGATCAGCTTAAGCTGAATTAAATTTATTCTCTCTCTTTTCATTATTATGACTACTAACGTTCAATTGGGTGTTCATTATTCGACAACTTGTTGTGGTCGGCCGTATTGAACATCAAACGCCTGGCCATCAACCATGATGTGCTCAGTTGATTGAACTCTGGCGACAAAGCCAAGGTCAGCTGAGGCACATCAGTGGCAGCACTATTCGCCTGCACGGACACGCACATGCGCCCAACGCATGCCTTCTAGAGGTTAGCTGAGCACAAATTCGGAAAAAACAACGTGCTTCCGGCGAAACTTCTAGAAGGCTGACGCGCATGTGTGAGTGAGAAGAGCCGTGTGGGACGACTGGCGACGGGCACCGGCGCGGCTGACGAGTCAGTTGGGAAAAGACAATCAGAACGAGCGATCGCGGGACACATAAAGGAAACGAACAAAAGAAAAAAACCGAAAAAAAAGGGGAATAAGGTAATAAGAAAACAAACTAGTGAATTTCTGAATTTCGTGGTAAGGTTAACAATTCCAAATAAGGTCCGCGCCGCTTCGAAATAGTGTGAAAATTTATCACTTTTGCGCGGAAATTCTCGCGTGGAAAAGTTAGTTGCAGCACGCAAACTTCCGTAACTGTGCTATTGTGCCCCAGTGGCGGTCCCAATATTGAACGAGGCGTGAAGAAAAAGAAAAAAAAAACCAGTGAAAAGGCCTTATTCCAAGCGGAAAATACCCGCCGGCCCAGAAAAGTGCCTTCGAAGTGCTCCCGTTCAACCAGTACGTGCTCACCTCACGTGATCAGTTTTGGTGGAAAGTGACGTGTTCAACGCTTGGCGGACGAGCGGCGCCTTGTCCCCAGGACAGGATACCACCGACAGGACGACGAATCCCCCCCCCCCCCCCCCCCCCAGACGAGCGAGACGAAGGAAGAACATAGGACCCCGGCAAGTCCGACCCAAAATAAACATACATTTGTCGTTTTCTTTTTTTTGTTGTTTGCATTCGATTTTCTTTTCTTTGCTGTTTTAGTTATAAGTTTATTTAGTGTCAGGAATTTCGTTCCGACAGTGGAACTCACTGTTCTCGAGCGTAACTTTGCATTTGTTTTCAGTTCGAGTAGCTATTCTAGCAAAGCTCCGACAATCTCCCTTTTTATTCCGTATAGTGTAAGTTTGCTTCAGAAATACGTTGTCAAGATCGTTGTAAGGGGGAGAAAGCCCCTTCTTGCGCTGCGATATCCCTTACAGAAAAAAAAAAAAAAAAAAAAAAAGAAGAAAAGAAAAGAAGGTAAAAGAAACAAAATAATCGTCGAAACCCAGAGAAAGAAATGTGGCCACAGTTCTCCCCTCTGCGCACCCAAAAAAATTAAATTGCATTGGTATCTGCTTTTATCACAGAATTGTAGTGCGTGCGCCGGAATTCGGGCCTCCTCACCCCAGAAGTTATTTAGTTATTTAGTTTCTTTTTTGTTGTGTTGACAGGGGATTGGTCGAAGAATTTGTACTAGTGTTGAAAGTTCACAGTAAAAGAAAAAAACATCAGATGAGTAAATTTATATCTAAATTTAGGTGAGCGAAATAAAAATGAATTATATGGGTTAAATTTAATCCTCGAGTCTTTCTCTCTCGACGCCTCGTTCCCCGTTTGATTTTGTTTCAGCGCATGAGCGCTTAACTTTTTGTTCCAGCGGGTTGACACCAACGAAGGATTCCCTTCCACAAAATGGGCAAGGAGGGAATAGAGGGAGGACAGAGGGCTGCCCAAGGGGATAACTCCATCTAATCCCCCCTCAGCACAGGTAAGTTGTGACATGTCTCCCCCCCGTACTGTCATTTGCCCCTTTTACCCTTCGCGATTTTCGTCGTTTCCCTTCGCGCGAGATTTCGTTGCGCGGGATGAAGCCTGGGGACGGCGAGGGAGTTTTGGCTACCCCCCCACACTACCGCGATGCTAGCCGAACAAGCGCGCGCCTCCCACTGCTGTCTCCGGGGGAAGTATTTTAGCCGGGTACTTCCTGGCAACAGCCGCTTCATCGAGGCTGATTTCTGTCGGATGAAAGGATCATCCTGTAGGAATCAGCCTCTGCTTGCATATTTGCAGGCACCAAAATTTTGCTTCGCAACATAAAGTGGCGCCCAACGGGGTGTCCGAATGTTGGAAAAAAGGAATTTGCAACAAACTTTGAATCAATCTCTAAAAAATTATTTCATATCACGGTTGATTAGGGATTCCCAAATCACTTATAATTTTTCAATATTACTAAATTTGGATGTTTACATCAATTTGTTCCCTGCTCCTCATACTTTTGAATCCGTGTTTGTTCTAAATTGCGATAAGTTCAAAAGATATTCATTGTCGGGAAGAAGTTTCTTCCTTCTTGACAGAGATTATACATCATATTTTATTGTGAGCGATTTCCGTCAATTGTTGGTGGAAACAAGACTCAGTTTTGAAATCGATTCAGTGGGAATAAAATTCAATCCTAATCATGCCTTATGGTTGGCACACAGAGGCCTATCTCCTCCAAACCCACCATTGGATGGAGTACACAGCTTACATGAGAGTAATTAACTCATTTAAATTTAAAAGCTTTTCGGTTAAGGCTGTTCGCGATCAAATGATACGACTTTAGCCAATCTTCAAATGGATATGCCTTTTGGAATTCAAACCCGATTCCCTGATAATAAATTGTTTGTTGATCTATCTCATAGTGTGCCTAGTAGATTGATGAATCAACTTGCAAAGGCACTTGATTTTTCTGATAGACAAACTGAGAAAGGTAGAATGTCAATAGATGCGGAGAAAGATCGTGGTTATAGTAATTTTGAGGATGCGAAAGTGGCCTTTTACACAACGATTAATGCTATAATTGATTTGGTCGGACCTTTTCCTATTGAAGCTGCTCATGTTTTTGGAATTTATACGCGTGACTCTTTTGAAGCGGAACATTCGTTAGTGTGGACATAATAATATAAAATTTTCTATTTGTAGATAGGTTGACCCCTTGAGAAAGGTGAGACCTGTATTAAGAAAAACTCAAAAATCAAACTTGATCAGGTTTCTTAGTAATTCTTCCTGGTCATTTCATTTCCGAATTACAATAATTTCATTTAGGTTTTAAAATTTTCCTTTGGGTTCTAATTTGCTTCCCTACCTTAACTTTGCTTAAATTTCTTTAAAATTTCTTTTCATTTCATTAAATGAACAACCTGGGTGTGTTCCTCTCCGGCGTAAATACACTCTTCCAATCACGAAGCGATCTTGAACTTCGCATGTGGATTGGATATGATGAAGAGTTTGAGTCCACCCGTACGACAGAATACCGCAAACTAATTACTGATGTTAGTTCGGGTTTAATAGTTCCAACAAACATGAACACTCTCCGAGCCCTACCTTGTAACAGATATGAAGGGGCGACTGCATGTTGGTCTGCTATTGACAAATACTATGGCATCATGCCTCGCGAACTTGGGTGGATGAGCCATCAACCGTGGCCATTCTTTCTGTTCTTACAGATGATTGAGAAGATCGGACTTGAAGTCGGTGGTGCGGATAACAGCGATTACCGAGGTATGACACCTGAGAACATGACCTTTGAGGGGATGTTGTTCAAGAACAATGATAATGGGGCAACAGCCATATGCTCAGGCAGTATTGATTTTGTCCGCAATTCACCGAGTTTATATGTTAAGGGATACTGGAAGCCAGGGAGAAACTGCCCTGTATGGGTTGACCAGTGGGAAATCTTGTCTAATACATGGTTTATCCAGAACGTCGATACTAAGGACAGATACTGTACAAATATAAATACAAAAGTATTTCAGTAATGATTTTTCATATTTTACATTAAAATCCGCTGCTTCTTTCTGGATGGTCCGTCTCCCTAACTTGTTCCAAAAAGTACAATCTTAAAACTAAACTAATTGCTTATTTCTCACATTAGTTTGATATGTCAAAAAATAAACAATCTACACTTTCATATTATCTCTACACAATGGCTAAATTTTTCCAGAAGAATATGATATTCCACACGAATAAATTTATTCCGATCTGCATACTATGCTTTAACGTTTTGTGAACAATATTTTTTAAAATTTCCTTTTCATAAAAATAAATTCAAGGTTTAATTAAAAAATTTATATGTTATGGCTTAGACCAGGGGTAGGCAACACTGTGACCCCTATTGCATCTTTAAAGGTTTCTCATTTGTTGGCTAAGAAAAAGCCTTTTGTAGACGAGGAAATAATAAAGGAAGCCTTCCTAACAGCTGCTGATTCTTGGCAAGGATTCTGATATTTGGCAAGGAGGGGATAGAGGGTGGATAGGGGCGCCGAAAGGGGACATTACCATCTTCGTCCCCCCTCAGTGCAGGTAGGTGCGGGTTTTTCTCCATGTTTTCGTGGTTATTTAGCATATTGCGAATGAAAAATACAGTCCAAACCCGAATGTTCCGGGACGACCGACCGCAACATTTAAAAAGCTAATCTAGTTTAATTAAGTTAGTAAATTGGCATATCATTGACAAAAATTCAAGCTACACCTTAGTTAGGAAATTATTTGTTCATTGGAAAACTGATTGTTTAAATTAATTCTTATTTTAAATAAACATAAACGGTAACACTTAACCCGAGCACTTTCACAGTCGATGTCGAGATGTAAAGTTCGTTAGCCAAAAAGAACAAATGCAGTTAACCGTAAGTGGCAAAGTTCTAGAATATTGGAGAGCTCGAATGGTATGCGGTATACGGTAATTAGTCAGTCGTGAAAAAGAATTGATCAGACTAGCAATAGTGAAAGTGCTCGGGAGAAGTGTGATATGCCGCTTGAATTGAACTCAAAGTTTGAGATTTTTTTTGAACCCTTTGAACTCTTTCAAAGCTTGCGCAAAGGGCGCAGATTGTTTCGAACCCTATTCAAAAGTAAACATGTTTGTTTGTTACTGTGGTGCCCCGCTCGGGGCCTCTTCGTTTGGGGCCGCCTGAGGCTGTCTGTTTTCAACCGCTTCATCGATACGTTGTATGGCGTTGCATACGATCGGGGTTAGTGCTCCAACAGCCGCACCAGCAGGCCCTAGGGGCCACCAAGGGTAGGCTCCAATACGAACTGTTTGGCAAATCGCAACACTTCGTTGGGTGGGTCGGGATATTTAAGGGGTGCCATGCGGTATGCAGCAAGATAACCACTACGCTCCTTGTGGAAGGCGGAGATGATAACTGCCACCATACATGAGTCATCCGTATCCAATATCGGGTATTTTACACTTAGAGCCAGTGTATTTGTACAGTATCTGTCCTTAGTATCGACGTTCTGGATAAACCATGTATTAGACAACGTGCATCCGCCTTCCGCTTTGCATGGCTTAACTTTCAGCTTAAATTAGTCTTTGCTGTTGTTTTTTTTTTTGTAACATATACATAGTTTAGTTTCTTTTATATTCTTTTTCTTCCAATTGCAATCGATTGTTTCATTTGTGCAGAAAATGTAAAGTGCAGTGTTTAAAAACATCACCCAGAACGTCCAATCCCGGGAAGATATCCAGGCACTAGCTTGTCCATAAATAATTTGAGCCTTCTCAAATTACCTAAGACCGTGGATTCGGCAATTTTATATATAAAATGAGTACACCGCAAGCTAATGATGTTAGTGAGAAAGATTCTCACCAGGCAGGTTCCTATAGATGGAACCAGACTAACTGGGGACGTCAGAGGGGCCCCAAGCGACAGAACACCATACCAAAGACTAATGTGTATGTGGTCCTAAACCTACAGGAAAACTAGAATTTCCTCAGCCTGGCCAGTACTTGTCTAAGACAAGTTCCGAATTGAAGAACGATCCTCTATCTGATTCTTCATACTTCTCAAATCCATCTGAGGAGTTTACGGCTTTGGCTAACCGAGAAAGAATCTTCTCGGGCGCGAACGCATTGCCGGCAATATCGAGGGAGATTAGGAACACAGTTAAGGCCATTAATCCATCTTATGGTAAGACAGTTCCCGAATCTGTCCACGATTATTATTTCGCAATTCTTACCCTCGCCAGATTATTGACCCTTCATAAGGCCAATGGTGGTAAAATCACTTATGGCGAGGAGAACTTTATCGAACAAATTCAGAATGCGAAGTGCCGAAATCGTTCTCGTTATATCTTCAAGGTTTCGGAGATGCTTAGTAGGCGGAACGCAAAGTCCTTGACGACGTTACCAAGGCATCGAACGACGAAAGAAAGACCGAAGAAAGAATGCATCTTTTTTTTGTGATACCATAAATGAGAAAAATAAAAAGCGATCTGAAGTAACGCGTATGAGAACTAAACAAGAAAACAAGACGATTACTAGGGGGCGTCCCTTAGAAGTTCAACTAGGAAACTAAGTGTATAAAATTTGAAGTTTTTTTTTTCTTTTTCCTTTTTGGTAACGGTATCATAGAATCTTTAAAGTCAACCAAGCCATGCAATTCCTTTAAGTAACGAAGTAAGCAAAATAAATGAATTGTTAATTGTTGAATCTGCGGAGTTTCTCTCCCCTTCCCCTTTTTGAAGCATGCCTAAATAAATTTTGATTTTCAGAGGGGGTTGACACTTTAAGGATTCCCAGCCCACACTTGGACATGGAAGGGAATAGAGGGTGGATAGGGGTAGTCCCAGGGGACTTCAACATCTTCGTCCCCCCTCAGTGCAGGTAAGTCCAGCGATGTTTCCCCCCGCTCTTGTCGTTTGTTTCCTGACCTGATCGCGGTTTTCGCTATCCTATCGCGCGAGATCTTCGTTATGCGGGACGAAACCCTGGGCTGCGAGGACGTTTTGGCAAAACCCCCCCACACCTACTGCAATGCTAGCCGTCAAGCTCGCGCCGTTCACTGCGGTCCCAGGGGGAGGCAACTTAGCCGGGTGCCTCCTGGCAACAGCTGTTTCGTCGGGACTGACATTTGGCGGCTGTATGGAACATCCTCCAGGTGCCAGTCCCTGCTAGCATTTACGCTAGCACCAATCTGCTATACAACAGTCCTTTTTTTACCAACTTTAGGTTTACATAACCTAATATATGTAGTCAAAAATGTCACTGCTAAGAGAAACAACAGCTGATTGAGCTGTCACAAAATACTGAGGTTAACAACGATATGAAGTTAACCTCAAAAGTTAACCTGACAATGTAAAAAGAAGCGGAAGGCGCAGAGAAGTAGAAGCGCAGGAAATTGAAAGATGTCAGAGTGACAGAAAAATGTCAAATTCATTCGATATTGAATCGCCAAAGAGATAGGTTCGCTAAATATTAGTGTTCGCTATTAATTGTGGAATGGTAGAAATAAATGTTAGAGGAATTCGATGTTGAACCGCAAGACAAGTCGTACGTAAAAAAGATAGAAATGTATAATCTTTAAACACTAGTAATGAAAGAAAATGTAATGTTTGATTAGAGGAAATTTGAAGTGTTATTTAGAAGAAAAATAAAGTGTTTAGAAGATAAAACGAGTTGTGAATTTTGTGAGAAAAAGAGGAAATTAAGATCCAGAAAAAGTTTTACTACCTATAATATGTTGAATTTATACGCTTATATAATTTTTTCAGATTGAACTTGATTTTGAAGTCCTTTTTCCTCAGAAGAGCACTTTGTTGTTTAAAAAGGGGCCCACATTTTTTGAAAAGTGTTCAGATTTGCTGAAATGCGCACTGCGAGATCCTTCAAGCAAAAATCTACTTTTGTCTGTTTTTAATGGTAATTAAACCTACAGTGTTAAACTCCACTAAAAAAGGAAGTCCACAGTGTGGCATATATATAAATACATACCGGTGACTGGTTAAAGCTTATAGCCGAAGAAAATGAATAATCGTAATATGCAATACCGCAATAGCGAATAATAATAGGAATTCTCGAGGAAGAGAAACCTACAATAACAATAGCCAAGATTGGCGTCAGCGAGAAGACTGTAGGGAGGCACCGAGAACAGTAAAGAAGACCCTCCTGCAAGAAAACAGGTCCTGCAAATAGTAGATCAAGTCTTTGTACTTTGTTGTGGTCGGCTCAGCTGTGAGGAAGTCTCCGAACAATTGACAGGAAAGAAATTACCTCACAGCTGATCGAATTCCCTACCCAACAAAAACTTCACGGCATCACCGGCGGGGAAGCGAACAAAACAATTCATGACGTACTAGAGGCAGAAATTAACTTCTGCACAACGTGCATCCGCCTTCTAGAACATTCTCAAGCCTGCAGGGCCACCGCGGTAAGCTCGCTAGAAAAGTACGATCGCAAGCCTATCAAACTCAAATATAAAATAACCGTCCGCCCCAGCCGAAATAGTTCACATAGACGTATTTTACTCCCCCGAAAACACCTTCTTCCTTACATTTACAGATAAATTCAGCAAGTTTGCACACGCAATTCACAATTCGCAAACGAAAAGTCCTATCGTGGAGTTTATAATTAATCCATTCGCATAGGGTGATGTTTCGGAATATATGAAAAACAATTTTGGCATAGAAAATTACGCTGAATTAGAGCTGGAAATAATAACCATGAAGAACAACTTGAGCCTGAAATCATACATGAGGGACGAAAACTTTTAGAATATTGTTGATGAAAATATATATCCTATTTTAAAGGCATTATCTCTTAAATACGTAACGTAAATTTGGACCATTCTATTAGAACAGGTACTTTAAATTATGAGCCAGATTTCTTCAAGTTGTCAGAAAAAAACAGAAGGCCAAGGATCGCACTAATAAATTCGTGACTAATGGTCGTAATGTCTATTATTGAGTGTATGTATGCCTCATTTAAATACATCTTTTTTTGTCCTTGTGTAACATTTTATTTTCGTTAACTATTCATGCGCCCTTCATAAATTAATAAATAATAAGGAATAAATTATTTTAGAATGAGCCGTTAGGCTGAATAAGGTTGCCGACTTAGACTATAAGAAGCTTTGTGCGAAGGAAAAAAGAAAATGAAGTGAGACTGTGTAACAGTAGGGCGCAATACAGACGCATTCTAATCGTCAAATTAGTATTATATATTTGGAATAAACGGTAAATTACTTTGTTTAAGGGCGTATTTTATCATAAGCAAGTCCGCACAAAATAATGTACCTACATTTAATCATAGTATTTTAATTGTAGCCCCCCCCCCCCCCCCGACGAGCGAGACGAAGGAAGAACATAGGACCCCGGCAAGTCCGACCCAAAATAAACATACATTTGTCGTTTTCTTTTTTTTGTTGTTTGCATTCGATTTTCTTTTCTTTGCTGTTTTAGTTATAAGTTTATTTAGTGTCAGGAATTTCGTTCCGACAGTGGAACTCACTGTTCTCGAGCGTAACTTTGCATTTGTTTTCAGTTCGAGTAGCTATTCTAGCAAAGCTCCGACAATCTCCCTTTTTATTCCGTATAGTGTAAGTTTGCATCAGAAATACGTTGTCAAGATCGTTGTAAGGGGGAGAAAGCCCCTTCTTGCGCTGCGATATCCCTTACAGAAAAAAAAAAAAAGAAGAAAAGAAAAGAAGGTAAAAGAAACAAAATAATCGTCGAAACCCAGAGAAAGAAATGTGGCCACAGTTCTCCCCTCTGCGCACCCAAAAAAATTAAATTGCATTGGTATCTGCTTTTATCACAGAATTGTAGTGCGTGCGCCGGAATTCGGGCCTCCTCACCCCAGAAGTTATTTAGTTATTTAGTTTCTTTTTTGTTGTGTTGACAGGGGATTGGTCGAAGAATTTGTACTAGTGTTGAAAGTTCACAGTAAAGGAAAAAAACATCAGATGAGTAAATTTATATCTAAGTTTAGGTGAGCGAAATAAAAATGAATTATATGGGTTAAATTTAATCCTCGAGTCTTTCTCTCTCGACGCCTCGTTCCCCGTTTGATTTGGTTTCAGCGCATGAGCGCTTAACTTTTTGTTCCAGCGGGTTGACACCAACGAAGGATTCCCTTCCACAAAATGGGCAAGGAGGGAATAGAGGGAGGACAGAGGGCTGCCCAAGGGGATAACTCCATCTAATCCCCCCTCAGCACAGGTAAGTTGTGACATGTCTCCCCCCGTACTGTCATTTGCCCCTTTTACCCTTCGCGATTTTCGTCGTTTCCCTTCGCGCGAGATTTCGTTGCGCGGGATGAAGCCTGGGGACGGCGAGGGAGTTTTGGCTACCCCCCCACACTACCGCGATGCTAGCCGAACAAGCGCGCGCCTCCCACTGCTGTCTCCGGGGGAAGTATTTTAGCCGGGTACTTCCTGGCAACAGCCGCTTCATCGAGGCTGATTTCTGTCGGATGAAAGGATCATCCTGTAGGAATCAGCCTCTGCTTGCATATTTGCAGGCACCAAAATTTTGCTTCGCAACATAAAGTGGCGCCCAACGGGGTGTCCGAATGTTGGAAAAAAGGAATTTGCAACAAACTTTGAATCAATCTCTAAAAAATTATTTCATATCACGGTTGATTAGGGATTCCCAAATCACTTATAATTTTTCAATATTACTAAATTTGGATGTTTACATCAATTTGTTCCCTGCTCCTCATACTTTTGAATCCGTGTTTGTTCTAAATTGCGATAAGTTCAAAAGATATTCATTGTCGGGAAGAAGTTTCTTCCTTCTTGACAGAGATTATACATCATATTTTATTGTGAGCGATTTCCGTCAATTGTTGGTGGAAACAAGACTCAGTTTTGAAATCGATTCAGTGGGAATAAAATTCAATCCTAATCATGCCTTATGGTTGGCACACAGAGGCCTATCTCCTCCAAACCCACCATTGGATGGAGTACACAGCTTACATGAGAGTAATTAACTCATTTAAATTTAAAAGCTTTTCGGTTAAGGCTGTTCGCGATCAAATGATGACGACTTTAGCCAATCTTCAAATGGATATGCCTTTTGGAATTCAAACCCGATTCCCTGATAATAAATTGTTTGTTGATCTATCTCATAGTGTGCCTAGTAGATTGATGAATCAACTTGCAAAGGCACTTGATTTTTCTGATAGACAAACTGAGAAAGGTAGAATGTCAACAGATGCGGAGAAAGATCGTGGTTATAGTAATTTTGAGGATGCGAAAGTGGCCTTTTACACAACGATTAATGCTATAATTGATTTGGTCGGACCTTTTCCTATTGAAGCTGCTCATGTTTTTGGAATTTATACGCGTGACTCTTTTGAAGCGGAACATTCGTTAGTGTGGACATAATAATATAAAATTTTCTATTTGTAGATAGGTTGACCCCTTGAGAAAGGTGAGACGTGTATTAAGAAAAAATCAAACTTGATCAGGTTTCTTAGTAATTCTTCCTGGTCATTTCATTTCCGAATTACAATAATTTCATTTAGGTTTTAAAATTTTCCTTTGGGTTCTAATTTGCTTCCCTACCTTAACTTTGCTTAAATTTCTTTAAAATTTCTTTTCATTTCATTAAATGAACAACCTGGGTGTGTTCCTCTCCGGCGTAAATACACTCTTCCAATCACGAAGCGATCTTGAACTTCGCATGTGGATTGGATATGATGAAGAGTTTGAGTCCACCCGTACGACAGAATACCGCAAACTAATTACTGATGTTAGTTCGGGTTTAATAGTTCCAACAAACATGAACACTCTCCTAGCCCTACCTTGTAACAGATATGAAGGGGCGACTGCATGTTGGTCTGCTATTGACAAATACTATGGCATCATGCCTCGCGAACTTGGGTGGATGAGCCATCAACCGTGGCCATTCTTTCTGTTCTTACAGATGATTGAGAAGATCGGACTTGAAGTCGGTGGTGCGGATAACAGCGATTACCGAGGTATGACACCTGAGAACATGACCTTTGAGGGGATGTTGTTCAAGAACAATGATAATGGGGCAACAGCCATATGCTCAGGCAGTATTGATTTCGTCCGCAATTCACCGAGTTTATATGTTAAGGGATACTGGAAGCCAGGGAGAAACTGCCCTGTATGGGTTGACCAGTGGGAAATCTTGTCTAATACATGGTTTATCCAGAACGTCGATACTAAGGACAGATACTGTACAAATATAAATACAAAAGTATTTCAGTAATGATTTTTCATATTTTACATTAAAATCCGCTGCTTCTTTCTGGATGGTCCGTCTCCCTAACTTGTTCCAAAAAGTACAATCTTAAAACTAAACTAATTGCTTATTTCTCACATTAGTTTGATATGTCAAAAAATAAACAATCTACACTTTCATATTATCTCTACACAATGGCTAAATTTTTCCAGAAGAATATGATATTCCACACGAATAAATTTATTCCGATCTGCATACTATGCTTTAACGTTTTGTGAACAATATTTTTTAAAATTTCCTTTTCATAAAAATAAATTCAAGGTTTAATTAAAAAATTTATATGTTATGGCTTAGACCAGGGGTAGGCAACACTGTGACCCCTATTGCATCTTTAAAGGTTTCTCATTTGTTGGCTAAGAAAAAGCCTTTTGTAGACGAGGAAATAATAAAGGAAGCCTTCCTAACAGCTGCTGATTCTTGGCAAGGATTCTGATATTTGGCAAGGAGGGGATAGAGGGTGGATAGGGGCGCCGAAAGGGGACATTACCATCTTCGTCCCCCCTCAGTGCAGGTAGGTGCGGGTTTTTCTCCATGTTTTCGTGGTTATTTAGCATATTGCGAATGAAAAATACAGTCCAAACCCGAATGTTCCGGGACGACCGACCGCAACATTTAAAAAGCTAATCTAGTTTAATTAAGTTAGTAAATTGGCATATCATTGACAAAAATTCAAGCTACACCTTAGTTAGGAAATTATTTGTTCATTGGAAAACTGATTGTTTAAATTAATTCTTATTTTAAATAAACATAAACGGTAACACTTAACCCGAGCACTTTCACAGTCGATGTCGAGATGTAAAGTTCGTTAGCCAAAAAGAACAAATGCAGTTAACCGTAAGTGGCAAAGTTCTAGAATATTGGAGAGCTCGAATGGTATGCGGTATACGGTAATTAGTCAGTCGTGAAAAAGAATTGATCAGACTAGCAATAGTGAAAGTGCTCGGGAGAAGTGTGATATGCCGCTTGAATTGAACTCAAAGTTTGAGATTTTTTTTGAACCCTTTGAACTCTTTCAAAGCTTGCGCAAAGGGCGCAGATTGTTTCGAACCCTATTCAAAAGTAAACATGTTTGCTTGTTACTGTGGTGCCCCGCTCGGGGCCTCTTCGTTTGGGGCCGCCTGAGGCTGTCTGTTTTCAACCGCTTCATCGATACGTTGTATGGAGTTGCATACGATCGGGGTTAGTGCTCCAACAGCCGCACCAGCAGGCCCTAGGGGCCACCAAGGGTAGGCTCCAATACGAACTGTTTGGCAAATCGCAACACTTCGTTGGGTGGGTCGGGATATTTAAGGGGTGCCATGCGGTATGCAGCAAGATAACCACTACGCTCCTTGTGGAAGGCGGAGTTGATAACTGCCACCATACATGAGTCATCCGTATCCAATATCGGGTATTTTACACTTAGAGCCAGTGTATTTGTACAGTATCTGTCCTTAGTATCGACGTTCTGGATAAACCATGTATTAGACAACGTGCATCCGCCTTCCGCTTTGCATGGCTTAACTTTCAGCTTAAATTAGTCTTTGCTGTTGTTTTTTTTTTTTGTAACATATACATAGTTTAGTTTCTTTTATATTCTTTTTCTTCCAATTGCAATCGATTGTTTCATTTGTGCAGAAAATGTAAAGTGCAGTGTTTAAAAACATCACCCGGAACGTCCAATCCCGGGAAGATATCCAGGCACTAGCTTGTCCATAAATAATTTGAGCCTTCTCAAATTACCTAAGACCGTGGATTCGGCAATTTTATATATAAAATGAGTACACCGCAAGCTAATGATGTTAGTGAGAAAGATTCTCACCAGGCAGGTTCCTATAGATGGAACCAGACTAACTGGGGACGTCAGAGGGGCCCCAAGCGACAGAACACCATACCAAAGACTAATGTGTATGTGGTCCTAAACCTACAGGAAAACTAGAATTTCCTCAGTGTGGCCAGTACTTGTCTAAGACAAGTTCCGAATTGAAGAACGATCCTCTATCTGATTCTTCATACTTCTCAAATCCATCTGAGGAGTTTACGGCTTTGGCTAACCGAGAAAAAATCTTCTCGGGCGCGAACGCATTGCCGGCAATATCGAGGGAGATTAGGAACACAGTTAAGGCCATTAATCCATCTTATGGTAAGACAGTTCCCGAATCTGTCCACGATTATTATTTCGCAATTCTTACCCTCGCCAGATTATTGACCCTTCATAAGGCCAATGGTGGTAAAATCACTTATGGCGAGGAGAACTTTATCGAACAAATTCAGAATGCGAAGTGCCGAAATCGTTCTCGTTATATCTTCAAGGTTTCGGAGATGCTTAGTAGGCGGAACGCAAAGTCCTTGACGACGTTACCAAGGCATCGAACGACGAAAGAAAGACCGAAGAAAGAATGCATCTTTTTTTTGTGATACCATAAATGAGAAAAATAAAAAGCGATCTGAAGTAACGCGTATGAGAACTAAACAAGAAAACAAGACGATTACTAGGGGGCGTCCCTTAGAAGTTCAACTAGGAAACTAAGTGTATAAAATTTGAAGTTTTTTTTTTCTTTTTCCTTTTTGGTAACGGTATCATAGAATCTTTAAAGTCAACCAAGCCATGCAATTCCTTTAAGTAACGAAGTAAGCAAAATAAATGAATTGTTAATTGTTGAATCTGCGGAGTTTCTCTCCCCTTCCCCTTTTTGAAGCATGCCTAAATAAATTTTGATTTTCAGAGGGGGTTGACACTTTAAGGATTCCCAGCCCACACTTGGACATGGAAGGGAATAGAGGGTGGATAGGGGTAGTCCCAGGGGACTTCAACATCTTCGTCCCCCCTCAGTGCAGGTAAGTCCAGCGATGTTTCCCCCCGCTCTTGTCGTTTGTTTCCTGACCTGATCGCGGTTTTCGCTATCCTATCGCGCGAGATCTTCGTTATGCGGGACGAAACCCTGGGCTGCGAGGACGTTTTGGCAAAACCCCCCCACACCTACTGCAATGCTAGCCGTCAAGCTCGCGCCGTTCACTGCGGTCCCAGGGGGAGGCAACTTAGCCGGGTGCCTCCTGGCAACAGCTGTTTCGTCGGGACTGACATTTGGCGGCTGTATGGAACATCCTCCAGGTGCCAGTCCCTGCTAGCATTTACGCTAGCACCAATCTGCTATACAACAGTCCTTTTCTTACCAACTTTAGGTTTACATAACCTAATATATGTAGTCAAAAATGTCACTGCTAAGAGAAACAAAAGCTGATTGAGCTGTCACAAAATACTGAGGTTAACAACGATATGAAGTTAACCTCAAAAGTTAACCTGACAATGTAAAAAGAAGCGGAAGGCGCAGAGAAGTAGAAGCGCAGGAAATTGAAAGATGTCAGAGTGACAGAAAAATGTCAAATTCATTCGATATTGAATCGCCAAAGAGATAGGTTCGCTATTAATTGTGGAATGGTAGAAATAAATGTTAGAGGAATTCGATGTTGAACCGCAAGACAAGTCGTACGTAAAAAAGATAGAAATGTATAATCTTTAAACACTAGTAATGAAAGAAAATGTAATGTTTGATTAGAGGAAATTTGAAGTGTTATTTAGAAGAAAAATAAAGTGTTTAGAAGATAAAACGAGTTGTGAATTTTGTGAGAAAAAGAGGAAATTAAGATCCAGAAAAAGTTTTACTACCTATAATATGTTGAATTTATACGCTTATATAATTTTTTCAGATTGAACTTGATTTTGAAGTCCTTTTTCCTCAGAAGAGCACTTTGTTGTTTAAAAAGGGGCCCACATTTTTTGAAAAGTGTTCAGATTTGCTGAAATGCGCACTGCGAGATCCTTCAAGCAAAAATCTACTTTTGTCTGTTTTTAATGGTAATTAAACCTACAGTGTTAAACTCCACTAAAAAAGGAAGTCCACAGTGTGGCATATATATAAATACATACCGGTGACTGGTTAAAGCTTATAGCCGAAGAAAATGAATAATCGTAATATGCAATACCGCAATAGCGAATAATAATAGGAATTCTCGAGGAAGAGAAACCTACAATAACAATAGCCAAGATTGGCGTCAGCGAGAAGACTGTAGGGAGGCACCGAGAACAGTAAAGAAGACCCTCCTGCAAGAAAACAGGTCCTGCAAATAGTAGATCAAGTCTTTGTACTTTGTTGTGGTCGGCTCAGCTGTGAGGAAGTCTCCGAACAATTGACAGGAAAGAAATTACCTCACAGCTGATCGAATTCCCTACCCAACAAAAACTTCACGGCATCACCGGCGGGGAAGCGAACAAAACAATTCATGACGTACTAGAGGCAGAAATTAACTTCTGCACAACGTGCATCCGCCTTCTAGAACATTCTCAAGCCTGCAGGGCCACCGCGGTAAGCTCGCTAGAAAAGTACGATCGCAAGCCTATCAAACTCAAATATAAAATAACCGTCCGCCCCAGCCGAAATAGTTCACATAGACGTATTTTACTCCCCCGAAAACACCTTCTTCCTTACATTTACAGATAAATTCAGCAAGTTTGCACACGCAATTCACAATTCGCAAACGAAAAGTCCTATCGTGGAGTTTATAATTAATCCATTCGCATAGGGTGATGTTTCGGAATATATGAAAAACAATTTTGGCATAGAAAATTACGCTGAATTAGAGCTGGAAATAATAACCATGAAGAACAACTTGAGCCTGAAATCATACATGAGGGACGAAAACTTTTAGAATATTGTTGATGAAAATATATATCCTATTTTAAAGGCATTATCTCTTAAATACGTAACGTAAATTTGGACCATTCTATTAGAACAGGTACTTTAAATTATGAGCCAGATTTCTTCAAGTTGTCAGAAAAAAATAGAAGGCCAAGGATCGCACTAATAAATTCGTGACTAATGGTCGTAATGTCTATTATTGAGTGTATGTATGCCTCATTTAAATACATCTTTTTTTGTCCTTGTGTAACATTTTATTTTCGTTAACTATTCATGCGCCCTTCATAAATTAATAAATAATAAGGAATAAATTATTTTAGAATGAGCCGTTAGGCTGAATAAGGTTGCCGACTTAGACTATAAGAAGCTTTGTGCGAAGGAAAAAAGAAAATGAAGTGAGACTGTGTAACAGTAGGGCGCAATACAGACGCATTCTAATCGTCAAATTAGTATTATATATTTGGAATAAACGGAAAATTACTTTGTTTAAGGGCGTATTTTATCATAAGCAAGTCCGCACAAAATAATGTACCTACATTTAATCATAGTATTTTAATTGTAGTCCCCCCCCCCCCCCCTCACCCCGACGAGCGAGACGAAGGAAGAACATAGGACCCCAGCAAGTCCGACCCAAAATAAACATACATTTGTCGTTTTCTTTTTTTTGTTGTTTGCATTCGATTTTCTTTTCTTTGCTGTTTTAGTTATAAGTTTATTTAGTGTCAGGAATTTCGTTCCGACAGTGGAACTCACTGTTCTCGAGCGTAACTTTGCATTTGTTTTCATTTCGAGTAGCTATTCTAGCAAAGCTCCGACAATCTCCCTTTTTATTCCGTATAGTGTAAGTTTGCATCAGAAATACGTTGTCAAGATCGTTGTAAGGGGGAGAAAGCCCCTTCTTGCGCTGCGATATCCCTTACAGAAAAAAAAAAAAAGAAGAAAAGAAAAGAAGGTAAAAGAAACAAAATAATCGTCGAAACCCAGAGAAAGAAATGTGGCCACAGTTCTCCCCTCTGCGCACCCAAAAAAATTAAATTGCATTGGTATCTGCTTTTATCACAGATTTGTAGTGCGTGCGCCGGAATTCGGGCCTCCTCACCCCAGAAGTTATTTAGTTATTTAGTTTCTTTTTTGTTGTGTTGACAGGGGATTGGTCGAAGAATTTGTACTAGTGTTGAAAGTTCACAGTAAAGGAAAAAAACATCAGATGAGTAAATTTATATCTAAGTTTAGGTGAGCGAAATAAAAATGAATTATATGGGTTAAATTTAATCCTCGAGTCTTTCTCTCTCGACGCCTCGTTCCCCGTTTGATTTGGTTTCAGCGCATGAGCGCTTAACTTTTTGTTCCAGCGGGTTGACACCAACGAAGGATTCCCTTCCACAAAATGGGCAAGGAGGGAATAGAGGGAGGACAGAGGGCTGCCCAAGGGGATAACTCCATCTAATCCCCCCTCAGCACAGGTAAGTTGTGACATGTCTCCCCCCCGTACTGTCATTTGCCCCTTTTACCCTTCGCGATTTTCGTCGTTTCCCTTCGCGCGAGATTTCGTTGCGCGGGATGAAGCCTGGGGACGGCGAGGGAGTTTTGGCTACCCCCCCACACTACCGCGATGCTAGCCGAACAAGCGCGCGCCTCCCACTGCTGTCTCCGGGGGAAGTATTTTAGCCGGGTACTTCCTGGCAACAGCCGCTTCATCGAGGCTGATTTCTGTCGGATGAAAGGATCATCCTGTAGGAATCAGCCTCTGCTTGCATATTTGCAGGCACCAAAATTTTGCTTCGCAACATAAAGTGGCGCCCAACGGGGTGTCCGAATGTTGGAAAAAAGGAATTTGCAACAAACTTTGAATCAATCTCTAAAAAATTATTTCATATCACGGTTGATTAGGGATTCCCAAATCACTTATAATTTTTCAATATTACTAAATTTGGATGTTTACATCAATTTGTTCCCTGCTCCTCATACTTTTGAATCCGTGTTTGTTCTAAATTGCGATAAGTTCAAAAGATATTCATTGTCGGGAAGAAGTTTCTTCCTTCTTGACAGAGATTATACATCATATTTTATTGTGAGCGATTTCCGTCAATTGTTGGTGGAAACAAGACTCAGTTTTGAAATCGATTCAGTGGGAATAAAATTCAATCCTAATCATGCCTTATGGTTGGCACACAGAGGCCTATCTCCTCCAAACCCACCATTGGATGGAGTACACAGCTTACATGAGAGTAATTAACTCATTTAAATTTAAAAGCTTTTCGGTTAAGGCTGTTCGCGATCAAATGATGACGACTTTAGCCAATCTTCAAATGGATATGCCTTTTGGAATTCAAACCCGATTCCCTGATAATAAATTGTTTGTTGATCTATCTCATAGTGTGCCTAGTAGATTGATGAATCAACTTGCAAAGGCACTTGATTTTTCTGATAGACAAACTGAGAAAGGTAGAATGTCAACAGATGCGGAGAAAGATCGTGGTTATAGTAATTTTGAGGATGCGAAAGTGGCCTTTTACACAACGATTAATGCTATAATTGATTTGGTCGGACCTTTTCCTATTGAAGCTGCTCATGTTTTTGGAATTTATACGCGTGACTCTTTTGAAGCGGAACATTCGTTAGTGTGGACATAATAATATAAAATTTTCTATTTGTAGATAGGTTGACCCCTTGAGAAAGGTGAGACGTGTATTAAGAAAAAATCAAACTTGATCAGGTTTCTTAGTAATTCTTCCTGGTCATTTCATTTCCGAATTACAATAATTTCATTTAGGTTTTAAAATTTTCCTTTGGGTTCTAATTTGCTTCCCTACCTTAACTTTGCTTAAATTTCTTTAAAATTTCTTTTCATTTCATTAAATGAACAACCTGGGTGTGTTCCTCTCCGGCGTAAATACACTCTTCCAATCACGAAGCGATCTTGAACTTCGCATGTGGATTGGATATGATGAAGAGTTTGAGTCCACCCGTACGACAGAATACCGCAAACTAATTACTGATGTTAGTTCGGGTTTAATAGTTCCAACAAACATGAACACTCTCCTAGCCCTACCTTGTAACAGATATGAAGGGGCGACTGCATGTTGGTCTGCTATTGACAAATACTATGGCATCATGCCTCGCGAACTTGGGTGGATGAGCCATCAACCGTGGCCATTCTTTCTGTTCTTACAGATGATTGAGAAGATCGGACTTGAAGTCGGTGGTGCGGATAACAGCGATTACCGAGGTATGACACCTGAGAACATGACCTTTGAGGGGATGTTGTTCAAGAACAATGATAATGGGGCAACAGCCATATGCTCAGGCAGTATTGATTTCGTCCGCAATTCACCGAGTTTATATGTTAAGGGATACTGGAAGCCAGGGAGAAACTGCCCTGTATGGGTTGACCAGTGGGAAATCTTGTCTAATACATGGTTTATCCAGAACGTCGATACTAAGGACAGATACTGTACAAATATAAATACAAAAGTATTTCAGTAATGATTTTTCATATTTTACATTAAAATCCGCTGCTTCTTTCTGGATGGTCCGTCTCCCTAACTTGTTCCAAAAAGTACAATCTTAAAACTAAACTAATTGCTTATTTCTCACATTAGTTTGATATGTCAAAAAATAAACAATCTACACTTTCATATTATCTCTACACAATGGCTAAATTTTTCCAGAAGAATATGATATTCCACACGAATAAATTTATTCCGATCTGCATACTATGCTTTAACGTTTTGTGAACAATATTTTTTAAAATTTCCTTTTCATAAAAATAAATTCAAGGTTTAATTAAAAAATTTATATGTTATGGCTTAGACCAGGGGTAGGCAACACTGTGACCCCTATTGCATCTTTAAAGGTTTCTCATTTGTTGGCTAAGAAAAAGCCTTTTGTAGACGAGGAAATAATAAAGGAAGCCTTCCTAACAGCTGCTGATTCTTGGCAAGGATTCTGATATTTGGCAAGGAGGGGATAGAGGGTGGATAGGGGCGCCGAAAGGGGACATTACCATCTTCGTCCCCCCTCAGTGCAGGTAGGTGCGGGTTTTTCTCCATGTTTTCGTGGTTATTTAGCATATTGCGAATGAAAAATACAGTCCAAACCCGAATGTTCCGGGACGACCGACCGCAACATTTAAAAAGCTAATCTAGTTTAATTAAGTTAGTAAATTGGCATATCATTGACAAAAATTCAAGCTACACCTTAGTTAGGAAATTATTTGTTCATTGGAAAACTGATTGTTTAAATTAATTCTTATTTTAAATAAACATAAACGGTAACACTTAACCCGAGCACTTTCACAGTCGATGTCGAGATGTAAAGTTCGTTAGCCAAAAAGAACAAATGCAGTTAACCGTAAGTGGCAAAGTTCTAGAATATTGGAGAGCTCGAATGGTATGCGGTATACGGTAATTAGTCAGTCGTGAAAAAGAATTGATCAGACTAGCAATAGTGAAAGTGCTCGGGAGAAGTGTGATATGCCGCTTGAATTGAACTCAAAGTTTGAGATTTTTTTTGAACCCTTTGAACTCTTTCAAAGCTTGCGCAAAGGGCGCAGATTGTTTCGAACCCTATTCAAAAGTAAACATGTTTGCTTGTTACTGTGGTGCCCCGCTCGGGGCCTCTTCGTTTGGGGCCGCCTGAGGCTGTCTGTTTTCAACCGCTTCATCGATACGTTGTATGGAGTTGCATACGATCGGGGTTAGTGCTCCAACAGCCGCACCAGCAGGCCCTAGGGGCCACCAAGGGTAGGCTCCAATACGAACTGTTTGGCAAATCGCAACACTTCGTTGGGTGGGTCGGGATATTTAAGGGGTGCCATGCGGTATGCAGCAAGACAACCACTACGCTTCTTGTGGAAGGCGGAGTTGATAACTGCCACCATACATGAGTCATCCGTATCCAATATCGGGTATTTTACACTTAGAGCCAGTGTATTTGTACAGTATCTGTCCTTAGTATCGACGTTCTGGATAAACCATGTATTAGACAACGTGCATCCGCCTTCCGCTTTGCATGGCTTAACTTTCAGCTTAAATTAGTCTTTGCTGTTGTTTTTTTTTTTTGTAACATATACATAGTTTAGTTTCTTTTATATTCTTTTTCTTCCAATTGCAATCGATTGTTTCATTTGTGCAGAAAATGTAAAGTGCAGTGTTTAAAAACATCACCCGGAACGTCCAATCCCGGGAAGATATCCAGGCACTAGCTTGTCCATAAATAATTTGAGCCTTCTCAAATTACCTAAGACCGTGGATTCGGCAATTTTATATATAAAATGAGTACACCGCAAGCTAATGATGTTAGTGAGAAAGATTCTCACCAGGCAGGTTCCTATAGATGGAACCAGACTAACTGGGGACGTCAGAGGGGCCCCAAGCGACAGAACACCATACCAAAGACTAATGTGTATGTGGTCCTAAACCTACAGGAAAACTAGAATTTCCTCAGTGTGGCCAGTACTTGTCTAAGACAAGTTCCGAATTGAAGAACGATCCTCTATCTGATTCTTCATACTTCTCAAATCCATCTGAGGAGTTTACGGCTTTGGCTAACCGAGAAAAAATCTTCTCGGGCGCGAACGCATTGCCGGCAATATCGAGGGAGATTAGGAACACAGTTAAGGCCATTAATCCATCTTATGGTAAGACAGTTCCCGAATCTGTCCACGATTATTATTTCGCAATTCTTACCCTCGCCAGATTATTGACCCTTCATAAGGCCAATGGTGGTAAAATCACTTATGGCGAGGAGAACTTTATCGAACAAATTCAGAATGCGAAGTGCCGAAATCGTTCTCGTTATATCTTCAAGGTTTCGGAGATGCTTAGTAGGCGGAACGCAAAGTCCTTGACGACGTTACCAAGGCATCGAACGACGAAAGAAAGACCGAAGAAAGAATGCATCTTTTTTTTGTGATACCATAAATGAGAAAAATAAAAAGCGATCTGAAGTAACGCGTATGAGAACTAAACAAGAAAACAAGACGATTACTAGGGGGCGTCCCTTAGAAGTTCAACTAGGAAACTAAGTGTATAAAATTTGAAGTTTTTTTTTTCTTTTTCCTTTTTGGTAACGGTATCATAGAATCTTTAAAGTCAACCAAGCCATGCAATTCCTTTAAGTAACGAAGTAAGCAAAATAAATGAATTGTTAATTGTTGAATCTGCGGAGTTTCTCTCCCCTTCCCCTTTTTGAAGCATGCCTAAATAAATTTTGATTTTCAGAGGGGGTTGACACTTTAAGGATTCCCAGCCCACACTTGGACATGGAAGGGAATAGAGGGTGGATAGGGGTAGTCCCAGGGGACTTCAACATCTTCGTCCCCCCTCAGTGCAGGTAAGTCCAGCGATGTTTCCCCCCGCTCTTGTCGTTTGTTTCCTGACCTGATCGCGGTTTTCGCTATCCTATCGCGCGAGATCTTCGTTATGCGGGACGAAACCCTGGGCTGCGAGGACGTTTTGGCAAAACCCCCCCACACCTACTGCAATGCTAGCCGTCAAGCTCGCGCCGTTCACTGCGGTCCCAGGGGGAGGCAACTTAGCCGGGTGCCTCCTGGCAACAGCTGTTTCGTCGGGACTGACATTTGGCGGCTGTATGGAACATCCTCCAGGTGCCAGTCCCTGCTAGCATTTACGCTAGCACCAATCTGCTATACAACAGTCCTTTTTTTACCAACTTTAGGTTTACATAACCTAATATATGTAGTCAAAAATGTCACTGCTAAGAGAAACAACAGCTGATTGAGCTGTCACAAAATACTGAGGTTAACAACGATATGAAGTTAACCTCAAAAGTTAACCTGACAATGTAAAAAGAAGCGGAAGGCGCAGAGAAGTAGAAGCGCAGGAAATTGAAAGATGTCAGAGTGACAGAAAAATGTCAAATTCATTCGATATTGAATCGCCAAAGAGATAGGTTCGCTAAATATTAGTGTTCGCTATTAATTGTGGAATGGTAGAAATAAATGTTAGAGGAATTCGATGTTGAACCGCAAGACAAGTCGTACGTAAAAAAGATAGAAATGTATAATCTTTAAACACTAGTAATGAAAGAAAATGTAATGTTTGATTAGAGGAAATTTGAAGTGTTATTTAGAAGAAAAATAAAGTGTTTAGAAGATAAAACGAGTTGTGAATTTTGTGAGAAAAAGAGGAAATTAAGATCCAGAAAAAGTTTTACTACCTATAATATGTTGAATTTATACGCTTATATAATTTTTTCAGATTGAACTTGATTTTGAAGTCCTTTTTCCTCAGAAGAGCACTTTGTTGTTTAAAAAGGGGCCCACATTTTTTGAAAAGTGTTCAGATTTGCTGAAATGCGCACTGCGAGATCCTTCAAGCAAAAATCTACTTTTGTCTGTTTTTAATGGTAATTAAACCTACAGTGTTAAACTCCACTAAAAAAGGAAGTCCACAGTGTGGCATATATATAAATACATACCGGTGACTGGTTAAAGCTTATAGCCGAAGAAAATGAATAATCGTAATATGCAATACCGCAATAGCGAATAATAATAGGAATTCTCGAGGAAGAGAAACCTACAATAACAATAGCCAAGATTGGCGTCAGCGAGAAGACTGTAGGGAGGCACCGAGAACAGTAAAGAAGACCCTCCTGCAAGAAAACAGGTCCTGCAAATAGTAGATCAAGTCTTTGTACTTTGTTGTGGTCGGCTCAGCTGTGAGGAAGTCTCCGAACAATTGACAGGAAAGAAATTACCTCACAGCTGATCGAATTCCCTACCCAACAAAAACTTCACGGCATCACCGGCGGGGAAGCGAACAAAACAATTCATGACGTACTAGAGGCAGAAATTAACTTCTGCACAACGTGCATCCGCCTTCTAGAACATTCTCAAGCCTGCAGGGCCACCGCGGTAAGCTCGCTAGAAAAGTACGATCGCAAGCCTATCAAACTCAAATATAAAATAACCGTCCGCCCCAGCCGAAATAGTTCACATAGACGTATTTTACTCCCCCGAAAACACCTTCTTCCTTACATTTACAGATAAATTCAGCAAGTTTGCACACGCAATTCACAATTCGCAAACGAAAAGTCCTATCGTGGAGTTTATAATTAATCCATTCGCATAGGGTGATGTTTCGGAATATATGAAAAACAATTTTGGCATAGAAAATTACGCTGAATTAGAGCTGGAAATAATAACCATGAAGAACAACTTGAGCCTGAAATCATACATGAGGGACGAAAACTTTTAGAATATTGTTGATGAAAATATATATCCTATTTTAAAGGCATTATCTCTTAAATACGTAACGTAAATTTGGACCATTCTATTAGAACAGGTACTTTAAATTATGAGCCAGATTTCTTCAAGTTGTCAGAAAAAAATAGAAGGCCAAGGATCGCACTAATAAATTCGTGACTAATGGTCGTAATGTCTATTATTGAGTGTATGTATGCCTCATTTAAATACATCTTTTTTTGTCCTTGTGTAACATTTTATTTTCGTTAACTATTCATGCGCCCTTCATAAATTAATAAATAATAAGGAATAAATTATTTTAGAATGAGCCGTTAGGCTGAATAAGGTTGCCGACTTAGACTATAAGAAGCTTTGTGCGAAGGAAAAAAGAAAATGAAGTGAGACTGTGTAACAGTAGGGCGGAATACAGACGCATTCTAATCGTCAAATTAGTATTATATATTTGGAATAAACGGAAAATTACTTTGTTTAAGGGCGTATTTTATCATAAGCAAGTCCGCACAAAATAATGTACCTACATTTAATCATAGTATTTTAATTGTAGTCCCCCCCCCCCCTCACCCCGACGAGCGAGACGAAGGAAGAACATAGGACCCCAGCAAGTCCGACCCAAAATAAACATACATTTGTCGTTTTCTTTTTTTTGTTGTTTGCATTCGATTTTCTTTTCTTTGCTGTTTTAGTTATAAGTTTATTTAGTGTCAGGAATTTCGTTCCGACAGTGGAACTCACTGTTCTCGAGCGTAACTTTGCATTTGTTTTCATTTCGAGTAGCTATTCTAGCAAAGCTCCGACAATCTCCCTTTTTATTCCGTATAGTGTAAGTTTGCATCAGAAATACGTTGTCAAGATCGTTGTAAGGGGGAGAAAGCCCCTTCTTGCGCTGCGATATCCCTTACAGGAGAAAAAAAAAAAAAAAAAAAAAAAAAAAAAAAAAAAAGAAGGTAAAAGAAACAAAATAATCGTCGAAACCCAGAGAAAGAAATGTGGCCACAGTTCTCCCCTCTGCGCACCCAAAAAAATTAAATTGCATTGGTATCTGCTTTTATCACAGAATTGTAGTGCGTGCGCCGGAATTCGGGCCTCCTCACCCCAGAAGTTATTTAGTTATTTAGTTTCTTTTTTGTTGTGTTGACAGGGGATTGGTCGAAGAATTTGTACTAGTGTTGAAAGTTCACAGTAAAGGAAAAAAACATCAGATGAGTAAATTTATATCTAAATTTAGGTGAGCGAAATAAAAATGAATTATATGGGTTAAATTTAATCCTCGAGTCTTTCTCTCTCGACGCCTCGTTCCCCGTTTGATTTTGTTTCAGCGCATGAGCGCTTAACTTTTTGTTCCAGCGGGTTGACACCAACGAAGGATTCCCTTCCACAAAATGGGCAAGGAGGGAATAGAGGGAGGACAGAGGGCTGCCCAAGGGGATAACTCCATCTAATCCCCCCTCAGCACAGGTAAGTTGTGACATGTCTCCCCCCCGTACTGTCATTTGCCCCTTTTACCCTTCGCGATTTTCGTCGTTTCCCTTCGCGCGAGATTTCGTTGCGCGGGATGAAGCCTGGGGACGGCGAGGGAGTTTTGGCTACCCCCCCACACTACCGCGATGCTAACCGAACAAGCGCGCGCCTCCCACTGCTGTCTCCGGGGGAAGTATTTTAGCCGGGTACTTCCTGGCAACAGCCGCTTCATCGAGGCTGATTTCTGTCGGATGAAAGGATCATCCTGCAGGAATCAGCCTCTGCCTGCATATTTGCAGGCACCAAAATTTTGCTTCGCAACATAAAGTGGCGCCCAACGGGGTGTCCGAATGTTGGAAAAAAGGAATTTGCAACAAACTTTGAATCAATCTCTAAAAAATTATTTCATATCACGGTTGATTAGGGATTCCCAAATCACTTATAATTTTTCAATATTACTAAATTTGGATGTTTACATCAATTTGTTCCCTGCTCCTCATACTTTTGAATCCGTGTTTGTTCTAAATTGCGATAAGTTCAAAAGATATTCATTGTCGGGAAGAAGTTTCTTCCTTCTTGACAGAGATTATACATCATATTTTATTGTGAGCGATTTCCGTCAATTGTTGGTGGAAACAAGACTCAGTTTTGAAATCGATTCAGTGGGAATAAAATTCAATCCTAATCATGCCTTATGGTTGGCACACAGAGGCCTATCTCCTCCAAACCCACCATTGGATGGAGTACACAGCTTACATAAGAGTAATTAACTCATTTAAATTTAAAAGCTTTTCGGTTAAGGCTGTTCGCGATCAAATGATGACGACTTTAGCCAATCTTCAAATGGATATGCCTTTTGGAATTCAAACCCGATTCCCTGATAATAAATTGTTTGTTGATCTATCTCATAGTGTGCCTAGTAGATTGATGAATCAACTTGCAAAGGCACTTGATTTTTCTGATAGACAAACTGAGAAAGGTAGAATGTCAACAGATGCGGAGAAAGATCGTGGTTATAGTAATTTTGAGGATGCGAAAGTGGCCTTTTACACAACGATTAATGCTATAATTGATTTGGTCGGACCTTTTCCTATTGAAGCTGCTCATGTTTTTGGAATTTATACGCGTGACTCTTTTGAAGCGGAACATTCGTTAGTGTGGACATAATAATATAAAATTTTCTATTTGTAGATAGGTTGACCCCTTGAGAAAGGTGAGACGTGTATTAAGAAAAAATCAAACTTGATCAGGTTTCTTAGTAATTCTTCCTGGTCATTTCATTTCCGAATTACAATAATTTCATTTAGGTTTTAAAATTTTCCTTTGGGTTCTAATTTGCTTCCCTACCTTAACTTTGCTTAAATTTCTTTAAAATTTCTTTTCATTTCATTAAATGAACAACCTGGGTGTGTTCCTCTCCGGCGTAAATACACTCTTCCAATCACGAAGCGATCTTGAACTTCGCATGTGGATTGGATATGATGAAGAGTTTGAGTCCACCCGTACGACAGAATACCGCAAACTAATTACTGATGTTAGTTCGGGTTTAATAGTTCCAACAAACATGAACACTCTCCTAGCCCTACCTTGTAACAGATATGAAGGGGCGACTGCATGTTGGTCTGCTATTGACAAATACTATGGCATCATGCCTCGCGAACTTGGGTGGATGAGCCATCAACCGTGGCCATTCTTTCTGTTCTTACAGATGATTGAGAAGATCGGACTTGAAGTCGGTGGTGCGGATAACAGCGATTACCGAGGTATGACACCTGAGAACATGACCTTTGAGGGGATGTTGTTCAAGAACAATGATAATGGGGCAACAGCCATATGCTCAGGCAGTATTGATTTCGTCCGCAATTCACCGAGTTTATATGTTAAGGGATACTGGAAGCCAGGGAGAAACTGCCCTGTATGGGTTGACCAGTGGGAAATCTTGTCTAATACATGGTTTATCCAGAACGTCGATACTAAGGACAGATACTGTACAAATATAAATACAAAAGTATTTCAGTAATGATTTTTCATATTTTACATTAAAATCCGCTGCTTCTTTCTGGATGGTCCGTGTCCCTAACTTGTTCCAAAAAGTACAATCTTAAAACTAAACTAATTGCTTATTTCTCACATTAGTTTGATATGTCAAAAAATAAACAATCTACACTTTCATATTATCTCTACACAATGGCTAAATTTTTCCAGAAGAATATGATATTCCACACGAATAAATTTATTCCGATCTGCATACTATGCTTTAACGTTTTGTGAACAATATTTTTTAAAATTTCCTTTTCATAAAAATAAATTCAAGGTTTAATTAAAAAATTTATATGTTATGGCTTAGACCAGGGGTAGGCAACACTGTGACCCCTATTGCATCTTTAAAGGTTTCTCATTTGTTGGCTAAGAAAAAGCCTTTTGTAGACGAGGAAATAATAAAGGAAGCCTTCCTAACAGCTGCTGATTCTTGGCAAGGATTCTGATATTTGGCAAGGAGGGGATAGAGGGTGGATAGGGGCGCCGAAAGGGGACATTACCATCTTCGTCCCCCCTCAGTGCAGGTAGGTGCGGGTTTTTCTCCATGTTTTCGTGGTTATTTAGCATATTGCGAATGAAAAATACAGTCCAAACCCGAATGTTCCGGGACGACCGACCGCAACATTTAAAAAGCTAATCTAGTTTAATTAAGTTAGTAAATTGGCATATCATTGACAAAAATTCAAGCTACACCTTAGTTAGGAAATTATTTGTTCATTGGAAAACTGATTGTTTAAATTAATTGTTATTTTAAATAAACATAAACGGTAACACTTAACCCGAGCACTTTCACAGTCGATGTCGAGATGTAAAGTTCGTTAGCCAAAAAGAACAAATGCAGTTAACCGTAAGTGGCAAAGTTCTAGAATATTGGAGAGCTCGAATGGTATGCGGTATACGGTAATTAGTCAGTCGTGAAAAAGAATTGATCAGACTAGCAATAGTGAAAGTGCTCGGGAGAAGTGTGATCTGCCGCTTGAATTGAACTCAAAGTTTGAGATTTTTTTTGAACCCTTTGAACTCTTTCAAAGCTTGCGCAAAGGGCGCAGATTGTTTCGAACCCTATTCAAAAGTAAACATGTTTGCTTGTTACTGTGGTGCCCCGCTCGGGGCCTCTTCGTTTGGGGCCGCCTGAGGCTGTCTGTTTTCAACCGCTTCATCGATACGTTGTATGGCGTTGCATACGATCGGGGTTAGTGCTCCAACAGCCGCACCAGCAGGCCCTAGGGGCCACCAAGGGTAGGCTCCAATACGAACTGTTTGGCAAATCGCAACACTTCGTTGGGTGGGTCGGGATATTTAAGGGGTGCCATGCGGTATGCAGCAAGATAACCACTACGCTCCTTGTGGAAGGCGGAGTTGATAACTGCCACCATACATGAGTCATCCGTATCCAATATCGGGTATTTTACACTTAGAGCCAGTGTATTTGTACAGTATCTGTCCTTAGTATCGACGTTCTGGATAAACCATGTATTAGACAACGTGCATCCGCCTTCCGCTTTGCATGGCTTAACTTTCAGCTTAAATTAGTCTTTGCTGTTGTTTTTTTTTTGTAACATATACATAGTTTAGTTTCTTTTATATTCTTTTTCTTCCAATTGCAATCGATTGTTTCATTTGTGCAGAAAATGTATAGTGCAGTGTTTAAAAACATCACCCGGAACGTCCAATCCCGGGAAGATATCCAGGCACTAGCTTGTCCATAAATAATTTGAGCCTTCTCAAATTACCTAAGACCGTGGATTCGGCAATTTTATATATAAAATGAGTACACCGCAAGCTAATGATGTTAGTGAGAAAGATTCTCACCAGGCAGGTTCCTATAGATGGAACCAGACTAACTGGGGACGTCAGAGGGGCCCCAAGCGACAGAACACCATACCAAAGACTAATGTGTATGTGGTCCTAAACCTACAGGAAAACTAGAATTTCCTCAGCCTGGCCAGTACTTGTCTAAGACAAGTTCCGAATTGAAGAACGATCCTCTATCTGATTCTTCATACTTCTCAAATCCATCTGAGGAGTTTACGGCTTTGGCTAACCGAGAAAAAATCTTCTCGGGCGCGAACGCATTGCCGGCAATATCGAGGGAGATTAGGAACACAGTTAAGGCCATTAATCCATCTTATGGTAAGACAGTTCCCGAATCTGTCCACGATTATTATTTCGCAATTCTTACCCTCGCCAGATTATTGACCCTTCATAAGGCCAATGGTGGTAAAATCACTTATGGCGAGGACAACTTTATCGAACAAATTCAGAATGCGAAGTGCCGAAATCGTTCTCGTTATATCTTCAAGGTTTCGGAGATGCTTAGTAGGCGGAACGCAAAGTCCTTGACGACGTTACCAAGGCATCGAACGACGAAAGAAAGACCGAAGAAAGAATGCATCTTTTTTTTGTGATACCATAAATGAGAAAAATAAAAAGCGATCTGAAGTAACGCGTATGAGAACTAAACAAGAAAACAAGACGATTACTAGGGGGCGTCCCTTAGAAGTTCAACTAGGAAACTAAGTGTATAAAATTTGAAGTTTTTTTTTTCTTTTTCCTTTTTGGTAACGGTATCATAGAATCTTTAAAGTCAACCAAGCCATGCAATTCCTTTAAGTAACGAAGTAAGCAAAATAAATGAATTGTTAATTGTTGAATCTGCGGAGTTTCTCTCCCCTTCCCCTTTTTGAAGCATGCCTAACTAAATTTTGATTTTCAGAGGGGGTTGACACTTTAAGGATTCCCATCCCACACTTGGACATGGAAGGGAATAGAGGGTGGATAGGGGTAGTCCCAGGGGACTTCAACATCTTCGTCCCCCCTCAGTGCAGGTAAGTCCAGCGATGTTTCCCCCCGCTCTTGTCGTTTGTTTCCTGACCTGATCGCGGTTTTCGCTATCCTATCGCGCGAGATCTTCGTTATGCGGGACGAAACCCTGGGCTGCGAGGACGTTTTGGCAAAACCCTCCCACACCTACTGCAATGCTAGCCGTCAAGCTCGCGCCGTTCACTGCGGTCCCAGGGGGAGGCAACTTAGCCGGGTGCCTCCTGGCAACAGCTGTTTCGTCGGGACTGACATTTGGCGGCTGTATGGAACATCCTCCAGGTGCCAGTCCCTGCTAGCATTTACGCTAGCACCAATCTGAATCATACATAACAAATTTCGAATATTCAAAATTTGATGTAAACGTCTCATAACATTCATTGCACTAGCATTTGCTATACAACAGTCCTTTTTTTACCAACTTTAGGTTTACATAACCTAATATATGTAGTCAAAAATGTCACTGCTAAGAGAAACAACAGCTGATTGAGCTGTCACAAAATACTGAGGTTAACAACGATATGAAGTTAACCTCAAAAGTTAACCTGACAATGTAAAATGAAGCGGAAGGCGCAGAGAAGTAGAAGCGCAGGAAATTGAAAGATGTCAGAGTGACAGAAAAATGTCAAATTCATTCGATATTGAATCGCCAAAGAGATAGGTTCGCTAAATATTAGTGTTCGCTATTAATTGTGGAATGGTAGAAATAAATGTTAGAGGAATTCGATGTTGAACCGCAAGACAAGTCGTACGTAAAAAAGATAGAAATGTATAATCTTTAAACACTAGTAATGAAAGAAAATGTAATGTTTGATTAGAGGAAATTTGAAGTGTTATTTAGAAGAAAAATAAAGTGTTTAGAAGATAAAACGAGTTGTGAATTTTGTGAGAAAAAGAGGAAATTAAGATCCAGAAAAAGTTTTACTACCTATAATATGTTGAATTTATACGCTTATATAATTTTTTCAGATTGAACTTGATTTTGAAGTCCTTTTTCCTCAGAAGAGCACTTTGTTGTTTAAAAAGGGGCCCACATTTTTTGAAAAGTGTTCAGATTTGCTGAAATGCGCACTGCGAGATCCTTCAAGCAAAAATCTACTTTTGTCTGTTTTTAATGGTAATTAAACCTACAGTGTTAAACTCCACTAAAAAAGGAAGTCCACAGTGTGGCATATATATAAATACATACCGGTGACTGGTTAAAGCTTATAGCCGAAGAAAATGAATAATCGTAATATGCAATACCGCAATAGCGAATAATAATAGGAATTCTCGAGGAAGAGAAACCTACAATAACAATAGCCAAGATTGGCGTCAGCGAGAAGATTGTAGGGAGGCACCGAGAACAGTAAAGAAGACCCTCCTGCAAGAAAACAGGTCCTGCAAATAGTAGATCAAGTCTTTGTACTTTGTTGTGGTCGGCTCAGCTGTGAGGAAGTCTCCGAACAATTGACAGGAAAGAAATTACCTCACAGCTGATCGAATTCCCTACCCAACAAAAACTTCACGGCATCACCGGCGGGGAAGCGAACAAAACAATTCATGACGTACTAGAGGCAGAAATTAACTTCTGCACAACGTGCATCCGCCTTCTAGAACATTCTCAAGCCTGCAGGGCCACCGCGGTAAGCTCGCTAGAAAAGTACGATCGCAAGCCTATCAAACTCAAATATAAAATAACCGTCCGCCCCAGCCGAAATAGTTCACATAGACGTATTTTACTCCCCCGAAAACACCTTCTTCCTTACATTTACAGATAAATTCAGCAAGTTTGCACACGCAATTCACAATTCGCAAACGAAAAGTCCTATCGTGGAGTTTATAATTAATCCATTCGCATAGGGTGATGTTTCGGAATATATCAAAAACAATTTTGGCATAGAAAATTACGCTGAATTAGAGCTGGAAATAATAACCATGAAGAACAACTTGAGCCTGAAATCATACATGAGGGACGAAAACTTTTAGAATATTGTTGATGAAAATATATATCCTATTTTAAAGGCATTATCTCTTAAATACGTAACGTAAATTTGGACCATTCTATTAGAACAGGTACTTTAAATTATGAGCCAGATTTCTTCAAGTTGTCAGAAAAAAATAGAAGGCCAAGGATCGCACTAATAAATTCGTGACTAATGGTCGTAATGTCTATTATTGAGTGCATGTATGCCTCATTTAAATACATCTTTTTTTGTCCTTGTGTAACATTTTATTTTCGTTAACTATTCATGCGCCCTTCATAAATTAATAAATAATAAGGAATAAATTATTTTAGAATGAGCCGTTAGGCTGAATAAGGTTGCCGACTTAGACTATAAGAAGCTTTGTGCGAAGGAAAAAAGAAAATGAAGTGAGACTGTGTAACAGTAGGGCGGAATACAGACGCATTCTAATCGTCAAATTAGTATTATATATTTGGAATAAACGGAAAATTACTTTGTTTAAGGGCGTATTTTATCATAAGCAAGTCCGCACAAAATAATGTACCTACATTTAATCATAGTATTTTAATTGTAGTCCACCATTTTATTTTGAATTCCTCAACACGACCCTATGGCCTATATCCGCACAGTTTACGCACCTATGCTCTAAAGTATAACTTGCGCAGGAAACTTAAACAAAACGCTATTGTTGTAGATTTTTCTTCACACAAAAGTATATTTGAAAAGTGGTCCATGTCGAAATCGAAATTAAATTAATTTATATCACATGCAACTAATCGCTAAATCTTTCCAGTAATTTTGAAAATCATTTGTTTATAGAACATTACAAACTGTGTTTTATTCATATGACTTTACAATGCAAATTGATTTAAAAAATATTTAAAACAGTTTCGTTAAACTTAAGGAAGTCCAATTTAAAATATTTAATGTAATATTTACTATTTCATGTAATGAAAACTGTTCATTGATCAACAAGACAATCTTACTTATTTTATTTACATTTATTGCAACAGTTTTGAATTTAACATTAAACATTTTCATAATTCACTATGGAATTAATTTCCAAGAGATACTGGTAAATAATATTGACAAATTCAAACTCTGTAAAATTGATTTGTTTCTAAACTGCAAACGAAACCTTAAAATACCTTGCAAAAATCAGCCACTGTTTTTTTTTTCTCTTTATTTGTGATCAGTTGTAATTTGCACTTGTATCTTTGAAGATTGTTGTATTAATGAACTTCGGAAGAATTCGCAAAAGTCAACATTCACGTTTTGTCACGTTTAAAAAATTTTCTTTGAAACCACAGTTGTTAACATTACAACAATTACTGTTCAATAATGTCACTGACACCAATATTCATTTTATTGCAATATGTTTTTGGTATATTTTTTTCTTTTTTTCTGTTGATTAATTACCTCTTCACTTACTCAACATAAATTTAATCATGAATGCACGGATTTCGAACTCAGTATGAAACTCTTAAGAAGTTTCTTATAAAAAAATTTGTTTGCATTAAATTTCTTGTTCATATTATTCACTTGCACTAAAATTGTTCAGAATACGGTTTTTGTTGATAAATATTTGCCGCTTGTTTTTATTTTTACACTGCAAACTTCCGTAAAGAAACTTTCACTTATGTTTTTGTTGTAGAGCTGGTGGCCAAGTAAGTAATTGCTGCATCAATTTTTCAAAGTAATAAAGGCATGCAATCATAAAAGTATATTCTTCTGTAATGTTCACGCATTGCACGACGACCACTTTGAAGTGTAAAATAAACACAAAACGGCATTTTTCTTAGAATTTTTGCAAAAGTTCCAATTTGAATTCAAACAGACAAAAACAAACCGAAAATTCTTTAATCCTTGTGTTGCAATTAAAGTTCCTTCTTGATATATTACGAAAAAAAAATTCACTTTTTTACACAATCGTCTATTTTAAATGAATTTAATCACAATGGGGGCTTTTTTGTTCATAACTGTTTGCGCTGTTATTATACATTATAATCGCTACGTTCGAATTGAATATTGCTAACAAGAATGCAATAGTAACACTTTTTGGTCCTCTTTTTGCAGTGGTAAAGTGTTTCATTTGGTTGAATTTAGCATCCAAAAAATCCGCATTCATCGTGATCTTCGATTCCGTATCTTTTAAACCTTTGTTAATGTCCAAGTGCATTGCGCACTTCACCTACACTTCACAGATTTTCTTAGCGTTGAGCATGGAAAGCTGAGTTTAATCTTGCTGCAGATGCTTAAATTTTGTCTGATTTGTTTTATCATCAAGTGTTTTTAGATTTTGAATAAATGTGGTTACACTAACGTGCTTTTCGTGAAGGATCTTCTCTTTCTCCTTCTTTAAACGTTTCCGCAACAATTGCACACAATTCACTGTTCATTTTGTAACAGCAAAGAAACACGTATTTTTGCTGCAAGTATCCTCATGACACAGTGGAGGACACAAGTGGATTGGTACATTAAAGTATGGTAGAGCGATGACGAGCTTATTCACATTTAATTACTATTTACAAAACTTTACTGACATTTTGCTTTACTTGTACTTACTTACATAAATTTTGAATTAATTAGTATCTTATAATTTTCAATTATAACTATTCAATAATTAAAATGTACTATGTGAACCATAATTAATTGATTTTAGTGTAAAATATTAATAAAGGTTTACATTTTCAGTTGTATAACACAAGTGACTTACAATATTTTTTTGGCAACAACTATTTCACTTATTCTTATACCTAACAAAACCTAGTGTTCATAACACAAATTACGATAAGTTAAAAATTTTCTTACTATTATGTTTCATTCATTACTATTACAGAATTCTTAGTGAACTATTTTTCAAATATTCCTCAATGTATTATGTATTTGTTGTGTGTAGGAAACATTTTATAGCAATTTTGATGCCAAGAATATTATAGTTTTTCTTTTTTTAACAAATTGGAGTTTTTGCAATAATTATGTACGCATAAAGAAATACTGAGTTTGCGTATTGTCTTCAACAATAGCCTAGAGAACCTTTAAAAAAGTGCGCAAGTAGACAATAGAGCAATTAAGAGTGGGAACTGTTGGTGTAACATTTGTCTTTAACAGCGCCCAACAAATTATAGTCTAACGGTGTCAAATCGCAGCTTCTCGGTGGTCAATTCTCATCAGCATTTTTGCTGATAACACGATTTTCGTGTTAGTGGCTAGTGTGGCACGTAACGCCGTCCTGTTGAAAAAAAAAACATTCTCCAAGTCTATATCTTCAATGGCCGGAAAGAATTTTTCATTCAGCATGTCGCGATTTAGATTTCCGCACTGTTTCTGAAACTTTACAATTAATTTGAAAGTAATTTTTCAGTACTTCCTAGCGTTCATCGAGCGTATACTTGACCATTTTCGTATGCTTCAGACTTCAAACTAAATTTCTGTCAAAACCAGAACGACATAAGTACTACCAGAGCAAAAAAAAACCTATACATCAAAATACAAATTTAATGTGGACCACCCTTTATAAGACTCCAAAGGTTAGTTGAGAGAAAGAACTTTGTATGTTAACTATATTATTGTCCTCTATATTATTTTTATTCTTTATGTTTTAAATTCAATTGCATGTGTACTGCTGTGCCCATCTTGGTCATCCCTCAGGAGGTTATTCCTTCCCCCCGCTCAGTTGTCGTTTTTTCTTGCACCCCGGAGCAATTTTTGTTTTCGCTTCCGTAAAACACGAGATCTTCGTTACTCGAGCCAAGGCCGTGGGCGCCTCACAAGCAGTTACTTTGACGGGATTGACATCTGGCGTCATTGAGTCAGTTGCATATTTACAGGCACCAATGTCATAGGTATGCACTACATAACAAGGAATGAAATCGGAAGTTCGCGGCGCAATTTTTTTTGGGAAATTTAGTAAATTAAACGCAAATTAGTATTAATTAGAGTGATTATTTAGTATTAAAACTAGAATTATTTCCATATGATTTTTATTTAGTACGATCCTTCAAACGATATGTATCAAAATTTGACAGCAATCCGACTATTTGTTCGTGAGTTAAGTCATTTATTGTAGTCGGCTCAGCTGTGAGGTTTCCGAACATTTGACAGGGCAAAATTACCTCACAGCTGATCGAATACTCGACCCAACAATAACTTCAGGATCACCGCACAATGTGCATCCGCCATCCAGAACTTTCTCGAGACCGCGGAGATCACCTCACAGCTCTGATTGGAGAAATTTCGCGTGATCTGCGGTGAACCGGGACCAACATTCCAATTCGAGAATGTTCTGCCCAATGCGTAGGCGGGAGGAAAAGGATAGGTCGATGCGGCTGCGCGGAGAAACCGGCACCGGCGAGTCTGGCCGGAGAGTTGCATATGGGACATCAAGATGTAAAGTCAAAATTTTTCGTGCCGCCTTGGCACCGCCATACGCGGAAGTTTTTCTTTTCATAAAATTTTTAAGTTAATTTCTTTAAATTCTTAAGTTCATTTTTAGTTGTCGAAAAATAATTAATAAATTTCGTAGAGTTCTTACTGAACCCGAGAGAGAGAAGAAGTTGCGTTGGATTTGTTTCTGTACAGGAGTGGTTGATTGGATCCTGGAAAGTGACCATCTGTTTATGCGGGTCAAGGCGTCACATGGAAATACTGCACAAGTGCAAACCATGCAATATGACGCCAACCAAATGCGGAACTGCGGATTGGGTGATTGCGTTCGATGCTCTATTAGCCAATATAGCTAAAGTATGGAAGTAGGGATAGAAGTAAGCCCGAAAATATGTATAAATATTAAGCCAAATTCCAAAATAAATCAGAGATACTTTCAGGACTTGTGCGTTTAACTGCGGCATCCAGACCTCTCGACTCAACTCGCTTTCGCAGCGAACCATTCTCAAGTTGAACTCGCTCTTGCAGCGAGCACCTGAATCAAATCAACTTGCTTCCGTATGTAAGTCCGGATGTGTTTCCCCTCACCTAATCGCGGTTTCCGTTGTCCCTTCGCAACAGGTGAATGAAACCCTCTCCGCCGTGTAATGTCAGGGATGATGTCAGGCCCATCAAGGTAGGTGGTGCTATCATCCGTCCTCCCAGTGTGGCCGAGAGGGAAAAAGTAGAGGGGAACAAGAAGTGCGAGGAGTTGGGTCTCGATGTTAGTGTCCGTGAGTCACTCGGCAAGAAGATTGTGGTTAATAACGTCCACTGCAGTATCACAGATGAGGAGTTTTTAGACGAAATTTATGAGAAAAACTTAAAGGAAGAAGTTTCCTTTGAATCCATCGGTAAAGGTGTTCAAATTGCAAGTAGGCGTATTAAGGAAGGTCCGGATGCCTGTTCGAATGTTGTTATTGATTGTCATGTAGATATTGGAAAAAAGTTGTTAGAAACGGGTTTCTGTTATGTTAGGTGGTTCTCTTATCGCTTGAGACCTTTTGAGCTTATTAACTACTGTTATAGGTGTCTGGGTTTTGACCATAAGATCTCGCAGTGTAGAAACACGAGTAATGTTTGTCGACGATGTGGTATGTGTGGCCACAGAGCTAAGAAGTGTACTAGCCCGTTAAATTGTCGAAACTGTGCATTTCATGGGCGGCCTTCCGGGCATTATATTATGTTGTCAGAAGAATGTCCAATCTACAAGAGGCTGGTTGAGAGGGAGAACGTCAAGCATTAATGGCTGTTAAAATTGTGCAAAACAATTGTATGGGATTCTACGTGGGTATGTGTGAGTTAGGTGCCTCCCTGGTGGAGGGGAAAGCTGATTTCGCTCTTCTACATATATCGATATATCACCATGGATGAAACATGGCTCCACCACTACACACCGGAGTTCAAACGGCAGTTAGCGGAATGGAGAGCATACGAAGAACCCAATCCAAAGCGTTGAAAAATACAAGAGTCAGCTGGCAAGGTTATGGCGTCTATATTTTGGGATGCACAAGGAATTATATTCATCGACTATCTCGAAAAAGGAAAGACAGTCAACAGCGACTATTACATAGCGTTATTAGAGCGTTTGAAGGCGAAAATAGCAAGTAAACGGCCTCATATGGCAAAGAAAAAAGTGCTGTTTAACCAAGACAAAGCATCTTATCACAAATCAATAAAAACAATGGCAATATTGCATGAATTGGGCTACGAATTGCTTCCACATCCACCATATTCTCCAGATTTGGCCCCCAGCGACTATTTCGTGTTTGCAGACTTCGCAGATGCTCGCTGGCAAGAAATTCAAAGCTGATGAAGAAGTAATCGCCGAAACAGAGGCCTATTTTGAAGCGAAAGAGAGACCGTACTTCAAAAACGGTATTGAAAAGTTGGAAAATCGTTGGAATCGTTGTATCGCCCTCGAAGGCAACTATGTTGAATAAATGGGCCGAGTTTTGCAAAAAAAAAATTTTTTTTTTTTAATGTTAGCCTACGAACTTTTTAGCCCAACTGTTATTTAAAACGCTGGCTTTTTGTTCAGACTAATATTGGTCCCGTACGGCGTCCTCGTGTCTGGTTGTGATTGGATCGAACCGGCAAATGACATTGTCAAAGACAAAATTGGCAAGAGATAAAAAGGTGCATATATTGTGGGAAAAATCATTGTAAAAGTATGCAGAGTGCGGAAAGCGAAGTCACTTTGCAACGTGTTGCTTGCAAAAACATCTATATGTAATGTTACTGAATGCGTAAATAACTTAGTAATAGAACCCGTTCTGTCTGATAGAAACTCTAATTACGCAGAGTTTTGCCTTTCGAGTTGTTAATATTTGATAATAAGCAACCTCAAGTGGGCTGATCAGAATAAAGCCAGTTAAGACAAGGTTACACCAAGGCGAACACTGGCGACCGAGCAGGAGTGAATGCGAAGTTCGCTTTGGTCTGACCTCGACTGGGAGCGAACGCCGTTCGCCCTTCTTCGTAAATATGCGATACAATGTAATGCAAGGAACAGGTAAAACAAAAATTGTTTATCGCTTGCCAAAAACCGTGCTGGAAAAACTGGAGCGACCAGGTAGTCTATGAGAAATGTATGAGAGATGACTGGGCCGCAATGACTTATTGAGCTTCAAAAACAATGCCCATGACGATGTATTGTAAAAACAGTGTCCATACTCTATTCCATGTAGTAATGGGTGATTACAATTTCATACCGGATTTAGAATAAAGTTTGTAGGAAATAAATACGTCAAAATGTCGAAAAATGACATCGGATGACATGTAATTTTTTCAACTTTAAATGTAATTATTTTAAAAAGAAAATGCGAGAGCCAAAAATTTGTTGCATATTCTTCACTTTTGGACCATTAAAATCCGATGCAAGTCGATAAAGTATATGTATCTGTTCAAATAATATTGGAAAACTTGACATCGGTAAGTTTTCAGTCGTCAGGAATATGGACATGATAAACATTCCAATGCTGAATGGACGCAATTTTTAAGTTCTGCTAATCCGTATATAGCTATAGGTAAATCTGTATTGTATAATAGTTTTAAAAGAAAGATACAGAAACAGTTAGACTGTCTTCAAAATGGATTCACGTATTATGCCAGGTTTGGCGTCCGAAAACCAGGAAATAGTAATTTGAAGAAAATCAAATTAAATATAAAGTATCCGATTGCATTGTATCAAATAAAATAGGCTCTGAAGTAGTGCTATTTGTCTCCTTAGTCTATAAATATTGACATCGACGATTCAAAATTTTGGAGCATTCATACCATTTTGGAAGGTTGGAAAAATCTATAGCTTCATCCCATTTTGCTTGAGAATCTGTATCTAATCAAGTATAACTTTCCAGCAGCTGCTGTTCCCCGCGGACCTTTGGAACTCCATGGTGCCGAAATTGACTCTGGTTCCTTTGGACCTTGCAATACCCAGAGTCATAATGCCTACGAATGTTACGTTAGTCCATACGTAACACGAAAATTATGTGAGAGGACTTTATGGGCATTTGATAATCCACATGCTCAACATCGTTATGGTGCTTGGAATCCATTACCTGACGGTTATTTTCCCGCTAACTGTCGTCCAAACGAAAATTTATTGGGATATCGTCTTCCAGAACCTTTGCATCCTCATTTCTATGCTATTACGGATGGGTTTGTTTTCTTTTAGTTTGATTTTTTTTAGATACTTTAGAAACTTTAGATCATAAATAATAGTTCCATCTCTATTTTATGATTTTGGAACATTATTATGTAGGTAATTTTTATTAATTAATTATTGATAATAATCCTTTTCTCTTTCTATTGTGCATGCAACACCCCTAATGGTTGCTATTTTCATGCATTTCGATTTTACTGAAATTATTTTCGGGAACAATCCAAATTTATTTTTGATGAGATCATGTTTCGAAATTTCCGGTCGCTCCTCCTCGTTGAATATCAATATACAAATACAGGAGCAACTTTAATCCAGAAGAAGAGTGGAAATATCTCATGTAATACGATGTCAACAACTGGTATGGATGGGCAATGGCTCAACATCTACCGACCGGGAATTTCACATGGATCAACTATACAAAGTACATTTGAGTACTTGGATGACGTGTGGCCGATGGAGGAAGGCGACGACAACTCAGTAAATTTCTTTATTTTTTTTTTACGTTCAAAGTTTTTGTTGTTTAGATTTTAGGTTTTTTTCAGTCCGGAATTAGTTCTCGTTATAAGTAAATTCCGTAGCGTAGCCATAGATATTCGTTCGAATCTTAAGTTTTTTCTTGATTCTTAGTAGTTAAGTTGTTTTCACGAAAGTTTTTTTTTTTAAAATTCCAATTTCTTTCACAAGTGCATCGAGTGTATGATCCTTTGTAAGGGAGAGAAAGCCCCGTCAGCGCCCCTGTAGCCCGAAAAGGGTCGAGTTCAAATCCTAGGCGCGAGACGAAAGATATTTGATGTTCAGAGAATGAAATGTGGCCACAGTTCTCCTCTCTGCGTACCTAGTGCGAATTAATGGCCTTCTCTTTGATCCAGATCTTATTGTTTTAGTAATTGGATTGTTCGGCGAATTAGTGCCATTTTGCACAGGGTAGCGTAGGAAAATTCGTGAAATTAAATATGAACAGAACTGAATAATAAAGAAAGGATCATCCTGCAGGAATCAGCCTCTGCCTGCATATTTGCAGGCACCAAACTTTCTGCTTCGCAACAAGGTATATTTTTATATACCTCTAACTATGGTAAATAAAAAGAGATAGACAAGAGAGTACTTTGAAGGGGACAAAATAGATTTTGAAGAATAAACAGGTATTTTTAATTTTTTGAATAAGGTCCTGAAACTTTTTGATCAAGGTATTATAATAAATTATATGTATTCGTATGCCACATTGCCAAGCAGTTTAACCAGGCCGTTAGTGTCATACCCTCAGTTATACCAGACTTAGTGATTCCTTGTGAATTATCACATGGAGACGGCGACTCGTATATGCCGATATAGAGACTGTGCAGCATTGACTGCTGTTAATCATTTAGGGCAACTATACGGATTCGAACCACGTACTCGCATCATGTATTGGGTTTTCTCGCTAACTCTAGAAAGGGACTTTGAGAGATTATATTCTACAAGTGCAGAAGAGCTGACACTGCCTTACTCCTATTTTCCTTATCACATGGATCTGGGACTGTCCAATAGGAGTGCATATTCAACAACTGCCAATCCTGCTGTCTATGCATGGACCGCCATAGCCGGATGCTTTCGTCATGACGAACGTAGTAGAAATGCCAGGTACCTGTTGACAACTGATGTTCCCTCCATCGTAGCCAATGCAGCCTTTCTCGGATATGTATTTAACAAGAATCGTGAATTGAAAAGATTAGTAGTCCCAGATAGCGAACCAGAGGCCGCAGGAGGAGCCGGAGCTGCTAGAACAGAAGAAGATACCACGGTATTGGATTATAATCCAGAAGTTGATCCATCAGGAGATACCATCACACTTGATACAGATGGCAATGAAATCCAAGAACCGAACGGAACAAATGGTAACGATTGGGTTAGATACCTAGAGAAGGTTAACTTCAAATATACACCTTCTATGATCGAATATTTTAAAAGCTTCACCGATAGTATGTTAACTACACGAAAAGGAACTATCGGAGAATTTGTCAAAACGCACTTTTCAAATGTACAATGATGTGTAGAACATGTAATCGTCACAACTCATGATTTGTGAGGTCTACGACGCGACGTCGACGAAGAAGCACTATGGTATTGCATGGACAATGTACCTGAGTGTCAAAGAAAACTTGGACTGGCTTACGGATTCGAACACTTTGCCGGCAATGTAGTGCAGCCAGCTCGATCAATCGGATCTAGAGCTCTAGCGAAGTACCGGGGAACCATTCGAGAGTCAGGAAACTCTTGAATGCAGTAACACCCGACGTTAACCGCTAAGGCATATAATAATGAAGAAGTATTACGTCCTAGAATCGAGTTGACACCTATTTCAAATATCTTAGTATCTATAATAGTAATGTAGGAACTAGCGCAATTAAAATGAGTATAGTGAATATCTTTTCCCATTTTTTTTTTAATCATACATAATCGTACATCAACGAATTTTTGTTTACAGAAATTGAAGAGGAAGATACTGGCAACATTTGGTTTCAACAGGACACCGCTCCGCGCCACACAGCTAACGTTACAATCGGTCTTTTGCACATCGGAAATCTGTTTTCGGAAATCGCATTATCAGTCGAAATTCTGATGTCAATTGGTCACCTCGGAGCTGCGACTTGACACTGTTGGACTATTATTTGTGGGGAGCCGTCAAAGATAAGTGCAGCCATATGAATGAAGTTATATTCCATTATTAACCCGAAGGATTATTCTTTCAAATAAAAAAAAAATTGCAAAAATATTCAGTAGTTTTTTATTTATAGCATTAAAAAAAAAAATTATATGGCGGACCCTGTAGATGCCGAATTGAAGTTGTGAATTTTTTTCCCTTTTAATTTCTGCCCCACATTTTCATAGCAGAAGGAAGTGTTCTTTTGGCCTTGGCAATATAGATTTTATTTCCTTTCAAGGTGAATGAATTATTGGGAAAGGTCTGGGTTTTACAACAATGTTGCAGACTATTAATTTTATTGCAATTTCAAATGCTTCGCTCTACAAAAAATAAATAAAAATCTAAGAAAAATATTGAAGCAAAAGAGAGTGCATAAAAAACAATGTAAAAAACACATAAGACGTAAAATTGATTCTGTGTCTATTTCCCACGATTGCAAAACATTTTGCAAAATGATTATTAGAAGAAAAGGCAAAAGATATTCAAGAGAAGAAAAGAATTTAGCACAAAACATTTTTTACATTTCACAATCTAGCTAGGTAACAATTTTTACGAAATAAAATTGAAATTAATTTAACACTTTTATCTACTTTGCATAGATGGTCTCCGTTAAAAATTTGCAACCGGGTTTTAAAAATAGCACATTTAATTTTATGATTGAAAAGTTCAAATCTCTTGATGAAATGAGTAAGGATATAGTTTTGCTGTTTGACGAAGTATCCATAACATATATACCAAAGTTAAGGTACTTAGTAAAACAAGTAAGTAACGAATGTCAAAGATGCCGCATCGAGAAAGCCAAACCACAACCTCCCCGTATCCATCTTCCATCTTCCATCAGGATGACTGGCAAGCTTTCAGCCACCCTTTACTGACTGTGGTGTGGACTATTTTGGACCGATCGACGTAACAGTTAAGCGAAGTACGGAGAAAAGATGTGGAGTTTTATAGTTAATAGACCCAAATTAAAGAAATAAGAAAACACAAGGAAAAAAAATGAATTTCCTTTATGCTGCGGCACATATTTTTTCATTTTATATTTAGATTTGATTTTCTGACCGGCCGTCGATGGATTATTTTGTGTTTTTTACTTTCTAGCTTTCATTTTCATATGAAGAAGAAAGTGTTCTTCTGGCCTTGACAATTTTTTTTGAATTTGTTTTCCAGGGTGAAAACGAATTATTCGAAAGGGGGTGGGTTTTTCATTTGTAAAAAAATAGTGAATGTTAACAATTTTGTACTGAATATTTTATTGAAATTTTAAACACTTGTTGTGGTCGGATCCACTGTGAGAAAATTGTCCAACGCTTAAAAGAGACAAAAATCTCACAGCTGATCGAAACCCTGCAGAAGTAGGTCACGGTCAGCAACGACTGAATACGTGAAAAATCCAAAAAAAATAGGACCAAATTTATTTGCTATAAACCTCAATTATCTAAGACCGTGGATTCGGCAATTTTAAATAAAAGCTTGAAAATGCAAAGTACTGATAATAGTGCTGACGTAGGTGAGAAACCTTCTCGCCCGGTGTTTCAAAAGAGAAACTATAAGAACTGGGGTCGTCAGAGAGCCCCAAAACAGAACACCATTCCACCGACAAATGTCAATGGACCTCGCCCTGTTGGGAAAATGGAGTTTCCTCAACCTGGACAGTATTTGTCCAAAACCGCCTCGGAGTTAAAGAACGATCCTTTGTCTGATTCGTCTTATTTCCCTGAACCTTCGGAAGAATTCAAGGCGGTTGCGAACCGAGAAAAGATTTTTTCGGCCGCTAACTCCCTTCCCACTGTCTCACAAGAGATTTTTAATAACATCAAGGCTATAAATCCTAGTTATGGAAAATTGGTACCCCAATCTTTACATGATTATTATTTTGGAGTGTTAACATTAGCTCGATTGCTAAAATTACATCAACTAAATGGAGGTAAGACAACTTACTGGGAGTTGGATTTCCTCGAGAAAGTTGAATCGGCTAATTACATCATTCCTAAATCGTTCTTGATGTTCCTGCAGGGTTTTGGAAGCGCGACTATACCATCCAGTCGTGATCTCCTTTTCTATTTAACCTCTTTTACTTCTAGTAATGCTGAGGTTCAGGTTGAAAAGGATACATGTACTCCAGCAAGAGGAGATGTCCCTGCTGGTATAGTACATGGTGCTTCTGTTACAGTTCCCGGGTTTTGTGGAGCTATAAAAGATAATTTACATGTTTATTCGGGATACCCAATGACAGGAGTCTATTTCGCTCGTATCATTAATGATTTACGTGCATCTCATGAAAGAGGCTTTAATCGTACTTGGGATCTTCCAGCGGGCGTAAAGTATGATAACCATCACGTTAATGAGAATTGTCTTGGCTACTCTCCAGCTACTGTTTTGCGGAGTGAACAACTTGATACATTTCGTGATGGTGGATTGATTTACGATCGTTTATCGCGTTTTGTTTTTATTAACGAAGAAGTGGCTTATTCTCCGGAATTAATGAGTGTTGTCATGACGAAGTTAAGCCAGACGCGAAACTATCCGCTTTACCCAATGCCATTTTCTATTACTGGTAGCATTGGTCAATTTCCTTACGAAGTAGTCGATTCGCAAGGAACTAATTTACATCAGTCGACTTTTATCGCCAGATCATCAGTGCGATATCCGGACCCAATACTCAGTATCATACCTTTTTGTAGTAGTTTTATATAAAAAAGTAGGCGGATGCCCTATTTAAAGCACCTAGTAGGCCACTATCGCTAAAAGTAACAGTTCCTATATAAAATAAATATAATATTAAAGTATCTCTTTTACATTTCTAAAAGAGATACTTTAAAGTTTAAAACATTTCCAAATATGGAATCGCAGATGCGAGACAAGACCTCTACTGGTGCTATTCCAAGAGGCAAACCAACTAAATCCTGGGCTACCCAGGTCTACGAGGAAGAAGCAGAAGCTCAGCCTCCTAGTCAAACTCAGAAACCCCGACGACAACGATTACCCCGGCCAGATAAACGCACAAGAGAACGCTTATTTGCAGAAAAATCCAAGCCAGTTGAGCCTAGGCGACCACAGATTGAGATTGCAAAAACAGAAACACCGCCGAAACACTGCAGTCAATCATCTCGGAAAATTATATGGAAAAATTGCTGTCTTTATAAAACGTACAAGATGTCTGATCCAGTTGAAGTTAAAACAGGTGTACCCTTACGGTTATTTTCAATTACTACCACTCAAAGTTCCCAATATCCATCTTAATTGTTTTGAGGACAATGATGTTACCCTAAAACCGAGTCTCACTCTAGATTTGCACTCTGATTTGGATGCTGCAAGGAAGTCTGCCCTATATGGCGTTAAAAACAACAATTTGAAATGGAAACCCGCATTGAGCTATCTGTATTATCGGTTTGCGAAGGAAAAGGCAACATTGAATTCTGAATGGAAAAGTTTCAACCGGCTCATTGGAGCCAATGGAACTGAAGTTACTCCTTGGAATATAATCACTATATCAAGAGGAACCGCAACAATTATATGGTCTTCTCTCAAACTATCGAAAAAGATTTTTCTCGTCTCTTTCACGATAGCAAGGAGGAATTAACCATCCCGGACTCATACTTCCCTTACCACATGGATTTCGGATTAGCTAACAAGAGTGCCTACTCATCTGGCACAAATCCTGCTGTGTACGCGTGGCTGAAGCTGATACCAGAGGAGCATTCGGCTCAGTTGTAAAGGGAGTAGGTACTACAGATTATTCATCTGTGCTTGCGCTGGCAAGAAGTCTTACTAGTTCAGACGCTACGGCCAAAGATGTCGCTGCTTTCTCGCGACTACTGCTATTCATTTACTCGTGTCATAGTAAGAAACCATTCTATGACAATGTTTATAGAAGGATGGTACGTTGGAAGAAAGACGCTGATGAACATAAATGGGTGGATGTTTACCCCTATTCGCTTAACATTATGGTGACCACGCTTGATGGTGCGATCGGTGTTTTGCTTGGAAAGTATGATAATGCAGTGCCTGAACCATTTCAAAGCAGCAACGTTGACGAACTGTGGACTGTTGTTCCTATGGATTCTTCTATAGTTGGAAATGGAATGCTGTTGCCCATGATACTGGCACATACTCACTCATCAATCTGGGCACTACGATACACCCGACTGGCCAGATCTGTTGTCAACACAGCGGACAAAAGCGGAGTCAAACACTTGGACCAGTTAAGTGTTGATGAGTCATCATTGGTGTATTTTCCTGGGCCTTTGAACATCATGGTCGTACTTGTTGATACGACCTATCAAACAACCCACTCCACTATTAAAACACCAGATTGTGGAATTCTGCCAGTATGGAGGAACACAGCAGTAACACCAGATAATCCAGCAGACAATTTCCGTATAGACATAACTAAGCACATGAACGACTACGTCGAGGGAGCCTTGCTAAACAGAAATTGTGGTCCAGCAATGCTTGCACTGCAACACATGACGGATAAATATAATGTCGATGGTGCACTGGAAGAGGCGTGTGCGCTGGTAGGTGAAAAAATATTTGTTGACCACCGATGTTCCTTCCATTGTCGCCAACGCTGCCTTTTTGGGATACGTCTTTAATAAGAATAGGGAACTGAAAAGAATCATAGTGCCTGATGCTCCTGAAACTACATCCGCAGATCAGGGCAAAGAACAAGGATCAAAAGACATATTGACATATGTTCCTGTGGGTGATCCAAGTGCAGAAACAATAAATATGGATTCAGCAATGGATATGAAGAACGAACCTAACGGAACCAATGGAAATGAATGGGCTCGCTATTTGGAGAAGGTTAATTTCAAATACACTCCGACTATGATTCAGTATTTCAAGGACTTTTCTTCCACAATGATGCTAACTCGAAAAGGAACCGTGGGTGAATATGTGAAGACTCATTTTGCCAATGTACAACTCTAAAAGACACCATAGGATTTCCTTCCGCAACATGGGCATGGAAGGGAATAGAGGGAGGATAGGGGCTGCCCAAGGGGATCACTCCATCTTGATCCCCCTCAGCACCGGTCAGTTGGGAAATCCCCCCCCCCCCCCCGCGTATCATCGGTTGCCACTTTACCGTTCCCCCGATTTTTGTCGTTCCCTTCGCGCAAGAATTTCGTTGCGCGGGATGAAGCCTGGAGACGGCGAGTGTGTTTTGACACATATAATTTGTGACTGAAAGTTTCAGTCGCAACGATTTGGATTGTTCAAAAGAAGTTCGGTTGCGTTTATATTGAGTTATTTAAAAAAGTGTAATTTAAGGTAAAAACAATTCTTCGCAGTCGGGTAAAAAAGAAGATTATGATGTGGATATGAGCGCTTAAAGACAATAGTTATACCTAGCTTTTAAATTTCCTTAAAATATAGCGATCTTATGACCGATGAGGTTGTTGTTGACTGTGATTTGGGCTGAGAAACTGCTAGGAGTAAATTTCTTTTTCTTTCCGCGATTTCGTAATTCTAATAGTTTTTTGAGTATAATTAGTGTTGAGTGTAATTCCGTGATCCTTCCTGCGCTGCGCTTCTGTCTGGATGGGAATTTTGGATTTCCCCACCGTTGTTGACTTCCTTAGAGTGTTGTCTGGTTTTGTTTTCATGATTGACTGATTAATTAAGGATTCTCAACCTATCGGCGGATGTTTCGTAAGTGCTTATAGTGAACAGGACATCAAGATTAAAGAGAGATGAGATTTTTGGGTAAGCAGGAGAACAGGTAAGAAACAGAATACTCGATTATTTCTAGCAACATCTTTCATAATTCGGGGAAAATAAATCGTACCCGCCTGTCCAGATAATTAAATAGATATCGTTCCCGCATGATAGGATGTGTTATAACTTTCGAGAGTCTTGCAAACGCAGACGATCCATGTCCATCAGTGATGGAGATGTTCGATATAAACGAAGACGACGATCTTTCTTGTACGCAGATGCCGATTTCCGACGTGGAAGTCCAGAAATTGATGGAGGAGAACAAACCGAAGGAACCGGAACCGAGTACATCGAAGGGAGTGACGACTCGTTTGCCGAAGAGGAGATTATTGATGTCGGAAATACAAAAAAAAACAGAAAGCAGCAAGAAGCAGAAATTGAAGAAACCATTCTTGATTGCAGACCATCAACCGGACAAAGAGGGCAACATACCATACATGGGATTCCTGATTGTGGTATGGACAGAAGGTATACTATTAGTGATTCAGAATATCCATCTTGATCCCCCCTCAGCACCGGTGAATTGCCCCCCCCCCCCCCCCCCTACTCGATTATTTCTAGCAACATCTTTCATAATTCGGAGAAAATAAATCGTACCCGCCTGTCCAGATAATTAAATAGATATCGTTCCTGCATGATAGGATGTGTTATATCTGAAAATACATAAATCGTCGTGAAACAAAAAATCATAGCTATATCGAATTCAAGACAATGGCGAAATAACTCTAGGCGTGGAGGACCACCCAGTAATGAGTTCAGCGCTTAAGGAGGAATACCCCAGGGAGGAGAACCCCCAGTCCGAGCACCTCGCCCACGGAATTACCATAGAATGCGGCGCTATAATGATAGTTAAGCACTAACAAATTCCACTCCTGACCAGAATTCGTGGTCAGCTGAGGTAAATCAGATAGACGCTCAGAATAGCGCATTACACAATGTCGATCCTGTCAATAGACAAAGGATCATAAATACAAAACCTCGATCACGAATCCCAGCCAGAAGCTTCTTTACAGAGAAGCCAAGCCGAATATATAAAACACATGTATCATATTTATACCGTATTTGCAGATAGTAGCGATATTAATGTGCGCATTTATTTGCAATCAGAAAAGTTACTTCCGAAATTTTAGATATCTTTCAAGATTTTTATCTTGACATACTTTAAAAACATAGATGGTTTTTTAAATCTATTAATAAAAATTCAAAATCTAAAACTTTACTACCGGGTGATCCAAGACATAATTATCAAAGACAGACTGTATCCCGTTGTTTTTATCCGACGATAATTATATAGTTTTGAGACTTTAAACCTTAGCCCAAAAATGTCGAACAATAGACAATGGCGAAACTTTGATTCTAGTCGTGGAGCACCACCCAACGATGAATCTGCTGGAGGAAATCCCCAGGGAGGAAGGCCCCAAAACAGAGGAACCACCCGTCCTCGAAATTTTCACAGAATGAGGAGGTTCAATTCTGAACAAGCAATGGCTCAAGCCATTCCCGGACAAAATAGCTGGTCGACTGAGATGAATCAGATCGAAGTTCAAAATAGAGCATTGAATAATATCGACCCAGTCCGAAGACAAAGGATCGTAAATTCTAAACCACGATCCAGAATTCCAGAGCAAACGGTCCAGCGCAGTCAACCTGAAACAGCGCCTCGTGACGAATCGATTTACGATGGATGTGCGAAAGGATCCTCCCCAGTTATTGAAATTTATTCACATAACTTAGAATTTTCGACCTTCCTTATTCTAGTGAAGGCAATTTATGATAAAATGTACCTTATAGATTCTAGAATAATGCGAGTAATACCGTTTTGCCTATTCCAAGACGTCATGACAGAATATTTAAATCTCTACCTTTTCGAAGTGGTCAAGTACCAAAATGCAGACAATAGAGAATGGCGTGATCTAACCGATGCACTGAAGACTCTTCGTGCTTCTGATTCTCTGATTCCAAAACCTATCTACGACTACATCCTTAGCATTATAGACATTATAGGTTAATAGACCCAAATTAAAGAAATAAGAAAACACAAGGAAAAAAAATGAATTTCTTTTATGCTGCGGCACATATTTTTTCATTTTATATTTAGATTTGATTTTCTGACCAGCCGTCGATGGATTATTTTGTTTTTTACTTTCTAGCTTTCATTTTCATATGAAGAAGAAAGTGTTCTTCTGGCCTTGACAATTTTTTTTGAATTTGTTTTCCAGGGTGAACGAATTATTCGAAAGGGGGTGGGTTTTTCATTTGTAAAAAAAATAGTGAATGTTAACAATTTTGTACTGAATATTTTATTGAAATTTTAAACACTTGTTGTGGTCGGGTCCACTGTGAGAAAATTGTCCAACGTTTAAAAGAGACAAAAATCTCACAGCTTATCGAAACCCTGCAGAAGTAGGTCACGGTCAGCAACGACTGAATACGTGAAAAATCCAGAAAAATAGGATAAAATACTCAGTATCATACCTTTTTGTAGTAGTTTTATATAAAAAAAAAGTAGGCGGATGCCCTATTTAAAGCACCTAGTAGTTGTAGAAAAATTACCGCCACTATCGCTACAAAGTAACAGTTCCTATATAAAATAAATACAGGGTGTTTAAAGCCGAAGGATCAAACTATTTTACTGCATTAGGTAATATTCCTGACTTAACTGATGACGCTGATGTTGAAAAATTCTTAGAATTACAACAACACACTACAAAAAAAGTTGTTAAGCCCAAACACCTAATAACAACTACAGAAGGTACAGCTAATGGTAATAGACCACCAAAGCCCAATAAAGATAAAGAAACTGATACAACAATAGCAAAAGCTGAACAGTTAAGAGTTGTGGCTAGACGAATTTGCCAGCGTATCAAAGATAAACCGGCGTTATTATAATATAAATAATATAAATATACGATCACGATGATTTTTTTTTTTTTCAAATATAAAAAAATTCATTTTTATTTCACAAAGTTCTGACCAACCCTCCATATAGTCCAGACCTTGCACCATCAGACTACCATTTATTCAGATCGATGCAGAACGCTCTTACCGGGATACGCTTCACTTCAGTTGACGAGATAAAAAATTGGTTTGATAGGTTCTTGGCCTCGAAAGATAAGCATTTTTTTTTGGCACGGAATCCATACATTGCCGGAAAGATGGGAGAAAGTCATAGCTTCTGATGGGCAATACTTTGAATAGTGTAATTATTTGTTTTTTTTTTTTTATCAAAATAAATGTATATTTTCAACAAAAAATACGAACTTTTTAAGTTATACACCTAATATGATTGTAAAATCAATCATGCAATTCTTCAATTAGAGCAATTCAATTCTGCAATTAGAGGCAATTCTCGATGAAGACCCATCACAAACGCAAGAGGAACTTGCAAAATCACTTGGAGTCACTCAACCAGCCATTTGCCATCGTTCAAAAGCAATGGGAATGATCCGAAAAGTAGGAAATTGGGTGCCGTATGTACTGAAGACAAGAGACGTCGAACGCCGGTTTTTCACGTGTGAACAACTGCTCCAACGGCAAAAAAGAAAGAGTTTTTTGCATCGAATTGTGACTGGCGATGAAAAGTGGGTCCATTACGATAATCCAAAACGTCGGGCAACGTATGGATACCCCGGCCATGCCTCATCATCAACTGCCAAGCCGAATATTCATGGCGAGAAGATCATGCTGTGTATTTGGTGGGACCAGCTGGGTGTGGTTTATTATGAGCTGCTACAATCGAACGAAAGGATCACAGGGGAGGTTTACCGACGACAATTGATGCGTTTGAGCCGAACATTGCGAGAAAAACGGCCGCAATACGCCGACAGACACGACAAGGTTATTTTACAACATGATAATGCTCGGCCACATGTTGCGCCGCCCGTTAAAACATACTGAAATGGGACGTCAATTGCCAGAAAGATGGGAAAAAGTAGTGGCTAGCGACGGACAATACTTTGAACATTGAATGTATAACCAATTGTTCACAATAAAGCTTCAATTTTAGAAAAAAAAAACCGCACGAATTTATTTATACTCCTAATAGGTTGAAAATCCTTTAAAGGAACTGCTTTAAGGTTCCACTTACGGCGTCAGGCTCCCATCATAAGCCGCGCTAGTTTATTTATAGGTACCTAAAATGATGATCGAAAATTCAAACATGTTATTTCAACTGTGTATACGAAAAAGGAATATTGAAGTGGTTGAACATAATAGGCTGCTTTAATTAAAAAGTGATTACTTGACGAAGGCACTCATATCAGCACTTGGAAGTACTCACATTGTTTAGATGAGTAAATATTATAAGCAATTCGAAATACTACAATGTTCTTCGAAAGTTCAAAATGAAAATAAAATAAAATTGGTTACTATCAATAATTGATAGTTCTCCGCATTCCAGACATTGATACATATATGTTCGTTCTGAAAGAACTAAAGTCAACTCAGTTTTATTTAATTTTTTCCAGTATTAAATAAGATGTATGTCTATTTTCTTGGCTAAAAATTATCAATATAGATAAAGATGATTTAATATAAATATTTTTACCACTAAAGTTCATTATTAACGGTTACAAAGTTTAAAATTCGTATATCTCAAAAACTATTTTCTGTGACTATGCTCGTTTTTCCCCTGGACCCTTCAATTATGTCAAAGGTACGTATATTCGCCAGATTTACACTTCATAACACAAGAAGTATTTGATGATTTGCAGGACCAAGGGATAAGCGAGCTTGACCAAATCACACGCCCGTAAGACGTTCCTTAAGAAAGTTCTCACAGGCTTATTCTAACATCAATGGCGGTGAACGGCATGCACAAGGTAAGTGTCATCACTTGTCGTGAAGCTGCCATACGATAAGCAAGGAGAAGTTTGTCTGGAAATAACTCACACCACTAAGTATCGGAAAAACATCGAAAAATTTGCCAAGCTAGTTTATTTATAGGTGCTTAAAATGATGTTCGAAAATTCAAACATGTTATTTCAACTGTGTATACGAAAAAGGAATATTGAAGTGGTTGAACATAATAGGTTGCTTTAATTGAACAGTGATTACTTGACGAAGGCACTCATATCAGCACTTGGAAGTAGTCACATTTTTTAGATGAGTAAATATCAGGACTTCGAAGTATTGCAATGTTCTTCGAAAGTTCAAAACGGAATAAATAAATTTTAATTTTATATAATTTTTAGTTTTCCTATTAAACCGCTTTTTACGGCTTTTGTCAAGAACATGGTAGGCAACAAACTAATTTTAGAAGCCAATGGAAGCGTCTTAGATGAAGATGAATTTCTATTATTTTTCAAAAGTTCTCCTCTAATATTAAGAAGAAGTGGGGCAGCCTGTTGTAGCAGCATCCTCCTCTGCGGCCGTAACAAATTTTATTCCTCTAGTCGAAGATGTCGAAGAATATCAATTTTGTCAATATTCCAGAAGAACCGAAAAACACTGAAACTGATAACGATATTTCATCGTTAACGGGATTAGCCCTTAATAGACCCCTTCATAATTGTAAATTACAATTAATCGTTCTTGCAAATTCTTTTAGAGTTCAAATTTTAGTATTTCCAGTAAATTTCATTTTCCTTTTTCTAATGATGAAATATTCATGTTCGAAGGTAAACAGGTATGAATTATTGTAAAACCAAGCCACAATCTATACGTCATCGGTAATAAAGAAAAAAAAAATGAATCGTTAAAAGCAGCAATTGGGTTTCTTTCACTCTGGGAAAGATCCAAAAGTGTGGAAAATGGGTGCCACATGAATTGACCGAAAGACAGATGGAAAACCGAAAAAACACTTGTGAAATTTTGCTTCAAAGACACGAAAGAAAATCAGTTTTGAATCGAATTGTTACTGGTGATGAAAAATGGATTTATTTTAAGAATCCTAAACGGAAAACATCATGGGTTAGTCCGGGACAACCATCAACATCGACTGCAAAACCAGATCGATTCGGCAAGAAGACAATGCTCTGTGTGTGGTGGGATCAAAAAGGTGTGGTGTATCACGAGCTTCTAAAACCTGGTGAAACTGTTAATACCAATCGCTACAGACAACAAATGATCAATTTGAACCATGCATTGATCGAAAAACGACCAGAATGGGCAAGAAGACACGGCAAAGTAATTTTGTTACACGACAATGCACCTGCACACAAAGCAAGAGCGGTTCAGGATACAATCAAAGCACTTGGCTGGGAGCTGCTACCCCACCCGCCGTATTCACCAGACTTGGCTCCTTCCGACTACCATTTGTTTTCATCGATGGGACACGCATTGGCTGAGCAGCACTTCGATTCCTACGAAGAAGTCGAAAATTGGGTGTCTGATTGGTTTGCTTCAAAGGACGAACATTTCTATTGGCGTGGTATCCACAAATTGCCAGAACGGTGGTCAAAATGTGTAGAAAGCGATGGTCAATACTTTGAATAAAAATTTTTTACTTTCCCATTCAAAATTAGTGTTTCATTTTCACAAAAAAACGCTCACTTCATACCGGTACACCTAGTATATTCGCCAGATTTACACTTCATAACACAAGAAGTATTTGATGATTTGCAGGACCAAGGGATAAGCGAGCTTGACCAAATCACACGCCCGTAAGACGTACCTTAAGAAAGTTCTCACAGGCTTATTCTAACATCAATGGCGGTGAACGGCATGCACAAGGTAAGTGTCATCACTTGTCGTGAAGCTGCCATACGATAAGCAAGGAGAAGTTTGTCTGGAAATAACTCACACCGCTAAGTATCGGAAAAACATCGAAAAATTTGCCAAGCTAGTTTATTTATAGGTGCTTAAAATGATGTTCGAAAATTCAAACATGTTATTTCCACTGTGTATACGAAAAAGGAATATTGAAGTGGTTGAACATAATAGGCTGCTTCAATTAAACAGTGATTACTTGACGAAGGCACTCAAAGCAGCACTTGGAAGTACTCACATTGTTTAGATGAGTAAATATCAGGACATCGAAGTATTGGAATGTTCTTCGAAAGTTCAAAATGGAAAAAATAAATTATAATTTTTAGTTTTCCTATTAAAGCGATTTTTACGGCTTATGCCAAGAACATGGTAGGCAACAAACTAATTTTGGAAGCCAATGGAAGCGTCTTAGATGAAGATGAATTTCTATTATTTTGCAAAAATTCTCCTCTAATATTAAGAAGTGGGGCCTGGGGCAGCCTGTTGTAGCAGCATCCTCCTCTGCGGCCGTAACAAATTTTATTCCTCTAGTCGAAGATGTCGAAGAATATCAATTTTGTCAATATTCCAGAAGAACCGAAAAACACTGAAACTGATAAGAATATTTCATCAATTTCAACAACTTAGATAAATGGGATCACTCTTCAGTGATATTGAGCCTGCGCATTCGGCGCCGCATGGCTTTCAGTTGTTGGTGAGTAAAAACAAATAGTAATAAATAAAATACAATTCTTATTTCCTACTAACATGTTATTATTACAGACACCGGAAAATCATGGATAGAAGCAATTGTAAAAATTATTTAAAAATACAAAGAGAAGTTTAAAATGATGTTGGGATTGCCACTTTTTAAACAAAATAATTTCATAGCTAGCTGCCCTCGTCGAACATAAAGATGATATGGAAGTTACCGAAACAGGATCTGTATCAGATATGGTTAGTGAAGTACTAAGCCATACTCAACTTGACGCACCGATAAATTGTATTGAGCAAGTTTATGCTCTTTAAAAAAAAGAGAAGCACAAATGCACCGGGAATGTGCCTAAATATAGGGGATGCTGCAATGCTTTTAGATTCATTCCATTTGGTGAATCTCAATGTTTTCTTTCTTTATTTTATTTCAATATATTTTAGTAGCAAAGGTAGATATTTAACATAGTAAGATATATTTTCAGAAAGGGTAATGAAACGCAACGTTTTTAGAGTGCTAATAGTGGCTCCAGACCGAGTTAGTAACCTCTTATAAGCGATTATCAACGCTAACCTCTTAATTTCTCTGGTTACCGGGCTGGTTTCCCATACATCGAAATGGTTGCTCGTATTAACCACTGATATTGTGATATGAGTGAATCGATCTTTTAGGAAGGATATCTCGTAAACGGTACGCTTTAGATTTTTTTTAGTATTTTTACCGTCATCAGCGACCAAAATCCCTCGGAAAATGTCAAAAACTCCATTTGCCGCAGTTATCGGTATCGTGCCGATTATTATTAACTGTGTACAAATTGTTTATTAAATTCAAAACTACTCTGATAATTCCAACTTAATTCGCTTTATTATTGAAATGCACAATCGCGAAAAGAGCACAAAATTGGAATTTTATTAGCACATCGAAACAATTTCGAAGTCAGTAAATTGCAATTATGGAATGATGCACAAGTTCTTGAGAGGTAACTGCAATTGCAAAGAAATTCATCGTTTTTTGGAAAAATATGCACTTTTTCTTTTGCCAGCAAATGGCAAACTTATTAAAAGTAAGTGATTAATGCATTGCTTATATCTACACTTACTGCGACAAGATTGCTTCCCAAAGATGGCGGCAGCGTTCATCGGCATCTTTTCACTAATTCTTTAATTCATAACGCACAATTGATTATTGAATTTAAATATTTATACGGTTCGTGATTAAGCAAAACATTACAAACGAAAAGCAATTTTAACGGGTGAATTCTTTAAAAAAATACAACCAAAACACCGGCTATAAATTGTTAATCCCGCACGCACACGCACTCTCTACAAGCGGGAAGCCATTTTATTAACCGGTGAACTAAACAGCCAAAATACGGGCGAGCTACGAGACAAGTGACCGATACGAGATCATGAGAGCAAGAGACTGACTGAAAAACCAGCGAGAGACGTGAAGTAACTTGACAATTCTTGCGTCGGCACTCGGCAGCACAATCGCAGCGTAGACGAATTCTTTATTTGAGATAAGAATATGCATGCAGAATATAAAGCCCGGTCCAGACCCTTAGTTTTGAACAACGATTTGTCTGCGCAGCTTTATGACCGAATGAAATCGTTGCGATTTTTAGAGCGTCCACACGGCAACGACATATCTGCGTATTTCGCTCTGTTTTGTGTGATCTGTGTTCAAAGTTCATGGAAGTCCGCACAGATTCACGGATATCTATGCTCTTTAGCTCAGATATCGTTGCAACTGCGCAGACTTCAAATCGTCGCAGATTTCCAGTCCACACGCAACGAGTTGTCTGCAACGATCTGATCTGCGCAGACAAGTCGTTGTTCAAAACTGAGCGTCTGGACCGGGCTTTAGAATATGCAGGAAGTTTACGCCACGGACCACCCAGAAGCAGCGGCAGATTTTAATTAACTTTTGCATGGACATGTACTTTGGTTCAAAAGTGACGCAATGCAGGAAGTTCTTAAGCAGGACGCACACTAGTGAACCATTGCACCAGCACCAGAGTGCCGCTGGTTGCAAGAACCACGGTGTACGTTTTGCTTAACATGAAAACATATGGAGAGCCGCACACTACACACCTCATGGTGCTTGCACCGTGCACCATTGTGATTACACCATGTTTGGTGTGCTCGAAAAAGCAAACCGTGGTGCATGGTTTATGAGAATGCATGATGAGGAAACATTTTTATGAAAAATAAAAAACAACTGCGGAGCAAAATTCTCTCGGAGGGTTCTGTAGTGTGCGGCAGACAACATTCGAGCATGGTTTGCAGCATGGTACAAGAGTTCGCCATGGTGCTGGTGCAATGGTTCACTAGTGTGCGTCCATGGGCTTCGCCCGGCGAACCGGTCCGGTGGCCCAGACGACGACTGTCGTCGTCGTCGCTGTAGTCGGTGTTATAAATTTTTACCGTCCGCGAGTTCGTGTTGTCGTCGGACGGTAAAAATTTTATAGACTTGTGATGGACTTCTTATCTGCACTTAATTATCGCAAACATGTTTTTGTTTATATTTTACCATTAAGTGTTTCCTTATCTGGGTTTCAATAAGCAACTTCGTTATCGGTATTTTAATGACCTGCAGGTCATTAAAATTGGTTTTAAATTAATAAACATGTTTGTGCACTATTATTCCAGTCAGCGAAATTTATGTTATCGTTAAAATGGTGCATGTCTGTACAAAATTGATTAGTTGTAAGTAATGCATTTTTAATGAATGCATTTATGGGCTCTAAAAATTTGAAAGGTGGGCAAAAATTTTGTATAAATACGAAGTGCTGTTGGTACTGGAAATCATAGTTCAATGAATAGTGACTCTGATAGTGTCCACAGTGAAAATACAGTTTCAAGTGTTTGCTCTTATAACTACTCTCCCGATTATAGCAGAAATGGCTCCAATGAAGAGGAAACTCAACAGTTCGTACAGCAGCACGGTGACCAGACCAGAGGAAGTTGCAGCTCCGATTCCGATAATGGATCTTTTCGACGAAGACGAGGACGACATCCCTTGCGGTCAGCCGACCCAGATGCCGGAACTTCCCAATGGTCCGACGACGAGTGGGGCAGGAAGTTAAGCGGAGCAAGCAGCAGAGCCGGTAGCCGGTCCCTCGGGGGATACCGAAGCAGCAGCCAATCTTCCGAAGAGGGTGAAGTTGTACGGCGAAAGCGGCCGCGACAAACAGAAGTCGTCGAAGAAGTCGGATTCTCGGAAGACGCGTCCGAAATTCGATTTGTTGGACCACCAGCCGGACGAGAACAACAACATTTCCTACTTGGGTCTATTGGCGGTGTTATGGACCAGCGATATAATGAAGATCGTCGTACCGATTCTAACGAAAATGAACATTGTGGCTTTGAGGGAGAGGGCCTTCAGCGCGAAGAGGCACATTGGTACGATGCTACAAGTAATCAGCAAAGTGCTCCGGCTCTATCAAGCGAAGAAGACTATGTACGAAGACTATTCCTTAGAGCTTTTCGTAGACGACCTCTACGAAAGCGAGTGCTACACGACGTTTTCCAATGCATTGATCGACCAGGAATCGAGCGACTGGATTTTACAGCGGTACACAACTCTTTTAGAGGAGGAGTACTCCTCATCTCCCGGCACAACGACCATTGGCACGTCATCCACGACTGCTCGTATTCCAACCATACCTGTAGATGCTCCTTCAGCGAACTACTCAAAGCAGGCAATTCCCGGTCCCTCGTCGGGAAATACTTTGGAGCGCGATTTTCTCGGCGAATTATTCCCACTTGGGACATCTCCATCAAGCACTGGGTTAATCTCACAGTCTATCTCCAAAAGGGAGATAGACAGTATCACTACATTGAGCTCGCCGGGAGAGTCTGGTTATCAGGTCATCAAGTTGGATGTATACGACTTCAGAAAAGTCTGCAGTCTATCCAAGGACCAGTGGTGGAAGGAGGCGGAGATCAGGTCAACTTTCGTTACTGGCTCGATTGCAGATCCCAGACATCAACTCATCCAACGGCTTCTTCAGTTAACAGCTCAGGACTTGAAGAAGATCGAAAATCTGCAACGCGTGGTAAGGGGGACGAAATCGTTTGGTTTCTCCAAAAGCGGCCCACATCGCCAATAGGCAACATCTTTAGAACCTCCCTCTGGCTCAAATCTAAGTATAAATTTTTTGACACTAACTCTACTTTAATTAGAAACTGCATTAATATTGTTAATAATTATTACAACGAAATGACGTTTAAGGAAATCTATATGTCTTTTCTAACGTGTGAGCCACAGCACTTGATATTTAACGCGTCATTGGGTGCTGTGGACGACTACTATTATAATATTGATAAGTCAGTGCAAGTACTAAATGACATTTTAGAGTTTCAATTCTTAAATAATAAAATGGAAATTGTTAAATTTTTAAAAGATTTATATAGTGTAATCGACAAAAAAGTAGCTGTCATCTGGCGGCCGTAATGAACAGCCTCCAGGTGCTAGTCCCTGCCTGACCATTAGCGTAGGCACCCCAGCATATTGTTAAAAATATGCACCTCTAACATAACAAATTGCGTTAAGAGGAGGATACACCTAAAAATTTTTCCGAGTTGCAAACTACTACAAACAAGTCAAAATTTTGGTCACCCACATAATCGCAGGTCCCTTTTGCTTGTGTCGGTAGCTACCGCCTTTTTGTTCTCTGCTCTCTGTTTTCAGAGGCACGCAAAAAAATATCGATTTTCCGATTGCCTTCGCCTTGGTGGTTTCTGCTGTGCTTCTGCTTTCTTGTCTTGTGCATCGAGATCACCTCGGTTAGTACTTGGCGCTTGCGGAAAAAAATGATGGATTGGAAAAGGGATGACGTAGGGGACGGGCAGATCGCAGGTCTTTCGTTCTTGGGTAAATTTCATTCTTAGTGAATTTTACGATTGTTATTTGTAAATGCCCGATAAGAAAATTATTTTTGGTTGGGTTTGTTTTCTTTTAGATTGGATTTTTTAGAAACTTTACGAATTTAGATTATTATAAATAATAGTTCCATTTTGGAGTACTATTATGGAATTTTTATAAATTAATTATTAATAATCACCTTTTTCTCAATCTAAGAGGGACATATTTTTGCATTTTACCTGCATTCTGTGCTTCTACTTATGAAACATTTTGATTTAATTAATATACACTTGATCAACTAGGAGTATGATTTTTTATAGATTATTAATTAAGAGTTCTTTTATCAACTTAGTGGAGTAGAATTAGAGAGAGATGGCGGTATTAATTTACTTAGTGATTTGGAGGTAAAAAATAAACACATGATTACATAACGCTCTCATTTGGCATTTCAATAATTTATTGATTTGCATTTGGCTATTGACCCTAAATTCAACGATGGCCTTTTTTTTGCTTGCTGTCCCCAGAAAGCAAGTTATTTTTTTCAAGAAGTTTGTGTAAATATTCGCTGTACGCATTTGAAAATTAAACGGACTTTAGATTTTAGAACCACGATTTTTGGTTTGCACTGTTTGACACAGAAACGGAATATGTTTATTTCAGTGGCATTTCTTCTATAAAATAATCGCTAGTCAACTACTAATCACCTTCTTTCGCGGCTCGAAATTTGAATCAATTTGGATCAATGAAATGGACGGAATCAGAGTATCTCTGGAACCGCTGAACTGAACCGCTTTCAATAAAATTTGGAATACTTCTACAACTTACCTCATACGTGATTGCTGAGAAGCGGTTTTTTGAAATTCAATTTAAAAGGGGGTAAAATAAGCGATGAAAGTTTCTATGAAAATTCAAGTAAAAAAAGTCTGTAAAAACATTTCCGTTCAAATAATTAGTACTTATAATACGTATTTATAACAATATTTAGCGAAAGAAAGTTAATATATAGATAAATAAAACCAGAATTTTGGCATAAAGTAATGGGCTGCATTACACCAAGAAGGAGTTGCCCGATTTTGCTCATCTTCGAACTTGACCTTACAATTTTAACGAAGTATTACTATACCATATTTGAATCCTCTAGCTAGAAGCGTTTTCGAGTTACCCTCTCGAGAGATAGACTAACAACAGACGGACATACATGAAACGGTTTCTTTCCCCTTCCCTTTCATGAACATATAATTCTTATTTTTCTGTCTCCATTATTTCTCAATGGCGTTGAAAACGTTTAGTCAAAACTAATATAGGTACTCTACATCTAGGGAATAAAAAAACAAACCCGTAAAAACAATGGTTTTTACTAAAATTCATATATAATTATGTATAGACGTATAGTAGTGGGTATTGTCAAAATGGTGAGAATTAAAATTTTTTTTTAAAAAGAGAAAATATGACTTGATTTTATGATAACTTTTTTATATACATAGTGCAAATCGCTGTTATTTTGGCATTATTATTAAAGACTTTATCCGTTTTCTTCTGTAATAACGAGATAAAAATTTGATAGAATGCATTTTCATCGGCAACGAGCCTAATTACTGTAAAGCTTTAGCTCGATTAAATGACGGGAAGTGTATTAATTAGGAAAGGTTTTCCTTAAAACGGAACAAATACACAAATACACAAATAAACAAACAAGCAAGTTTTCGTGAGGTTAATATAGATGAATTAAAAAAATTCAAACTAAAAGAAACAAACCCATCAACACCAAATTTATTTTCGGGCATTCAAAATCATAAAATTCATTCAAAAATGAATTTTCCCCAAAAAACGAAAACTAAGAACGAAAGATTTGCCCCTGCTCTAATTCACCTTCTCCAAAGCATCATCAAGTTGCAAATTATAATCTAGCATGAAAACTGAAGATGAATTAGTGAATAGATAAATGTAATTATTTTCTTGCGTATGTTTATATTAAATTATTAATTGTTTTCTTTAGTTGTTTTTCAATCTTATCTACCTATGTACAAAATTATAAAAATTATTATAATATTACAGACAACTTGCTTGTTTACAGACAAGTTGCATATTAAATTGGTACTAGAAAGTACGAATTCCTAAAAGCAAGGCAAATTCCTTTTCTCGAACATGCGAAAATCCTAAAGTCACGAATGAAAATTTACAAACGTTTATGTCACCCTCCTCGTCATAAAATACATAAACTCACAATCCATTGAAAAATACAAATTACAATGAGAAATCGTTTTGCCCCTTTTTCTACCCTCCCCGTCACAAATGTGTCAAGTGGCTAAATTGCCTGAACAAGAAAAATGCGTGTAGGCAAAAATCGAATTTATTTTTCTCTACATCACATCGAACTCCTGAAAACTTACATAACCGCCGCGCCGCAGCGCAGCCTCTAAGTGCTTGTTTTTTACATGTTCTGCTACGTCACTCGCAGCGTCGCTGAAATTTCTCTCAGAGGAATCGTGTACATGAACGGCACGCTCATATGATACACAAAGTGTTTGAGTGTATATGTTGTCAAGAAATTGTTGGTCAAAAAGTGTGAAATTTTGCCTATTATTAGGCGGTTACGATTAAATTCTCTGAATTTTAAATCTAAATATTGCTAATATTATGCACTCTTTTATTGAAAAATGTTAAAAAAATAAAAGAAATGACATTTCTTTGTGTATGAATGAAAGAAAATCTGAAAAAATCCGTCCAAAAATAGAGGAAAATTGCATTTACAAAATTCAAGAAACTACTCTTAGAAAAATGTCCTTTATGAAAAATCTAGGACCTTGTTTAAAAATCGCTCTATTCACATCAAATGCGAACCTTCAATCTATCAAGTGATGTATTTTTCATTGAAATCCATTGAGAAATAAAGGAGTTATCTGGTATCAACTTTTACCAAATTCGCCAAATTTAGCAAAACCACTTTTTTTAAACTGCTATAAAAAAAAATCTAGGACCTTGTTTAAAAATCCCCCTATTCACATCAAATGCGAACCTTCAATCTATCAAATGAGGTATATTTCATTGAAATCCCTTCAGAAATAAAGGAGTTATCTGGTATCAACTTTGGTCAATTTCGCGATTTAGGTGTATCCTCCTCTTAACTGGCAGTGAAAAATTGTCAAACTTCTCAAGTAAGTAAACAAATTTTTCATTACTGTTTATTAAGTATTAATAATTATAATAAGTTTTATAAGGATTAATAAGTGTAAAAACGTTCTTTAATTATTTCAGTGTAAATTTTGTATGAGACAAATGTGTTAAAATGTTGTAAAACGGGTTGAGGTGACATGTTATTTTAACATTTTTGAGGTTAAATATTTCCAAAACTAAACGGAATTCCTAAGAAATTCCTCCGGATTCGTCACTTTTAGGCCAAAATACATGTCCATACAGAATTTCATTGAAATCCGCGGCTTCCTTCTGGGTGTTCCGTGTGGTAAACTTGTTCCGAGATAAGAAAACTTAATTTATAGTAAAACGTATACTCACGAAGAAATCGCTCATTTAGTACTAGGACTTCATTTGAAAGGTTTTCTACAGTATGACAATACTGCAATGAATTTTCTGGGACAAAACTACTTAAATTGATCGCTCGTTCTTATTTTCACGGAGCCAAGAATAATAGGAGGCATCCGTGACCGTATTACATGACACGTCAATATGGAGAAGTGAGGAATTTATTTGTGTTATCAAATTTAAAAATTTTGCAAAATGGTGACATGCAATGCAAAGAGTTGTAAAAACTATAGCACATGTTGTGATCGGTGCGGCGGAGGAGAACTTCCCTGCACCTGACTGCTGAAACACAATCAGCTGACCGAGAAATTAACGAAAATTTTCACGGTCAACGACGGCTGAATAAGATAACCTATATTTATGGAAACAAGCGTTCGATACGACGATAATAGGAACTCTCGGGGAAGAGAGCCTATCCCAAGAGCCCAAGATTGGCGAGAACGGGAAATGAGAATCCACGAACAACGAGAAGAGCGTACCCGCCTAGGAGAGGTAACCCTCCACCAATACCAACTCCTCCCAAGGCCAAGAACATAGTCACAGTAGAATCTGGACTTAAGAATGATCCGCTTTATGAGGATGCTTTTTTCCCTCCGGAATCATCAAGATTAGTACCGAACCCCGACGACAGATACTTCTACCCAGGGGCTGATGATTTGAGTCAGTTATTGTAAAGAGAATATAATAAACTTTCCGCTCATACCTTTGGATTCAAAAAAAATATTTCGCCTTCAATGTTCGCATATTATGGAGCGACATTGACTACGCTAGACTTCTTCAACTCTTTAAATTTAATAGAGAACAGTGTGATGAAGAAGAGAGGAAATTGGACACTTGTGATCCATATATTTGTTTACCAGATCAATTGTTATCTAAAAATGTAACAAAGGATCAAACAGATTATTTCAATAAACTTTTACCTTTATGTGCTTTTTCAGTTTGCATCTACAGAGGACATCAAAATCAAATATATAGTGAATCAGAAAGGAAAAACAATAGGAGTGTTATAGAGAAGAAGATATCAAGATTAAAATTATTACCTCAATTCAAAATTCCAACTATGTACTTATATCTAAAAACTCAAGTAGAGAATATTAAAGATCTAATGTGTGACAAAAATTTACCATATGGGGAGATGGTGTAGATAGGGATACTTTCTTTTTTAAATGCACCAAACATGGTAATACAATAGGCCCAACATCACTTTTACTTTGTGTTTTAGATATTTATCAATCTAGATTCCCTCTCTTATTCTATTGGTCACTTAGCGACATTGATAACAAATATCATAATTATTCAATTTATAAAACAGGAACCAACTTCATATCTATATTCGAGAGACTCAGAGGAAAGTTAAAAAATGAATATTTTAAATTTCTTGCTCTTTGGGAACCTTTAATAGTAGGATTCACACTGGCTGATTCAGAAAACGACCTAGGATTTACAGATATTTATGAAACAACTAAGGAAGAAATGAATAATATTTTAAACAAATATGTACAATATTTACCTTGATTTAGACTCCATCATACCTAATAGCAGAGATACAGAATTAATTGAATTTACCTACTAGGTGGTTCAAGATGCTGCCAGCCTCCAAGAGATGGCGCCCTCAATTTAAAAATAGATTATATTTTTGACAACTACAAACCTTCACATGAATACACAATAATACCATTGACAGACATGTGGTATTGATACTATCTCATCTCAATACTACATAGATACCACATGTCTGTCACCGAATACTAGGTCCATACCAGCTCACCTAGGTGGTATTAGCGTAGTATTGAAACTAGCTGAATCGACGTAGTATTGCGAAAAGCTCGGAAGAATTTACTTGCGTCAGCGCCAACTTGAAGTAGCGGAGAATAGAGTATTGTGATTTGACATATTATGGCCAAACATTTTCTTAAATCAAAAAGTAAAGGTTAAACATAGTTCGGGGTTGTTTGTGTTCTTTGTAGGTATTTGTTTTTACAGTGGTTTTTGCTTAATATTTTTTGCAAAACTCAACAGAATTTCAGTACATACACATTAAGAGACAGATGACAGCTGTCAAAATCCGAAAGTGTTTACTTCGCATACCACGAACTCAAGCCTGTCAGGGGTTCTCATACTACGTAGTATTGAGATGAGATAGTTTCAATACCATGGTATTCATACTACATGTCTGTCAATGGTATAAATTTCAGATCAATTTGTCAATAAATAGTGAAGCTACAATTTTTTGAAGTGAATAACATTTGATATTTTCGTAAAAATGGATAAACACTCTGATTAAACACTATTTTTTGCGTGGAAAAAGTGCAAAGGAAACAAAAGAAAAGCTCGATAAATATTATGGTGAATCTGCTCCATCATATTCAACCATAAAGTATTGGATTGCAGAGTTCAAAAGAGGCCGAATCAGTATAAAAGATGAATATGCCGGCGGAGCACCAAAAACAGTGAGTACTCCAGAAACTATCGAAAAAATCCACGATATTGTTTTAGACCATCCAAGAGTGAAGGTGCGTGAGATTGCTGAGGCCGTAGGCATATCAACTGGGTCGGTGGTTTCAATTTTACATGAACATTTGGGTATGAGAAAGCTAACCGCAAGATGGGTGCCGCGTTTGCTAACATTCAGTCAAAAACGTGAACGTGTTCGCACTTCCCAGGAGTGTTTGGACATATTTAAAAAAAATCCTGTCGATTTTTTGCGCCGATTAGTGACCATTGATGAAACATGGATCCATCATCATACACCAGAATCAAAAAAAAAGTCACAGGAATGGGTAGGACCCGGTGGAAGTGCACCAAAGCGAGCAAGGACTCAACAATCGGCTGGGAAGGTGTTGGCGTCTGTTTTTTGGGATTCCAGTGGTATATTGTTCATTGACTATTTGGAAAAGGGGAAAACAATCAACAGCGAGTATTATTGTGCATTATTAGACCAATTGAAGGCAGAAATCGCAGAAAAACGGCCCCATATGCAGAAGAAAAAATGTCTTTTTTTGCAAGACAATCCACTATCTCACAAGTCGGTACGAACGATGGCCAAAATCCATGAATTACGTTTTGAACTGCTTCCTCATGCGCCTTATTCTCCGGATTTAGCCCCCAGCGACTATTATCTATTTCCAAACTTAAAGAGATGGCTTCAGGGAAAGAAATTTTCTACGAATGAAGAAGTTGAATTGGAAACTGACGCGTATTTTGGAAGCCTTGAGAAATCGTACTATTCAAAAGGCATTAATATGTTGGAGGACCGTTGGAATAAGTGTATACAGCTAAAAGGGGACTATGTTGAAGAATAAAAAGTAATTTTGAAAAAAATCGTGTTTTTTCTTATTTAGGCCGGCAGCATCTTGAACCACCTATAGTAGAGTTGACAGGCATTCTGAAAATATTTGGTCATTCTGTAATTGATACAATTGAATCATTTAACAAGTTGAAGGAACATGGATCTACACCCAAAATTGCTGATCATTTAATAGTTGAAAAGAGCAAAGGTACTTTTATAAAAGAATTTTGTCTCAATTATCAATTATTGGCCTGGAATAAAGTATTGTATTAATCCTAAACTGAAAAAATCTTTATAACTCAAGGAAAACTATACAGATCCGACCGATTTGCATTACAAGACTGGGCATCTATAGAATTTGATAAAGTACTGGACTTTGACTATTGTTTAGACACTGGAGATATTATAAAAGACTCACTCCCACTCTCTAAATGGGCACACAACTACGATCATTGTGCATTCAAACACTTACATGGACAAAATAAACCATTTATACAAGTTGATCCAGCTGAAGAAAGAGTTATACCTAGATTTCTTATAGGACAAGAACAAGAAACCATGATTAAAATTAAAGAATTAGAACTTAAATATTATGACCCAGAAGACAGAACGGCAGTCATTTGCAGAAAAGAAAGAGAGTTAAAACCAGAAGGAAGAGTATTTGTAAAGCAGACATTCATACAAGGACTCAGTCAAAAATGTATGGAAAAGAATATTGCGGGTGGAATAATGACATATGTACCTGACACAACAATGGTAGACTCAGAGCTAGAATTAATGAGAAAGCAAATGTCTGTTGTACATGGAAGAGGAAATAATATTGAAATACTCAATTTAGACCTTAAAAAATGGAACTTGAAATTTCGACATAGCCTTGTAAAACCATTCGGAAAAGTAATTGGCCAAATATTTGGACTAAACTCTGTATATGAATACAATCATATATGGTTTCATCGGACAATCAAGTGATAATAATCAGATATACTCCTACTCAAATAACAAATAAAGACACAATTAGAAAAGAATGGCAAAAGGTGATCTTCTTCCAGAAAATTCTTTTATTATAAATCAGTTTGAGATTTTAAATTATTTAAACAGGAGAGGTGTTATAAACTCTCAAAAAATGTCCATATATGAATCCTGTATATACTTGTTCCATCCTAATGATTTCGGAGGAATGCCACTCTCCCATCTTTTTTCTCACTCAATAAGAGGACATGATGATAAAGTTACACTTTGGCTTTCTACATTTCAATTTATTAAACTATACAGTCCACGAAATGAGCTTAAAGGCAGCCAGTACCTTTAATAATATTCATTTGTAACCTTTTTGTCTACATGTGTTTATTCTTACTTTTCTGGGGATTAGTAACGGTAAATGCAACTGTTTAGTTTTAGACAAGAACGATCTGTACCACTAAGGTATTTTGTATATTTGAGTTAGTTATCGTTTAGTTGTCGGTGAAATCGCCTCTGAAAAGCGAAATTAAATTAAAGGCAGTTGAATTTAAACGTTGATGCAATTTTGTTAATTAATTTTGTTGACATAACGTAAAAGCATACAGGTACATACGAAATAAATTAGGAATTTTTTTTTTAAATTTCCGGTTTAAATAATGCAATTTTGTCCTTATTTTAGAATGGGTCACGCAAAACGCTTAACCGAAGAAGAAAAGGTTAAAATAAAAACTTACAAGGAATTTGGTCTTTCAAACAGGACTATTGCAAAAAAAATTAATCGATCTGCCACTGTTGTAGATAATTTAATCAAATTAGGTGGATTATACGGAACTAAAAAGAGTAAAGGGGGTCCAAAGAAGCTAACAACGCGAGAGAGAAACCGAATTTGTGACGAAGCACGACGAAATAAATTGTCTGCCTCACAAATTAAACATAAAATGCAACTACCTGTTACTACAAGAAGAGTGCAGCAAATTTTACAGAGCAATCCAAGCCTTAAATACTCAAAAAGAATGAAGAAACCACCGCTTACTGGCAGCCATAAAGAGGCTAGACTTAAATTTGCTCGTGATCACATCTCGTGGGATGAATCCTGGAAAAGGGTCATCTTTACGGATGAAAAAAAATTTAATTTGGATGGTCCAGATGGGTGCCAGTATTATTGGCATGATTTGCGAGATGACAAGGAAGTGAGAATGAGTAGACACTCTGGAGGAGGAAGTTTAATGGTTTGGGGAGCATTTAGTTTCCACAAAAAGATGCCGATATTTTGGGTTCCTGGAACAATGAATGCTGGAAAATATATTGAAATGCTTGAGTATGCGTTGGATGAATATGCCGAAGATTGCGCTGGACCAGATTTCATTTTTCAACAGGATAACGCTGCTGTGCACACTGCTAAAGCTGTTAAAGACTGGTTCAAAAGTGTAAATGTGAATGTGTTAGATTGGCCAGCTCGAAGTCCTGACTTAAACCCAATAGAAAATCTATGGGGAATAGTAGTTCGGAAAGTGTACGCTAATGGGAGGCAGTTCAATAGCGTTTCAGAGCTGAAACAGGCTGTAAAACTTGCTTGGGCGGAAATAGAACCTAAGACTCTAAAAAATTTGGTGCAATCAATGCCTAATCGATTGTTTAGTGTTGCTGAGAATCGCGGTGGACATACAAAATATTAAAGTATGAAAAAAATAAAAATTGTAGCAATGTTTCCTATAAAAAATTAATGTATATTAAACTGCCTTTATGTTCATTTCGCAACGTATCTTGAATTTTAATTTTAATTCCTTAATAACTCCTATTAAAACACAAATTGAATATCACTGCTTCAAATATTCTTATAACAATTAATAAATAATACGAATATACTACAACTATGGCAAAGTAAATTGTGCCTTTAAATTCATTTCGTGGACTGTATTACCCAGACTTTTTTATTCTTGTTCTAAAAATTAATCAATTTAAATCTGATATCCGTAGAGATTATACACGCCTTGTTGAGGATTTTTTCACTCTCAATATATCCACACCCAGAACTGTCAAAAAGTTCATTAAAGAATCCGCCAGAAAATATTTAAGATCAAATAAAGTTACAAATCCAGAGATAAAAAAGCTTGTAGATTCTTACAGGTTCCAAACACATGCTCAACTCTAGAACTCACCGATCGATACAGCCTGGTCCTGATTGAAACATCACTGCTTCAAGCTAAAAGCTATTTTAGTGTCAGTGCTGTTCGGGCAGAAAAGTTCCAATTATCAAGGTCATTGATTTTTATTTGGTGGCGTCCTGCAGTTCTTGTGCACGAGCACCTAAACCGCAAAAACGGCTCGTGAAGGAAAATGGTTTTGCTCCCAATCTAAAACATTTTGTTCCTGCATCTGCAAATCCTTTTTGCCAACTTTTTTTTGAAAAACCTTCATTTGTTTTCAAGTAATTTTGATATTTGGCCTCTAATTGCACTCGTCAGCTAAGAGTCACTTAACTGTGTTGATATATTACAAAATTTTCCAAGATGGTGATAATTTCTGCATTTGCAGAGAAATTATTCTAATTCATTCGCGCCATGAAAAACTAATTTTGTTTTCCGCGCTTTTCACTTTGCCCTTTGCATTTTCCAATTGGAAATGCAATATTTACAATTCAAACTAAAAGAAGCTAATCTCTGCTAAATCAAAAGATAACACTTATAACTACAGTAGCTCAAAGCTGTGGTAGGGACCTAATTGACTAAACTATCATTATATCTTTACCGTTTTCCAAAAATATGCAGAAAAGAAAGCAATTATGTGCCACTGGTACTGTTCGTCGAAATCGCATCGGTGGAGCGCCATTGAAGACAGGTCTCAAGCAGTTGCCAAAAGGTAAGACTTTTTCTAGACTTTTAAAATATGACAGTTACTACTTTGAGATCCATTGAAGATTCTTTGCCGATTTACATGGCAGTGGATGCTGAAGGACTAGTGATTATTATTAACGAGCTTATCCAACGGAGGATGAAAACATGGTAGTATAAATGGTTTACTTTTCTAGTTTAGCTATCGTGTTTTAATATTTGGTTTTACCTTGATTCAACCCCCTGATCCTCCTTTTGAGAATTGTCTAAAGCTGATTGACCTGCAGTTTGTATGCGTCGTAATGCCGCGGACGTTCTCTTCATTTATCATCTGCTCTGTGGCAACATCGAATGCCTCACACTCCTGCCACTAATATCTTTCAATAACAATCCCCTAAACCTTCCATCCGTAGTCCTCATCCGTCTTCAATTCCTTTGTACGAATTACGATTACCGCAAGGTCATTTCACCTCTATCCCTTGACCTACATGGCTACATATGCGTTTCCCATTCCGCTACCGCCTTTCCTCGTAGTCATCTGTCCCATCTTTTTAACGCCCATATTTGTGAATTGTTTCGGTTTGAGACTGATATTGCTATTGTTAATTGTCAACGGGGGCAGAATGTTGCGGACCGGAGACCCGGCCAACGACCGCTCACCTCTAGATCAGCACTCGATGGTCATTCACCACACGCAGTCAGCAATAGGCCGATCAATGGCCTATTATCAATGACCGATCGAGCAGCAGCTGATCTAGCACTCACGTGGACAACTCAAGTTGCACCTGAGCCACAATCAATTACAATCTTCTGTTGTAATATCTTATTGCCTAGTCTTGTCTTGTCTTAGTGATTTCGGGAATTGTGTGAAATGTTGAACTTATGTACATTGAGTAATAATAAAAATCAAACTTATATTAACTCTGGCGCAGTTTTATTACTCACACCTCTTTCATTTTCGCACAATATATACTATATATATATCAGGTTTTGGTAATACCATTTTCCCAAACCGTTATACAGTAGAAAAATCTAACAAAATTATTGTCAGCTAGAGGAAGTGGCGCACCGGATAACACCTACCACTGAATCGGAAGCAAGTACTTAGTTTGTGGGTACTTGTGGATCTGTTAGCAAACAAAAAGCGATTAACAAAAGACATTAAAATTATCAAAAGTAAATACAATCCGAGTAATCTAGTGAATTGTGACAGATTGATTTTCTTTGATAAAATATTTGAAAAGTGATACACAAGAGAACAGTGTTTTTAAAACAACAATATCAGTTGCGATGGGATCGGAGTCACGTGAGTATATCTCATCAATGGATGGGATTGACAAAGACTCATATGCATTAGTGAAATATTCTTTAAAAAAGCCACTACCTATAGCAGGGCCCAAGTCAACATCATACTCAAGCTTGGACTCTGGGTCAGACGCTTTTGGATTTAGGCGTCGAAAGGGACAAATATATACAACACATAATGTGTGTTCCCGTACAACAATTGTTGCCTATGCCATCTGTGACTGGTATTCATCAGAGACAGTTTCAGCCACTGTCAATAAAAACTGTGATGGGCTGAGGTCTCAGATAATGGCAGGCGAAAGAATAACCATAACTGGACTGGACAATAAAAGATACCAAGACATAAACGGCGAAGTGATTGATATACAATCTGAACGTGCGATTAAACGTGGACACTCTCGAGTAATTAGAGGAGGAATAGTTGTTGATGACGTCTATCTGAATGAACAAGGATCTGATTGGGTCATCATATTATCTCTAAGTTTCATAGAAGTGCTTGATAACATCGGATACGAAGAAGAAGAGTGTGAAAGTGACACTGGTTCAGAAGAATATTCAGATGCTCCAATTATACTAGAACCCGAATCGTGTGGAAGTGATAGGTCCGGGCCATCTGATGATGTAGGAAAAGACGTTAGTGGACTAAGTACTAATACGCGTAGCCGGTCCCGTTTAACTTGTACTATAGATGGAGAAGGAAAAGCTCGAAGACAAAAAGCACGCAAGATGAGGAAAAACACTTCCAAAGCAGATCAGAGAAAACAACGCGTGGAAGAGATAGTACAAAAAAAAACATCATACATATCCACCATATGCATCCCGAATAGCTGAAGCGGATACACGAGGTGCATTTGGTTCAGTTGTTCGTGGAGTAGGCACAACTGATTATTCAGCCGTTCTAGCCTTGGCTCGTAGTCTTGGCAATTCGGACGCAACGGCTCGTGATGTAGCGACCTCTTCATGATTGTTGTTATTCATCTACTCCTGTCACAGTAAACAACCATACTATGACAATGTATATAGGAGAATGGTCCGACGTACAAATGTACCAACAGAAATCATCGGTGGACTGGTTAGGTGGAAGCGTTCTGCTGACGACCACCACTGGTCTGAAGCTTATCCTTACCAACTCAACATTATGGTCACAACTCTGGATGGCGCTATGGGTATACTGCTTGGGAAATACGATGCTGCCTTACCTGACCCCTTCCAAAGCGGCAATGTGGATGAAATGTGGACAGCAATTCCAATGGACTCATCTGTTGTTAGCAATGGAATGTTATTACCAATAATACTCGCCCATACACACACATCGATATGGGCACTGAGATACACCAGATCATACTGCTGACCAGGAAGGAGTAAAACACCTAGACCAAGCAAGTGTTGATGAATCATCACTTGTCTACATACCAGCACCCTTAAACATATTGTCAGCTACCCACGTGCAGAATTTCTCCTCAGACAGCTAACAACACCGGCATGACAATCGAGCGAGGGGAATTGGCCCCAGCTCGGCGGCCATGATCTGCCCTATCCCGATTGGTCAAATGTGGCCTGATTGGTAGCGAACTTATGCGCATGCGAGAGGAAAGAAAACAGGTCATTGAGGCGAGTCGGAAGTGTTTCTAATTCGGAAGTGTTTCTAATTGTGTCTGGTAATTGAAATCGATGATTTTCAAGTTACTGGTGAAATTAATAATAGTTCTGTTATAAGGTGTTTAATGTGATTGTTAAATGCCGAGTGCACTAATTGCAGTTTTTTTGATTCATAGTGGACTCTGGTCCATATTCGTGTGTTCCGTTATCTAACGGGTTCATGGTGATGACTCATAACTGTGTGAGGTCTGCGATTTAATTTTCATATTCGCGTGTTCCGTTATCTGACGGGTTGGTAAATGCGGTGAAGTTTGATTATCGTCGCTGTTCTTAGTAAAACAGATGTTGATTTCTGATAAAAAAAAACGTGGTAATTGCTGTGAAGTGTGATTATCGTCGCTGTTCTGTTAGTAAAACAGATGTTGATTTCTGATAAAAAATCGTGGTAATTGCTGTGAAGTGTGATCCTCGTCGCTGTTGCTGGGGGGACTTGGGGTGCTGCTGGATTCCAGGACTGCTGGTGCTGTGAGGGGGTGTCTGGACGGGACACAAGATAAGTGTCGTAGTGCATTTGATTTATGATTATATTCTTTCTCTGTGGTTACAAGTTGATCCTTTCTTAATTAAAATTGGAATTCGTCTGTATTAGCGTAGTGCTGGTATTTTTTGAAGGTTGTGTGCTCTTGATAGTTCTCTCTGCTGTTCGTGGGTGCTTGAGAGTCACTTTTCTTAATTCCATTCCTGACGAGTGGTTGATTATTCTGTCCCTTGGTTGGTGCTGTGTTGTCATCTCTTCTGGTGGTGCGTTTCTCTGACGGGTCCGCATGGCGGTCGTGGAGTACGGTGTGGCTAAGGCCAAAATCATGGAATTTATGAATAAGCAAATTAGCGCAATTTCTGAGCAATTGAACCTTGACATTTCGGAAGTCAAGGAGGATATGTATAGTGAACTGGCGGTTGGTATTGGACATGGGTCCTTTGACAAAGTTAATAAACATGGGGACGAATCTCAGATGTCGGCTCAGTCTAATGATGAGTCAGACGATTCGTTCACCACAGTTACTCGTTCTAAAAAACGTAAGGTTGCAAACAGGGTTAAATCTTCAGTGTCAGGTGATACCGGCAAACCATTCTCCTTAAAAGTGTCTGATGACGTGGTCAATTCGCAGAATCGTTTTGATATCTTCAATAAAGTCAAATCTTCCGAGGGGGGGAAAGCTAGTGTCGGTAAACCAATCTTTCTAAAAGGAGCTAATGTCTCCAGCGTCTCTAAATTGATCAGGCAATCGCTACCTCAGGTCAAATTTACCATTTCAAATACGTCCAAGGACACCTCAATTATTAAAGCTAAATCTGAATCTGAACAAAAAGAAATCTTTTCGGTATTAAAGGCCAAGAAGGTTGATTCTTACTCGTTCACCCCACAGAGTGAAAAAACCCGTAACTTATTAATTAAAGGCCTCCACCACTCCACTGATTCTTCTGAAATTATGGCTGAACTTAATGAAGTTGTGCCTCTAGCCAAAATAATTAACGTAAAAAATCTCGTTACTCCCAAATCAAAACAAATGGGATATAAACTTAATTCTTTTGTGGTGACAATCAGTCCGGACACTGACATTAAGGATCTTTGCAATGTAAATTACATCGCTTACCAAAAAGTGTCGTGGGATAGATTCAGGTCTTCTGGAATTTCTCAGTGTTATAATTGCCAAGGTTTCGGTCATGTTGCCAGCTACTGCAACATGTCCTATCGTTGTGTGAAGTGCAAGGGGGGTCATAGTCCGGGTGAGTGTCCTCGCAGTAACGTTGCTTCAACTTCCGGGACGGTCAAGGAAAATTCCTTGGAGGGACTCTTTTGTACCAACTGTGGTACTAATGGGCATTCGGCCAATTACAGGGGCTGCCCTACTTATAAAAAGATACTGGAAAGCCGGAAGTCCAGGAAGGTCCAAATTGTGGATAGGCAAAATGAAGTGAGGAAAACGGTGAATAATTATATAAAACCGGGTCAGAACTTTTCTAGTCTATTTAAGTCTGGTGATAAACAGGCCCCAGCTAAACCAAGCAGTTCTAACAGTAATAAGTCCAATAACTCTTCAGAGGTCAATAATTTTATTACACATGAGGTTAAGTCACTTTTTGGTACAGATCTCTTCTCGCTAATAAATAAAGTTAGGAGCTTCATCCCCAAATACAAAACCTTGAATAGTGACATCGAGAAGCAAGTCGCTATTATTAACCTTGTTATCAATTTATGCCCTTAAATTCTTTCGGTAACTTAAAACTCATGATCCTTAATGTTAATTCCATTGTTTCTCGCTGCCGGCGAATCTCCCTTGAACGCTTGTTGGCCACGGAAAAACCTGATGTGATGGGTGTTGTCGAAACTTGTCTGAACCACAGACACAAGGTTTCCTTTGATGGTTATAAATTCCTTAGAAGGGACAGAACTAATTCTACCAGAGGCTCTGGTATTCTAATAAGATCGCAGGTGAAATACTCGATTCTTGATTTCCCTAGCCAATCGTGCTTTGAGCTTAGTGCCATCTCTATTGATCTAAGCAATGGTGAAAAGCTGTTGTTTGTTTCAATATATGTACACAATGTATGTCCTGCTGAGGTTCTGAAAAGGGAACTTTCTACCTTGGACTCTTTTGCTAGCCTGTTCGACCACGTCATAATTGGTGGTGATTGGAATGCTAGACACCCTTCATGGAATGACATTACGCGGAATGGCAGGGGAACTTCTTTGCACAACTGGATTGTGAACTACCCCCATGCCAATAATTTGCTGATTGTCTCTCAAAACTCTCCTACTTATCCTCGATCGGGCTCTTTTTTGGATTTTTATCTAGTCTCATCCTCTCTTATTAATCAAATTCCTGGCCAAAGCAACTTTACTTGTGAAGTGGTGGTAGCTGATTCAGATCATCAGGCAGTTAGTCTTAAACTTAATATGTCACACGGCCTGTCTCTTATTGCAAGCCGAGATAATTATATCCTTTCCTTCAAAGAAACTAATTGGACGGAATTTTCTAATCTCATCCAAAATAGACTTGAGGACCTACCTTTAAATCAAAATATGAATCTGTCGGACAATGCAATTGATGACATGGTCACGGAACTTCAGAGCATTCTATCGAATGCCATTGACGTGCATGCTAGGAAGATTCATCCTAGGGTCTCTAAATTCGATAAACTCCCTAGTTCTCTACAAAGACTTTTTAGGATCAGACGTATTATGCGGAAATCCCTGAACAGGATCTACCATAGATATCTGAATACTTCTAATATGGATTATATTACTCTCCGTTCCCAAATTTCCTGCTTAAGCACTATCATTACGGATCGTACTCGTCTATACCTAGACTCTCTGTACCTTAACAGACTTCAGTTAATTAAACCGGGTCCTGATATGTTTAAAGAATTGAGAATAATGGCTGGCCGTAAGGCTGTAGTTCCTCCTAGGATTACCTCTTCTGATGGACGCTCCACATCCGATCCCTGTGAGATGGCTGAGCTCTTCGCCGACACCTATGAGGATCAGTTTCAAGTAAACCAAATTGACCCAAACTTTAAAAGTGCGGTGGAAGCTGGGGTAAATGAATTCATATCTACCCAAACAAATACTACTGATACGGATACTAGTAACATTTCGTTATTTGCACCTCTTACTACATTTTCAGTTAATAACTGTGCGTCTAACCCACATTTGCCCCAAGATAATCTCTTCGTGTCCCCTGACTTTGTGGAACACATTATCAAAAGTGGTAATAATAAAAAATCTTCTGGCCCGGATGGTATCTCCAACTTTATCCTCAAAAAACTTCCGCCGATAGCCTTCATCTTCCTGGCAACTCTTTTTAACAACTGTATCAATAATGGATACTTCCCCAAGAAATGGAAAGTTGCCAAGATATTACCGATTCCCAAAAAGGAAAGCGACAATGTTAAGGACTTCCGTCCTATTGCCTTACTATCGGTAATTGGGAAAAAACTAGAAATTATCCTTAGAGATGCTTTTACTCTTCACTGCGAAGTCAGGAACTTAATTCCTCCTAACCAATTCGGTTTTAGGTCGGGGCACTCGTCGGTACACTGCCTCCTGCGTCTTCACACTGATGTCATCAGTAATCTAAATAACAAGCTTGTTACTGCGGCATGCTTCCTGGATGTGGCCAAGGCCTTTGACACGGTTTGGACTGATGGCCTTATCTACAAGTTGCTCCAAAAAAGTTTTCCTTCCCCGTTGATTCGCATCATACATAACTATCTTAAAGATAGACTTTTCTTTGTCGACTTCGCTGCAAATTCATCCTCGGAAAGAGGCATTAGGGCGGGGGTCCCACAGGGATCGGTCTTGGGTCCTACCCTTTTCAATTTCTATACTGCCGATATCCCCACGTATAATGACACTACAACTCTTCTGTACGCTGACGACACGGTCACCTATGCGTCTCACGCCTCTCCTAAATTTGCCCTCGTCAGGGTTAGGCGCGCCATTAGGGGAATGATGGATTATTACAAATCCTGGGGTTTCAAAACCAATCTTGACAAAACTGAACTTATTTTCTTTAGGAGACCGGCCTCCCGTTTCATGAGCCGCATTGCTGAGAAGTGCCGAAAGGCTTCTCTGTGTATAGATAATACTGTCATTCGCCCTTCTAATCAAGTTAAATTCCTCGGAATACACTTTAACCAACTTTTCCAATTTAAACGACACTGTACCCACATCTCTAAAAAAGCCAACATGTCCCTCAGTATTCTGAGACCACTACTTCGTCTGAATTCTGGTCTCTCTACCAAGGTCAAGTTGCTGATGTATAAGCAACTTATCAGACCCATTATTAGTTATGGATTCCCTGTCTGGTTCAGTTTGAATAAAACTAATTTCCATAAACTACTTGTCCTTGAGAGACGTATTTTACGTATTTGCACAGGCAAATACTTTAAAGCACATCATAAATTATACAGTAACATTGAACTGTATGATGCTGCTTCCTCCGTCACAAAGTTGGAAAAGTTGGATTGCTTCCTTTTTAGGCTGGGCAGAAACGTCATTAGTAAGCTGGGAAATCATGTTAACCATCTGGTCTGTGATATGGTCACGGACAATAGGCTACGTGATGCTGCTAATGAATATCTCTCTCCCATAATATTAAACGACCACTCGTACGACCGTTTGTTTAACCCCTCATGTCCAAATTTCTATAACCTGGTGAGCCACCAGGAATTAGCGAATGCTTACAGAGGCTGATCCCAAGACACATTGTTGGTATTGAACACTTCACCCCGTTCCTGGTCTTCAATTGAACACCAGCCCTTCTTCTTTCGATTTTTTTGTTTTTTATATAATTTCAGGGCTCTACAAGGGCACGTCAAAGTATGTAAGTAATTTTTTCATTGCAATTTTTATAGAGGACAAGCATGTGTCATCCTCTTAGTAGATTACCCAATCTCCACTTCCTTAGATAGTTCCTATCCAAATCATCCGCTTAGTTGCTTTTTTTGCTTTCAGCTGCCGCCCCAGTGGGCATGAGCCTTTTCGAGCCTGGGAACTCGTTTAGGTGAATGTTGTGCGGTTCCTGGTGGTAGTGGCAGGAGTCGGGTGGGAATTCCCTCTGGCTTCCTGATTTCTGCTTCCACTGGGTACTTGCACAACATGTAAAATTCGGCATTTTTCCTCCTCTTTTTTTTTTTTTTTTTAAGAAAACAGGTCGTTGCGGTTGCGTGCGGAAGTCGGGCACCGACGAGTTTGGGCAAAGGCAGTCTGTCTGGACACGGTAGCGAGGCGGAGAAGTCAAAAAAAAACGGGAAATTGGTCTGAAAAAGTTGCATGTGCGAATTTGGAAGGAAGGAAGCGAAATTTTTTGAAGCAGTGAGGAAAAAGAATATATGGATTGTTAAATTTTTGAATTTGCAGAGTTTCTCCACAACCCCCCCCCCCCCCCCCTTTTAAAGCATGCATAAATAAACTTTGACTTTTAGGAGGGTTGACACTTATAGGATTCCCTTCCCATTTAGGGACATGGAAGGGAATAGAGGGAGGTAAGGGGCCGTCCAAGGGGACATTGACATCTTCGTTCCCCCTCAGCGCAGGTAAGTCCGGATATGTTTTCCCCCGCTCTCGTTGTTTTTCCCCTCACCTAATCGCGATTTTCGTTGCCCCTTCGCGCGAGATGTTTCGTTATGCGGGACGAAGCCCTGGGCTGCGAGGACGTTTTGGCCAACCCCCCCACACCTACTGTAATGCGCCGTCCACTGCGGTCCCAGGGGGAGGCAACTTAGCCGGGTGCCTCCTGGCAACAGCTGTTTCGTCGGGACTGACATCTGGCGGCTGTATGGAACATCCTCCAGGTGCCAGTCCCTGCTAGCATTTATGCTAGCACCAACCACATTTTATACATAACAAATTCCACACGAATAAATTTATTCCGATCTGCATACTATGCTTTAACGTTTTGTGAACAATATTTTTTAAAATTTCCTTTTCATAAAAATAAATTCTGCACCTGCACCAGTCTTTTAACATAACACATGAGAAAAGAACAAAAATCAAGAAAAAAGTGATAGTGAGATATTTTGTTTTACAAAAACTAGGTTATGGCCATAAGTGAAATGGTGTGAAATGGCTCAAACTGTTCGTACTGAAAATTCATAGTTTTTTAATTATTAGACCATAAAAGTTGATAAAATGTGAAAAAAAAAAAAAAAAAAACGGAACAGAAAATACTTTTTTCAACTGTTTTTTACCAGCACTGCGAGCACTAGGAGCGAGTGCACTGGGAGCTACCGATATCTGTGTTATAATTAGAAAATTTTCATATATTTGGAGTTTCCTTCCTTTTACGAAAGAAATTAAACGTACAACATTCAATTAATTAAAATTGTTGTACATATTTACATTATTTGCTTTGCGCCATTTGTGAGCAAAATGATATTTAGTGTTCTTTTGAAGAGATGTGGTCGTGTCTGCTGGAAGAATCTGTCCAACATTTGAGAAGTGACGGAGATCTCCCAGCTGGACTAGATCGTCGAATACGCTACGCACCGGAGAGAATGGAAGACGGCGGCGCATTGCCGGGTGGAGTAGAGCCGAACCTTCTAGAAGGCTACGCGAAAAAACGTGTTTCCGCAGAAGCTTCTAGAAGGATGACGGCACAAAGATACCGTGTCCGTGATGGCAGCTAACATCCAAGAGGACAAAGTCTATTTAAGATCCAGACTAACATGTCCCTATTCTAAAGGAACATGTGATGATGCATATGAAGGTCAGTCTTTCTGGATTGTCGGGTCAACAAGATCTTGTCAGAAAGATATGTTTGAGGTACTATGGCAAGGTTATGGAGAGAAGGTTGTAATGGGAGATTCTCAAGGACCAAACATGACCATGTATTCAGCAAAAGCTGCTAACCACTTGTTCGCACTCACCATAGATAGGCCTGAATACTTATGTGAAGGTCTCGTCCATGCATACACCAAAGATTTACCAAAAATCTACATCATAGAATATACTGACTCACAATCTTATGTTTTCCGAAGTAAAGGCATCAACCCAAGTAACATTGATTTGTTCACATATACTAATGCCAAACAAGTTTACGTTGAAAAACATTTTCAACGACAATTAGAAAATTTGTGGAGGGAAACAGCTGACCAACGTTGTAAACTCGAACGAGACACTATACAGTCATTTAAGCCTTGCTATTATTAATCCTCAAGTTTTTGCTTATAATCATCAAAAACAGCCAGGTTTTACTGCAACAGTTGTGGGTGAAATTGTTTATTTGATTAAGTGTGTTCCTGTACCTATGAAGGTTAGAGCACCCAAAGGAAATTACTGTTATAATGAGCTACCTGTGACCTATAACCAGGGTTGATAACCGAAACGGAAACCGAACCTTAAGAACCATTTATACGGTTTCCGTTCTTATCGCAATCGGAATGAGAACTGAATCATTACAATTTGAAAAGAACGGAAACCGTATGTTCGGGTAACCGTTTGGTAACGGTTCTTCGTGAACCGTATATACAAAGATCCGTATAAAGAACCGTTTGAAATCGAATCGGATTCCGCTCCTTTAAGAACCGATAGACAGGAACCTTATAATCATGACCTCTGCTTTTTCCTTATTTTTTAGGGCAGATTTTGTCCTCAATGGTGGATCCAGGTAGGATTCAGACACTTGATAGAAGTGTGTGTGTGGGGGGGGGGGGGGGGGGGCAATGCAGGTTGGCCCCAAAGGTATAAAAAAGGGTTTAAAAAGGGGAAACAGATGGATTTTTCTATCTAGATTTCAACGGATTCCGTTCTTTGAGAGAACGCTTTGTAAAGAACAACATAAGGTTCGAGAACGGTTCGAAAAGGTAAGTTTTGATTTTTGTATATTATATAGATATAGACACTATCCAGTATACACATAATACACATACATGTAATAAAAAATTTTTATTACAATTAATTGCTTTTTGTTTTTAATTGTATCTATTTTAAAACGAAGATATACCTGTAGTGTAAGTAAGTATTGGATCCAAAAAAAAAACTGATCAGTTTGCCATTCTCACATTTGCAAAAAGTTATAGTGAAGCAGCTAATGTTAATAATATTAATTTAATATACGATAATATAATAAATAATAGCAGTATGATCAAGTTGCTAATTACATACCGATATGCACTATCAGTACTATCACTTAATTCTTCCATACCAAAATTAACTAAATGTCACTTACTATTATAAGTTTTATACACAACAAGCAACACGCAACAATCTTAAAAGTTTAAAACGTTCGCAGTCCACAAACACACGAGAATAAAACTCTGAAATGCAAGAAAAGGCAACATATAGCAGATGATAGACGACAACCCACCTGCAACATTGCTCCATTTAGCAAAGCATACAATTTAGCATTTTAAAACTGACATTTTCTAGTTACTGAAACCAATGAAACCGCTCAAGAACCGAAACCGTATAGTTTTTACAAGCCACCTCTGATAATAAAGAACCGAATCGGATACCTTTTCGAACCGTTCTCGAACCTTATGTTGTTCTTTACAAAGCGTTCTCTCAAAGAACGGAATCCGTTGAAATCTAGATAGGGTTTCGGTTCAGAACGGAAACCGTATCTAGTCCGATTCGGTTCAGAACCGAAACCAATAATTGCGTTTCCGTTTCGGTTATCAACCCTGCCTATAACAATCAATCAATGTTTTTGACACCGAGAAATAGAATCATTGTACAACATGGAACGCAAGTTGAATGCACATCGTTACTATCACCAGGATTCCAGTTAATGGAAAACAACTGGTATTCTATCAATCCGTCCGTACGTAGAATCCAATCACCTGAAGTCCTAAAGCCCTCACACCAGGGTGAATGGGAGTACGAAAGGCCAGATGATTTGGCTCGAGCCGGCATTTATACACTTGACGACTTAGATAGATTTCAAGATCAGCTTAAACATAGTCTAGAACGGGAACAAATAAAGAACACTTTGACTTTAGGAGCAGTAAACAATGCTATAGATAGACAAGGTCTAGCCGTAAATCAATTCGTAACAGAAGAATTTATAGAAGACAAAATTTCTTCGTTTACTAAGAAGACTTGGACTTTTTTCACAAATTTCGGTACAATAATTTCTGGTTTTCTGGGTATTTATAGTGCTTACATTATTGTAAAGAAGACAATAAATGTAGTCTTTCATGCTATAGCATTGCACGGTGTATATGGATTTGGAATTCAGCTTTTAGCAGCCTTCTTTAATGGACTGTCTAATATGCTATTATTTAAGAAGCTGTACAAAAAGGAAAAAGATGACATTACTCCTAAAGAATCTGAACCAGTTCAAGTTACTTATATTCCTGTTCCTACAATGAGCTCTTTTTCCCATGAAAACACATCCTCATTGTATCCTAATATTCCAAATAATAAGACTTTCGATCCTGAAGGATAATAATTTACTCATCATTTTCTTATTGTCTTAATATTACTAATTATACATTATTATTACTTGTTGTGGTCGGCTCAGCTGTGAGGAAATATGCGAACTTCAGAAGGAAAAAATCACCTCACAGCTGACCAAATATCCGACCCAACAATAACTTCGTTGCGATCACGGCGGGGAGTTGGGCTGAAAACAAAAAAGGTACTAGAGGCGGAACTTAACCTCTGCACAACGTGCATCCGCCTTCTGGAACCTTTCCAAGCATGCATGGCCACCGCGGTGCGATCGACACGAGGGGGGTCGATCCCGGTCCGACGGAGATCACCTCTCAGCTCCGATTGGAGGAATATTGCGTGATCTGCGGCGAACCGGGACCGACATTCCGCTGCTAGAATGTTCTATGCGATGCGCATGCGTGGGGAAATCGGCTCCGGCGAGTCTGTGCAGCGGGAGTCAGCGCCGAACTCGAGAACGAAAAAGAACGTCATTCTTGTTTACGTGATCAAGCAGCCATATTGCGCAGTTCGACAAAAGAGCAGAGAACAGAAAAAAACCCTATTAGAAAAGTCGCGATCAGTTGATAAATCGGTGGCCTTCCGATTTCCAAAGATCATTAAAGTGTTGTCGCACAAAAAAACGGACATTATTCGCGAAGTCTCTGCTTAAGTGATTAGAATAGGCTGTGGAAAAAGTTGGTAGTGTCTCGAAACGACCGCTGGCAGGGCGCAGAACAAGGAGTCATACCGCCGTCCTCTTCGCCGCCCCCACCCCTCACACCACCACGAGAGCGAGGGCCGTCCCAGGGACCGCAAAAAAAGGATCAGAAACTCTTCTCCCGAATCAACCCCCCCGGACGAGAACAGGAGACCGGCAAGTCGCATGTTTTTTATTCATCGTTTCTAATGCAACACAATTAGTTGTTTACATTTTTCTTTTCATTTGCATGGCTTAGTTTCCGATCTAATTAGTTTTTGCTGTTTTCTTTTGCAATATATATATATAGGCTAGTTCTTACAGGTCAATTTATTTCCAATTATAATCGATTGTCATTTTGTGAAGAAAAATTGTAAAGTGTATGCTGTAAATTCCTGGTAATCGACCGGGCAACCCGCGGGTTTCGCGTTCCGTCTCGGCCCCCGGGGGGAGCCGACCGACGGCTTAGTAGGCGGAGCGCGAAATCCTCGAAGAAACTACCGAGGTAGCGCCCCAATAAACAAAACCAGAAAAAGGATGCATCTTTTCTTTGTGGTACCATAAGTAAAAATCTAATCTGAACTACCGCGTGTGGAAAAACTAAACAAGAAAACGAAACGATTACTAGGGGTGTTGTGTTTACCAATAACTTAAACATCAAAACACAACATTCTCACAGCTGATCTCCCAGAAAAGTCAAAAAAATCCCATACAAGAAAAACCCTCAAATTAGACCATTCCAAAGAACTTTCCGGAAAACAAAATATCCCTAAAACAAAATTCCCCTCCAAAGAACTTTCGAGAACCCGAGAACAGAATATAAAAGCGGGGACACACTCGAAAAGTTCAGATCACATCGATCCGTCAGTAGAGCAATAATCTACTGAAATCAGAGTAATAATCTGATTCAATCGCAGAGTACTAATCTGCCTAAACCTTAAAGAATTAATTTAAGGCTAAGCAACCATCAGAGAATTAATCTGATAAACGTAGAGAACTAATCTACAAGCATTACCAACAGAGCAATAATCTGTGAAAACCTTTATAAAAGCCCTCCACATTCCTAGCAGAGGCACAAACCAATCATCATCAGAGAATTAATCTGATAAAAGCAGAGAATTAATCTGCCATCAAATCCCAGAGCATTAATCTGAGATTATACAGCACAATTACAACATAAATAATCACAATTTTAAACATCATTTTCACAGAAACAATCGTAACACAACAAAACCCAACTATCAACGAACAAACAACAATCATCAATTCAAGAACAACAACACACCAACAACATCATCGTTCCACAATTAACGAATCACAAAACAACAATTTACCACAACAATCGATTACAACATTACAATATTGAAATGCAAAACATTAAACATTAATAGAAAAATTACATATAAAAAACAGTGAACACTATTGTATATAAACATTGAATTGAAAAGCCAAACCTAGTTTTAAGCTGTATTTTATTAAAGATTTGAAATAAAATAGTTTAAGTTAAAATTTTCTAAAAGGATTGGTCTTTTATTTTATCCGGCACCTAAATAAAAATTAAGTGTTGAGTTGGAGACTCAACAAGGGGGAATTTGATTTTTTTTTTTTGTTGTTGTGAGACGAATAGGAAAAAAATGTGGAAAAATTCTTTTTCTGATTTGAATTGTAGTGCCTTTTTTTTAACAGTAGTTTTTTTTGGAAAATCGTGTACATTTAGAAGTATCTCGCCATGCAACGGTTTAATTTTTGAGTCAGGAATTAAATATATGATGAATTGTTAATTATTCGAATTTCCCGAGTTTCTCATCCCCCCCCCCCCCTCATACACCGCATGGCTAAATAAATTTTGATTTTCAGAGGGGGTTGACAATTTCAGGATTCCCTTCCCAATTAGGGACATGGAAGGGAATAGAGGGAGGATAGGGGCAGTCCAAGGGGACATCAACATCTTCGTCCCCCCTCAGTGCAGGTAGGTCCGGCCATGTTTTCCCCCGCCGTCGTCGTTTTCTTCCACGTACCCCCGTCACGAACCTCGGTGGTTCGTTCCCCTCTAGCACGAGACTCTTCGTTATGCGGGTCAAGGCCCTGGTCGGCGCGGACGTTTTTGGGCCAACTCCCCCACACCTACCGCCATGCTAGCCGTCAAGCTCGTGCGCGTCCCACTGCCGACAGGGGGAAGCTCTTTAGCCGGGCGCTTCCTGGCAACAGCTGCCTTGTCGGGTCTGACATCTGGCGGCTGTATGGAACATCCCCCAGGTGCCAGTCCCTGCCTGCCCATTAGCGCAGGCACCAAAGCATATTGTCAAAAATATGCCTCTTCTTCATAACATAAAGTGGCGCCCAACGAGGTGCCCGAATTGTTGTGGTAAAGGGATAGATAACATAACATACTTTTATAATCAACCTATATATATGAGGAGTGCGGAAGCAAAACTCGCTAATTCACTTTTGGTGATTTTTGGGAAGTCAAAAAAAAACTTTTAATATCTTTCTATTTTGGACGGTTTTGCAACAGGAACTCATTTCAGTTGGCTATTTTCATGGAAATGAACTACTAGTGCTTAATAATTTTAGCATAAAATTGTATCGAAATAGATGGTGATCCAAACTGCGTTGGCAGTTTAAAATTTTCAAAAAGTGAATTAGCGAGTTTTGCTTCCGTACTCCTCATATGTATATCAACAAAAATATTAGTGTACTAGAATATTCCATCCTTCGTATTAACGTATGGAAAATTTCAAAACGATCTGTCTGCGGTGATTAAATATTAATTTAAAAAAGATTTATGTGGTACTGAAATTTATACATGCACATATATATGCAAAGTGAATTAGGAGAATGTACTCCTTCGCGGGCAACTGTTTTTAATTGAGTAGCTGAATTAAAATGTGGTCGTACAAGCATTCATGATGAACCACATACTGGATGTCCGGAAACGGCAACATCAGAAATCATTGAGCAAGTACACAATAATGTTAGCGAAGATCCAAGTTTGACTAAGCGTGAAATTGCTGATACCATAGGCATCTCAGACGAACGAATACTCCATATTTTACATGAAGAATTACATATGAAAAAGCTGTTTGGAAATTTGGTGCCGTATTCGTTAACAATAGATAGAAGCAAGGGTGGTGGAGTAGTTATATACTTACAAAAGCATATTCGTCATAAAATTATTTTGCATTCTTTGAAAAATTGCAATAACATTTCCCAAGTCGAATTTTTGTTTGTGGAAATTTTCACAAAATTTCCTGCAAAGTAATCTTCGTGCACCAAAATGACTCGCGTAAATTATTTGACTTAATTTCGATGACGTTTCTTAATGAGCCCAATATTATTATTAGCAGTGATTTTAATATTAATGTTATTTCAGACAAAAGTCAATTTAACTAAATGGGTAACTTCAAATGTTCCATTAATTAATGGCAATTGTCCAACTCATCATTAGCCAGGTGAACTCCACCCCAGATCGACCTAATATTTGGTAACAATCCAAGTAAAGTAAAGTAAAGATTTGGCTTTTTTATTTTTCTTAATTTCAAAATCAAATGTGTATCCATCACTTTGAGGCTCTTTTGTACTTAAGTTAATTGTACAATTAATATTCATTTTCCCATCGCTTTGCAATAGAGAAAATGCCAAACCTTGAAAAATTCGCCTGGAATTTTTTTTATGTACTCCTCCGTTGACATAGGCATGTCCAGCGATTATAGTTTCTCCCAAGGGGCCACGATGCTTTGTGTGAGCCTACATTTGAGGCATCCCAGTCGATAAATGTCTGAAATTTTAAAATAATGTAAAAAAGTTCGATGGTGGTGGAATCATTTATAAAAATAATTGAACAATATCATTAACCAAAAAATTTAAGTCAAGAAATGTAATGTAGCAAGGAGTGGAAAAAATTATGTTGAAATTATGAAATACTCTAGACGTAGAGCATCAGAGTTTTAAGACTGAAAAGGCACACATTAGTTTTGTTGAAAATAACTGAGAAAACTCTATCGACTTTGACATGTATTGTACTTAAAAAGAGATTGTGGTCGAAGAAATTTCCACCATCTTGTTGCGTGGGTAGCGTTTATTTTGAAATCGGTGGAATATTATCCGACAAATGTTTGCGATGCGCACTAACTTCTGATTTACTGTATTTAGTCTCCTGAAAAGTACTCACTGTCATTGCTGCAGAGGAAAGAGGTGTGCATTACAGCTGCATTTCATATGAGAAACTTCCTAAAATTAAGACGAACAATATTTTACTCGCCTCTTTCTTTCTAAACACAATTTCCATAGAACTCTCTTGAAACTATAGCACATCACTAGTTGGCGCATTCGTTTTTTTGTAAAACTATAATACGGATTTGACGAAAAACTATTTCCACTACCGGCGTCAGAAATCGCATTTTCTGCACAGCACGCACAGCACGCAACCATTGTCAAGAAAACAACTTCCGCCGAATGCCGATGTCAAAGATACTGTCCTGCCAAGTGCCAATTGCTCTGCTCAGAGAAACAACTGCCGCGCAACTGACTTGTATTGTAGTTATCTATAATTTCTATAATTTCTATGAAGCTTGCGGGCTAGAATAACAAACGATTCAAGCAATAATTCGATTTAATAGGTTGTTTAGAAGTTAACACAATAAATTTAAAAAATCGACTCATAATATAATAAATATATTTTTCACGCCACAAAATGAAAATATTGCGATGTCCATAATTCATCCAAGACACTGACTGGTCAACGTTTTGGTTGGATCCTAGGCTTAAGCTACCCCGACAAAACATGTAAAATGTTTATACGAAACTGTTCAAGTGTGCTGTCAAATGTGCTTCATGAACTTCATTGTTTGATTCGCTGTGTGGCAGGTTGCACCGCCACCGAACCCCTTTGACGAAGTGCTCATTATTTTGGTAGTGGTTTTTCACACTTTCTATGCGTTGTGCGATGGTGAAATCAATTCTCCATGATTAAATCTCAATGACTGCACATGACAGCGGTTGGATCCTAGCGGAGAATACCTCAACATTTGACAGGCGTGCTTTACAGTGAACCAAGATGAATGCGTGCTTGCCACTATGCGAATTAAAGTAGAAACACGCACTTTTACTTGAAATTAGAGTAATTAAATCATATAATAATGTATATGCGTGCTTGTCGATATGCAAAAAACATTAAATCACGCACTTTTACTTGAAATAACAAGTCGAATTACCGTTGACAGGTTTAGAGGTATCCTCTCCTAGGATTTTACCCATGACAGCTGTCAAATAACAACGCTGTACTATCAACACAAGAAAAAATAGCGCTGAATTTAAAGTGGACGCTCGTGGAACTATTTATACACGGTCCCTTTTTACACGCTCCTGTTATTTTACAAATACCAAAAACTCTTCTTTTGTGCGTGTCTTTCCAATAATTTAGTTAGAACGAATTTTTTTTTTTTACGATGGAAAAACTGTTTGTGGTCGGTTTTTTGTATGGTTTTTTAACAAATGTTTGTGCTATGCTTTGCAAGGTGTCTTGCGAACGGTAAACGACCCAGAAGAAAATCAACAAAAGTTGATATAAGATATTCGAAACCTAAACATCATGGATAACAAACAGTAAATCAAAATCGAATCAAGCAAAAAATGTATGAAAAATGTAACATTGAAAAGAAAAGGGAAAACAATGGAAATCAATTGAGGCATTAAATACTTTGAAGTTATAATTGACCCTAGAGTTCAAATTTCACAAATGCGATTATACGAGTTGATGCAACAAAAATGGGAAGAAGATTCGATTTTTAAAAGGGTTCAGAATAAAAAATATGGAAAATCCAAATAAAAATACAGTCAAGCATAAGAGAGTTAAATTAACTTCGAATACTATTCGTCCATATTATTTGAGGGTAGCAACAAAAATTACATGGAAAGGATAAAAAAGCTTTGCGATATCTTTTGATATAAAAAGCTCACATAAATCAAGGTAATGTTGAACAATGTTGAACAAAGATTGGACCAAGTTACTTCAAGGTCTCTACATACTGACTACCGAGAACACTTCTGCATTATTATTTAAGTCTACCGAATGATGTCTTACATGGTTTCTTCCGCAGTGAAATAAAAACAAATGTTAATTTTTATTGAAAAAAAAAAATGGATATTTTCCATATTCAAAATTAATTTTAGTAAAAACATTTTTGGTGCAGCAAAGGATAAGGAAATTAAAATAAAAAGTTGTGATGAAATGATAAAATAATTTGTTTTTCGCATGCTTCTAACATAATTATTAATATTATATTTAACAAAAAAATTACAATTTACAAAAAGGTACTGTAATGCAATACTGACAAAAGGAAAGACAAACCGCAACGAATAAAAATACTAAAAACTAAGAATATATTCTCTAAACCTTTTCAACAAACATATCGTACTTTTCCAAATCCAATAAAATTCCAATCATTCGCCTGTTAAAAATCTCCAATGTTTTCTGATTGAGAAAATCATACCGTGATAGGTAAGCATCTGTTTCTCGATTCTTATCGTCTTTTTTAGCATTCAAGACTGTTTTAGCTGCTTCAGCAGCTTCATTCAAGTCGGGAATATGGCAAGCATCCGAAATGTAAAATGGTAGAGCATAAACTGATATACAAAATCCATATACGCCGAATTTTCGTAATTGCTCTTCGAATGAGGAATACGAAAATATTTGTTCAGCCTCCAAATCGAACAGTTTTAAGTGATTCGACAGTGATGTATGGTAGATCCTTTTAAAATCGTCGAAGTGATCATCTCGTAGCTTCTTTTCTGTGCACACAAATAAGTAATGTACAATGTCAAGGATTGGTGATGCATATCGTGACATTTGAAAGTCCAATAGTTTTGCTGATACCGGATTTCCGGTTTTCTGCAATATAAAGAAATCTGTTGTAAGTGGTTTTTTGTTAATTATAGAACAATATGTCCAATGATCCTTTTCCCTTCCACAATTTTCGTTTATTCCAATTTTCCATAGTCACTGTTAATAACATTTAAAAGACCGCCATTTGATAATCAATATCTAATTTCCTTCGATTTATTTATTTATATTTAACACTCTAACATCGATTAGAATAAGTAAACATAAAACAATGTCATCGAAATCATCTGGCCCGGTCACTGTCCTCATCAACAATACTGAAATGTTTACAAGATAAGTAACCGAGTCAAGGCTAAATATGTAGGGCAAAAATTCCCGTACATTGATTATTATGACGCAACAGTATTTTCGATCCTCCCCCACATAATCCATGTGATCAGTTATCACCGTTCGGCAAGTACGCTTCACACGTGCTACTACAATTGATGATAGCGATCAGCATTTTTAATACGTTTCCCTCGATTCTGTAACTGACAACCTGCAGAGTTCTTTCACCTTTCGCAAATCGTGATGCACAGACAACGCACAAATGTACAATATATGCTGAGTGAGGAATTAGGATTCAACTCCAGTGAACGTAAATAAACAAACAAATGATCTGTTTTGATATCGCTATCAGAGCAACATTTGCGAGTTTTTTACAAATAAAAACTGCTCATAAGATGAACATAGGACTTTTGTAAAATTAGAATAAACAACAGATTCTTGATAACATTTAGTTAGTTATCATTTTTCTTCGGTAACATAACGCGATCGCTTGGGATAGAATTCCGTGAAATTTGATATCGACATTAATAAATTCGATGAAATCATATTTTGATGATGAGTGGAATGAGAATAAACAATTAATGTGGAAGGGAAATATAGCTTGAACATTTCAAATAAAAAACTGCATAATTACCACCACTTACATCATATCTGTATAAAATGTTATTATTCCAAAAATCTCCATGGCAAATAACAGCAAATGGCTCAGCTTCTGGACCACTAACCATCTTGATACCGATGTCCTTGAAATTCGAACAAAAATATCGAAGATGTCTCAAGAAGTTTCGTCTATTTGGAATGTTCTCCATTTCGTTCAACGCTGTTATAACTTTGTGAATATATTTTTCCCCAAAATCGATTTTCAATTGTTCCATGTTGTCATTAAATAAATGATCCTTCTGAAGCGTTCGAACAAGATCCTTAAACAGTTTTGGTTTCTTTTCCTTTAAGGCAAATGACATGGCATGAAATTTTGCCAATTCCTCCAATGCAAGAGCAACAAATCGAAATGACAAAGCGTGATGGCGATTGAAGCGTGAATATCCGGAATTATGAAGATCTTCCAGAATTATGAATTCATCGCGTTCCTTCAGGGACGAATAGTACATTGCTGGTGTTCCACTGAACGCCAATTCAAATGGAACACCATGTTCCATTTGTAGATTCATATATTCGCTTATAACACTCCTGTACATGAATACTTCGCGTGTATAGTACTCCACAACGTCCATTTGCTTTCGTCGGGCATCATTTTTCGGTGATAGCTTTGCAATATACGAAAACGGGGGTCCACCTTCGGTCAGAATCACTTTCACCTGTAGCACTGCTCCATAACTGTTCTCGCCCCGTTCCGAGAAACGCTCAAAACTCACAACATGACGATCAACATTCAACGTGGACACTAAGTGATCAATGGCAAATTTAATACTTTTTGGCAATTCGTTTATGCAATCCTCATTCATCTCACAATTAATTGGATGATTTTCAATATTTTCGCACATTTCTTTATCTCCCAAAACTGTAATACATTACACGACAATAAAGTGGTCACGATCAGACCCCCAGTTCGCATATAACTAACTGATCACACCCGACTGTGTTGCGATCGATTTATATTCTGCAACTGGTGCATTCGGAGTGCACTAAAACTTAGCCGTAATCAAAGTGTCGAGCGAAAAGTACAACAAGCTTTTTCCAACCCTTTCGCCATTTTAGCTTATACATTCTACAAAGAGAATAACATCGGATTTTCATTGCCGATCACTTAGAAGGTGAAAAGCTTTCAATATGAAATTATTAATAAAAGGATTATTTCCTGATGAGCGATTTAATTTAGTTAACTTCCGTAATTGGATTTTATCCAATAACATTTACATAATGATATAAACTTTACAGAGGCGATAAGTGATGTGCAACAGGCAAATTGCAAAATTATGGTATTCACAGCTTGTGACTTCCGATAACAACAATTTAATCAGGTCTTCAGCAAACCATTGGTATCAGCACTAATATTTTGGGTCATATTGATTCTTTTGGAACGGATTTCTGCATAGTTGAAAGTACAACACGTTTTACCATACCTACCAAAGTACCAGAGTACAATTTGCGTCACAGAGCATTGCATATTTGCTTGGCTTTTATGTTGTTAATAGAATGCTATATCAACAATTGTTTGTATATGTCCGCTTAATAAGCAATCCTCTTTTAGGAGATTTCTCCTTTACCATATGTTCACGTTTGCCAAAGTGTGCTCTCTTGATGACATTGTAATGTGCTTTATCGTTAAGAGCTTTCTTCTTTTTTTATTATTATTGTAAAAAAGAGTGCATTAACCCCATTAAGCCCATACCCAATGAAACGTGATCTAGATCACACATTGTTGAATTCATCAATTTATGATACATTCAAACATTTCAATCGTTTTCATCGATAAATTCTGAAAGGGTACTCGAAATAGTTTGCTATTGAGTTTACTTAATTTGATCAGTTTTCCAATAAATAATTTATCGGACAATCACAAGGTCAATGTTATTGTTGATTTGAAACTTTAATATTATAAATGTACATGCTTACCTTACCAGATCAGCGGAGTGCATTCCGAAATCCTTCCGAGCTGATGTTTGGTATGGAGAAATATTGCTAAATTGATCCGAATTCCATTGAATATTTCCATCAGGAGTTCACCCTAAACAAGAAAATCAATTTGAAAAGGAACAACTAAATTTGCAACTAGATATTAACAATATTGAAAGTTCTATTTCTTTGAGGAAAATTTTGTATTTTATCAGAGGTTTCGAGAGTAAATTAAATAATGGAAATCATTATGCGCAACATTCTCGATTAATATCTCTTTTTATAATAACTGCAAACATATCTTATTTACTCCAGTTCTCCTTAACACTTTATTAGTAAATGATTCGAAAGAAATAAATAAAAATAATATTAGAATGCTTTATAACAGAAACAATGGTATTTGGCTCAAATCCTAGATAGTTGCTCTATTTTCAATATTGTTTACATAAGATTAGGAAACGGGGAAGACCAATGAACTTGCAATTCCGCAGAACTCGATCACTAGAAAAAAATCGATGTAAATCTGTGTAACACAACTTGATATCTTTTCAAAACTGTAAATTGATATCTTGAAATTTTCCACTAATTTTAATAACAATTTAATAAATTCTCTGTCGCAAAAAGGTGCAATGACCTTTTAAGCTTAACCACTTCTAAGTGTTTCTAATGCCTCTCCATTCATTTGCTTGTACTACAAAACCTGTGAAAGCTCGATAAACCGATGAAAATACTTCAATTGACTTTGAATTTTGCACACTTTTACCGTACAATTAGTAAAGCACGTGTCGCAAACGCATTGCAAAAGGTGCATTAACGATTCAAGGCCAAGTTCGAGCTTTAGCATTTACATTTAGTAGGGTTGGATACTGTTGAGCACAAATAAGGTTATGAAAAGATTTAAAAAACATAAGATTAGGCTGACACGTGCCTCCTAAATTATATTTTTTATGTTCGAAAACGATTTCCATTTTCGAAGTTCGCTTTCATTTAAATCAAATATTGCATATCCATGCTTGAAAGTCGAACTGGGGTAAGCGAAAAAACCAAACCTTCGAGAGCAATTTGGATTGTGAAATAAATATGTCATTAAAAAATCCCTTTCGGCAGGCCTATGGGCTGAGGTAGATTTCGAAGTATTTTTGATTGCATTTTTTGGGGTAATTTTTTTCAAAATCGATAAACTAATTATTGTTTTATAAACTACTTTCTTTTCAACGCATTTCAACGATACTCCACAAGACGCGCTTCTGAAAATTTCGAATTTCCATCCCTACTCGCAACCCCACAACCACTGAATGGGGAGTGCCACCGTAATCTTCATAGCGAGTACTCTAAATTATACTGATTAAGTTTCTCTTTAAACTCCATTCGAGCCGAGATATAATTTTTTCAAAATTTCAACCCCCTAACCGGCCACCCCCTTGGGACGTTTTTACTCATTAACGAACTTAACCGAGCGATTAACCGTAAAAATAACATGATGAAATTTGGTTCAAATATCTTCAAAATTACGACATTTATCGTGTCCCTAATTGTAAGATCGCAGATCGCTATAAAATGCGTTATATATATATATATATATACGTAAAAAATTTTCCGAAAATTCTACCATGAGGGACATTACAATAGGTAGATTTTATTTCTACGACATCTATCTAAAATCGGGGAATAGTCAGATTTGTATATTGTAGGTATATATTCGGGATTTTATTTGTTGAGGTCTAGGGGAACGGAGTAGAACGCCGCCGTTCCCACCTTAGTAACTAAACCAAAATATTAAGATGTTGAAACCTGTTTTACTTTTTAAAAATTTTTAATTGCTCCAAATTAAAAAAGTGTTTAGATATCTAATTTAATGACAAAATTAAATGACAAATAATAATTTAATGACAAATAGATTTGAGAATTTCAGAACAATAATAATTATTCACCTCATACCAAAGGAGAAAAAAAGGGACAGAAGAATCCGCTTTTTCCCGCTCGACCTTTATTTTTGAGTGTGGGGAATCTTTTGCGGTCTCTTTCTCTCTCTCTATGAATGTTGATGTTTATTGTTTGGTCTCAAGAACCGGGACGCCATGTCTCATGCGACTCATTTTTTTCTCCCACCACTCACAAAACAATTAAAAACTTTTAATATCATGCAATATATTATAAAATAACCAAATTCAAACCATTTTTTTTGATAATAGCCAAAGATTTATCAAAAATCATTTTTACCTGAATCAAGAGTTCAAATGTGTAACAGAATTCTGTTGTGTAATTTTCACTAATACTTTTATTCAACGTGAAGTATTAAAATGTAAATTGCGTATTAAACACGAAAAACAACCTTCCCGCACGGGGCAAATGTGATAGACGAACGAATATTCTAGAAAAGTAAATTTTGTTTATACTTTATATACACATTTGAGAGTAGCCGGTATTTTACTCTGAATCACTCCAAATTATTCAATTTCAAAGATCTTCACTTAAATTACTTTCACTTCTTCATTTGGATTTTATACGAATCGCGAAAAACACCCTATATTTATTCAATGAACCGATTTAATTACGATGATTAAATTTAGTCAAAATAAAGCGCCACTGAATTTCTGAAGCCGCCGGAACACGAACACGAGATATGTGACAATTTTGTAATAGAAGACCAATAAAAATTTATCCATCAACTGAGCAATTTTGTTCTAGTACCTTGCCCAGTTTTCAACTGCCGATAGGCACGCTTTTACACGCTTTTAAATAGCTGAATTATGATTTTCGTTGGTGATAGCATTTAGATGATGCGGTGAACGCATGTTTCGAATTTATAGTGTTCAATTTGTCGATTTAATTAAAAATCATAGATTCTTCAGCTATTCAGTCATGCAAATTCATAGAAATTAAGTGGAGACTAAAGTGTAGACTTTCAATAGGCTTTCTATCTGAAGAAATGTGACTCATTTTCAGTTGTCACTTTGACGTCTGACGCGGTTTGGAGGAGTTTCTACGAAGTTTTCCATCAAAATAATTAGAAAATTTTTTCACAAGTACTTTGCACTTTATATTGGTCCTTTAAATCTTCATCACATAAGAAATGTCAGTAAATACAGCTCACGCCAATAACGGCGTCTTAATTCACTCCGGGGAATGGTAAGTTCACAGTTGTGAAATTCTTAAACCTGTTGTTTTTCCTTAACTTTACAATATATTCTTTGTTGTTGCTTATAATTTCGGTTTTACTTGTTAGAATTATCCGTTTTACATCTTCACATAGTATTTACAGTTAATTGCACTTTTCCTGCTATATCAATAAATCTAGCTTGTCATTAATTAAGCAAGAAAAATTATCTAATTTTGTGACGTATGTGAAGTAATTAAATTGAAGATAACGCAATTGCACTGTGATAGATTTCTCACTGTACCAATACTTCTTTTCCAGGATCCTGTTGTTCAGTGACAATGTAACCGTTGAATTCTTTGGGCAAGGAGACATGCTCTTCAGTGGCACGAAAAGTGGAAGAGTTTATCTAACAACGCACAGGGTGATTTTCAACAGCAAAAACCAAAGTGATCCCATGCAGTCCTTCAGCTTCCCCTTTGTGGCAATGCACGATGTAACATTGAATAACTAAGAAAAACCGCCTTATTTAACTGTAATCCTTTTAAACAGATTGATATTGAACAACCAGTGCTAGGATCTAATTATATCAGGGGAAAAGTTCGTGCCCAACCCAATGGCAACTGGATTGGGGAAGCTAAGTTCAAGATTTACTTCAAAGCCGGAGGAGCAATTGATTTTGGACAAGCAATGAAGAGAGCAGCTGCAATGGCCCAGAGACACATGCATAACGATGCTCCGCCTCCATACACTCCCCCATCGGGACCTTGGTATCAAGCTCCTCCACCAGCTTATCAGCCCCCTCCGGGATACTATGGATGGATTCCTAGCAACGATAACTTTTCGTCTAATCCACCTTCAAATACGGTCTTTATGAGTGACAATCCACCACCGTATCCAGGAATTTCTGGGCAAAGTAAGTTTGAAATTAGCACAAAAACTGCATGAATTAAATCTCTTCTCGGCACACAAAAAATTCAAAAATATTACTGTAAACAGCACCCCAAGGTTTTTCATCCAATGGTTACGCTGGCTATCCGGGAACTGCCCCTCCACAACCTGCTTATGCAGGTGGTGCACCCCAACAACCTGGTTATCCTGGCTATGGAACAAATGCGCCTACACCAAATGTATACCCTGGCTATCCAGGATATCCCGGTGGTACCCCACAAACTGGATTTTCGACTGCACCCGCCCCAGGTGGCTATCCAGGTTATCCTGGTGCTCCGCCAGGATATCCTAACATGTCCCAACCTAGTTATCCTGGACATCCTGGAGCTAATGCTGGATATCCAGGATATCCGGGAGGATCAGCTGCTCCTAATAACATGGGCTTCACATCAGGTCCTTCACAGAGTAAGTCTGATTACACTTAGATAGAATGTGACTTCGGTCGCCGACAATTCTCAATATTAATAAATTATTTCTAGTGCGTTACTAAAAAAAAAAAATCCCTACAAACGTATTTTTGGATTCCATCCAGTGAAAGTTGCTGCGTAGCATTCCCATAAGATACATTCTATGTTTGCTTTAATTAATTGTTTACTTAATTACTCAACTATTGGCATCGATTGCAAAACTGGCAGCAAACAGAGGCTGGACAAAACCGGGTCGTTTCGAATTTGCTTATAACTAATAGTACTAAATATTTGTATATCGGAAATATATGTATTTAATGAACTGTTGAAAAGTCTATTGAACAAACCCTTTTTGTAAAATTGCTTCTGTTTTGGAATTTTTAAAATCTAGAATTGCCGAGAAGATAATATTTTGATTTGTTGAGGTACGCCACGTTTTAGTTGAATTATATTTTCGACTTGAAGCTCGTGTCCTATTCACTCCTGTTCATTGAACCAATGCCAATATGTTTATGCTAAAACTCTTCCGTAACGCTCGCTGAATTGTTAACAAACCAATATATTATTACAAAATCTCGAAACTAACTAAATTAATTGATTTCTTATTTTCTGATTTGTTTTATTATTTATATTTATTTTTTTGTTCTGATTTCAGAACTGTGATCTCAAAAAAGAAAAAAAATAATTTCAATGTTAAAACAAAATTATTTGGAGATCCCTTAAAATTTCACCGTAAGGCAAAAAAAAAGTTTTTTTGGAAGAAGTTATTAAAGGGTGAATAATTTGTTAATGCTTAAATTGCTATCAGCAGGAACTGAGCCTCGCAGTTTTACTTGAAACTAAAATGTTTTTTTAACACTATTTTTTTCTGTTTGTAGTTAAATTGAGGAATTTTTGATGTTGATATTTACATTGATTTAATCTCATTACAGATTCAAAAGAAGCCGAAGCTGCTCAAAGTGCTTACTACGACCCAAGCCGACCGCAAACAGCATATGTTCCTCCTCCAGCGTATTACGTTAGTATTTCAAGTATTTACAGACTGAATTTCTATTTTTAAAAAATATATCAATTTCAGGAGCCTCCACCAAGCTATGATGCCGTCTCCAAAAAGTATCAGTGAATGTCATTCCAAATTTCCGGCAAACATATTATATACAACAATACAAAATTTGCTTAAATTCGGATTACAATAATACGTATATTACTACTTTATTTCCAGCATTTCGAAAACTGAATATATAAACTAAATCACAGCTGTAATGTAATATTATAATAGGTTAAACAATTAATCATTTGTTTGTTGTTAAACTGTTTATTTTTTTCCTGCATGTATAGTAATAATTAATTTACAAATAAAGCATAATATTTGTTGACTAATCGCTTTTGGATTGCAATTAATTTTTTGTGTTCTAAATAATTTGCGAGTTTGCCCTGTTTCACTAGCCTATTCAATAACGGTAAATGGTAGTCAATGAACTGTCAAGAATCAAATAACCGAGTTTAGTTCACGGAAAATTTTGCCATGGACCTCATAGATTTAAGTGTGCCCCAAACAGTGGATAACGCATTGGATGAAAATGGGCCACAGTCATCATTTGAACGGAATTCGTCTGAATCACTCACAGGACAGGAGCTCGGAAGTACTCCGGAGTCCATGTTCGAATCGGCAAATCAAAAATGTCTGAGCAACACTCCAGAAAGTGCAAAAAACTGTAACAATGATAATACTAAATTACATGCTACAGGAAAATTTTCCAAGAAGGCGCAATCTTATCAAGATCTGCATTCAGATCACACCAAGAAAAAGTATCAGCATGTAAAAAGTAAGGTTAAGCAATACATAGAAGAGATGAAGGCTCAAAATCGCCGGAAACCAAAAATCATACGATATTCATCACTTCCGGAGACATTGAGTGGATACAATGAGTTTGAAGACGATAATGATGACGAGGAGCTACGAAAGAAATATGCACGGATCAAGGACGAAATGGCACGTTTGCGTAGTGTCAATGAATTTTTGGAGGAGAAATTAAGTGAGAAGATGGCTAAAGTGGCGCAATTGCGGTCAACTAAAACAGCCTTGTCCATTGAAATATCGGAATTAAAGGAAAAAACTAAACTGCAACCGCGTCCCCTTTTGTCTGCCGATAGCCGCGAAAGTGAAAGCAGCAGTTCTGATAAGTGTGGATTATGCTTTAAGGGACCGGAAGTGTACAATAAATTCGATCAAATTAAGGACGATTTTAAGGCAGCTATCAAGAACGATAACTCTGTCTCGAGCATCATGGCCCAAAGCACAACGCGCGACGAGAACACCTCTGCGAGTACAATGGACTCGATGAATAGCAACAAAAGGCTTCTTAGAGTAGTCAGAAGGAAACAAAATAGAAACAACAGGAGATTAAAAAAGGGTTGGAAGCGCTTATTTACAACATTCAGTGTAATACCGTGCTGCACCGTTTACGACGAGTTCAAGGATGCTTATGCCTATATTCCGGTTCCGGTTAAGGAGGAGGACGCTGCAGATGAAGCATTGTAATTGTAATTTGTGGAAATTTAAATATTTGTATGAAAATTGTTTTGAAAATTGTTTGTTTCGTTTAATTATGTTTGTATCAAATTAAAAACTATATTCTTTTTAAATAGCACATCCTTTTATTGTTCGCTTCAGCCCTGCTCTTTTAATATTACGTCATTACATTTCTCCCATTGAACAGTTTGATAGGTTATTTCATTTTCGCACAAATAGGCGAACAAACAAACTTTATTAACAATAACAGATAAACGAACCTTAGCGATAAAATTCTTCGGAAGAATTACAGAATCCTCTAAAACAATAACAATATGCGATGCATGAAACAATAATGGATCACCAGGATAGATCAAAAAATCAGCTCCAAATGATTCTCCTGCGGTAACAAATTTTCCCTTTTCCCACAGATCTCGAAACACTCGATATTTCAGTGAAGTGCTCACAGGTAGACTAACTACTTTAGCTTCTAATATAGATAAATTTGTTTAAAATAAGACCTGAGTAATAAGGATGTACTTACCATGTTCGAAAGGATGTTCACAGGGAATATCTAGAAGAGCATTGCCTTTTTCAAACACTATGGATTCATCAATTTCCTTCAACACATCTTGCTCAGTGATATTAATATCTAGTAATAAAAAATGGGAAGCCATATTATAGTTGATACTGTGATTTTAAGTTGCTTAAGTATATACCTTTCTCTTTAACTCCCTTGCGCATTAGTTTATTCCTTTTACCTTGAAGGATCTTCTGCATTAATTTTTGAGATTCTTTTAATTTTTCAGCTTTAAATGCATGAGATTGATCGTTCAATCGTTTTTCAATTAGTTCTTTAAAAGATTGTTGTGTCTCTTCTGTCGGTTTTGTGATGAGGGAATTTTTTTGGAGTAGAACTGCATATCCTTTTTCTATTAAAAGTCTTGTTTCATACTCATTCAATTCAACTGGAAGTCCTAAAGTAATCGAATGCAAGGATTAATATGCATAAAGCAATTCTAATAAGTACTACCAACCATTGCTGTTTGGATTGTATCCTTTCACGTGGCTTGAACCTACACAACTTCCAACGATTCTATAATTACCTCTTATTTTCATATAATCTGCAAATTTCAGCATATATAATCAAAACAATACAAAAACTAATTTCACTTGTACCATCAACATTAAAAACAAATCCGGTTCCATTTAAATAAGTTAAGTAAATCTTCTCCGATTCTAAGGACTCAACATTCAATGAAGCGCACATTTTATTTAGGCGGAAAATTTGACATTTATAACTTTGAAGTTTCAAGGCAGTGACACGCAAGATGGTGGAAGCAACTAGTCAGATGAATTTTACGTTAAAGTGTAATAAAACGACTGTGACGCCACGGGCGGAAAAACAGAATATTTTCAGATAAAATTAAAGCGCAAAAATTGAATTTGAAATTATGAACATTCCGTTTGCCCTTCTATTAATTGAATATCGTTTCTCAGAAAATTATATAATTACCTTTCAATTATATTATTGCCTTTGAACACAGCAAATATAAATAATGTACTTATTTTTGAAACACCCAAATTACCTAATTTTTGTTTGTATGCAACTGAGAATGTTGTCAGTCAACATTTTGATAAAAATATTATTTTGTACAATAAATTCGATCAATAAAAAAACATCTTTCTTTCCATTTCTCGCCAAAAAAAGAAAAATCAATCAAATCAACACTTCAAATTTACATCAAAAAGAGAAATTTTCTTGCAAAAGAATTGACAATATCCGCTTTCGCGGTTACGCCACTATCATTGCTTGCATTCAGTGAGATTCAGCAGCTTCGCAGATCGTTCAGCATGAGTGGGGACTGAATATCTGTTGGCTTTTTTATAGTCAACTCCATGGACCAGTTTCTAGAGATCACATTTATTCCACAATCTCAGTCACAGATTTGCACTTTGCTTCACCTGGCGTCCGTCCGCGTTGCGAGCCGATCGACGCTGTTTTCACCCATACGATCACCGATCGAGATAGGTAACGGGGTCAAGACTTCAAGAGAATGTTGACGCGATGCTCTAGCGTAGCAGCCGTGATTTGTTTTTTTTTCTTGTTTACAATATTTGGAAATTGGCAGAACGTGTTCCTTGGAATAAATGTTCTTCAGCCGATGCCGGTTCTATCCACAGGGGAAATGCAAAAATAAACGCCCATCCGAAAGTGAAAATTCGCTGGTGTGCTTCCAAGACGTGCTTCGTTTGGTGTTTACTATAACTATAATTATAGACGTAACACATCCATGACGTCGTACTGATTATGACAGCGTGCAGAATATTTGCTTTAATGTTTTCCCATCCACTTGCTTGTGTTATCGCTTCGTTTGACTTTTTACTTTGTAATTAGTCATTATCTTCAAATAACTTTCAAAAAAAAAAAATTTACAGCAACAGCAACGAAGTGAGAAATTCGTTTTGCTTTATTTACCCCGAGCAGCATTATATTGTAGAATATTATCTAGCTGCTTATCCATCCACTTATCCATCGGATGTCTGTAATGAATTCGAAAGTTATGGAAACTGGTTTGGTTACCTTTACTGAAGATAATCTAAGTGAAGAAAGCCAGTTTTTCTAAACAAAATTTACCTGAAAACTTCTTTCACTTTCCAAAGTGCAGAAAAAAAAAACTGTATCAGTAGATCGGAGTGTTTCAAAACTGCTTCTTGCTCTTCCGGTTGAGTTATTGCATTTATTTCGTAACACGATATTTTAAAAATTCTAAATCAAGTTCTTATTTTAATGTGTTAAAGTTATGATGTTTTATTTAATTGCAAAACTTCTGGATAAACATCAATAATATTATAAAACCAGTTGGAATCGTTTCATAACATCGCAAACTCGTTCACACGTTCTTGTTCCACATTCCAGTGACTGAAATATAATTCTTTCTAATAAAACTAAATAGTAAAATTCAAGGTTAATTTTGTTTATCATCTAAAAAATTTATTTGCAAAAATTTTTCCATAATGGTTTTTTTGTAAGACGCACTTTCCAAAACGTATTTAACCATTTTATGAATATTTGTGTACTAATAAATCATTTATTAATTGTTTTTACAATATTTATTATATAATATAATATATATTATAGTTCCTAATAATCAGTTAATAAAGTTATTATTTTACGACTGTGAAAATAACAAAAATATCTGTTGGTTATTGGTGTTTAAGGTAATGGAATTTCGGTCTCTGTAATATGACAAAACTCATTCAAGTGGGTTTAGATTTCATTAAGAGTGACAAACATGATGGTGTAAAGAATTCCAGTAAAAGTAATTATTTTATCTACACACGACTTAATCAACGTGATCATCACGAAAAAGGCTCCTCCAGCGATAGTTCAAGTGAAGAGTTGTTCCCGCAAAGAAGACCCATGGTTACCAAAGGGGAATACAACATGCGACAAAATTTCGAAAGTAGCTATGAGGTATGTGTAATTGTTATATCAATTCGAAATAAACAATGCATGAAACCAATTCTTAAATCCAAAATAAACAAAAAATTGCATGTATGATGTACCTGGGTATAGTTTATACAGGGTGTTTGAGGCATATGGCCCGATACGATTTTTTTAGGTGTTGTGGGTTCCTTTCATAAAATAATCAATTATTAATATATTTATACTAATTTATTCGTTTTTTTTTTTAATTACCCTAAAACTTTCAGATTGTCACAACTTTTATGATTTTGGTTGTAAATTATTAATTTAGAATAAAAATACATTAATTAATTAATGAATTAATGAAATTAGTAATTAGAAAATGATTCCAGTTTGAGCTTTCTGGGCAAAATAGTTTTTGAGTTAAATATATAGCTTTTTGAAAATATCAGATCGATAAAAATTTTCTAGTTTTTTATAAAAACTTTTACGTGTGGCAAGCTAATGAAATTAAAATATGTGTTTTATAACATTATTATACATAAAATTAAAAAAACTTTAAAATATGCATTTTGAGACATTCAAAAATAACGGTTAATAATATATCACTTTACGTAACATATTTTATCTGTATTTTTTTTTAGGTAGATTTCGAAGACAAATCTTGAAATCCTGAAAAAGTTATATTTCGACCCCTATGGAGTTTAGAGAGAAACTTTTTTTTGCATGAATTGTAGTAATCCCTAAGAAGCTTACGGTGACATTAACGATTGAAGGGCTGTGGGGGTTGAAGTGGGTATGGGAGTGGAAATTCGAAATTTTTAAAACCACACCTTGTGGGCTATCGTTGAAATGTCGTTGATGAATAGTTTATAGATTAATAACTAGTTTCTCGATTTTGAAATAAATTACCCCAAAAAATGCAATCAAAACCCTTCGAAATCTACTTACGAGCGAAAAAAAAAAGTTTACAAAATCAGGGCACATGAGGTCAGATAGTCACTGGAAGAAATTTCATGGAAAGCCAATTTAAAAAAAAAATTTAAAAAAATTATCAATTAATATAGATTATTTTAGATAAATTTATAATTTATTATTATTACAACGGACCTCCACGACCTCCCAAAAAATTGTGTCGGGCCATGCGCCAAACTCCCTGTATATGTTTTGAAGTCCTTTACATTATCGAAGAAATTGTTTTCGGAAAATACGTTCATTTTTTTTGGAAAAAGTATTTAAAAATGAATCCATTAGTCACTAATATTTCTACAACGAATAAATTAATATCTTAATTTTATCATCCACTGCGCTTGTCCCGATTTAAAGAGCCCTACTCCAAGTTGGAGTTATACACAAATGTCTTCGCAATGCCCAAGTTGTGGGAGCCTAAAGCTCCAGTCTTATGAAGCTAGATTAGCAATGGTTATGCTGCTTTGGATACGTTGATTTAGTTGCTTGGGAACATTCAGACGCTTCAGTTACTGAATACATTGTTGGGAACTACTTCCGGCTAATTGACACGCGTTCACAGTCTATTATTTGTAACGGACATAATATTAAATTAAATCGAAAGTTTGGTCCATATTATTGAAATTGCATGCATCGATGCCAGCAATAAAAAGTAAATAGCTGTTTGTTTATATATCCAAAACAATGAGAGTATTGTGCGAAAGTTAAATGCAGTGTTTTGAATGCTTAATTAAATGATAAATCCAATCGAGGGTAGAGCTGAAATAGAAGGCCTCAAACGATAGTGCGGAGCTGAGCAATTGAATAACGGTCGAAAACAATGTGCTTCTGTGAAAGTGATGTACAGTGAATTATTATCAGAATTACCAGCATGTTCCGTGGTTTTTTAGTTGTGGTTCTCCCATGGCATTCTGATTGATATAATCGAACTTTCGCCCTAGTCAGAGTGGGTGATGAACTTCTTGAGATAATCCGCTTTATCCGGCACCCGAAATAGGGTTCGAACGTGTGAATTACACTTAAGTGAGGTATAAACTTATTTAATTTGTTACTGGCCGCTGATATACAATTGTTGCAGAAGGTCATTCGCGCCTTAAAACTGTTCAACTTGTTGCAAAACGATTTAAATCTAATTTTCATTTGTAAACAAATATTTTGTTTAGCATTACTCGAGCATTTCTTCGCACGAATATATGGCGGAAATTTGTTTATCTTTTATTTATTCAAAAAATTCCGCTCATTCAAATACGGTTACCTAAATTAATTTTCATTTCATTTGAATACAACTTCAATGGATTATTTCTATTTGTTTCAAGAAATTAGAGCTGCACGCATTTTAGTTTATTTGTTAAAATGAATGCTTTGTTTTGTTTCGTCTGGAAAAATAATAAGACAAAACAATTGAGAACTTGGAAATCAATGCGCTTTTTTGAGAGCACCTTTTAAAAAGTCCACAATAGTATTTAGTATTTCCAAACTAAGTGAAAATGTAAAATGAATGGAAAATTACACCACCCACAAAAGTATCCACCCAACAATAATCCTCCAAGTAATTGAAGTTATCCGGCTCATTCCGGCTTCCTAAAACAAATGCCCGTTCAGAAGTGCCGAACAACATTGAATATCCTGCTGATTGTTATAAGTCTGTTTTTTTTCCCCCGGAAAATTGTTTGGGCTCGAAAAGTCATTATGCTGCATTCATAACTTGTTTTATGCTTTTTGTACTCCTTTCGTCCTTTTAATACTCATTCTTACGGAAAATATTGTAAAACTTTAGAATGGATGCAATTTAACCACAGTTCGCAGTGGTGAGCCAGTTCCATGCTGCATTCGAGATTCGAGTCTCGAGACACTAGAAATTGCTTAAGGACTTCATGGTAATGCAATTTTTATTACAAGCTTTTATTTAACTTGCGTTGTTTACAATTGTACCGGTGAAATTTTGCAAGTGAATTTCGACCCGTTTCTAATCGTACGAAATTTGGCAGGTGTTTCTAATTCCGGTGACAATGCAGTATGGAATTTTTGTTAGAAAAAAAAAAAAAAAAAAAAAAAAAAAAATGGCGACTCCAAGATGGCGGCCCGATTATTATAGTTATTGGACGGTCTTCAAATCGAAAAATTAGATTGCACACGATTAGGTGGCAAAAAGCCCTGCTATATACTGAAGCTCTTAAGGAAATGACGAGAATAAGGAATCTTATGAAAATCTACTTAGATGCGATTAAAAAGGATAAAAGAAGATTACAAGTAAACAAATTTTAAAGACAAGCAGTAAATGCATTAAAAATGACAAAAATAATGTATTTCGATGTGTGACTTATGGTTAGAATATTCTGTGGGTAACGGATTCAAAAGCTTGTCACGCAAGAATACCTATTGTAAGCTTACAAACTTGTAAACAATTGAAGCAAATAATAAAAGAATTCACAAACATAATAATAATAATTAATAATACTACAACCTACTACAACTAGAATATACCTACAATACTACAGTACACCTACTGCAAGCTTTTAAAAAATAGGTATAGGTAGGACTGCTCCTTCTCTGTTTCCGGATGGCGTCTTTATATTACCCCAGCCAAAATCACTTTTATTTTACTATTTATTTCACTATTAACATTTTTTATATCTAACTTCTAATTTAATGATCTCGTTAAATTTACTTTACCTTTACAGTAAGACATTTTTACTTTGTTCTTTTCATCTAACTTGCACAAAGCACACATTTAAATAAATTATTTTTCTCTTTTTCATGCATTTAAATAAAAGCTTGTCTTTAATAAATGTTTTTACTTATAATTTTTTGTTGTTTCTAATTTACTGTTATTGTTTTTCATGTTCTCACGAAGTTCAACACTCATTCATGTTTTTGAGAAACATCCGAAACGAACTGATTGAATACATGTCGCTGCCACACTTTTCTACAATTTATTGAATATGATCGGCGATTTCCTATTTCGATGTTCGCATTCAGTTAAAAGTGGCAGAATGCCAAGATTTCGACTGTTGGGGGAAACATGTCTTCTATTTTTGGTACACGTAAAGATTCCATAAAAAACCTTCACCGAAAATTTTAATGTTCATATTCAGCAATGGTTTTTCCTTCAGAAATCATATTCAGTAGTATATTATTGCTTTAAAATCTCCTCTCGGATGAATGGATATCTATTTCCCGAATTTTATTATTTTGTTTTTCATGTATATATTAGAATTATTACTGAGTATATCCTTTAAATATTAAGGTCTTCAGATTATTCACAAGGATACTCTCAACATTCTCGTAATGTTGCCTTGTAAGCAAAAGAGAAACATCTTTGTTCTAGTTGTGTTCAAATTGAATTAATTGAAATGAAATTTGTCTGTATGTATACGTATGTGTATATCGTGCGAAAATTTAATTAGCTTTAATTGATGGTACTCGGTGATGTTAATTATCCAGAAACAATTCAAAGTTGCCTCCATTCAATTCAACCCGTTCTTCCAATCAGATTGCAACAAGTTGAGTTTAATTGTGGAAAATACTTCTCTAAGCATTTAGAAGAAAAGTACAATATTGAAAGTATAAACTTTTAAAAATATGTTTACCAATAGAAAACTGGAATAATGTATAATTAATGTCTGTAAATAATACATACAAGTGAACTAAACGATTACTTAAGTGAATCAGTAAAAAGTGTTAATGTTACATACCAAAAAAATTTTTACATTACAATTACCATGGAAATGCCTGAAAGTAATACAACAACCGAAATTGTCCAAAGTGATCAGGTAAAGATAAAGTTGAATAATTTATCGTTAATATTCAAATTTAATCCGAATCGTGTTTGTTTCAAAACAGTGAATTGTAGCAACATTTAAAGAGACGTATTCGAATTAATTTGTCAGGTAAAATGTCGTTAATGCAAAGGTGTAGATTTTTTACCCCAAAATTTATTAATCCCCATAAATAAAATGTTTATCAATTTTATTTGCACGTATTCCTCGCTTTTTACATTTTTGCAGGTCTTTTCCTGGCGCCCCATTCAATTTCATAAATTATACCGTAGTCTCGGAGTATAAATAAATTTTTCAGAGGATTTTCAATCAACCTAATAGATTTAGGTATATAAAAGTAAATTGAAAAAAAAAACGAAATAGTAAAATTTGTCCCGCATCCCTTTGGGCAACCCATGAGATTATTATTTTGTCTTCAGGGGCACATCCCTCCTGTATGTGAGTTCGATTCAGCTGGCTCATTTCCAATTTCGACATTTTTAATATTGTACACATGCAAAAGCAACTGCTTATAATAAAATATGTTATCAAGTCATACAATAAATGTATTGTTTTTAATACAACTATTTTATGCAGTATACGTGTTTATTACCAAAAAGAAGTAGATGAAAGCATGCTTAAGAACTTGAACTTATTTTGTAAGGGGAGAAACTCGATTCTCTTATTCTTAATTCCACTAAGGAAAAAAAAACTTTGTGACACATAAAAATAATTGAAGTACTTAATGGCGCAAGAAAGTACAAGAGACGAGTATAATCAGGTGGAAATAAAGGTGTCATAAAGAAACCATTGCGAGGACAAAATGTTTGCTGAGAAGCTTTCAGATTTTATTGTTTTAGCATTCATTTGAAGTCGATTAAATTCCCAACAGTTTTTATTTTCGAAAAAACGAATAAAAACAGTACTCAATAAAAACAGGTACTCAACACAATGTACCGTTAGATCTTAATCGATGAAAATCACAGGTGATTTATCTCCTCTTAATGGAATATCTATTATCTTAACACATTTTTTATATGTAAATAAATAAATCTCATTACGATAATTAGTTGTTCTTCCATAGCAACAGACTTTTGATGAATTGTCGCAAATCACATATACGACAGTTACTTTTAGTGTATGTTATCGTAGCAATTAGCCATTATTAGATATAATTTGGACGGAAAATTAATATTACTAATGTTTTAATTTTCTGGTAATTAGTTATGGTGAGATGAACATAAAGTGTACTTATACTATGTTTAATAGAAAAATAAACAAATTGTCAATTTTCCATGTGTTCTGCTGTGATAATTGAAGCGAAACTAATTACAACATTTTCTAGCCTTCGCTCGTTCGGTTATAAGAACGTAGTTTTAAAGAGAGGCTGCCTGCCTCAAGGTGTTTCTATTTTTTTTACTGGAAATTATCTTAGAACAGGATTGTCTGTAACAGTGTGTTCCCTTGTGTGTACCCTGGGAGTATTCTTAATAAAGATATTTAAAAGATTAACTTAAGTCTTAAGTCTGCTCCTTTAACAGAAAAAAATCTAGGACATGTCCTTGTTTCGTTTTATTCATTTTAATATTATTTAAAATTATTCGATATTTTACGTTATTATACTAACAATAAGTAAACAATATTACGCTACGAAATATCATCACGAACGTAAATTTTTCAGTAAATTGATAAAACAATCGTCACGTTTTAGGAGTGTCACAAAACAAGGGTGAAAACCATTTACTTTTTATACAAACCTACAGTAGAGTCGTAGAAAGAAAAGTAACTAATATAGACATTTCACGCCGCAAATAACATAACTGTTTGGCATTCAAATTCCCGGTGGCGCAATTATATAATACCCATGAATAATTCATTATTGAATACTGACGAGCAAGTGATAAGGCGAGTGCAAGTAGCAATGGCGAAAGACGATCTGAAAATTATTTGTTGAAGAAAGTTGCGGAAGTTCATTCCGTTGCGTGTGAATAGCATTTAAAAGTGAAATGTGCATTGAAACTTTAATGAGGATTAGCCAGAGAGTATTGGAGTTGGATTGAATTGATGCAATCATCGCTTTTAGGAGTGTGTTTTTAAACTACACTCACTTGCATGAATTTCAATAATTTCATATACAATAGTTGCATTGTACACTGGACAGACGATAGCATTTAATCGAGTTAACGACTTCACGTAATCTAGTCGAGTTTGGCGTCTGCCTCCGAACTGAATTAGTCGTTGACATAATCTTGTGACATTTGGCATCACGTAAACATAAAATGGTTTCGCGACAGCAGTGGTCAGTTTATTTTCTTGGAAGCAAGCAAAGAAAAAAAATTTTTTTTATACTTTCGTTATTTTGCATTAAAGCTGTAAAGAAGTATTTTGTCTAAATACACGAAAAACAACAAAATGAAATTTCACAGAGCTATAATTACTTGTTAGTACAACTATTCACTATACTACGAAGCCAGCTTACGTCGCTGACAGCTGTATATCGAGTTTAATCGTGTTACCGCTGGTTGATTAATAAGTCGTTTTGGTTATAGGAAATTTACATGGGCTCTGACATTTTGACGTCATTAACTCGATTGCGTGCCTTTGTCTGGTCGAGGTGTTAGTTAAACAATTATGTAGGCTACCGAAAATTTTGATTTTTATAATTATTATAATGTTAAGTATAATTTATTAATATAGTTAATCCTTTTGTTAATGTTTGCGTATTAGTAAATATTATATTATCTGTACAAAATGTTTAATGTATACTTTCACCATTTCTCTGCAGGAACTAGTCGACTCCAAACGGAAAATGCAAAGATTAAAAATTATAATATACGTCTTAATCGTTCTCTTCTTCGCTGCTTTGGTAGCAGTTGCTGTGATACTTATAGTAACAAATAGTAATAAATTGCCAGTTGCGAAAGTGAAAGGATTAGAATTAGACAGTATTATATCAGGACAATTGGTACCGAAGAGATTTAATGGATCATGGCTGTTGGACGACAATATCGTTTATAAAAGCAATGTAAGTTGCGCAGTGTTCTATAAATATAAATATAAAATGAATCATTTTAATGGTATATTTAGAAGGGTATATTGGAATTTAACCTAACCACAGGAAAATCTACTCCAATTACTAGCAGTAAAGATGAAGTAAGTATTTTAAAAATACATAATTAAAATAAACAGATGAAATAAAACAATCTTACACTTTTTTAGAGAATTGCATTAGCTTCCTTATTTGAGAAATCGCCAGATGGAAAATATTTTCTTATAGCCCAAGGAATCACTAAGGTATCTATTTTTATACCCTAGATGAAAGTATGTAAATATATACGTTTTGCAACACTAAGAAACAATGGTGATAGAGAAAAAAGAACTATAATTTCATGATTGGGAAGTGAAAAGAAAGCGTTTTATGGATGTCCGTCTGTCTATCTGTACATCTGTCTGTTTGGCCAGAAGATAACTCGAGAACGCTTGTAGCTAGAGGATTGAGATTTGGTACAGTAATATTTATCAAAATTGTAAGGTCCTTCTTCGTGTTGCGCGTTGCCATATAAGGCTGAGGTATTTTATACAAAAATGCTGGTTTTACTTACTGAATATTTACATGTTAACTTGCTTTCGTTAATATTGTTGTAAGGTCCCTAACATTTAACAATAAGATCAAGTTCGAAGATGAGCAAAATCGGGCAGCTCCTTCTTCCAATTAGTGTTGCCATATAAGCCTGACCCGTTTTTAAACCGGTTACACTTTTTGTACTACTTTCATAATAATACTCATTTGTTAATGTACTCTATACATTTCAGGTATTCAGACACAGCTTTATCGCATTATATTATATAATGCAAATAGACACTCAAGAAATATTTCCATTGACAATAAATGGTGAACAGGTAAGCATGATATTGTTGTTCATAATAGTCATAAAATTTAATCGCGGTGGTTTTTACTTTAAGGTACCATTACTATTAGTGAAATGGGCACCAGTGGGCAATGCGCTTATAATCAATTACGAAGGCAACTTATATTATAAGCCTGATCCGTCAACAAAAGAAATTCAGCTTACATTCGATTCAAGTCGCGGAATAACCAATGGATGTCCTGATTGGGTTTACGAAGGTATATACAAACAATTTTGCAATACATATTGTAATAATATAATTATTACTGTTTAGAGGAAGTGTTTAGTTCGAATGTAGCGGTTTGGTTTAGCCCGAATGGAACCAAAATCGCTTATATACAATTCAATGATTCATCGACACGAGTGATTAACATTCCATACTATGGTGTACCTGGTGATATAAAATTCCAGTATCCTTCCACAAGACCAGTATTTTATCCAAAAGCGGGATCAGCAAATCCTTTTGTTACACTATACCAAATTGATTTAAGGGCGGCCATGAAAGGATCAGATGAGAAACTTATGATAAGTGTGCCTGTGGAATTGAATACAGAAGAACATATTATTTCCGTTGTGGATTGGATTACAGACGATTCCTTACTTTCGATTTGGATGAATCGCATACAGAATCGTGCTTATATTCAAATATCAGATACTACTCGTCGTTATGAAGTAAGTGAGGAATTTTTTTAGTATTCCACTAGACTGCTATTAATTTCTATTGTTACTCCTGGAAGATCTTTAGTATGGAATCGAAGACAGGATGGGTTGAGTTGTTTACCACGCCAATTAAAAATGTGGATGGGACCAAAATTGCACTCACTCTACCTCACAGACAAGGAGACAGTGGCGACTACAAGCATTTGTCTATAATATCGACTAAGAATACGGCAAATTCCAAACCTATTCCGTTAACTAGTGGAAGATATGTTGTACAAAATATTCTCCATTGGGATCCCTTGAACAACGTGATTTTCTATCTGGCTAACCAGCCGAACAAATCAAGGATTATGCACTTGTACGCCATCAAAGCCGATAAGGGACAGAAGCCTCAGTGCATTACTTGTGGAACAATGATCGACGGTGAGATGATGCAACAGTTCCTTACAGCCATTTATAGAAATAGAAATAAATGCCTAATTAATAGATGTTCCTTTTAGAAATTGAACAGACTCTATTTGCTGCAGAGTTTAGTCCTTCGGGAAAGTACATAGTCGTAACATCGCTCGGACCGAGCCCACCTAACGTGAACTTGTACAAATGGTCGTATGATATTGGTATATTATTTAAAACTAATGGAAAATAATATAATCTTAGACGCCATTTGCAGACAAAGTGGTGTTAACGCTAGTTCTAGAATGGGAAAATAATCAAGAAGTTGTTCAACTTTTAACCCAGAAAGACTTGCCCGAAGTGGAATATCACAGCATTGACCTTGGAGGAGGACTGACCGCTGATGTGCAACTTCAGCTACCACCAAAAATGGATCGCAGTGGTTCAACAAAATATCCAATGCTTGTGGACGTTTACGGAGGACCAGATTCAAAAGCGGTATATTCAAAAATAGCACAATGTCGGCTACCGGTCACAAATTTTTATGAATTTTTCGGATGATTTACGTCGCAGTTGGAATGAATTGTGTCGTTTTGCGATGAATTGTGTTACATATGCTAAGATAAGTAATGACCATAAAAAAGCGACACAATTCCTCGGATGACTTATGCCCAAAAACTCGGCTAATTTCTGACCAAACAAATGCGTCACAATTCATCGGATGAATTATGTCGTTTTGGGATGGATTGTGTCGCATTCCTCGGATGCCTTGTGACCGGAGTCCCACAATATCTACAACTTTGTAATTGCATAAATCTTCATTTTAGGTAATGGAGAGATTCACAATGGATTGGGGATCATATTTGGCATCAAATCGGTCGATTATATATGCAAAAATCGATGGAAGAGGAGCCAGCTTACGGGGAGACAGACATTTGCACTCATTGTACTTGAAACTCGGCACGTACGAAGTTTTTGACCAAATTAATGTAACACGGTAAGGGCACACAAAAACGGTTGATGATTTTCAAATTGTAGTAGTTCTATCAACATTTAAAGGTCAGCAAATTACAAATAAAATAGTGCACAAAAATCTCTCTAAGCTGCACGGGAATCAAGACGACGGGCAGCAGACAAATTTTTGGGTTGTTTGGGAAACACTAGAAATATTGAAATACTTTCAAGTATTGTTCACTCACTATTTTTGTAGCACCTGTAAAAATTGGTTCATTGAACTCGGACATTTTAATTAATAAAGTTTTTCGGTAAATTTCCATTGGTATCATAGTTTTAAGGATCATCGTATGCATGCAATTAGTTTTAGGTAGTCTGCAGAAAAAGTTTTACGTCAACTTTTATTTTTCGAATTTTAGAGTACTTCAAAACACGTTGCCGTACATTGATGAGAAGAGAAGTGGTATCTGGGGCTGGAGCTACGGTGGATATGCTTCAGCGATGGCATTAGCGACTGATGACAGAGGAGTATTTAAATGTGCCACATCAGTTGCTCCTGTAACTGACTGGACTTATTATGGTAATGATTCTCCAGTAGAACTAAATTAATCGTTAAATATATTCGCAAATTTCTTCTAGATTCAATTTATACCGAACGGTACATGAGTCTTCCGAAGTTGAACGCCATTGGATACCAAAAATCACGATTAACAACTCGGGCGGATCACTTCAAAGGGAAGCGATACATGTTGGTCCATGGCACACTGGACGATAATGTGCACTATCAGCAATCAATGATGCTTGCCAAGGGCTTGGAACTAAATGATATAATGTTTACGCAAATTGTACGATGGGATCTTATCTAGCTCATAACTATATTTAAATTATATTGAACACCTTCCTTTTTAGAGTTACGCGGACGAGGATCACAGTTTGGCTGGGGTACGTCGACATCTGTATCATTCATTAGATCATTTCTTCGGTGAATGCTTTGATCTTCCATCAGATAAAACATTCGGAAAGTAATTGCCAAGGGCCCTTCATTAAACGAAAATGGAAAATGAGTGTACTTAAAAATCTACAAGACAAGATTAAATAATGGCGCACTCTTAAGTCTTAGTACATCACTAAAGCCCAATCAAAAGTATAGAAGTTTCCGTCAATTTTGCTGGATTTTGCAATCAGTCATTTTTATTTTTAATTATGTGAATAAATTGTGTAATTATGTAAAACTGGTGTGATTAATCATTCCTTGAATATGCAATACAATTATTCATTTAGAAAACAATACAATTCCACAACATGATTTAAATTAGTCTTTTCAATCCATTTAAATGAAACAGTAAGCTAAAGTATTAAAGTAAAACTAATATGTTACAACAAATATTTATTTAGATCTTATAGTACAGTGAATTACGAATTTACAATCTTAATTGTTTACAAGTTTTATTTGTAACCAACACAAAAAAAAAAACTCACCTAATATTATAAAACCAAATGAAATTCAATCGAAACAGAATAGAAGAAAAATTTAAATCAACTACATAATGGAAACAAAAAAAAAATAATAATAATGAGAAAATTGCCACTTGGTTTTTGCGATATTGTTATTAAAGCTCACACAATAAAACAGCAAAAATGAAATTTTGATTTGAACCCTTCATTTACAACAATCAAAAAATAATAATATAATGTATATTGTATGTACAAAGTAGAAATAAATTAGAAATGTTATCTACTTTTAAATTTTTTTTCTTGGATGTAAAACACGTCTTACAATTTCTAAATGTTATTGAAATTACATAAAATATATTGATTTATATACACGAAATGCATTTAGTGTTTACATATCTTTTTCAGAGTGAATTAATTTTTTCTGCTTTGTTTTTAAATGAAAGCAGATTTCATGGCATTTCTAAAAATGTTGTCTCACGTTAAACTTTTAATGATGCAATAGATGTAATCGTGTGTTTTAATGTGACTGATCAATGGAAGAGAATTATGCAATATTCAAATTGTAGTTAATAGTTATTAAAATTTTGTAGTCCATCTTTACAAAAACATTGCAATTCAACAGTGGAATAAAAATGACAAATGATCCTTGTAAAGGGGATGTACACATTTGAACATTTTCACTTATTCTGTAAATCACACAATGAACATTATATACACGTTATTTAGTTTTATGTTATCTTAAAAATGATAATGTATGTATCAAATAACATTGGTTTACAAATTTCTTCTTGACCCAACAAGAGGAAAGCTATTCTTAACGTATTTTGGGACGCTGAATTCGAATCCGTTGTCAGTTTGTCGAAATTGGCTATTTTTTTTTTACTCGAAAATAGTATTAGAATAATTTTTATTACTGTAAAACACAAAGTAAGGTGACTTTTTAAACTGCAAGGTATTGTAAATAAAGTTTTTTTCAGGTTGGTACTACTGTTCTTAACATCTTCTTATTAATTGTTGGTATAAGCGTGCTTTTGTGCGACGTAAAGTTTTCTTTTGGATTTTTATTATGCCCGACTTTCGGACGATATTCTCTCGATTGGTCAGCTGTTTCCCGGTCGTAAGGATAGCTCCAAGTCTCATCTCCCGTGAAGGTTCGTTTCATGACCATTTGACAGTTTGATGGACCATTTGAACAAATTGAATGTCTTGGGAACCAAACGAGATTTGCATTTGACGCGTCTGAGGCACAAAACATCTAAATGGTATTCACTGAACCTTTTCCAATTCCAACAATATCAGCAAGATCTCCAAATCTTTAATTTTTTGATGTATAGGATATAGAGTATGGGTCATCAGTTGACGTGCATAGTTTTGCAGCCTCTCTTCGACTTTTCGTCTTCAAGTCCTTCCCTTCTGTTTTGGAACGATTTATACCACTTATAAAACATTTTCTTTACATAGGCAAAGGCCTTCTGCACTAGCCTTAACGAATCTGCGGCAGAAAATGCAGAGAAAAGTAAATTAGTCATACGCACGCGATCAGCGCAGCATTCCTATTGCTATTCTATTGTTTTCCAAATAATCGCGAATTTCTGAATAATTGTCGCAAAATTCGTTCACGGCTGTCTTTAAATATACATTTCCTGCGTTCTCATTTGGATTTCTTTCCTGCTAACCTGGATGAGACGAGCGATGAGCAAGGAGAACGGATGCATCAGGATTAGATGACCATTGAACGAAACTATGAGGGATTTTGGGACGAAGTCATGTTGAGCGACTACTTTTGAATGTTCATGCGTGAAACGAACCCCCAACAATACAAACGCCTTAGTTCTACAGCACGTAGAACTTTTTTTAAAAAAATAGAATCCAAAAAGGTCGAAAATCGAAAAAAATAGTATTATTAATATCTCGAAAACTAGAGCCAATAACAATAAATGGATTGCAAATTCGGATTCAACATCCAAAATCATCATAGAAATACCTTTCGGTTGCTCTGGTCAAAAATTTGTAAGTCTATTAAACAGACGAAATACTCGTTAATTAATGCTAATAAATTAAATGTTTATAAGCATCGCAATGACATTAATATATTATATTACAATTTGCATCTCCTGAATAAAGTGCTTTAAAATTTAAAATGACCACAGCAAACTTGGGTTCACATATTTTGTAAAACTTAATTTTTTTTAGGTAGGTACAATTTGTGAATAAATGTCTCAATAATTATTGAAAACAGATTTCATTTGAAAAATTTATTAAATAATTAAAAAAATTTGCATCTATTGCAACTTCAAAAGTTTACTTTAATCGACGTTCATCTTAATAGCTAAAAAATAATCACTATATTTACGAATAATTTTATGAATTAAATTCATCATGATAAAGAATTAAATTTTTTGTGCATTTAAATTTGTTTCTGATAAAACTCTCTGCTTATAGTTTCTTAAGTTTATATTCTTTTATATTTACTTCTCATTTTGACCTAAAAAAAATCATAATAGTTTTTTTTTTTTTTATACTTTTATATTTAAAATTGATTACAATCATTGTAATTTATTTTATGTATTTTGTATTTTTATTTCATAAACCTAAACGTAAATCTATGATAGCTTATTATTATTATCAAAATCTTGACCTTCTATGGTATATACAGCACCTACACGATACAATTCAGTATGGGGTCTTAATGTTGGTTCATGTGTAGCTATAATACCTGTTTCCAGTGCATCATTACGTATTATTGTTGCCTTTTAAAATAAAAACCTTCTTTACCAATATGTTATGATTTTTTGGCTAAAATAGAAAATGTAATACAAAAATGTCATGTAAGCGATTTATATTAATTGTTTTTTAATATGAAAAATATCTTGTTAAATATATTTTAAAAATTATTCATATACTTTATATAGGTAAATTTAAAAAAAAAAAAAGAGAACAATTGAGGGGAAATAAAAGATTTCACTACATAGCAATGGAGTAATAAATAAAAGTATAATTTTCAAACAAAAAGTGTAGAAATTACCACAAAATAAACTTTATTACCAAAAAAGATTTACAGAAAAATTCAATAGACTACATTTAAATGCACTAGAATTTAAACAATTTGTTTTCTAATAGATTTATTAACTTGCCTATTATTATTTAGAAAATGTTGACTAAAAGGCCTAGTTTTTTTTTTTTTAAATTCAATTTTTTACATGACAGGTTTTGTTATAATGTTTAACAAAAGAAATATTAATAAAATTAGTCTAATTGAAATATTGTTAGTGCTATGAGCAACAATAGCCGCATGAAATATTTGGATTAATTTTGAATGCAATGCAAAAAAATCAATGTTAAATTCAATTCCAATTCCAATTTTGTTTTTTTTTTTTTTTTTAAATTCATTAGAGTGTACCTATTTAGACAAAATAATCATATCGAATTCAAATCAGATGGAACACATTCAATCAGTTCCCAAATAGCCTCGAATTAAGTATATACAATCGTTTTATAATTCATCATGATTTCAGTTTTCAATCTTTGATTAATACTAAAATTAGGAAAAGAATAATATTATAGAAGAAATTGTTTGTTTTGATAATAATTGTCAGGGCCCAATGTCAACACTTAGATTTTAATTAAGTTGTCTAATTCTGACTGTCGAATTACTAAATTGTAAAAAATTAAAATAAAGAACAACAACTAAATAATGTACACACAACAATAGAGTAAAAAAAAAAAAGGAAGCTGGTGAAAATAAACCATCAAACCTCATAACAAGGACATTTTTTTTTTTTTATTATATCAAACAATTAATAAGCTAAAAGCTTTCACACACAAAAAAATAAGTAGAAAAAGAAAAACAAAAGCAGTTTCAATTCAAAAAAAAAAAATGTCAATGTTATACAATAATTAGAGAATGTAAAGCAACAGGTGGTTGATATTATAATTAAATAAAGATAACGATAGATCAACGGGAGCAGAGGGGAAAATTTCAATGACCAAAATCATTGATATTCACCTGATTAATGTTTCCGAGAGTCAATTGATGCCCCTGCAATGTTTGGACATGCGCAATCGACAGGGATGTTGTCCCGTCTGTGTTCTCCGTTTGCGTTACGATTTGCTGTTGTCCATTGCTCGTTGTTATGTTCCCGGACTGATCGATCGTGGCGATTTGCTGTTGCTGTTGTTGCTGCTGTTGTTGTTGCTGTTGCTGCTGCTGCTGTTGTTGTTGACTTTGATTTTGTACCTGTTGTGCCTGGGGCGCCTGAACGGTTACCGTGACTGGTGTCATTGTTGATCCTTGTCCCATTGAGTCTGGCTCCTTTTTCACTTGTACCGTTTGGAGAGTGTGTAGTGTTTGCACTGATTGTACATTAGGTACATTCGTTGTTGCTACTGTTGTTGTGTTTGTGTTAGAATTCGGTGAACCGGATGATACCGTCGTTGATTTTTTGTTTCCTGCAGCTGTTAGAAAATCATTTATATAAATTACAGTCATTCAAATCGAGGGATGTTTCGATGTCCACAAAGTATCGATACCTACTCATATCATACTCATATTAATTTGTTCCTTTAATTATTATTATTGGGATGAAAAGCGAAAAACCAGAGGTTAGTAACTATGCGTATGCCTAATGCCTATGTTCATGTGATTTACAAATCAATAAGAATTTACAAATCCTTTATATTTTTTATTTTTAAACTAACATTTGTGTTAAGAATTATGTCACAAAACTAAACTACCTCATAAAACGTGTGCAGAGTCTTTTTCATAATTTCGAAATTAACAAAATTTGTTGGAGTTGACTTCCAGTGGAGTGATAAGGGTTAAACCTTGTATTCCATGATCCATGTTAATAAAATATTAGTTTGATTTCGCTCTAATTTATATAAAATGCTCACATGAAGAAATAATGGTAAAGCTGTATTTTTTCGACTTATTTTTCAAGGCTCGAACTCAAATTTTAAAAATTTTGTAGGAAATAAAAACAACAAAAACTTAATTAAGCGACAACTATTTGAAAAAAATTGTTGACCATTTCTCTTATTGGCTTAAAAGATGGATAAACATCTCAAAAATGATATGCAACAAGAATTTTTCAGGGGTAACATTTTTTGACGGAAATTTCAAATGTTGATTTTAGTGTTGCAACTTTATGGGGCTTACCTATTGTGATGGTTTGACAAAATCAAATTGTTTTTGCATTTTTTGAATAATTTTGCATCTGTAGAATAATATCCTGAAGTATTATGGTCGCAACTGAAATATTTTAGAAACGGCAGGTATCGACAGCGCAGCAGTCCCTTGTTGCCAACTCAAAACGTTAAAACTTTAAACGCGATCATCACGCAATCATGTCTTCAAAATCGACAGGCAGTAGATCGCAAACAATTGTCGAATTCGATACCAAGTACTTTCCTTTCGATACCGAGTAAGTATTGGAAAAAAGTATCGGTACTTTACTTGTACCGAAACATCCCTATATTCAAATATCATATTCACGGGAATTAACTTACGTTTCCTGTCCTTTTTCACGCCAGGTTTTGCAAAATGCCGAAGTTCCAGATGACGCCTGAGATTTCGTGACTGACGAATTACCGCAAAGCATATTGGACAAGTAGCGGGCTGTTCCGATTGCGATCTCGATCGTGGTTCTGGAAGACCTCAATCAGTTACAGTGATAATTTACTAAAAAATTCGCATACTTATAGAGTTAGATGTTTTAGCTTGTGTTCCCACTGAGGCATTTGTTGTTGTTGGTGATACTGTGGCGTCCGTAACCGTTACAATAGATTCCGTTGTATTCGTTTCCGATTTGATAGCCGAGGTTGTAATTGTAGTGTCTCCATTTTCAGATGATACCGGTGTGGGGGTTGCCATTGGATTGTCCATTCCCTCAGTTCGTGCCACTTTAGTTACAACTTCCTCTGAAAGTTCTTCAAATTGCGATGAGAAATTTTATTGTTGATTCAGATTGTACAAATGTACACCAACCTTGAGGTTTTTTCGCACGGGGTTTCCGTTTTCTGGCTGGCAAAAATTGATTGATAACATCCTTAACGTCTGGAACATGGGCAGTTATTGCTCCGGCATTGATATCATCGACAACCTGGGCATGTACGGTGTGCTGTTGAGGAGTGGCAATGGTCGCAATTAGTTGTTCCTGATCCTGAAATTTTTTACATGATTAGTATATTCTGTTTTATGTTTTTTTTATATATTTTCTAAACTTACATCAATTACTGCCTTGACATGATGTTGTGGCATCATTTGGTGCAACTGGATTTGTGTAGCGTAATCATCCTTGGTGACGGTTTGTGGGGCTAAACCCTGGATATTTAGACAGTGTGCGGCTTGCAGAAGAGACGGGAGCTGGGAATGATCCACGCTCACTTCGCCACGATAAACGAACTCTAGAAGTGCTTCCAAGTCGTTTGCATTGACACCAGCAAGCATAACAACTGGATGTTTGCATGGTGTATTCTAATCGAAAGAAAATGATATTATGCATATTGTTTTAACGTGTAGAATTTCATAAGCTTACTGGATAAAATATAACAATATTATATTATATTGGAATAGCAGGATTTTGGGAAAATGGTAATATTATACTTTTGGGATAGTGACTTAATCAACTTCAACTTGAATCAGTTCTGAAAATATAAAAACTGCACACGACGAATGTTTTTACTGGACTTCTCAATTGAATTTCCAAACTTTTCATACATATCGACACTCACTCGTTCTCTCGGTAAATAGACTCGCATCGGTATTTCACGGAATATGTGGAAAGCCACGCGATCACTTTAGATTTTGTCTCCAAATCAATGTGGCACAGACTTAGTCTATTTTTAGCCATTTTCAATTATTAGTAGAATTATTTTTGTTAATTAATTTTCCGTGGTCTTGAATAAAATACTGAAATAAAATCATTGATTTCTCATCTCAAAACAAATCTTCAAAAGCTGCAACTGAAGATATTCGTATAAATAATTTCATGTGATTCATCGTTAGCTGTCCACTAAAACATTACAAAATATTTCCAGATTAAGTAATTATGCTTAAATTAATTAATTTAAACCACTAATTAATTTTCTTACTTTTAGCAATTCAAGTAAAAACGGACTGGCAGCGCACAAGACTATTTTGTGCGCAGGAAAACTTCGGCCACCGGCCGCTAGAGTGCAGTCCACCAAATCGCCATGACAGCGAAGAAGTTGAATGGCCGACACAAGCGAAGTTCCATAATCGCCCCACGTTAGCGAATACAGCGAATTAATCGGAAGCGCCATCGCAAATCATCAACAGTAACCACACGTCGAACCGAATATTGTCCCTTAATTCATTCAGAGACTTTTTTATGCCCCAATAAATTTCCACAATTTTTAAATCAAAATATTTTACATATATATTTTTTTGCACAATGAGAAAAAAAAAAACTAATCAAAATATTATGGAATTTATTTTCCTTTGAGTAAATTATGGGAGCGTGCGAGATTAAAACACTTCTCCGCACAAAAAAAAACAGCACCAACACACAACTGGAAACGAAAATCTCGCTCTGTCGACGAAGGAATTTTTCTCAGTGATTGCTCGCAAAGAGAATTTCCAAACTCAAATCACGTCAAAATAATAGCACAGAATCTCATCAAATAATGATAATCACTTTCACAATTTTGTTAAATGATAATTAGTGTAGATTTGAATGGTTTTAAACAATGTTTATCATGAGAATTTTTGAAAATTCTCAGAGAATTCTTCCTATTGCACTTTTGACTGTCAAACAAACTCTATCCCAAGTAAAAAAATATGGCGGCAACTTAAAATCGCGTTTCACACGGAACTCTATGTTCTGTGTATGTGTGGTTCAATTAAGCAGATTTGATCTACCAACTCGTCGTTTTGGCGCACAGAGGTTGTTTAGCTTATGCGCTCGCCGGTAGAGGCGCTATTTCACGCGATTCAATAGCTGAATTTGTCGCTCTATTACCATGAAGAGAAATTTCTCTTCTGTGCTGCCAAGTGCTTGCTGCAAAAATTTCCATTACGCTGTCGTTATCTACATGTCAGATGTCTTACTTACATGAGAACTATTAATTTACTAATATTTATGATAAATTCAATTTTTACTCAGTTAAACACATTTAATTGATCAGAAACACATAAATTATACATTTTAAGACTTTGCAAAGATGTTCTGTCGCAACAACACATCTTTCCACAAGATCCCCTGGTGGTCAGTAGGAGCAAATCTGGAACTAGAATTTATATCGTCATTTCTTTAAATATAATTGTTCAATTAATGAGTGTTGCAATTGAAGATTGAATAACAGGATTTAACTTCAACTAAAAATGATTCATTCTATTTTAAAAATGTATAATAATACATAAAAATGTAAGTTTGACTTTGAACAGTATCAAAAAATGAATTATCATTATTGCATACAGCAAGGGGTAAATATTAATTTCGTAATTTTGTGAATAGTTTTCTGTTTTCTTCATTCGAGAATGAAGTTAAATCTTAACTCGTTAAAAAATTAAAGAAACACACAATATTTTATTAATAAATTTTTATTAAAATCTCAAAAGCTATGCTTTGAATTGGCAATTTGCAACAAGACTTACACAAGCGCATATCTACAGGAATAGACGATGGCATTGCATAGAACCAGTAATCAGGAAAACTAGCTTAAATAAAACCGAAGAGAATAAAGCTAATAATATCTTGTACAAATTCAAAGTAAACAATCAAACACTTATCAATAATATGCTAGCAAGTTTGCTCAGGGATTCATCTCAGTCACACAAACAATTAATCTCCGATCCGGCTGCAGTTCTCCATATATTAAAAAATATATATTTGCTTATATACTCCCTTTACATTGTGACGTTCTGTGTGAAATCGTATTCGATTGTTGGAATGACAGTCTGCACGAACTTTAAGAATATGATCAAATACATGTGGACTCCCAATTGCCCTCCCCCCTCCTCCACGGTTTGAATTATTTTCTTCATGATATCAGCATGCTTGCATGGATGGACCGAAGCCATATGTGGTCCAGGCAGATGCGGATGACTTTCCATAGTAACAGTTTTCTTTGCGTGATCCTGACTAACATCCTCGTACATTTGTTCAACGGTCAATGGTTTTCTATTCTGAAAAGGTTGCAGATTATTTATTACAGCTAAGCTGGAGCAGAGCCATTACCTCATCGTAGCCAACGACCCACAAACGTGGCGTTTGGTAATATTTATCGTACGTTATGTGCAAGTCATAGGTTCTTGTGTGGATCACTGAATCGCCGGCATCAGCAGCTCCCCCGAACTCTTGGTCTTCTGCTTTTGGTTCTGGTTTCCGCATCGTTGTTGCTGTCGCCTTGAAAGAAAGTAATTATATTAGACACCAACAAAATTTAAAGAGGAAATCCCGAAAGAAAATTCTAATTTAATACTGACTGGGTCAACCATGTCCAGCATTCCACTCTCCTCGAATTCCTCCATATCAATGGCCTCATCTTCATTATCTACATCTTCATCTTCTATATCTCTTACGTCTTCATCATCACCGAACTCATCTGCCTAAAAGAAACAAAGAAACAAACGATCACAATTAACTTCAATTGCGGATCACTTGTAATCAATCAATTTCTCACTTTGCTGTTATCAAGAGTCATCTCGCACACTTTGTCCTCCAACTCAGTACTCGTCCCGTCCTCATGATGAGTCTCAACCCAACCGTCTCCTGTTTCATCCTCCACGACGGTCTCTTCACCGACGTATTCCATTTGTTTGCAACGTCGATAACATGGAACATTACGCGTTATTAAAAATTGCTTTTCTACAATTATTTGTCAATTATTTTTCCTCCCGTTTTCGGATATAATAAGATTAGAATATGATAACCTTTTGGCAAATACGATTTAATTTTTGATTCGTCTCCCGTCAACCATTGCCAAGTTGGACAGTGATGAACCAAGTGATCTCCTGCTGCCACAAATTCCTCTGGTGTTAGCACTCCGGTTTCTCGAAATTTACTTTCCTAATAGTTTTATGGAAATCACATTGAAAATTAGGAAATAATATTTATTTTTTTGTTAGAGTTTAACTGTTCTTTTTATCTACTCACTTTGAGCACTGGAGTTAAGTATTCTGCTACTCCTAGGGCTGTGCCTTTTACTGAGTTTATGACGCTTTGCATGTTTAAAGTATTTTCTGTAATTATCACAGTTGCCTTAATTAATTATTTCACTATTTCGAATGCTTTGGAGATAAAAAACTCGATTAAGTCCTCCCGTCACCAAACTCACAAAGAAACCAAATGTCAAGTTATGTCAGTGTATGAGTGTAATGACGGAACTGCCAGACTAAATTAAAGTAGATAAATGAATTCGGTTCGAAGAATTTGAGAAAGACCAATTCTATAAATTGTCTTATTCACTTTTACGTTCCCTTACGTGTTCTTTTATATTTATTAATAAATCGAACAGCATTTTGGTAAATATTATTAAATTACAAAAATATCTATTACAATTTCGAATCTGCTACATCCAACTTTTAAAACAGAAAATCATTTTTACGCATATGTGTGAGTTAATATGTCTGTACACACTTCAGTGACACTGACACTTCATGCTCGAGAAAATCAAATCAACAAAAAGAACTAAATTTTCGGAGCTGATTCGAATGTTTAAGTGAATATTAAATTTTGTTTACTATACAATTAAAAAGTGACAATAAGTTCGGAAGAAATTATGCCATTAAATGACGACCTTTTAGGCGATAGAAAATTTCGCTTTTAAACATTAATTGCAACTGGTTTTGTTGTTTTGGCTCCTCCGTGGAAAAAAGAACCACAAAGGTATAAATTAAAAAAAAATTGTGTCAATCATTATTTGCTAGAATTTTTTTCGTTCTCCAAAGATTATTTTAATGAAATTCTACTAGCTTATCTTGTCTTTTATTTTGCAAGATAAAAGTGCAATTTTTTGTGAACGTATTTCGTTCGGCAGCAGATTGAGATCGTGACAACTGTGAGTTGAGGAAGTTGCTGGGGCGTAAACTCTCAAAATGGTCTTAGCACAGTTTGCCTACTCGCCATGCGTTGCATAAAAAGTAAACATGACTATTTGGAAGAAACAATAGAGCCTCACTTCGCGGGTGGAATCCATTTAAAACGCCTTCGTGATTTATGTCTCGTGACTCAAAATGGGAGTTCGATAAAAGTTTCGAGATAATCTTGTTCCCCCTCTTTTCCGACTCTTTCGATGCTGAACAGCATTATATAATGTAATGTGCAATAGAATCCTCTAATGGTCATTATTTGGTGATAATGAGATGACATCATCTGTTTTAGATTTTGTGCTAGGGATGCATGCACTTTGATCCCTTTTTCTACCCTGTCCATCCGCTATCAATGTCTTTCTTAATAAGTTTCAAATCATTTTCCAGATAGACGCCGTGTGGGGCTGGGCTTCTGCCCCGCTGCGTTTGGCGGCAAACAGAATGGGCGATGCGTTGCTGGGGGATCGACCCCCATCCCCGGCACGCCTATCTCATACATCTGAGAAGCATCCAAAGGTGACGTTGGCGGAGCTCAATGTCCTTCGCCGCCATCGTGAGCTTTGTGATGTTGTGTTGAATGTTGGCGGACGGAAGATATTTGCACATCGTGTAATATTGTCAGCATGCAGCCCCTATTTTCGGGCCATGTTCACGGGTGAGCTGGAGGAGTCACGACAAACCGAAGTTACAATCCGAGACATCGATGAAAATGCAATGGAATTATTGATTGATTTCTGCTACACTTCCCATATTGTGGTAGAGGAATCGAATGTCCAGACTCTGTTGCCTGCTGCTTGTCTGTTACAGTTGGTGGAAATCCAAGACATCTGCTGTGAATTCCTAAAGAGGCAACTGGATCCCAGCAACTGTCTGGGCATTCGAGCGTTTGCTGACACACACTCATGCAGAGAATTGCTGAGGATTGCCGACAAATTCACTCAACACAATTTCCAGGAGGTAACTGATTGACTTGCGGCAGCAGAGATCACTTCAAAGAACTGTTTTTTACAGGTGATGGAAAGCGAGGAATTTTTATTGCTGCCTGTCGGTCAATTGGTGGACATAATCTGCAGTGACGAGCTCAATGTCCGATCTGAGGAGCAAGTATTCAATGCCGTTATGTCCTGGTTGAAGTACAATGTGGCGGACAGAAGAAAACACTTGGCTCAGGTACACTAAATTGCCATCGATCAGGAGAAAATGGATAAATGTGATTGGTTTTCATTTTCAGGTGTTGGAGCATGTTCGTTTGCCTTTACTAAGTCCGAAATTTTTGGTCGGCACCGTTGGGTCCGATTTGCTAGTTCGCTCAGATGAAGCATGTCGAGATCTAGTTGATGAGGCCAAAAATTATTTACTGCTTCCGCAAGAACGACCATTGATGCAGGGACCACGCACAAGACCTCGAAAGCCAACACGTCGTGGCGAAGTGCTCTTCGCTGTTGGAGGTTGGTGTTCTGGTGATGCAATTGCTTCCGTAGAAAGATTTGATCCACAAACAAATGATTGGAAAATGGTTGCTCCGATGAGTAAAAGGCGCTGTGGTGTCGGAGTTGCTGTTCTAAATGATCTCTTGTATGCCGTTGGGGGTCACGATGGCCAGAGTTATTTGAACAGCATCGAACGATACGATCCACAAACCAATCAATGGTCTTGTGATGTGGCACCAACCACGTCCTGCCGCACCAGTGTGGGAGTGGCTGTACTGGACGGTTTCTTGTACGCTGTAGGTGGCCAGGACGGAGTGCAATGTTTGAACCATGTCGAACGTTACGATCCAAAGGAGAATAAATGGTCAAAAGTAGGATAGCTACTAGGAGCGTTATGGAATTGTTTCAAAACTGATATTTTTGGCAGGTGGCACCAATGACTACCAGACGACTGGGAGTGGCTGTTGCTGTTCTTGGAGGCTATTTATATGCGATTGGAGGCTCTGATGGACAATGTCCTTTGAATACTGTCGAACGATACGATCCGAGGTGAGTATATACATATTGCGAATGTAATATAGTCAAAGTTACTCATCATCGTCCTTGTTTTGTAGACAAAACAAATGGTGTGCTGTTAATCCAATGTCAACAAGACGAAAACACTTAGGCTGTGCTGTTTTTAATAATTACATTTATGCTGTCGGAGGCCGTGATGATTGCATGGAACTGTCATCAGCCGAACGATACAATCCACATACAAATACATGGAGTCCCATAGTGGCTATGACTTCTCGAAGAAGTGGAGTGAGTAAATCGACAGATCTGTGAAGATTTGATCGTTGAATTGATTCGAGAATGTCTTTCAGGTGGGCTTGGCTGTTGTGAATGGTCAGCTCTATGCTGTGGGAGGTTTTGATGGTTCGGCATACCTGAAAACTATTGAAGTTTATGATCCAGAAACGAATCAATGGCGTCTATGCGGATGCATGAATTATAGGCGTTTGGGTGGTGGGGTCGGTGTTATGAGAGCTCCGCAGACTGAGAACTACATGTGGTATTAACAACACTCATTCAATTCACAATTAAATTACATGTTTATTATTTTTCTTCTGTTCCAGGATCCGAAAAGACTCAGTAGTTTAGACTCATTTAGTTCCAAAATGAAACAAAGCAATTAATTACAACCAATCTACAGCAACCGTCTTTCCAAATGTGTGGAATTATAATAGATCGTTATCATTATGTTTTCCTATGTCTAATGTCTTCTTTTAATTATGTATTACATTATTTTGATTGGTCGTAATTTAGTCATCTAGTTTAATAGATTAAAACTATATCGATTTATAATTTATGAAACTTCTCATTTAATTCTTGATCATGCATTTTATAAAAATCCAGTTTTTTTTTACAATGATAAACAAAATATGTTTTTGTAAAGTTACTAACATACTTTATAGTGTAATTTGAATATTTTTTGTGCATTTCGCTGCTTCACTTAGACTTGGATGTAATTTCGAAACTGCCCTTGATTATTCTGTATATTGCAATTTGTATATAAAACGAAAAAAAAAAACATAATTAGTGCGTGTTAAAAATTACTATGGCAAAGAAATGAAATCATGACGAATGATGGGATTGTTTTTTCTCTCCTTAGAGAAAATTTAATATTTTTTTTTTTGTAGGAAATAATGGTTAATTTGTATTTATTTATTATTTTAGTGGCTTTGCTTTTAAATTGTTTATTCAAGCATACCTACAAACCTGATGACGTGTTCTAAAATATTTAATTTTCAGAGATTGTTAACTTTCGATATTGCAAACACGAAATTTTTCTATGTACTTTCCTGTATTTTATAGTTTGTTAGATATTAAGAATTTATCTTAAAAGAGATGAACTAAAAATATGAAATGAGAAGCTGCTAATTAAATTCAATAATTAAATATTGAAGAGACTTTTTATTGTCCTTGACTCAAAGTTCTGTTTTTATTTAAAATAAATGAACTAGTTTCCTAAATTTACATAAAATATAATTGGAAAAAAGTGGAAAAAATATTTATTTAGGTACTTTAAAGTTACAATTATAATTTTTTGTTTAGTTTCCCATAATCATATACAGTTTATTTGTTAACAAATCATTTTCCGTTATTATTTTTAATCAAATTCAAATATTCCTAAAGCCTCTCCATTGATTTGAGCTTTAAAAAATCTTGAGGAAAGTCGGTGAAAAATCGATTTTCGTCACGATTGCGCATCGACGCCTTTTCGTTTCCAGTTGCAAGTCCAATAAACTTAAGACATGTTTCGGAAGGGAATTCAATGCAGGCCAAAACATCTTGAAATAACATTAAGTGAATATTACTAGAAATCTACTGTATCTTTAAAATGTAAATTAAACAGTGGTGATGAATTAAAATCACATTGGAACATCCTTAATTGCAAAGTAAAAGTTATGAAAAAGGGTTTGACTTGTGAAAATGTAAACGAGAAATTCCACTAAAGTATAGAAGTGAAATTTAGTAGAAGTGCTGAAATATTTCTTCAGATTTATAAATTAACTATAGACAAAAGCGAAGTGTTTTAAGATTTCTAAGCAGAGATTGGTTTTGAATTATGGAAGGTGTGCAGGCAACCACTTACGAACCATTGGAAGGACGGAGAAATCCTGAGCCAACTGATAGTCCAGAAATCGATGCCGGTCCGCCGAAGGATCGTAAACATGTTGTCTATTTGGCGTTAGTTGCAGCCGGTATTGGATTCGTTTTGCCATACAACAGGTAGGCTCCTATCGGTTATCTTAGTTGTCCTCTTGGGTAAGCCAAGAGGTTTGCTCCATGTCTTCCCCTTGAGGACACATAGAGACTTACTAAAATCGATATATGTAGACTTGAATTAGAAGTGCATCAGTGATAATCTTCTACGCTTTTAAGAGATTTTTAATCGATGTTCTTTATGACCGCTTTAATAGGCGTTGTCCGTGGCAATAGAAATTTCCATTTTATAATGCCGAATATTTTCCTTTCTAGCTTCATAATAGCAGCTGACTACTGGCAAGCACGATTCCCTGGACGATCTGTGGCACTAGACATGTCCATGACCTACATAATAGTTGCCTTCGGTACCGTGTTATTGAACAATGTTTTCTTGTCGTTGGCACCTTTTCGAATAAGAATCGCCTTCGGATACGTAATCTCCTTCACCACGTTGCTTTTTGTTGCCCTCTGCGAGGTCGCGTGGCATGTATTTTCCGCCAGCACGGCTTACTCAGCAAATCTAGCTGCTGTTTCCCTTGTAGCAATCGGTTGCACAGGTAAATTCGATCCGTTGTAATTATATTAATACTGGACACTCTTATCCTTTTAATTGCAGTTCAACAATCTAGTTTCTATGGATTCGCTAGCATGCTACCAAAACAATATACACAAGCTGTAATGGCTGGTGAAAGTCTTGCTGGATTTTTAGTATCATCGAATCGAGTTGTCACAAAGATTCTTATTCAGAGCGACAGAATCTCTACAGTGATTTTTTTTCTAACATCTACAATATATATAACGTTCAGTTATGTTCTTCATTCGGCGACTGTTCATTCTCCATTCGTGCGATATCACATGAAAGCGTGTGCTAAGATTGTGTTGAGGCCGGATGAAGATCGTTTGGTAATACATGTTGTTTGGAACAATCGAAGGGAAATCGAACAGAGAATTTTTTTTTTTTTTTTTTCAGAACGATGCCCTTGAATCGGATTCAGCAAATGCAAAATATGGTGTACTTGCCTTGGATGCCAGTCCCCCTGTTCAAGTACCTCCGACTTCAACAGCTCTCAGCTTCAGGTGAGTACGCTGTTTTCTATGATTAAATTACAATAATCAAATTTCAATTGCAGCAATCCAGTGTATGAGCTTTCGAACCCCACAGCTGGAGAGAGTGTTATGGAAGGGTTGAATAATTTGCCCGAAATGCCATCCACGCCACAGGAAACTCCAAATATAGCATTCAAAGTCGAACATATTCTAACTCCGAGAAGCTGTAATCCTGGTCGCTTCAGTGATCTGAAAAGTGGTCTTGAATCTAGATGGCGAGTGGCGCATGCAATATATCCATACATGGTATGCATAGCTCTGGCTTACTGCGTCACCTTGTCGCTATATCCTGGCATTGAATCAGAGATAGTGTCATGCAATTTGGGGACATGGATGCCAGTTTTACTGATGTTCACTTTCAACACAGCTGATGTAGTTGGAAAATTGTTAGCCGCTGTCCCGTACAGTTGGTCTCGCAGGCAACTAATTTTGATGTCCGGTCTACGAATAATTTTGGTTCCGCTTCTGTTGCTTTGTTGCGCTCCCCGAGGATATCCTGTTATAGCCGGGGAAACACCTGCATTCGTATTTACGGTAGCATTGGGCGTAACAAACGGTCTTGCGGGAAGCCTACCCATGATGCTAGCACCTGCAAAAGTTCCAGCCACATTGAAGGAAGTCACTGGCAACATGATGACTTTGTCGTACAACGTTGGTTTAACAGCTGGATCACTGATTGGCTATGTGTTCGAGTCTATGTTGGGTGCACAAATGGTTATTCCCCCTTGTCGAGTTCATCCATACATACCTTCGTCTGTGATAAATCAAACTTCACACCCAATTGGCCAAAATTCGACGAATGCTACCACAACAGCGGTGACCACAACTGTTGCAGCGGTCATCACTTCAACACTGGCAACATCGACAACAATTCTGTCCACTATTTCCAGCACTACCACCTCAATTCCGACAACTTTAAGCACATTCCTTTCGACTATAGCCACTTCAGAAATGCAGACCGATGAACTAACTACGAAATTCCTTCACATTTCCACTGCAGCAATAGCAACAAATTCAACCTTATCACTAAGTGAGCAAGGCTAAATTTCTGGGGTTCTGTAGGCGAATCAATTAAATATTTGCAGAACTGATCATAAAATACTTGAAGAAAATACAATAACTCAAATATAAATGCAACAGGATGTGAATATTGATTAAGGGAACTTATACTATACACAGCTGGAAGGCTAATCTTAAAGCGCATATATTTTTAATATCATTTAGTATAATCTAGAACTAGATCGATTGATCTTCAATGTAAAAATGTTTGCATCGGTGTAAAAACATCTATCTGTACGTTTACGTTACGCTGTTCGGAGAAAATGTTAAAATTTTTCGTTGCAATTAGCCTTATTTAAATAATGTTTGGCAAGGGGATTGGATTTGTGTGGTGGAGTTGGGATTTCCTATTTATCCATGAAGCTCCATGGAGTCCAAGCCAAAAATCAAACCGAACCGAAATTGACGAAATTTCGGGGTTCGTATCGCTCCATGAAGAAAAAAGTAGAACGAAGGATGAAATCATTATCAAAAGTAAGTTGTTAACTTTGTTTTTAGATATCGTTGTTATTAGGTACTATATAATGTACATTGATTGTATTATAATTTCTATTAGACTTAAATTCTAATTAAATATTAAGTTGTAATGTAATTGTTTAAATCACAAAGCGGATATTTTATTAATTTTAAGCATGTAATTAAATATTATACATAAATATTAAATATACAAATTATTTTCATGAAATAATCGTTTTTTTATCGCCTTTAACCGTGTTCCTTGCTATATTCATATAAAATAGAATTTTGCAGATAATTAGCTATTCAGATTTCGAATAATAATAGAATAATAATCTTTCAAATTTAATAGCCTCAATATAATATGTTTTGTACTAATTTTAATTATGATACAATCTTTTAGATTTGAGAAATTTTCGTCGCCATTTCGGATCTGCCATCTTTAATTTCAATTTGGACAGAAGATTTGTAATCAGTATTCCCCAATACTTTTAAGGAATTTTGTATGGAAATTTCTTCAAATTGATATAATAGATTCGCAAAATCCACTTTGTACTAATTTTCATAAGAATCAGTTTGATTTTAGAAAGTGTTGGCGGCCATATTGGATAGTTGGCTAGTTCTGCTGCTCTATTCATTCTAATAGCCAAGACAGAGATTTTGTTGCGAAGTGGGGCGTTAATGGAGATTTTCTTGTAGTTGTCTCTTCGCTAAATTAATGTCGAAGTGGCGAAGGAAGAGTGCTCAGGATGTCAGCGGATAAGGACTAAAGGAACTGCAAAATTCGAAATTTGGTTATGAAAATGGGAAGTCGTTCTGTAGTTAATCAGTAGATGGCAGTTAAATAGAAAACATTTTATTTATTCCCCTACATGCCCGCGTAGCTATACAAACTATGAAAATGGGTTCCACAGAAGAACAGGGGAAAATTCCAACAGGAGAGAAGGAGATTATAGTTCCCCTCATCTGTTTATTCGCCTTCAAAGGATTCAGGCCTTCCGAAGAGCCAAATTGGAAATATGGAACTCTGTCCCTTTCAGTAATTTGTCTTACTATAATTTACCAGAGCAAGGCACACGAACGATTTTGGTGCAATCGTTGTATTAAAGGGTTACTTTGAATTGATTTTGTTTTTTTAATATTAAACTTTGTATATGTCACAGGTCATGGGGGTGGTTCTGGACAGGCTGGATGGTGGATGATCACTTGTTTAGTATTCAGGACATATTTTGCAAACAAGTGACATCACTTGATCCTAATTGTATTATGGTTTTTGAATATTCCATTAATCAAAGTGAGACAGTTAATTTGTTGATTGGGCAATGGGCATGGGTTGGCTGTATATATTATATATATTGTATAGAGAGGAATCACATTGATTTTCTTTTTCACGAATTCTTTGTCAATAGAGCGAGTAAAATATTTTACAAAGTTAAGTTCTATTGACGAAGCCTGAAGGCGAACTGTTGTCTTCGCTTCGTCAACTTATTTCCTGAAATACATGAAATAAAAATCTGTGAACATAGTTTTACTGACAAGCTATTGTATAAAAAAAAGGATGTAAATTTTACAAAGCGTTTTTTACATAAGTTGTGCTCAACATCTGTAAGAAAGATATTTGTTATAAAAGTTTTATTAGATGAACTCGGGCGCACTTAAACTGAGCCAAGTTGGTGTGAGTTTAAACAGTCATGAATCATGAAGAAGGTTCAATGCGACATTTTTCCTCTCTGTTCGTAATTTTAACAAAGAAACCACTTTATCTGGCACAACTGTGCAATATTGTGGACCTGAGTTCGTTTCGAACTTCAGACACAAAAGCTTCGAGTGCCCAGGATCAAAGTAACGCAGCAGGAAAATGTGGTCGCTGTACACCAATCAGATTTGATAAAGTTTTTCTGCTTTAAAAGTTTCCTTCTGTTGGGATTAATTTGATGAAGGTTTATGTTCAAGAGCAGTTCTTCAGGGATGCGAGAGAAAATGAATGTCAACCGTGAATGAAAGTTCAAAAAAAAAAAAAAACCAAACAAGAATGACAAGAAAAAAGAAGAGTTTTATCATAGCCCAGTCAAATTAGATTTTCAGCTCGGAAAAATTCCCATTAAGCTGAATTTTGGTACACAGCTTTATAACGTCGTTATAAACAACGTGTGAAAAATCGGCCACGAGATCATGTTCGCTTTAAAGGTTATTCAAGGTCAAAGGTCACGAAAATGACCTTTTTGTAAATATCTCGCTTTTCGTTCATCCTACAGCAAAAAGTTGTGAGTAAATATTATAGAAGAGATAATTATCTACAAAAAAGGTCTTATAACATTTTACTGTAAAACTTACGGTTTTTGAGTTATAAAGCCCACAATGTACGAACTTTTCAAGAAATGTGAATTTTTTATTAAAAGCGAATCGCCTTTTCGTAAATATCTCACTTTATATTGCTTGTACAAAAAAAAAGGTTCTAACAAAAATTGTACAGGAGACAATTATCTATAACGTTATTGTTTTTTGTTTATGTACAAGTTATCGTTATTGCGGTATCCGAATTTTAACGTTCACCATACAAAATTACAAGTATAGAGCAATACTGAGAATGCATTCGTTTCCACACCACCATTGAGGTAGTAAGGTGCGTTTTGTTCATGGTTTCTCCGGTAAGCCTAGTCCATGTAGTCGAAAATTTGTTATAATCCGGAGTAATTAAATATTATACTTTAATTATATTAAACAATAATAATAATACTTTCATCATGTAACCGCAAGTTTTCCATTTCTTCTTCCTCTTCCTGGTGTTTTTTTCAAGATCGTCTTCTCCAGACATATCCTGTATCCCAGCGGATACAGTAGAGTGGGTTCATGCTTTCATATTCGTAATGGTCATCTATATTCTTATCAAGAGTTTCGCCAGAATTTGAATTGAAGCATGATTGACCACGGCAATGTCCACAAATAATTGAACATTTGATTCCAATTTTTCTGCAGTCGCAGTTAGTACAATAGCCTTTTGTACATTTACAAAAAATCATATACAATCATTACAATTATGGTGTGTCTGGAATGAGCAAAATTGAAGTAGAAAATATATGTTACGACGTTTCAATAGAGTGTTTCCTTTCAACCGTTATTTCTGAAAGGTCGTGAAATAGTTGCAACTTCTGAACCTGGATCAGGGCCTCGATTCTCGAATCATTCGAAATGAATTCCGCATACGGAAACTCACCATTTTCGAACGATTCTCAAAATTTGTGATTCTCGAATTCCGCATGCGGTTGTTTCGAATGAAAATCGTTCGGATTCAAATCGACTGGTTATTTCCGTGTGGAATTGTAAATTTTCATGCGGTTTCGGGTCGAATTGATTTATTGTTGGCGGAAAAAAGAGAAATTTTTATGTTTCTTTTGGTTGTTGTTTTTTTTTAAAGTAATAAAGACAAAATTATAAGAAAAATATATTTTTTTGCAAATAAATCCAAAAAATTGTTTTTCGCATAAACATTCATTTTACCCTAGAACAGCTATTGCTCGTCATAAAATGAATAACAATTATTCAGGAAGCGTTTTACGACCTTGTTTACGCCTTCAACAAATTGCAACAACATTCAACAATTGCAACTTTTGTTTCAATGTCAAGTGCCGACGAACGTGATCCAGTTTCCATAAATGGGGATAATTTAAGAATTAATTCGTCCACCATACTTTTTTTCAAGCGAAAGAGTTTTTTAAATTTGTTTTCGGTAAACTCGACGGTATTGCACGAAATCGTGCGCCGAGGAACATCCATTAATTCAGCTTGCTCAACAGCAGCTACGGACAGTATCATGGATAAATCTTCCAATCCCTCCATTTAAAAAAAAAAAAAACGCTTTTAAAAACTTCTAAAATCTTCACAATATTTCTTTACGTAAAGTAACAACAATTGCAATTACAAACTAACGTAAACAAACAATTTTTTGACAGTTTAAAAATCCACCACAATAAATCATTCGAATGTGGTGAAAAAGTTAACGAACGACAGCGTTCGGAATTCGAGAATCGCTGTTTTGCAGATCGTTCGTTAACAGTCATGCGGTTTCAATATCGTACGATTGAATTCGAACGAACTCGAGAATCGAGGCCCAGTACAGTCAAAAATTGTAATACGTCTTGGAGGTTTTCATTTACTCATATCTTTTCTTGGATCGATAGGATACATAATGGCAGATAGTGGACTTAAAGAAGCTCTAAGTGTAATTTATGCCCCAAATTCTGTGGATAAAATGTTAAATGGACATGCTTATTGCTTATGCAAGAGCAGTTAGAAATAGAGGTCCCATATTACTCTATTTAGCGTTATCGACCATTGTTGCTAAAGATATACAAATAGATGACCATACTGACGAATATCTGAGAGGTTATATTATAGAAAGAATTAAACAAAATGTTTCATATGAAGGTGTAGATGGTGCTATAGCTCTATACTCAAACAGTCAAACCATATATAGAACAGTTTCATGATATTCTGGAAAAATACAAGATCGAGGACCCACGGCAAAATTATGGGTACAATATTTTTATAAGTTGTCTATAGTCAAAGACTTTATTAGATCTGAAAGGCTAGGAAATTGGGAAAGACACTCAAATGCTACAAAAGCAATGCTTCCTTTTTTCCTTTATGATTTTTTGTAAATGTACAAAAGGCTATTGTACTAACTGCAACTGCAGAAAAATTGGAATCAAATGTTCAATTATTTGTGGACATTGCCGTGGTCAATCATGCTTCAATTCAAATTCTGACGAAACTCTTGATAAGAATATAGATGACCATTACGAATATGAAAGCATGAACCCACTCTACTGTATCCGCTGGGATACAGGATATGTCTGGAGAAGACGATCTTGAAAAAAACACCAGGAAGAGGAAGAAGAAATGGAAAACTTGCGGTTACATGATGAAAGTATTATTATTATTGTTTAATATAATTAAAGTATAATATTTAATTACTCCGGATTATAACAAATTTTCGACTACATGGACTAGGCTTACCGGAGAAACCATGAACAAAACGCACCTTACTACCTCAATGGTGGTGTGGAAACGAATGCATTCTCAGTATTGCTCTATACTTGTAATTTTGTATGGTGAACGTTAAAATTCGGATACCGCAATAACGATAACTTGTACATAAACAAAAAACAATAACGTTATAGATAATTGTCTCCTGTACAATTTTTGTTAGAACCTTTTTTTTTGTACAAGCAATATAAAGTGAGATATTTACGAAAAGGCGATTCGCTTTTAATAAAAAATTCACATTTCTTGAAAAGTTCGTACATTGTGGGCTTTATAACTCAAAAACCGTAAGTTTTACAGTAAAATGTTATAAGACCTTTTTTGTAGATAATTATCTCTTCTATAATATTTACTCACAACTTTTTGCTGTAGGATGAACGAAAAGCGAGATATTCACAAAAAGGTCATTTTCGTGACCTTTGACCTTGAATAACCTTTAAAGCGAACATGATCTCGTGGCCGATTTTTCACACGTTGTTTATAACGACCTTATAAAGGTGTGTACCAAAATTCAGCTTAATGGGAATTTTTCCGAGCTGAAGACTATTTTTCGTCTAATTTGATTGGGCTATCACTTCTCCCAGGATATATTCTGTTATAAAAATCCTTTCCGGCACTCTTTGCCATTGCCACATCTATCACACCTCGTAAACGTAGGCAGAAGTTCGGATTTGATGGAGACGTTTTTGATCCATTTTCCCATTTTATTTATGTTTTTTTTTTCATTTGAAAACATTTAAAATTGTTTCATGAATTAAATTAAGTTAAGTTCAATTACATTTAAGTGATAATCAAATTGAAAAACTTATCACGGTGCAAAGTAGTATAACAGGAGTCTCATGCAACTAGTCCCCCAGGATGAAGGCGTTGCTGTCGCCGGAACACAATCGTCCTTGACTCCTTAATAAGAAAGTGTTAATTTCCTACAGAGCTTCTTCTGGCACACGTCCAAATTTCTGCCTAAAAGAGTAAAAGATAAGACCAAACTGTGGTCTATGAAGTACGAACGAAAGTCACTGCAGAAATGAAACAAAGCCAATGATTTTTTCTTACCCGCTGGATCCTTCTTATCAGGAGTTTTTATCCGGAAAAAATTGCTTCCAACTTGATAAATGTTTTTGAAAAAAAAACATGTGTGAAGTTCATCAGAATGTAATAATGTTATAAAATTGAAATTGCATGGAGTTGAGATTGTTAAGAAATATCAGCAGTGCGAAGGATTTGATTAACAGTCAAGGGTGGTTTTGGGGGGTTGAATTAGGATAGAGGTTGGTAGTTCTCATTGAGCATCTTTTCTAAAAACAAGCCCAAATACAAATTTTTATGTTTTTACTTAAAAAATGGCGGATTTTCATACAAACTTTCATCAATTTTATCCCGTTAAGGGTGAAGTTTAAAAAATCTCGCCTTATTCGTTTACATTATAAAAGGGAACTTCTGTGCAAAATTTCAGCTTTCTAGGTCCAAGGGTTTGGACTATAAGCGTTGATGAGTCAGTCACTCAGAACTTGTCTTTTTATTCTTGTATCTTATAACAATAAAAATTTGTCTAGAAAAAATTTTAAAATTTTGGGTTCGAGATGCTTTGAGTCACCATGAGGACTACCTGTGTGGCAAATTTCATGGCAGTAAGTGCTATAGATTCGTCTGGACATTGCACGCAGTGAAACAGACAGACAGACAAACAAACAGTTCCTTTTATAAGTACAAGAAGTCGTACGTGCATAGGTATAAACGACGTAATGGAATTACATCTCAACAATGGCATATTTACAACTGTAATAAAACCGAAAATCAATGGAAAATGTTCCGTATGTGGAAATTGTGAGAAATTGTGAGAATATGGCAAATTTCGCGAATGAGTAACATATCAAGGATAATTCGGTTTGGCTAAATCCCGAGGGCATCCCGTGAGAATCGGGCCAATAAGGGATGCCATTAAACTAAGTGAACACCTTACAAAGCCTTTGCCCTTGTATTTCGTGAATATTTGACTACGTGTAGCTGTCACGTAACGATCCTTTATTCCTATTGATTTATCCCTAAAATATGCCTCACATTGCAGTCGAACTGACAACTATCCAAAGAACTGAGGAGGATCCGGCGAGATAATCGGAAGCTGGAGCACCGAGCATGTCCTGGAATACCTCTCCACAGTGAAATATGTCTGCTGCATGAATTCAACATATTTCAGTTCTCATCGTTCTAATTTGACTGGAATTTCAAGAAAATATTTATTTCGAAGATGTGACTATGTGAGTTATAGGATTATGGCCTACACCCAATCGGGCCTTTTTTCTGCATTGGCTATACACACAACCACACACACGAACACACTCTTTTATCAAAGTGTCCTTTCACACACCTCGGCCCAACCTTTGCTCGAAACTCAGGAAAAAAAAGTTTTAAAACAATCGGGAGCATTTATTGGTATCACATACAGCAGATGGCCATCGGACGAGCGTTGACCACGTTCGTTTTGCTAAATTACTGAATATAATTAGCTGAGCGCTGTAATTTTAGTACGGAAACTCGAACACGGATGTTCGTGCCAACAGACGCTTATCGCCCCTGGGATTGGCCGATGATACGCGAACCGATTCCAGGACTTTACGAGTGAACTAATGTGTGGCATAAAGCAGCAAATCTACACTCACCCACTCGTCGTTACTATTTAATTATATTTGGTTAACTATTGTTTGAGAGCCATTCCAAAAAAACCGTTCCGAACACATTCGGAAATAACGGACACTTTCCGAAATAACGACCACTTATCAGAATTCTTATCCATTTCAGTTCTCATCTCATTTTGTCAGTTTGGCCACTGGATCCCATCACAATTGTCCACAGGAAACAGAATTCGATTGGAATGAACACTGGTCCAGATATTCTCCGGGAATATTTAGTGGCATTGCTGTTTTTAATGACACAAACTAACCACCCCCAAAATGTGCCAGAACTGACAATGATTGCTTACGGAGCCCCATCAAGGCACCGGGCGTTAATTGATTGTGAGGGAATCACGCCCGCCCCGGGCACATATAATTTCCATTTCGAGTAAAACACATATTAGTTCGACTAGATTCTGTTGTCCATCCACGGCCGCCTCGTTACACTCATCCTGGGTGGAAGGAAATGGAAGTTGGAACTCGATATCGGATTTGATATATGACCAAACAATCGTCTACCGATTTCGAATTGCGGCTCCTCTGGCCGAGTCCAGAACCACAACCACTTCAACATTGGTAGGCTTTGGGAATGTTCAACAGCTTGATGGTTCTGAGCCTCTGTTCATGCATGCCCGCATAACTCTAGTATTTTTAGTCGAATTTTAGAGGACTTTCACCCTTCAGCTTTGACTCGCCCCTCAGATAAGTTTTAATTGGAAATCCCACTTTGTCAACGGGAGATATTTTAGTTTTCGTCATCTTTTATATGCCCAGAACTTTTCACATCGAAACTTTAAATTACTTTCCATTCATAAAATTGGGCGAGAAAATTATTGTGAAGGGTTAAGGAAGCGACAAAATATGAATAAACAGGAGGAAACCTTTTGGGGATTAATTAATTTTGACAATTTCACAATAATGTCGTCGTTGCGATGGTAAAACAATAAAAATAATCATAGTAAGAAAACGAAGTGACGAAAACAAAAAAAAAACAAAAAAACCGTAAAAACAATATTTTTTTTTACTATAATTCACATAATATAGTATTTTCAAAATTGTGACAGTTTAAATTAATTAAAAACAAAGAAGAAGAAGAGACGACTTGATTGCATGATAATCTTTTTTTTTTAGTGCAGAACGCTGTCATTTTTGCATTATTATTAAAGATTTTATCCGTAATAAGGAGATAAAAATTTTGTTAGAATGCATTGTCATCGACAACGAGCCTATCTGTAAACTTAAAGTTTTAGCTCAATTCCACGACGGGAAGTGTGTTAATTAGCCGTCGAAAGATTTGTGGCACATTAATTAAAAATACAATATGGAAATTGTCTTGTCACGTGTCATAGCGTGTCGACACGCGTGTTGTTACGCTAAATTAAATTTAGCGTATTTATCGATAAAGTACTAAGCACGAAATTTTTAGGTGCGATCTTAAAGAAGGGTTCGAAATTAGGTTAGAAAGGTTCGACATCAAGTTACTGTATTTATTTTATAGAACGATAAAAAGGCGAAAGAAATTAAAAGTTCCGCTTAAATGTTTTATTGAAGCTACATATTTCCGAACACTTGTTAAATTGGTCGATCTAAAACACTGATTGTTTTAGAGGTGAATGAAGATAAAAAAATTGCTAAATTTCATAAAGAAATTTTCACTTTATAAAATTAATTCAAGGAAAATAAAAATAATTCAAAATGGGAATTCTCCTACTTGCCAATGATTTCAACGCGGTTTGAAAAAATTATTAAATTCACTTAACGAAATTGATTACGATTTAAATGTTTATAAAATTTATATGAATTAATGCTTGCGTCACTTATTCCACTGCGTCCTGTGTTATATCCTGTATCAAAGGATTGTTTTGGGCGCATAGGTGTGTTGTGCTTAGGTATAGATGATTTAGATGATTTCTGATCTGAAACTATAATATTGCTTTAATATGTGCAAAATAAAGCTTGAATACAGCTACATACCGCAAAATGACTTTGTATCGGGATACGGTTGCCTTCGATATTGTTGTTCTGGTCCTTTTTGTTGATAATAAATGGATTTTGCACGCCCAGCTAGATTCGTCTCTGTAATTTGCAAATAGAGAAACGGTTTGTATTGTGTTCAATTGACGGAAACAAAAACTCACCCCAAGACTTAAGTGAGGGTTGCCTTTGAGGAGTGCTCGCGCGTTTTTGCGTGAACAATTCCGGTGGGCCAGAATCCAGGGATTTCCTTGGGTTACTGACGGAGAACATTGATGAAGTGAGATCTACAAAATTAAATTAGAATTTGAAATATTTTATGGATCCATATAACGATTAATAATACTGTTTGAATGTGAGCTGGTGTTTCTCATGTTAAATGAATTCAGGGCCGCTTGTTTACGGAGTGAATTGCTTGACTCAAAAGTTGCGTTTCTGTGGATAAAGGAAATTTGAAAACAAATCTGTGACATTACGACAATTTCTCAATACCTCTTGCAGTTTGCCACATACGTTTGAATTTTCTTAATCTTATCATTTTCCCTGTGCAAATTGTCCTTCAATTCGTACAAGTTCTTTATTAGTTTCTCCTTTGTGTCGGTTAACTTCATAACCTCCTCGAATATATGCATTTTCCCCGTTTCAAATAGGGCGCGATGATCACACTGGAATTTGATTGCCTTCTGTAATCGCGGTATTTGTCTTGTTAGATCGTCGAAGTAGAATTGAGCATTGCTCGGCATTTTCGGTCCTATTTCTGCTACTTTGTATGGTTTCTTACAAATGGGACAGGGCTGTGACAAGCAATCGGGGCACAAGATGTGACAACAAGTCGTACACAAAAGCGGCGCACTCGAGCTGCTGAAACATTTGTTACAGCGAACCCAATCCATTTTTATTACTTCATTCGATTTGAGAAATTGTTTCAAATAACCAAAAAATTGTTTCAATAAAAAATTCCGATCTCTTAAACTCAATCAACTAAAGTTTGTTTTGGATATCGCCCAAACTGCGTAATACAACCGAACACAATTTCCAAGTTCCAACGGTTCGCTGAACGAAGACTGTTATTAATATCGCAGCGTACACTCAGGTACAAAATTATAAATCTACCGAAACTCAGCAACACTTTTGCTTTTAATTCAAGTTTTCGTTCAGTTGGGAAAAGTGTTATTTTCAAGTTTGCTTCTGCTGTGGTAAAATTGGAGTGTTTTGAATAGCTACTTTCATAGTACATAGCACTTCCGTACTAGTTATTCTAATAAAAATTTCCGTGCGTTCTCTTCATGAAGTTATTTAATTACACCTAGAAGAACGTTTTGTGCGACTCCTAACGGTCGTTTTCAAAAGCTGTTGTGGGTGAGACAGTGTTTACTGCTCAGACTTCTTCCCATGGTGTGCGTGCAGGCAAATTATTACGAATATTTTTCGAAATAATTTTCATTCATTTCATTTTGTAATATGTAATACAACTTTAATTATTGGGAATTAAAAATATGTTCCGATCAAATTAATGTATCATTAAATAACTATTTCATCATTTTCTAAGAAATTCTATACAGTAGTAGTAAATTTTTAGTTCAGGAAAATATAATACAAATAACTTACAAAAGTTCATGAAGTTAATCACTTGATTTGCTTTGCATAACACAACCGCAATCACCTGAAAAGGAAATCCTTTTTGAATACATCATTTTTAACAAAACATAGAAGAGAAAATAAAGGGAGATCAATTATATTAATGAATTTATATTCATCAAAGTGAAAATATATCAAACCAGAATCATTAGAAATCGGTCAAACAAATGTCGGGAACAAGTGCACTTGCACCTGAAACTTACTTGGCGCACACTCAAACAACTCATTGTTAGCCATAGCCGGTCATTGATCCTGCACGTCTGCAGTCTGCAAGATTTGGTCGAAACGAAAAATATTTTCGCTCATTACTCTACATAAATGATCGGAATCAAAAAACTAATTACACCCCCAGTATAATCAAACACACAACTAACCGTTTTGATATAATTTGAATTTTAATAATAACAATAAACTCGGTAAATCTAACTTTTCGTCGAACACTCACTACACGCAACTAATTACACCTAGAAGAACGTTTGGTGCGACTCCTAACGGCCGTTTTCAAAAGCTGCAGTTGTGTGCGGAAGAGACAGGTTTCATCCCCTGCAGGAGTGTGCAAGCAAAGTGTTACGAATATGTTTTGAAAGAATTGTCCTTACACTATAATATGCAGCTTTTGAAAACGACCGTTAGGAATCGCTACAGGTTAATTGAGGGGCTTATGTCTCACTTGCACTCACGTGATCTTTCATCTTACTATAGGGAACGAACTGCTTAATTTGCTCGTATGAGTAATTTGACGGCAGTTTTATTCCTTTCGGCAGCGAGGGGAATTTCGATGAGTAATTCTATGAAATTCTGACAGAACACAAAGGATCTCGTTGATTTCGAATCAATCGTGCCGTGAGTGTTCGCTCAGCGAAAAATTAGATTTACCGAGTTTATTGTTGTTATTAAAATTCAAATTATATCAAAACAGTTAGTTGTGTGTTTAATTATTGTGGGAGTGTAATTAGTTTTTTAATGTCGATCACTTATGTAGAGTAATGAGCAAAAATATTTTCCGTTTCGACCAAATTCTGCAGATTGCAGAGTGCAGACGTGCAGGATCAATGACCAGCTATGGCTGCAAATGAGTTGTTTGAATGTGTGTATGTGCCAAGTAAGTTTCAGGTTAATGGATTTTTATATTGTCTGGTGTTGTTTTGAAAATGGAAAAACTGAAAATATCTTCATAAAATTTGGTAAGTTTTTTTTATGGTACCCAGATTATTTTTAGAAAAATTAAGTGTTATTCTATAAAATAACAAAAATTCTTTTAAACAAAAAATACTGCCAATTCCGCAAAATGTCATTAAAATTGTACAAAAACCGTTATTTACAACAAAATCTTCTGTTTTTTGCCATCAATTTAATGGCATTGATATTTTATATTTTTGGTAAGATTCATTATAGAAAAGCTTTCAGTCTTACATGTGAAAAAATAAACAATCTACAATAGACAATATCTTCACATAAAAAAGCTAAATTTATCCACAAGAATAGGAAATTCTCTACATATAAATTTTTACCGATCTGCGTACTTACTATGCTTTAAAACAAATTCAATTTTTTATAAAAGTAATAAAGATGTCCAAACAACAACTAGGTCGACATATTCCAGTTGTTTAAAATTCAATAATAACTGAAATTAATATGATAATTCATTAAATTATCAACCAACCATAAAAATAAATCTTTTCCTATAACAAAAATAAATTATTGTAGTTATTTGTAATAATTATTAAAAATCAGTTTTACACCATTTGATGGGTTCAATTTGCGGTAAATCGGAAAATTGCTCACTGATTAATACACGAGTATAAACAAAACCACATTTACATAAAAATTAATACAGTTTTATACACAGGAAATAAATAATATTCACGTTCATACTTTAAGCCTCTTTTTTGTCCTTTTCAATTTTTTTAATTAACATAAGTGAAGTCAGACTGTTGACACAGAATTAATTACGACATCCTCGAATTCTCACCCCGAGCAACTAACTCAATTCTCTGCTTATGTGTTTAATATTTTCCAATTACCATCGATGTAATGTAGAGTTGCAATTAAAAAAAAAAATCGTTTAACTACAATAAGCAACAAATTGCTTTCATGTTCTGCTGACGTTGCTTAACTTTCCAGGATTCCCCACAATGCACACGCGATCCCATCCTCCACAGGATAAGCGTGGATTCAATTTATTTATACTTCACTGGCGTGTAAATTAATTCCTTTTATTTATATTTGTAGAGCAGTAAAGGTAGTGAACTTCTTATCAAGTTTTATCATAAAATGTTAATCACATGAATTGTTGTTGAGGAGAAATTAAAAGTTATTATTTCAAAAGCTGCAGACACAGAATTGTTGAATAAAATCACCCGCTTTACGATATGTTAAATTTGCGTAAACGGAATAGTAACCGATGGATTTGAATCAGCAACAAATTCTAAAACGTTATGTTGTGGTTTATTGCATAAACAACAAGATTTATCGTATTACAGGGAAAAACTACTATGCAAACAACAATATGGAAAATTTTCTATCGCTTTTCATGAATGGTGTGTATTTGCATAACAATTTCGGCAGGAAGATTTGCAGTTTTTCAAAATAAGATATTGAATTAACAGAAAATATATTTTCCGAATTGAATTGCAAATGAAAGTTTTGGGAAGAATTTTGAATGACCAATTTTCGATCTTTTCAAATTGAATACAATTATTATTATTTGCACATTTCGAGAAAATAAAACAAAAAATCTAAATTGGAAATTAGTATATTAAAAATATGTTTGGTTCATAATCATAGATAATAAATGCATTATAATCAATTTAATATGTATTGTAATAAAAAAACATATTTTAGCAGTAGAAAAGGGGGGGGGGGAAATAAAGGGACTTCGGGGCCCAAGACCGCTTCTTTCAACGTGATCCTACTTGATACTCCAGAAAAATCTATGAGGAGCCTATGAAATTCCTGTTGGCGGGACTGATTGTCGAGCTTGTCTCTCGCTTCTTTTTTTCTGCGTCCAATAAGGACTCTTTCGTTCGCAAATCTTTACTGCTCAAAACTTAGCTGTCTTTCTCTTTCTAGATAGATTAGAATTACCTACGTTTGAAAGGCTTTGTAGAAATAACAAATGCAAAGAATATAATAAGTCAAGAACACAATAAATGGAAAAGTAAAATTTAATTCAACTAATAAGAACTAAAAAAAAAAAAGAACTATATTATTTATTCATTATTGGGAATTTAAAAAAAAACCGTATTATTTTCATGGATCTGCCTATCTGTCTGGAATCTGCCTGTAAAAAATTCATGGAAATACTTATTTAATTTGAATATTTCTTTTTTAAACAATATTCAATATTATGTAAAATATATTGCAATACAATAAAAACAATATTTTTGTATAAAAATGATCCAGCTTTATATGGTAACACTAAGAAGGTGTTGCTCGATTTAACTCATCTTCAAACTTTACCTTACAATTTTAACAAAAGTTTATTGTACCACATTTCAATCGTCTACCAATAAGCGATCAGCGAAACGGTCAGACAGACAGACAGACAGACAGACGTGAGACGATTGTCCATAAAAAGATGGGAAGAGAGCTGGGCATGGGCATAGAGAGGAAGAAGGGGACTGGGCCATCACCCGGCCCGGAGAAAATGATGGCAAATACTAGCATTTCGATTGATATAGCTTGAACTTATGTTTTTTTTAAATAAAAATAATAAATTTCTCCAACGCCAAAATGGCTAAAATTTAAATAGAGTAAAACTCCTAATATTATATAATTGTTTTTTGATTTGTAAACAAACTTTTCATATTGCATCTAGACTTGTTGCTTTGGAGTTTGTAGAATGTAGATTGTAGGTTTTTATGAATATGTGAGCCAGTTTCAAGAGATGAAAACTAGAATGTAGTTTCTTATAATTATGCATTTGCTTTAGCATTCGTTAAAGAATTTTATTTTTTTATAAAGTTGAGGGAAATTACCGAACGTCTCCTTTGATTGTTTCTTTACGTACTTACTTCAAATGAAATCCGAACGATTGAATTAAACCAAAATTGAATTTTTATTTTGTTTGCCGTTCGATCTATCCCAGTTTTCATGTTAACTCAAAATATACTAACTTAATGTATTCAAATTTCCACCAATTTCAATCCCCTCTGTTCAGCGATTCTCAACAAATTTAAAAAATATCTTGAATGCTCTTACGATTTGTTAATGGGTCAAACATTTTCCCTAGTTTAACATGTTTTTTTTTTTTTTATATTTCTCCGTAGATCTCATTACCTGAACCGAACTTGTTCAACTGTAATGGTAAACGTAATTTTTTTTTTTCATATAAATTGTAAACTCCATAGGAGCCGTGGAAGTCGAACGAATTAATCAAATAAAATTTACACTGGAAGCTTGCTTGCTTCGTTGAGTGAGAAATTTTAAGGACTCCCGAACATTCCCAAACACTTATTCAAACTTCTGGCTATACACAAGTTCAGGAACCGAGCTGAAATTCCAACATCGTGATGATGTCAAATGTAATAAAGTGAAAATTAGGGGGAAATTACTTTAACTGTGATGTTTTAGAGCCCATTTTGTGCCTATGTCAGACGCGCTAATAGAGTAGAAGTCTGCCACTTCACATCAACTGGCTTAAGTCAATACTATTAGGTAAGAGTCCTGTTGGGGATGTTTGGCAGCTAGTGCAACAGCCCCAAGAAGTTTTAATTATGTTAATTTCGATCTGGTTGTTTTGTGGTAGTGGGTCGTTCCTGATGATCTGGTGGTTTTCGGTCCTGTTTGTTGTAAGGAGTAATTTAATTCAAAGTTTGAGAATCTTATCACAGAGTTTTCAAGAAGACGCTAGATGCAGTAATCTTAGCAAGCTATACCAATTATATAGTGTTTAATGTGAGTTTGAAGTTTCTCATTTTTAACACAAAATAGGGATATCAATTACATTCAGCGGATGCTAAACAGACGGAAATAAACCACTAGAAAATGTTTGAGCACTTCTTAAAAGTTCCACAATTTTTAAGAATACTTCCTCGAAATTTCTTATAAAAATTCTCCACTGAAGAAAATGATATTTAAACATCCGGTCTGTTCTTAAAGTTTCGTTTTAAAGTACCTCGATGTGGGCTTCAAGGACATTGTTCACAATCCTCAATATCATACAATACTTCTTGTGAAATCCTAATATGTCGAGTCTTCAACACAATAGGTTTGCTGTTTTATAAGAATACAAAGCAAAATGGAAAACAGAAAACGAAAAACCGAAGTAACACAACTGAAATGATGTGAATTCAGCTGTAGACAAATTTGCACACAATGTCTGGGAAGTGGGAAGATGTAACCAAAAAATCTTTGGGAATTTTCAATTTGGCAATATACCGAAATTTATACCCGACAATTTAATTTCTCTGTCTTCATTCTTCAATTGACATACATTCAAGAAATGTAAAGTAATTTCTTTATTCAAGGTTTTGTATTGATTCTTGAGTGTTTTCTCTTCAACATAACGGATTTGGTGAGGCAGAATTTTCATAGTGAAAAAATTCACCACTTTCTCGTTTTATTGTGGCACACTTAATAAAAAGTAAAAACTAGTCGACGAGTAAAAATTGCTTAAAAATGGGCTTCACCTAGAAGTAATTGTAATATAATTTCTGTTAATGGGTTCTTATGTAAATACTTAATATTTAATAATAATATAAGTATTGTGGTTTGTGGTAGATTAGTATTAAAATTAGCTTCAATACGTAAAGTAGTAAAATGTCAAGAACAAAATTGCGCAAATTTTGGTATACAGTATACACATATAATACGAATTTGTAATTACATTGGTACTATGGTAAATTTAGATTTTGTAGGTAGATTTCGAAGATAAATCTATCTAGTGACTTATCTAAGGGGGTTGGAACTTTTGGAAAATTTATCACTAGTTCACAAATTTGTGGTAAATCTTGACCACATTAAATGGGATATACTTTTTCTAATGTAAAATTTTGTCCTGAATCCAAAAATAATTCTCGTTTTTCAGTATCGAGTCTTTTCGAGATATTCCTGGTAATATGAAGAAATGCACCGTCCCGGGACATAATATTCCTTTTCAGTTCACACACAAAAAAATAGTTCTTTGAAAAGCCTGAAATTCACAAATTCTGAAAGATGACACTAATTGTAAGACAAAAATTTTAATACTTCATTTGTTCTAATAACTCTATTGGTTTGATCGCTATGTTAAAAAACAGTTACCTGAAAAAAGTGATTTTTTTTTTTTGCACATTTTATTAACTTTTATACGTTTAAAATCAAACAAAAACTTTATGATCGTAGAAAAGTTAGACATGTTATAGCTATTTTACACGTTAATCGGTCTTACCTTATGGTAACTATAGCCTGTTTTCTAAGACAGCACAAAACTAAAATTTTCGTATGTATATGCAGTACTTTCAATTTAAGTAAAATAGCTTATATGTTAAGTTGAAACATGAAATACCTTCAGAGAAATATAGAGGTTTGAATTATGTATTACCAAAAGATTTTGGTTGTTTTGTTCTGGGAACGTTATAGGGAAAGTTTTCAAAAAGACTTCTTATTTCAATTTAAAGATTCATCAAAAGGTTGCCTTTCGAATTATTGAAACAATACTAGAACATTTCATAGTCTATCGTCGTTCTCAGCAATTAACTGGGTAAATGAGGATGTAATTACTGTTATTAAACGAGGCTGATATTTTTTGCGCTACTGTCTAATACATGGTTTTACGTGGTTTTACTTAAAATAATATTACTAATTTTACCTTGCCTTTCATGTTCATCGTATTATTAAAAACTCATAACAATGCAATGGCGGCCGATTTGGGAAAAAACTACCTCTACTTATTTTTCTTTTACATAATTGCAAAAGTGATTTGTCGATTAACTACTTACTATTATCAACACGACATACTCCAGTCAATGTTTCATCTCTACTTAAATTGTAGAAATTCGCTGTTGAGCTTCATCGATTTTCGCTTAGTCTCATTAGATCCTTTTCAGTTGAAGCATTCGGGTTCTCCTTTTATCCGTAATATTTTTTCTAACGCACCAGACTTCACAACTTCTTCCGGTCTTTTCGTGCAACTTAATTGAACTTGCTTACATAATCAGTCACACGCAAAAATTTTTGGAGACATGAAAAAATGTAATTTGTCACATTGAACTTTATTTGCTGGCTGATTTATAAGGAATGCTTAAAACAAAGAAATGAATGTGATTAACATTGCTTACAATTTGCTATTAATAAATGTCTGTTATTAATCGAGTTGACAGGATATGACAGCTGCGTGAAGAGATTATTATTCACTTCGGATTTGGTTTTGGTTTTGCATTAGTTCTTGTTGAGATGTTTTGCGTGATGAAAGAAAATATTTTGACATAATGATAAGTAAATAATTGAGAAGGGTTTCTTGCTTTATTTTATGTTTCCTTCTTTCTTTAGCCTCCTTTTCCAGTGTTCAGGTAAAAATAATGGCATTATAGTACATTTACATTATTTTTGACATTTACTGCATATGGTTTAAAATATTTTAAAACCTTGCGACAAATTTAATTTGAATCAGCACGCAATTCCTCTCAGAACTTTTGTTGTACTTTTGGTCGAGAAAATGGCGTGCTGGATTTTAATAAGGAAAGTAAAATTTTCTCTTGTAAATTACCACGTAATCGACTTTTGATGAGATTCAGCGCTCTCCTTTTTAATTTGTTCACAAGCAACGAATTGTTATAAATGTGTGTTTATATATTTTGCTGGTTTTTATGTACGTTGATTGTACATTATAGATATCCCAACACAACAGCATTTAGTAAAGCGTTCATTAAATCATTTGTTTTCTTCTCTGACAGCTGCAATTATAGGCTTACAGTATTGCGACAGAATTCGAATAAGATGAAAATGAATTCCCTCAATTAGAAGAAACTTTAACCCAAGTTATCCTGGAATGAGAAGCAAATTAAGTGCATTAAGGCCATCCAAGCTGTACACAAAAGTGAAATCCTGTGGAACTAATTTTCTGTTCCAATGGAATAACAAATGTAAAACTAATTTGCTTTGCCAGCTTTCACTGAGCCATAATTTTCAAAATTTCGGGCGTGTTGTAATTTTGCCGGTCTTGCAATTGAACCACACCCCTCCAACATAATCCCCCGCATCATAGAATCTAGTGTTTTGAACTATACAACTGCAGGCGAACTGAATTCAGATTTTGACTTTCATCACAGCTCGTTCATTTTCAATTAAGTTAAATGCGTACATGAAAAGCAACCGACATTAATGAAATTCCGGCAGTGGCCGTAACGCATTAAACGTATCCACGGCCTGAACTGTTTTTGTATTCTTAGTCAGGACTGTAGATGATTTCCACCAGGATGTGGTGCAATTTGCTTACATGAAAGAGCGGTCCTTTTGCTGGGGTTTCGAATGTGTTTTCAATTCGACTAAAAGGATAGCATTAAAGTCAACTCAAGCAGATAAATTTCAAACGTTATTGACCTTTTTTTGTATGTTGAAATTGAACCCTATAAAGTTACAGACGAAAAATTTGGTATAATTAAAACGTAAACAATAAACATAGGTTAAAGAAGACAAAACCATCATCAATTTCAAGCTAATATTTTTTAACAATGCCCCGGACAGTCAAAAGAACTTAATCGAGATAATTTTTACAGGAAATTGAATGCAAAATGACGTAAATACAATTAAACTCATTTTATTTTTCTTGACCCCTCCAATTGCTTTAGTTCTACTTCTACGAATAAACGACCGCTGTCGCGAATCCATTTTATGTTTACTTTGCACCAAATGTCAATAGATATGTCAACAACTATCCCCTCTCGGCGACAGACGACAAATTCGATTAGATTTCGTGACGTCATTAAATCTATTAAGTGATCTAGTCTGCCTGTAGTATTATATTATACTACTCGAATATGATATTTTTGTGCATTAAACTATACTTAATTCATTATAGTTTCATACCATAAAAAATGTATAAAAATTTAACAATTTACATGAATCCTTCGCTCAGTTTTTTTGTGTCTTTATGAACTATAAAAACACATCATAGTCTCCATCATAAATATATTGTATTTCGCTATAAATTTCATACTTCAGCAATAACCAGATGCACATACGCAGATTCTTCTGCACAATTGAGCTCGGTCAGAAAAAAATATTATACGATATATGGTTGCTCAATGCTCAGTGCAGCACATGCAAGTTAAAAATGTCAACCTGCTCAGGTGATATTTTTAAAAAACCAAAAAGAATGGGATTTAATGCAAAAAACATTGCTGCCAGCAATATACCTTAAGTGAGAAAAAGATTTGTTCATAAATTCGAAACTATCCATGGTCGAGAAAATTCACGTTTTATTGCTTGTACTGTGTATTGTGTTATGCCAATGTAATATAAAACAAATATGAATTTTATCTAGACGGATGCAGGCATATATCATCGCAGGAAGGATAATGCTTTCCATTTACGCCATTGCAGGCAGATAAACCAGAAAGGTTTTATCTCTCGGCAATATGACTCAATTGTAGGCTCCAAAACTGCGTCATGACGCCGAAACAGAATAATAGAAATAAAAATGAGATACGGATCAATATATTACCTTCCTGCCGAAATATTTCCTGTTAATATTCCAGCTTATTTAAATTCCTTTCGGAAAAGTCCTCCCTCTCATCCTGGTTGCCTTTAGTATTTTATTCGCTTTTTACGAGGGATGAATGCAATAATTTCAAAGTTCAGAAAGGACATTGTCTTTATTAAAGAGATTAATTTGCAATTAAATTCAGTGCGATACACACTTTGGAATTTGAAACTTCACTAGGAGCGTCCTACTTTAAGACTCAGTAAGTATTTAAAAAGTGAACAATTTCATCCAAAGATTTTCCATGATTTTACATTTAACGAAACATTTAGAATCTCATTAGCATAGGATTTTTGTTCAAGGAGATGGTTTCAATTTAAATTAAATTTATGGAGAAAACATTTCACGGTATTTTAAGGAAATTTGTATTGTATAATAAAAAATTTATTTTTCAAATATTACTGTTAACTTTTTCACTTTCTCTGGTTCATAGTAAAATACGTATCCGTGTAGTGAAAAAATTAGGTATAGTTTAAAAAATTAAAAAAACAAGCTTTTGAAGCAATATGAACTAAACGGGGAAGTCGCTCAACTCGATAAAATTTAATTTAAATTAATTAATTAATTTAATTTAAGAATATGTATATATTTGTAAAAAAATGATGTCAGCGCAGTCTTATATCTTATAAAGCATATAGTAAGATAGGATAACAAGTTTTAGGTTCGCTTGAAGCAAGCCTAATAGAAATGATCATGGGCGTACATATGGCGGGCATACGGCACGTAGTACGTAATAATATATTGATGCCTTGATGTCACATGCCTTATAAGACATGTATAGTATAATCAATATTCTATGTTGATTGTTGACACTATTTTTTTCAATAGGTACATTAGGTATTTGTTAAATAAATTAAATTGCTGTTGAGTTGGGTGAAGTTCTATCACTGTTGAATAAATCTTTATATTTAAAAATTATTTGTTACTGTTTAGTTCACATTGCGATTCATGTTTTTTTAAACTATAATATAATTTTTGTTAATCCCCTTTTTGTGTTGTATTTCTTTTCTCATTGTTATTCCCATGAGTATTTTAATTCACTTCAAATAGTCAATTGGCAAAATTGGTTCTAAATACTTGTGCAAAACTTCCAATTGTTCAGACGTTTGAAAGTGGGTGAAAATTAATTTTTAAGATTCCGATACATATACCTGTACAGGTCAAGTTAATAAATGCATGTAATAAAGAAAAACCGTTCAAAAAAGTGTCCCTAAACCTTTAATTATAAAATTAATGTTTCGTTGTCTGGAATCTGAACATTGCACAGAATGGTGTCTGCAGTCTGCAGATTATTTTGTCAAAGACAACTCCCATTTTTTATTGTACTTCAAAAAGCCAAAAAAAGGGGGAAAAATGGATTTTTTTTTCCTAGTATGAAAGAATGGCAGTGAAGTTTTTTCTTCATTTAGTTTTCCATCTGCATTCACTTTGCCCCACCTCGACTACTTCGTAAGTGAGTAAAGGATGCTAACCGCACCATTTCTGAAATTTATTTGCTTCAACGGCGGTAAAATTAATTAAACCATCTGCAGGTATTTATATGGCCTCCAGCGGCTATTTTTCAACGTATATACCAACCCTAGGTATTTCTGCAAGGATATCCCAACTGCTTGTTGTTGTTGATGTTGTTGTATGCATGTCGCAAACGAAAACAAAGCGATTCCACAATTCAGAGGCATTTGAACAGAAGTTGGGCTGTCTTCAGTACTAATGGCAGCTCCTGTGTTTGCGGAGCACCTAAATAGGATGCACTCTGTTTAAGTGATTTCAATGGAACAGATTTATGAATGGATCCTTTGGCCTTGCATGTTTTTGCATCCCAGATTCATCTCGAACAAACGATCACCCTTTTCCTGCGACACCAAGATATATTGTGAGTAATGACAAGGATCTATTAAGGTTTCTTATTATGAAATTATCGTAATATAAGCAATGTGTGTACACTGTATGTACACACTTCGTAACAAAAAGATTGTTTGAATTATTCTCACTCACTTGCAAACGCTTCCCCGAATTGATTAAATAGTTTTGAATGAAACGAGCATATTTTCTCGTTATTCGCATAACAGAGCCACGATCTCACAAAAGCATGTTACTCCATTTTGTACTACAGAATGTTGGCACAAAAAAAAAACCAGCGTGTCCTTTATCTGACTATTCCATTCAAATATCGACAGTTTTTGCATTCAAGTTTCAACAGTATTTTGTGGAACACGTCTATAAAAATTTTCTCACATTCACAGCTGTTAAGCTTAGGATTTGCCATGAAACAGGACTAAAAAGAAGAAAAAAAGTTCACTGGCAGCTGCAATGGAAATCGGTGCACTGCAAATTTCAACATAAAAAATTGACATTCTAATGAACTTGCTTCACGTGGAAGGAATTCCGTAGGAAAGTTTTTGAATGTGTTCATGTTGAGCATTCGATACAATGTAATTTAACTAAGTTGGTTCCGATAGGATTTTAGATAGAAAAGTTTTTTAATACATAGGTACAATATGCAACAGTTCCATGATTTTTTTTTTATAACTAAGTAGTAAATTGGTTTAGGCCCGCGGCTCTCAACCTGAACCAACCCCAAGGAGGCGCGTTAAGATACCAAGGAAGGTACATAAAGCTACCAAATAAAGCGAAAAATTAGAAACAAAGTCCCAAAATTGCAAAATATCAGAGACACTAGCGATTTATAGGTATAAGCATAAACAGTAAAATTTTCAGGTTTTTTTAAAAATTGTGAAGAATCTTTACAGTTTAGAGATAAATGTATTGGAACAAAATGTTTAATTATTAGAAGAGCTTGCAAACGAAAACAGGAAAATTAAAATTGGAATATTAGGAGATGAGATAAGAGGGCCTACAGCTCAATGGCCACCATTTTGGTATTAGACTTGCAATTAGACACCATTTTTAAGTGGCTCGTATCTGAAAATTTTTTTTGGCATCAACTATGACCACACAGATTCACAAATTCCAATCAAAAAGTATAGCCCTTTTGGTGTATCCGACGCACATACGTATACTTATCGTTAGCCCATAGTTATGAGTCAGTGCATTATCTACGTGCCATATCTCAAGAACGGTTGCTGAAACACGAATGAACTATATAACCTTTTTCACAGAGAAAAATGTAAATTATCTTATTCTAATGCTTATCAAAGCCCTACGACAATTCAGAAGCGAGATATTGACCTTGACAAAGGCTATGTTGCTCATAGTTTACAGATGGCGATTCGTGCATGCTTATTTTAGACACAAAACAAAGGTTTTTGCGAAAAAAATTTTGTTTAAAATTATTTCGAATTAATGGTCACTTTTGAGCTAAATCGACTGGTCTATAGGGTTTGTTTTTGAAAAAATTCTATGCGTTTATTTTGAAACATTTTAATTCAAAAATAAATTACATGCTAATAAATGGAAACTAACAATCAATGCACTTACAGTGGCTGAACTCGCAGATGCGATCAAGGATTGAACACTGGAAACTAAAGCATTCGTATACTTATGACAGGAATTTTGTTGAACCAACTGGTCAAACACACATACACAGGAATAAGCCATCAGGGCTCCTTCTAGAGTTGCCAAAGTAATAAATACGCACTCGTACATCAAGTTATAAACAAATGTTTGAACAAGGAATATTACTGAAATGGCTGCTTGCATAATAAGAAATATCCAAACATGTCTTGTCTTATACTGGAATGCTATAACTTCTCCGAGCGCGCAGCCGACCGAGTTGAAGATGAAGAGGTAGACGTATCCTGTGTTCACGTATTTCGAGTCCATGTGAAAATTTTCAAACTGAAATGTAGTAGAATAAATTGGCTGTATTCAATATAAATTTGAAATCCTACCACAACTATAATATTGAAAATATTTAGACATATTATCAAGCTCTGTAATATCAATGCTCGCCGATAATTACGCCAAATTTCCAATTGGTTATCTGTTGTAACTGGAGGCCACAATTCTAATTCGTTCTCCATTTTCGAAAAGTTCTCCTCATCCTCCTGTCGTTGCAGAACAATGCATGTAATCACAACCGATTGCTTCAAAATGCAACAAAATATAACTATTTCCAGGAATGGCACTGCTAAACAAGCAAACAGGACCTTGTAGTCGTTCGTGAATATGTACAGGGCTGCAAACACCCCGCATCCGCACAATTTCGACAGACACAAACCATACCGCCATGCCTTAAAAGTGTGTCTGAAAATGAATATTCTTACTGCAAAATTGTTATTGTTAGTAAAGCATTAGCAGAACACCTGGAATAGTAGGCCACAAATTGCAAATATGTGCTCTCCTTTAACGCATTACTGTATCCAATTGTGCAAATGCCAATCACTGCAACAGGCCATGAATCGGTACAGGTCAGGATAACAATTCCAAAGGCAGCCAAAAATGCTGCAGTTGCACACCTAGCCCTTTTGATTGCAGCTTAAATGAGGTACTTACATGCCACTATAAAATAAAATTGTCCTTACGTAATAAAAGGTGGCATTTTTCCAGAGAAAAATTTTAATACCATCTCTGGAATTATAAACGCCAGGAGTGTTGTACTTGCTGATAAGACTATTCCGTGCGACGCCAAACATCCATTGGCCTTGTGATTAAATTTGGAATTGGTTTTTATAAATGATTCGAAATGCGATTTATTTAAATACCTTGAATTGAGCAACAATGTCCTTTGAGGCGCACAGGAGAAATCCAAATAGAAAATTGTTGAGCAATCCAAGCATGAAAAATCCAAATATATCCCTGAATATTGGTTTTCCATTTGATGGACGGGTTTTTTGTACGATATTCAATCGCTTGAACATTTTACCAAATTGGTTTGGTTTCAATTTTTGTTTATTGGATTAAAATTCTGATATTTCGAAATTAATTGTATTTCTCAAAATTTTACCGCTTGAAATTTCGAATTCATTTTTTTAAATTGTATGAATTTGTTTTTTGTTACTACAAACAATTCAAAATCCCAGAAGTCATGTACATGCTTGCAGATGTTTACTGTTAAAAAAACCAAAGGCATCAGATCGAAATCCCAACAAAAATCTTATCATTATGAAAATAACACCAAAATTTATTTAATGTCTGATTAGATAATTTGATTGCGCTGCTGGAGAATTGTTCACCTGGATTTTTGCAATGTGAAATTAATTTAATTAAATATTCTAATTAACTATTATTCACTAAACAACAAAATTTGATAATTGTCTTCACTTTTACGTCAATCATACATTATATTTTTGAATGCCATTGTTTCCGTTCACGAACACTACCGAAAAAAATAATCAAATAGTAAAATCTGATACTAAAATTTGATGTGCGTCAAGCCGAGCTTGATCTGCTTTTGTTCCCGAGGTAAATTGTTGCAAATCCAATAGAGCCACTAAAAGCAACCGGAGTCGTTGATTAACTGCGACCAGAATGTGGGTCGAATTCGTGCAGCACAAAGAAGAACTTAATAAACTTAATACGGGGTGCATGAAGCTGGAGCTCTCTGTAAACACCTCCATTAATTTACCGGATCTAATTCACTTCATCTTCTGCAATTTGCTGGAAGAGTACTTGTTAAATTTTGCGAGAGCAGCGCAAAATAGATGTCCGACATTTTTGGTAATTGGGCAAATTGAAAGAACGACACAATTTCGTCTCGGAATTTTTTTAAGAAGAGTGTTGTGCATATGAATTAAAGCAGTAGAAGATGCCCAAAACCGAAAACATCAGACTTAATTTAATTGGAATTGTTTTATTAACCATAGCAATTCACGTGTGTTTGTCATGTGCTATCTTATGTAATAAAAGAGAAACAAGTTTGGATGTTTTTTATTGTGTTTTAATCAAATTTTTCCCAGCCAGAAATACTAACAAACATCTTTGCAAAATATTTGAATAGCACACGTGCAAAAATGTTTTCATTATAATATTCCGGGAAAAAAACAACATTTCTTGGTACACGTTTCTGCATTTGACTTTGCATTGTTTTAATTTTTTATACAATTTGCAAATAAACGTAGTTGAACAATAAAATGCTAGACAACGTTATTTATAAAAGCTACTTTCAAACATTAAAAAATATTTACATTTTTCCCAATTAAACTTAGTTTTTAAGTTTCCAACGAACTCTGTTTTATTGGGTTGACCCACAAGTAATGGTGTTATTTTTCTTAAGTTTAGGTTTCACAAAATTAAATAAGAAATGATCAATAAATGAATCAACAATGTTTTCTACGTTGTGGTTTACAATTTCTTCCTAAATCTGAAGCTGTTTAATACGTCGACCGACGGTAGAAATCACCTGTTTTCAATTCGAAGAAGTCTTCATTCCACGTCATTATTGTACGAAACGCCACGCAATGCATTCGCGAGGAATCGGAACAGATGGAAATCCGCATCCAAGTCAGGAAAATACGAAGGATCATGCGAAAAAAGAAAAGAAATAAAAATGAAATAGCATAAGGTGTCGAAAATGTTCTTTCTTGCCAACTTGATACTTCATGTTAATGACCTTAAAAGAACAGAAAATATTCCTACAGAAATACAACAGAACATACTATTATGTGGAGCACAAAATTCTCTATCGAGTGCCCTAAAACCAAGACAAGACATTTTATTTATCTTGCAAAATTGACTGTTTAAAAAAACGCCATTACTTATGGACCAATCTAATATAACAGTAATTAGTGGAAATATGTACTTCAGTTATCTTGATATTATATTAACAAATAATTATTAATTAATGCCAGTTTTAATTTTATAATGATTCAAAAAATTTCGATTGATTTAATAAGGAGCTTTATTAAGTTTTACTCCAGGTTTTGGTTGTTGGTGGATGGCAAAGATGATTACTGAACGTAAACGTCGAGAAGAGCTCTTCACGTTCAACTTTAATTTACACCAAAATTTTAATGAGTAGGAGCGAGTAAATTTACAGATGGTAATTATTAAACAGTTAATTGGTTTAAATTAAATATTTTAAATGTCTGTACCTATTCTTTGAGAATAATTTCCAAAAAAAAACCTTTTACGTGGTATAAGGGTAATGGCATTACACACAACTCTCTTAGGTGGGATTTCCGGGAGCCACCTATGAACACTGGAAGGGAATAAAGGAAAGTTGCTTAATATGGAGGGAATTCCTTATATGGGGTACTATGTTTGTTCCTATATTAAACTTGGGGTGCCAAATATTGAATTATTTATGACGTAATTTTGCCCGTACTTATGGTCTGATGTAGCCTTTCGGGTTACTATATAAATCACATACATAGTATATTTAAACGGTTTACCAATCAGTTGGATTTTGGATTTTTTATGAGTATACAACACCATATATTTGACGTAAGCTCAATTGTTCCCGGTGAGGGAATTCAGGTACAAACCATTATTAAGTTTATTCATTTTCTCTAGCAAAATTTATTTAGTTTATGGTGGCTGGCATATGGTGATTTTTATGCGAATTTTTTTAAAAAATTTTATAAAAATCTACACAAACCTCATCGTTACTAATATGTGTGATAATGTTTTACTCATCAGTTTAAAGGTTCATATTAGATAACCTCCATTTGTAAATTTTTTCTAAATTATTTTTTTTTTATAAACAAAAATAAATGGTATTTTTTACAAGTGACAGTTCTTTGCAATCATTAGTTACAGTACTAATAATGATTTTGGGGATTTTTATTCAAAAACTAGTAAACTTATTTTTAGAAATATAAATGGGTTTTTCATAATAGGTTCGCCCTCTGACCTGTGTTTATCACAATAAGTGGCCGTGATATTATCTAAAAACAGAAAACCTATCAATATTCAATTCGGACTAAACACATTTTCTAAATTATGTTCTGAATAATTCTGGAGCAATTTGAAAAAAGTACCTCATAATAGGCGATTGCCTTTATACTTGGACGAAAGAACAATTGTTTCTAATTTGCTTACCTACTTAATAAATAAATTATAACAAATATCCGAGATTTATTGGTGTACAAGAGTTTGCTGAAATAATATTATACCGTGTGCTAATTCGAGGGGACTCCATTATCTAATTTCAATGCAACATTTGAATGAAGTACATGAAGAATGTATGACGTATGGTTGTATGTAGACTTAATGTAACGCATGTTGCTTTATCTTTTACACATTATTAGTGAAAAATGACGGTATCAAGTAAATAATGTTCGCGAAAGGTAAATTTCTTTGGTTTATCTTCATTGTTGTTGTGCTTCTACGAAAATAAGTAAATAAATAAAAGTTGCGAAAAGAAAGTTTTCGAATAAACAGCAAGTTTTTGACTATAGTCACGAATACACTAGATGTGCCATAAATACTTATAAGCCTTAAGGGAAGTTGGCTTAAGTTCAGAAATTGTTTCTACCTTGCATTATATAATCGAGAAATGAACAGTCCTCTACTTCCGCATTGAATGTTATTTAATGTGAAAATTACACTCACTTATCGTGCCAAGTTCTCACGTTCACCACTGGCAATATGGACGCTGTGTCACAAGACCTGTTGGCATTGTGCCCAAATAGTAATAATTGTTGCAAAAGAAAAAGCATGCAACCACATACCGAAGGTGATACTTCTGGAGCGCTGTTGTCCTTTTCTTCAATTCTCACAGGAATTCGTAAACATATTGCAAAGGGTAAGAACTGTGCAAGCAAGTGAATCACTTTTCGAATTAATATTATACATAATATACTGATACTTGTCGATAAATGTAGACCCTTTGTATAAACTTTATCACGTTCGACTGTAATGGATATTTTTTTCGCTTTTTTGGCTGCTTCTGCCTAATGATGAAATGGTTTCCAAAATTCACCAGATTGTTTGTCTTAACAAGAAAAGTTTTTTTTAAGGATCATTCCAAGTTCGGAAGCAGTTTCCACTTATGTCTTCCAACATTTTTGCACCCAGAGAAAACAAATGTGGATGATTTCTTACCAAATAAAACCAGAAGTGTCACAATAATTTGGCTTTTATAAGATAAGTTAAGGCCTTTTGTTTCAGATGATTTTTGTGTGTGTATTGGTTTGAGTTTAATCCGAAAATTTATAATCTGCATTTCACATTTATTTCTTTGTCATAGTTTTGAAGATATTATAAGTTATACTAATATTATAAATGTGAAAGTTTGGATGTTTGTTACTCTACTCCATCTCACCTCTAAACTCTTTTTTCGTTAAATATTCCTAATTTATTGTTGAAAAATGTACAATGTCGCACAAAGTACAATGTACATATTCCAATTTAAGATATAGACTACTTCTTTCGGTCTCAAAGTGGCGGTCGAGAATTTTAAATTTCAGAGGTTTTCCTTCCATGCCAAGCTATTAGGTTTCGTGCAATAACTTTTTGAATTAGGATAAAGTGGCCGCAACGTGGTTTTAACTTTTAAGTGATACTTGATTGAAAATAATTTTTTGAAAACCAGTTAGCTTACTTTACGGATTTAGTTACTATTGTTGTGTTGAAGGATACATGACCATCATGAACATCAGTGTTGTAAAAATATAATACAATTATAAAGTTACAAATTGTTGATGCAATATTGACTTTTCTTTCTTTTAATTTTAATTTTCTTTCTTTTGTTTGCAAATTACTTCAATATTGTTTATGCAATTTTTTAACATAAGTGTTTGCATTAATGAAATTGAAAATTACTATTGAAGATCTTCCTGTGTTGTTTTAAGTTTTTACTATTCAAAAACAAAATTAGAGTAAACTATTTTAATTAATAAAAAATCAGTTTTTAATAGTCCCGATTAAAGGTCATTTTTAAGTGTTATAAACACGAAATTAATATTTGCACTTTACACAACTTTATTTTTATAAACATATTCAATTTGTTTAAGGGAGACAGCATTAATCTGACGTAAATTGCGTAGAAGAGGGATGTGTGCATATTACATTGTTAAAAAAAATTGTAGTGTTCAAAAAGTGTCTGTGGTAAAATATTTGATTAAAGATTAGAAAAAGAATAAAATATACCAATCTTTTTGCAATTTAATATTAAAATCTAAAACAACACATATTTTTAAATTAAAAAACATTCGTAATGATTTTTTATTTCATAATTAACACTAAGTAAATTCCAAATTAATTTAAAAAAAAGTAAAGGAGCTGCGGGCTCTGCTAGTTCATTTATAATGTCAAAATGAATTATTACTTAATATTATTTATTTAACTTATTCTTCAACTTACAAATGATTATGAAATCCCTTACAAATCATCCCCAATACAAAAGGAATCTTTCAGTCTATTCGAAATGTTAATTATCAACCCTCAGCCACTTTTGTCCTTATTACGTATTCCACCTCCATTGTTGACATTGTATAAAGTAGGTCAATTTCTTTTCATTGTAGCCACAGTATCGGAATAAGGTTTTCCCGGTTTTCTTGAAACATCGTCCTATTATCCCTTTGAAACTTGAAATTATTCACTATTTTCTTATTTTACTTGTCTGGTGTGTACTATTCTTTAACTGCTACACCAATATCCTCTTGACTTAGATTTGTAACAAGAACTTACATAAATAACTGTCTCTTTAACATTGAATAATTTTATTTTGAGATGTCTGCAGGGGGAATTGTTTTTTTTACGATTTACAAGAATTCTTGTATTCTTGTACATACTTTAATGTGACCACAATTTTGTTCATAAACTTTTTATTATTTTCGATTAAGTTCACAAAAATCCCTGCAATTTTTCAACATTTTATCGCACAATACTACAAACGAAACGAGCTTGCATTATCCTGGATACCTTGTATACCTATCCAAACCGTCTTCAAGCATTCTGTAGAAAAATGGCATGGCAGATAGTATCAGAGGCTCGTAACTCTTCCCTAACGTGACGCATTTCACAAGTCTGGTATCCTTCTTTGAGAACTCTCCTTCGGTTCGAATTGTTTCCAACAAAACGACTCAAAAGATAAATTTCAGATCCCTAACATTGCACGGTAAACGATGCACCGAGGGTAGTGGCCAAGCAAATTCACCTTTTACAAAATAATTGCTGGAAATTCATTTTAGTCCTTCAAGACCTGTTCACTTCATGTAGTATCCTTAAAGTTTCTTCAATTGTTTTTTTTTTTCGTTCTCTCTTCAACATTTAATTCCGGCCATTCCAATTCCATTTGTTGTAACATGGTCTAAAGGAAACGTGAGACCTGTGAGAGGAGCCCAAGTAAAAAAAAAATTTCTCATTGGAATATGTGCGATTTCGCACCCCTAAAAACGAAAAACAAGCACAACCCGTATACAACAAGGGTGCAACTATTATGTTGGAAAAGTTGAAAACATTTTACTCACCGTCAAATTTTCAGGATAAGAGGAAATTGAAAGCTTTTCTGCCTACTTTAACCTCTTATCGCATTCTGAGATTAAAATTACTGCATGTATCCGTTGCGAAACAAGTGGCAAAAGTGGGGCAAAATGGTGTTCATGACTATCATTCACAGGGGTTCATCTGAAGTTACTTGTTACCACATACTTTATTTTGTGTTTTGGAACAATCTCATTCCCTTTACAACAGGGGATGAATTGTATTGTATGTTCGCTTTTATATCTGATGTACGTGTAGGTACACTGTAAAGTGTACAGAGCTTCCTTTATGTCCTGTTGATTGTCGAACTAAAAGGACCAACAGTTCGGGATGTTACTCTTTGGAATGTTCACAAAGTTCTAATTTTGTATTGTCATATTTAGAAGTTTAGATGATGTTCCTTTCAAGGTCACTGCGCTTGCTGCTGTTTTTGGTTCTCTACTCTTGATTGCCTTCTATTTTATTCGATTTCTATAAATTTCGTTTTGAATCGATTTTAGAATTAAGCACGAACCATTTCCTTGTGTACTAGATCATACGAGTATAGCCCCTTCTGATTCAGTAGGTATATGAAAGCAATAGAACATGGAAAAGTAAATATAATATTACAAAAACCACACACGTATGAAATAGGGTGAAACTTTATAAAATTTGTATTAAATTTGATATACATTCTTTTTAAACAAACATTTTGAAAATAGAAACTTCATTTACTCGGGAAAGTATACATAGAATTATATTTTCATTCACAGCAGGTTCTTTTGATCTCCTTTAAGTGTTCCATCATTTTCAACCTTCGACATATGGCATGGCATTTTAGTAATATCGACAGAGAGAATCAGAAATACATGCATAAAATATTTCTCTTTTGATTTTACAATTCAAATTTCAACAAATTTCCATCCTTTTGAGCAAACAGTTTCCTGTAGGCAAATCTTATCATAAGAACATTCCTCAATTTCAAGATTTCCAAGATGGACGTTTGTAGTTATGGAATGAAATGGACAGAAATCCCCGTTCCAAACAGATGCCAAGTTTTGGGAGGATGATTAATAGCCAGAATTCATTTATTTCTCCAATGAGTCTGTCAGAAACTGACTTTATGCTTCATAAAATGACTAATTTGTGAACAATTATGTTTTTACATGCATATGCTATATGCTCTTCGAGAGTTCGCCATATTACGAAGTGTAGAGTTTTAGTTTATATTTTGACAAGATAAAATATATTTGATGTGAAAAACTTTTCCTTTGGGTTAAACTTGGAAGATTCAAACCAGATTGCCCGAATTAAATAATAATCGAGAGGAAGTTATCCCTCTCTCTCTCTCGCTCTCTTTCGCATGATGTAAATGCTAAAATTTTGAACAAAGTTGGGAAAGTCAGTTTACTTTATAGACGATGGGGTAGGAGTAGCAATCATAAATCATTGCTCTTGCTGATTCTAAGTTTTTGGAAGACAAATCCGAGGTAAATTATTTCATAATTGCAATGAGAGTAGTTATGTTCAATTCTACTGAATTTGTAGACTACGAAAATTCGAATAGCCTCGAGCTTCGAACAAACAATAAATTAGGAATGGGTGAGCAATTTTAAAAAATTCCCATTTTTCGAGAATTAATGCATTTTATCTCCGAATAAACAAAATCGATATATGGAGAGGATTTTCGCAAATGTGTTTGCTATAAGATTATAGGTATAATAGATTAGTGAAAATCTTTACTCCTCAACACGATTCTCAACTGTCATTTTATTGAAATTCGTGTGTCAGAAAATCAAATTAAACTGCCAATCCAATAAATTTGATATTTTCTTGAGTGTTCTATCAATAAATCGACATTTTGACATCGATTACCACAGAATTCATGCTGTAAGCAGGATTAACTTTATGCATTTCAGAAGAGAAGTTTTTTGTGCACGATTGAACTAAGCTTTTTTGATGGAAGGTCAATTTGAACATTGCCTGAATTGATGTATCACGAAATTCTGAATTTCTTGTAACCAATATGTACTGTATTTAAGTTAAGCATTTTCGAAAATCATCTCTCTTAAGTGGACAATAATTGTGCATAGCAAAAAATTCGATATGTGAAGTGAATATCTCACGACGATTGAGTGATATGTGTCTCTCGTCAAAATGAACCCTTCCCCTTAAGCTTAACAACCTTATGAAAGCGTGTAAACTGTAAATGCTATACATAAAGATGTATAAACTACTCTTGGGATTGAAAAGTTTTGCGAAGCTGCAACAGGCCATCTTCATTTTGATGGGTTTCGTAGATCTGCTTACTGACTCGAGATTATACCTTAATGGTGTGCTTACAACGGTTATAGTTGAGTCTATGTTGCCCTAGGCTGCAGGATAACATTCCTCCCGAGGCACATGTTAATATCTGCATACGTCTGCTAACAACAACCATAAGTAAACTGCAGATTTACATTTGACCAAGTTTTAGACAGACAAAATTTCAGAGACGCTTAGTTGTAACCCTTTGTTTTGAAATGCTTGTTGAAATAACAAAGTCTTATATCAATTCCGATTCGTTTTCATATTCTCGAATGCAAATTACTTCAAGTTTGAATAATTAAAGTTTATTGCTAGACACAGATGTGCGCATCCTTAATAATTTACTGCAAGTCTTGCGGAAATTCATCTGATGCTCGCCAAGTACTTTATAACTCTGTAAATCTTTGTAAAAAAGGAATAATGAACACAAAAAAAAACTAGAAAAAAAATACCAAGAAAAATTAAACCGGAAGGGATCTGTACTTAAAATGGTGCTGCTTTCAAAATAAATAGCAGCTATTAAAATGGAAGATTTTTATATTTCCGGCTTAGGATAAGCCTGTTCTTCTACTTTCTACAGTGACAATAAACTGGAAAATTTCTATATAAATTACAACGATAAAATTTCCTTTTATCACTCAAAATAAATTACCAATCTTTAGAAGATTGTGTCAACCAGTTCCCTCCATTAAAAGTTAAAGTGGAGCAAAAAATCGAAATATGTTGCGATATTTACGTTGACTTGTTTTAGCGCGGGCTCCGATGAGTACTTTTGAAGCAAACGAGCTATTTCCTGCCAGGATATTCGTACGCACTGAAGAAAATGGAAAACCTGTCAAGCTTGTGCGTCTTGTAATAAGGAAAACAAACTAATTTTCTAGTCGATACCTCCTTTCACTGTAAAGGCAGAATTATAAAATATTTTCAAAGTTGTTGGTTTTGAACTTAAGTTAGCTACACATTTTGTTTCGAAGTTCACTGGAAAATATATGCGTACAATTATGAACTATGAGCAACTATTGATTGAAGATCCAACATGGCATGCACCGTGACATGTAACGTGACACGTAACGGGATACTAAAAGTATTGTGCCGAAAATCAAAGACTGGAAAATATGAGCAAACTGGAAGCAATATGGTGTGAAAATAATCTCTTATGTATCAAAGAGTTACAAAGGCGTCTTGTATATATTTTCGATAAATAGGTGAAATACCCATACAAAACAAATCCTGAGTGTTTCATTATTACTAAAATTACTGCCTGGAAATTGGGTGTGGACTGTGGGGGTTGTAATTTCCTGACGTCTAATTGAAATTTGACAAAAGATTTTTGATTAATGTTTATGCTGAAAATGAATGAATTTTCATAAAGTTTAGCTAGGAAAAAGTTTTAATTTAGGTAAAATTGTCAACACTTATCCCAACTGAAACATTTGAGCATTATTCACAGAAGCTTACAGTTTATTATTCTGTACAATTTTTTGTTGTTGTGATTTCAAAATAGGGTCAGGACATTACTTCCACCTCTTTGCAGACACCCTTTGCAGGCTATTAATTAATTTTGAAAAAAATATATGCATGCGGATTAAAACATTTTCTGCTGTTTTATAGTTAACTTTGCTAGAGTTCTCGTATATAATCCTGCACATTATCTTAAAATATTCTTCTGCACACCCACTGTCCACTAGCCATAAAATTTTTCTGTACAGAATTAACAAAGCCATCCTGACGTAGATCATATCAACACCGTACCATTTTTAATAGTAAGAAATGGAAAATTTTCTAAGCTTTGCATGTTGAGTTTTCGGGCCAAATTTCCCAAGGAGCCTCTAATTTATTGGCAACATTTTCTTCTTTAATCGCCCTGCATGAATTTTTGCTCCATGAACTGCGGAGGTATGTATTTGGAGTAACAGCCGGAAGTCATGCAAAAACAGTGAGATGATTGTGGTCAGTTAAGAGCTCCTTCATTCTCACAAAGCCCAACCCATTCATTGCTGGACAATATCTGACTTTAAAACTCCTTCCTTGCCACCCTTAAAGACACCCCATAACCATCACCCCTCACACAGTAAATTAATGCACAGCTCCGCCATTCTTTAGGTGGTCGAGCGTATGCAGTGTATGTGCCTGTGTGTGGGTTGGGCCTGGAGTTGGCCAATTTGCATAAAAATTATTATTCCGGCCATAAAATACAAAAGGCCTTTGAAAATTAAGTTCACGGCTATTCGTTGTGTACTGCACACATACTGCAAGTTGCCCCCTGGTGCGCTTATGCAGTTTACATTTTGTGGCTGTTATGAGCGAAGCTGCTTCCCGAAGTTTTTCCTCGTCTAAAGGGTTCACAACAAAAATGATCGTGTAATGTAACAGGATTTAGATTTCCTCGGGATACGTGCAACCTGTTCCCAAAAGAACACAATTAGACGCGACGTAAGGCATTAAAAAAAAAAAAACAGAATAGCACAAAAGTGAAATAAGGCACGTACGAAAAATAGCAATTAAGTTAAAGTTCGACCGTTCCTCCCTTCAGAAGGATGATGGTCATTACTAACTTCTTTGATATTCGGCCAGAACAATTTTGACGTTGATAAGGCGATTATTCTCTTTTTGGAAAAGTACTCAGCCATATTTTGTTGCCCTTGCCGTGGCATGATTGATAACTGCTGCATAGCATTATTACAATTACCATTCCACAACACTCTCACCACGAAGCTTTGCCAAATTGACTTCAAGTGGAAATTTTCCGTAACGAGATCCAGAGGACGAGTTGAGGCTGCATGAAATTTGCTCTCCGGAGCTGATATAGCTGCTTAATTTAGTGGCTCCCTACACGTTCGAGCATTATTAATAGATCCTGTGACAAGCTCGTAATATATGGTCACCAGTTCACCGTCTTGATTACCTGTCTGTACTCCCAACTGATTCTGTCCTCGTTGCAGTGTTACTCCAGACATCCATGACCGCAATCCGAACCATAATTTCATACTGTATAGTAGGTATATAAGGACCTTCATGCTGACGATACGCATAAGCAGAAATTGGTTGGAGAGGTTATTCCTCTGATATTCTTCGCAACCAGAATAATCTCGACCGTTCATATTTTGGGTTATGACATATATTCATCTTTCGATCAACCAACCACCGCCGCCAACAGTCATCCGTCGTAATTTTCGGTGCACGTACAAACTTAGTCCTTTCTGTCACCTGTGCATATCTCTATGTCCTCAGAGAAATTAGTTTGCGACACGTTAAGATATTTAATTAGTTAGTCGCTCTCGGATACAGTTATCCAGGTGAGATGAGCTTATTAGGGGAACCACTCAAACGAATTGTGCACGTTTTTGCAGGTGTTTTTATAAAGAGTGGAAGCCTGGAAGGAGAATCCTTTATCTCCTTAATGGGGACTTTAAATCTCGTTGATTATAATTATAGAGTACAGTCTGCTTTATTATCAGTGCTTTTAGGAACGCTAATAAATTATGCATTCTTATATTTCTTTTATAATAGGTAATTATAGTAGATATATACCTCTACCATTTAAGTTAATCTTTTAAGCTATGTATTAAGTTTTAATCTATGCCAGAGAATAAATATTAAATTATATTCCTCTGAACTTTAAACAATACATGTATCGCTTTTGGTCAGACATTATTTAGTTTGTGGCGTATAGTCATTCACAACCCGCTTAGCGTTCGCAGCGACGAGCGACAGAACGATCGCTACGTCAGAGGCGGAGCAGAGACGTTCTCCTACTTGTCCCGGGTTTTCCTTGCGGTTAGATTTCCTCATGTTACATCAAAATTAGAATTTAATAAATAAATATAGAATAGAAAGCTGTTTAATCTTAACTATCCTACAAGTTCCTTATTAAAACATCTGATCCTATTCTATTGATAATGCACTTTTTATAGACATGTGTTGCAAATGGTCGAAATTGAATAACAGAAACGCAATCCGAAATCCCCCATTCCCAGTAATCTTAAGAGAAACCAATTTTTTACATGAATTCTTTTATAATCAAAACCCAAAAGCGGAATCGTGCAAAAATAATTTGCATACAAATGTGTTCTTTCCAACTCCCGGAAAGTGTCAATTGTCTTTTTGTTTCTCTGTAATCGTTTGCCCTTCATGTTCTAACTTTTTTGAATCTTTTCAACTGCTTGTTTTTGGTTTTCTTTTTTGGAAGGAGGAGAACTGATGAAATCTGAGTTCAATTTTCTGTAAAAAAAAAAAATCGTTCGTTTTTTCCGACGAATTCAATCAACGATTTAATTGAATATAATTCTTGTTGTAAAGCGTGGTACTCTTAAAGTTATATTTGGCTAGCAACATAAATTTGGCTAGAAACATAAGTTTTGTGAAAAAAAAAGAAATCCCTGCGAACTTTTATTCAATATTTGTTGACATTCTCTCTAAATGCTTAAAGAAATAGTTCATATTTCTCTTTAGTTCAAATTTCAGAAAAAAGGAGAAACAATGATTTTGGAATACCAAGGATTAGAATTACAGACTAGAATAAGAAATTGTTTGAACATTTGCTTGAATCAGTTCGTGAATATTCAAAGATATAAGAGAGCTTAGATGACAAACTGAAAGGGTCATTTTCAGGATATCATCACGGACAACTATGGGGGACGAAGAACTCTATCATTTTATTTTTAAAGAATAGTAAAGCGTTAACAATGCCAGGTCTAAATTCAATTTCCACTTTGTGACAATAAAAAAGATTCCCCCTTTTTACCTGTAAACTTTGCTCGACAGTTTTTCAGGAGTTCTCTTGTTGTCAGGACTCAAGGGGGATGATCCAAAACGAATACGAAAAAAACCGTAAGAAAATGCCGGTTGCAAAAAAATAGAAAAGAAAGAAGAAGAAGAAGGAATTCCGTCAGAGAAAATAAAATCGTGACTTCTTTTTATTCGATCTCCAGTAGTCCTACTTTATTTTTTTCCTTTGTGCCAAGAAAAGTTAGCTATTCAGTGTGACTTCTGATAAACGACATCAAATATTTCTCCGGTGCTCTAAATTTAAAGGATAACGCCCTCCAGGTGAATCCTTCACGTTGAGTGAGAGTGGCGACAAATTTGATTTTATTTTAAGGTAAGCTCAATTTTTCTATTTTTCTTGTTTCGTTTGCGTTTTTTGTTCATATTCAGCCTACTTGATTTATAAATGTTTTACCCTCATCTTGCAGCCATAACTTTTTATAGAAGCCAGATAAAGGATGTGTTTCCTGGAACTTTATTCTATTTGGTATTTTTAGTGCCGAAAATTGTTCCTCTTTTAAGGTGTTCATTGTGCTCATGAAACATTCGACAGGATTCACTTCGTCCGCACTTTCAGCATTTTTTTTTTATTACACATAAAAAAGTTAGGACCAATACAACAATTGGCTCCCTATAACCTAATTAATATAATCAAGCCACTGGGCTGTGTAACCTTGAATATGACCTCATTAGTGGGACTTTGGGAAAAAGCGTAGTGTCATTAAGGAATCAGGAGTTTTGGGGGCAATCAACAACAATCACAGTCAAGTGCTTTTTGTCGAGTTTAGTAAGCTAACTGTCTGTCGTCCTAATTAAGTTCACGCAGTCTACAGTGTACCAAGTTTGTTTTCGGAAATGATTCGTATGTTTACCGCTGGGGGTGCGCATCCGTAGGTTTCAGCAAATTTCATCCCCCAATTTGGTTGCTAAGATCTCTTGTGTATTGATAACTGACTTGTATTAGCATATTAAATCCCTTAGTATTCCGATAATTGATGATTGTTTAATTTATCAGCGATTTGGCCCATGAATGATCAGATCAGGATGAATTGAATGAATATCTACCTCCAATGGGACTCTGCTGAGTGAGGAGTCAATCAATCTTTTTCTCTGTGGTAAGATTTCTAAAAATCGCTTGCATTGCATTTAACAGAATTAAGTTTGCCTTGAAAACCCCTTGAGAGTGCTGTATCCTCCGGTTCTTTTACCCACTGAGCTCGCTTCCTGATCAAATTCAATTGGGAAAGGAATAAAATAAATTGAGTAAACCTCTCAAAGGATTACAAATGACCAAACTCAAAGTTGTAATATCGATGGAAACTCTGCAAGGATGTGGAAAATGGGGATTATAACTCTGCAAAAGCATGCCAGTTTTAAAGAAGTGGATAATTATATATAATATAACTAGCTTCGCCCTTCCTCGCCTATCTTCCTACGCTTGCTATTTGAAATTATATTATTCTTAGTATTTATACTTAGTGTTGCATTTAAAAAAGACCATTTGAAATTATTTTCTGTTTTCTGTTTTCGTGGATACCTACATTGTCTATACAGTTTACAGAGCACAATCCTTGACAAGAAAAAATTACCCGCAAACGCGACGTAGTTATATATTACATATATATAACCGTTTCCCATAGGTCGGGTTACAATAGTAGTTTGTTATTTTTTTTCAGTTAAGGGTGGTTCTGGGGATCCAAGGGTGCTGGTCGCCGTGTCGCTGTAAGTTAAAACTCCTAGAAGTTAAACAAGTAGGGATGTTGCTTTTCATACCCAATTTTCCTCCTTTGGAGGTGAAATTTTCAAAAATTCTGGTACATGTGTTTCTTTATTTCTAACAAGAAGGTCAAATATCAATTTTTAAATATTTTTGACTTCAAAAATGGCGAATTTAGATAGAAACTTTCATCCCTTATTTTACCTCCTTGGTGGCGGAACTTCAAAAACTCGCCTTATTCCTCTTCTACATCATAGAGATAAGCTTTTGTCAAACTTTCAGTTTTCTAGGCTTACAATGCTACATTATCCCTGAAGATTTCATTAAATTCAGTTGAGCGGTTTAGGATTCTATATACACTGTAAAAAATAAATAATTCTAAGATCACTATATTAATATATGGACTTTTTGCTGTAATGTATGTTGCAGAAACACAACGAGGTTACATCAAAGAAATGGCAAAATTCTGTTTTACTATTGTCTGGTGTAATATTTTATAATTTGTTGAGAGAAACTACAAATATATGAAAATTTATAATTCAATTTCCCTTATTCCGTTTAACTTCTCTAATACTTTTTGTCATATAACAATTTTCTCTCTCGGCAGTCGGATCACAAGTTTCCTAATCTATTCGCGCTGTCGTGTTAAATTTTCTAACTTAGCCTGGTTTTACGATCAATCGCCAGCGTCGCCTGGTGATTCGACATGTGGACACTTTTTTGTATTTAAAATTAATTATTGACTACATAGGTATTAAAAATTTTTACCATATGAACAGACTTAAGTTTACATTAAACAACTTACGGAAATTAAAATGAAATTTACCCACTTCGATTGGTAAATAATTTTTGTTCGTAAAATAAGCAAAAGTTCCTAATTGTTTGCATCCCCAGGACTTACACTCATTACCAACCAAAACCATCCCTGACATGACTGGTGAATAATTAAGTTCTTTTAATTTTGCATAATGAGTTGTGTAACAACCTAAGTGTTATTCAGAAAAAAAAATTATTTACGAAACTGCTGTTGTAACAAAGTCAAAATGTTTCACCGGAAATCAGGATAATGCACACACAAATATAATAAAAAACAGGGAAATTTCATTGGATAATTCATTTAAATTCTTTGTGAATGAAGGATGTTCATGTAAATACAAACCTTAATAAAAACGGGTTGGTGAATTAATTTTAAGGTTTGTTGGGGATGGTCTGACTCTGGATAATTGACCACAAAAGTCTACTTAAAGAGGAACGGTGTTTATTTTTATTGTTCTCTTAATTTTGTATCGTTTGTTTTCAGTTCTTTCACGTTTCATGTCGGTGGAGAGGGAGAGAACAAAGCTCAGATTTGTTGGCCCAACTACAAACTATGCATTATTCAAGAGCTTAACTCGCACTCAAAGCAAACGACAGAATACACTGAAAATGTCTTTCGAATTGCAGAAAGTTTTTGTTTGCAGAAAACTCTAATCGAATTGATGCAAAACTGACGAAGTCGGTAAAAAGTGCAGCGCAGAAAATTTGGTTAGCAATAGGCGATGATTTTGTTTGGGTTTATTTTGTGAAATGGGTTTAATTTAAGTAAAAGCTTCTCAACGAAATGCTTGTTTACTTTTCTCTAGAACTTCCGTAAAATTTATAAAGTTTGAATATTCCAATTTGAATAAAATTTTTTCACAGAATAGACTAATTGAGAAAAAATTATGAACAATAAATTGTAAAATTATTTTAAATTTCATGGAAATACAAAATAGCAGTAAATATTAATATTTGTGCATTACTCATTGTTCAGTATTATAACTTCTTAGAAATTTCTTTGCAATCTTGAATTTTTCCTTCAGAATATGTCGAGTTTTCTAATTTTTCCATTATACTTTAAATTTAAAAGTTTATGGAATATTTTTCAAGTGCCATGAACTTTTTTTTACATTTTCTTCACGTACACATATTTTACTCGACTCTGAAAAATTTCCGGAAATAAGTTTGCTTGTGTAATGTCCGTTTGGCCCCTCACAAATCAAAGGCCATCATAAAGAATGTATAACGTAGATAAAGCCTGGACTCGAAGTACTTCCACTGACTTCAACATTTACCACAGCGTCCATTCTTGCACACTCATTGCCACCCCACTACAGAATCCCGTAACCCGAAAGACCCTTCAGGGCCAACCTCTGACTTTTCACAGAGTTTGCAAATCTACAGTGCACAATTTAGGACCCTATTCAATTTATTTCCGGAGGATTCATGTAAGTGAATCATATCTCCGCTCAAGTGATATTATTTGCAATGAAGAAACAACTTTTTAGTAGTAAGCATTCGCACCAAAGTGCACAGCTACGGGAAAAAATGAATTTTGTGACTGCAATGGTGCATGTAAAGATGATTTTGATGTAATCCTTTTATCAGATCAGATTGAGAATAAAATTAAAATGTTCGTCTTTTTGATGTTGAAACATTATAATTTTACAAAATTCATTATAACTGAATGAAATTACAATTTACCGAAACAATATTTACAATTAATTTGTATACAGGATACTCTGCTAAAAATTTGTTGTTCTGAATGCATATTTGCCAAAGTAAATAATTGGATGTTATAAATTTCATCTATAATTGTCCTTTGACAGTTTCATTGTTGGGTTTGAGTACAATTAACTGAATGAATTATTGTCGGCGGATGGGAGTAACCAATTTGTGAAGGCATCTCTACATATAAGTCTAGTAATAATTAACATCCTTCAGTACAGGATGGTGTTCCACCAATGAGCTCAAAGGAATTGACCTCAATGTGACCCATTCATTAACTCCATCGGCTACATCTACGGACATCCTTAATGCTTATTGTCACATCGTTTGGAAATTGTTTAGACATTCGGTAAAGTTTAAATAAAATTACGAAAGGGTTTTATGGTTGAAGGATGCTTAAGCTTTAGTGGGACATATCCACCATTAACTTAAAGTACCCGTAAACTTAACTTTATTTCATTAGCTAGAAGTAACCCTTGATTCACCTGCCAACATTCTTCTGGCCTTTGGTACCCTCGGAAATACCTCTTAACTACCCCCCTTCACTTTGAGATATATATTTCACTTTCACACCCTATTTACTTGCCCACATTTCTTTGAGGACTAAAAGGATTACTGCATCACCGGATGGTTTCACTCTGCATGAGTAATCAAATGCACATAAAGTTTGCTTCATTAAGTATTGATGGAGTCCTCCAGTATTAACTTGAACCCTCTAAGTAATTAAAGTCAAGGAGCAGTTCCAAAAGGTATACAATACATGTGAAATATTCGAAGCTTAAAAGATTCTGGGCGGTCGGGTTGAACGAACATATTGCTTTAAAAATTATTTATAGGTAGTATTTGAGTTCGATTGGAGAGTTGACTATATTTTTTTAAAAATTGTTTAAATTAAGACAACAAACAATTATTATTTCAGTTATTGTCATAGTGGGGTGAGATCCGTGCGGGTTTTTGGATTAGCTGATTACAAATCTGACGTCGAATTTTGACAAAAAAAAAAACAAAATGGCTCATCCAATGTGGTGGAATTTTTGTTTTAATGTTGTTCATTTTGGTTGTAACTACATTTTCATTTTCGTTTTTGCTCTCACATTCTGAAATGTTGAAAAAATTATGTCTAGGCGCCTGTGGAGTTTAGAGGGAAATTTTTCTGCAAAACTCATAGTACTCCCTATGTTGTAGGGGAAGAATGGGATGGGGGTGGAAATTAGAAAAGTTTAAAACCACGGCTAGTAGGGTATCGTTGAAAAGCTCTTAATGAGTAATTTATAAATCAATAACTAGTTTCTCAATTTTAAAAAAAAATAACCCCAATAAATGCACTCAGAAACACTTAGAAATCTATTGGCCTGCCAAAAGGGATTTTATTTTTAGATTTCAAATTAGTTCATTTTTATAGTCTTACTCCTCACTCGAACGAAACTTTAAAAATAATCGCAAGCAAATCTTCTATTTATTTGTTCATAAACAAAAGCATAATAAAGGGCAAAAAGATTTATTTCATAGACGAGGCTTTTATTTGCTATCTTTGATAGGTTAGACGTCCGAATACGACAGAATATATATACAAACCTTTTTATCCAGTTTTTCTAGGTAGACATCGAATTTTTTTTCCTAATAATTAAAGTACCATGAAAAGTCGATTGAACCATTTTGTTTGGTTGCAATATACAGGTATACATAGGCATTGAGTTTTTCAAATATCACGTGCTTTAACAAGTAAGCGTAGTTTATTTGATAAGAAGAAGACAGGAAACGTTTTCTCGTGATACATAATATCTAAATAACGTTTGATAAAATTTTCACATGTGCCTTTAAAACAAGAGCATAAAAAAAATTTATAAAATTATTTGTGCGACTGCAACATTTTTGTGCAGATTGTCAGATTTTAAATGGGAAACCTCCAGAACATTGGGTAATAATTTATAGCAGCACTAATTGCAGACGTTTATTATATGAACCACGGTTATCCTCAGCCAACAGTGCCTAAAGAATTCTCATAAAAAGTCAGAAATCTTTGGCTGAGCAATTATGGCGCTCTAAAAACAGAAACCCCATTAGGCACTGGGAACAATTTGTTGCAAAGGTAGAGGGCTCTTTGTTCAGGACTAGACATTATTTCATGCTATTTTCAACTTGAAGGGTATGGAGTACACAAAGCAAAAGTTATCTCGCTAAAAAACATTTTTTTTTTAAACAATTAAAAACACCTGGAGGCGCGAGAAAGGTAGGTATCCGAGAAGGACATTAGATAGCATCGTATAACTGTATGAACTTTGTGTACTCGCAAAAGAAATATTCATCTCAAGTGGTGAGAATACAAAATTTCTACAGACTGTCTCTTATGACAATAGGTTGAATTTATTGCATGTAAAAATTCTTATAACGACATCATCTGGACAATAAATCGTATAATCTGAAAATTTCATTCAGAAAACGTGATTCCTTCCAAGGGCTGCCTTTATTTTCAAACAATCGAGACGCTTTCTTTTGTGAATCTATAGTAATTTTTTTCCCTTTCTGCAACGGGGCTTCGGGCAGTGAATATTAAGTATTCACTACGCAACAAGGAATAGCGTCTGATGCTCATCGTTCAGACTTAATTTCGCAGGATGTTTATAGAAACATTTCCGTCCGTCGCATCATCCGCCTCCGATGGGACCGGGAAGAAGTTTCTTGGTATTCTGGTGACGTAAATTTCCGAAATTATTGTAAGAAAGGTTTCGTCGGCATTTATTGACCCTTTTATTCCCTATAATAAATTTAAGTCGGATTTGTGGAGGAGTTTTCCGTATTGTTCAAACAGTGTTATGTACGTTCGATGCACTACCAAAACGATTTTCGTCAATGCGAAATAATCTCTATTGGGTTGGTAATGCCTTTTCGGTGGTGATTTTGTGGTTTTCAAACAACTTGTTGAACAAATATTAGGTATGTTTATTATTAATATTCGATTTTTTGAAATAGAATTTGTGCATATTGTGCCATAAAATGTGATACTGTCTGCTGTTAAATATAATTGCGAAAATTTCAAGAATAAAGTAATAAACATTGTTTGGGTTTTGCAGGCGCACAAAATTTCCATTATATTCGCAGCTCTACTGTGGCAGGCTTAATATATATATTTTTGGTGAATGTTTACTCCAAAACCACTAACGAGAAAATCCTATTCAGTGCATATCTCTTTACCGAACTTTTGAAATTGTGTAAATATTTAAATGATAACACCCATGGTCAACATTCATGCTGCAATTCATACGGTGTTCAAAATGCACATATGCATGCGAATTGTATTCATTGCTCGAAAACTTGATTACGAAAATGTGGCCATGAACAACAATCTCCCGCAAATAGGTCTCATCCACCATAGCATTCAAACTCCTGGAATTTTGCGAACCGAGACTTTGGAAATGTAATTGCTCAAAGTAGAATAATGTGTGCTGTGAAAAGGACGTAAATAGTAAATACTAAGAGAAGGATTACAATTATGTTCTGAATTTCAGTTTGATTGAGAAAGCTTTAAGTTGACTTTAAATGTTCCTTAATGTAGGCCATTTGAACAAGTGTTACTACGGATCGATAGAACAGCAACTAATGCACCACATAATAAAGCAAAAGCTAAATTACTTTGGTCTTCATCCTCCATAATATTCAACAAACATATTTTCGAACAAATTCCCGGAAATGGAGAGAAGTTTACCGAGCGCTACTGAACTTGTTATAAAGAAAAATGTTTTTGCATTATGACTGAGGTTATGCTATTACCGACATCATACGAAACCAAATTTTTCTATCCAGAAAGTAGGGACATCCATGGCAACAGCAGGGCAGCCAACCGCAATAGCAGAAGTTTTACTGCACAATAAATGAATCGCTTTTATCTTAAGTTTCATAGCCTAAATAAGGAGAAAGCGGCAGCGATAGTAATATATGCTCAAGGAAGTTCGAAACACCCATAAATATTGTTGAATTTTCCACAAGGTAAGAAACATCGTGGCTGGTGTAATTCAAGCATGTTGCACCTTACCTCCACCATTTACTTCTACTTTCTTCCTTCTTCGCATTCTTGTGCCTTTCTTGGATTTTCCCTTGGCACGAAACTCAAATTATCCTCACCACACAGTTACCTTATTTAGTACATGTGTATACGTGCAAGTTTTCTGTGGAACTCCAAATGCCGCATATCTTCTTAAGGATGAGACTTTTATTCATATTTATCCTTGAGAAAAAATAAAGGGAAAAATACAAGAAAGTTTTCTTCATACGTAGAACTTTACTCCCAGGATACAAGCCAAGACAAATTTCTTAACTTCATGATTAAACTTTTCCCTCAGTTCTAACGCACATCAAATCGCAGAGACAGCTCTAAATTAAATTTGCTCCGGTGACCAGGTGTGTCCGCTTAGGAAGTTTCTTCATTAGCGCAAACGAAGTTTTATTAAATATCATGAGATTCGGGTCCTTCTTGTATGGCAAACATCGTACAATATATCACCTGCACACCTGCAGTGAATTAAAATTTAAGACCCCTCAACAAAGGGCAGTGTTTTTGATTCCAAAAAATCTAAATGTACATTTTCAATTTAAGATGAAATTTTAAATATTCTGGTTTAAATTTTGACCATCATCAGCCAGAAAAAATTGATTTCAATTGAAGGTAGAACAATGGTTGAACCATTAATTACCTTGGGGAATCCCCAACACGTTCACTATCATTCACTTTCTATAGAATCTCACCGGTAATTCGATTATCCTGCGGGCAACATTAATGGTATCCAACTTGAAATGAACTCATTTAATACCCTCCCTTGATATTTCTGAGTAGAAAACCATGTCGAAGGAATAAAACCATTTAAGTCAGTTTTCGTAATTTAATTAAATCTTCAACTTGCTCAACCGTTGATATTAAGGAAACTATTCTATCAGGAATTCCATTATTATCTAATTCTTTGAACTTTCACTACGGAAAATTGTTTTTCTAATAATAGAATAAATTCTGCTCATGGAAATTTCCAAGTTACGAATCTACTTTAATTACAATTGGGTTCGCACATTAACGTATTTTTTTTAAAGCAATTTTTCTATCTCTGTTGTTGAGACAGTATTTATTGTTGAAATGTAAAGTTCAATGATGAAAGAAAGTGGTATTGTACAGAGTTTATTTACATTGAAGCTAATACTTTAGTGACTGCGGTGGAGTCCATCAATCATGCCCTGGATCAATGTAAATCCACTTTATTGCACTTTGCTCCTTGAAACAAAAATCCTGTGTCAGATGATTTATTTGTTATGGAGGTGAATGGAAACAACCTTAAACAATCAAAGGTGAGACATTGAAAAGAAGATAAGTGCAAAGTAAATTCAAATTTACCATTTTTATGGCACCTAAAAAAAATATGGTGGAAAACTCTAGAGAGTGAAAAGTAAAAATTAAATAAAAAGTAAACAAAATTTGTGTACAAAACAAAATGAAAAACAATGATGATAGGAAAAATCAGTAGAATCCTTAGTTGTTCCTCTTGGTTACAGAATAAATTCAATCATGTTGAGAGCGAATAGGAACGATGTTACAGAGATATTCCTGGTGAACAGGTAAAAACAATTTATGTTTTGCTTTAGGATACAGTGAAAAATCCTCTTTCAGCGTTTTGAGACAAATATTAGTGGAAATTATTTTTACTAAGCTTCTTATCGGTTTACTTTAATGTATTTGTTCAAAAACATTCCCGAAAGTAATGAACTTCGGTAAACTTCCAATCCCATTTCGGGTTCTTTGTGATGTATTTAGGCACGCATGCAAGATTATGTTATACAAATAAACTATAGCTGTACATAAATATATTTCGATTTATAGATTTGAAATAAATACAAAAGCAGCTAATTGTTTTGAAAATTGAAAATAAGTTTCACCACTTACGCCTATGGTTACGGCTGAAATGCGAAAACGTCTTTAATTATGTGAAAGCGAGCCCGACTTAAATTTCAATTACAAATTTACATCCGTAAATTTTATATAAACCACATTCCCATTAAATTTAAATTGACAGCCTACGTGCGATTAAGTGAGGAAGTACAAACTTGAAATTACATAAACTAATTGTCAGTACCTATACATACCACAAAAGGAGTACAGAGAGTGCTCGTGGAATATGTGTTTTGCTAATTTTCACTGACCTCATGCATTTGAATCGTGCACCACCCTGAGGCCACCCTTAGGATATAAATACATCTGAATGCCAACAGATAAACACAAATATGTGTAACGTGTATAATGTATATAGCAATCGTATCGAGATCAAGTTCATTACATTACGTCCTCTGAGATGGGTTAAAGGGTTGTGTCTATTATATTAATGAAGATTAGCAGGCAATTAGCCATAGAGCATCCTGTCAAGTATTCGAAAATGTCTTAGTACAAGAATATTGCTTGAAAAGCGGTTATTTCCAAATGGTTTTGTTAAAGCGCTTAATACGAGTATCGGATCCGACTATGTATTGGCAAATTATTTGTTATGTTTAGCGACAAAAAAAAAAACACGAAAACACGCACGGCTATGTTTCCATTTAGCTTGAGGAACCAGATGTAAAATAGCGGCTCATCATTCAGTCCCTCGGCGAACTATTACACATGCGAACGTGTTGGCAACATTACTCAATTTTGTATTTTCCCATGATCTAAATTCGAAAAATATTGTCGTTATATTTTAATAAAGTTGGTTAGACGTTTTTTTTGTATTATTACTCAATGAACCTAGTTAAAAGTAGTATGGAAATTTAATCAAGGTTTAAGCAACTACAGTAGTGACTTACGGAGCTGAATAATTTATCAAAAACAATTACTCACGTCTACGGTCTATGAACATTGAACATATAGAAGTACTGTATAATGTATATGTATAATATGTAATGAAATGAAAGCGATTGTGTAAACTGCAATTTGATGATACAGTGTCTGCTGGGTAAATACTGGAAGTGTTATCACATCCCGAACATTAGATTAACGGAGAACTCTTAATTGAAAAACTAATTTCCCAAAACATCAACATATAGAATAAATTTTAGATGCAAATTAACTGTCTCAAGTTTAGAAATTTACGAACTTTAGCAATGTTGTCTAAAAGCTATCGCCCATCTTTCATCAACGAAACTTCACTACTATTGAACAAAAGATTTATCCACCCACATCCTTTCACATTTTACTTTCGAGCAAGGCATATTCAAGTATTTTTAATTACCCACCGTCCGAGGATGGACGAGTTGTGAATACTAAACGACTTCCTTCACAATGGTTAAGGTGACTGCAGGACTGCGGCCTTTCCGTCCAGAATTCAAACAGATTTTAATTAAATTTCATGACTTCAGAGAGTTTACATAGTGACACACATTTACAGTTACGATTAAAAGGACCTCTAAAGTAACGTTTGGAATGGTACGCAGCCCTCCTCTCAATCAAGTTCGTTAGAGCCATACGTGTGTTGGATGACGATTTAGTAATGTTAGGCAATGACCCATTTTAGAATTCATTTACCAATGCAATTCTGATTGTGGATATAAAAACAATGAAATGATATATCCTTTTCTGAGAGTGTACTCAATTGAAACTCCTCGAATTCATTGTCATTCGTAGGATGTTCCTTTCGTTTTTTTATTGCTTACATAAAAAAGCAATGATTTGGAAAAGTTTTGATGAAAATATGGACAGGATATCATACCGTATGTTCGTTGTAATTTTATATCGTACACGTAAAAAAGCACTTCTTTCGGTAAATTCAGATTTACGGCAATGTTACTTGCAGGAGATATTTTATGAAAGACATTACATCTGAATTGCGGCAATTGCTGACGATTCCATTGCTAATAATTTTAGAACGTTGAAGTGTAATAATATTACAGACTGTGCAATTTCATGTGTTCCACGTTTTTTAATTATCTCAACGTAATCGTCGTTTGGAAATTTTATCATAAAAATTCCGTGATAAGATCTTCAGATACATATAAATTCGCTTTTATTTTATGATAATAAATTAATTTTTTATCGGTATTAGGATTCTCTTTTCTATATCAACCACAGACGAAGATAGTAAAAAATAATTGAAATGAAATCGATCATAATATCTGTTATAGGTATAGCGGCTGTATTTAAGTACTTCCATCGATTTTTTTCAATTTTTTACTTATATCTATGTCCATTTATTATGTAGGTATATTTTATGTACATTATATTATGATTATCATTTCACCGGATGACTCCGGGTTATCCAGCTAGTTTTATATAAAATATATTATTCTCATTGCGTAAATGCAGTTCTCTTATATTCTCAATATTTTTCACGAATACAATTTCTTTACCGTCAATAACTATTAAGTATTTCCTTTTGCTGCTTTCAAATTTTAATCAATTTAATTAATTAAATTATAATGAATGATTATCAACAATTTAAAGCAAAACTCTTATAAATTTTTGGTCTCATTTCCTTGGCATGTGATTCGTAGCACGTTTTCAGACAAGCACAGCTGCTGAAAAATTAATTTTTACCAATTACCTCATTTTGCAATGTACGTTTTCGCTGTATAGAAGGTAATGTAACACTTCCGTTCAGATACCGCAGCATGCTTTAATTACCCCCCGAACGCACCCCCCAACATACCAAAATTTAACTCTGCGGGCAAACAAAAAGCAAAGAAATTTCGGTCTCATGTTGTATGCGTGTCTGGATTAAATTTATATTATTTATATATCGCACAGAAATTTACTGTTGTACAAAGGACACAAGAATTGATTTACGACGACTATTCGAAAATGTTCACTCTATCCACCAATGTGACCATGGCTTCCAGGATATTGTAGGGTAACGTGTTAAGTGTACAATTTTGCTTGACTTTCGAGCCAAGATATCTGCAGCTTTCTACGCCCATTAATATGTTGAGTGAACTCATAAATATAGATTGGCGGTTTGGCTTTTGTGTAGAGATCCTTTTTTGTCATCCTGTCATTACATAAATATTAAATTATTGTTGTGTGCATGAATAGAATGTGTTTGCCTTAAACTTTACCGTTTTACTAGTCATTCAATAGTTGAATGAAAAGGAATCATGAGAAGGACATTAATTCGTGTAAGCTGAAAACGGTTTTAGGAGTTCTCTAAATTGATGATAAAATTAATTTTCTCGGTTTATCTTTTATTTCAAATTTGCTGGTTCACTTCATTTATTATACTCGGTGGTTTTGGGAGGGGTGTGAAAATGATCGCATCATGCATGAACATCTCTTAATCTTAATTAGTCTTATTCATGTTTATTTCGAAATTTTAACATTAAATACATTCGAGGAAGTGCGAGCGTAATGGGCTTGAAAGCGGATGTTACAATGTGGAAAAATACTTAATAAAAACTAATCTGTTATCAGCACGCAATAAAATGATGTTGAAAAATAATGTTTTAAGATTCTTTCACATCTGAAGGCATTTAAAAAGCATTTAAAGTTTGGACATTTTGTTTTTATATCTTTTTTTCCACAAAATGAATTCACAAAACCCACATCTTGTTGCTAGGTGACTTTCACATGAAAAACGAGATACACATCTCATGAACATCTAAAACAAAATTCTCCCTATAACCAGCTGATTTGCCTTTCACAAATATAAAATGTAAATAAATTAATATTATAAAGGGTTTAATTGCGTCCCCTAAAATTTCGCACTTCGAAGCCTATACGTTAAGCACTGAAATAGGATGCAAAACTGTAAAGCACTTCGTTAAACTACAGAAATGAAAGCATTTTCTTATGGTGGTCGTTATATGAGGAGCAGGATGTCGAAATTGTATCCTTTCGAAAGAAGTCACCCACCACCCCTGCCCGACTCGCCGCCGCGCCCATTGCTGCTCAACTCTTTCGAACGTGATCGCATTGAAGGACTGTTATTGCAGCATTCCTTCTACTTAATAATTTACTCAGCTGCGGGATTTTGAAGACCCATTTATGGGTGAATAAATTCCAAGAGACATTGTTTATTGCTTCATAAGCACTTTTGTATTTTGTTGAAATAATTTCCACAACTTGAGTACCCGAAGGCGTTGGCAGTACAACTGAAAATCATCTTGGTCACGTACTAACACGAATCCTGACTGTGGCATAAAGGATAATAATAAACGTTATCAGCTTGGAACGATGTAAAATCTGTTTCGTTCAATTCAATCCATTATCGGCTTCGATAATTGATTTTAAGTGAAAACGTTGGAAAACAGCTAATGAAAATATCTGACACTATATGGGGGTTATCCGGTTTAATCCATTGGTGGTGGGATGGAAATCAGTAGTATAGCTATGAGGGTTCTGACTCACAGTCAGGTCCAAAAGTGTGGGTTTGTGTCCAGGGTGTAGTTCCCGGTTCACACACAGATGGCGCGCGGGGCGGGCGCCCTGGTTTGCGTCTTGGGTGGAGCTTTTTGTGTCTTGGGTGGATCTTTTTTGCGTCTTGGGTGGAGCTTTTTGCGTCTTGGGTGGATCTTTTTTGCGTCTTGGATAGAGCTTTGGTCGGGGCGAGAGCGAGATGAACGATATTTCACAATATGGCGCAATGCTGGAGGGGAGAGGTGCTGGAGGGGGGAGGGAAGCTAGTTCACAATATGGCGCAATGCTGGAGGGGATAGGTGCTGGAGGGGGGAGGAAAGCTATTTCACAATATGGCGCAATTCTGAATGCTGGAGGGGAGAAGCAATACTGGACCTCATTCAAGATCAGACCGTGGTGGGGGTAACAGCCGGACTATAAAAGGCCGTGAAATTTACACTTCAGCACAGTTTAAAAACTACCACCGCTCGGAACAGTTTTAAAAAAAAAATCGTTAAAATGGATTCGCATTGCGTTATTAGTGAATTGCGAAAAGAAGTTGACGCGTGTTTGGAGCATGGAGATATAGGTGAAAACGCTCGGTTAGATAAATTATGTCGTATGCATGTTAAGAACTTTAAAGCTGCATGCATAGCAGAGAACGGTACCGGGAGAAAGCAGCACCTACAAACTTGCATTGCCCGCGTAAGAGGATTGCAAGTGCAATTGAGGATCCAGAATCATCGGGGAGCAGGCAGCAGCAGAGAGAAAAGGAGCGACAGAGTGCATTGGGAGGAATTGTATAATGCTTTTGCGTTAAGGATCCGGACGGGCGTTATAATTAACATAACGCATATAGAGCCCACTAAATTTTTGGAGGATGCTGCAGCGTTATTTATAACCAGAGTGAAGAATGTGTTGAATATTCACCATTGTGCTAAAATATCAACAAACTTAACTTGCGAGTTCATAAAGCACAGTTTAAATGATGGCGAAATTGTGAGTGATATAAAATATTTCAACACAAAAACAATGCCAATTGAAAGTGTTGATGACGGACAAGTGTGGTTCTTAAAACATGTGCAAGAGGACCTATTAATACAGCTTGAAGAGTTTCAGGAAAAAGACAGTGGTTGGGCTCTGCACAAAATTATAAACTTAATTGTAAATATAAATAAGTTTGAGCCATTACGTGGATCCTCATTTATACCCCTGCCGCGAGAAATTGCAATAAAGCATGCATGCATAAATGTAGAGAACAACGACGATGCATGTTTCGCGTGGGCGGTAGTGGCAGCGCTGCATCCAGCAAGCCGTAATACGGAAAGAATATCGTCTTATCCCCATTACACGGAAGTGCTTAATATGAGCGGGGTTACATTCCCGGTACCATTGAAGGAAATCGAAACATTTGAAAAAAACAATAATGTGTCTATTAATGTGTTTATTCTAGAAAACAATAGTGATAGTGATAAAAATAAATATAAAACAGTTCCAGTTAGACTAACCAAAGCAAAAGTACTTAAACATATAAACCTATTAATGATTAAATCTAGTTCTGATGACTCTGCATATCATTTTTGCTGGATAAAAAACTTATCGCGTCTTGTATATAGCCAAGTGTCCAAATGTAAGAACAAAAAATATGTGTGTGATAGATGTTTATTTTATTTTTATAGCGAGGAAAAACTTAATGCCCATGTGCCAGAGTGTGAAAAAATGAATGAGTTGTAAAGTGACCTTTCCTGAAAATAAATATGTAGAATTTAAGAATTTCAATCACAAAAACCCAGTGCCGTTCAGTGTTTATGCGGATTTAGAATCCATACTCCATCCTTGTGACGATGATAGTGATAGCAGTACTCGAAAAATACAAAAACATGAAGCGCATAGTGTAGGCTTATATTTCCATTGCGCATATAACGAGTCGCTATCATTTTACCGGGCAAATCGCAGTGAAACCTGCCTCAAGTGGTTTGCTACACAACTTGCCGAAATAGCGAGTATAGCTGAAACAGAAATGGAGAATATAAGACCTCTAGCGCCATTATCACCGCGGGAAACTTTGATGCAGTTAACTAACCAATGCTGCCACATTTGCGAAAAACCGTTCAATATCGGTGAAATTCGAGTGAGAGATCACTGCCATCTGACTGGGAAATACAGAGGACCTGCACACAACAGCTGTAACATAAACTACAACGATTGCCGCACCATCCCCATCATATTCCACAACTTATCGGGATATGATGCACATTTTATTATCAAGGACGTTGCACTATCCATCCCCGGGAAAGTGGATCTTTTACCGCTAAATAAAGAGCGGTACATTTCATTCACGAAATACATTGAAAATAGCAGCATAAAGTTGCGATTCATTGACTCATTTCGATTCATGGCCGAGTCGCTAGATAAGTTGGTGGGGCTGCTACCAAAACCTGAACTGAGAATAACCCGGAGGGAATGGTTGCATTTGGATGATGGCAAATTTGATCTTCTAACGCGAAAAGGAATCTTCCCATATGATTTCCTCGATGGATGGAGCAAGCTCGAATATGATAGACTGCCGCAAGCGGAAGACTTTCATAATAAAATGAATGATACAGCAATTTCCACTGATGACTATGCGCATGCGAAGAATGTCTGGAATGCATTCAATGTTAAGACGCTAGGGGAATACTCAGACTTGTATCTGAAAACTGATGTCCTACTACTTGCGGATGCGTTTGAAAACTTTCGCAGCATTTCGATGGCAACATACGGTCTTGACCCCGCACATTATTTCACGATGCCCGGCCTAACATGGGACGCAATGTTGAAGTACACTAAAATCTCTTTGGAGCTAATAACAGATGTTGATATGCTGATGTTTGTGGAAAGAGGAGTTCGAGGCGGTATAAGCCAATGCTGCTCCAGGTACAGTCAGGCTAACAACAAGTACATGAGCCACTTTAAGCCAGAAGAGGAGTCAAAGTATCTCATGTACTATGATGTGAACAACTTGTATGGATGGGCAATGTCTCAACATCTACCGACTGGGAATTTCACATGGATCAACGACTCCAATATTGATATCATGGCTATACCGGATGATTCGCCAACCGGATACATCTTGGAGGTGGATTTGGAGTACCCTCAAGATTTGCATGATACGCACAAGGACTTCCCATTCGGCCCCATACATTCAACACCGCCCGGATCCACACAAGGAAAGCTGCTAACCACGTTGGAGGCAAAGGAAAAATATATCATCCACTATAGAAATCTGAAGCAGTGCATAACACATGGACTTATTATTAGCAAGATTCACCGCATTTTGCAGTTCACCCAATCGCCCTGGCTTAAGTCGTACATCGATCTAAATACTGCGAAACGAAAGCTTGCTACAAGTAACTATGAGAAAGATAGTTACAAGAAAATGAACAACGCAGTTTTCGGTAAAACAATGGAAAATGTGCGCAAGTATACGAACATTAAGCTCTGTACGAAATGGGAAGGACGATACGGCATTAGTAGCTATGTTGCAGCACCCAACTTCCACAGCAGAACCATTTTCGATGAGAACTTGGTTGCGGTAGAACTGCGAAAACTGGAAGTTAAGTTCAATAAACCGCTATACGTTGGAATGGCTATCCTGGATATATCAAAGATAGCACTTTACAATTTCCACTACGAATTCATGCAGAAAGAATTGCCTGGAAATTGTAAAGTGATGTATATGGATACAGACTCTTTGATATATGAAGTCAAACATGATGATATTTATAGGTTTATGCTGGAACACCTAGATAAGTTTGACACCAGTGATTATCCGGCCAACAACCTATACAATATTCCCCTAGTGAATAAAAAAGTTCCAGGCCTGATGAAGGATGAACTTAATGGGAAAATTATGACTGCATTTGTCGGCTTGCGCTCCAAAATGTACAGCATTCAGATACAAGGCGAGGACTCCATCAAGAAAGCGAAAGGAGTAAAAAGAAATGTCGTTCAACGCAGCTTGCAATTCAGCGACTATGTGGACTGTCTGGAAAATTCCAAGATCATCACTGCGGAGCAAAAGAGTATGCGCTCATATCTGCATCAGGTGTATACTTTAAATCAGGTTAAAATCGGTTTGAGCCCGCATGATGATAAGCGGCATATAATGGAAAACTCAACAGACACGCTGCCATGGGGACATTATGCTATCGAGTAAAAGCATGTGTATTAGATATATGTTATTATTATTAACAGTGTAATTGTATTATTAGTATTATTAATGTACTTATAGTATTTATGTAAATTTATATTATTATTATTATTATTATTATTATTATTAGTATTATTAGTGTACTTATAGTATTTATGCAATTATTATTATTATTATTATTATTAATGTAAATATATATTATTTTTATTAGCATTATTAGTGTACTTATAGTATTTATGTAATTATTATTATTATTATTATTATTAAAGTAAATATATATATATATATATATTATTTTTATTCACAATAAATCAGTTTTATTAATCCACGAATTGTTTTCAGTTGAGAATCCGAGCCATTTCACATAGACCTTATCACCTTTTTTCTTTAAGACTTTTTCAACCAAATATGTATCCAGATACTTTGTTTTCTGCAGTTCCTGCTCGTAAAATGTTCCCTTTATTTCGGTTCCGGACAAATCTTCCAGCAGATAAGTTGCAGGATTGGTTATTCGTACTTCTCGAACTTTGAATATTTCAGTCGACCATGAGGGTGTGTACCCTTTCTCAAAGAGCGACTTATACTTGCTTATACGTACGAAATCTCCCTTCAAATATTTCCCTTTAGGTGCAATTTTAATATGGTTATAAGCCTTAATTGCGGTACGATCATTCACTGTTGCAGGCTTCATATTTATTGTACGATGCTTTTTGTTATTATAACTTTTAACTAATTGCTGAAGTATATTAATCCAACGGTAATTTCCATTCATGCTAAATTCTTTCCACATAGCGGTTTTTAGTGTTCTATTCCATCTCTCAACAATTGAAGCTTTCAGAGTACTGTATGTTGAATAATGCCTAATTCCATGTTTTTTCATCAAGTTTTGGAAAATACTGTTGTAAAATTCCTTTCCATTGTCAGTTTGCAGATTTTTAGGTGTTCTTCCAGATGTTAAAATGGTTTTCATCGCTTCAGTTACTTCTAGCCCTGTTTTCCTCTTCACAGGTAGAGCCCATGCAAATTTTGAAAACGTATCAATAACAGTTAGCAGATATCGGTATCCTTTATTGCTGGATGCATACTCGCACATTTCAACTAAATCCGCTTGCCATAAATCATCAAAACCCTTAATAATCACTCGTCTTCGGCGAAAGTTTTTTCGAGCCGGTTTATGCAACTCTTCAACAATACTACGCTTACTCATTTTTACCAGTAATTCTTTTAAATATATAATCTTCGATTTTAGCTATCTCTTCATACAAGTCTTGAATCTCGTGTTTCACTTTTTGGTCAACTTCATGCTTCCAGCTGTTTAAAATAGAATCTGCATAGGCTTTCGTTTTATTTGATACCTCGTCCTCCAAATTGCTATAATTTTCTTTCTTCCAGTTGTTTAAAATAGAATCTATGTAAGCTTTGTTTCTATTTGCTATCTCACCCTCCAGATCACTTTTCAGACTGTTTATAATTGAGTGTTTTGCAGCGCTTAAAACTGCGTCCACGTAGGCTTTATTTACAGCATTCTTATCATCAACTGGCGGTTGGAGATTTTTCATACGTTTTCCTTTTATGTTGTAGTGTCCATCTGCCGTTAAATCAAAACCATTGCCTGGGGGCCCGCGAAGCTGCCGTTTTCCAGCAAAGTAGCGGCCGAATTTATCTAAAGGCATTTCGGTCCGCTCCGTTAGACAGATGACAGCGTAATGAGGCTTGCATTTATAATATAATATCGGCTTCTCTCAGTTCCTCAATTATGGAGATTATCTCATTATTATGATTATTATTTCCAGCTTGTTTTGAAGCAACAAGTAATTTTAATCGTTCGACAAGCTCATTAGGATCATCCCAGTGAACGTAGTCAATATCGTTTGTACTATATTTCATTAGACCTTTGCCCGAATGTATGAGTTTGGATACAATTTTCGTATACTTTTTACTTCTAGTTCCGTTGACTCTTTCATTCGCATCATAATTCCGTTTGTGTGCATTAGTCTTAAGAACGATGTTGCGGTAAGCTTCTAAATCAGCTTGAGTATAATTTTTAGGCTCTTTCAGGAACAGTAATTCATACAATCCGGGTGTTTCACCGTATTCCATGTCGTTTACGGTTATTCTATTGTTCTTAAATTCAATCATCGAGTTGCCGATCTTCCAAAAATTTCCTGCATCTCGGTATACCACATACGTACTGTCTAAAGTAGAGCTGCGATCATAGTATTTTTGCATGTAACTGACAGCACCATCATTAAATTTAGACCAATCAAGTTTATCAAGTTTTATTGGTGTTTGAAAGGCAGCATCATCATCATCATCATGTTCATTATCATCATCATCATCATCATCATCATGTTCATTATCATCATGTTCATCATCATCATCATCATCATAATGTTCGTGTTCATCATGTTCACGTTCCTCATCATCATCATCATCATGTTCACCATGCTCACGTTTGCCTGGAAACTTTCGTTTACGCTTCAAAATCCAAGTTTTTCTCGCTCCGGTATTCTCTTTTTTAATATTTAATTTCGGTTGCAATTCTTTTAGAGTCTCAGTTATCGGTTTAAAAGTGTTTTGCAGTATATGTTCTTCAGATATGCGTCCCGTTTTTAAAGCATTATATTTGGCTCTTATAGATTTAGCTGCCTTAGCAATATCTCTTTTAGCCTGGTACTTCATGATTGCATGGAGGTATTATAAAGACTGATCGGTGATGTAAGTATCAAATTTATACCTGTACCGACCGTTGTTTCTAGAGCTTTCTTTATCAATGGCTAAGAAGCCATATTTATCACCCCAACACTTTGCACACATTCTTTGAAATTCTGGAAATGTTACATCGGAGTTAACATGATCGTTGTATATATGCCTCAAATTCATAGCATCTTGTTTAAATATGATGAGAAAATTGGCATTATCACGTATTAAATGTTTAGGAATCCTAGTATACGTTTGACATAGATAAAAGCTATCAACATGATGATGACGGCCCATACTGAAATATGCACGCACATTATCCTGCTTTTCACATGCAATATCATCGAAAATGAACACGGAATTAGGCTTGGCCTCAGAAGGTGCTAGCACTTCGCTATTATTTGAGAAGGTGTAAAATCCCAATCCAGATATCGCGAATAGTACTTGATGCAGATACTGATATTTTGGCTGATGTAGCGACTTAGAGTACAAGTACACATGTTCAAATGATAAACCATTCGGGTGTTCTAATAGGCTGAGCATAACATTTGTTTTTCCGCAATTAGAAGGACCCACAATAAGCCCTCTGATATTATTCGGCAAGAGAGGCCCATTACGTGGCGGGCCTTCAGGTTCAGTATCAGCGTTTCGAACAGGCAGCGATTGATGTTGTTTCACGAACTTCATTTTAACAACTGACGCGAAATACCTCATTCAGTTGTTATTCAACCCTCCAACATGATTGTTTATTCTTCACCTAGGATCATTCGCAAGAGAACCGTGAAAGGGAAAGGACTCGTTAATAAAATCATCAGTAGTCTACCCATAGAATTACATTTACCTGGATACTCATACTGTGGGCCTGGCACAAAATTAGACCAAAGGCTAAAACGGGGTGATCCAGGCATTAATGAGTTAGATAAAGCTTGTAAAGAGCACGATATCGCCTATAGAAATAATAACGAATTAAGTGAACGGCATAAAGCTGATGCAATTTTAGCTGAAAAGGCTAAGCAGCGCTACAAATCTACAGACGCGGGATTCGGAGAACGTTCAAACGCTTGGCTGGTATCTAAAGCTATGAAAGCTAAATTGAAATTTGGAATGGGAGTCAAAAAGAAGACACCCTGTCTTGGAACAGCTATTCGGAATGTTCGGAAAATTATAAAAGATGCGAAAGTAAAAAATTCTGCAGATGCTGTAAAACTAGGTTTGAAAGCTGTACGGCACGCTCTGAAAGGAAAGCAAAGGAAAGCAATTAAACCGCCGCGGGTTATACCAATACCAAAATCAGGAGGAGTGCTTCCATTAATACCAATCTTAGCAGGGCTCTCTGCTATAGGTAGCTTGGCGGGTGGAGCTGCAGGAATAACCAAAGCCGTGAACGATGTTAAAGAAGCGAGAAAGCAGTTGGCTGAATCTGAGAGACATAATAAAACTATGGAAGCCATAGCTTTAAGAGGAAACGGGCTATATTTAAAACCATACCGCAAGGGGATGGGACTTTACTTGAATCCCAATCCAAAAAACTAATGCTACCCAATAGACCCTTGAATGAATTGGATATATACAATCACGCGAAGAATTTACCATATTTTCGAGGCGTCTTCATGCGCGATAAGCTGCCGAAAAGACCTTGGAAAAAGGAATGCGGAATTGTGAACTTGGATTTATCTAAAGGACATGGTACACATTGGGTTGCATATTATAAAAATGCTAATGATATTGAATATTTTGATAGTTTTGGTAATTTAAGACCTCCTCAAGAGATTGTTAATTATTTAGGTGATAATATAGCATATAATTATGTAAAATATCAAAATTACAACACCGTAGTTTGCGGCCATTTATGTTTAAAATTCTTATATGCGCACAAAGTTGCGAATGTCAGGACATGGCCATAACTAATTTTAAGTTTATATATCGAATAAAAGAAATTAAACAAAGTTTTTCTTATTTTTGTATCTTATATATACATATCAACAGGGGCTTCCTCTTAGTTTTTCTACCAACAAGGACTTCCTCCTATTTTTCTATCATCACCAGGTTCATGTTCATGTTCACCATGTTCATGTTCATGTTCATGTTCATGTTCATGTTCATGTTCACCATGTTCGTGTTCATGTTCACCATGTTCATGTTCATGTTCATGTTCATGTTCACCATGTTCATGTTCATGTTCACCATGTTCATGTTCATGTTCATGTTCATGTTCATGTTCATGTTCACCATGTTCGTGTTCATGTTCACCATGTTCATGTTCACCATGTTCATGTTCATGTTCACCATGTTCATGTTCATGTTCACCATGTTCATGTTCATGTTCACCATGTTCATGTTCATGTTCACCATGTTCATGTTCATGTTCACCATGTTCATGTTCATGTTCACCATGTTCATGTTCATGTTCATGTTCATGTTCACCATGTTCATGTTCATGTTCACCATGTTCATGTTCATGTTCATGTTCACCATGTTCATGTTCATGTTCACCATGTTCATGTTCATGTTCACCATGTTCATGTTCATGTTCTCCATGTTCATGTTCATGTTCACCATGTTCATGTTCATGTTCACCATGTTCATGTTCATGTTCACCATGTTCATGTTCATGTTCACCATGTTCATGTTCATGTTCACCATGTTCATGTTCATGTTCACCATGTTCATGTTCATGTTCACCATGTTCATGTTCATGTTCACCATGTTCATGTTCATGTTCATGTTCATGTTCACCATGTTCATGTTCATGTTCACCATGTTCATGTTCATGTTCACCATGTTCATGTTCATGTTCACCATGTTCATGTTCATGTTCTCCATGTTCATGTTCATGTTCACCATGTTCATGTTCATGTTCACCATGTTCATGTTCATGTTCACCATGTTCATGTTCATGTTCACCATGTTCATGTTCATGTTCACCATGTTCATGTTCATGTTCACCATGTTCATGTTCATGTTCGCCATGTTCATGTTCATGTTCACCATGTTCATGTTCATGTTCACCATGTTCATGTTCATGTTCACCATGTTCATGTTCATGTTCATGTTCATGTTCACCATGTTCATGTTCATGTTCACCATGTTCATGTTCATGTTCATGTTCACCATGTTCATGTTCATGTTCACCATGTTCATGTTCATGTTCACCATGTTCATGTTCATGTTCTCCATGTTCATGTTCATGTTCACCATGTTCATGTTCATGTTCACCATGTTCATGTTCATGTTCACCATGTTCATGTTCATGTTCACCATGTTCATGTTCATGTTCACCATGTTCATGTTCATGTTCACCATGTTCATGTTCATGTTCGCCATGTTCATGTTCATGTTCACCATGTTCATGTTCATGTTCACCATGTTCATGTTCATGTTCACCATGTTCATGTTCATGTTCACCATGTTCATGTTCATGTTCACCATGTGTAAAAAACAGTATTTCTATGCTCAAAGGATTGAAGTTCGAGCAATTCTCTTATCGAAGTGAAATTATTTACCAACAACCGATGTAATATACTTCTGAAAACCTTATCTTCTTCTTCTTCATTCTTGTAAAAACACCGAAATTTGCTCAAGTAAATTTATTTATTTTTATTTTACATGTACTTATTACTAATAATTATTATTATAAAATGTAAAATTCTCCTGCGATGGTGCTGGCTCAGTTTTACATAGCCCAAACTCCAAAGCAACTGTTTTCCCTCGCGGACCTCTATTTACGATGAAGTACTTTCCACTGTTGATGTCCTGTAATGCAGCCTCGGACATGGTGTTGTATCGTATTGGCAGATATACTTGGTGATTGTCAAACAATTCTAGGCGAATTCGAGCTCCATATGTTGTATTTTGCCTTCTTGCAGCACATATTTTGTACTCCATCCCGATAGCCATATCAGCCAAATTTAGGTATGGTGTGAAGTCCAAATTCTTTAGTTCTGCGACGGTACTCATCATGAAACTTTGCACTTTACTGCTGGGTCTTTGAAATTAAACTGATGGAAATGTTCAGTGCTGCGTTCAATTTATACTCTAGCTGCAAAAGTGGTGGGGGTAACATGATGACTCACGGCAGACATGTTCAATCATGATTATGATGACTCATAACCACACTTCCCCTTCACGGCAGACATGTTCAATCATGATTATGATGACTCACTCCCCTCCAATATTGTGAAATAAAAGAAATTTTTTTAACATCCGTTTATTTTTTGGGAAAGAGTTCCATAATTCTCTGATACAATTTTACAAGTTTTGAAAGTTTTATAAAACAACAATAAATTGTGTGACATGAACAGGTATCGGGTCCTTCCTCTGCATTATCATCAGCCCAAATGCATGATGAGTAATGTTTTCCATGCGCAGATTCAATTATTTGTATGTTCCTGTATGGAGTCAACAGTTCGTAGTAGGATGTAATTTCTTCTCTGTGCTCCTCAATTAGCACTTCATTATGTAGTTGAAGAAAGGTGTGAAGATCGAAATTATTTATAAACTCCATTGCTCCGCGTCTGATGTTATACTGAGATCTTTTAAATGTTTGTATAATAGAAAGGCATTTTGCAATGCACAATTTCCTTTATGCGTTAAACACTTAATAGTATCTTTGTGTTGTTTTTTGAGTAAGCATAAAGCCGGGAAATCCATCAGGTCCTCAAAATTTTCACAATTTCCGAAGATGTCGGCTATCCATAAAGATTTTTCAGCTCCTTTAGCATAAATGGGCTTTCCTTGAAGCAGTGGTGTGAGCAGCATTTTCATTTCATCTAAATCAGTTAATCCTCCATTCCATGTCAATCCATGATAATTCTGATAAAGCCATTTTGCTTGAACTTTCAAGTTTTCAGGTAATTTGTTAAATTCATATGGCGGTTTTAAAATAAAATGTTGGAATTTGCTTCCATTATATAAAATTGCAACTTCTTTCGGGATAAATTCATTATGAGATCCTTTAAATCCTTGCACATCAATAATTACAGCATCCATTTTATCCAATTCTCCTTACTTCACCCGATAACGGCTTATACTCAAATATATTGTCGTGTAGAAGAAGGCAGAACGCTGATGTTTCAGCTGGTATGTTTTCCAATGTCTTGAATTCTAAACGTACATCCACAGGCCCCGACTTAATTGATTCGTTCTGATGTGAGCAATCTATTACAGCGACGGGAGCAATATCCTTGAACTGATCTCGTGAAAGTAAAGATTGCGAATGACGATGGTAATATGATTGTTGGAATTTTATGTACATTTCATAAAGTAGCGCAAACTGATTTTTATCAAAATTAAGGTTCAAGTCATCATACGGGAATGATTCGGAGTTTAGATGACCTTTTACATCGCAAAGCTTACAATGATCAAATTTGGATGCATCCTTAGTATGTTTGTTTTTTCTAGCAGTTTGCAACGCGAAAATTATGAAGCGAGGCTTTTCCAATTGCGATGCTGTTTTCACAGTCCAAGAATGTTGAGTAGTTAGCGGCAATATCGGGTATTCGTACATGTCCCAACTCCTAAAACTGATTTGTATTGATTGGTTTTTATCAGCTATTTGCAATAAGGAGACTTTGGCTTCATCAGCAACAGATACATGAGGAATTTTCCACTGCAGTTTATTTATTTGAATACTTATGCCAGCATCATCAGTAGTGTTGATTATAGCATTATTATCAGTTCTGCCTCGTCTTAAGATCAATTCATGTTTTGCATTTATAATTATTTTCCTAAAGTCTTCAGCGAAGCCCAATAGCATCTTTAGGGGGATGCACATGTTAAAGTATCCCCCCACACATACAATACTCGAATCTGGAGACCATCCGGAGTTGATGAGAAGCTTGCTTTCGTTATCATTAAGCGACACATAGTTTTTCAACGTTGTTGTGAATCCAGGCTGCCTATTACGATCTATTTCAACTCCGTTGAGCTCATATCGAATTTCATCGAAAAGGAATGCAAAGGCGTTATTGCTCAATTTCGCTGTAAGTGGGTCCTCTCCTTCTGTTTTGTTTATTATTCCATCAATGTATATGAAGCTTTCACTAGGTAGAATATATAGATCTTGATGTTGTACGGAAATCCTGATCTCATCATTGTTGTTGTATGATGTTAAAAACGGTGTGTAAGAATGGTATTCAATTTTCGTTACACTGTTATCATGTACAGCGTTCCTCGTTATATCCAAAATATTAGACATGTTTTATAGTAAATCCGAGTGACTTTAAGAATTCGATGTGGTGTTTCGACAATTTACGTGTTGACTGCTTGACGGCTGCAGGCTTAATGAGAACCCTTGCCTCATTATCATCATTGTACACTAGCATGTTTAAGATGCAATCTTATAGTAATATTTTCCGATCTAAAATTAACTATATCCCCGTCCTGATCGAGGAGCCTTAGAGTAACCGATGTTATACGTCGGGCTTTCACAGGTAAATAGATGACGTTTTTCGGAACCTCCACTATTTTATAGCCGGGCCCCACAGTTGGAGCAAATTCATGAAGCGTATGCACTTTAACATCGTTAATATAAGATCCGTCTATTATATTGCATTCAATACGTATCGCATTGACTTTAATGATGTTCACAGGCATATCTGAATCATGCATAATATTAGCTGGCAATACTCGCTTAGTAAAACCCAACAAAGGTCCAATAGAATGATCTTTATCGAAATTTACGGTAAACAAACTTTTTATTTCACATTTTAATGTATTATTATTCGCTTTTAATATAAGCGATGGTCCAAGTTCTTTACGGATATAATTTGAAATATCTTCGATTTCATATGAGCCTGTGGGTATTTCAATAACTTTATCACCATCATAATGAAACAAATTATTTCGCTCATCGATGTTTGGAATGGAATTATAGGTTTGAAAGTCAACTAAACCGCAGACATAGTCACCCTGTAGTTCCAAGGGTGGAAAATATTCAGCAGTTAGAGTAGATGTGTTCCCAACTAATGTAAGTGTTAACGCCATGATGGCTCCCAGTAAAATGATTTATTGAAAATTACAATCCTCCAGAATTGCGCCAGATTGTGAAATAGCTTTCGTCCAACGCCCACTCCCCTACAGAATTGCGCCGTATTGTGAAATAGCTTTCCTCCAGCACCTCTCCCCTCCAGCACCTCTCCCCGCCAGCATTGCGCCATATTGTGAAATAGCTTCCCTCCCCCCTCCAGCACCTCTCCCCTCCAGCATTGCGCCATATTGTGAAATATCGTTCATCTCGCTCTCGCCCCGACCAAAGCTCTATCCAAGACGCAAAAAAGATCCACCCAAGACGCAAAAAGCTCCACCCAAGACGCAAAAAAGATCCACCCAAGACACAAAAAGCTCCACCCAAGACGCAAACCAGGGCGCCCGCCCCGCGCGCCATCTGTGTGTGAGCCGGGAACTACACCCTGGACACAAACCCACACTTTTGGACCTGACTGTGAGTCAGAACCCTCATAGCTATACTACTGAAATCATAATACAGAGTGTTTGGAAACTAGGTGCAAAGCCTTAAGGGGGTAATAGCCGACGCCACTTAGATCATTTTGAACCAAACATGTTTTAGACGAAGTTTGTTTTTTCTATTTTTAATTGCATTATTATTTTTTTTTTAGTTAACCCAATTTCTGACAGTTAATTGCCAGCAGTGCCCTAGTTAAAATTTGTATGTTTTTTTTTATATTTCTGATGGCTTGCCTGATGCGTATTCATTCAAATAAACCAAGTTCCAAGCATTAAAAAAATACTAGACAGTTTCAAATTAAAAAAAAATGTGTAGTTTATGGCATTTAAAAAAATAAACAAATAAAAAATAAAATAGCCTTAATTGTTCAAACCTTTTTAAAAACGTCTTCATTTCATTGGCTATTCACCCCGTAATTTATTTTGAAATATCTCTATGGTATCATACCTACCGAAAATTGGGTCCAAAAAGTCCTAAGCCTAAAAAATTGTCATTTAAACGTACAGTGACCCCGAATACCCATTTCTTTAGCCGAAACCCTTAATGAGGTTAGAATGGAACGAAATTGCCAACCATTACAAACTCTGACAAAGAAAACCGCATAAAATATAGCTTTAGTACCTACTAAAATTTACTTAAATTTTTTGAATTCTGAAAAATTAAGGTCGCCATATTGAACTCGCCATGTTTAATCAGTATCTACGAAATTTTAGTCGAATATGAAATAGTCTATATATGTTAACGGGGAACATGAAATACTATCAACCAAAAAATGAAAAAAATCAAAGCACGCGTTTTGGGTTGATGATTGATGGAGCAACAAACAAAAAATCAAACGATCTTATATACGATACCTATTACATATATAGAGAGAGAGATTATTTTACAAATAAATTAATTATAAGCAATTTTTTTTTACGTTTGCTGTATAAAAATGTTGAAAATCTTTGAATAGTTTGTTGGCCTGTTGGGCAGCACGAAATCATTTAGCAACGATGGTCTCTTCGTCCTTGAAGTGAATTCAGAATGGTTCATTTGTTTTACAAATCAACGCACCACAGTGACAATTCCATGACATTAATTAACAAAGATTGATGATATCGTATTGCAGAAATTACTCCAAGGCTCTGTGGCCATATTACAGAAAATCCTTGACCGATGAGAAACATCTGAAATTCGTTTAATGTCATGTAGGAAAAACTTAGCAACAAAACTTGTGCCAAATCAACCTAATTTGTTACATACGTTTAGTGAATCAACTTTTGTCCAGTGCCGCCATTTTGCTCTTCATAGAATTTTGCGTCTTTTGAGTCAGAAATTTTTGTCAACTCAAAAAAATATACGTAGTAATATATTCCTTCCTTTCATTACTGTAACGCAAGAAAAGTTGAATGGTTGTCTTAATTGCAATATGCTTTTAGTGATATCAGCTACGAATTCGGTATAGTACAGGAACATCCTTAGATAAAAAAAAAACATTGTCCGCTAGTTACTTTTATCTCGATTCAAAGATATGAGTATCCGAGTTTGTTTCGTATTAAATCAATGCAAAAGTTGTTCCTCAAACAATTTATAAAATACATACGTCGACGAAGAACGTTCTGAAAGTGGATTTGAAACGCTTTCTACTATATACATACATACATTTTATAAACTAAATTTCGTTACAAGGAAAGCACAGCATCCTCAGCACAGCATTAACCTCGAAGAATTTTGAGCGTGGGGAGAGTACACCAAGACAGAAAGGCAATTTTCAAAGTACTTTGTACTTGAAAATTTATTTTAGTACAGTATAAAGTTTATAGCAATAAAAGTTAATGCTCACGATTTTCATCCTTGTTCATTTTCTCGAAGTGCATTAGTTTGAAAAGCATCCAATAATCTATCTGGAATGTAGACTTAATAATAAATTATATTAGTAAGAAATTGAAAGAAAAATCGGAAGAATAATAAAATTGTCAAAATTATTTATCACAACTTAGTTTTTTTGAAAGTATGTCAAAGGATATTATATCCTTGAATAATGGCAAATGAGATAAATAATTTTCGAGAACATTTTCCAAATACTTGTAATTAATTTCGAAAAGGAGTTCAGAAAACACTATACAAAGTGAAAAGGAACCACAGGGAAATAAGTCCTTAAATTTTACCTTGAATGATGATAATCAATATTTTATTAATTTCCTTTCAAACGTGACATTTTCGATTTTGATTCATCAAAGTACACCGAAAACTCTTAGAATTATTAGCATTTTGGGAAAATCGAGAACAGATTCTTTCAAATTCGAAAAGGACGAAGTGACTACAAATTCCAACTGATAAAAGCACATTAATTCTCATCAAAGTGTTTTGGGATAACATCAAAATAATATGGAAGTTATTTACGATTCATTAACGGAGATTGATCAAAAGCCGTTCACTTTCTACAACCTTGTTTCTAAGAAAAGACTACTTACCTTCACTATAATTAAAATTAACGTCAACTTGACAGGTTAAAATTCAATGAGGCCAGGGTCTGTCGTTGCTCGTGGCTACTGAGCCTGTATACCATGCACATGTAATATATTTAACTCAAGGACCCGAAGCGATTCAGAGATATTCGAAATTCTCGATGGTGCTAGAAATATTGATCTACTTTTATGAATATTTATATGGGTACAGAGATTCCATTGAAATCACAGAGCCATGAACCCCAAACTAACGTCGGAACTGGCTATCAATGTATCTCTGGATAGAAATAAAGGCTGATGTTCCTTCCATCGGGATAATACCACCAAAGTAGCAGGGGTCCAACAACCATCCCTCCTGGATTTAATTACAGCAGCTCTCGTACACGCTTACCGGGAGATTAATGTAAGCACCTGTTAACACTACTAGTGCAAAACAAACAGCCCCTGCTACCCCGAATATTGTGGGCTAAGAGAAACAGGTCAAAAAAAAAATAAAGAAAGGAGTCGGCCACTTTAATTATGTGCAATTTAAAAATTGTAAAGGAAAGAAACCTTCGTGATCACCATTATTCATACCGCTGGAAATACCTTCAGGAAACTTCAAGTCCCTGCACTCAACGAATGAAACTTGTGCTGTTAATAAGCTTTGTAATACATATAATAGTAGTGCTACAAACAGCACGAAGGATACCGCAAATACCATGTAATCTCAACCAAGGAACTTAACTACTTAATCTTATAAAAAACAAAATTAAGAGGACTTTAGAAAATTGTTTTAACACAGGTACGTAAGTACTAAGTAGGTAAGTAAAATTGAGTTTAATCGCGGTTTGGGAACATTTATTAAGTTTGCAGATGTCTGCAAAGATCAAAACGATGAAAACTTGTATCAAAAATTAACTTTCCAGTCGCTGCAAGACTTTCAATTATCTTTTGTAACACGTGTTTAATGTGCTGAAATCTCTGATGTGAAATGATGTTTAAAAAAGGACATTCTAAATGTTAAAGCTTAAACCAAAAATAAATTTCACCTACACACACGTCCTTAAAAATTTAAGGATGTTCCTTGTAGAATTTTTTGTGAATGTCACGAGATCATTTCCGCTTGAAAAGGTCAAATTAAATTCTCCTCTGGCATGACATATTCCAGTGGAAGCATCTAATCCCTGAATCGTGTACAAAGTTCAGTGGAATCAGCTCAGTCGGATATCCTTAAAAGGATAAACACCGAGTATTTACTTATCCTAATACTTTCTGTTTTATTATCTAATATATACATAGTTCTGCTGCAACAACTTTTTAATGTTGAAACCGTATCCTTAGGTATCCATTTAACACTGTAGTTCTTGGAAATAGTTAAACAAGTTACACTGTCCTTGGACGCCGGAAAATATTTAGTGTATATCCATTATCCATTCAGTATAATTTGTGTGTAGCTACTCAATTTGTGCTTTGTGCAGCTTTTATTATTTTATCTACACCACATAAAATAACTATCTGGGTTACCCGGTTTCACCCGGGGGTGCGATGAAAATCACAGTATAATGTAATCGATATGATCCATGTATTGATTTAAAAAACATCGATATATTACAAACCCTACCAACGGAATTTTGGGAACCTCTGAACAAATTTGGAAAATTCTTCCACTATTATTTGTAACAAATTGTGAAATTAAAATGTCCAATGTGCGTAATTCAGTAAAATTCCTTGGATTTAAGGAAAACTCGGTTACCATAATATATTCTGTCCGCCATTTTAAATTTGTAAAGTTTAAAAGTAGACTTGAAATCAGTAGCCTTAAAATACCATTACAACATTAGTTGAATTTGTAAAATTGTCGCCATATTCGATCCGCCATCTTAAATTAAGAAATATTTATAGAAAATTTGAAATTAGTACCGAATTTATTTTATATTAATTTACATCAACTTTCTCACTCACAAAACATCTATCGACAACTTATTGAGGCCGGTATTTCGAACTTTCTAATTTGAATAGCTGATTCGAAATGAAGGACTGCAAAATATCTTTAGTAGGTATTAAATTTCTCCTGAATTCGTTTAATTTTGAAAAATTACGATCGTCATATTGGATCCGCCATTTTGCATTTGAAAATTTCGAAATTGGATTCGGAGTCAGCATCTACGAAAACCTCCAGCCAGATACAAATTTTCAGGGCAATTCGTTGCTGTTTGCCATCTCCTTTATATATACGAAATCAGAATCAATTTAATACGACATATATTGAAATTATTTAATCAAAATCTACAACACAATTAATATCCTAACCATATCCAATAATTACAACACAGTTATTACCACCAATTTTGTAACAAATGTGTTTCGTTAATTGCTTGGCTGTAATTATCTGGAAATTATCTCAGAAAAGGATTAGAAATCGATCAAATTATTGTTCTAATTACAAGTCGATTGTTGCTAAATTCCTGGTACCATATGAGCAAATTAAGTCATTTGCTACTAATTGCAATCGGCTAAAGTTTATCATTTGCAAACCTAAAACAAGTAAACTTTGAAAATTTTGCAACATTTGGTGAGGCCTGAAACTCGATTCCATGGCATATGTGCGATTTTCTAATATCCGCGTTAGTCCTAAATATTCCATTTTAATCATGCAATCACTGTTAACTTCAAACTGAAATTCAAACCGGTGTCGAAACCATAAAGGGTTGTAGACCACTAGCTAATTTCGGTTCCAGCATAATGCACTGCTCCTATAGCTCCTGTGGGGTGTTAAATAACGTGAAAGTTTGATACAGAAAATTTACCCTTAACTGGTGGAATTAAACATCATGTTTCTTTATGCTGAACAATTTTCAATGTGAACTGCACACGTGATGTTAGAATATTAAATTATTTCCCGAACTTCATTCAGCATGTTTTACCATGAAAGTATTATAATCAAACAATTAGATCACAGTAGGGCGATTGTATTTATTGTAGTTCATTTTATCAAAACAATAGCATCAGTTAGCAGTAATTGTGCAATTGTTTTACAGATTTCGCATATGCGTTTAAATTCACGTTTTCAATCAAAATACACAACATAATGTGAATCGAAAACAACACCGAAATAATTCACTTCGCATATTTATTCCACAAATCGAAATTTCCCATTCGTATAATTATATTAAAAAATTAAATTGGAAGCTTGTAAATTTATAAAACGTTCTGGTTTTGGTATAGTTCGATCATTCATCTGCATTGATAATTAGTGATAAAAGCGATCAATTGAAGGGATTAATTAAACTTTTTGCCTAACTATTACCGATTGCAATTCATGCTAATTAGACTTGTGCTCCTTACTTGTGTATGCCCATTTTTATTTATCGTCCATTTGATCTACAATATGAGAGCATGAGCCATGAATGGACCTTGTAATTTTATATTAAAATGGCGAACAGATTGATGTGTGGTTGGTAATTAACGTTCTCCAATAAATCGCTATACAAAAAGGGGTTCATTTGCTTCCACATACAGGTTAACGTTATCGACACCCCATGGAAGCATGGACAAGAACTCAATTGATTTATATATAGCATAGAGAAGTTGGATGTAGTAAATTGAGTAGTTTTTGTGGATGCTGCTTTATAATATTAATGCATCCTGCCAGAGAATTCCGGTCATTTAATAATTGATTATCCGTTGAGCTAGAAAATATGATGTTGAATATGTGGGACAGTTTGTGTGTCATTTTTATACAATCATCGTTTTTATTATTATCTCCTTGCAAAATCTTTAATAAGGTTGTAGAAAAAAATAGTCCTGATATCAGACATGATTTATGGATTTTTTTCCATCGACACAGCATTTTTATTTTGAACATAATAATTTTGCTTTAGTATATGAAAATAGGATGCTTGTTCGAAAGCCGTTATTAAAAGGATTTTGTACAAAAAAAAAATTCAAAACATTCAACATAAAATATGTAATCCCGACAGACTGCTTAACATGATAATATTTCTGTTGCTTATGAGAGAACTTAAAGGAGAATTTATCATTACACTTATTGAAATTAAAATTATTTTTAACATTTAATCGGGCTGCGTTCAACTCTTGTATCCTTGAGGATTTATTCCGGTACATTTGATGAGATATCGCAAGTTAATGTGGCTGCAACTACTGGAAAAGTTCCCCGTCTGCTTTTATGTAATTTACACATGAATGATTTGAAGGCTCATTACTCCTAGATCTCTGCGGCATTATGGTGCAGGGACGTTCTATTCAGATGTGCCTAGGCAAAGAGCAAAAAAAAAAAAAAATAGAATAAAAGAAAAGATGAAAATACATGTAGGGATATTCACTAGAGAAATTGCTCACGCTCGATGGTTCCCCAGAGCCGAGCACTGAGAAATATTTCACTTCCTGTTGCATTCTGAGGCATAATATCCTCGCCATTTTTAACCCGACACTTTTGCACGGTTGAAATATGCCTGAAACTGCATCCTTACTCCATCCGTCATTTCTGGGGCAGAGGTTCACGCGTAAACGGCATCATCCATAATTCAAAAGGCGCCAAGTAAAGATACTCTCATCTCTCCCGTTTGTGCTTCGTTGGGGGTTGAATGGAGGGAGACGACCGCGACGAGACGTCTTCTTTACTAGCTCATGAATTTATTTCGTTTAATATATGATTCGTAATTTGCAGTGATGTCCTGCGGCGGTAAAATCCTTATTCAGTATCTATGGTGTTCTTATTAAGCAGTGAGCACATCACAAAAGTTGCCAGCGGCGATAACAGAAACTTTCATGCCTCGAGTAAATTTCGTGATTTGTAACCACATTAGAATCAAACATACGCCTTTGAGATGCTGCAATATCCTTACGATTGCACTGTTCAGTATTCACGTAAGCGAAGCCATCTTCAGGGGGTCCTTTATGGAGCACACCGCTTCTAGCCGACGATTGTTGTTTAACCCGAATTCGTGCACAACCGGAATGGGATCCTCCCTTTAGCCGGTGGGAAATCAACAGTCCCCAACTGAAATGGAGGGAAATGTGCTAAAGCGAAAATTTTTCAATGGTTTTTATGCGACAGTCAGGAAAAGTAGCTATAGAGCGCCCCTTTTCCCACATGCAAATTTTATTTTTCCTCCAACGATAATCCCACCAAACCAACAGCGGCTCACGAATGGATCGTGAACAAGTGGTTATGCGCGTCCTTGCCTTCGAACCTCCCTTCCACAGAAATCCGAAGGGATGCTCTCGCATCGGATGCGATGCTACATCTTAATAATATTATTTGACTTTTATGCGCTCGCACTTCTGTGTCCTGTACGTGCTTGATTTATCCAACCAATTTGAGTTTAGCTGAGTGTTCAAGTGAAACGGTTTTTATTGCACCTTCAATTTCGCTGAGTTTGTCGTTTTTGTAGGCGAAAGGATTTTTATAAGAAGTATCAAATAAAATTTATTGTGTATTAAACGAAAACAAAATACTATGTAATATGTATTATGTATGACTACAGGTATACCTTATTGCTCCTATCGAAGTTGCTGATTGATTTATGATTATTTATTTTTTTGTTATATAAATAATATTTTAATTTGAGGAAAATGTCGACATTTCGAACTTTTCTTAGTTCTTGTTCAAGGCCTGATTTCAGAAATATATTTTAAAGAAATTTTGAACATCTACAACATTGTAGAACCAAAAATTCATAGAATTCACATATGAATATTGGCGTCATTGATCCTTTATTTATAAAGAAAGAATTTGTGTGAATCTTAAAAGCATTGAATAATGAATATACTAATGTCAGTGATATTTTCACAAATTCAGTACGAAAATTATATTTTCCGCTGACACAATTGGAAGGATTAATGAATAAATAAAAGGCTAATCAAAGCATATCATATGAAGGATGCGGCATACATCAACAATATTCCAAATAGAAATAAAAATAATATTAAAAGTCTAGGTATAATTTTATAATCAATTTTTAATTCTTTAAATTATTTATACATAATATAGGTACAAAATATATTATTTTTTTAAAATTATAGGCCTTGAAGATGAACTAAAAAAAATTTCGAAACGTTGGTATTTTAAACAAATTAAAATGTTATTTAAATAACTATGGTTTTTTGATGTTGTGCAATTCCAATTTCTTAATTTATTTTAAGCATTGTAAAAATTAACGTTATAATTAACTGTAAAATTCAACTTTACCCTTGCAAAGTTCCTGCTTTACGTGATATTTTTCACGACTTTGTCCGCATTAATATGAAAGTAATTATTTTTTTTTTCTACACCTGTGACAGAATTTCACAAAATGAATTTCCGTCATTCGTTGGTGTTCGGGGAAAATTTTCAACGAGTAAAAGGCACCAGTAATGGGAAAACTTCGAATAATTTCTTCAATAGTTTTAAAGAGGTTTTTCTGGCTATTCGCGGTGATACGTGACGAGGTTTCGACTCGGAAAACTTTAATACACCGAAAACATGTTTGGACCAGGATCGCTCAGGCGGAAACGTGCCTTGTATACCTGGAAGGACATTTTTCCGTTAATTAATGGTCGAATACTTTGTGAAAACTAATTATAAAGCAATGAGCCTGGCGTGAATTTACATCTTCAAGGATCTAGGTTAATTGATACCTGAGAGTGGAGTAGCAGGAAATTCAGTTTGACTAATTCTATAGTATTTGCACAACTGTATACGATATCGTGCATTTTGAATTCGGGGATGGTATCCTGCAGATGCGATCGCACCTAAGTATATATCGTTAATGTCACACACGGCAACTGTAAGCGCCTAATTAACTGAAACGAGCCGCAATAATGTGCAGATTTAATTGTTTTCCGGTAATAGTTCCGAACTCTATACATATAGCTGCTTATTATTTAGCAACTTTGAGCATGTCATTCAGTTAATTGCAATGTTATTAACTTAAGAATTTATTATATATACAATGGATTTCAAGAGAAAGTTTGTTATCGCCCTATAAAATATTAAAATTCCAAATGACAAACTTTTATTTATTTTTATATGTATAGGAAAAAAGTTAACAACTTCAAAATATTTTATGATTTATCTTCAGAAAACTACTCTAGTTCGGCTATTAGCAAAGTATATTCCGAAATGCTAAACAACTCCTGGGGGAAAAATTTGTCTTTATGAAAAATTCAGTGAAGGACACATTTTCGTAATGGTACTCTGCGTAATTGAAAAGCTCATTGTAAACTACTTGAAAGGGTTTATTTGACATTGTCCTAAAAATGGCAGACGTATTGTTAGGTGGAAATGAATTAAAGATTTTGCATTAGCATTTGAAAAATCATTTTAATTTTCAAGTGAAAGTATTACTTCAATTTGCTTTAATGTCACAAATGACCGAAACCATTAAAGTTGTTTAAAATTTCTTTGTATAGAGTTCGAGCATCTTTGATCTGTTTATTTATACTTAGTAAGAAATCAGAGGAATTTCCAAAATAAACGATGATTCAAAAATAATTACCCCAGGTAGAATTTGATAGAAACTTTGTCATCATTACCATGCGACGCAGACATTTCCTCTGTTTAATTGCTTGTTTCAAGTAGACCAATGAAGAAACCTTTTGACTGAAACCTCAGATGAATTAACTAACAAGGTTTCAACTAACTAAAGCCCAAATCCATTGAGGGTTTTTTTGTCTATCGTTTTTGTGGGATAAGAAAATTACGTAATCCAAATACAATTTAAAAGTCAAATTTCACTTTTACTGATAATTGTGAAACAATTCTACAGATTTTAGGGCTCATTTTAAATCGAATTATCGATGCAACAGAAGTCGAGGGATGAATTTATAATTGTTCAACAGACAACATGAACCGGAAGAGTTTGGCTTTGCGTTATTTCGGGTTAAATATTCCATTTTCTCTGTATTTTTTTTTAGATCGAAATTAATGAATCGTTAAACAATTCTACTACGAAGTTAATTTAGAAAGAAATTCATTATCTGAACAGAATTTAACAATCGTAGTTAAGTCGCTTCTTCTTGCTATAAATATATTTCCAAATTATTTATTCCTCTGACCACAGCATAATTTACCTGATTGGATGCCTCAAAATTAGTTGTTTTACTTAAGGACTTTTCTCTTTTTCACCCTCTAATACTTTTCACCCATAATACTTTTTGTTTTTCTTAATGACAAACTTCTAATAATGCATCGTTACTTCTAATTAGAGTTAATTTTCACTGTTTTTGACTTTCTCATTTTTCTGACTTTCTTCCCTTGGCACACGGATACCCCCGCCCATATGTACTTGATGGCAGTTTACTAAAAAGTGTTTCTTACTCCTCCGCTCTCGCGTTCTATTTTCTAACTAATCCTGGTTCTGCGATTAATCGCCTAGTGTCGCTTATGTTTTAAAATGCTGACATTTTGTTGTTTTAAAATTATTGACTACACAATGAACATTCAATGTGTACTATTTGCTGTTTACACGTGGGATTCGATAAAACTAAATGTAATCTGAAGTTCATGTATAAAGCATAAATAACGATAACTCATTGATTTCGCATTCTAGCAAATAGGGGAATATTATCATACTGTTCCAAGCATCTGAATGTTCAGGTTGGTTGAAGTGCAGCAACAGATTCCAGCTCAGTTTAATCCGTTAGATAATCGAAATTTCAATCACCAAAGCGGTCTCTTTAGCTGGACCGGAACGTCGGCCTGAGCTGAACATGTTCATCTCATCATTGCAGTGTTCTATTCGTTTTTCAGAAAAACCGTAGTAGGTACTTTCCCTTAGTTAACTATTACCTTCAATTAAAAACATCATCGACAATAACAATCGCGTGAAAACTCCACCAATAGAAATGTGCTTTACAACAGCAATAGCAAAAAAGTAGAGTGATCGATCTTCCTGCGCCCGACCCATCATATTTCATTCCATTGGCATATACTGCATATGATAGTGTGCAAAAAGGTGTGCTCGGAGGTTCTGTTCCATCATGGAATAGATATTGATTGATTGAGCGTATGAACGGTATATTTGAGTGCTTGCAACCGCCAATATGTGTGAAATTGCAATGCTGCGAATGAACACGCTCTCGTGCAATTCCAATCAAGTGCTCTATTTATGTTTCTCTATTGAGTGCATATCCTGTGCTAATACAAAACATGTGCAGTTGGTATATTGCCATTGTTGAAATGCATGATTTTCTAACAGCTTGGAAAAATGAATTATCTGTGAAAATACGAAGTGGCCTCCATTATGAATGATATTAATTCGCAAAATCAGTAAATTGTTAAGCAATGCTTCATAACTTATTACAATTACGCATAATATGAATTTAATTTCCAATTTTAAATTATTTCAGAGCATTGAGATATTTCAGATGTTACAATTAATTTCTAAAATCCATCTGAAGTTTAATCGGCATAAACAATTGGATAATCCTTGAGTAAAGTCGTTGTTTCGATGCCAATACGATTTTCACTAGTAATAATCCAATCGGCTTAAATATATTCCACGAAAATCCTCTTAAGCATTCTTTTATCCTGTAATGGCAAGATATAATCATAGGAACAAAGCAAATACCCCGTTCCAAGTTGTAATGGAACACTGAACCAAAAATACATTTTGGGAGACACCGGAAGTCCATAAAACCAACAGAACAAAGTGGGCAAACATTGTCTCGCATAAATCATAAACGTTATGTATTGGATGGGCTATGAAGAATTTTCCTCCTTTTCGAATAACCTTCCACCGATGCAACAGTCTTTAACGACTTTCATTTCAAGATGAAATGTGATCCTGTTGTATGTGGAGGACGTAGAATCCATCATAAAGAAAAAGTGAAACGTAAATGAAAGCAGAACTGGAGGCGAAAAGAGGTCTATACGAACATGAAAGGAAATAAAAGTTTCCCATCGTAAATTCGTCCTCTTATTGAGTTTCAGGTACAAGAGACACAGTGAACGATTTAATATCCGCTTTATGAGCACCCAAATCAGCTCATTTCAGATACGATCCCCCAGAGAGCATTGGGGTTCCCCGGTTTCTTGCAGGATTATTTACGGTTCGGGAACGACTTGAAACAGGCCGGAGCGAAAAGGTAACAGACATTTTATGCCGGAAATATGTTTCGTGGAATATCAAAACATGAACGGATGTTGGGATTGGGAATGGCGTGCCGTCGTGGGGTCCTGTCCCCAGCAATCTCAGACATGGTGGAATAAATATTTCCCAAGGTGTCCTTGTGGGGCACAGTGCATAAAATGTTAAACAATAAATACTTGAAGAACTATGCTTAATCAGCTAAAATTTCCAATGACCGCCGCGGTTTAATTGTGCTTTTAATTTAGAAATCTTCATTATATCCTTCTTCCCTGCGGATTTTATTTAATACTTCAAGATAAAAGGGAAATTGGTATCTGAATCCAGATAGTACACAAAAATAAGGATATGTTTCTGTTCACCCAGGCCAAAGTCTTTAAGATCCTCTGCCATTCAATCACGGACAAAGAATACCACTTCCTTTATTCGATGCTTTCAATTCGATGAGCTATTATCTCTTTTTATTAGCGCATCGATTTTTTTCATCCTCATCCACTCAAATAAAAAATAATCGCCCGGGTATCATCCTGCTTCCTGTTTGAATCGTAACTGAATTCACATTGAAACCACTCAACATTTCTACTTTAAATCGTTACTCATTTCAGTTTTAGAAATTAGCTCTCAAAAAAAAAAAAAAAAAATTGAAAACGAAAAAAAACAGCATAGAGGAAAATGGGGGAACACTTTTTCATAATAATATGAACATCAAAAATTTAAAATTGCATGAAGTTTTTGTGTCTGATTCGTTCATGAAATGTTGCAGTTCAAGTAAAACGGAGAATGAAATTTAAATAAAATTTTTGGTAAATAAAGTTTTTGACAGAATTTGAATGTGATTTTTAGTGAGTCATAGTTGCGGAAGGATTTCTGGGTATTATAAAAATTTTAATTGGGACAGATTAATTATTTCTGAATTGCTCGCATACGGGATTCGATTTGAGTTGAGGAATTTTTGGAAATTTTATAACGTAGGTAACTCACTTACAATGTCATTAGTTTTACTAATTAATTATTTATTCTAGGATATATTTTCACTTAAAAATGTTTTTGTAATTTCCGTTTATAACGGATACTGCTCAGAAGGATACAGTTCAAAAATGAATGTGAATGTAAAACATTTGCGATCACTTGCAGATATTGCATTCAATTTCCTTTTTCGAAGTAATAAAAAAACAATTATTGTATACTTTCGTCCAAATGTTGGAAAAAAAAAATTCCGATTTTGTTTAAAATGGATTCAGTGGCACTAGCGAAAATGATTTCTCACGATTAAATGGTTAAAAACTGATAAATGTGTTTTAAATGAAGCCTACTTTTTCTCTCATCCTTTTAACAAAACAAATTGGGCGTGTGTAAACTACCAATAACCAAACAAATATCCCTAAAATATAGTATCTATATTTAAAAAAAAAGGAAAGGAATCATTTTGCCATCATCCATATGGAAATTTTTGGAATTGCGGAAATCACATTGCAACTGCAACAGACTGCCTTTCACTATTATTTCACAATTTCCTATGTAGTAAAAATTTATGTTATTATAAAACGATGATAAAAAATAAATAAAAGAACAGAAACATATTTTGAAAAGTTCGGGGTTCTGTAAATGTATTTCAGGTGTTTGCATGCGTCATTAGCAATGCACAAGTCCCCCGCGAAAGTACAAGCGCAAATAATTTCAATTTCAAATCCATCCTGCAAAATGTAAACAATGTTCTGCATGCGGGCGTCTATTACCATTTTTGAGTGTAGCTCGTCAGTTCATCTCCATCAAGGATTTGATGCATAATTAACAAAATATCAAGTGCGGAACCCGGAGCGAACTGCAAGAATCCCAGTGCGTGATTCCGTGAATTTTCAGTGTCGCATAAAAGTATGCGACGCTCGCAATTCGTCGTACCGAGCAAAACCACAGTGCCCGGTTAACTGGGAAATGTCCTTTCGCCAAACGACAACTGTGTCAGAACAGTCTGCAAACCTTTTGACTGATCCTGCGCGTATTTCAGTCACCTCAAGAGAGTTTACAGAATGCTTTATCCGGAATTCAAGAGAAGTTAAATTGCTGAATTCATTGCCCCTGCAAGGTGTTGATCCCTGCAGTCTCTTCGGTCACAAAAATATGAAGAGTACTAAATATAGGATTATAAAAATTACTGTTATCCAGTCCAACGTCATTATCTTCGCATTTTCATTTCAATTTGCGCTAAAAAAACGGTCTGTTACATTCCCCTACCTGAATACAGGGATCGCAAGATTAATGAGATTCGCACCAAGGACTTTGCACAAGTAACTAAAAGGGTAATAAGTTTTATCTTATGCGATATTAAACCAACCTTTGTTTCCTTTTAAGGAAATATTAACATTGCAAACGCAGACGAAATTGTAGCCCGAAGGAGCACACCAATAGGATATATAGTTATAATAAAAAACATTGTAGTTAAAATGTGTTTATTGGTTTATTAAACATTGTAGTCGTTTTCTTTCTCGAATGAACTACTAACTCCGACTGACTAACAATCCGATCAATCCGATGCGAATTGTTGTCAGACTGTACCAGTCATCCCGTTATGAATACAGTTTGTTAGCAATGTGTAGTTGGTTACGCAAGATGACTGTGCCGATCCTCAATATGTGACAATATGTGACACCTCCCATCCTTAAGTATTTGCAGTCCCTGCAAATGAATGTTCTTCTTGGCGGGAAAATTGCATTTACGTTTTTACATAGATTCCATTTTTGCTTTATAGTTATTCTTACTTAATCCAAAATTAAATGGTACAAAAACAAGTATTTGTGTTAAACGGCTAATTGTAAAAATTTACATTAGTGACTTAAATTAATTTAATGGAACCTATGCCAGTTAATTAATAAAAACACTGGCAACTTATAAAGCTACTAGATACATTTTTTTTTGTTTCAATTCTTTTAGGGTATTTGTATTTTATTCCTAATTTTCACAAATACTCTGATCTAACTAAAATTATTATTATTTTTCATTTAAAATGCCTGATTGCTTAATTATTATAAGAATTTTAATTTTCTTGTTAAGACCCCTTCGTTATTATTATAAACATTGCACTTTCTTCTTACTTTACACGTGATATTTCGTAAAGATGGATTGATCTCTTCTGTTATTTCAGATATGTATACTTCATTACTGATAAGGACGTGATAATTCAGTACATACAATTTGCAAAAGACAAAATGATGTCTGTATTTTTCCTTTTTTTTTTTTTTTTTTTGTTGTTGCCTGTTACGAGCTGTTATATTTACGTACAACTGTAAGACATACTTTGCCACTTTTTTCGACTAATGCCATTGTTTTTATACAAGAAGCTTATATTAAAAAGGTTTGATGTGCAATTGCTCTTGTTTTCATGAATTTCTATATCTTTATTGCCATTAACTACATTTGTTTTAATAAATATGACAGTATTATTTGTTATTATTGTGATAAATGTTCAAAATATTAACTTTTATATTTGTATTTTCGTTTTAATTGGTTTTTAACGTATTTAGTGTTACGCTTGTTACTAGTGTCCACAATGTATTTGCCAACTTTCTTAAAATGATTTAATTTTTTGTATTTAGGTTTATTTTTAGAGATTTCTCTATTTCGAACTATGTTTTCATTTAGTTGGAAATTAGTTTGTCGCTTTTTATTTAATTTATTTACCCTCTCAATTTTTTGGATTTTGTAATTTTCGGATAGCGTTTTAATCTCATTTTTATCAAAATTCTTTGTAATAAAATCAATCGGCCGTAATTTAGTAGTAGAATGTATAGTACTGTTATAGATAGTAATTATTTCGTGAAGTTTCTCCTCAAGATCTTTCTTTTCGTTTGATTTATCAACTTCCATTATTCTTAAATGTTCATTTAGTGTGCCATGAAGTCGTTCTATATCCGAGTTTCCAGTTTTATTGTAGGCTGTTGTTACATGAAAATGTATCTGATTTTCTTCTAAATATAATCTCACCGCATTGTGCAATATGCAGCTGTCGTTATCATATATTAGTTTGTTCATTTTACCTAAGAACTTAATCCTTTCCTTTAATGCCTTCAGGATAGACACCCATGTCCTGTCATTTAGCTTGTGTAGTGTAGAATATTTACTAAACTTGTCAATTGTAGTTAAATACATAACATTTCTGTATGGAAACCAAATGTCGAAGTGTACTATGTCATTAAATTTTGTTGCAGTTTCGCTGATTTCGAACGGAATTTTAATCGGTTGGCGATCGTACTTTGCTAATTGGCAAACTTCGCAATTGTTTATAAATTTTGTTATTATTTTTAACATATCTGGATAAAAATATTGGGTCTTCAGTTCAGAGAATACTTCGTTTATTCCGCGATGATTAGTTTTCAAGTGCTGTTCCCTTATAATATTAATTATTTCATTCCGGTCAGTTATATCTACCAATTTAACATTGGATTTGCGCAATTTTAAATTCGTATTATTAGAAAAATATTTTTCGTAAAGATTCTGAAATTTGGCAAACAGTTCATTGTTCTCACAATAGATGCACATTATTCCCTTATCTATTAAAATTCCTTTCATTAACTTCAACAAATCAGAATTTTCGTCAACAGTAATATAATTTTGGCATCGTTTATGTAAAATTTTGGTAAAAACTCTCTCTTTATCACCATGGGTTAGGTAAATTTGATTTTTATAAATATTTACACATTTTTCTGTGGTATTTAAGTGATTTTGGTTGTCCTTTTTCCCTTGCGCTGTATTAGCTGAAGACATGACTTCAACGTCATTGCTTCTAGCATCCGCATTATCTTTTAGTTCGTTGTTTAAAATCTCATAACTTCCGTTGCAAACACTTGAATCTGAAATTTCGTTGTTGTCCTTTTGTTCTGTTCGATTTGTAAACCTGCTAAGTCCATCTGCAACTTTATTTTCTTTTCCTTTTAGGTAGATTATTTCAAAATCATATTCGTTAAGCATTAATTTCCATCTTTGAATTTTCATATTCGGCTCCTTAATATTGTTTAACCATACGAGCGGCTTGTGATCAGTGCGAATAAAAAATTTCCTGCCATATAAGTAGGTACGAAAATACTTAACAGACCACACAATCGCAAGTAACTCTTTTTCGATTGTGGAGTACCTTTTTTCATGATCGTTTAAGGTGCGCGAAGCGAAACAGATAGGATGGCCGTTTTGGCTTAGAACTGACCCAATAGCATTCTGCGATGCATCCGTTGTTAGCGTAAAGGTTTTTGTGAAATCAGGACGTTTTAAAATTGGGTCACTCGTAAGTAATGTTTTTAGTTTATTAAATGCGTCAATGTATTCTTCATCGTTTACGTTGACTCTCATGTTTCTTTTTAAATATTTAATCATGGGGTAGGCCACCTTGGCATAATCTTTCACAAATTTTCTATAAAAACCGGTGATTCCTAAAAATTGTTTGATTTGTTTTACGTTTGTTGGTAATTGCAATAATTTTATAGCATCTAATTTGCTTTCGTCCGGTTTAATTCCATTACTTGTAATTTCATGTCCCAGAAATTTAGTAGATTCGTAAGCAAAATGGCATTTATCGACTTGGATCTTTAGATTACTTTCTTTTAGTTTTTGGAAAATTTTCTTTAATGAATCTAGGTGCTCAGTGAAACTGGTAGAAAATATGAGTATATCGTCCAGGTATACGACGCAAATTTTATTTATGAATTCTTTTAATACACTATTTATTAATCTTTGAAAGGTTGCAGGAGAGTTTTTTAGTCCGAACGGCATTCTGGTAAATTCATAGTGGCCGTTCCTGGTAGAAAATGCCGTTTTCGCTCTATCCTGTGGATCGACTTCAATCTGATGAAATCCTTTCGCAAGGTCAATTGTTGTAAAATAGTTGCATTTTCCCAATTTGTCAAACAGGTCGTCGATATTTGGAAGTGGGAATCTATCCTCAATGGTTTGCTCATTCAGTTTCCTGTAGTCTATTACTATTCGCCACTTTTGTTTTCCGCTATTATCCATTTTTTTTGGAACAACCCAAAGTGGTGAATTGTATGGGCTATTACTTGGTACGATTATTTTTTGTTGAAGTATTTCTTTTATTTGTGCGTCAACCTCATCACGATGGATCTCTGGGTACCTGTACAGTTTACTAAAAACTGGGATATCGTTTTTCGTTATAATTCTGTGTTTTATTTTGTTTGTGAAAGGCAAGTTGTCACCGTCTTTGTAGAATATATCCTTGTAGCTTTTTAGAAGGCATTTTAGTTTGGAGATATCTTCTATGTTTAAATGTTTTGCAAAATTTTTACTAGATATTTCATTTGTACTTATTTCGTTGTTGAATATTCGGATTGACTCGTTGTTGTAACAGCTTTCTGCATATTTTTCTTCATTTTCATTGAGATATATTGAAATTTCAGCATTATTTGTAATCAAACGTCTGCTTTTATAGTCAATTATGGGGTTCAAATTTAGTAAGATGTTATTTCCTATAATTCCGTCAAAAAAATTGTGAAAATCGTATTCTAAAAAATTTATAAAATGTCCTTCATTATTAAATTCTTTAAACATTGGAATCCTATACTGGGTGCTTGTTTCAATATTACGATTTAGTACTCTTAAGGTGTATATTTGAGATTTAGTTTTCCATTTTGGGTTGCAAATTTGTGAATTAATAATGCTGTATTCTGCGCCAGTGTCTAATATAAATCTAAGTTTCCTCACGGGTGTATGAATTACTATATAGGGAAGTTGTTTCTTTGAGCCACTTGAAAATCCCGTTCTCTCCCACTTGAGTTCACAGAAACGTCCATTGGTTCGGGCCATTGATTGTTATTAGAATTATTAACTTCATGGTAATTTCCATTATTACTGTTAAAATTGTTTCTGTTAGCTGGTTGAATGCTTTGAAAATTATTTCTAGGGTTGCGTGACACTCTTAACTGATTATTGTTTGAGAAATTCTGATTTGGATAAGTGTTCGATTCTCTATTAATCCTACTATTGGCAAAATGTTGATTTTGGCGGCGGTGCCAGTCTCTATTATGACCATTCCTGGCAAAATTTTGATTCGAAGAGTTATTTCTGGTATCATTGGAGTTATTCAATCTTTGAGTATAATTGTTATAATAACACGATTGTCTGTTAATTCGATTTGGGTTATTGTCTGAATAATTTAAATAACCATTTACTTTAATTATTTCGAATGCTTCTGCTAAGGTTGACGGATTTCTACTAATAATAATGCTTTTTACCGGTTCCGGTAACCCGTGCTTAAATGAATGTAATGCTATTCTCTGATTGCTGCTAATTTCTTGGTTATTACCTCTTCCTTCTAAAAGATACGCGTTATTGAGTCTGCATAGCAAATTGTTTAAATTTTGATAAAATTTTGCTATTGTGTCGTTGCATCTACAGGTTCTGATTTTATCTATCAGTACGTCGATTGAGTCATTTTCCCCATGTCCCGTAATTAAAATTGTTTTGAGATCAGTCCAAGTTTCCGCGTTTCTGTTAATTAGTAATGTTCTGCGCGCTTTGCCTATAATTTTGTCTTTAATAAGCCCCAATATCAAACGTTTATAATTATTATCGAAGGTGTCCAGAATAGGAGCTAAACATTCTATTCTATTTATAAAATTCGATAATGAGCTTTTATCTCCGTCAAAAGGCATTATACAATTTAAACTACTTGTAATTAACTTAAATTTTGAAGCTAAGTCCAAATTTTCCATTTTAGTTAAAGAACCAAAAAAACTATTTTAATAGTAACTTAATCGTAACCTTTTCGCAAATATTGTCATGTATTTCTAAAGCAATTAAAATAAAAACAAATTTGAAAAGTTGTTACTTGTTAAATATAGTTTTCGTTGTTTCGTTGTTGTTGTTGCCCTCACGTGTCGCTGCACTGGCTATTTCTGTTGAATTCTGGGTACTTGTCTATTAGAAGATTTTTAATTGTTGCCTCATTTTTGTTTTCAGTTGTTTCGTATCAAAGAAAACAAGTTTTTGAATTTTATTCGTTTTTCTGTATAAGATGGCCGGAGTTTTGTGCACTTTACTGCAAGCGATTGTATATTTATACACTTTATACTGTATAAGTTAGTTTAAATTTGATGCACTTTTTTACTGCACAAATTGTCTTATTTATACACTTTATACTGTATAAGTTAGTTTAAATTTGATGCACTTTTTTACTGCACAAATTGTCTTGTTTATACACTTTATACTGTATAAGTTAGTTTAAATTTGATGCACTTTTTTACTGCACAAATTGTCTTGAGCGTATGTTCATTGAGCTGAACGGTTATCGGCTGCGCCAGTTATAATAAAAAACATTGTAGTTAAAATGTGTTTATTGGTTTATTAAACATTGTAGTCGTTTTCTTTCTCGAATGAACTACTAACTCCGACTGACTAACAATCCGATCAATCCGATGCGAATTGTTGTCAGACTGTACCAGTCATCCCGTTATGAATACAGTTTGTTAGCAATGTGTAGTTGGTTACGCAAGATGACTGTGCCGATCCTCAATATGTGACAATATGTGACAATATGCACTGCAGCTTATTAAGTGTCCATGGGCACACTTTACAACTATATCCAGCAGAAACAGGATAACTCTAAGGATTTTATTTATGTAGAGTAATAAAAGCAAAATGTCTGTATCCATACTAAATCTATTCAAGGCATAAAAGGGACAAAGACTACAATAATGATAATATAATAGGGATATTACGATCTTGGGGAGATTATTATAAATACTCAACGATGACTTACTTTCTCCATACCCAGGTCCCAGATATATATCCAGTTTCGTACCTACTTGTTTTCTATTTATAAATGTAATAAACATGGTGATGGTAGCGAAAAAATTGAAAAAAAAAAAACCAACTCCATTTTAACAACAATAAACAATGACATTTCGGAGTTGTTTCTCATGTTTCACACAAGGATATGCAGGATAAATGAAATTGCTGCAGATAAAGTTAACTTCCTATCTGGGGTTAAGCAAGTGTCGGCTGGCAGCGAGTGCAGAAAGGACCTGTCATATCGTTGATATAAAGGACTGTGGGGATTTTCGTTGTTTTTAAAAAAAAGGTTTCACTTGTTTCACTTGAAAAGTGGAAACCATATTGGATATTATAACAAAGAAATGCGAAGGGATTGCTTGTTTTGAATATTTCATGTATTGAAAATTGAATTGGAATTCCTACGGTTTCGAATTGCATAAAAAGGAAGTATAAGGAAATTACTTTTTCTGATGTATTAAAATATTAAAGTGGATTTGAATTCCTCCTGTTTAGTTGATTTATAAACAAAGTTTTCTTACTCCAGTTTTAAATTTCAGTTGCTTCACAAAAAAAATGATCAATTTTAATCGCAATTAAAACCGAATTTAAAATCGGAACTATTTAAAAGGATTTACATATCAATGAAAAATGCATTACGACTTCAGCAATTTCCTGGGTAAAATTTCGATATCAAATCAGATAAAATCTAAGAATTTTTAGTAATAGGATAAAGTTGTATGGATGAAAATTAATTTCCAATCTACTCGAAAGGATTACTTTCATTCATGAGCTTAAGTTAAACTTTTCCCTTAGATTCTATCCTTTTTGATTACTTATCCTTCCGAGTCTCTGGAGAACAATAAAATAAATAAAATTGCCTCGTCTTCCTTCCCGCATTTGACCTCGTTTCATGAATTTCACGTAGAAAGTACACGTCAACGAGTAATAATTAACTTTCAAGATGGCCACTTTAATGCAAGAATGGCCATTCAACTTGTATTTCCCACTCTTTGGTTCGCATCCTTCATCCCCTTCTTCGCTCATCATAGCCGAAACTTCATGACTTTTATCATTGTTGTTGAATAAAATACTCTTGTGTATGTAGAATCATTTTTACATCCTTAAAAGAGTAAGAAATGGGCGCACTTAATCTTCACCCTCAAGGATGTAAACAGAAGGACGTCTGACATAGTTTCCTGGAATTTTTCACTTGGATTTCTTTTTTTTATTGCTCACGGAAATGTTAAGTATTAAGGAGATTGTGGAACACATGTTTTTAGTTTGTGATTCGGTTTGGTGCAGTAAGAGAATTGGAGTGTGTTTTTTTAATGACCTATACAGATATTCTTCATACAAAGCTTTGATCCTGCAATCTACCTGGATCATGATACAAATTTTGGGATATTTCGTAGAATGTGGGCAACTTCAGAGCAAATTTAATAAACTGTCATTTTCGTGAACTCTGTTGGAAGTCGTCTTAAACAATTCCTGCAAAGATAGTATTTCAATGAACATTACTTGGCAATTACTTTTTTCAACTCACATAGAAATCCATTTTTTATAAAACATTCAATTATTATAAATTATTATATCATTTCCCACTTCTTAGTTTGACACTCGAAAGCACTGAACATAGATTCGATTAGATATTTTGTTTTCCTCTACCAGTTTTTCAATGATCGGGATATGCAGGTCATTAAAAAAAAAACACACCTTTCCTTTGGTGGATTACCCAATTTAAAGGATATTTTAAAAATTTTGTATGAATTAAATAATAAAATCTAGTTCAAAAACTTGTATAACAAGGAAATTACTCCATTGTGCTTATTGTTAGTTCAACAATAATAAATTATAAAACAAGAGAAAACATCTGGTACTGAAATAGCTGATGACTAATTACAAGATAGATTAGCTGAAGCAAAGCTAATGTCTCATATCTCTATAAGGACGAGCTGCATCCAGGGGTGTAGATTGCCTGTGCAATTTTCCTACTTAGGAACAACCACAATACGGTAGTGTGCATTGAATGAGCTTCTTGTTGCTACAATGGATAAGGATTTTGCTTGCATACCGACGTAATACGTTGTTAATTCAAGAATCAAGGGATTAGCCGAAGCACCTTGGAAAGTTTGTAATTAATGTAATTTCCGCATCAAAGGTAGATCCATTAGAAATTGCGGAGCCATCGGATTCTTCGCAAGAATCTTTTGTTTATGGCAACTCTATTATTACACTTTTAAGTTAATTTGCTTGAAACTCGAAATCAGGATAACGTTAAGAATCTCGTTTAAATTGTTTGTGGAAATATCTTCCAAATACGAAGACATTTTTGAAACAGCAACGACAAAATTTTTTCTGGATTTTTTTTTATTGTTTTATTAGTATTCTTCAATTTGTATGCATAACCATAAAACGTTCGCATTTTAAATGGGCTCCATTGAGATTTTATCCTGCTTGAATATTCTGATAAAGTTTTACGAATGAATTTTCTAAGATACTTTTGGTGGAATGCGTATATGATCAAAGTGTGCTATTTACGAAGTCCTAAAAATACTACAATATTTGAATGTCTTTTTGCTCAGATACATACGTGCAATTGGAAATCATACGCATTGGAAAATGAAAAGTGGTAACCTTTATCAAAAGAAAACAAAGAAAATAAACAACATATTCGAACATGATAATATGTATAAGGGGGACGAAAGGATCCTAACGTGTATTATTTTCTCCTGGAAGAGTGGAAATGGAATAAACAAGGGACCCTCCTAACTTATGCCTTTATTTGCAGGAATATTTATCATATCCCCGAAAATATATTTCATCCTTTAATGGTAGCTGTGGGACCAATTAAATTTTAATGGAGTTATTTATAATTTTTATGTTTTAATGCTTGAACGAATTCTTCGAATTGTTACCACTTACAATTTCATGTTGCTATTATTTCCACCAACAGACGCTAGATTTCCAGGACATCATCTACGAGTTTTCTCATACATATATTAATTGGTTCTCTTCTCTCAATTTGTTTATATATTCGAAATTTTACAAATGCTTTTGGGAAATTTAATAACTGACTCTGATTCGGAAAAAGAAATTCTAGGAAATTATTTAAATACGATTAAATGAGTGATTTCTATTTCATAACAAGTTTCATGTAAAGATAAGTTAATAACAATTGTGTAACGTTCAAGCAAGTGCTGTCCAGTCTCTGTTGTGTGCTGAGGTTGTTAGCTCCCCGGAAAATTTTACTGCGAAATTAGGTTTAGACAACAAATTATATTCCATTTTGATATCTGTTAATTGGATATAGTGATATACTGATATACATATTAGTTAGGAAAGGTACACTTTTTCGTGCGCCATTGACTATATAAACATGACCTCTTATGTTTTATTACAAAACAAGTGGTACATCACTGATATTTTTCCATATGAATATTTTTCTTGAAATAACAACAGTATAACTAAAATTTTAAAGTACATTTAAATTATTGCTGATAGTAGATTAAGTAAATTCTTTAAAATTCAAATATGCAAATCCAGTCGATAGGAATTGAATTCAATTTATGGAAATTCGGAAAAAAAGTTGAAATAAAAAATAGAATATTGTACAAACCATTACATCAAGGCTCCTCAGTAATGTCCTTACTTTATGATAATGAATGGCTCTGACCGTGACTGGGCTCCTTTCGCCGTTGTATTAACCAAATTCAATGCCCAACTTCAAAACAAAACAACGAGAAAAAAGAACAAAAAAAATCACCAGGAGAAAATCTGCCCACGGCACGATGCCGTAAAATTGAGTTAATGCCTTAAATTTTCTACACAGGATAATTTACTTTGGCTGCCAGGATATTTGCTGCTGGTATATTAAACTCATGAATGACATGATGGATGTACAAATAAAGAAGAATTACGAACGAACGACAAAAGTTGGCATAGATCCCCTCGTCCTTTGTTCCCCCCATCAAAATGTGGTCCTATTTTGTGGAATATCTGCAATCTTTGGCACATCTTAAAATGAAATTTTTTAGACGGTATAAAAAATATCATGGTTTATCATAAAAATTATTTCGAAATTGATAACAATCTCCATAACATCGTCTAAAAGGAATTCGGTTTCTTTTTGGTAATCAGAATCATTATCTGTTGATGGAACGCTCATTAAGAATTACATTTTATTATCCTTGAAAGCCATAAATAAAATTAGACTGTTAATAATATTGTGGTAAAGAAATGAGAAAAAACCTGCAGATTCATTTGAGTGATTACAAAGAAAATTCCCTTTAATTAATTCCATAAACACTTTTCTCGATCCCAGGTATGAACTTTTGACACTTATTAAAATTAAAAGCTTCGTGGCCAGGGAAAAATGTGTATTTATCGCAATCCTTTCATACAATATGTGCTGAACCATCTGCGCGTCTATGTGATCCAATTTCATTTACATCGTTTTTCAATTAAAGGGACGAGCCGGAATGAAAAAAAAAATTGTTATATGCGTGCAGGAGGTGACCCAGTGCAGACAATGAACGATGTGCTTTTAAACGGTTGACTGCGCTGCGGGGAAAATTGTTAATGGATCGCTCACTAATTGAATGCAGTCAGCTACTTGCCATAAACAAGCATTACATTCCCGTGCACACCAGACACTGTTAATTTCGATACCCAATCAGAATTGCAACATTTCTAGATTATGATCAATACAAATTGGTTAGATTCACTCCACTACATAACAATTTATGGTTCGTACATAATTTTTTTATTTAATTTCCATTACCTAGCAATACCTAAACACTAATTAAAATTAACCAAAAAGAAGAAAATAACTCTTTTTGCTATACAAAATTTTCTTTGCTATTTTAATACAAATTAAAAAAAAATTGATTTAAAAAAATTTGAAAAATTTCATAAATATGGATAAATACCAAACAGAGAACCAAAAACTGAAGAACATTTTTTGAAAAAAAAAAAAAAAAAATTCTTTCCGGAAACTGGAAGTTAGTAGGTCGAAAATAGGAAAAGTGCACCGCTTAGTAGACACAAAAACGTTTGACATACCTTTGGAAATGAAACATACTATATTGGATCAAATTGTTTTCAAGAAAATTTGTCCTTAAGTCGATGAAAAGTTGGAGTTGGTTATAAAAAAAACTAAATACTTTTTCAAAGATGAGCATTGCTTATTCGACACAAAATCCTTTGTTTTAACTTTTAAAACAAGTTTGATAATATCTATATTATAGATTCAACATTTAATAACCGAGAAAATGGGGGTTACGTTCACCTATTTTACACGTTTTAGTAAATCTGCCTTAATGGCAACATAATATGTGTGAATTTTTTTGTTTGTGCAAATCGACTCGACTATACCTTTCCAATAATATATCTATTATTTCAGTAATATGTACGACAAAGAAAGTATTCGCGTATTATATAGATTTTTGAGGACGGGAGAAGAGAGGATAGAGCAAAAGAGAGTTGGGTTGAATAATGTGCAAACAAACCGCTTTTCGGTGTATATTAAATGTTCCCCTAATTATTATTATCATTCTCTCAAAATTTATTATGCCGAAAGTAATTCTTGATTTTTACCAAAAACAACATTAAGTGTACACTTACAAGAATCGGGACCAGCGGGAGCAAATGCTGCAGCAGCCAAGTAAAGTGAATTAATTGTAGGCGGACAGCGAAGCTACCCCAATTAACAGTGAGCCTTCAAACTTTACCTTTTAAATTAGGTTAATTTGCCAAGCTGTGGGAACATAGAAGCATTCCAACATGCAATTCCCCTCCGCCCCTCATCAAAAAGGGTCTAATTCAATTTGCTGTGGGTAATTAGAAGTCGGCGAGTTTGACGAACTGGTGCCTAACGGAAATGCTCGTGTTAACTCTACATAAATATAAATTCGCAACCGAATTAAATTCCTTATGAGGAGTTCCTTCATTAAATGCAATGCAGATTGATGCGAAACATAAATGAATACTTTACACTTGAATGTTTCGGATATTTGGGAAATTTTATGTTAAATTTTTGTGGTCCTGCTAGCGGAAGCGTTTAAGTTTCCCCGGAACTTTAGTAATTTATTTTAATTCCACGTAAATTAAGTGTTGAAGCTTAGAAATTTTGTATTCGTATTTCGTTTTGTTTACCAAATTCTGTTTAAGTTTTCAAACTTGTTTCAGTCTTCATTACTTCCATGAAACTCTTCAGAACAATTTGATTTTCATTTGATTTTACTTTTAATTGTTTTTTCAACTAATTGAAATCACCATCGAATCCTGAATGTCTTGTTCCAATGAAATCTAAACAAGGATATCGTTGATTCATTTCCAGGATAACAGCTGCCACTCTCGAGAGCAATTTGGAGGGGTGGGGGGAGTAGATGTCATAGGGACGAGCGTATGAGAGCGAGAATTACCAAAAGTCCTTTTTGCCTTGTACATATTATCCGCCTTTCGAGAATTGAGCCTATTCATCGAAAGTCTTGCGTTTGAATGACTTTTGTGATTTTTGTTGTGTTTTTCTGCTACAATTTTCTCATGTTGTTTGTTGTTTTTTATGTTTGAAATTCCGACCCGTCGACGTTTTGGGGTGCTCCAAATACCGCACTCCGCAGTGTCAGTTGAGTGGAGAACCATGTAAATATGTCAGAAGGTCGAAGTAAAGGAAACAGGGACAAAGTGTACGGTTGAACAGGTGGAAATTTGTCTTGTGGCAGGATATACAAATTTGCCTAGAATCTGAGAAGACATGAAATTTAGGAGCTTTTGTTGTGTGACATAAATTAATTTGACTTCCAAGATTTCCTTCTTCGTGTGATTACACGAAATTCCTTTTATAGCCACGGATCTTCGTGGATGGAAGCCAATAGAAGCAAAATACAGTTAATTAATGTCTCCTCGTAATGAGGATACTACACTAAAAAGGATCAGATCATGGAATTATTAAGAAAATTGAATTGTTTCCTTTGTTGGTGTGGTTGTTGAAAAATGCTGGGTTTAATTGAAATACTTGAATGGATATAGTGATACCACAAACATATCAAATGCCATACCAGAAATGTGATCCAGAAAAAATTAATATTTTGTGGGTGGATTCCCTAATTGTTTTCGGTTAAGAAATGGCCGCCATATTTTCACGATTGCAGGCATCTTCGAGTTTTTTAATTGCTCAATACTAGGTTGTCTGAGGCTCTTCAAATAAACTACATTCTATTCAGTGCACTCTTGCCTACAAATTGGATTCCTAATAAAATTACTTAGCTATGTACATTGTCAGTGCCGTACTAGTCATATGTGCAATTTGTGCATTTGCACAGAGCGCAATTATTGAAAGTCGCAGTCGCAGTTTTCGAAAAATTTGAACATTAGTTTTTAAATGCAGCTCAGGCTTGCTGTAAAAGCGCGCAATTTTCAAATTAAAAAGAGCGCTGACAGCCGGTGAAAGCGGCATTTAAACAAAAACCTAAAGCTGAAAACACATTGACATAGCTGAAGCGCGCTCGAAGCTGCGCTTTTGGCTGCAACGGCGAAAAGTCTTTCAAAATGAGAAGCACACTCAGGTCAATTGAGTGAATGGCGCCAAATCAGTAAAAAGAACGTTAACCGGTTAACGGCGCACACTACAATATTTCTCGCTCGTCATATTTCGCTCACTGCTCACTGATACGCTAGTAATTTAGTAGTAATTTATTAAGGACTAATATTTTGTTGTTGAGACACGTTTAGTGACCTCGCACTCGACTAAATACTAGCGTAGTGCGAACAAGCATTTAAGCCTTTAAGCAGTGAGTACATAGAGCTATATTTTTCGTCTGAATCCGAAGGAAAGAGTGAAGAGGGAATGTGTGATTAGGTATGGTGAGTTTGAGTAGTGGACCCAAAAGGGGGCCATAAGACCAAACAAAAAAAAAAAAAACGGTTTCCGTTTTTCCCAAGGGCGCATTTTACTGGTTTGCACAGGGCGCAACTTTCGTCGAGCACGGCACTGTACATTGTACATGTTTTTATTTATATACCTTTAGCAGTCCAAAGCTATTTTTCTCAAACGAACAAAATTCTATTTTCGTATAATAATTACCTATAGAAGAGATAGTCTCTCAAGTCTCAGCCTCGATTTTCTTTGTGCATGTGCAGTACATAGTATAGTTACCGTCTATACGGTATAAATGGTAGTGTTAAGTAGTTTACCCTTTAAAAAATAATATCCTCTAGAAAATTATATTTTTCATGTGCTTTTCAAAATTTTCATATACAATATTTTTGTTGGGAAACCAGATAAAAATCTGAAAATTGCACATTTGAAAGGTCTTTATAGTGTTAAACTTTGGTATATGTTTAAACTTATAGATTCATTTGGAAGTTAATATAATAAAATTTAAAGTAAGCAAAAAATATGTGTAGGCCAGTCAATTTAACTCAAAAATGCCTGTTAATTCGAAATAGTTGCAATCACAAATTTGTTTTTACAAAAACCTTTGTTTTAGTGTTTAAAATTAGTATGCGAAAGTAGTCGCCTGTAAACTATGTGCAAAATGACATTTTTCAAGGTCAAAAGTGCGAAAAATTACTTTTTTATGTTAATATCTCGCTTACTACTTGTAGCAGGGCTTTGACGGTCATTAGAAAAAGATAATAAAAATTTTTCTCTATAAAAAAAAAGGTATATACTTCATTCACGTATCTACAACCGTGCTTGAGATATGCCACGTAGCAAATGCACTCACTAATAATAAAATAAAAAAAGGTTAAGTACGTCGGGGACACGAAAAGGGTTACACTTTTTGATTGGAATTCGCTTAAAAGATAACTTTTTAGATATAGGGAGCCACTTAAAAATAGTATCCAATACCAAGATGGCGGCCATTGATGATGATAGCCCTTTTCCTTTTATAGGCTGCTGTATCTCATCTCCTAATAGTTCAATTTTGACTTTCCTTTTTTGTTTGAAAGCTCTTCCAAAGATAAAACTTTTTTCTTCTATTACATTTCTCACTAATACTTAAAGATTCCGCACAATTATGAAAACCTGAAAATTTCACTTTTCCTAATATTCTCGGAGCTATTTGATTTGCATCCTAATTTGGCCTTCATCGTCTTGTTGCAACTCAAAAATAAATCAAGATCACAAGAGACAGCAGCATTTACAGTCATTCGTTCCCCAAAGGATACACTAAATGAGACTGGCAATAATGACCCGGACCCGGTGATGATGATGATAATGATGATGGGGGCCAGGCAGAAACATCCCGAAAAGCAATCCCAACTAAAAGACCCAAATTAAGATTCAACGGGGTAGAATGAGAAACTTTTTTAATCATTCGAAATGTTTGTAAATTAAACAAGACACTCTGAATACACAGTTGATGCTTGTTTGAACATAACAGTCTTATCTTTCGTTTTTATCTAAATTAAGGCCGTGATCAATCTAATTACAGAATTTCTGTTAAATAAAATGTCTGTCCCTGGAACACCACAAAAAACCTCAAAAGAAAAACGAAATAGATTTAACAAAAGCTGAGGAAGCGAAACACTTTCATTCTTTACAACAAATTTGTGTTCTTGTTTAACAAGTTTTTGTTGGTGTGTTTTTTTGTCTGTTTCTTAACTTTAAAACTTTAACAATTGCCAGACAAGTCTAATAAAGACGAGAAAAATGTTTATTCCCTCCTGCCGGCATGTCCTAGTGTCCGAGTGCCTGCACGGCTAGTTAAAGATATTTTTTTGTCGTGTTTTTGCTTTCCTCTTCTACTTTCTATAGTTCTTTTTTTACTAGAATGATTTATCCTTTGTACTCACAGCGTGAAACATAAGCCTTGAAACAAACTTTTCCGTTTACTCGGTTTACAGGACAATGCTTTAGCACCAAATTGTTTTTTGTAGTTTACAATTTGAAAAATACATTTGATGTATCTTTATTTGGACAGGACTCCAATATACTGTAAAAGTCTGTTATGTCAAATTGTAGCCGCATTAAATAGTAATAAATTGGTTTCGAAATGAAACAATTTCCGTTGACTTATTTTGTACTAACAAAACTGCTATAAAATTAACGAAGTTCCAAGTAGTCATTGGCGCTTAGTCTGGGGCTATTAATTGTTCTATTTTATTGTAATTTTAAGTTCGCACACCCGCTGCAACGGCATCCTTAATAGGCACTAAAAGAATTAACAAGGAATTTTCTTCGCAATAAATTTGCGAATAACCCAACCGCAGTCGTTCAGCGAACTATAAACATAAAGGTGGATGGAGGAGGCTATTAACACCGTGTTTATCCGCAAGTTTCCTATTTATTCTGTGTCTTTTTGAATTTCTTTTGTGCAGATCCTGACAGGAAAAAAGTTTTCAGTCCCGAAATAAGTACATATGGATGTGTGTGTGTGTGTGTTCGGTTTGGTTTTCTATCTTTGATCTTTTTTCGTGGGGAAATAATTACAAACTGACAATTTACGTTTCCGTTTCTGTGGAAAGTGATTACCTATTCGATTCGGTTTGATACCTCAGAAGGACATTAGTTGCTCATTTTAATATTTTACAGAAACATTCTCGTGCTGAAAGATGTACACTTCCCTCTGCATATACGTCGTGTACATTTCAAACTGCACCTGCAGTGACTGCACATCACCTCCCCTCGGGGGAAACTCCTTCAACTCCATAAAACTTTGTTGGATTTCATGAATTTCTTATGATGTTGAAGGAAGCAACTTCTGCAGGGGCCGATCCCGAAGTCGCACGGAGTTCCAAAAATCATTACTTGTTAAATTAAGCAGTTATAAAATTGTTAAAAATCTTTTAAATTGTCTTTGCACTTTTCTCACACAGGCCCTTTGGGCATTTTAAGCTCCTTCCCCAGCGTAATCATTGCTCACCTCCGGATTAAAGTTTCAGCTCACCCCACTTTAAGTAACTGCATTTGGATGCAGTGATCCAATTTACTTAAATGGCAATGCCAATGTGCATCCGCATCAACTGAATAAATTAAATTTAGTTGCTCGATTGAATTTCTTATTTTAAACGTGAAGAATTCTGTATTTATTTTTTTTATCGATCTTTCAATGACAAATCGAATTGTAGGCCAAGAAGGAGCAATATACGATTTTGTGTTGTAACTTTTGTAAACAAATTGGAAGGACTTGAAGTGGCTCCACTCCCAACATGAAGTCCTGAATTTTGCGAACGAGAGTAGGAAATTGCAGACATTTTAACCCCACACATCCGAGCGACTCCAACTGCCAAATGTGTTTTCTTTCCTTGCCCCAAAAATTACTCGCCCCATAAAGCAAAATCAAAATTCAACAAGTGACGAAAGGAGTCGCATAAATCATCCTTTCTTCTGGATAATGCACTCAGCAGCAGCGGAATGTATCCAGATAGGCGGACAATTCCTGGTGACACTCACAAGTGAAATGTCTCCCACCTTATTGTTCTGTCGATGGCGTAAACTTGATACATTGATATTTTATGTCCATCCTGTTCGCCTAAGAAGTCCTTGGCCCCAGATCCTGCTCCTATATTTTGACAACATTTCAAAGCATCTGATTGAGCACTCGTGTGATAAATGACACCTTAAATAACAAGTTGATATCTATGTGAATATCCTTTTTGTGTTGGCTAGGTCCTAGGAGGTTGTAAAGACAGTTTATGGAAGTAATGTCATTCATTGTGCGATAAAAGTAAAATGATGAAGCCTGGAAAATCAACATCGCAGGACACTGAAGTCAGGTGATAGCGCCTTCCAGGATATCCACATGAACACTGAGTAAATAGTTAAGAATATTTGAACGCCTTCAATAGGCGACTTCATCTGCCAACATTAACCATTCCCATTATAAATAAATTCCTCTGCTCAGATGTGAACTTAATTAGTTATAATTGCATATTCCATTAGGATTAAAATAAAATCCTGCCGGAGTGCAACATGTGCTCCTACTAATCGTCGAACCGATAATAATTGAACCTTTACAAAGAATGAACAACTGCAAACTTAATTATGGAAATTTTCCTCGCTCACTGATGAAATGTTAACATTTTCAGTTTATCTTATTTGCGGGGAGTGAATTCATTGAGTATCATGGGACTTAATTTATTTTGTATTTTGAGTATCTCAATCACCGTAATTGACATCAATAATTCCAAGTAATCATGCGATGATATTTAATAATTTTTTTTTACAATTCAATTCAATGTAAAATATTTTGTGATAATATCTTAATACACATACCAATTTTATTAATTCAACATGAAGGGCTTTTGTGTGGGAATTTTAATTCGCAAGGATTTTTGTATTTCACTATTTATTTAAATTCATTTGGTCAACATTTCCCGTTACATGGTAAAAGGAAAACCATCCCATTTTTTATATATTAAATTTTTAATAGATTTCTCTTTAGAACAATTACTTTTTTTTTTTTTTAATACAGTTAATTACAATATAGGTAGGTATGCTGGAATTGTAATATCCGGGAAAGCCCGTTAGTCGTAACTACACATGAGTTCAGATAATACATAAATATAACGATATAAACTTTCAGATTCGGAAATGAAATTTTTCCTGAAAGGGAGACACCTCCTTGCCCAACTTTTGTATGTTTTATAACAACGGTTCTTGTAACTGATTTCAAATAATTTTGGACGAATACGCAAAGTATAATTGGTTTAGTATATTGGACAGTTTGATCAAATTTTAATAGTTTTGATAGTCCCCCGACATCAGCAAAAATTCATAGCAACAAACCAAATTGCGAAAAGTGTTTGTACCCACGTAGTTGCGTTAAGTATATCCTTTTCTCCTCTGGACTAAACATTTCGTCGGCATCTTGTTCGCTCTAACTAAAATAACTTGTTTTAAACTTTTTAGTTCACTTTTTGTATAGGCAGTCGTGTTTTAGAATTTTTTTAATTCTTTATTTTTTTTGTCGGTCTTTTCTACTCTCTGTGTCTTTGTTTTCTCTGGAGTTGATGGAGCATTCATCGGATTTTGTTGTCACATTTCATCTGTTTTTGAAATAGTTCAACAGTTTTGACTAATCTGCAGGGTGAGAAAAGGTTTTTTTTTTAGATTTTGCGAGGGTTCGAGAGGGTCCGAGAAACGTTCCGCGCCAATCCGGTAGATAGCGCCATTTATGTCACTCTGGACAACTACCACATTTTATATAGCCAATAGCCATAGAAAAAAAATCAATATTTCGGAATAAAATGATTCGGGCAACACATTTTCCTCTATATTTTAACACAAATTTAAAAAACTCACTTCAAACTTAACATATCATTTCTTTGCAAAGAAATTCAAATTTTTAAAATTTTTTGAAGTGAATTTACGGATGTAAATGCTTTTATTCGTTGCCGCCACGAGAGACAGCGCGCTAGTTCCACATCCATTCCGTTCCGAAAACGTCATAAGCTTCACGTTGTCAAAATAATTGACAATTAAACGGGGATTGGGATTTTGTTTTCCTCTTTAAATAATTTATTATCACTCCATTTAATTCAGTAGGAACTGTGTCAGATTCCAGTTAACGTTATTGTTTAATTCCAAAATGGATAATTACGTAATCTCTTCCCGTGCATACACGAAAATGATTTTTCATGCTGCAAAATATCCCCATTGTGCAGTGAATGGAGTCTTATTATCGGATAAGAATCCAACAAAAGGTTCTCCCTTGCATATTGTCGATGCCATTCCATTATTTCATCAATGTTTATTTGTTTCGCCAATGGCTGAGATTGCTTTAATTCAGGTTTGTAGAAATATCGATGAAATAAAAAGAACATTGAATCTAGATTACAAAAAAAACAATTTTAGATTGAAGCGATGGCCGGGGAGGATGATTTGCAGATTGCCGGTTATTACTCGGCTGCAGAAAACTACCATCATAACACCATTGACAAGGCACCAGCAATAAGAATAGCTGAGAAAATCGTTGAGAATTATCCGAATGCTTGCTGTATTGTTGTAAGTTGGTTCAGTCAAATGAAGTCACACACGCCTCAAACCAATTTTGCACTTTCCAGATTGATAACGAAAACATTTGCACTGCTGCTGGAATTAAAGCGTACAATTACGTCGATAATCGATGGAGCAAAAGCAACTGTTCCATAGAACAAGCGAGCACCACTCTGGAGGCGGTGGAGGAACTTCTTCAGCGAGGTGCGATGAAGGACATTGTAGATTTCGATAATCATCTTGATAATCCCGAAAACGACTGGACAAACCAGTACTTGAATCGGGATCTCACAAAAATCATGGCAATGTATTAAGAACAAAACGTAAACATTAGGACATTAAATCACTATGTTCTATGTGCTGTAATGCATCAGACGTGCATTCCGCAAGTGCTGAGCACCAAATTTTTTTGTTTTATTAATTTATGTATAATATTGGTATGTGTTACCACAAGCTGCCAGTTTAAATAAAGGTTATTTTATAAAGGGCTGACTGTACTTGAATTCTAATCCTTATCATATTTTCAGATCACTATCAAAATATCCTTTACCATATCACTGGAATTATATTTTTTAAATATTTTATTATCCTGGATACACTTTTGTTAAAAAATTACATTTACATAGGTATTCATTAATTTGCTAAAAATTACATTTAATCATAATAATTTACGTAATAAATTTATTGAAGTGTGATTGCGTGTCGACTAGTGGCTTCATTCACATTGGAGCATCTTAATTTAGCACTCATAATTATTTAAATAAGGAATACTGTTGGTTTATGCATCAACGGATATTAAGTAGAAACTTGAGTTGAGTTCGCTGCCACGGCAAATATGTCCTTGAAAAGGAGCTATAAGGCAGCCAATGCCAACGAAAGGGTTAAAACATACTGAGTATTTGTACACTATTCACAGAACTCGTGAATGTTAAGAATTTATAAAGTAAAAGCGTGAGCGATTCTGAAAAATTTTAAAGCATTGGATTATTTAATTATATTTTAGGAAAAATGAAGTTTTCTTTTTTACAGAAAAGTTGTTCTATGCACGGTTACAGCTCTTCATAACACTATCCATCTCGTTCACAAAATATACAAATGTGCAAATAGTAACATAACTTGGAACATTTAATTTACATTGATTATATTATTGTTAACTCACAATTTTTTTTTAATTCACATTTTTAAATTACCGTCTACCTACCTACGATACTTAATCTCCCTTAATTTTTGTTTATCACAAATTAAAATTAAAACAATAAGTTTGTGTAATTATATTATTACAATTATTTAAAAAATATATAACCCGATTATCTTTTTAAAGAACAAAATCACTCTAAATCACTTCTACATCGACAAACCATTTTCATATCCAAATCCGTGCATTTTTACTTCAATTGTATTTTAGAATTATGTACAAAGCTTGGGATAAGAACAACGATTAAAAATAACTGATTGTAAGATACACAAAACAGTTTCTATATGTACAGGAAACTTACAAACAATTCTAAAATGAAACAAATCTTTTCTAACTTGTATGGCTTTGCCGAAACGATGAAAAAATTTTTTTTTATATAATCACAAATTAAAAAAAATATGCAACAAAAACAAAACAAAAATTGATTTAAGGCAATTACTTTCATTATAAACAATAGAATAATTTAAATGTTGAAAGTTTCTCTCCATTGGATATTGTTAAGGAGGATCAACAATTATCACACAATATTTACAAAAAAACGGTTTGTTCTCTTTACACAAGAACCGCAAAGGACTATTTCCGGAATTCTGTGCAGTGATTTAACCGAAAATTCCTTGCACAAGTTTATTGAATGAAACTTCAAGTCTTACTCCAATTAATTATTTATATAAGTTATTTGAATTTGTTCAATGATCTTAAAAATGCAGCAAAAAATTATTCTCTTTTCGTATGCAAAATATTATTTATTTTTTCTTCTGTTTCTTCTCTAATTTGATTATTTATAGTAATTCGATTTTTACGGTTAATTTGTAACTTTTACTGTATTGCAAAGCGTTTATTTTTTTGTTTTGTTTTATAATAAATGCACTACACATCTTTTTCAAATATATAGAAAGAATTTTGCAAATACCATATTTCTTATTAATGTGTGTGTCCTTTATTAAATCTTCAGTTGTTGCAATTACATGATTACGAATTCTTTGAGTTTTCTGACAAATTTTATTATTTAGATATTTTTCGGTTTGTTTTTGTTAGTCACGAAGAAGCTTAGAGGGTTTTGTTTTTACTATATAAGCTGTCTTGAGTATTTTTTTATTTATCATTTATAATACTAATCAACAATATCGTATATGTATTATCCTCTTAATTTTAATTAGTCCTTACTCTTCTTGTTAAATAACATTAAATGGAATAAGCATTCAAGTAGCGTTTCCGAGTAGAATTTCAATTAATTATTTATTTTGTTGAATATTTTTTTCATGTTTTCACTGACGTTTTTTTTTAATTATCTCTGATTTAGTTTCGTTTTCAATTAAACGATTTTCACCTCCGATGTTCTTTCGATTGGGCATTAATTTGTTTTTTTTTAAATTGATTTCATTTGAAATTTTAGATGATTACTGAGAACTTTTTTAATAATAACTAAAGTTTAAAAAGTTTTTAGTAAAATACAATAATATTTTGGCCAAAGCAGGCATGAGGATGAGAAGATTAGAGTACAATTATTTTAGGAATTTCACTTCATACAGTTAACTTATATTTCTAACATTTTAAGCTTAATCGTGGAAGTCCCAGTTTACTTAATTCTAATTTGTGTGAAATGATTTTCGAGAGCATTTTGCAGGACGGATTTTAAAATTTGGAAATGCTTTCCTTTCGTGGTGCAGTAAAGCATGATTTCTATTGGCCAAAATAAGTAATAAACGGAACAAATATATTTTTGATTTACCAAAATTTAACTAGGTGTCTTATAAGGTTATGATTTACATAATTCTTTCTTTTTTTTTTTGGTGAGGTTTGAACGAAACTGGAAGCTTGTTCTCAAAATCATCTCTAACAAATGGAAATTTATTAAAATTTCTTCGTTATGAAATATTACACAATGAGATTATTTCCATTCTGAGATGGTTCCATGGCAGTTTTATAGTTACAAATATAAAATGTAGCGATAGCAATTGAAGCTGGTATTAAAATCAAAATTGAGAATCGAACAAAACTTTTTTGTTGTCGACGATTGGAGTTCTCACTACAAACAGAATAAATCTTAGTTGCTGGAAAAACGAAATCCTTTTTCACCATCCTTTTAATTGGTATCGTTGGTGTTCTATTGAATTTTTCTGGTGTAACAATGAAGCGGTTATTGTTCTCGTAATTGTTGTTACTATTACTTTTGGTATTTATTGCCCAAAATTGCAATCGATTTAGTCGGCAACTAAATCAGAGAAATAATTCTCATGCTATTGCACTTCCTGACATCGTCGTAGCTTGTCTATCGTTGTTGTGATCTCTTGTCCTGTCGTGTTCTGTGGATTCCGAACTGGAAAAGAATCAGGACAATTAGTAGAAACATAGTTGCAATTACGAAGTAAAGAATATCTACAGCAGAAATCGATGTGAAAAGAGACTTCGCCATGTTTGTGGAAAAGTGACGTCACTGTGGCAGAGGTGTTAATAATAAGTAGTGAAGAATTTTGAAATTTAAGAACATTTTAAAATGGTGAAATATAGTGTAGAGAGTTCCGGAAACTATTCCAAAACAAAAAACAATAAATACATTCAGCGCGTAAAAGTTGTTTTTGTTTTTCAAATGATTTTGTGATTAAATTAAATCTGTTCGATCAAATAATTAGCTATATCTCGAGTTACCTAAAAATATGTCTATATTATTTAATAATAAAACGTTGTTCTTGTATCGTTTATAGATTCGCGAAGCACTCTACGGATTTTTATGAACTTTTGTGTGTAATAGGGGTAAAATAGGGGATGAAAGTTTGAATGAAAATTCTCCATTTTTGAATTAAAAAATTTATAAAAATCGGTATTTGCCCTTTTGTTAGAAATAAAGAAACAAGTGTACCAAGATTTTTATGAAATTTTTGAAATTTCACCCCTTAGTTGCACCCTTTAGGGGTTAAAATAGGGAAAAAACTTTGCATGAAAACGAACTAACTATTATTGTAATCCGACCTACGGGAAACGGTTCTATATATGTAGTATACGCCGTAGTTTACAAACTACGTTTTGCGATCTACAATAGATTCTGTAGATAAAGTAGCGAGTTGCCACGTTGACGTCACGGCCATGTGATTCTTATTTCGATCTCTCTCGATATTCTTTACTCTGTGATTGTAAGGATTCACTTACTTTGATCGAACTGTTTTCGGACTCCCCGGATCTCCTAGAACAGGATTGTTGTTGTTTGTGCTGGCCGACGATCGTCTTCCATTTCCTGTTTTATTGCAATCGAAAATGGTATCAGAATCCAGATCATTTTCTATCTGCTGATTATTCAAAATTTGCGAAATTAGTATTTATTATTTATTTACTTGTTATGTGATCTCTTTACCTGTCTCTTGTAGCAAAGCCTTTCACTAGAGTCTGAGCCGCATGAGGAACTTTCCGACACTGCTTGGGTGACTGTTGGAATATTCGGAGGACTGCTGGGCCCAGGAAACCTCTTTGAGCAAACCTGTGACTGGATGTGTTCACATATTCGCCGAAATCGGCGAATATTCCCTGCAGATGGATAAATGTTCGCTGTTTCAAATAAATTAAATTCTCTCTTCTTTTGCATTGCGTACCTGATAGCAGAGTGAATGTTATCGCGAATAGCATGTCAGCCACATCGCCTTGCTTGCAAATGGCGCTAATATCAACCTGCCAAAAATCGAAATCAGTGAATATCATTGAAATTGAAAATTCTTGAATTAAAGAACTCACTTGAAATCTAACGTGTCGCTGAAACATTGCTGGGCCAGTTCCATTTCTCTTGTATTCTACTCTAAAGGACGTTGGTGAAATTACACTGTGTGATAGTTCAGCCATCTGAAAATTTTTTACACATTGACCAACAATCAACAACTTTGTTCAACCATCAGCAAAACTTACAGATAAAAAAGCATGTATAAGATGAGCTTTCACCGTTGCAATTGGTTTACCCTTAACAAGAACAGTGAACGTTTCATCTTTTTCTGTTGTCATTAGATTTCCGAACCATGATCGTTTTGTTAGTTCAGGCGATGAATCTGGTGTTAAATGGACTTCATCTGCAGATACTGATGTGTGGAAGAGACTTGTTAGACTATATCAAGTGGAAGTTTTTGCATATTTTACAGACCTTGTAATTTTCGCCTATGAAATCTAGGACTTCCTAAGAAACTATTTTTGATATTTGTCAGTCTCGTTTTCCATAATTGGCCACCGGTTGTACTACATGTGGATCCCGTCATAACATTCGGAGGAGCATTCATATGCGGCGAACCAGGTGGAGTCATTACTGAAAATAAATTGTGGTTTAAATATGGTTCAACAAACAAGTGAGAAAACCAATGTAATATCACAGGAAATACCATTATTGCTTTCAGGATCTTGAAACATACTGATTGCGATTGTTGGGCCGGAATTGGCACGATGATGTGCTGGTGATGAGTTATTGGAATCTGTGTTGCTGATTTGCGAAGGCGTCCGGCTGACGAGTGTTGGTGAATGGGTTGAATGCCTGGCCGCAGCTGTAACTGTAGCTGGCGAAGACGGCCTCGATATCACTACTGCTTGCGTTGAGTTTATTGCTGATCCTCTGGTTGGACTGTGATATGATGATGAACGCACAGATGATGCTGACGATGGCGAGCGTCTTGTGTGATTTCTTGCATTGCTATAGGATCGGAAACTAATAATGAATTCATTAATTGAAGTCTAATAGCAAGATTTTCCTCAGAACGATCTGAACTTACTTAAAAGCTTGCCGTCTTGGCGTCAACGGTGAACCTTCGCTTATTTGTCCAAAATTCAAGCAATTCTGGCCATTCACTCGACATGTGTCTAGACGTTTTTTAGGAGGATCTATCGGCTCTGCATCATTCCGTGGCTTGGGTTGTTCATCATCGTCTTCCAGTGCCGGCCGCCGACGTTTCCTCTCCAATAGTAGGAAATATATTACCTTTTCAGTATTGTGACTATATGAAAGGAAGAGGCATGTTATCAATAGTTATCACCAACCTCTATCATAAGTTTGTGACCTACTTAGGGCTAAGAAGCTCTTGAATGAGTTTTTCTTTTTCTTTGAAACATCCCAAGGAGCAGATTGCATTTAAAACATCTGGATCAACAGCTGAAGCAGACGGTATCACATGTGTTTGAACAACTTCCATCATCGGTAGCTCGAGTTCGAGTTCACCCTTTCCACCCGCTGTCACCCAGGGATGTCTATTGATTTCGGTTAACTGAAATAATGTAGTTGGATCAATTAGTGTAACCAGGATTTTCTCTGATGCGATTACATACCGTAAGTCGCCTATCTGGATTCACCTCAATCATGCCACGTAATAAACTTTGGCAATCCGGTGGAACAAAGTGTGGAATGTGAAACACTCCCCTCTTAACCTTTTCGAGTAATTGCCTCAAGTTATCGTCATCGAAAGGCAAAGCACCAACAAGTAAAGCGTACAAAATCACACCACATGACCACACATCAGCTTTTCGGCCATCGTATTTTTCACCCTGGATAATTCAATTTGTCAACAGGACTTGTTCAACGTAAAGGATTGCAAATATCTCAATTGATGCGGTAAAAGGATTATTTTCAAATTTTGTGTAAATTCTGCTAACAATGCTAAAAAAATCTCTTTAATGGTTTTTTAATACAATTACGTGCTAAATCTGCTGGGCATGGGATTTGAAAAATAGGATACGTGTAGGTCCCTCAAATATATTCTAAGGACATCTCAGAATTTTTTTTTTTTTTATGTAAGAATTGATGAAGGACACAAATTGCAAACTATAACAAATGTATGTACTAGCATTTTCTCTGAAAGTATATTAGTATTTCTATGGGCCTTGTTTCCTTTTTATACCGGAAGACTTGAGACTTTGAGAGGCGAATAAGAAATTTAGTATGGAATACAAACCCGTATGACTTCTGGGCAAGCATAATGCGGTGAGCCACATGACGTTTCCAGCATTGATCCGGCGGGTTGGAGCGATGCCATTCCAAAGTCAGCTATTTTAATATTATTCTTTTCGTCCAGAAGAAGATTCTCCGGCTTCAAATCTCTGTGGCTGAAATGGAACAAGGAGGTGAATTAAATCGCTTAAAAGGCAATTGTCCTTCCTGTACCATATCGAATGTGAATGACAGAAATCCAGTGCTGAAATAATTTGCCTAAAAAATTTTCTAGCTTCCTTGGGTGTCAGTCGTCCTTTTTTCACAAGGTAATCAAACAATTCCCCACCAGACACATGCTCCAGAACCAAGTACAAATACTTCTTGTTCTCGTATACGTCCGACAGTCCTAGTACATGCGGATGGTCTATCAGTTTCATGATGGCGATTTCTCTCTCGACCTAAAAACAACTCCTTGTTACATTTCACTCACGCACGAAACGCACTAAATATTGATTTGTTTGAAACAAATGGACGGAGCCCTAGTAGACATTTTGGCTAAATTTTCATACCTTCATTAGAACTGATTCGCTCAATTTCTCTCGATTGATTATCTTAATAGCTACTTTCTTGCCAATGACACAATGGACGCCCAACTTAACAAGACCTGAAACATAAAGGGAAGAATTTTTAACTCATTTATTGTCAATGACAGGACACAGTTTAAGTAATGGAAGATTGTTAAGGCACAATTTCATGGCTCCTTGCCATAAATTCAACTCAAAGTTCAAGGGGCTTCTCCGGAGCCCTTGTTGTTTGCTGTTTTTTTTTCTCTTTTTGCTTTCTTCCTTTAGCCCTTTTCTTCGGGGATCCATTACAGGCTTCCGCCAACTTCATGCATAATGTACAACATTCTTCAGCGTGCAAGCATTTAATATGGGAAAATCGATATCTTGTGTAAATTAACACTCAGAAAATTGTGGAGCCACTCTTGACTCTAAACTAAACTAATTTGCTTGATGAAAAATAATGATAACGAATCCTTTAAGTAATTTTGCAAGCTCGTTAAAAATTTTGCACTGACTGAAAATGCAATATTGTCGTCACGAGACAGGAGTAAAACACTTTTAAAAATTTATTGCAAATCATAATTTAACATTTATTACTGGCCGTCTAGTGGTCTGGAAAGTCGTCAGAGTCCTCGGATGTAATTAAGTTGCAGCGCTTAATTTGTGGCAATTACAAAATAATGAGAAAAGTTTTTCACGAACCAGAAACTTCCACAGAACACACGGTTCGGTGAATTCATTATATAAAATCACTAAATGAGTGATGATTGCAGATTGCCAAACGATATGAAGGACAAGTTTGTATACTTGCGTCTACTCGTAATATGATTAAGATTCCTGCAGTGAACATCTATTTAATAAGATTACGCAATCAGACAACTCCCTTTAAAAGTTTTTCATTTACAAATTTTCTTTTCACCACCTCATTCAACAAATCATTCAGCTTGTGTGTAGCTAAGTCATGAAAAGGGTTAGCAATTACGGCATTAGGTGGGATCTACTTCTACTGATAACGCTTAATGCATAATTACATAAACTTTCTCAATTGGATGTATCTAAAGATAATTCAAAAAGGACTCGTAATCAGCAGAAGGCGGTGCTTCAGGAGCGATCGATAGAATAGAAGAAGGTCACAAAATGAAGTTATTTAAATCATTAACACTTCTCTCATGCAAATTACCTCAAGGTGCTTGATTTACAGAATCTCAAATTTCAGCACCGACCATTTTCAGATCTTTATGGTAACAGAATAATTATTTTTGCACGTTCAGTTTTGTCGAAAGGGCTTCATTAAAATTTGGGCTTCGTGCGTGATGGGCATTGAAACCGCAATCCTTACACAATGTAACTTTACAGTTCACAAATTTTGAGTGCAATTCAATCACTATGTGGTGGAGGGGGAGGGGTAATATCTGTTTCAATCCGTTTATCGTTTCACCACAATTCTCTGCAGTGAAGAATGCTCTCTAAAATTCAGCCAACAATGGGCGCCCATACCCCCCTAGTTCTTATGGAAAAGAAAAAACTCATATTCTAACGTGTACACAATAACATAATTTTAATTTTCCAGTTTAGCACAATTAATTCTATTGTAGAATCTTATGCTAGGTGTACAATTGTACATATTCGAATAGAATAGCCAATATTTTTAATCAGATTGTTTTTAAATGATACCCCACAGAATGGTTCTAAATCATAAAGAAATCATCCAGATCAATGTAAAAATTTCATCTCTCTCCGTTCATTTAGGAACACGTCTCGCAAAGAGGAGGAACCTACGAAATCGCTCTTCATTCTAATGTGCGAATTATGAATTATGGGGCATGGAAAAAATTTGTTTTTAATCTTGAATGAAATCCAATAGAAATATATTGAATAAGAAAAATACCAAATATCAGAATTTTTGAAATATAACTTGCTTAATTGTAAATGTTCATTAAGGGTTGTACCAAATGTTACTCTGTATTAGTATAAAATATCTTGAGGGTCCACTATAGGCTTCTATATAGTTTCTTCCTCACCATTTGTTATTTACATTCTAAATATTTGACAGAGGTAGACCCCCGGATCACCCCCCCCCCCCCCCCCCCCCCCCACAAACACACACAAATTGTCATATGCACGCCCATGCAGTCAACTGATTTTCAACCCGTTCACTCTTTTCAAATATCGACAATACAATATGTCAAGTGCTTTTGCGGAGCTTGCACGAAATCTGACGGGGTACCCGTTTTAATTCCTTTTGAATCTGAATTAGAGTATCAAATAAGAAGTAAGACGAACACAGTCCCTTCAGCTCATGTTCATCCCCTTTCCAAATCCTCAGATCTTTTGTGAACTTCGAAATAACATCGAATGAAATATTTCCAACTCTTGTTGGTAAAATTTTCGAATTCATGTTTAAATAGAAGTCTACATAAAACGAAGCATATATTATATATAAATGTGTGTTATCCTTTTTATCTACTCAACGTCATTCAATTCTACAGACAAGGTTTTTAGTAGAATTGCTGAATTGCATAAATTTACGTGAGCTTTCTGTACACTTTCAGTTGAGATTTATTTAGAAAATCAATAAAGGGTTCTTAACATTACTCGCACGGAAGGATAAGTAGGATCAATTTCATCAGCACGTATAACCGACTCCGACTCGCAAAATCGCACAGCTATTGTCACACATACCCACATATTGATTTACAAGTCCGATTAAAAAGGACAATCGCAATTACTCGTAATTTGAGATTTGGGTTAGTAATAAAGATGAAATTAAAATTGCTCTCTTGATTCAAGGACTTCATTTTGTTGGCTATTCAAATCTCAGGAAACTGTTATTTATTGATAATTATTTTAATTATTTGTGACAAAATTACTCTGCCAAATTCAAAATTCTCTATTTATGTAGGTATATATAAATTTTTTATTACTAGGTACTTATTTTATTGGCATTAAAAACAGTGTAATTTTTCAACAGCAGACTTTGAAAAATTTAAATTATTCCGTCTAGAAATGTAAAACAGTTCAAAGTTTTCGAGAATAATAAAACAAAGCAAAAAACAGCACCCGAATGGAATTCATAAAATGTTATTACTTTTCAGTTAGTGTCTTTTATTCTTTCAATTTCTCCTTCTATATAATTTTATTTTGAGGACTTTTACAAAAGTTGGTTCGCGAAAATCGTTGAAAGAATGGAATTCAAATAAAATTGGGTTGTTCTGAAATATTGATTCCGGGAATTCATGTGTGGTGAATGACTCATTTAACGCTCTGGCACTTCTACTGTTGCCACCAGGATCAAAAATTGTGCCATGTGCAAAATTTCCTAAGCCTGGTCCCAGTTTTTATTATTTCACAAAAATAAGGGAAAAAATCATGTTGACATGAACAATTTTTCATTTTTGATGTGGAAACTCGAGCCTCAGCAATTTTTTCATTAAATCCTTTTTGACATCAAAAATATTACCTACCAAAAGGAAGAAAATTACTGCTGTATGACTCCGGGTCACCGGGTTGAATGCATCTCATATTGACTTTGATTTTTTAACCAATTTATTAACGAGAAATTTTTACAAAAGAAGGTATGAAACTCAATTTTCGTGCTCTCGTTTTATCTGTTGTTAGCTTGATATAGCTTTTTACAAAACCATTTTTCTACAGTGAGACAATAACAACCAAATGAAAATTAATTACAACTAAAAGTAAAAATTACGCATTTCCTCTTTTGTTTTTGTTTATATTCACTTTGTTGTTGGGCAGAATGACGTCGACGTCCTTATTTGGGACAAGTATTCAACACAACCGTGCATTGTGACCGCGCCTGAGAAGCTGTCCTTCTTGTAAGTACGCCATCAGGTACTTTAGATAAGCGAGTAATAACTTAAGTAATGTGCTCATTCACTCGCGAAAAAAAATGCTCTACAGAGAACAGTTTACTGTTTGAATTCGCGCAAATTTCTAGAACAAAAAACCATTTTCAAATTGCGAGATTATGCGAAGCATGCATTAAAGAGGATTGCAAAAGACGTTTACTAACAATAAGTCTGGGAAGTTCTCTCGTTTTTATCTCCCCACTTGTTTTTCAGTTTTCTACAGCAATTACGGACAAAACGCTTTCGCAAGGATCTCGAAGTGCACGAATGGAAAACATTTTTGCAAACGATATGATTCAAAATTAAAGTGATACTGTTACTGGGAATTTACGCCAATACCTATTTGTATGCAATCTGGAATCTATCGGAGATCCTTAAAGCGTTTTCGATTGATTAACGAGAAAAACATTTCGACGTACAGTGGGAAAATTAACGTTCAATTGGGTTTTACTAAAGAAGATAAAAGTTTATGGGGGATCCTTATTTAGGGATTACTTGGTTTCAAGCTCTTGCGTTCCTCCGCACGATTTATTGCATTTGGAGCAGAGTCAAAAAGCAGTTCAAAGGCATTTATCTACAACTTCGGTTTTCTACAAACTCCTTCGAGATATTTCCAGCCTTCGATCTAGGAAATTGCAAACCATACAAATGCAATAGGTTCATTTGTGCTTTAATTAGATTCAAATCGAAATACTTATGCACTTTAATTTCCACAATGAAGATGCTGCGTGGAGGACAAATTCTCTCTGGCCTTAACTCCTTTTTCCGACGGTGCACAGTGCAAGGATTAGTTAAGATTAAGAGCTATTTTTAGATGCTTCCTGAGATTTCAATCAATGTTTGTTCATTTTATGTATGCCATTTCCGCTTAAACATCCTCCCCTCCCGTAGTTACATCACTCAAACGGTTTTTTAATTTAATTTTTGATTTTTGTTCCTACATATTCCTCCATGTAAGAAACACACAGACCCACACAATACACTGCTTCAACGTCAGAGAGATTTCGTTCTATTTTGAGCGCACTTCCTTTTCATGTAAAAATTTCATATAGGTAAGGGCGGCATTTGGTATTTTCCACAAATTATTGCCTGAGCGCAAGATTCCTAGCGGAAGTCCTTGTTACAAAGAAAAAATGCCACTCCAAAGATTCTCTCCGAAAATTACTTTTCCAAGATTTCCTTTAAATTTTTGTTTAATAGATTTTCTAATGTCAAACGATTTTGAGCTTCACATTTCATTTATTTTCAATATTAAAATACTTATCGATGTTATGAAATGCCAAAAGTCCAAAACTTTGTCATAGTAGATTTACAGCTCTGATGATAATGCAGAAAATAAATGAATGCTACAATTCGAAAACAACAGACATATTATGAATGTAGGATACCACCCACGGTTCCGTTTGAGCAATCACGTATGGCGTAAATCCTTCTCACATTGGACCACATTTGAATAAAAAATCAATTGAATACGAAATTTTGAGACGAGAAATGTTTCAATTTCGTTGTTTTTACATTAACATTTTCGTCCTTTTTTTTGTAGAGACAGTTTTGGAATTTCAGCTTACTCCGTCGGAAAAGGATTTATGGATTTTAAAAGAATATTGCTAGTGCTACAGAAATCGAACTGTTTTTCAAACGGATCTGCTGGGGCGGCCATTTGAACGATGTTATATTCGATGCTTCACCGGAAGAATACTTCACAAATAACAAAGTTGACATAAAATAAAGGACGCGTTCTGAAATTATTCATTGCTAATATAGAGGCGCGACTTTTTAAAGACCATTTATTTATATAAAAATTTAGATTTGACATTTCCATTTCATTGATAATTGTATTAATATTAATACATATCGTAATAGTGTTTCTGCAGTATAAAAACTATTCTCCAACTATTGAAACAAAGGTTAGCCATATTTGTAAAGCTTAATTCAAACCTTGCAAAGAACCGGGAACGCGGGAAATCTGCATTCGTTAAATGACCTGTTACATTTTCCATTTCCGTTTTAATTAAATTTCTGCGACAATTTTTCCCAACAACATAACAATTTACACAAAACAATATCTCAAGTTTGCACTCTCTTAAACCATTGAGGGTAAACTTGGTAATCATTATGCACTAAGATACAATCAAGCATGCGACTTAATCGCCCTTGTGCCACCTCGAAAATTCCACAACATATTTATGCAGTCTGCCATTAGGTTCCACAACGTCCTTGTATTATTTCCAACAAGAACAAGAAAAGATTGCACTCATATTGGCTACGTAAATTTGTGGATCATGGCTTAGCAATTTCTACTTATTGTTAACGTGCACACGCGTGCTTATGTGTGTGTGTGTCTGGGAAAACCGCGCATGAATGACCCTCTATGCTGCATAAAACAAGGATTACCGTGGCGTGACATTTTAATTTGTTTAGTCAATTTCCATGCTTGGCAATGCTTGCTTTGGCAGTTGTCCAATCGTGATTCCCGAAAGTGCGAGGAGAAGAATGGATTTTGGCAACATTATAAACCAGGACAGCTTACCCTCAAGGATCTCAGTGTATTACCGGAATACCCATGTTGAAATCTTTTACTCTTCCCAATTCTTCTTCTTTGGCTTCGTACTGGCTGCTTTGTTAGGTTCTGTGCTCCAAGTACAGCAAGTTGTCTCAAGAGTCGTAACAGGAAGTCTAATGTGCTTGGAATTCTTGCAGTTCTGTCTTAGCTCCAACATGCTTCCATTGTACTTGGAAAAAGTCAATGAACAGGGATTAAAGCGATTATGTCGTACATACATGATACACGTGTATTTTGCGATACCTTCGAGTGGCAGTGGTGTCCTTTGGTATGTCACTTTTTTATCGATGTATGGAAGACCATTTCTTCGCTAAAGTTCAATTTTTACAAGTATGTACCTCGTTTCACATCATGCCGAAAAATATATTTTCCTCTGCAATGTTTTTAGGGTTTGAAGAATCAATAAATCCTTTAAAGGGTCTGATCACAATAAAATGAAATATCTTCTTCGTTGATTGCGATTGGATGCAATTTTTTTTTGAGGAATGAATCAATGTTGAATGTAGTTCAATAAAATGAAATTCGTTTCTCATCAGCTAAATTTTCATCAATTGCAAACAGGATTAGTTACAAATTGAATTTGATTTGTAGTGCAAGTTAAATAGCTAATACTGATAGCTACTAAAATTTATAAAACTGACTGTTTTTATGTCATATATTGTAAACCTGTTGCGCCAACAATAGACAAAAATTGAAAATCGGGATTTAATTAAACCAGTAAAAAATGAATGGAATTGTATTTTTAAAAACATAAATTATTTAAATTGTCAGAGTACGGTTAATGAATCGCATAGTCAATGTTTGTTTGGTAATTAAACAATTGTGGAGTACTCAATTGTTATTCGTATACAACCCACTCAACTGTGTGCTGCTAGCGGCAATAATTAAAACCGCCATGTTTTTAATGGCTCGAGGAGAAAATGGAATTTTATATGAGTAGAAATTTCACAGTGGTAGAAACATATAATGTCTTTTTATTTTATTATATGTAAACATCACTTGTTTCTTGTCATCCGTGAAATGTATTTGCAGCAACAATATTCCATTTGAAGGTGCAAAGGGAAATGCGGAAATTCTTTTAGTTAAAGTTTTAGTAGACTGAAAAGGATTCCCCCCTGTTTTACACCACCCAAACATTCCATCCACTAAACTCTGAGAAATTCCTAGTCTGATATTTAACTTTAATCTTAAGGATTTAAAAGCAATTAAGAAGGAATTTCTCAATTTCGTAGGATCGAGTGAAATTTCATGTTGTGCTTCAAAGTATTTTTATTGTCAAGAAATTGATTTTAAGAAACTCATGTCCTGGGATTAATAATAAAACGATTTCGTGAGAAAACCTGGAACTGACTCAGTGTATAAGTGAAACAATCACGTAAAAATTATTATCAAATAAAATCTATCGAATAACGGAAGGTCAAGTGGCAATTACCTCCTCTTTGTTTGGTTTTTCCGCTCACTTCCTGTTTTAACTTTCCCTATTAAAAATCAAATGTGACCTGTAATTAAAGGACTTTGCCCTGTGTGAGTGTGTATGTGTGTGTATTTTGTGTGAGAGAGATGGCTGTGTCTTTTAAAACTCAAAAGGATTCAATTGAAAGCTATGAACAATTAAGCTTAATTACCTGTTTGACCTTTGCCTAGAGTTTTTTCCAGGCGATATGGTCCTACATACTGGTGATGTTCAGCTGGGGCTGTATTTTCCTTCTGCATCTTTGTCAGGATGTTTTTTTTTTGCTTGTTTTCCTCTTTTAAATTCAGCTGAATTTCTGTACAATTTGTTTATTGTAGAACAAGACTTTATTTGTTATTTAAACACTCGCAACAGGGACTTCTAATTTTTTTCCGCTTATTTTGGCATTTAATATTTTATTTCACGCAATTCTATCACAAAACAGTTTTTTATGTTCTCTCGCATTATCACATAATTTCTTTTTCGCCATTTGTAAAGGTATGTATTGCAAGGAGTTCTGCAAATACAGCATACGTGTGTTTGATTTTAATTAGCTGAACATTTTAAAAGGGTTCTTAAAAGTAATTCTAGTGTTGTTTTAACTAATTTTCAAACCGCATAATGTCGAATTATTTTTCAATTTGAATTATAATAATTTTTGACTTTGTGAGTTTAGAAAGGTTCAATCACGAAACAATGAAATTTGTATACCTAAATATTTAATTCATGTTTGTTAATTACGCCTCGCAGACTTTGCGCAATTTCATTCCATTCGGGTTTTTTTTTCCTTCTTCATTAATATTTAACTAATTTTTTGCACGCAATAATTGTGTTGGACTAACGGAAATATTTTCTGTACGTATTAAACTAGGTCAAATAATTACAAAAGAACCAGTCGAAATTTAATCCGGGAGGATCTGGTCTCATCCTTTTTAATTCAATTTTAAAATAGATATTCGATCAGACAAAATTATTGTCTCCAGACAAAGACGAGGATTTTACTCGTCGCACTTTTGCCGAATGTTTTTTTCTCCGGTGAACCAATAATATTCATCGGCACGTTTTATGGAAAAGGACACTCGGCTTAACTGCAACTACCGATGAGAGGAACAAAAAATTTTTTGATAACAATTTCATGAGAATATTTAAATGAATTCAATTTTTTTTTCTATATAATAAATTTTCAACTTGCCACAATTTCTCAAGTTTCTCCCTCGGCCTATATTTTGGGGTTGATTTCGTCGCAATTTCAAGTTAAAACAACAAGCATTTTGTATGCTAATGTCTTTTTCATCTGCTTGTTTTTAAATACGTTATTCACTGAGTTCTGTGACATTACACAATTCATCATGCTTGCCTAAAAAATGGCTTGATAGAGGTCGTGTGTATTTTTTTTTTTAAAGAAAGAGGTGCAGAGAGAGTTTGGTTAACCAACACAAACTAATTTTCTCGAAACATTTTCTGAATAAATTTCTATATTATATATGAAAAGTATTTTGAACTTTCCAGGAAGAAGAATTTATATTTTTAAAAATAATGTTTTGTACAAAGGATCTTTGTTGACATTGACAAATTGTATCAAAGTTTTGTTTTCGTTGAATAACGGAACGGATTATGTTTCTGCATACAACAATGAACAATAATTATGTTTTAAGTTTATATACAGTAGAAGAATTTTTGAATAAAAATCACAATGTCAAAATATATAATTATTGTTTAGAAAAGCAGCTTTCTTCGTTTTGAATGATGTAAAAATAACTTTCCTTAGAACTAAACACAGAGAAACGGATAAGGAAAATATTAGTATGTTAGAGACAATTATGTATACCCAATAAACAAATTTGTAACTAATTAATTACTTAATTTAAAATTGGCGATTGCACATTTCGAATTGAAATGTCATTTACTTTGGTTTTCAATTTGAAATTTCAGGTTTTTATTATTGAATTCTGTTTCTGTGTACTAAAATAAATTAATTGAATTAAATAATGTTGTTAGGAATACCAATTGCATGTCGATTGTCTTTAGTTGTTATAGTAGTATTAGAACCGATTCCCCTCTCACGTTTCTCGTCTAAGTTCTGTGCATTATAATTAAAATACGTTACGTAAAAGATAAGCCGTTAAAAGACAGAACTTTCCGACGAATCCAACATATGCCATCTAAAATTGACACAACACTATCTCAGAAGGGTGGAAAGTTGGAAATCACTTATTTAACTGCATTATATCATTAAAAAATACATATTTCACTTTATCAACTTGATTCTCTCTTGGAATCCACCAGAAACCTGCAAATGAACTGCAAGGCAAACAGAAAACCACTGATAGGATAATTACTATAAATCACACCCTGGAATTAATACATGCGTCCAATCCCGGAGGACAGTTACAATAACTGAGGGCGAAAGGGTGGTGGACGATGGCGAAAATCCGATGACAATTGGCTTGATGTGGTGGCCATAGAAGGTCCAGGCACTCGCTCTTGAGCTCACTGGTGAGATTTCCTGTCGCCGATTAAATCACTCACGAGAACCGGACGTTTTTGAGGAATTAATCGAACATCCCTTAACTGCACTGTCCCGTTATTGAGTTATGCTGCAATTCGTGAAGGGATCAAACGCGGAACTTGCTGCACACGGCACCCGTTACCACCAACCACTGTCTACGAGTGATTCACAAATCCGCCATATTTGTTTGAAAATCGATATTTCTCGACTTTTTTTTTTTCAACCAGAGTTCACTGTCAAAATCCGTTGAAACAAATCCCCGTACGTACACTATAGGCCAAAATAATAAAACAGAAACCGAACAGTGGCTGTCCTAAGGGTTTTCACAAATCTTCAATAAAAATAGTATACTGTCGAGAAGTAGAAAATAATATCACAATGAAGGATGTAAAATACTCGCAATCGAGAAACTTTTCCCGAAGAAAGCTGACAGTATTAAGGATTAGAAATAACCGAAATAGGAATCGACGGCAATTATTGAGAAGCTTTTGCTGGGTGAAGGGCTCTGCATGCCTGCACTTGTATATGCCGGAATTGTATCGAAATCTAAGGGTGGTCGATGTGGTAGTCAGTCGTTATTCATTGTCAACTACCCTTCGATCCATTGTATTAACAGTGACTTCTGTGACTCAACTGTAGGGCACTGTTTCCTTGAAGGGCGCTTGCGCACAACCCCAACTTGTCGAGCAAAAATACAACAACAAAACAAGCAGCAAACCCTTTTCCTGCGGTTTGCACTTGCCTTCATTGACTAAACAAGAAAACGTGGGTTGCATTCACGGGTGCGAAGTTGGTAATGTTTTTAGCATTTGCAAGGTTTCAAAAGGACAATTCAAAATTTTGTTTGTATAAAATTAAGGCAAGGAAAATTTGTATAGATAATATCATTTAAAAACCCAGAACAACTTCAATTCATAACAACAGCTTTGGGAGAAAATCAAGCAATTATTGTAATCATTATGTTTCGAAAAAACACTTCGAGGTACTCATTTAATTATTGCTATGCATTAATTACGCGTATTTCGTATTCAAGAGTAACATCTGCGGATTGTATAAACATTTATTTAACAACTGTTGTGCGCTAATTACAATCCAAACAATTCATTCAGTTGGATCACAAATTTTCTGTGTATAATTGAAACAGACCCAAAAAAAATAATAATAACACCCAATATTTTCCATTGCACGCTTAACATTTATTAAAGTTTAAAAAATAAAACATTTAAGGACATCTCATATTCAAATACTAAATCTCAACATTTGAGATCCCATTGGGTATTGTACCTATGTTTAGTTGTAAAGGGGAACGTGAACAGTTCCTTCGTCCTTGTGGTAAATAAGAACATCCTTGACGTAGATGTTTGGAACTAAGAAGTCAGTCTCGCTAGCGATCTCTCTGTCGAAAGGATAACCAAATGGCATGGCATCAATGTACCTGCTGCCAGATCCAACTCCGCACGAGACCTTGTGATCGTAGGTTGAGTATTGCGGAACAGCTGGTGCTTTGTATGGTGTAACGACAACGTACACCTGCATTGGCAAACCACTTAACCAACCCTTTGGCAAGAGTAGACGATCAGGGAAGCCGCAATGAGCTTCAGACATATCCAGGGGGAATGGAACAGTGCCATCAGTAGCTGCCAACACTTGTTTGTACAACTGATAGTATGTGGTGCGATCCTTTACACTCCAATAGAAGTCCTTCGACAATCGCACAATGACTGCCTTACCAAGAGGCAGATCGTACACGTACTGATCAACTTCAACTAAATTCTTGCGATTCTGGTTGAGGGTGTACTCGCTTCCGTATTGATCATATTTGGGTCCCAAGTATGTTCGAACAACCACCTTTTGAGGGGCAGTAGTCGTGACCTCGACGGCGATTCCGAATGGCTTGTGGTTGAGACGTGCTTGACGTGCTGCCAAAACGAACTCGGGGGATGGTTTGCTCTTTACCAACAATGGAGAGATCATTCCTATTGGTGTTGATGGTATTCCTGCTACATTCGGCAATATGTTAGAGTCAACAACGTTGGTCACATCAGCGTAATAATAGTCGAAGTAGGTCACCAATTTGCCAATAGTTACCTTGTCAATTTGAAGCCCAGGAGCAGCTAATTCTGCGTATGTGTAGGGTGGAAGGAAGTGTTGGAATCGCTTGTAGTATTTGACAACCTTGTTGTACAGTTGATAGAAAACTGGGTCACGGAGAGCGGTTTCATAATGTTCCAGTACACTAGGAATAGCCTTGTAAGTTCCTGTTACATCCCATGGGGCCGCTCCAAGAAGAACATGCGACAGAATGTTCCAATATCCAAAGAAACGTGTATCAATGCTGTCTGGGTTCGATTCAATGATGTTACCAAGAATCTCAACAGCCTCTGGCTGTCTCAAATCGATCTTCTGGCCGTCGCGTGTTGTATAGTATCCATAGTCAATGATATCACGGATTCTGCGCTCGTAGTCGTTAATCAAATCCAATTCATGATAATTTTCCACTGATGCGACATAATAGTTGTTTCTGCGGACAGAGAATGGTAGGCCATTGTAGTACCTCATGTGGGGGTTGTAGCCGGTCTTAATTGGTTCATTCCAAGATAACTCCTGAACTTCACCCAAATGATTTGAAACTCTTTCCAAATTGTAACGAGCCAAAATTTGTTGGTGCATGTACAAGAAGAGTTCACCGCGGTTGTCCTTGTTCAAACTGTACTGGGGACCATTCATCCAGAATGGATAATCAATATGGTAGTAGTAGTAGTAAGCATTCCATCCAATGTCTTCTGTGAAGTAAGCCAACTTAGCTTCTTCATTCTGAAGATAATAATCACTGGAGTAGTTAGCGTTGATGGCGTATATTGCTGATCCTGGCTTGAGGAGAGTTGCCTTAGTTTTCCAGTTTTGGGCATCATTGATTGTTTGTCCATCGTAGAACAGATATGGACAGATCTCGTATGGTGCTGGCAAAACGATTCCCTGCAATTCCGGATGATGGGCAACGGCAACAGTCAAGGCATAAACAAAGATTCCTTCGTTAACATTTTGACGAGCCCAGATCACGTTCTTGTATAGAGTGTCGTAGTTTGCAGAATAGTAGAACAGATTGAAGACCGAAACAGCCTGTTGCAATTGCTGTTTGTTGAACACTGAGAAGATTTCACCCTTGGGGAGGTAACCGTATTTGTAGTATTGTGCCAATTCTAGAATAGGCTCGTATTCCTGGAAATAAATGCAATAGTTTTGAATGAGCTGCCGCCTCCCGAAAAATATACCTATGCAAGTTTTTTTTATATACAAAACAAGTAAACAATGCTTACTAAATAATTAGCTTTTCCTTGTACCCATGTGCTTGTGTATTGGAGGTATTCGGGATTTTGTAGGGGCTCGTTAATGTGCTTCAAAATTTCCAAAACGAATTTCTGTTTTTGCAAGAAAATTGGATCAGCTGTTTGCGAAAAAGAAATGTTGAAAAATTAAAATACTTGAAGTAATTATGACCGCTATAGCAACCATACCATATTTCACGGGTACCACAGGTACTGGAGGCTTCTTCACACATTCCACAGTCACCGCCAAAGCAAGCACCGTCAAAAATATCACCGCAATCCTCATGGTGCGTCTGGTTCCACAATCGATGGATTGACTGCTTGATCAGTGGAGGTCGGCATCTTTTATAGGATGCTCTTAGTCCAAAAATTATTCTATGCCTGTGTGAATTCATGCGGTTATCCAGTCACTGTCCAACTGATAAGACCGATTACAGACATCGGAGGTGAATTGTTTTCTCCTCGGTTATGTTTTAACTTCGGGTCATCATTTTTTGATTGTGGTCATTTGCAGATATGAACAATAAGTGAATTAAATTTTGGTGATATTCTCGCTATTTTTGTATAATTTTTGGGAGTCTTGCACACTTAGTAACTATGTGAATTTGTGTTAGAAAACAATATTTCTGATAAGAATTCCGAAAACAAGCTTGAACTTCTCTGATTATACATTGTTATTATTAAACAAAATTTACGCATCATTGTGACTTCCAAAATAAAAGCACTTAATTAACGCAATTTTTTTCGACAACATCCTGCCAGACAAAATTTCTTTTTTTTCTTGTAATTTTATGGGTGACTTTAATTAAACAAAGAGAATAAAGATATGATCGATTATAAACAACGCAAGAAAATAGTATTGAAATATTGAAACCCCTATGGTTTTGGTATTTATAAAAACAACATTTTGAATCACGGCAAAACTAAATTATTTGAATTCTATGACAATCGGTATTTTAAAATATCATACTCTCTGCTAAAAAATGCTTTCCTGATGATGAGGTCCCGAAACATAATTTTACAATAAAATAATCTTTTCAACTACAGAAACAAAAAATAATTTGGTAGTGTATAAAAACTTTCCACAATAAGCACGGTCTTATCAACAACGTCAATTAACAAACTGAAAATTGTTTTTTGGATTTGAATCATCCTACTCCGTCAGAATACTGAAAAAAATATCTTGATTACAATAGAAAACTTAAACTTTATTATCCTCTGATGTTCATAATGATTCAAATGCTTTCGCATAACATTACCACAGATGAGATGAGTCATATTATTTAAGTCAGAATATAGTGATTAAAATTAACAACAAAATAGTCTATACAAATTTTCAATATACAACAATGTAACTCCTTATCACAAGTTCGGTTCAACAACTTTCCATTAATTGAAACTGAGCAGAATCAAGCAGAATCAAGAAGTTTACAAAAAAGTGATGAATAATAATGATTAATGATTTCACCTTTTGATCTCAAATTACCAAAAATTATTTAAAGCATAGAACATTTTGCGATAAACGAATAATCTCGAAGTGCACGACTATCACCGGGAGAAGAATAATTATAATAAAGTTCGCCAAAAAAATATCTGAATTTGACCCTGTGACAAAATATGAAAATAAAATTTTATGTATCGAAACAACAGACGAGCGAGAATGAGATTAGATTTGGTAATTCGAGGACAATGCCATAATTGGTGAATTGGTATAAAATGGTGGGCAGTGATTAATTTCGTTCAGTTGTCTTTGATTCATTGAAGAGGACTAAACAATGAGGACCTTAGTTCTTTTGTCGGCCTGCGTGGCCTTATCGCTGGCGGTATTAGTTCCAAGAAAACTCTCATCCGATGTATATTATGGTAAGATCAGACAAAACAACTTTGAGAACTTTGGTGTTAATAAATTTCATCTAAAGCTGATAAAGTATTTTTGCAAAAGCAAAAATTCATCTTGGATGTCCTTGACAACGTTCACCAGCCACTGCAGAATCCGGAATATCTTAAAGATGTTGCTCATTATGTAGTTGGACCAACCTACTACAACGTAAGTCTACAGCGAAATTTACTATAAGTTATTAAAATTATTGTAAAATATTTCTTGATCCCCACAGAACTATGCGCCAATTCAGGAGTTCATCAACATGTACGAACGTGGAGTACTTCCTCAAAACTATGTTTACTCCATTTTGGATGAGCAGCTGTTAAAGGAAACTATTTGTCTTTTCAACTTGTTCTACTACGCCAAGGACTGGACTGTTTTCTACAAGAACGTAGTGTGGGCCAGGCAGAATATGAACGAGGGAATGTTTGTTTATGCCCTTTCAACTGCCGTTGTTCACCGCAAGGATATGGAAGGAATTATTCTGCCTGCTCTTCCCGAAATTGAGCCATACATGTTCTTCACTGGTGAAGTTATGAGCGCAGCTGGTAACGTCAAATTAGCAGATCTGGCCAACAATAATTACTTATACTCGATTTTGGCTAACTATACTGATGCCTACGAAAAGATCAACGACGAATACAAATTGGCATACCTAACCGAAGATATTGGTTGGAACACATATAACTACTACTTCCACATCAACTATCCATTCTGGATGGAAGGAAAGGAATTCGGTTTGGACAAAGATCGTCGTGGTGAATTATATCTTTACGTTCATCAGCAAATACTTGCTCGGTACTACATAGAGAGACTTTCACAAAATCTTGGACCTATTCCACAATTCACTTGGCAAGTGCCCATTAAGACTGGATACAATCCACATTTAAGGTACTACAACGGCTTTGAGTTCGCCTCAAGGAAGAATCTGTATGATGTTGCCGAAAACGGAGGATACGATTCAGTTAGCTTAGTGCAAGATTATGAACGTCGCATTCGGGATATAATCGACATGGGCTACTACACATTGAAAACAGGCGAGAGGATTAATATGAGGGACCCCCAATCTGTTGAAGTACTTGGTAATATAATTCAAGGAAACCCAGACAGTGTTGATAAGCAATTCGTGGACTACATGACTCTTTTGGCGAAGGTGTTGCTCGGAGGTAACAGCTACAAAATGACCAATGACTATAAGATCCAACCCAGTGTCCTGGAACACTTCGAGACAGCTATGCGAGATCCAGTCTTCTACCAACTCTATAGCCGTGTAATCTACTACTACTCGCAGTTCAAGGACTACTTACAACCGTACACCTATGAAGATCTCCTATTGCCAGGAGTTGCTATCCAAAACGTTCAGGTTACCCCACTAATCACATACTATGACTACTACGGCAGTGACATTACAAACGGAGTCAATATTCCAGAGCTTGCTCCTCGTAACTTGGAAATCACTCCATCGGTTTCTTCATTGAAGAAAATTGTTGCTCCATCAAGTCAGCAGCCATCTTACACAATTGTAGCCAAACAGAAACGTCTCAACCATAAGCCATTCATAGTCAACATTGATGTTGTATCGCAAGCTCCTCAACCAGTCATCGTTAGAATCTACTACGGCCCTAAATTGGACGCTTACAGGAATCTTGTGACTCTAAAAGAAAACCGTGACAACTACGTTCAAATTGATCAATTCTACTACGACTTACCAGGCGGAAATGTCAGCATCAAACGTTTATCCAAGGACTTCAACTGGAGCGTTAAGGACCGCACCACATATACTGAATTGTACCAAAAGGTTATGACCGCATACTCTGGAGCATCTCCATACGTTCTTGATCAATCCGAGGCTCATTGCGGCTTACCCGATCGTCTGCTCTTGCCAAAGGGTTGGATTGAAGGTATGCCACTCCAGGTGTACGTCATTATCACACCATACAACGCTGAAGTTGCCGCTAAGCAATTCACCACGTACGACTACACGAAATACTGTGCTTATGGTAAACAGATTTTGGACAACCTCCCCTATGGATATCCATTCGATCGTGCCATCAACGAACTTGCGTTTACAACACCAAATATGTACTTCAAGGACGTTGTCGTGTACCATGCTCCAAAGGACCTCATGTCCAATATGAACATGGCCGAAGGTTGGATTCCATATCAATTCATCCCTGCCGGTGTACAACAATACATAACGATGAATTCAGTCAAAAAGTGATTTTATTTCTTTTGTTTATTTTAATAAAATAATTTTATTTCTTGCTCATAAATAATTTATTTGTTACCAACAACTCAACATGAAAACTATGAATACGCACACAGATAAAGCGATGATCCCAATTGATTCCCTAATCGATATCAGTATTTCCCATTCTTATCATTTTTAGACTGAATGTCATTAACATTACAATATAAAATCTAAAAAAAAAAAAAAGCAACTCGACCGAGCAATTTATATTTTCCAGTTTTTTTAGCCAATGTTTACATTTCTGTTTCGAATTCTACGAAGCGAGATACAGAGATGCTGGCCAGAAGAATATCGTCGATTACTATATTTATTCAACTGTAATTGATCTATTTTTAATTTTCTTTGAATTACATCTGACGTAGAACTTGAAATTATATAAAAGATCGAACTTCGCTCGAGTGACCTAAGTCACCATTTTAGTCGCCAGCAAAATGTTTCGAGTGATTGTATTGTGCGCTCTTGTCGCATGCGCACGCAGCTTAGCTAATTTCCGAATTGTCAATGGCAAGGAAGGAGACATCAGGGACTTTCCCTACTTGGCAACCCTGCAGCATCGGTCTATGGTTCGATGTGGCGCTACTATTATCAATGAGAGAACTTTAATTACAGCTTCGCATTGCTTCAATGGTGATATTATTCTAGATAAGTTATTTGTGCGCGCAGGAACCGAATGGGGAGATGTGCGTCCTTCGGAAGGACAGAAGGTTCCAGTGTTGCGGTACTTGACTCATCCGGAATATTCTCAACTAATACAAAATAATGACATTGCTATTGTGTGGACCAAGGAGAATTTGGTGTTCGGGCCAAAAGTGAAGCCGATAGGGTTACCTGCTCAAGATGCTTCTTTACCCATCGGACAACCCGGTGTTGCTGCTGGATGGGGCAGGCTAAAGGAAGGTGGACCGTTCCCAGACAGATTTCATTACGCCATTCTTCCAGTTCTTACGAGAGACATGTGCTTGAAGAATGGAGGCGGCGGATACGACGACTACAGAATTACAGACAAAATGTTCTGCGCCGGTTACTTAGTTGGGGGAACAGATGCCTGCAAGTCAGACTCTGGTGGACCTTTCGTCGTGGATAATACTTTGATTGGCGTTGTCTCTTTCGGACAAGGTTGTGCTCGTCCTAAGTTCCCAGGTGTATATGCGAACGTTGCTAAATACAGAGACTGGATTGACAACAGTTTGAAATTGGAGGAGGCAGGAATGCTCGACGCAACTCCACAGGAACAAGAAGAATATTTGCAGAATCTTAACTAAATGACTTCTTTGTTTTTTACACAATTATGAAATTGAAGAAATTTATTTATTTTTACAAGCTTTTATTTAATTTGCCTTGTTTAATTCATTATATGAGTGAAATCTTGCAAGTAAATTTTGACCCACTTTTAATCGTCCAATTAGTTTAAAATTTGGGCGGTCACAAATGCCGAATGCGTTATGGAAATTTCGTTAAGAAAACAAAAAATGGCGGTTTCAAGATGGCGGACGAGGATTTTGATTATGGTCCGATTCTATTCATAATTGCATAATTGGTATACGTGGGGTCTTCAAAAAATATTGACAACACATATGTGTACATTGTACAATTGTACATATTTTAGTTTGTTACTTTTCTCTGTATTTTTTGTTCAGTTAGTAACGGTGCAAAAACTTGCCAACCTTCGTAAATTCGCCAAATTTTTGAGTAATTGTTTGTCTAATGTTCATTAATTGTTACTAAATGTGCTATGGATCTGGATCAAAAGACATAAACCAATATTGACATTTCTTTTATTTGATCATATGTGATGTTAAACAAAATGGTTGTTATTTTCTTCTCCTACTTAACAAATGTGATACTTATGCAAGAAGCCAAATCGTATAAAAAAGAGCATTGTTTCGGCAGCTGGAGTCACTGTTTCCATCAGCTTCGCAATGTTGCGATTGTTTCTGTTTTTCGCGTGTTTTTCGCACGCGTTGAGTGCAGCTAGTTTCCGAATTGTTAAAGGACAAGAAGGGGAAATAAAAAATTTCCCGTATTTGGCGGCCCTTCTACATCGCAACGTAGTTCGATGTGGTTCGGCGATTATCAACAAGAGGACTGTCGTTACAGCAACACATTGCTTCAAAGATGTCATCCTCGCAAAATTATCCGTTCGCGTGGGCACCGAATATGGCGACCGTTACCTCAAGGATGAGGGACAAGTAGTTCCGGCGTTGCATTACTTGACCCATCCCAACTATGTTGCACTCACCCAAAATAATGACGTTGCCCTTGTGTGGACCAAGGAGGATTTGGTGTTTGGACCAAATGTTCAAGCCATTCCCTTAGCAGCGTCGAATGCACCACTACCTTTGGGGCAAGTTGGTGTTGCGTCTGGATGGGGTAGACTAAAAAAAAAAGGCCCATTCCCAGATAAGTTCCACTTTGCCTTACTACCAATCCTTGAAAGGAATAAGTGCATTAAAAAAGGAGGCGGTGGATACGAAGCGTTCAGGATTACTAATAAGATGTTCTGCGCTGGCTACTTAGCCGGAGGCTCTGATACTTGCAAGTCAGATTCCGGTGGACCATTCGTTGTTGATAACACTTTAGTTGGTATAGTATCTTTCGGCGAAGGATGTGGTAAACCAAAGTTTCCTGGCGTCTATGCAAATGTTGCTGCTTTTCGGGATTGGATTGACGATAATGTAGTTTTGGAAAAAGCAGGACTTCTCGACGCCACCGAAAAACACCAAGAAGAGTATTTACTAAAGCTTAAAAACAAGAGAAGAAAGAAGTTAAAGCGTAATTGGTGATCAATCATGTACATGGGTACCCATTTTAGTGGACCCACCCTAGCTCTCGATCCACCACAGCTTTCAGGAAAAATAAAAAAATATATAATCGTATAGTTAAAGGTTTTTTTGAAGGAAATAATTTAAAAGTTTGTACCTACCTACATTACGTAGAAGTGGTTCAACAATAAAACTGTTTTTTATTCGTTTTATAAATTCATTCTTTTAATTCTATTTTAGCCAGTAAAATAAAAAAAAATTCCGATCCCCTAGTAATAAACGTGCTAGCATAGGAACAATGTAAGTTTATGGTACAGGCAAAGAGAATATCGGCAAAAAAGAGTCTGTGCACGAATACGGTGTGAATATGATTGTGAATATGTTAATGATAATGTGTAAAAGAAATGCCTTGTGGTTCAAGTTTGGCACGAATTTTAAAAAAATTATTGAAATTTAAAAAAAACTAGTAGAGAAGTATAATTGGTTTAGGCCAACTATGAAATACCCTAGATATAAAACGGAACAATTTTAATGTACACAAAAGCAAAGTTTGTTAAGAAATCGTGTAAAACCCGTGCAAACCCGTTTGGCAATTATTGTAAAAAGAGAACTTCGTATAATGTAAAAATGTAAAGTTTTAGGTATCTGTAAAATTTCAAGGTCGTATAAATAAAGTTTCGTGCATATTACAATACGCATTTACAACAATACAATTTACAATGTACGCCGTGAATAACGTTGTAAGTTACAAAATTAAAAGTTTTCTGTAGACGAAAAAAGCATTAGAAAGACTAATATGAGTGCTATTTTTTTTCGTTTTTTAACAGATTGAATGAAATTTCTGTAACAATTTTTGTCATATAAGTTTCATTTAAAAAAATACATTATGACTATGGCTTAGAGCCATTTAAAAAAAATTTTAGTGGAAAAACGTTGTAACTAAAAGCTATCATGGCTCATACAACGTTTTTCCACGTTACAATACATTCACAAAATTGGTTGTTAAGACGTTTTTCCACTGAGCATATTTTTAAGTGGAATAAAATATAATCCTAACAATGTACAATGCACATATATCATAAGATATAACTTAAATTCAGTCTGAAATTAAATTATTGTAAAAATCTCTCAAATGGATTGGTAGGTACTCGACCATACAAAGTAAATCCTTTTTCTGTTCTGTGCTAATAGGTACAGGTGCACTGCAAAGTAATGGTAGTATATTTTCTATTTGCAGATTAAACCTTGTTTTCTTTCTTCGTGTAGTCTTGTTTACATTGAAATAAGACCAAATTTCTTGAATGCTGTGAGGTTTTCGTATTCGAATTACTTGAGGATCATCTGTTGAAAATTGAATCCATCGAGCATCTGTAATTTTACATCTGCGGTTTTTGTTTAGATTTGCCAAAAGCCCACTAAAATCCTTAAAATCTTCTCGTTTCATTTGGTAAACTGCAAGCAATGGATTAGATACTCTTGCAAAATTAATGCGCTGAACTACATCGTCCGCCACATAAAGTTCTGAAATTTTCTTTTTTTCTCGATTAATGCAAAATCACGATCCCATGGCAAAAAGGTGTGTCCGGAAATCAAAAATTTTTGATTTACCTAATTTAATACAAATACAATGAAAATATATTTGCATTTACTTTTCTCGTAAAGCCGGAGGTACATGATACGGAAAACGTCGTATTTATAAGCGATACGCCGTATTTCATATCGTGTGACTCGACGATAAGCAATATGGTGTATCGCTTATGCCCAATTTCACAGTTGAAACTTAAGTTTTCGCTTAGTTAAGCGAGCATAGGAAGCTTAAACTAAAGTTTAATGCTGTCGGATTTCACAGTTGATATTTGAGTAAACCTGGTTTAAGTTATAAGAATCAATTTTGTAGTCTACTGTATACGGTGAACTATTTGCCAAAAATGTTATTCCGCTGTTTTTAAGTGATTTTATTTGTTTATGATCTATATTTTAATTGATTTTTATAAAAATTAAACCATTTAATTACTAAGCACATTAAATACAATTCAAAATCAAGGATTAATTTCAATTGACATATGACGTTTGTTTGACAATACATTTTTATGAAACTTAAGTTAAGCGACGAAATATCGCCGCTTAAATTAAAGCAAAGTTTAAGACTAAAATTGTCACTTTGAAATCAAAGCATACTTTAAGCAGAATTTTAAACCTATTTTTGAGCTTAAGCTTGCACTGTGAAATTGGGCCTTATAAATATCCCAAAAATTTCGGAATATTTTCGGCACATCCAAGCATTTTGCGGGGTACAAATTTCCCGAGTCACACCATACAAAACTTTATGTACACAGTTTTGAGATTACTGCTCTTACGGGCGGGGCGTCGCAGTAATCTGTGAATTGCAAAATACAGGTTGCAAACTCATTCTTGCTTATCGTGTGACTCGATGTCTCAAAAGTGACATCCACAAAAATATTTCCTTATAAATATGACGTTTTCCGTATCGTGTACCTCCGGCTTTATTCTCTTGTTTACACAGTGAAAACTATTTAGTACAGATTTTTAGTACAACTATTTAGTGCAATTATTCACGTACTGCTGGCGCTAGCAGCAGTAAACTCCGCTTAACTGAGTTCCAGCATGTGGGTTTATAACCCAGTTCGGCATAGGAATATGGATATTTTTCTCTGTATAATTCAAACATTTTAGATATTGTTAATTTCGGGTTCAAATATTCTTTTTTTGAAGAATTTCTACTGTAATGGCTTTCTTGAGAAGGAAAACTTCGTATATGGTCCATAATTGATTGCTTTTCTGCATCGACAACTTTATGTGTCCTCTTCGTATGTTTTCCGCGTTGATCTTTAAGATCCTTTCCTTCTTTTAATTTTGAAACTAACATTTGGATCCTTCTACATGTTATATTGAAGGTATGACAGATCATTTTTTGGCATACCCGTACTGTACATCCATTGATTTGGAAAGAAAATACAATACTGTTGTTTGACAACGTGACACAGCCTCTGCAAGTCTCCTTCCTGGTTCCTTGATTTCCACCGAGGACGCTAAATAGCTAGTTTGTTCATTATAATTTTTCTTATAAAATTCAAAGCAATGGTTCGTTATTTCGTCCAACTGAAAATTGGAGCAGTGAAAATCACATTAGCAACTACACGACTGGAAATTAAAATCATAAAAATGGTTCAAAATTTTTTTTCACATACAACGTTTTTCCGAATTACCTGTATTGGAGCTTTTTCGGGGGTGTTATTATGCCTTTTTTTGAAACGTAAGATTCGCCATTATCTTTTATCCATTTATTTTTTAAATCTTTCAAATTTTCATAATTTATTCTCCTTTTTTTACCTTTATTTATTTTTTTTAGGACACCTGATTCAACAGAAGTACTAGCCATTTTTGTTTGATATACAACGTTCTTCCACTGACTGCTACTATTAAACTGATTTTTAATAGCTTTAAAGTAGAAAAATAAACTGATTTTTTCTTTAAACATAAAGATAATTTGTTATAAAACGATATTCTAGCGAAAAGTTAATTTTCAAAAATTTGGTAGTTACAACGTTATTCGCGATGAAATCTTATCTGAATTTGTTTGTTTATGCAAATCAATACTTCATTGTTTTATAATAAATGCAATACACGTTATGCATTTATACAATATACTAATTTTTATTCGGAAAACCCCCAAAATTTGTTCCAATATTTATTCATGTGCAGATGCACAAATTCCTCATCTATGACGCGAATACTTCTTCGTATAAAAAGATGTATAGCAAAGAAATAATTTAAGTCGTAACTGAAAATTACTGCAAAATGTTTCGTACCGTTTTGATTTTTATGCTCTTCTGTTCAGTTGCGCTTGCGAGTAACTCAAGCCGTCGAATTATAAATGGACGTCAAGGGGATATTAAGGATTTCCCTTATCTAGCATCGATTTATTACGGACGAACCTGGTGTGGAGCATCAATCATCAGCGCCCGCGCAGTGTTAACGGCAGCTCACTGCGTGCACGACTTGCTATTAAACAAAACTTTCGTTCGCGTTGGAACTGAATACCGTAAGCGTGTGCATAAAAAAGGACAATTAATTCCAGTTTCAAACATATTGGTGCATCCAAAGTTTAATGCAAATCATACTATATACTACGACATTGCTGTGGTATGGACCAAAGCAAGGATCATCATGGGACCTAATGTTAATAAAATCCCACTCCCTGGTCCTAACGTCTCTGTGCCTGTTGGGGAAGTCGGTCTAGTCGCTGGTTGGGGTATAAGCCACGGGCAATTATTCCTTCCTGGCAGATTTCACTTTGCTTTGGTGCCGATCCTTGATCGTAAAATATGTATTAAAAAAGGATCGCACGTGTACAATGCAAACGTTTTAACCGATTACATGATTTGTGCTGGGTATCTTGCGGGTGGTACTGATGCTTGCGGTGGCGATTCGGGTGGACCACTTGTCGTTAACAACACGCTCATTGGTGTAGTCTCTTTTGGTTCAATGTGTGCTTTAAAAAATTATCCAGGGATTTACACAAACGTCGCTGTTTTCAGAAACTGGATAAACAAAAGTTTAATTGCTGAACGAATTCGACTTATGAACTGAAAAAAGAAAATACAAAAATTAAAACAATAAAATACATTTAATAAATTAATAAAAATGTGCACGTTTTACTGACTGAGCTTTGTATTAAATTTATAAATTATTTCCATCGTGGAAACTTTTAAAAATTATGCATATTTTTACTGTTGATGTTACACTTGAATAAATATCGAAAATGTTTATTCAAGTTTCTAATCGATATTTAATTATCTGTAAAATAATTATCTCATTCAGAAGACTAATTTTTAGTTTACGATCTAAAAGTATTTCTTTTGACTTGGAACTTCAAGAGCATTCGATTTTCATCAATTTTACTTTATAAATAAATTGAATTATGAAAGTTAAGATAAGAACTTAAAAGTCCTAATCGAATCATTCACAAGACTACTATATTCTGTGATAAGACCTTGGAGAAGAGCGCCGGACGGTGCTATAAAAAGAGGGAATCGTTTCGTGTAGAGTTACACTTCTGTAATAGAAATGATTGTAACAATATCGCTGCTGTTGCTTGTCGCATCCACTTCGGGTTCTTCTCTTGGGACGCCGTTGTCGAATTTGATCACTCCTCGAATCGTCGGTGGTGACATCACGACTATCGAAAATGTTCCTTGGCAGGCACAATTACTCTACTTTAAAACCCATCGATGTGGAGCTGCGATTTTGAACGAGACCACGATCATCACGGCAGCCCATTGCACAGAGAAAGTGCGTCGAGCTAAAAGTCTGTCCGTCCGCGTAGGATCGAGTTATCGTTCAAAAGGCGGTGATATCATCACGGTGGTCCGTTTCGCGAATCATCCAAAATACAGGGATGAAGGATTAGACTACGACATCGCTTTGCTGTGGCTGGAGAGACCAATTGAGTTTAGTAGCAAAATTCAGCCCGTTCAACTACCAGAACTCAATGAACCAGTTCCTAGCGGAGCACAGGGGATTGCCAGTGGTTGGGGTCGACTGTACGAAAATGGACTAGTTCCGGATATCCTTCATTCCGTTGTTCTCCCAATATGGCGACAAGAGGATTGTATCGATGTGTACAAGAAGCGAAACGAGGAAATTACTGAAAATATGCTTTGCGCTGGAGAAAAACAAGGTGGAAAGGATTCGTGCCAAAAGGATTCTGGTGGTCCTTTGGTTGTTGGCAAGAAACTGGTTGGCGTTATTTCTTGGGCTGTAGGATGCGGCCGACCCAACTCTCCCGGAGTGTACGCGCGAGTTGCCGCAATGAGAAAGTGGATTGACGAAGCACGCAGAATGTAGATTAATAAAGATGTTTTTCAATTGACGTGTTTTGAGTATATTTTTATTTTTAGAAAATGATTTTGCTATACCTAAATTAAAAATTTATAAATTGCAATTGATTGGCTATTCGCGAAATTATCTTTTTCCTCAAGACTACGTGGAACTGTGGACGGAGCCATTTGATTGGCAGATATTTTTAATAATATCGGCGCGGCGCGAACGAAATGGCATTGGATTGGAACACGCTCATCCAAGTGACAGTGAAACTCGTCCATTCGCAGCCGTCAATTGTTAAAAGTTTGAGTTTAAGTCTGTTGTTAAATAGTATTAACTGAACAACACCGATTACAAATAACAGTTTAAAATGCAGTTTCCTTACATGAAGGTTGCAATTTACGCGCTGACATTCATGACTTACGTTTACTCGGGCTACGGTTCCAATATAATTGCCAATTTGAGAGATGCTATCATCGCTGCAGAGGCTGTATTTGGGGACGTCTTTAAGAACTTAATTACGGTCGCAAAAAAGTTCAATATTGTTCATGAAGTTTTTGATGCCGCCGTGGAGGAAAACTGTGTGTACAAATGTCCTGGAAGTGAGTTCTTTTAGAAAAGTTATAGAACAATTTCAAGGAAGGATTAGGCTTGTTTGTTTTGATCTCTCTCATTGCAAAAACGCTAATGATGTGTTATGTAAACTTAAGGATGAATTTTTTATCTACATACTTAGATTAATATAAGAAATTTTTGCAAAAGAGACAAACGTTTCGAACTTTTTGCTCCATTCTAATTCAAGCTTTGCCTTGGAAATTGGTATAAAAATGAGTTTACTTAATTTTAGATGTGCCCCCAGTCCGAGATAAATTCTACACCCCAACGGCGGACGGATGCGGTTCCCTTGGATTGAAAATCGACACCGAATATTTGCCAGCCAAAGAAATGGAAACATGTTGCAATGATCATGATCTTTGTTACGATACTTGCAACAGTGACAAGGAACTGTGCGATCTCGACTTCAAGAGATGCTTGTACAAATATTGCGAGAGTTATGAAAAATCAACCGTGGGAGATTTGGTTGTGAAAAGTTGCAAGGCAGCGGCGAAAATGCTTTTCACTGGAACCCTAACGTTAGGATGTAAGTCCTACTTGGACTCTCAAAAACGTTCCTGTTATTGTCCTCCAGTAGCGAATAGTAAAAGTAAGACAACGAATGACAAGGACTCATACTACAAGAAGAAAGAAAAGAAGCCACCCAAGTACGGATGGCGAGAAGATTTATAAAACGTTTTTTTTTTCGCCTCTAGAATCTCTAGCAAACTAATTTTGTGATATAGTATGCTTACTATACAACAGTTTGGTGCATTGGTGCCTCTAATCAACAAAACAAAAAATTGTGTATTATTTACGTAAAAATTGTGTACATAGGAATATATTGTGTATATTTAAATGACAATAAAACAGATCATGACACCTTGAATGTTTGTTTTTATTAAATCTCGAAATACTTTACCAACAATTTATAGATCTATATGGTAATGTGAAACAAATATTTAAAATAAAATCAGTTGTATTCATGTAGTAATTCTGCAGCGTTATGATTAAAAAAAAAAGAAGAATGTTGCAGTGTCTTAGGCTATTTACAACACTTTGTATCGACCTTTGTTGAAGACATGATGTGCTGAGCTAAGTTTGAGAAGTTCTTCCTTAATTAGTCGTGTTATTTCACGCTTCGCCTTCTGAACTGATAGCTCACTGCAACTCTCGATAGCCAAGTACAATTTCCTTTCACCCTCTGGAGGATTTTTTCCAGGCGGAACATAAGTTCCGCGAACTGTTAGGCCCGCTTCAGAATACTCAGAAATCTGTGCCAGGGCTTCTTTGGATGTAACCTTCCATCTAGCTTGTTGCGGAAAGTCATTGATCTCCAGTTCCTCTTCGTATTTCGTGAAGATCGATTGTTGCCCAGGCAAGAGCCCATCCTCATCCTCCTTTGGTTGGTAGTTGAGCTTGTTGTTTAATTTTGCGGCCAACTGCTCGACAACAGTACGAGCCTAAATGATAGAAGTGTTAGGGAAATTTTATTTAGATGATATATTTTTATGACTTACAGTAATTAGAGGTTGTGCTCCTCCACCTTTCATTATGGCTTCTGCAGCCTGTTGAGTGCCGCCCTTTGCCTCAAAGCCGAAATTCTTTGCGACATTAATTCTAGATGCCAATCGTCGAGCAAGCTCTAACTTATCCGTGGACGATCCAATTGCGGCACTAACAACCGCTGTGGGGGCGGTTGTACCTCCAGGAGCTGCTGGCACCGCAATGTTCGTCGTCGGTATTACTGGAGTCTCCTTCACATTTCGTTTCGCGGCAAACATACTCTCAATTTGCTGATCTATATCGTTTTCAATGTCTTCTTCGTCATCTGAATCAGCCAAACCGAGAGCAGCCTTTTGCAGTTTCTTGCTCTCCTTTACCGCATTCGCTTCCTGCTCATCGAACTTAAACCCTTTCCCACTAAAACCTCCGCCTGTGTGCACCTTTTTCCCTTCTGCTTCCTGTATGGCTTTATACATATCCCAGAGCTGTTGAAGATCTGGTGGCACTGTTCCTCCCGAGAGATCCAAAGCTCGGATTATATCCCCAGCGTATCGTCCTTGTTCTGGTGTTAGAAAAGTCCAAGCGAAACCTTTCCTACCCGCTCTTCCAGTGCGACCACATCTGAAAGCCAGCTTCATTTATTTTTCATTCGATTTAAATGTATTTATAGCAAATTACCTATGAACGTAATCCTCGTAGTGGTTGGGACAATCATAGTTTACAACTAAAATTAAATCCTTCACATCCAAGCCCCGAGCTGCCACTGAAGTTGCAATTAAAAGCCGAACCTTTCCTGATTTAAAGTCCAAAATGGTTGAATCACGATCGAATTGATCAATACCGCCGTGCAAGCTCATGCAGGGATACGAAGCTTTCATGAGATCCTTCAAAAGAATATCAGCATTTTCCTGCTTATCCACGAACACAATAATGCTGCCGTGCTCTTGATAAACCCCAAGAAGCTCAAGCAACTTAAAGAACTTTGCCTCGTCTTCCAGGATAGCTACATGTTGTTCGACATCCTTACAAACCACCGAACGACCACCAACTTGAACTTCAATCGGCTTTTTCAGAATCCTTCGGGCAAGAGCCTCCATTTGTCGCGGAAATGTAGCGCTAAACATCACTGTCTGACGATCCGGGCGAATATTATCAATGATTCTCATCACCTGCGCGAAATTAATATTAATAATAAAGTTATACTATATGTATGTAGGACTTATGTACTTGAGGTTCAAATCCCATGTCGAACATCCTGTCCGCTTCATCCAAGACCACGTACGTTACTCGTCTCAAATTTGTTACGCGTCCGGAATTCGCTGCAAGCATGTCGATCATACGTCCCGGGGTGCAGACTATAATCTCTGAGCCCCTTTTAAGTTCAGCGATTTGCTCAGATATTCCAGTGCCGCCGTAAACGCAAACTGGACGCAAGCCAAGTGACTTAGAGAACTTTTTTATGTCCTTTCCAATCTGCATGCACAACTCCCGAGTGGGCGTCATTATAATTGCTATTGGTCCGTCCCCATCTTCCAGAGAAGGCTGATCGAGAATATGACGGAACATTGGCAGTATAAATGCGAGGGTCTTCCCACTGCCTGTTTTTGCTATACCGATCAGATCACGACCTGACATAATTGCTGGAATTGCCTGACACTGAATTGGAGTTGGCTTTTCGAAGGCAAGTTTTTTCAAAACATCTAACTCTTTCTTGGACACACCACACTGGGCCCACGTCTGCAAGACATAAAAGATTTTTGAGTATTTATTTAAAACAGATTTACATGAGTGGTCACTTTTATGGGCTTGGGACATCCTTTTCCTTTCACTTGAATACCCTCCAAGTCTTCCTTGTACTTATCCACTTCTTTTTGCGTCATTTTCATCAGCTCCGGGACCTCGACGTAGAAGTTCTTCCGGAATGGAGCATAATCAACCTCAGAGTGATCAATCTTCGCCAGCTCCTTTCTGTGCTTATTTGCCAAATTGGCGGCTGTGTCCTTAATGTCCTCCAACTCTTCCTCACTGGAATACTCCAGGCCGTCTTGGTTTTGTTCAATTAACTCACCTTTTTTCTTCTCATTGTTTTTTTTCGCTAATCCAGTTACAATCATTACACCCTTTTCTTGACCTGAACCAACATGATTGGAAAATTGGCTCACTTTTCGCACCTCCTTATCAACTTCCTGCATGAAAGCGTCCAAAGGATCAACTTCCACTTCCTGCTCCTCGATTTCCTCCTTTTTGACTTTGTCCTTGGTTTCTTCCTCGTCTTCCGAATCGTTTTCCAAACTCCATTTTTTCGCTGAAGGCACTGCAATTGCTTTAACTTCTTTTTTGCTGGTCTCCAGCTCCTTCAGTTTTCTTTCTGCTCTCCACCGTTCAATTCGTTCCCTCCTTTTAATCATTTCCAATTCTAACCGTTTCTGCTCCTCCTCCTTGTCGACTGTTTCAACAGGGGGTGATTCTTGTTTTGTTTCCTCATTTGTCTTATCCAGTTGCTTATCACGGTCATCTTCTCGATCTTTCGATCTTGATTTATCCCGACGAGCTTCCCGATCTCGTTCGCGGTCTCTGTCACGACCTCGATCCCTTTCACGTTCGCGCTCTCGCTCCTTTTCCCGTGGTGATCTAGATCGGCGATTACTTCCGCGACTATAAAAAGAAGTTATGTCATCAGGAAATTCTAGGAAAAATGTATCTATTTAACTATTTCCGATCGCGATCATAATCAGGACTTCTACTTCGCCTTGCTCCTCTTGACCGGGATCTTCTTCTTCGTTTTTCTTCTCTGCCGCGACTTCTTGAGCGTTTGTTGCGCTTTCGCGCCCTTTCTTCAGATCGTGATCTACTTCTGGAGCGTCTTTTTTCACGATCGCGTTCACGCCTGCAACATGTTTTGATTTCAATGCATATAACCTACAAAACCGTTTCTAGCTGAATCAATGAACTTACGCTGAGTTTCTTGACATTTTCATTTAAAACAGATTTATATTTACTAATATTAACCTATAAATTATACTAATGAAATGCCATTCATTGTAGAAAAAATAAAAACAGTTCTGCGACGTCCGAAAACGAATTTGTTCTTATGTTTGTTTGACGCTGTCAAATTAGGGCTGTCAAGCTGTGACGTTTTTGACACAATTTAGTACTATAAGAGCAGTGACTCTCAACCTTTCAACTTCCCGTTTAACTTTTCCACTAGATGGCGGGGCACATATGACATTTTTGATTCATTTGATTATTTTAAATAATTAATTAAAGTCGCGAAAAACTACAATGGGTACACTAAAACTCGCTAAGAATCTTCAACAGAATATTTTGCAGAACTGTAATCAAAGTAATTTTCATAATTGATGCAAAAATGGATGTGAAAAATTCTACGTACACAATGTGAAAGACTTTTATCTTGTTCCAGGCGCGCTGCAACTATAATTTCAAAATTTAATGCTCTGATTTTTAAACTACGGCGTAGTGCTCGATATCCGTAAAAATGCCGGGTCTACCGGAATCGCAAGAACAGGGTGTTTCATATCCCTTTCAACGGGAACGAGGGAATGGGAAGGTTTGCCTGCACTAGATACACATAATTTAATGACAAAATTTATAGTAAATGGTTGCATTTTATCTGCGAACAAAAAAGAATTGAATACAAAACCCCCAAGACATCACCATCATCAATGACCACAATCCTGCCGTAGAAATTATTTAATTATTATTGTTTTTGTTTAGCGATATAAAAGAAAAAGTTAATTTTCTGATTTTATTGTCGTGAAACAAAAATCACTATTATGGGAAAGTAACTGAATTAGGTCTCTTTGAAACTCTCGAGAATCAGTCACAAGATCTTGTAATAAATTATTTCTTTGTTTTTCTATTGCAATCAATTCTTCATCAGTTCGTCTAATATGTTGTAGCTCCTGCTCAATAACTTCGTTATTTCTTTTAAACTCCTTTAAAAGTCCCGATGAAATATTATTATTTCTTTTTCTTTTGCAAGTCTTTGTCTCCTCGGGAGTTGGTGACATGGATGATGCAGACATTTCTTCGTGAGGTGGTGAATGTGAATGTGCTGCTAATGATGACGAGTTTGCAGCAATGGGCATAAATTGAGATGACGCAGTTGATTGTGCTGACGTTACCATCTCAGTTAGTAAGGATGATGAAGATGATGATATAGAATACGCTGAACTTCTTAATACTGCAAGTAAAATAACTATGAAAGTATAGTTTATTCAAAAAGCTATTGGCTCTTAACCTTCTGCAATACTGTCATCCACCACCACCTGAGTATTGATTATTTTACATTTTCCGAGAAATGCGTGTATTTTATTAAAAGGTGGCCACTCACTCGGCGTGCCCCCAGAGTTTTCTATTATTTCTTTTCTGAAAGTAAATACCTATTTAGTATACTGCAAATTGCTTTCAAATATCATTGGATGTAGGTACCTATATTTACTCGTTAAATTGTGAATTTTAAACTTTATTTCTTCTATAGAGAAATAGATGTTTTTGGATGCCAACCATTTTTGCATTTCTTTGTATATGTGTTTGTTTTTTCTGCCAGCTCTTAGTTTTTCTATATTCTGTGCCCACACTTCTATTAAATTCTCTTCCTCATGACTCCTCCACACTTTCCTACTTTTATATTTTCGTTTGTTTTCCATGTCCGGGACAAGTTATAAAAACAAGTGTCAAGAACAAACAAACAAATGTATAATGTCAAATGATACAGGTTGACAAACTGCCAAAAGTAAAATTGGGCACATTCGGATATAGGAACGTAAATTGTTAAGGGATATAATTAGCATGAAAATTCGTGATTTAACATTTAAAAAACCAAATCGTAAAACTGATATTTTTTAAAAATATGTTCACACATCGTGCGTGCCTCGGCCAAGTTCCAGCAATGCCAGTGCATGTTTATACATTTATTTATTTAGTTCAATTTATGCGATAGTGCACAGACAAAGTCCACTTATATACTACCGGTATTTACAAAATAATAAAAAATATATACAATTCAAAAAATAGAAAAAAAAAAAATCCATATATATCCACCCGGATATTCGTTCTAGCCTTCACATAACATCTCTGCTTTCCCTTTAAGGCTCGTTCGCACTACGTTAGTAATTTAGTCGAACAACGAAATTTTAGTCGACTTGTTTAGTAAGTGATTTAGTCGATTCAATCCATTTGATTCCATATTAATATTTTCAGGCGAGTGATTTAAGGCCCGTCCAGATAGTTCCGCCTCCTTTCGTTCGTTCACCTCCGTTCGTTTTTTCTTCTTCTTTCGTTTTCGTCCGTTTTTTTGTAATGTCCATATAGCACCGTTTCGTTTCTTTCGTCTTTTGGGCTTTTGACACTTGTCATGCATTGTTTACAATTTAATAGCAATGGAAATATTGAGTGAGCTATTCGGGGATTGCACTAAATTCACTCTATTACATTAAATTTACTGTCTACGTACGATTTACCGTATTTCAATTCAAATTTATTGTGATAGGCAGAAAGTGAGGTTATACCCGTCCGCCCTTTCGCCTAAAATTCGAAATATGGCAAAGTTTTTCCCCTCTATTCGTTTCTGTCCGCCTCTATGTGGACATTTCCATGGTCAGTATATGGAACCAAAAAATTGAAAAAACGAACGGAGGCGAGCGAACGAACGAAAGGAGGCGGAACTATCTGGACGGGCCTTTAGAGCGAGTAAAAAACTCAACTATAGTTGACTATAGTCAACTATAGTAAACCTTGGTCGTTCAAAAACTCCGTGGTTTATTACAACATAACTATGAGCATAACTATTTTGCGTACAAAAACTCCCGTAGTTAACTGTCCCGTAGTTTAATTTTGACTATACTCAAGAGCAGGGTCAGTCTGTAGTAAGTTTTCGAATGACAGAAAGAAAGAAGGACAGTTTGAAAACTAAACTTAAGACAAAGAAAAGAGATATAAAACTGAAAAATATATTTTTGTTAAACAAATTTAAGTTATTTTTTTAATAACGCTAATCAATTTAAACATTTTTCTTGAAAAATTTGCCCAACACTGACGTGAGCGAAAGAGACAAGTAATGATTGCTGTTTCTTTTTTTGACAGCATACTCCTAGTTAACTGCGGGTTGTTCAAAAATTTCCGTTCTGTAGCAAAATGACGTTTTGCAGCATAACTACGGCTTACTACGTAGTTGACTATAGTAAAGTTTTTGAACGCGCTCTTAGTCGAGTTAATCAGCTGTCACGAAATGTCATTTCGGTGGAAGGAAGATACCACTTTGAAATTTGTCTCGAAGTATTTAGAGCACGAGTGTTTGTGGAATATTCGATCCCCTTGCAGATGAAGCAATCTGCATATGCAGATATCGAAAAATCAATGAACATTTGTGGGTTTGGCCAGAATGAGGTTAAATTGAAAATTAAAAACATTTGGTTTGTGTTGAGTTTTTTATTCATATTATTACAAATATAATGTATATTATTATTTTATGTGGTTTTTTTGCATCTTTTTTTTCAATTTCTTTTCTGATCGACCTACTCGCAGCAATTGAAAAAAAATAAGGAATCTAAAAGTTCAGGCGCCACCGGTACCTCGCAGTCTTTTCTCCATGATACAAAGAACATAAGGTATGCCAAAGATTTTCTTGACAGCTGCCGTGACATCACTACGTGCACATATTTTCAAATGCGTAATTTTCAGCCGCTCTTTTCAAATGTTACTGAAAGCATTTCCCTCGGCAATTCATCTGAGAAATTATTTAAAACTAGTAAGGAAGCAATTGGTCACACCAATTACGTGATACCCTAGATGTAGAAAAATATACTCATTCTTATATCAACATTTTTGTATAAAAACGACTCAGGCTTATATGGCAACACTAAGAAGGAGTTGCTCGATTTTGCTCATCTTCGAACTTGACCTTGCAATTTTAATCAAATATTATTGTACCAAATTACAAGTCTCTAGCTACAAGCGTTCTCGAGTTATCGCCTGGACAAACAGACAGACAAACAGACAGACGGACATGCATAAAACGGTTTCTTTTCACTTCCCAATCATGAATATATAGTTCTTTCTTTTCTGCGACGATTATTTCTTGGCGTTGCAAACGTTCGCTCAAAACTAATATACCCTACATCTAGGGTATAATGATATTTTTCAATTAATAACAACTGCAACTTTATATTATAATCCATATAAAAATATAATCAACATCAAATTAAAAGTGTAATATAGACGAAACAATAAAACAGTAAATTTTATGTCACAGTTTTATTTTTTTCTAAAGTTTTGTTTACTGACAACATTAGACTAATTTCTGTCTAAATATCTTATCTTAAAATACATTCTACGTCTGAAATATAACTTCTTCACTTCTTCTTCAACAATTGCAACTTTTGCCTTAATTAACAGTATTTCATGATATTTTTACAGTTCTTTATTACACACTAAACCATTTTAAATGCAAAATAGTACAATTAATATTAAAAACTATTAAAAATCTTTAAAAACTTTTAAAACTTGCACACGAATTTGTAAACAAAATGCTGTCAAAACATCGGATGCTCATTGGGTGAACCCGATGACGCGCAAAATGGCGCGGGTGAGAAATCATTGGCATACCTTATGTTTCTTGTATCATGTCTTTTCTCCATCTGTCAAGTGGTTTAATTTATTAGATGAGTCCCTACGGAACATCAATTTAGTATTAAGCCGGAGGTACACGATGCGGAAAACGGCATATTTATAAGCGATACGCTATATTTCATAACGTGTGACTCAACGATTCCTTGGATGTACGCTGTAAATATTCCGAAATTTTTGGGAGTTATACGCGATATGCCATATTGCTTGTTGTCATACGATAGGAAATATTCCGTATGTCTTATAAATATGACGATTTGCGTATGGTCTGACTCCGGCTTTAGGCAATTATGTAAAGCGCAACACGCCTTTACAATGATGGTAACTGTCTTCGGACTGTAGGGCATTGGGTTCTCGAGTACTCGGAATCTAGCTGCTAATATACCGAAAGCGTTTTCGACTATTCTTCCAGTCACTTCCACTTTTTCTCAAAAATGAGATTTTACTGCCACTGTAACTGGATTGGTGAAGTATTTATCTTTCCATTTGCGCACTTGTTTTACGTCCAACATACCCGAAAATACTTTTAAAAAAATACAAAAAAATGTAGTGTCGAGTCTGGGCTCAAGTCAAAGTACACGCTTGTAGTATGTCCTTAAATAGTTTTAGTTTGTTTTTAAGTTCTACTGAAATCTTTTTGAAAACATTAATTCTTTTATTATAAACTAGTGTTAAAAATTTGGCACACCAGCATTTTACAGTGACTCTTTTAAATACTCTAAATTTAAACACAAATTATCATAGTGCACAGATGTTCTATATCCGGGAATCCAAATTGTTCTTTGTGCACAAGTATTATATGACCATCTTCGTAAGTTCGATCTTATTTTTTGTTTAATACACATATGCCCAATTTCACAGTTGAAACTTAAGTTTTCGCTTAGTTAAGCGAGCATAGGAAGCTTAAACTAAAGTTTAATGCTGTCGGATTTCACAGTTGATATTTGAGTAAACCTGGTTTAAGTTATAAGAATCAATTTTGTAGTCTACTGTATACGGTGAACTATTTGCCAAAAATGTTATTCCGCTGTTTTTAAGTGATTTTATTTGTTTATGATCTATATTTTAATTGATTTTTATAAAAATTAAACCATTTAATTAGTAAGCACATTAAATACAATTCAAAATCAAGAATTAATTTCAATTGACATATGACGTTTGTTTGACAATACATTTTTATGAAACTTAAGTTAAGCGACGAAATATCGCCGCTTAAATTAAAGCAAAGTTTAAGACTAAAATTGTCACTTTGAAATCAAAGCATACTTTAAGCAGAATTTTAAACCTATTTTTGAGCTTAAGCTTGCACTGTGAAATTGGGCCATAATAACTTAATACAATTACTGAAAATATAAAATATACTATATGGACAATTAATATTCACCATAAAATGTTTATTAGAAAGTAGGTATAAAATATATTGCAAGAAACAAAGCTTTATTTGGCGTTTCCCAAAAATTTAATAAAATGGACATACAATATGTGCTTGAAACCATTCGAAATGATAATTAAAAATTTTTTGCTTCAATGTTAATCGATGACCTGGGAAAGGTTGTAAGAAGTATTCTATAAAAGGAAATGCATTGTCGCCAATATTATTATGACCTTCGGGTAGCATACCGTTCTCCAATGCTTGATATAAACTACAGTTTCGAAATACGCCTCCATCAGAAACCCGCCCACTACATCCTACGTCAATATAACTGAAAAAATATTTGCGATCTACAACTGCCATTAAAACGCTGTTTGACTCTTTGTATATCTCAAATTAAAGTATATCTCAATCGTAAAAATCGTAAAAACGCTTGCGATTTTAAGCCCGGTCCAGACGCTCAGTTTTGAACAACGATTTGTCTGCGCAGCTTTATGACCGAATGAAATCGTTGCGATTTTTAGAGCGTCCACACGGCAACGACATATCTGCGTATTTCGCTCTGTTTTGTGTGATCTGTGTTCAAAGTTCATGGAAGTCCGCACAGATTCACGGATATCTATGCTCTTTAGCTCAGACACAGATAAACCCAGATGTCCAGGTCCCATATAAAATTGTGTGCCAAGAAAATTTTTGCTCTAGCGGCGTGAGCTTTTTTTCCAGCGGCCGCGGTACTTTTGCTCTCTCTGCTTTAAGTTTTCTTCCCAAAGAGAAGCGCGCAGCTTTCAATCTCGCAATACGCGCAATACTTTTGGCAAATACATCCTTGTAACCAGATGTAAAGAAAGAATACTTTTTTGCATAAGAGCACATTCGGTGAAAAGAGAAGCAGATATGCGTGCTTGGAGAATACTTCGACGAGCTACTTTCTAATTTCTATGCAGTTTTTTGCAAATACATGCAAATAGAAATAGAAAAGAATATGGCAATTTTTGTTTTCTTTTGGGGCGATGGCTGCAGGTGGATATAGATATGTATATTCTTATGCAGGAGGATTCTAATAACTATTGCGGGGGGTGCGGTGATGCGGTTGCCGAATTCTTATCTCGTTTATTATGCCTTTTTCACTTTCTCCCCAACATTTTCATGATGCAGAAAATGTTCTTCTAGGCATGCCAATTCTTTTTCGCTTTTTTTCAGGGTGAACGAATTATTGGGGAAGGTAAGGGATTTTAACGGCTAAAATGTTCCGAGTAACGTGCCTTACGAATTTTTCGAGTTATCGAGTTTAGGAGAAATGCTTTTGGCAATTTTCATTCTTGATGTAGTTTTGTGCAAGAAAGCATCAAGAATTTTGAAAAAGGAAAACGATTTTCAAGTGCAGTGATACTATTTTAACAATATCAGGTAAGTACCCGATATTTTACATATTTAGGTAATATATATAGGTAATATACATAGGTATATTTTATTAATTATTTGCTTACTGTTTTGTTTTTATTTTATTGTTCAATTTATAAATATGCCGTGGGGAAAAGCGAAATGCGTTGTACCATCGTGCGGTGCTACCGGGGTAAAGTTTCCTGAAAGGAAATTTTTCCGTTTTCCGCGGGTGGGGCCCCCGTTACAACACGTGGTTGGGGGTTTTAGGTGAAGCGGCCGAAACTGTAAAAAGACGCAAACAACCTTTAATTTGCAGTTTCCATTTTCCGTTGGCCGACATAGGAATGAAATACCTGAAACCAAATGCAATCCCAAGCATTGCAGTTCAACCTTTTAACCCTGTTGATGATTTAAACAACAGTGAAGTGCATGAGCAGGAATCACGAATTCTTACCGAAAATAGTGAACTAATTTCAAATGAAGTTGCTCTCATTGATGAAATGAATCATGCTTCCCATATATTAGATGTCACCAGAAGTGACAATGAATATGGTGAATATTGCAATAATTGCGTCAAAAACTTAAAAAATATAAGATATTATTTGAAAACGACGCACAATTTAAAAAAAAAGATCGCAGCCCAACGAAAGAAAAATTCCTTTTTAACTAAAAGAGTACACAATTTAAAAATGAAAGTCAATCGATTAAAAAAGGCAGTTAATAAATTTGAGAGGAATACTAATTTAGAAAACTTGATTGATGCTCAACCAGTATCTCAAAATTCTAAAATATTTGCGAAAATGATTCTGAAAGTAAATATAAATGCGAATTATAATGAATATGAAAGACAAATCAGTCAATCTATTTTCTTCAGATCATCTGCCAATTATGTTTTTCTTCGAGATACTCTTGAATTTCGATTACCGTCAATATCTTCTTTGTATGACTGGATCAAATTAAAAAATCTCTCGCCCGGACAGAACAATGCACTTCTTGCAGAAGTTTATAAAAAAGTTCACGAATTAGATGAATGTGAAAAAAAAGTTATTTTGCTATTTGATGAAATGAGTATTGAAGAAGCACTTAGTTATGTTGACTTCAAAGATGAAATTTATGGGTTTGTTGATTACGGTAATGAGAAACTAAATATATATGCAAAATGTGTGTGCGTATTTATGTTGAGAAGTATTTGTGGGAAATTTAATCAGGATTTATATTATGTAGCTTGTCCTGGTTCCATTCCTGCAGATCGTTTAGAAAACGAATTCAGAAATTGTGTTGACGTATGCGAAAAGTTGGATTTAAACATTATTGCAATGGGCTGCGATCAAGGTCCAACAAACAGGAAGTTTTTCCATACAAATGATATATCTTATCAACAACCATTCATCATGCATAACAACAAAAAGATTTACGCCATTTATGATATTCCACACTTGCTTAAAAGTGTGAGGAATAATTTGATTAAAAACAATTTAAAGACTCCTGATGGTATTGTAAGTTGGGATGTAGTTCGTTTTCTATTCGAGTATGAGAAAAACGAAACTACAAAAATGGTGCCCAAGCTTTCATACGCTCATATCCACCCTACAAATTTTCAAAAAATGAGTGTTCGACTTGCTGCACAAGTTTTAAGTCACAGCGTTGCATCAGGCATAAAATCTTTACTGGCTCTTGGGAAATTTCCAAATGAATTAAAAGCACAAGCAATTTCAACAGCAGCATTCATAGAGAAATTCAACAAGCTGTTTGATTTGTTAAATGGTAGATTTGCAATAACAGAAAATATGCAAGAACTTCAATTCATAGATGACATGAAAAGTTATTTACTCCAGATTACACCCGAAAAAGGAAAAAACCGCTCCTTCTGTTATCAAGGACTTGTGTTGTCGATAGTTTCTATTCTGGAATTGTCAAAGGAGTTATTTCAAGATAATAGGATAACGCAAATTTTTGCTGACAAATTCAACCAAGACAGATTAGAAAACTTTTTTTCTTGTATTCGGGCAAGAAACACAAATAAAAGTAACCCGAATCTAATGGAATTTTCCCAGCTATTCGCAAAGGTGGTTTCAATTAAATTGTTATTTTCCTCGAAGTTTACAAATTGCCAACACGATAACGATGAAAGCTTGGAATTAGATTGGAATGCTATAATGCATTTTAATGAAGAAAGCATCAATCAAAATGAAGAACCAAGCCATAATGTTGAGCATGTCCAAGTAGAAGAGGACCTAGAAATTGAAGATGACGATGAAAGCTTGGAATTAGATTGGAATGCTGAAATGCATTATAATGAAGAAAGCATCTATCAAAATGAAGAACTAAACCATAATGTTGAGTATGTCCAAGTAGAAGAGGACCTAGAAATTGAAGATATTTCTAGTTCGGCAATGACGATTTCCACAAACGACCTTTCTGTGGCATATTTTGCTGGATATTGCGTTCTCAAGACATTCTGCTTCCTCGGACATCCTTGCACTGAATGCATAAATGCAATGATAAGCAAAGATAATCATTCAGTAGATTTGAAATTCGTGCTCATTAAAATGAAACAATTTGAGGAAAACCCAGAACACGAAAAATTAATAGTCCCAAGCGAGAGATTTTTTAATATTTGCAGAAGACATGTAAATATATTTTCAGATATATATAAGTCAACTCCACACATGAACAATATTTTACAATCAATTTTTGAAAAGTGTATTGAAGACACCAAAAGTTTTGATTCGGATTGGTTTGATGACACTAATATTTGTCACAAACATAGAGAATGGGCTCTCAAATTTATGATCAAAGTTCTTTTGAGGAAAAATTGTAAATGGTCGAATATGTTGAATTCACAGAGAAGAACTAATAGAAGAAAAACAAGAATTGTGACAAACAATTAAATTGGATTCCGGAAAAGTGCAAGAGATTTGTAATGGAATTTTGGGGGGAGGGGATATTTGGGGACTAGGGCCGTTGGCGAAACCCCAAAATAAACAAAAACGAGTGGATAAACTACCTCACGGGTCACTTGGAAACGTTTATTTTCTCCATCAATTCATTAAATTTAAAGATCTAAGCAAAACAAAGTGCTGGAATTGCTCGAAAGATAGTATTTAATAATTCTATTTAGTAAATTGTTGAGGGAATTATGATTTCCAAAGGCAACTTTATTAGAGAAATATTCGTAAGGCACGTTACTCGGAACATTTTAGCCGTTAAAATCCCTTACCTTCCCCAATAATTCGTTCACCCTGAAAAAAAGCGAAAAAGAATTGGCATGCCTAGAAGAACATTTTCTGCATCATGAAAATGTTGGGGAGAAAGTGAAAAAGGCATAATAAACGAGATAAGAATTCGGCAACCGCATCACCGCACCCCCCGCAATAGTTATTAGAATCCTCCTGCATAAGAATATACATATCTATATCCACCTGCAGCCATCGCCCCAAAAGAAAACAAAAATTGCCATATTCTTTTCTATTTCTATTTGCATGTATTTGCAAAGAACTGCATAGAAATTAGAAAGTAGCTCGTCGAAGTATTCTCCAAGCACGCATATCTGCTTCTCTTTTCACCGAATGTGCTCTTATGCAAAAAAGTATTCTTTCTTTACATCTGGTTACAAGGATGTATTTGCCAAAAGTATTGCGCGTATTGCAAGATTGAAAGCTGCGCGCTTCTCTTTGGGAAGAAAACTTAAAGCAGAGAGAGCAAAAGTACCGCGGCCGCTGGAAAAAAAGCTCACGCCGCTAGAGCAAAAATTTTCTTGGCACACAATTTTATATGGGACCTGGACATCTGGGTTTATCTGTGGCTCAGATATCGTTGCAACTGCGCAGACTTCAAATCGTCGCAGATTTCCAGTCCACACGCAACGAGTTGTCTGCAACGATCTGATCTGCGCAGACAAGTCGTTGTTCAAAACTGAGCGTCTGGACCGGGCTTAACAGATATTCTTTAGTTCAGTGTTGAACTTCTGCTGCATTGGAGAAGTGAGTGTTGTGCTGAAGTGATTTCGTCGTTTTTCAAAGCAAGCGTAACGCATTTTTCGTGAACTTGAAAGTCATCAGCTTAAATAATTTTGTGAGTATTATATGACGTGTTCTAATGTGACATGGTCCACTTTTTGTCATGTTCGTAGCGTTTCGTGTAAATTTTGTGCCTTTTATAGATCTTTCTTTTACTGATCGCATTTGTTTTATTTTTTCACATTAGATTAAGATGAATTCTGCTATATGCAAAGGAGGAAGTCGCAGGAATGAAAGTGAGGTTTGGAATCATGTTGACCATGTTGAGGATGACCCCTAGGGTGCAAAATGCAAGTTGTGAAAAAAAACTTTAAGAGCAGCGGGGCACAACAAACCTGAGGAGTCACCTAAGGTTTATTCATCTGGAGGCACTTCTTCCGCAATCATCATCAAGCTTCCAGTTGTGAGAATAGAATATGGACAAGTTCATAGTCCAGAACTTTCATATTGCAAAATCAAGCTGGTTTCCCCACCACTCAAGGAGTACAGCTATGGCGCGTTATCCCCTTTTTGGCGGGATTCCCCTGTAGGCCTATTTTCCTTTCCCTCTCCCTAAGTCCTTACCGCTGTCCTTCCTCCTCCCTAAGTCTTTCCTGTCTCTCTCGTCTATTTCTGATTGCAATATCAACCGCGAATACTATCTTCATCTTCAACTCATTTAATACATGTTCACTACGAAGCCTACTCATTCATTCGGCGAAACAAAAATAAAAATCACACGTAGGTGAAATCTCCAATAAAGAAGCCTTCACGCTCGCACTCTTTAACTTCTCCTGGTCGTAAGCCTCCTGTAATCCGTCCGCAAATAACCTTCGCCCCTCACAACGTACACAGTCGATTTCCTCCTAGAGTCCCACAGGAAATTCCTGTGGCTGCGTTCCACTGCATTGTCCTGCAGTGTGCCAGGTGCCAGGATGAGGAAGATCTGGGGTGGAATTATGTAACTTTTGTGAGTTAGAGTTTATCTCTAATACCCTAGACAGACAGGAGGCGAAATCGCGATAAATCGTGATTTCGAGCCTGAAACCGCGGTAAATGGGTGATTTCGGGCTGAAAGGGCGGTATTTACTTGCACCGGAGCCATCTTCACTTCAAATTTGTATTTATTTTGACTTTTCTCGTTGTCAAACTCTTATTTTTCTTGCGCAGTGCATGGTTTAATGATTCAGCCTGGATTAAAAGACGAAATGTTTTCTGCGAGAAGAAGAAAGTATAAGCAACGGTCAAATTGGACTAAAAGTGTTGAGCAGTGCTTGGTGGCGGTTTGGAAGGAGAGGGTTCACGATTTATGGCAAGTGAGGAAAAACTCCCACATTTATAAAGAAATCGCAAAAGAGCTCGAAGGAAAGGGTTACAAACATAACCATGAGGAAATAAAAATAAAAATCCACAATCTTGGTAGGAGATACAAGTACGTACATTATTCCGTATTATTCCGATATATCTATTTTGACCCTGATAATAACCATATCACTTTATCACAGCTTAGAGAAGCGTAAACTCGGCACGGGGTCATCACCCTCTTCTTGGTCCCTTTTTTACATGAAAAGCGAAGAACATGTAAAATGAAATTGAAGAGAGTTTTTCATTTCTAAGCGGTAACAACAGAAAATTAATCCAAGTATATTAATGTTACATTTGTTCTTAAATCAGCTACCCACGTGCAGGAATTCTTCTCCGACAGCTAACAACACCGGCATGACAATCGAGCGAGGGGAATCGGCCCCAGCTCGGCGGCCATGATCTGCCCGATCCCGATTGGACAAAGGTGGCCTGATTGGTAGCGAACCGGGACTGACATTCCAATCGAGAATGTTCGATCCTATGCGCAAATTAAATAATTTTAATTCAAATAAAACACAGTTTTATTTAATATTAGTACAATAATTTTTATTAATAACATCCTAAATTACGCCGATCAATAAACAACTCACTTAACTCACTGAACAGTGAACAGTACTCAACTGAACTACGAAAAATCCTTCACTCTCCTTTCTTATTGGAGTTTTTCATCCTTTTATATCTGGTGGGTGAAATATATCTTTACAACAGTAAATATAAGATTATCTCAAGAAAACTAAATTTAAGAATTATCTTAAGAAAACTAAATGTAAGAATATCTTAAGAAAACTAAATACAAGAATTATCTTAAGAAAACTAAATATAAGAATTATTTTAAGAAAAGCAAATATAAGAACTATCTTAACCTAATAGATATGGAAATGTGATTATTGTTTTACATTGTCAATATTCTTATTGATTTTAGTAAGAATATTGACGAAATTGTTATCACATTCCAATGGCTTAGGATTTGGTGATGTCATTCTCACATTATACATGACTCGCATGCGGGTGAGAAAAAGACAGGTTCATGCGGCTGCGTGGGGAAATAGGCACCGGCGAGTCTGGGAAACGGCAGTCAGTGCTCGCGGAAAGCAAGGCTTCTTTTGGGGATTACGATCCAATTCGTGGCGACGGAGAAACAAAAAATAAAACGAAGTTAAAAAGTTAATTCAATAAAACGTTTAGTATCAGCATCGATATCGTGTTTGGAAAAAAAAGAAGCAGATTTGATTGTGTCCGCATAAAAATTACCTTTCGGTATTTGACGACGAGAGGGGCAAGAATTGATTGGTTGGTCTAAGGGAGCGCACGTGACATCACTACCGCCGACAGAGTGCGCGAATTTGTGTGATTGTGGAGAAAACAAAAAAAGATTTCCTCGGCGCTATCAGAGGAACTTTTTCGTCAACAGACGCCAAAACGTCGTGGAAAGAAAAAAAAATTGTTGTTGTGAGTAGTTAAAAAAATTCACCCCTAGAAGCCACTGCTGAGAAGGAAGACGGGAGAGAAGCATCACCTCGAAGAATAGGCAAAAGAAGCCAACAAAAACGCGGCTCTCGAGGCAATGGAAGAGACGAAGTACAAATTCCCGACAAAAGCTGCCAGGGCGGGCAACACTCGGACGGGTCTCACGCCCGAGGGGAGCACCGGCGACAAGGGATCGCTACCGCCCACTGGTCAAGTTGGGAACCCACTGCTTCCCTCATCAGGAACCCAACCTCGCGGACGAGACAGACCCCGACGAACAGTTGCCCAGTGGCAAGTTACGGGACTTCCTTATGAAGCACTACGGTCGCAAACCAACCTATAAATATATCGGTCTACAGGGAACCAAGGACAAGTGGGGCGTCACCGGCTATGACGGCGATCCATCAGGACCCCCTGAAGGCCAAACAGCTGGCAGCGGAGCGCCTCCTCAACTCCCTGGAGGACCAGCTCGGAAAGGAGCAAGAGGAAGACGAATGGGGGGCGTGGTAACTTGAGTTGGCAGCCTCCCTCGCACCCCCGGACGAAGACGAATGAGGGATGCGAGGGCCGCTCTCCACGCGGCGAGCCATCACGAATTTTTTTTTAACTTTGTTTTTATATATCATTATTTGATCAATGGGAAAAGGATCCCGATGAAGGGACCACTGAAATTATTATATAAATGAATTTAGCAACTTAAGGTTGACATTCATGTGCGAGACATTAATACACGAACTAATGAAGTTAAATAAATGGATTTGAATTTAAACTAGGAATTTTGTGACGCAAAGGAGGTCATCTTTTGAACGACCACCGTACTACTATCTCCTTGTTTCCATTTTCTTATTGTCCCTTGGCGAATTTTCCTATGGGATAGACTTATCAGACTCGAGGAAACCGACTCCGCAGGAAGCGATGTGCATCACAACACCAACTAGAAGCACACCATCATCCAGTTGGGACGGAGTGGCCGAAGCAACCCTCATTAGGGTAGTGGATGGCTGCTCACCTGATGGGATGACCGTGTCAGGACAATTCGCTAGCCTCTCATTAAGGCCTTATTAGGGCATTAACCATTTATAAGTAGTACTCTACTACATATAAATAAGTTACAGTGTAACTTATAGGATCCTGTTGAATATTATAAAATGGAGGGCAATTATGTGACTCAATATTCTAGTTTTGATTCAGTGTTTTTAATGATGAATGATGTTAAAATTGATTCATTATTGATAAAGAAGGCTAACTGTGATTTTGAAGTGAGTTCTGCTATGGGATGCACTGGATGTTCTGTGTTACCATTGGCTTTTGTTCAACCAACTAAAATAGAATCATCAGGGTTGGTCAAATTTAGATCAAACTGTTCATTTGATAGATCGTCCTTGCCATGCACTACGGATGTTGAAGTCCTGAAATTCTTAAAAGATCAGAAGTATTGTAGATTGGAATTTGAAAATAACAAAACAATTTACATTAATACCACCTTTTCATTTAGAGGAGATTTAATTCAAATCACTTTTGAATTGTCTCAAATGAAAACTATAGGTGGTCAAATAATTGATACTTTTACTGATTTTAATTTTGTAAGACCATTTTTTGGAACATTCACAATTTTAACTACTTTATATGGCATTTTTAGAGTAGTTACATTTTACATGGCATATAGAGCATCAAGGATGGAGAATGAACAGAATAAATAATGGTTTAAATTTGCATTATAATTCAATAACCAATATTTTAATCAGTTTATTTTATAATATATTAAGTACAGTACAGGATGTTATAAGTTACAGTGTAACATTTACAATGAGTCAGATTAATAATAATACCAACGAATCACCATCATACCCAATGGCTTCACAGTCATGGAGAAAGGTTAGGTCATCAAAACCTCGCAATAACAACGCTGCTCCAAAAGGTTTGCAAATCTCAGCAGGCCCATATAAGGACAGGAATGATCCAGCTAACAAATTGGCTTTCTTACCAATGAAACTATCAACAGTACCTACAAAGACTAGAGATGACGAAATGTTAAAGAATTCATCTATACTAGTTGAAGGATTAGATTTGAAAGAAAGACAAGATAGAGCATTTAATAACGATTACTCTCAATATATGTCAATAATTAATGCATATTATCTCGTCAAGTATAAGAATGATAGAAATTTTGCTGAATCTGTATCAATATCAATGTACACCTATTATTGCATCACTCTTTTATATAAAAGGTTGTTCTTCGTTGATACTGTTGTAAATACTGATCCTTCTAAATATGATGCCTTTATATCTTCACTCCCTGACATGCTGGTACCAACAGAAGTCGGTCAATACTTGGATGGAATTGGACACGTTCGCGATCCAGATGGTGTAATGTATAAATTAATCTTGTATCATACTCTGAATACCACAGCTGGTCACTATGGTACTTTTGGAAAAGTAGGACCTCAATCTCACACAGCCTACGAGATACAGCCATCCCCTTTTGTAGCCCTTGCCCGTATAGCCCAGGATTACACCAAAACAGTGTTCCCAGAAGTAAACTCAACCTGGGATCTTCCCGAAGGAATTAAACCTAACGGAAATTTAACGATAAATGAAAATATGCTGGGATGGGCCCAGTCAAAATTTTTATCAGCCACTCAACGTGCTAGATTGTCTGAATATGGATTTATAGCCCAACGAGTTGGACCTGCTAACGACCGATGCATTAAATGGGATATAGAAGAGTCTAAACTTACACATTGTTTAAACTTTCCCATACTATATCAATTATTACAATATATATCAAGATGCATTGAAACCAGCAGTTGCAGTCCACATTTACAACGTTATGCACCTTCTACCACCACTATGGGCAGCGTTTCTCAATTAATTTATCATAAGAGAAGCGCCGACAGTATAATTAACACTGGTCGAAGAGGAACCCCTTTGACCATGTATAGAACCTCAATGTATGGGTGTTCTTTCCGTGAGATGAATATCCACTCAATATCTGCTGCTACAATATTTCGTTATCGAGTTTCACGAATAAATGGGACGGATCCTGGTTGTCTCTGTTATCTTACAACCGCAAATGCTGCTCCGACCAATTGGATGCTTACTGCTAATAATGGTTTTAATACCACTGAAGGGCTAGGCGAACTGAAAGTTCTGATACGAGGTCCGACTAGCGCAATCTGAACATGAGAGCTCGGGCGTCGGTCGATCCACACATTGGGCACCGGACTCATTCCGCCGACCTTTCTTCAACTCCCCGGATGCGCAGGCTTCCCGGCGAGCTGATGTTGTTGTGGTCGGCATGGCGTCAAGAAAACTCTAGGCGTGGAGGACCACCCGAAAATGAGTTTGGAGGAAATCCCCAAGGAGGAAATCCCCGTGGCCGAGTTAGACCTAGGAACTTCCACCGTATGAGGAGGTTCAATGATGAACAGGCCATGTCCAACGCTGTACCAGGCCAGAACTCTTGGTCGGCAGAAGTACTTCAGTTGGATGCTCAAAATAGAGCATTACAGAGTGTTGCTCCTAATAGGAGACAACAAATCCTAAATGCAAAACCCCGAACCCGTACCCCTGAGGTTAGAGAGCAACGTAGTCAACAAGAGACTGCTCCCAGGGATGAAGTAATATACGACGGCGATTCGGACCCGTACTTCTAATGGCCAACTGATGGCATTACCCTTGGAGAAAGCACTGTTCATATTGAAACCAATAACGATTTTCGTTTCAATTTTCCAATAGCAAGCTGAATTCAAGTATGTGTGTCCACTTGTTCCTGGATTCAATTGCGGAGTTGCTATGATGCCGACATGTAGTTGTGCGCTAAATGATGTAGGACCCTTAGCTGGATGAAAGCAACCATAATTTTCCAGTTGTCGCCAATAGTTTTCGGTAACTTGATTAATCATAGTATATGCATTGGTATCAGATCCAAGACCAACATCACCGTATTTAGGCTTGTTTGTGGAGTCTTTGAAAAATTGTAACGCCATTGATCTCGGACGGGGATACGTCGTTTCGACTTTATTCTTCTGACGATTGTGTGGTACATAGTGGTCTTTAGTCATTTTTATAAGCGACCTTTTTGGTTTATATGAATACTCAACGATTGGTTGTCCTAAAGCAGAGTTAATCAAAAACTGATGTACTTTCTCGTCCATTCTAGCTACACCATTATTATGTCCCATATATGTGGGTAATGTATGCGTATTTGGGTTCTCAGATCGATTCCATTCATGAACAAAATATTCTTGAATGGGAGTTGGTACACACAGCGCATTGCTATATATGTGGTTGAATAAACGATCAGCCATTTCTTTCGGATCGATTTGCTTTGTGCTAGTAGGTTTCATGGGATCCGTAGCAGAAACTTCATAACTTTTATTTCTACCATAAAATTGTTTATTTAAACCTTCACATACAAGACCTATGGGTACATATTCAGAAGTTGCTGTGCCAGATAGAGTTGTACCAGTATCAAAAGCTGTCCTTGTACCCAATGGTGTAACAGTACATGACACTTCATATACTCTAGAACCAAATGGTAACGCCTCGAATTCCGCTTGTGACAAATAGAAAGGTAAGAAATCCACAGGAACTAATGCCAATGGAGTTGTAATATTTTCCACATAGTCCGGATCATTAAGTTGTATGTTTTCAGTAGAGTATCCATACGTTATGCAAATTCTACTCTTCTTATACGAGACGGTACTATTTGTGGAGGGCTGCGAGGGACGTATCCATGTTGGACCAGTCGCTCCCCCACCAGTGGTTCGAACTCCGCCTCCTCCTCCGCTAGCTCCGGATCTGGCTCCAGTATTAGGTCCGCGTCCACTCCCGCTCTGATCAACCTCCATCTGATCCACCTCTGGAGCGGCCGGCGAGTTAACGGCAGGCAAGTCAGCACTTTCACTAGTAGCACTATGAAAAGAACTATCAAGAGGAATGCTATCTGGTTGTTGGTTACTAGGCCCCTCTCCTGTATCTCGCCCAGCAGGCTCAATATCTTGTCGGATGTGCTTGGGATCGGGCTCGGGGTGGTGTCCGGAATCGGCATGTCGCTTACGGGCATCCGGCTGTGGCTCTATTGGCGTTACTTCTTCTTTCTCGATTTTATTACCAGTCAACTCTTCGTATTCTGCCCTATAATATTTGTAGAAATCTCCACCTTTACTATATCTTGCTATGTTTTTTTTAGCGATTTCACTTTTTTTGAACTCAGTTAAATTCACGTATTGGTCTTTGTAATGTGTTTTATACACGTTAGCAAGATCCTGTTCTCTTTTGGCGTATATAAATTGTCCGTAATTTTTGAACTCTTTTCCAGTATTACTCATCCCTGGATATTGAACACCGAACGCACTCTCAACACCATATTTAATACCTAGTCCAATAATACCAGCTAAATCACCGATACGTCCGCTCTCTTCGAAGTCCAACACAAAACTGCTGATTGCCTGACGATCCGCTTCCCGTATAGCGTTGTTGTTTGTTGCCAAGGTGTATTTTAGGTCATGTATATACGCAATAAGATCCGTATCATTCACTGGATCATCAGGCGCGTATACGTCATTACCTGGACCCAAGTAATTGTAACCGGGCAATGTGTATCCCTTGCCACCCATTATGATACTGAAGTAATAACTAACATTGCATCGCATATATATTTATCATAACATCAAGATCAAATTTTTACCGTCCGACGACACCTCGAACTCGCGGACGGTAAAAATTTATAACACCGACTACACTGGCGACGACGTCAGTCGTCGCCTAGGCTGGCCACCGGACCGGTTCGCCGGGCGAAGCCCATGGCAGGAACCATGGTCCATCGATCCATGGTTGTATCGATAGTGACAGTATCAATAGTGAAATTTCCAACAGTTCTAGTGTTTGTTCATACAGTTACTCACCAGATTACAATAGAAATGGCACCAATGAAGCGCAAGATAAACAGTTCTTTCAGCAGTGCAGTCAATCGACCAGAAGAAGTAGCAGCCCCGATGTCGATAATCGACCATTTCTCCCTAGACGAGGAAGAAGACGACATCCCTTGTGGACAGCCGACGCAGCTGCCGGAACTACCGAATGGTCCGCCGATGAAGACGACTGGTGCAGTGGAAAATCAAGCAGACCAGGCAGCAGAACGAGCGACAGGTCAATCGGATGCGGAAGCAGTGACTATTCCGAAGAGGGTGAAGCTGTCAGGCGAAAGCCGCCGCGAACGGCAGAAGTTGAAGAAGTCGGAGTCGAAGAAATGTCGTCCGAAGTTCGATTTGCTGGATTACCAGCCGGACGAGCAGAACAATATCTCTTACCTAGGGCTTCTAGCAGTGTTATGGACGACCGACATAATGAGGATAATTGTGCCAATTTTGACGAAGCTGAACATTCTAGCCTTGCGGGAGAGGAAGTTCAGCGCGAAAAGACACATTGGTACAATGCTGTCAGCAACCAACAAAGTGGTCCGAATGTTTCAAGCGAGGAAGATTACATCAGACGAATATTCCTTAGAGCTTTTCGTAGACGACCTCTACGAAAGCGAGTGCTTCACGATATTTTCCAGTTCGTTGATAGACCAGGAGTCGAGCGACTGGATTTTACAGAAGTATACCACTCTTTTAGAGGAGGAGTACTCATCATCGCCCACCATAAAGACCACTGGCACGTCGTCCATGACTGCTCCTATTCCAACCACACATGTAGATGCAGCTTCGGCGAGTTACTCAAAGCAGCCAACCCCCGGTCCCTCGTCGGGAAATATTTCGGACAGAGATTTTCTCGACGAATTATTCCCACGTGGGACATCACAATCCAGCATTGGCTTAATCTCACAATCTATCTCCAAAAGGGAGATAGATTCTATCACTACTTTGAACTCGCCGGGCGAAAGTGGATATCAGGTTATCAAACTGGATGTCTACGATTTTCGAAAAGTCTGCAATCTATCAAAAGACCAGTGGTGGAAGGAAGCGGAGATAAGATCGACTTTCATTACTGGCTCGATTGCCGATCCCAGGGATCAGCTCATCCGACGGCTTCTTCAATTGACAGCACAGGACTTGAAGAAAATAGACAACCTGCAGCGCGTGGTAAGGGGGACGAAGTCGTTTGGTTCCTACAAAAGCGGCCAACATCGCCAATAGGTAACATATTCAGAACTTCACTGTGGTTAAAATCTAAATACAAATTTTTTGACATTAATTCAACACTAATTCGTAATTGTATCAATATAGTTAATAATTATTATAACGAAATGACTTTTAAGGAAATTTATATGTCGTTTTTAACGTGTGAACCACAACATTTAATATTTAATGCATCTTTGGGAGCAGTAGATGACTATTATTACAATATAGATAAGTCTGTGCAAGTGATGAGTGATATTCTTAAGTTCCAGTTTTATGATAATAACGTTGAAATTGTTAAATTTTTGAAAGATTTATACAATGTTATCGATAAGAAAGTGGCTAAGAAAAACTCAATGTTTGTATTAAGTGCTCCCAATGCGGGTAAAAATTATTTTTTTGACGCCTTTATTCACTTTTGTATTAATTTTGGTCAAATGGGTAACTTCAATAGGTACTGTAATTTTCCGTTAATGGAATGTGTAGATAGACGAATAATCTTGTGGAACGAGCCAGTCATGGAACCATCTGCTGCTGAGACGCTGAAAATGATTCTAGGAGGTGACACAGTGAATGCAAAAGTCAAGTATGCGCCAGATGCAGTCATAACCAGAACTCCGGTTATAATATTAAGTAACAACGATGTTTTTCCACATGATGAGGTATTTAGATCTAGGATTTATATGTATAAATGGCGTCCATGCCCTATGTTAAGAAAATGTAAGAAGAAACCTCATCCAATGGCTAGCTATAAGTTGCTGGAAATGTATAATATCATTTAATAAAAAACAATTTATTACAACCAAAAATCTTTATTTCTTTTTAATTACAACTTCATAATCATCCAATTCTTCTAATTCTTCTTCTTCAGGCATTTCCTCGTCACAATATAATGAAATATTTCCGCTTTCCGCATCAGTATTCCCAAATAATGTCTGTCCATCGGTATATGTTGAAATCTTGTTTTGAATAAATCGTACTTCTAATGGCCAACTGATGGCATTACCCTTGGAGAAAGCACTGTTCATATTGAAACCAATAACGATTTTCGTTTCAATTTTCCAATAGCAAGCTGAATTCAAGTATGTGTGTCCACTTGTTCCTGGATTCAATTGCGGAATTTCTATGATGCCGACATGTAGTTGTGGTTGTGCGCTAAATGATGTAGGACCCTTAGCTGGATGAAAGCAACCATAATTTTCCAGTTGTCGCCAATAGTTTTCGGTAACTTGATTAATCATAGTATATGCATTGGTATCAGATCCAAGACCAACATCACCGTATTTAGGCTTGTTTGTGGAGTCTTTGAAAAATTGTAACGCCATTGATCTCGGACGGGGATACGTCGTTTCGACTTTATTCTTCTGACGATTGTGTGGTACATAGTGGTCTTTAGTCATTTTTATAAGCGACCTTTTTGGTTTATATGAATACTCAACGATTGGTTGTCCTAAAGCAGAGTTAATCAAAAACTGATGTACTTTCTCGTCCATTCTAGCTACACCATTATTATGTACCATATATGTGGGTAATGTATGCGTATTTGGGTTCTCAGATCGATTCCATTCATGAACAAAATCGGGTCTAATGCAATCGTCGCTACTTATTCGCACAATTTAGATTTCTCTGCTTTTCCTATTTTATGTCAATCAGTTTATGCTCAACTGAAAGCTTTAGATGCACGAGAAATGCGATCCTTACCCTTCTGTTTGTTTCAGCACATGATGACAGAGTATCTTAATCTGTATCTTTTTGAAGTAGTGAAATATCAGAACTCTGACAACAGAAGATGGAGAAATTTCGATGATGCGCTGAAAACTGTTCGAGCCTCGAACTGCATCATCCCTAAACCCATACACGACTATATCGTCGGAATTGGTGTTCAAGCAACAGCCAATGGTTCAGTTATCAAGTGTAACTTTCCAGCGGCTGCTGTTCCCCGCGGACCTTTGGAACTCCAAGGTGGCGAAATTGACTCTGGTTCTTTTGGACCTTGCAATACCCAGAGTCATAATGCCTACGAATGTTACGTTAGTCCGTACGTACACGACAATGTGTGCCTTTTAAGCAAGTAAACGTTCCAAAAAGGTCATCACATTATAGATTGTCGGAAAAGAATGTACAAAGAAAAGCGAAACCATAACTTTTCACAGCCTTGTACAAGCACAACGTTGGAAAACTACAATGGCCCTATGAAGACCAGAACATCTGAAGTAAACTTACAATTAAATTCCTCCGACAGTGACCGATGACCATATGTTAGAATTCCAGTGAAAAGCATTTTTGCCGCTGTCTTGCAACTTTTCACAACCAAGTCTCCCACGGTTGATTTTTCATAACTCTCGCAATATAGATCGGCAATATAGACTTTTATATAATAATGGCAAAAGCTTATGCAAAAGAGAGGGTCTTGTGGGACTTCGATCATGAGCATTACCGAAAACACTTTTTTATGGATTACCTCTTTCAATTTCTGATTTAAGATCAAATGCCCTTATTAGAATGTCCTGATCGGTCGGAAATTGAAATGATAATCGAACAAAGACACACACACCGATGTGGATGTCGAGTAAGAGGATTACTGGCCACAAAGTAAGATTTGCAAATGCATCGTCGGTTTTTAAAAACATTGTTTTCGGCAGTAAGCCTGAGGAGGGAGATATCAAAGTGCCTGATATCCATCCAGAGACATTTCACACAATGGGGAACTTTTTCTACACGGACGGGAGAGACTACTATTGTTTCCTAACGTCATTTTGGTACGTCGCAGATAAATACGATGTTGCAGAATCAATGGAGTCCGTACATGATTAGTGATTATAAAATTTTAAAAATCACGCCCCAGAATATGTGTTGTATATTGAGGCTTTCAATTTTGTTCTGAAATGAGATTGTAACTGTAGGAACCGCAGTGGCCGGGATTGAATCAAACACCGATGTTCACCAGAGAAACGGTCATTTGAGACTGCCCTTATAATAGCAGGAGCTTACCGATTTCTGTAACAGCGAGCGAAGACCATGGCAGAAACCATGGTCCATGGTGGCCCAGCCTAGGCGACGACTGACGTCGTCGCCAGTGTAGTCGGTGTTATAAATTTTTACCGTCCGCGAGCTCACGTTGTCGTCGGACGGTAAAAATTTGTTATACTTGTTATCAATGTTAATTATCGTAAACATGTTTTATTATTTTCATGTTATTGAGTCGTTATCAGTTTTGCAAAAAACATTTCCTTATCTACCTTTTAATGACTTCGGGGTCATTAAAGTTAGTTTTGCATTAATGAACATGTTTGTGCACTATTAGTTCAGTCAGCAAGATTTATGTTATCGTTAAACTGGTGCATGTCTACACAAAATTGATTAGTTATATTTAATGCACTTTTAATGAATACTTTTAAGTGCATTGAAATGTGCATGGTAGGGCAAAAATTTTGTATAAATACGAAGTGCTGTTGGCACTGAAATTTAAGTTTCAATGAATAGTGAGCCTAACAGTGTTAGCAGTGAAAATTCTCCAAGTTCAAGTGTTTGTTCATATAATTATTCTCCTGATTATAGTAGATATGGCACCGATGAAACGGAAATCTGCCAGAACAGAGGAACTCGCAGCCCCAATTCCAATAATGGATCGTTTCTCTTTAGACGAAGACGAGGACGACATCCCTTGCGGGCAGCCAACCCAGATGCCGGAGCTACCCAATGGTCCAGTGATGAATGGGATAGACCAAACAGTAGAGCCAGTAGCAGATCCAGCGGGGGATACAGAAGCAACAGCCAGTCTTCCGAAGAGGGTGAAACTACACGGAGAAAGCGGCCGCGAACGGCAGAAATCATCGAAGAAGTCGGAATCCCGGAAGACGCGTCCGAAATTCGACTTACTGGACCATCAACCGGACGACCAGAACAATATTTCGTATCTGGGTCTGTTGGCGATACTATGGACGAGCGACATTATGAAGATCATCGTACCAATATTAACGAAACTGAACATTCTGGCTTTGAGGGAGAGAGCCTTCAGCGCGAAGAGGCACATTGGTACGATGCTGTCAGCAATCAGCAAAGTGCTCTGACTTTATCAGGCGAGGAGGATTACGTCCGACGATTATTCCTTAGAGCTTTTCGTAGACGACCTCTACGAAAGCGAGTGTTACACGACATTTTCCAGTACATTGATCGACCAGGAAACGAGCGACTGGATTTTGCAGAAATACACAACTCTTTTAGAGGAGGAGTACTCCTCATCGCTCGGCACCGCGACCACTGGCACGTCGTCCACGATTGTTCATACTCAAACCACACCTGTAGATGCTCCTTTGGCGAGTTACTCAAAACAGGCAACCCCCGGTCCCTCGTCGGGAAATACTTCGGACCGAGATTTTCTCGGCGAATTATTCCCACTTGGGACATCACCATCAAACATTGGATTAATCTCGCAGTCTATCTCCAAAAGGGAGATAGACAGTATTACTACTTTGAGCTCGCCGGGAGAAAGTGGGTATCAGGTAATCAAGTTGGATGTGTACGACTTCAGAAAAGTTTGCAATCTATCCAAAGACCAGTGGTGGAAGGAAGCGGAAATAAGGTCGACTTTTATTACTGGCTCGATTGCAGATCCCAGGCATCAACTCATCCAACGGCTTCTTCAATTAACAGCTCAGGACTTGAGGAAGATCGACAACCTACAGCGCGTGGTAAGGGGGACGAAGTCGTATGGTTTCTCCAAAAACGCCCCACATCGCCAATAGGAAACATCTTTAGGACATCATTGTGGCTGAAATCTAAGTATAAGTTTTTTGATACAAATTCCACATAAATTCGAAATTGCATTAACATTGTTAACAATTACTATAATGAGATGACATTTAAAGAGATTTATATGTCTTTTCTGACATGCGAGCCACAGCACTTAATATTTAACGCTTCATTGGGTGCTGTCGATGATTATTATTATAACATTGATAAATCTGTACAAGTGTTAAATGATATTTTAGAGTTTCAGTTTTTAAGTAATACAGTTGAAATTGTTAAATTTTTGAAAGACCTATATAATGTAATTGATAAGAAGGTAGCCAAGAAAAATTCATTATTTGTATTGAGTGCGCCTAATGCTGGCAAAAATTATTTCTTTGATGCTTTCATTCATTTTTGTATCAACTTTGGACAAATGGGAAATTTTAACAGGTATTGCAACTTCCCGTTAATGGAGTGCGTGGACAGGCGGATTATATTATGGAATGAACCGGTAATGGAGCCATCAGCAGCAGAAACTTTAAAGATGATACTCGGAGGCGATACAGTGAATGCTAAAGTAAAATATGCTCCGGATGCAGTTATCACAAGAACACCGGTCATCATCCTAAGCAACAATGACGTCTTTCCACATGACGAAGCCTTCAGATCCAGAATTTACATGTACAAGTGGCGCCCATGTCCAATGCTTCGTAAATGTAAGAAAAAGCCGCACCCAATGGCTAGTTATAAGCTATTAGAAATGTATAATATTGTTCAATAAAGAAAAAACAGTTTATTTTAATCAAATCTTTATTTTCTTTTAACTACAACTTCATAATCATCCAATTCTTCTCCTGGCATTTCTTCGTCGCAGTACAATGAAATATTTCCACTTTCTGCATCGGTGTTTCCAAATAGAGTCTGCCCATCGGTGTATGTTGAGATTTTGTTTTGTATGAATCGTACTTCTAATGGCCAACTAATTGCATTGCCCTTAGAGAAAGCGCTGTTCATGTTGAAACCAATTACAATATTTGTTTCGATTTTCCAATAACAAGCTGAATTCAAATATGTATGTCCACTCGATCCTGGGTTCAATTGTGGCGTAGCAATAATGCCAACATGCAATTGTGGTTGTGCACTAAATGATGTAGGACCTTTAGCTGGATGAAAACAGCCATAGTTTTCCAACTGTCTCCAATAATTTTCTGTGACTTGATTGATCATTGTATATGAATTAGAATCAGCTCCAAGACCAACATCACCATACTTTGGTTTATTTGCAGAGTCTTTGAAAAATTGTAATGCCATCGATCTAGGTCGCGGATATGTTGTCTCCACTTTGTTTTTCTGGCGATTGTGCGGCACGTAATGATCTTTCGTCATTTTTATTAATGACCTTTTTGGTTTGTAATTATATTCAACAATTGGTTGTCCCAGCGCAGAATTAATAAGAAACTGGTGGACCTTTTCATCCATTCTAGCCACACCATTATTGTGTACCATGTATGTTGGTAATGTGTGAGTATTTGGGTTTTCAGATCGATTCCATTCATGAACGAAATATTCTTGAATGGGAGTAGGCACACATAACGCATTGCTGTATATATGATTATACATACGATCGGCCATCTCTTTTATATCGATTTGTTTTGTGCTAGTGGGTTTCATGGGATCGGTAGCAGAAACGTCATAACTTTTATTTCTACCATAAAATTGTTTATTTAAACCCTCACATACAAGACCTATTGGTACATATTCAGATGTTGCTGTACACACATAAGAACTGTCATATAATCGACGCGATTATAATTTCACGTGCAAAATCTGAAAAGATCCAATGCCCTCAACTATTAAGAAAATTTTAATTTTTTATTTCCTACATCATTTAGTTATCTAGTGTTTAATATTGAAACTATCGATTAAACGATTTTAAACGTAGTACTTCGATTTCGAAAACAACAGAGAGGTTCAGAAAATAGGAAGGTCTATCGTCCAGATTCTCATGAAAGAATGTACTGAAAGACCAAAAAGAAGTAGAGGGGAATGGCAAATATGTATTTGTGTTTTTAAAAGCGATAAAAGGGCCTGGTTCCGCAAGAAATGGCAAAGATTGTGACATACCGCAAATAATTGTGAACTATAGCATATAGATGTGTCAATTGCGATATAATGCTCTAGACAGAAAGGAGGCTAAATCGCGATAATTTATTGAAGTGGCACACTACCGTTTGACAGCTGTATGTGATTTCATGTTCATCTGATCTCTTATTGTGATATTTATTGAGAGATCTTCTACTGATACGCGCAATTGTAAATTTTAATTGGGACGTTCATCTAATTGACACATTTGTCAAATTGTGAAATTGAAAACAATGGAATAAATAAAGTGATAAATGTGTTTAAGGGAACCTGTGCCGGTTTTTTTTTGGTTTTCGCGAATAAATTTTGTGGATATAAATACCGGAAAAGGTCGAAGAATGAAAAGTATATACGTCAACCAACTTTTTTTTGCACATTATTGCTTTTTTAACTAAAATACATGTCTCCACAAAATTTCATTTAAATCCGGAAGATCTTGTGGCAGATCTAAAAGCCGATCTTTTCAGGGAGCCGCCGGACTGGCACAGGGACTCAACGGAGAAGGGGGACGATGGGGAGCTGCTGACGTTCTTTCCGAGGGCCTTGCGCGACAAAACGAAGAGTGCTTGAATGCTTTACGCATGTCAAGACAATGCTTCGAATATGTCGTGCATTGGAATCAAAATTAAGAAAATGTACGGTATCTAACACGATTTTTCTGGTACCTGAATCAGAATAAATCGTTATCACGAATTACATCTGTAATTATGGCCCCGTACATGCTTTGGTTTTACTTGAGACGGCTAAAGATGTACCAAAAGCCGAGCTCGCGCCAGGAAAATTTAAAACCCGACGAGGAAAGGGATCAGCGGAAAAACGAAGGGTAAACTATGCCCACAAGATCGGCACAGAACTTCAAACAAAACAACAGAGGTTCAGTTTAAAAACCTCGTCGACTTCATGGAAGAAAATCCGGAGTTGGCGAGGAATAAACTGAACACTGCAAACGCAAAAATGCGTGCCAGAAGTTTATGGGAAGAGTTAGTCGCAAAATTAAATGCCGTTGGTCCTCCCATGAAACAATTGGTATCATGAAAAGAGTAAGTACTAACGTATTCTATAATATAATATATAATAACTTTTGTTTTCGATGTGTAGGTCTGGTACGACTTCAAAAACGGCGCGAAGAGAAAGCAGCGACATAATACGGAGGAGAAACGGAAAACTGGCGGAGCAATTCCGAAGTTTAAACAGCTAAGCCGTGTTATAGACATTATCGACGCGTCCTTATCAATTGAAGGAATGGAAAGTGTAATGGTGTTCGGTCCACCGCAAAATATCAGCGACTTCGATAAAGAACCGGGGAATGACGCCATCAACGCCAGATCAACACGATTGGCGGAAAGATCCGTGCCGCCTGCTCCGAAAAGGATTCGCCGTGAAACTAATTGGAAATGCAAGGTAATATTTATTACATTTAATTTATTATTAGTTTAGTACAATTACCTTCGTTACAGCTACTCAGTGCAAATCGATGTGGAAGTAGCTATGCAGTAATTTTGTGAAAGAGAGGAATATTGTGGCAAGTCGTATGTCATCGTTGTCGGGTGCTGAAAAAGTACCTTCCTCTTCATGGCCATATTTTAAAAACTTGCTCGTCCTAGACACGAGAAACAAGGAATTAGACACAAGGAGAAACATTTGAATGTATCCGTTTTCTCCAGTATCCGACCCCAAACAACCATGAAACGAGTGTACGCCATGACACCATGTACGTCAGCGTCGTTTATTCAGTCTGCGTCAGCGTCTCCTATTCAGTCTGCGGATGATAACCCCAAACTATAATTTGGAAATGGTCGCTACCTTCGGACCAATTGCTCAAAATTCAGATTTAATTTTGCTTCGAAATAAAGGTTTCTTCGAAAATGGAGAAATTGGCGAGCGGACAGGTTTTATCTCCAATTGGCTTAAGAGGCATTGTGTTAAGCCTCCACATTAATAGAGTGGAATACCACCTATTTGTAGAAAAAATAGATTACCACCATGTCCTTAAAGTTTTCCGAAATTCGATGTTAAACGTGAACCACAGTCCCCGCGTATAAAATTAATGCTCTAATCTGTAGTTATTTTGCGGTTGCAAAATATTTGCAGTCTGCAAAACAATCATGGAAGAGGCACAAATAAAAAAAGAAAGAAATGTAAGTCTACCTTTTTACTTAGTTTTCACTTAATTTTTTGGATCCGTTGAAAACGTCGTAATCGTCGAAATAGGAACAGATCGTGAGGAAACCTTTCACATTGACATGTTAAACTCGAAATCGCAATCCAGAACTGACAGAAACAGGCTGTAACTGCTGCCATTGTTTACTGTAATTGTACTACCTACATATTAACCCACGATCACTAAATAGAGCGTTCGACGTAAATTTATTAAAAATCTTCTGAGAACATGCATAAGGAGTTTGATAATAAATTCATTAGATTCGAATGATGAAAACGGTGATGGGGAAGGGAGAAAACTTTGTGATAAGCAATTCGATTGAATATTTTATTAATAGAGTTAATATATTTCGACAATTTGTGCCTTTTAAGCAAGTAAACGTTCAAAAAAGGTCATCACATTATAGATTGTCGGAAAAGAATGTACAAAGAAAAGCGAAACAATAACTTTTCACAGCCTTGTACAAGCACAACGTCGGAAAACTACAATGGCCCTATAAAGACCAGAAAATCTGAAGTAAACTTACAATTAAATTCCTCCGACAGTGATCGATGACCATATGTTAGAATTCCAGTGAAAAGCATTTTCGCCGCTGTCTTGCAACTTTTCACAACCAAGTCTCCCACGGTTGATTTTTCATAACTCTCGCAATATAGATCGGCAATATAGACTTTTATATAATAATGGCAAAAGCTTATGCAAAAGAGAGGGTCTTGTGGGACTTCGATCATGAGCATTACCGAAAATACTTTTTTATGAAAGAGGCTCAGAACAGAATATTGGCAGTAATGGTCGAATGGTCGAAAAAAATGAATATTCGCGCTCCTCAAATCCGAGATGTAAGAGCGAAAATATGCGATCTTAAAAATTCTTATCGATATTGGGCGAGTCGAGATGATGTGCCTATGCCATGCCATGTAAGGTTACTATTAAGAAAATTTTAATTTTTTATTTCCTACATCATTTAGTTATCTATTGAAAGTATCGATTAAACGATTTTAAACGTAGTACTTCGATTTCGAAAACAACAGAGAGGCTCAGAAAATAGGAAGGTCTATCGTCCAGATTCTCATGAAAGAATGTACTGAAAGACCAAAAAAAAGTAGAGGGAATGGCAAATATGTATTTGTGTTTTTAAAAGCGATAAAAGTGCCGGGTTCCGCAAGAAATGGCAAAGATTGTGACATACGGCAAATAATTGTGAACTATAGCATATAGATGTGTCAATTGCGATATAAATGCAGCAAAGAAATGGGTTAGCGAAGCTCTTCCTAGCAATACAGATGATCCTGTACCAGGTACATCAGCTACGTCCAGCAGAATTGATCCTTCAGGGAGGTTATCAAAAGATCCCAAAAGGCATAAATTGGTTAAAATTACTACTGGTGGAACAAAATTGAAACCTCAAAGACAGTGTCGCGTATGTGCCGCACATAAAAAAAAAATTTAACGTGTTATATGTGTGAATTTTGTAAAGTTTCGCTGCATCGGGGAGATTGTTTCTTCAAATATCACACTCAAGGAAAATATTAGGAACTAGCCTTGACTACACCAAACTTTATAAACTAGTATATTGTACTGTATATATATCCTATAAAATAAACCGCTAACGGCGATATATATATTGTATATATATTTGTAACTATTTTAGGATTTAAATAAACTGTATATTTGGTTGCATACTTTTTTTACATATGTATATATTATTGGACTATTTTTTGCGCCCGTTGAATTGGGAATAACGGCCTATAATTCTAATGGCTTTATATTTTAGAAATGTTTATGGTATTGTTTTTTGTATAATTTTGTTCATAAGAAATTCGACAGTAATATTGTATTTTTATAAAACAAGTGAGTTCTGCATAATCTCACGAATTTCTTATCGAATATAAAAATATAAATTAATGTATATAAAATATAGTTCCAGATAAGACCCATTACCAAATTTAGCAAAAATCTAACCATTACTTTTACGTTTATCAAGTTTATTTTCACACACATATATTGTGCTTAGCTGGCAAATTGGCCCGCTACGCAGCACTGTCCGATATCCTGAGCTAGCCGCTCATAATGTGTTAATAAGCACCATTTTTATGCAAATCAACCGCACAGCTTATATCAAATCTGAACTCAAATAAATCCAGTGCAATTGTGTCATTTTTATAAATTGGTTTTACGTAAACAAATCAAATTGTTGTATTAATTTATTGCATTGTACCAAAATTACTTTAAGAACCTTATTCGAAAAATATTTGAAAAATGGTCATGTAGAATATAAAAATAAATTCATTAACATAATTTTCATAAGCTCTCTGTGACATTGCACGAATAATGTCTTATATTAAATTGACAAACTGAATTATATTACAATACAAATTAAACATAAATAAACATAACTATACATTATACATCATTAATATAAAAAGGAAAAGGTTTACATCAATATAAAAACTAATTATTTTTTATTTACAATTTTCTAGCACTTTTGAGTGTATTATTTAAAAATTTCGAAATCCAGTATTGAACAAATTTACAATAAAAAATGTCAGTAATAATATTTATACATTTTTAATAGGGGATATTGATAAAATAAAAGCACTTCTGAAAATCGCTCAGTTGTTGTAGTTACTTATTGTCACATGAATAACGCACTGTATCGCAGAAACTTGTAATATTCATTACGGAGACATTCGGATATTTTATAGTGTTCAAATTTTTTCACTTTTAGAAGTTCTTGAAAACGGAAGTGGTTCATTATACAGCAATTGTTTATTAAATCCACTAACAATAACTGTTTCTTATTGCTTGCTATTAGTTTTTATTGTTTTTTTTTTTTTTTTTAATTCCCTCAAACTTAATTTTGTCGATACATTATCAGACACGTGACATGTTGGGAAGGTTTCTTACAGCAAAAGCTGTTCATATTGAAACATTGTTCGCAATATTTCCTGTGAATGATTTGGTTTACAACGATTTTGGTTTTTAAATAATTGTTTAATTATGTTATGGAAGGAGTAAACACTTCACTGTAATTTGTCCATAAGTTTCACCATCACATCGGAGTATGCAATATAAACACAAAAAACCTTTCATATTAACAATGTCCAAATACAACATTTTAAATTATTCCGTTTTCACTTGTGGGATTTATTCAAAATAAAATGGTGTTTTATTTCCATCCCAAATGATCCATTCTGGAACACGATTGATAAACTTTTCTCGCAGTAATTTCAGTCGACCATACAGTTTCAATCCGTAATCAAACTAACAATACTTGAAAACTCTTTCATTAAACTTGTAGATGAATGTTCGATTTCATTAACACAACAGTTACACTTTTTAACAAAACTTATTCCAATGTTTTTGTTCATAATATTGGAGTAAAGTATTTTCTTTTGAAGTTCTCACAAAAACTGCACAAATATTGTTCACGGGCGCAACAAGACTCAGGAATTGTTGTTACAAATTTCTTTCCTGATGATGCAAAATCGTGATGAAAATATATCCACATCAAGTTTCATAATTCAAGTGCATTATAGTACACTGGAGCGATGACGAACTGTTAAATTACTTTTTATTATTACCTACAATTTTTTATAAAAATTGTGTTACAGGTTGATTACAAACACTTTTGAATAATTTAGGGTGTTATAATTTTCAATGTAACTATACATTAACCTGATTATAGTGTAAAATATTAACCAAAGTCTTTAATATTAAATTTAATAATACATTTTGGTTCTGATTAAATTTTTAAATCTGCAAAATTTGTATTTTTGTTTTTAAAAAATATATGTACCTACAAATTCTTTAGAATTCTTTAGAATGTTTACACTAATTTCAACAACTAACAAACTTATCTTTAAAAAAGCTTTATTAATAATAAATAATAATATTTACAAATAATTTAATATTTTCCTTAAAATTATAGATTGATAACAATAAGGACATTATTAATTGACTGTTTTTCAAATATTTTTTATTTAGTTTACTGTGTTAAGGAAACATTTGCAACAATTTGACAACAATTGCAGCAGAAAATAAAACATAGAATCTTATTCACCATCTTTGTGTTTTACTGTCAATGTTTATACTTATGCGTGGTGCTTATTAATGTCAAACATGACGCAGCCATTTTTAAATTAATTGTACATAATTCTCGACATATTATACTTCCATATTCGAATTTCTAATGAATGTTCTAATTGATGTTTATAAACACTCCTAAAAGACTTATGCATAATTCCCGGTATCTGATTGTTTGATTATCATCATCATCATCATCAACCTGTGCTAACTGGCTCAACCATGGAGATTTTAGGAAAATGGTAGCGGCACTAGATATGTTCTATAGGAAATTTCAAGAATTGCCTATGAGCTTCATCCGGGTCGGAACTGTAGGATCCCGATTCCGAGATTGTGCAGCATTATTAATAGTGACTCATGTTGGCGAACTGTACGGGTTTGAGCCGTCGCGTTGGGTCACATGACTTATTGGATATTTTGTGATGTTCTTATTCCAGAGCTGAAGAGAATGTATAAACCTGGTCAGAAGGCAGATGAGGAGGATTCATACTTTCCATACCAAATTGATTTGGACCTAGTGAAGAAGAGTGCATACTCCAGTACAATGAATCCCGCATTATACACCTTTTGTGCAGTTGCGGGCAGTCTGCACCATGATGAGCGAAGTAAGAATGCCAAATTTGTGCTAGCGAAAGATGTTATAACTGAAGCCCACAATGCTGCGATAATGGGTTATGCCTACACGATGTATAATGAAATGGGTATTAAATATACCTCAAGAGCAAATCTACAACATATAAGGGACGTCGAGGCCTTAGCACGACAGGTGACGGATCGAGAGGGAGCAGGAGAAGGATCAGTTCAAGATATTGAGGCGGATGGAACTGTTGGTGAAGAACCAAAAATAAGAGATGCCTCAGACTGGGAGGAATACATGACAGGCAATAGCTTTAATTTTACACCAAAAATGAGGGCTTTCTTTCGTAATTATGCTACCAAAATATAAATCCCAGGAAAGATTCAGTCGCAGCTTTTTTGAAAACCCACTTCTCAGCCTTTGAATAAATTAATGAAGAAAAAAAAAAATTATGGTCCTTTGAGCTGGATGTCGGTACTTTACGCGATCGGTAGTGACTTTAAAATCTAATTGAGAATACTGGTCTGTGCCAACATACTACACGTGGTTATGCTACATTCGCCTGTGCTGTAGCATAATACCTGTGTTTTAAAATACTGGTCTGCGCCACTTGCCAACATACTTTACACGTGCGTAGTTTATGCTATAGCATATCTGTGCTGTGCCGGTCTGAGCCAACACTCAGCACTTTGCAATATTGCTGCATCTTCACCCGCAATCTCTCAAGCTGCAGTTGAAATCATCCATAAAGGGAAATCTGGTCTGCGCCAACATACATTACAACATAACATTTTTTTTTAAGTTGGATAAACTGCGACATTTTAGTTTGCGTTTTTTTTAATTTGTGGCATTTATTTAAAATAACGTTAGTTTTTCATTCAAATAATCCATTTTGATTCGCATTTTCATGGCATTGATGGAATTGCTCGTCAAAAAACCGAGCGTTGGTTCTCTCCGTTTGAGAATAAGCTCAAAAAATTTGCCAAGCTAGTTTATTTATAGATAGATACTTAAAATGATGTTCGAAAATTTAAATATGTTATTTCAACTGTGTATACGAAAAAGGAATATTGAAGTGGTTGAACATAATAGGCTGCTTTAATTAAACAGTGATTACTTGACGAAGACACTGAAGGCAGCACTTGGAAGTACTCACATTGTTTAGATGAGTAAATATAAGCAATTCGAAATACTGCAATGTTCTTCGAAAGTTCAAAATAAAATAAATAAAATAAAATTGGTTACTATCAATAATTGATAGTTCTCCGCATTCCACACATATATATGTTCGTTCTGAACGAACTGAAGTCAACTCAGTTTTATTTAATTTTTTCCAGTATTAAATAATATTTATGTCTATTTTCTTGGCTAAAAATTATCAATATAGATAAAGATGATTTAATATAAATATTTTTACCACTGAAGTTCATTAGTAACGGTTACAAAGTTTAAAATTCGTATATCTCAAAAACTAGTTTCTGTGACTATGATCGTTTTTCCCCTGAACTCTTCAATTATGTCAAAGGTATGTGTATGAATATCCTAACCTTGCTACTCTAACATATCTATTAACGGTAAAATCAACTCCTTCATTTAGCAACTTTAATAGTTCAGCCATCAATAACCCTCATAAAATAATCTTCGAAGCACAATCAAAACAATTGATTAAGATAGAAGGAGAAACCTCTAACCCAGACATCCCGAGAGACATACTTGCTAGATGGAATTTAACTTCTGTAGAGAATATTACATTTACTGAGCCACAAGAAGAGAAAGAAGACATCTTACGCGCTCTCATGAGAACTCTTAAGGGTCAAGAGTAAATAATCAACCCAACCACAAATATAAAATCCGTCAACTCACACTAACATTACTCTCCTTCTCATAAATGAATTATATTCGACAGATTTACACCTGATAGGATAGCGAAGAAAAAGATTAATTATGTCAAAGGTATGTATATGAATATCCTAACCTTGCTACTCTAACATATCTATTAATGGTAAAATCAACTCCTTCATTTAGCAACTTTAATAGTTCAGCCATCAATAACCCTCATAATAACCCTCGTAAAATTTAAACAATTTACGTTTAGTAAAATGTCAGACTCGTCGTCTCAAAACACGGCGCGGATTGCGCAAAATTTACCTTCTATAGTGCTAGAGCACGTGAAGGTAAATGAATTCCAGATCGAGGAATCCTCTCTGGTTGAAACTCCACCCACTGATGGATGTTTGTATTTATCAAATGGGTATTTTCCAGTACCAACTGCTTCTGAATTTTATTCTCTTATTCAACAAGCTAGGGCAGCTATAATTGAAGAGTTAAATTGTGATGATCCAATAGAAGCAATTGAAGATGCTTATGATCATACAGTGCATGCATGGGAAGACTGCTCAAATTATTCAGAGTGCATTCTTGATCAATTTTTATCAGGCCAGACTCCATAAAGTAATCTTCGAAGCACAATCAAAACAATTGATTAAGATAGAAGGAGAAACCTCTAACCCAGACATCCCGAGAGACATACTTGCTAGATGGAATTTAACTTCTGTAGAGAATATTACATTTACTGAACCACAAGAAGAGAAAGAAGACATCTTACGCGCTCTCATGAGAAGCCTTAAGGGTCAAGAGTAAATAATCAACCCAACCACAAATATAAAATCCGTCAACTCACACTAACATTACTCTCCTTCTCATAAATGAATTATATTCGACAGATTTACACCTGATAGGATAGTGAAGAAAAAGATTAATTATGTCAAAGGTATGTATATGAATATCCTAACCGGGCGAAGCCCATGGCAAAGAACCATGGTGGCCAGCCTAGCCGACGACTGTCGTCGTCGTCGGTGTAGTCGGTGTTATAAATTTTTACCGTCCGCGAGTTCGAGGTGTCGTCGGACGGTAAAAATTTGATAGATTTCTTATCAGTGATTTGGTTATTGTAAACTTGTTTTTGTTTGTTGTTTTCCATTAAGTGCTCCCTTATCTCGGTTGCAATAAACATTTTCTTTATCGGTATTTTAATGGCCTGTGGGTCATTAAAATTTGTTTTAAACTATTAATGCGTGCAAAACATGTTTATGCACTGTTATTGGAGTCAGTAAAATTTGTGTTATCGTTAAAATGGTGCATGTCCGCATAAAATGGATTAGTTATAGATAATGCATTTTTAATGTGTACATTTTTAGGTGATTAAATTGTGAAAGTTGAGCAGAAATTTTGTATAAGTACGAAGTGCTGTTGGGAATGGAAATCATAGTTCGATGCATTGTGACAGTGACAGTTACAGTAGTAGTGAAAATTCTAACCTATCTAGTGGTTGTTCCTACAGCTATTCACCGCAGTACAATAACCATAATGGCACCAGTGAAGAGGAAACTGAACAGCGCTTTCAACGCAGCAGCCAACCGACCGGAGGAAGCTACTCCCCTGTCCATCATCGATCATTTCTCGTTGGACGAAGAGGAAGAGGATATTCCGTGCGGTCAGCCAACACAGTTGCCGGAATTGGGGGAGTCGAGTGCTCCGACGAGGGCGAATTCAGTAGCCGAGAGTCAAGCCGATCAAGGGGCGGTGGATCAATCGGACGACGAGGCAGGAGCTCTTCCGAAGAGAGTGAAGCTGTCGAAGAAGCGGCCGAGATTTTCAGAAAGGGAGGAAGTCCGACTCGAAGAAATGTCGTCGCCCGAAGTTCGACCTACTGGACTACCAACCGGACGAGGAGGGGAATATTTCCTATCTGGGACTCCTAGCGGTATTATGGACGACAGATATTATGAGAGTTGTAATACCGATAATGACGAAATTGAGCGTCACAGCGTTGCGGGAGAAGAGGTTCGCAGCGAAACGCCACATTGGTACGATGCTGGCAGTAATCAGCAGAGTGGCCAAAATATTCAGGATGAGGAAAACTATATCAGAGGAATACTCCTTAGAGCATTTCGTAGACGACCTCTACGAAAGCGAGTCATACACGACATTTACCAGTACAAAAATAGACCAGGAAACATCGGATTGGATTTTAGAGAAATACACCAGTCATTTAGAGGTGGAGTGCTCATCATCTCCCATCACCAGGATCACTGGCACGTCGTCCACGATTGCTCCTACTCAAACCACACGTGCAGATGCAGCTTCGGCGAGCTCCTTAAGGCAGGCAACACCCGGTCCCTCGTCGGGAAATTCTTCGGAGAGAGATTTTCTCGAAGAATTATTCCCACGTGGGACATCACAATCCAGCATTGGGTCAATCTCGCAGTCTATCTCCAAAAGGGAGATAGACACTATTACTACTTTGAGCTCGCCGGGCGAAAGTGGGTATCAGGTCATCAAGCTGGATGTGTACGATTTCAAAAAAGTCTGTCATCTCTCAAAAGACCAGTGGTGGAAGGAGGCGGAAATAAGGTCAACTTTTATTACTGGCTCGATTGCGGACCCCAGGGATCAACTCATCCGACGGCTGCTTCAATTGACAGTAGCGGACTTGAGGAAAATCGACAACCTGCAGCGCGTGGTAAAGGGGACGAAGTCGTATGGTTCCTTCAAAAGCGGCCCACATCGCCAATAGGAAATATATTCCGGACATCTTTGTGGCTAAAGTCTAAGTATAAGTTTTTTGATGTAAATTCTACACTAATTCGCAATTGCATTAATATTGTTAACAATCACTATAATGAGATGACTTTCAAAGAAATTTATATGTCTTTCCTAACTTGTGAACCTCAACATTTGATTTTTAATGCCTCACTAGGAGCTGTGGATGATTACTATTATAATATTGATAATTCTGTGCAAATATTAATTGATATACTTAATTTTCAGTTTTACGACAATGACAGTGAAATTGTAAAGTTTTTGAAAGATCTATATAATGTAATTGATAAGAAAGTAGCTAAGAAGAATTCTATGTTTATATTAAGTGCACCTAATGCGGGAAAAAATTATTTTTTCGATACTTTTATTCATTTTTGTATAAACTTTGGGCAAATGGGTAATTTTAACAGGTATTGCAACTTTCCATTGGTGGAGTGCGTCGACAGAAGAATTATACTATGGAACGAGCCGGTGATGGAACCATCCGCTGCAGAGACACTAAAGATGATTTGGGTGGCGACACTGTGAATGCCAAAGTGAAATATGCACCGGATGCTGTCATCCAAATAATCCATTTTGATTCGCATTTTCATGGCATTGATGGAATTGCTTGTCAAAAAACCGAGCGTTGGTTCTCTCCGTTTGAGAATAAGCTCAAAAAATTTGCCAAGCTAGTTTATTTATAGATAGATACTTAAAATGATGTTCGAAAATTTAAATATGTTATTTCAACTGTGTATACGAAAAAGGAATATTGAAGTGGTTGAACATAATAGGCTGCTTTAATTAAACAGTGATTACTTGACGAAGACACTGAAGGCAGCACTTGGAAGTACTCACATTGTTTAGATGAGTAAATATAAGCAATTCGAAATACTGCAATGTTCTTCGAAAGTTCAAAATTAAATAAATAAAATAAAATTGGTTACTATCAATAATTGATAGTTCTCCGCATTCCACACATATATATGTTCGTTCTGAACGAACTGAAGTCAACTCAGTTTTATTTAATTTTTTCCAGTATTAAATAATATTTATGTCTATTTTCTTGGCTAAAAATTATCAATATAGATAAAGATGATTTAATATAAATATTTTTACCACTGAAGTTCATTAGTAACGGTTACAAAGTTTAAAATTCGTATATCTCAAAAACTAGTTTCTGTGACTATGATCGTTTTTCCCCTGAACTCTTCAATTATGTCAAAGGTATGTGTATGAATATCCTAACCTTGCTACTCTAACATATCTATTAACGGTAAAATCAACTCCTTCATTTAGCAACTTTAATAGTTCAGCCATCAATAACCCTCATAAAGTAATCTTCGAAGCACAATCAAAACAATTGATTAAGATAGAAGGAGAAACCTCTAACCCAGACATCCCGAGAGACATACTTGCTAGATGGAATTTAACTTCTGTAGAGAATATTACATTTACTGAACCACAAGAAGAGAAAGAAGACATCTTACGCGCTCTCATGAGAACTCTTAAGGGTCAAGAGTAAATAATCAACCCAACCACAAATATAAAATCCGTCAACTCACACTAACATTACTCTCCTTCTCATAAATGAATTATATTCGACAGATTTACACCTGATAGGATAGTGAAGAAAAAGATGACGATGAACCCGTTCGATACTACTACGTTTGGATAAAAAATCTCTCCCGGACCCGGCTCCTTTCATCACAGTTGTCAAGAAATGGTCACCAAAAATACTTTTGTGACCGCTGCTGCCTTCATTATTTCTATTCACCCGCAAAATGTTCTTTATGCAGATTTAGAATGCTTACTAGTAGAATGTATTTCAGCCCGAAATATATTGATCATAACTAAATTAATTAACTAATTAATTAAAAGCCAAAGTTCTTAAAAAGTACAAAATAAAACTAAATTTTCATAGATATGTCGACTAAAAATTCAGATGAAAAAAATCCTTAATTACCGGCAAAACATACAACATTCCCACAATTGGAGATGAGCTTGAAATGGAGTATCCGTCCAACTGGTTTAAAAAAGGAGCTAATCGACGAAAAAACCATCTGTTTCTGTGAAAGCTTTATCATCCTTAGATATTGCATGTAAAAATACGGCAGCAAGGATCAATAAAGACATGATAACTAAGGATTCTGCATTAGGATTTCTGTATATGACATTAGAGAAAGAAGAAGGAACATGTCAGACAAAATGGACAAGTTACGGAGTGACTACTGGAGAGGAGAATGCAAAAATTTCACCATGGAGCATAATAACTATCAATAAAGGGGATACTGAGCAATCAGATTTGCCAGAGACCGCAGATGCAATTACTGCCAAAGATGCATCTTGGATGGCGATGTTGATCGTCGGTATCTATCGTATAGCTCATGCCACTCACAAGGAGCACGAAACTAAGATTGGTAATCTTATATGCAATTTCTTGAAAACACTTGGAGCAACAAAAGATTTTTCTAGTTTGATAGAATCCTTAACTTTGACTTGTGAAAGTTGGGTTAAGGATGCTGATGTAAGAAAGGTCATGGCTGCAATTGATATGTACTATTATCGATTCAGGAACGCCCCTTTACTGCTGTCAACCATCTTGGTAAACTACACGGGTTTGAACCTCGAGTCCACATTATGTATTGGGTATTTTCTCAGACCGTGGAAAAAGACTTTTCAAGACTTTTCTGTGATAGTGAGGAGGAATTAACATTACCGTATTCATACTTTCCCTACCATATGGACCTCGGATTGGCGAACAAAAGTGCTTAATCTTCAGGTGCGAACCCTACAGCATATGCTTGGTCTGCAATCGCCGGTTGCTTTCGACATAATAAAAGGAGTAGGAATGCTAGGTATTTACTAACAACAGACGTACCATCTATAGTTGCAAATGCAGCATTCTTGGGATATGTTTTCAATAAAAACAGAGAGCTAAAACGCATCATAGTTCCTGATGTACCTGAATCTACTTCTTCCAACAAAGACAAAGATCAAGGATCAGAAGATGTGCATGCCTACGTTCCAGTCAAAGACCCAAGTGGAGAAACGTTTGGTATTGATGACGCTACAGATGCTGACATTGACCCAAATGGAACTAATGGGAATGAGTACGCTAGATACTTGGAAAAAGTTAACTTTAAGTATACTCCAGCAATGGTCCAATACTTTAAAGATTTTGCTTAAACTATGATGACTACCCGAAAGGGAACTGTTGGAGAGTATGTAAAGAACCACTTCAACAATGTTCAACTGTAACAATTAAATGATCATATAACTAATAGTTGTATATTTTCGGAAATTATATGAGGCTATACAAGATACATCATATATAAAAAATTTCCGGCAAATACAAGTTTTATATAACTTTTTTTCAATTCCTATTTGAAGATAAATGTTGAAGATATCCTTGTGCAGTTCTTGAGAGGACGACTGTCAATCGATTTTTATGAAGAAAACCAATATTTGACGCCACATCATCAGCGAATAGCTTGATTGATACTTTGGCTTCTAATCGTCGATTACCTGTTACATATCATAAGGCACCAGAGGTAGAAGAAATCAGACTTAACATAATTTAAACCTTGAATTGATGATATCATTGCATAATGCGTATGCATGATGATAAATAGAAAATATTAATTAGACTCTCTACAAATAAAGTAAACCGCCCGCCTCTCCTCGCCATCCATCCACTACATTCGAAAAATGTGTGACTATATAGTGGGCATTGGAATCCAAGCCACTGCTAACGGGTCGATCATCCGTTATAACTTCCCTAATGCAGCTGTACCCCGTGCACCACTCGAGTTTCATGGAGTCAATATTGACTCAGGTTCTTTTGAACCTTGTATCGCTCAGACCCACAATGGTTATGAATGTTACATTAGTCCTTACATTACTAAGAAACTATGCGAACGCACACTATTCGCGTACGACCATCCGCACGATGCGACAAGATACGGTAATTGGCAACCGTTACCCGATGGGTATTACCCTGCACAATGTACGCCTAATGAAAAACTTTTAGGCTATTCAATTCCTATTCCCTTACATCCAGATGGTGCTACTACACTAAGAGGATGTCGATTTGAAAACTCCGATTCCATATATGGATGGGTCTGCCATACTGTTGAGGGCAAATGTTTTGTTCGGGATACGTTAGCAAGAATGGCTATAATATAACAATAAAGCATTTTACATATCAAAATGGCAGATAGCGTTGTACCATTTGATGTTGAAGTAGTTGTTGCTGAGTGGGAAAATTTCTCAATGCTTTCAGATGAAGAGTTTAGACAGATTCATCTTCAGTTCCAATTTCAGGGCTTTGATATAGGTACTATAATTGCTCGTATTAAAAATATTGAGGCTTCGTATTCAAGTGATGTTTGTAAGATGATTTATATATTTTTGATGAGAGGAACAAAAATAGAGACTATGAAGAATAGGATGCTTGAAACATCAAAAAAGTCCTTTGAAGATCTAATCAAAAAATATAAAATATCTAGCAAACCATTAACCACCTCTACTATTACTTTGGCCAGAGTATCAGCTTCTTTCCCTCATTTCACTCATCAAATACTGGCTACATATAAGAATCTAGAAAGACCACTTCGTTCTTCTGAATTAAAGAAATATAAGATGGATAATAATATCCCTTTGAATCAGAGGATCCTTAGTTTCTTTTCTATACTTCCAACAAGATCCTTTTCTAGAAAAGACATAATAGTGAAAGCTTTATTGGTAGTTCAGTGTTTGGAATATCCAATTTTGAACAAAAATGATCCTGAAGCAGGCAATGGTTTAAATAGTCATGTATTTGATAAAGTATTCACTTTTTGTTTCAAATAGTAGGACCGCAGACTGACTTAACTTAGCCAAAATTGCTATAGTTTTTTCGAGAACAATGTTAACCGGACAAGAAAGAAGTCAATTTACACGTCTATTGACAAAAATCAATAAAACGAAGGCAGACATTATTTTTCTAAAAGAATGCAAATTGCATAGAGTTATACCAAGTTTTATAAAGGTCAAGTGTAGTGTTCATAATTCTAGGACTGAAAAAGTGATTAGACATGCTAAAAATTTTTGGTTAAAATGTGAAATTCAGTTCCATTATAGCTGTTTGGACAAAATGGAATTGGAACTCTACAATTTACATCTAAAAATGACAAAGGGTCTTAACGACTTCCAATTTCAAAAATTCACCAATTTTCATTACGCATCTATTTCGAGAAGTGACGCCATTTTGAAAGAAAAACGAAGAATACAGAACAAAAAATTAAAAAAACTTTTAACTGTTAAAACAACGAACACACACAAACCTTCAGTGAAACCGGTTCCAGGATTAGTTGTAAATATGTCTAATGATAATTTTGATGCTGATGAGTTGGAATTGTTAAACAGAGGATTGAATTTTACAGTGAGACCACAGAAAGAGCCAATTATTGACATTATTGCTGATATTGCGTCTTCGATACAATACAAATCTTTTGATGTTAAAAAGAACATAAGGGACGTGGCGTTACCGCTAGTCAAAAAAGCACAACAGCATAAACAATACAACAAGAGTGTTTGGTTTGATACACTCAACAAACTGAAGAAACATGATGTTTTCTACATGAAATCGGATAAAGGCAATAAAGTTGTGATTATGAATAAGCGGCAATATGATGAAAGAATGACAGCATCGATTCAGGAGGAGGATTTCAGAGTCTCCAAGGTTTCACCACTCAACGCAATGAAAAAAGACGCAAAGATTGCAATTGACACTATTTGTAAAGTTTTTGGAGTTAACAAATATTGTTTACTAGTGTCGAATCCATCGGTCCCTTTGATGTACGGATTGCCAAAAGTACATAAAAGTGGAAACGAAATGCTGAAAATTGTTTCGAATGTTAATTCTCCACTTTCAAAAGTTGCCCGTTGGTTGGTTCAAGATTTAAAAAAGTTTGGTGCATTTGATGGATTCACTGTAAAAAACACATTTGACTTAGTGGACAAAATACGAGACGTTGATATTGAGGACGATGAAATTATGATTTCCTTCGATGTCAAGGCTCTGTTTCCATCTGTTCCAATCACAATCGCCATTGAAGCAATTAAAAAACATTTATCAAAATTCAACTTGACTGAAGAAAAATTCAATGCTTACATAATGACGATTGAGATGTGCATGAAACACAATTGTTTCCAATTTCGAGGCAATTATTATACGAAAGATTTTGGCTGTAGTATGGGTAATAGTCTTTCGCCTTATGTAGCAGAAGCATTCATGTGCAATTTAGAATCGGAACTCAAAAGTGAAGATGTTTTGCCACGAATTTGGCATCGTTATGTCGATGATACGTTTGCTGTGGTGAAATTTTCGGACGTCGATACAATACTTGAAACTATCAACAGCCGTTATCCGAGCATAAAATTCACCTTTGAAAGGGAAGACGAAACAACACACACTCTTCATTTTCTTGATTTATTAATTAAACGACAAGGAAAGAAGATTGAATTCAGCGTTTATCGGAAATCAACATCCACAGACCGATACATAACAAACGATTCTTTTTGCTCATATCAACAAAAAATTGCTTCATTTCATTCAATGGTATACAGACTCTGTTTTTTACCACTCTCTGTCGGAAACTACATGAAGGAATATCAACAAATAAAACAAATCGCAGATATAAATGGCTTCAAAACATCACTCATCGATCAGCTGATACTTAAACATTCCACTAGGATAAGACGCAACAACCAGAGTACTCTTTTTTCACAAAACCGCATCACACAATCATCTCAATTGCATCGCATCTCGTTGCCATTTGCTCCAACGATTACCAACACTTTGAAACACACTTTTCAAAAGTCGAATATACAAATGGTACACACAAATAATAATAAACTTAGATTTTCTTTGGGATCAACAAAAGACAAATTACCGATCAAGGAACAAAGTGGTATATACGAGGTCGCCTGCTCACAATGTGACTGTAAGTACATTGGACAAACAAGGAGAGCGCTACGGGCACGTATTGATGAGCATATACGTGCAGTACGGATGAAAAAGTTGGACAATGCTATTGCTGCTCACGCATTTGACTTAAATAATTCTCGCCCACACAATATTCTATCTTTGGAAGAAAATGTCCGGTTAATTAAAATTGTTAAAAATCCCGCTAAATTAGACGCTTATGAATATCTCTTTATTTCAATTAATGACAATTTGATGAATTTAGAACCAGGTGCAATTGTTTCCCCCTTGTTTAGTTGTATCAAAAAGTAAATTTTCTCCTTGTTTTTATGTTTAAAAATTTTTTGATTGAATTTTTATTTAAAATTTTGGTTATATTTTCCATTTTATTCACCGGTTTACAAATTTGTATGTCTGCACTGTATTCTTTTGGAGTTGTTGCCTTTTGTTGTTTTTGGTTAGTGTTCGACGGACGCTCGCTGAAGATGGTTGATCAGTTTGAACCGAAATGCATACAATAAAACGAATTCTAGTCGGATTTTTGTGTTTTATTGGGTTTTTTTGTGGTCAACAAGTCGCTTAAAAGTTTTTTGTTTCAATGGCTAACCATTTTACTATGGCACCAGCAGAATTTCATGCTATACCAAATTCCGCTGCTTTTATTTTTACAGAACTTGAAATGCCAACTGGCGAAAATTTACCACTACGATCGTGTCTCGCTGATAGACTTTCTACGTTATATTTTTTATACACAATCTCAACAATAATAATAATAATGATTATTTTATATTGTATTTTTATAATTATTAAGATAAGAAGTATGTAATATTAAATTTAAACAAGCTATGGTTGCTTCTTTAATGTTATCACAAGCTAATGCTCAAATAATCATTAAAACCAATTTAAGAATGCCCATTTATGATGTTGAAATGATAAGAATTCCATTATTTAATAATGACACTCTGAATTTTGCTAATAAAATTCAAAAATTTTCAAATATGAATATCTTTTCAAAATCAATTGATGATATCAAAGTTGAACACAACTGTTATAATGGATTATTGGAGATTAAATCTGAATATTTAAATCATAGTTGCTGGCCTATAAACAATGAAAAGATTCAAAAAATTATTTGTAGTTCCAAAACGCCTTTAGTTGAAATTAATTGATAATGCAACAACAATGAATGAAATTATTAATTCAAAAGTTTGATAAAACTAAAATTCATATTTACAGAAATATTAAAGGCTCATTCAAAGATTCAGAGAATTTTAATTGGTTATGTAATAACCCTGAAATCATTTTAAAACTTAAACAAAAATTTATTAAAGTTGAGATTAAAGATTTACAGTCTGTAATTATTATGAATAATATTATTGAATTTGAAGATAATATTTCTGAATGTGAATCCAAAAATTGTGAAGTTGGTTTGAAAGAATTAATTAATAATTACAAAAGGATGAAACCAGAAAATAATAGAAATAAAAGATCATTATGTAATATTTTAAAATATTCTAACATTTTCAGTTATTTTATGATGGACTGTGAAACAGATTTGAAATTGATAAATGATGTTAATTATTTAAATGATAAAATATTATTATCAAATAATGAATTAGATTTAAAGATCAAAAATTTAGGTGAGGTAATGAAAAAAATGACAAATAATTTTGTTTCGTTAGAAGAAGATATAAATTATAAATTAAATTTAATTTCAAAGAGAGGAACATTGTGGCAAGTCGTATGTCATCGTTGTCGGGTGCTGAAGAAGTACCTTCCTCTTCATGGCCATATTTTAAAAACTTGCTCGTCCTAGACACGAGAAACAAGGAATTAGACACAAGGAGAAACATTTGAATGTCTCCGTTTTCTCCAGTATCCGACCCCAAACAACCATGAAACGAGTGTACGCCATGACGCCATGTACGTCAGCGTCGTCTATTCAGTCTGCGTCAGCGTCTCCTATTCAGTCTGCGGATGATAACCCCAAACTATAATTTTGAAATGGTCGCTACCTTCGGACCAATTGCTCAAAATTCAGATTTAATTTTGCTTCGAAATAAAGGTTTCTTCGAAAATGGAGAAATTGGCGAGCGGACAGGTTTTATCTCCAATTGGCTTAAGAGGCATTGTGTTAAGCCTCCACATTAATAGAGTGGAATACCACCTATTTGTAGAAAAAATAGATTACCACCATGTCCTTAAAGTTTTCCGGAATTCGATGTTAAACGTGAACCACAGTCCCCGCGTATAAAATTAATGCTCTAATCTGCAGTTATTGCAAAAATTTTGCGGTTGCGAAATATTTGCAGTCTGCAAAACAATCATGGAAGAATCACAAATAAAAAAAGAAAGAAATGTAAGTCTACCTTTTTACTTAGTTTTCACTTAATTTTTTGGATCCGTTGAAAACGTCGTAATCGTCGAAATAGGAACAGATCGTGAGGAAACCTTTCACATTGCCATGTTAAACTCGAAATCGCAATCCAGAACTGACAGAAACAAGCTGTAACTTCTGCTATTGTTTACTGTAATTGTACTACCTACATGTTAACCCACGATCACTAAAGAGAGCGTTAACTTTTCACAGCCTTGTACAAGCACAACGTCGGAAAACTACAATGGCCCTATAAAGACCAGAAAATCCGAAGTAAACTTACAATTAAATTCCTCCGACAGTGATCGATGACCATATGTTAGAATTCCAGTTAAAAGCATTTCCGCCGCTGTCTTGCAACTTTTCACAACCAAGTCTCCCACGGTTGATTTTTCATCACTCTCACAATATAGATTTTTATATAATAATGGCAAAAACTTATGCAAAAGAGAGGGTCTTGTGGGACTTCGATCATGAGCATTACCGAAAATACTTTTTTATGAAAGAGGCTCAGAACAGAATATTGGCAGTAATGGTCGAATAGTCGAAAAAAATGAATATTCGCGCTCCTCATGTCCGAGATGTAACAGCGAAAATATGCGATCTTAAAAATTCTTATCGATATTGGGCGAGTCGAGATGATGTGCCTATGCCATGCCATGTAAGGTTACTTACATGCTTAGGACCATATTTGTTGGATAAGGCAAATTTGACCAGGCATCAACAACTAGTAAAAAAAACAAAAGGCATACTCTTTGATGCAAGACGAAAATGATGAAGAAGATCCACATCTTCAACAATTGACTGCAAAGCTGCAAAGCATAGTAAAAAAAGGAAGCAACACCTAGAAGACAAAGAATCTAGTGAATCTAGTGAAAGTGAGGAAGACCAATCGAGTGAGGAAAGTCTGCAAGACGTGTTCATGGTCGTCGAAGAAGAAGAACATTTGCATAACTTGCATAACAGAACCATGGAAGCGGGAATGCTAGAGCACAAGGAGGAAGTGCGACGGAGGAGAGAGGTATGTTGTGAGGTGAATTTTTTTTATGAAAATTTTTAATAACTTTCTTTTCCAGATTATCCATTCAGACACTGATGATTCGGATTGACTATGGCACTGGACACTAGATTCTTCACTATCCGTCGGCTATTTTTTTTGCCGAAAATTTAAAAAAAAATTATTTTTCTCTATCACCTCTGTCTTGGAATATTTGGAATATTGTATACCAAAGACTGAGATATATACGAAGATTTGCAGGACTTATGTAATTCATTTTTTTTATAACTCACAATATCTTTTTTTACTTTATGAAATATGAACACAAGAAGTTGCATGTGTTCTGCTATGGAAATCATTCTTTGAACATTGAACATTTCTACTCTATATAAATCCCCTTAATAACTTGTAAGTAAGACAGCAGTTCGCAGACATGCAATGTTAATGTAAATTTTAATAAACTCTGTACTTATTATTATAGAATAATGGCCTTTTCATTATCTCGCTCTGTTATCATGACGGTGGAGGACGGTGTGGTGTCTTCTGCCACAAGTTCACTGCAGTCGACGACTGTTTGTCAGCCCCTCAGTCCGAACATTAATTGGACTAACTTGGAGTTGGGACGCCTCATAAACGAGATTCAGCTCTGCACATTATTGTGGAACGCATCATAGTTCCTGATGTACCTGAATCTACTTCTTCCAACAAAGACAAAGAACAAGGATCAGAAGATGTTTTCGAGAAGCAACGCCTGATTGTATACCAACATCACCTGTAGCCGGGACTAGCCAACAGCCTCCACCATCACCAGGCTATATGCATGAACTCCGTTCTTTAGGATGTCCTAATCCTTATTTCTTAAATATGGTTGGGCAATGTCGCAACTTCTACCTCAAGTGGCTTCAAGTGGGTAAAAAATGTATCCAATTTTAAGGTTGAAGATGTAGCCGATGATTCACCCAAAGGTTACATCCTGGAAGTGGATCTAGAGTATCCCGAAGAAGTTCACGACCTAGACAAAGATCTCCTTTTTTTCCCGGAGCATTGTAGCGCTCCAAATTCAAAACAGAAAATATTAATGACTATAAAAAAAAACAACGAATCAAAAAATAAAATTCTCCTTTAATCTCCTTTAATCAGTCAAAGATTCCCTGATTTATGAAATTACCTTTCCCGATTTATATGAAATAAATAAACGCGACTGTCATTCCCATTTCGATACAAGTGACTATCCCCCTAATAACATTTAGAACATTCCTCTAGTTAATTCTAGTTCTTGGTCTCATGAAGGATGAAAACAAGGGGCGCATAATGACAGAGTTTGTTGGCCTTAGATCAAAGATGTATGCGATTCGAGTAGACGGCAAAGATAAAATCAAAAAATCCAATGGCGTAAAAAGAAATATTGTCAAAAATAGTATAACTTTTGATGATTACATAGAATGTTTGAATAATAATACAGAGAAATTAATCAGTAAATTTTTAATACAGCGCCAAAAGCATCAGGTAATACTATCACTCAGTCTACAATCGCGCTAAACCGTTAAGACCTCACGATGATAAGAGGTATTTAATACCAAATTCAAATAAAACGCTACCGTGGGGTCATTTCAGCATAATGAATGCGGATTAATGTAAATAGTATTATAAGAATATAATTGTATAAATAGCCACGCATATAAAATTATATCTCGTTTCTAAAATGAGTGTTGATAAGTACTAAGCATCAGCAGGGTCGTCGTGGCCACCCTGGTCCTCCAGGTCCTCCCGGAAAACCTGGTGAGCAAGGCTGAATTGTGCCTACAGGAATTGGATTTCTTCTAACCCCCACAGGAAATTATGACTTTGCATTCAAATAAATCACAAACCTCTGAGTCCTCTTTTATAAGGAACATGTTTTTTGGTGGTATACCCGAAAAAGGAGATATCAAAGTGCTTGACGTCCATTCTGACGCGTTTAAGACATTGGTGAAATTTTTTTTATACCAAAAAAAAAATAACAATAAATTCTGGAGTGCATGCCAGTGAGGTGTGGTAACTGCAGAAAAATATAATATGAAGAGCATGACTGACAGAAATTATAAAGTTCATAATAAAAAATATCACACGCCGGAGGAATGTAGGCGATATTTTTAGATTGTCAGTTTCATACCTCAATCAAGCCAGAAGAAGAACTCTGAAACCCAGAAAAGAATAATGGATGGAGTTTACCAAAATTAAGAGATCCTACGACCATTGACAAAGAGCAGTTGTCTGAAGAAGTTTATCACTCGTGTATCATATCGATCAGGAAAATGCCACCTGGTAAGCACTGCAGTCCAGGAACGATAGGACCGAATTTTCCTTATTTTTTTCCGTCTAGATGATTATAGCTGGTTTAAAGGAAATAAGTTAAGATAATTATAGCTGTTTTAAAGGAAATAAGTTTCTTGGAAGCAGATATTTCAATATTAAGTTGAAAAGTAGGAGGCGCCGCAACCCCAGCCAGGAGGAGGACCATCGCGAAGGCGACCGATTGGGCGAGGAGCCATACACCGTGGACCCAGGTAAGTCGCCGGTTTTAATAGTTTTGCGACCGTTTTCCGATTGTCTGTGGTCCAAAATTTCTTAAGAAACCACGAAGTGAATGGCCGTTGTATTTTCACTTTTAAGTATGAATAAGGATTTCAAAAAAACTGAAAAACTATTAGTCGTGACACAAGAAGGAACTAGTAAAATGTCAAATATTTTGACAACCTTATATATAAGACGTACTCTTGCTTCTCCAACGACCACTTAATTGGCTTCTGCCCGTTCGAATCTGGGTTTGGAGCTTTAGCGAGCATTGAATCTAACGAGGCAGCATTTGCATTGGCTGGTAGAGTGAACTGCACAGTATCCAAAGCTTCAAAAAAGCCTCTTGGATTTAAAAATCCCTTCAAAATTGAAAAAGAAGTTGTTAAAGATTCTGATGTCTTGTTCTCATTAATAAGTGGAGACATTAACCGTTTAACTAAGAGTGATCTTATTGTTATAAATAGCCAACAACTATTTAAGAATACATTTATTCAGGATAAGAAGGGTAAGAATTAAATAAATAAGATGTATCGTCAATTTTACTTCCTTTCCCTTGTTATAATCCAATTTTATTTCGTAAAATCTAAGTCATTTCATCGAAACCATATTCAAGAAAACGGTTGTCACCATTATAATTTTAAATTGCACAAACCAACTGGCATACAATATGACATTTTATTCAAAATATCGTTCATAGATGATGCAAATTGCAACCAAGTTGCAAAACCTGGCGGCGCCAAACCTTCCTTAAGTTTCACTCTAGTTTCTCACAACATCAACGGTGACGAAATGTGATCACAATTCGGCCCCTTTGTCCTATTTTACTCGTCATTTTTCTTCAACTTAAATTATGAAATTATGAAGAAAAATGACCTTCAACTTAAATTATGAAAAAATTGATCCTGATTTCTTTGGTGGGAGATCTACGCGGCTGAGATAGCCCTTCACATAGCGAGCCGACCGACGGCTTTGTAGGCAGAGCGCAAAGTCCTTGAGGAAATTACCGAGGCAGCGCCCAATGAACAAACTCTAAAAAGGATGCATCTTTTTTTTTGGTATCAGAAATAAAAATCTAATTTGAAGCAACGCGTATGGCTTATTGAACTCGTCATGAGATGAAATAAAAACAAGAAAAAAAACGATTACTAGGGCGGATTTGATTTTTTTTTTTAAAAAAAGAAAAAAAAAGTAAATTGTGAAAAATTTTTTGATTTAAATTGTTTTACCTTTTTGACATTAGTTTCTTTTAGAAAATCGTTGTAAATTTAGGAGCATGAAGTAAATATATTATGTATTGTTAAGTTGTCGAATTTGCGGAGTTTCTCTTCCCCCCATACCCCGCATTCTAAATAAATTTTGATTTTCAGATTGGGTTGACACTTATAGGATCCCCTTCCCATTTAGGGACATGGAAGGGAATAGAGGGAGGATAGGGGCCGTCCAAGGGGACATCAACATCTTGGTCCCCCCTCAGTGCAGGTAAGTCCGGCCATGTTTTCCCCCGCCGTCGTCGTTTTTTTCCAGGTACCCCGTCGCTAACCTCGGTGGTTCGTTCCCCTCTAGCACGAGACCCTTCGTTCTGCGAAGAGTCTTCAAAGAGGGAGAAGAAGCCGAGTTGGAATTCTCATACTTCCCATATCAAATAGATTTAGAATTGGTTAGACGCAATGCTTATTCAAGCACCATGAACCCAGCATTATATACCTTTTGTGCAGTGGCTGGTAGCTTCCATTATGATAACAGATGTTTAAATGGGCGATGTGTATTAAATCAAGATGTGTTGACCGTTGTTTACAACGCTGCCATATTGGGGTACGCATACACCATGTCCAACACCATGGGTACAAAATTTCTGAAACCAGCAGATGCAGAGCATGCCAGAAACCAGGCAGCCAGGGCAGCAGATGGTGGACAAGAGGCAGGAGACGCAGGAATTGACGAAAATATCCCACCGCTGCCGCTTAATCGTTATTCGTTAAACCGCTGCCACCATGTAGTGTCAGGTAGCAATTGACACCAACAAGAATAATAATATTTATATATTGTTAAAAGATTTAATTACAACAACTTCTATTTATTATAACTGAAAATTAACTAACTAAAACATCTGAAATTCCTAGCCTCCTGACCTATTTTTATCTAGGCCGCCCTAGGGTATTATCGTACATAAATACTGTACATTATGTAAGTACATTATTTCACACAATCATCGGCTTCGAACATGACAGTAAAATGATTTATAGGGATTTCATCTTTAACAAAGTCTCTTTCAGATCTTATTATACAATTACAAGAAAGACAAAAGTGGTTACATCAAAAACCAAACGTCAAAGTTGGACAAGTGGTTTTAATTAAAGATGAAAAATCTCTGCCAACTAGATGGCCTTTAGGTATTGTTAAGGAAACGCACCACGGTGCAGACAATTTAGTAAGAGTTGTAACCATAGAAACAAATTATAGTATAATAAAAAGAAAAAAAAATAAGATTTGTTTAGTTCATAGAAGATCAGACGGACGAATACGAATTTGTTTTTTCTTTGGTTGAAATTGAATTTTATTGTAATTAGATTTATTTAATTAGTTAAGTTAAGGTTGTTATATTTATTTTGTTAATGCAATTTTTCTTAAGTAAGTAAGTAAAACTGTTTAAGATTGATTAAATGTTTTTGATTGATTTGATTTGGCAATTATATGTATATAATTATGATTCAATAGTTTTATTTTCTGACAAAATCGTTTTGGTGGACTCCTATACAACTTCAAAAAGTGCTTTAAAATGTATGTTTTTATCCGAAAATAAATAGTTTTGATACTTTAAAGCATAGCTATGTCTAACCAACGACAATGGCGTAACGATTCTAGGCGTGGAGTACCACCCAATGATGAATCAATTCAAGGAGGAATACCCCAAGGTGGAAGACCCAAAAATCGCGGAACCCGCGAATCTACATCAAAAAAAATATTCGATTACGAACTCAGATCATTCATAAACTCTTCTAAATGTTGTGTGGAAATTCCGAAGCTTATTTTGATTGGTGATAGTATATGTATATATTTTTAATGCAGATAAACAGATTTGGACCAATCCCACATTAAGTGTATGCTTCGTTTTGTTTCTCCCCGAAATAACGAATCGCACTTTAGAAGATTCAAATTTTTGCCATTTTCACAACACCGATTTTCTGGAGTTTACTTATAATTTAAACAGAAAGTACCTTGCATATAAGAATTTCAACTATGCTTTTCATATTAACAGTATCATTTCTATAAGATACTAATTCAAAAATGATGTGATAAATTTCTGGCTCAATTGATTCTAGAATTGTGCGTTCAATGCACAACTAGAAAAACTAAAAGTCGCAATATTGAGAATAAATCCATATTTTCGAGGTTATTTAGCATATTGCGATTGAAAAATATCGTCCAAACACCCAATATCAAAGAAACTCAGCACGTGATGACCGAATATTTAAATTTATACCTACTTGAGGTCGTAAAATACCAGAACTCCGATAATAGAGGATGGCGTGATATATCTTATACTCTAAAAACATTACGAGCTTCAGATAATTTAATTCCAAAACCAATATATGATTACATAGTTGGAATTGGAATGCAGTCAACTGCATAGAGATGGAATTATTCAGAGGATTGGTTCGATATGATTACGCCCGAAAAAATAATACCAGTGAAAGTGTTATTGATCCCTGTGGTGAAGGATCATCAAATCAAAAAGGTCCAGCGACACAAGGAGGGATTGCAGCAAATGGAGATAATTCTGTGAAGGAGCTTGTCTAAAACATTCGCCTCTTAGCAATGACACTTGAAGAGTTTAGAGAATACGAGATAAATTCAGTTCCTTAAACGTACAGTATTCTTTAGAGTATTTAAGATCATACATTATAAACAATCTCCAATCATGCAGAATTTCATAATCATCTTATTTGGGTTTGTTAGCTCCACAGAGGCATCCCCATGCATAAATGAGTCCTGTTCAGGTCCATTCTTACTAAAGAAATATGACCACGTTTTGATGAAAATACACATGGCTCTTAGAGACGGTACTATACAAGAATTCATTGGAGAAGCAACTGCGACAATAATTGAAAAACAGAGATACAGAATTTATGCATATAATGGTGGCAGTCTAGATCCAAACACTAGAAGAGAAGGAGGCTTGAAACCCTTAAGAGCAACTTCTGAAGAACTGAGTTAAAAGGGTTGTTATATGGGAAGAATACCGGATCCAGTGGATCAGTTTTGGGGTAGTGACGCATCTATATGTTTTGAGAAAGAGAAAATATTTGTAAAGCATAATGAACCAAAACATTTTAAGTGGAATGGGAATGTTCCCTTTGCCAATCATTTATGTGTCCAAGATTGGAAATGCAATGTAAGAGAAACTATGATGTCCATTCATATATCACATCGTTCAATAAGTCCCGAGATTCACCCATAGATAGCGCCTTTAAACAATTTTTATTATAATTTTTAGGAAGTACCAACCTTCAAAAAATATGTGTCAAAATTTCAAGACAATAGAACGATCAAATTCTTAGTTACAGCGATTTAAGTCACGCTAGTTTTGATATTTTAAAAACAATGAAAAAAAGCGAGTTTCGTGTCTAGATAAAACATTGCTATTTAATGGGAAAAAACACCGTTCAAACTCAGCAATGGCTTGAAAAGTGTTACCGGGAATCTTCTCCGTCGAAATCAACCATTTGTTGGTGGTATGCGGTGGAACGTGGTCGTACGGACACAAATGATGGTGAACGCTCTGGGCGTCCAAATGAAGCAGTGACTCCAGATAACACCAAGTACAGCCTGAAAATCGTAATGGAAGATCGGAAAGTCAAAGTGCGTGAGATAGCTGAGATCGTGAAGATATCAACTAGTAGTGTTTTCACTATTTTGCACCAAAATTTGGCCATGAAAAAGCTTTTTTCGAAATGGGCGCCGCGTTTGCTCACGATGGAACAAAAACAACAACGCATCAATGATTCGGAGCGCTGTTTGGCCCCCCTGTTTACCCGCAATAAAAAGAATTTTTTACGTCGGCATGTGACAATGGATGAAACATGGATTCACCATTTCACTCCAGAGTCAAATCGGCAATCAGCTGAGTGGACAGTAGCCGGTGAAAGCCGTCCGAAGACAAAGCAGTCGGCCGGCAAGGTTATGGCCTCCGTAATTTGGGATGCGCATGGCATAATGTTCATTGATTACCTTGAAAAAGGAAAAAATATCAATAGTGAATATTACATCATTACATGGCATTGTTGGAGCAATGCACAGTTTCCCCGATCCCGGCAGTCCCAAATATAAAGAATGAGTTCAAAATCACAATGCGATCCAACAGCATAAATTAAATACATATGCACACATCATTTTGATGAAAAATATATATCAAAAACCAGTCGAAGAACTGTACTAAGGCAACATGCAATACCTGAAAAACAAAATCAGGCTGCGGCGCGGCGGCAGCAAGGGAAATCCACTCGGAAATCCCACTAACTTCGTTTTTTTCACACGATTCAAAGAAGGAGGATCAGTTTATTGTGGATTTTTTGAAATTGTTGGAAAACCAACGAATCCTATGGAAAAATATGCGTTTAAAGGACGAAATCGCAGAAAAACGGCCACAAATGAAGAAGAAAAAAGTGATTTTCCACCAGGACAATGCACCATGTCACCAGTCGTTGAAAACCATGGCCAAACTACACGAATTGGGCTTCGAATTGCTTCCCCATCCACCGTACTCTCCAGATCTGGCCCCCAGTGATTATTGGCTGTTTGCGGACCTCAAGAAAATGCTCCAGGGAAAGAGATATTTCAGTACCTCCCTATTCTAATCACTGCTCTAGTTATAATTTAACCTCTTTTGTTGCCTATGGTTTCCTTAAAATAGAATTTTGGTAGAAAGCTCTCTCCTTCAGATAGTTCTAGATGGTTCCTAGAGTTATCATCGAAATCGTGTTATTCAATACGGAAAAGCAAACTTTAACTATGAATAAAGTAGAAGAAAAAGTAATGATTGAACTCCAGCTACTGCTGAGGGCAACCCGAAACTGAATGATAAGCTAAAACCGAAAAAGAAGAAAGGAGTTGGCGCCAAACAGAGACAGGTCGAAAAGTTCAGACTAAAGAAGAATGAGGAAACATACTTAGCTCAGAAGGAAAGATTGAGAAACGCGCGGGATGCACACTGTAAATATGACAACTTTGAAGACTTCCTTGCATCACTCGCAGTAGGAGAAAAGACAAACTCACCACCCGTTACCTTTAATATCTCCGTCGATGTTATTCCTGAGCTTGCAACTGCAACTGTTGCGTTCGTATCCGCTTCAAAAGTGTCAGTTCTTGATACTGATGTTGCGACTATTACTCCTGTGACCCTCCTTCAAACGAAAGCAAAATTGGCATCAGCTCATCGCCATTCTCCAGCTTCAGATGACACATTCTCAGATCCATTTGTTGATCGTTTCGTTCGGCATTTCAGCAAAGGCTTAAAATCATCAGCTGCTTATATTGATCAAATAGGGATGATTGAAATTGATAAGCAACTATTCATCCCACGTAAAGACTTCACTAGTGATAATGTCCCGGCCGGTTATGTCACAACAACTATACGCGATGGAGTACAAACTCTATGCGTAGCACAAGCATATGCTGCCGACCCTTTGAGCGCGCCTGTGGATAGTAGGCGATGGGTCAATTTAACAACTATAATAAATTTTGACTCATTAGTCCAAGACTGCGGTAATCTGCTAACAAGAATCGGTAAAAAGATGTCAGGTGCTATTGTCACCATTGATATCGATACCGGAATAGGAAACAGTACTCAACTTGTTGGCTCGACAGCGCGATTGTTGGTGTAATAAAAGGGTTGCAACAACTACCTTGATTGCTGGTGCTGGCTTCAAATTTCATGCTGATACTGTATGGCATAATGAAGCTCAGCTGCCAATTCTGCCTGCTATGCTTGGGCAGCAATTGCTGGATGTTTTCGACATGATGAACGAAGTAGAAATGCTAGATATTTGCTGACCACTGACGTTCCATCTATAGTTGCCAATGCTGCAATTTTAGGTTATGTTTTCAACAAAAATTGTGAATTAGGGAGAATTATAATTCCCAACAATGAAGAAGCAACAGCCACCAACCAATCGGCAAGCCAGGCAGGCGCCTCAGCAACCGAACACTTACTTGATTTTATCCCAGATGATGACGGCACCAACAAAACAGTACAAATGGATACAGCAATAGCTGCTCCTGAAGAACCTAACGGGACAAGCGGGAATGTATGGGCAAGATTGCTTCTGCAAAAGATGAAATCAATCCCTGGAAGCTGATATCAGTTACGACTACGAGTATTGACGAATCTGATTTAACGGAGGCTCCAACTGGGATGAGTATAAAGGATGCAAACTGGATGGCGATGTTAGTTGTAGGGATATATTGAGTCGCACATACGCCTCATAAAGAGCATAAAACTAGAATCATTCATTTGATTGCAAATTTTATCAAAAACATGGGATGCGCTAAAGATTTTATAACAACATTGGGCTCTCTAGCTATGGGGTGTGAACATTGGGTCAATGACATGGATGTACGAAAAATGATGGCTGCAATTGACATGTTTTACTACCGTTTTAAAAATGCACCATATAGCATTTATCGAGCAGGCACTATCATCTGCAGATACCGCGATTGTGCAGCCCTAACATCTGTCAACCATTTAGGCCAGCTATATGGATTTGAGCCAAGAGTCAGAATCATGTATTGGGTGTTTTCCCAGACTCTTGAGAGGGATTTCGAAAGACTCTACTCAGCTAGTGATGAAGAGCTTACACTCCCATACTCATATTTCCCCTATCATATGGATTTGGGACTCGCCAACCGGAGTGCCTATTCAACCACCGCAAATCCAGCAGTTTACGCATGGACTGCCATCGCTGGATGTTTTCGACACGACGAGAGAAGCAGAAATGCACGGTACTTATTGACAACCGATGTACCATCAATTGTGGCCAATGCAGCATTTCTTGGCTATGTATTCAACAAAAATAGAGAATTAAAGAGGGTCGTCGTTCCATCAAATGAAAAACAAGGGTCCAGTAACACAGAAGCCAGAACATCTGAAGATAGCAGTGTATTGGATTACACTCCAGAAACGGATCCTTCCATGAATACTGTAACTATTGATGCAGATTGCAGATGGACAAGAAATTGAAGAACCCAATGGTACAAATGGTAATGACTGGGTCAAATATCTAGAAAAGGTCAACTTTAAATATACCCCCACGATGGTAGAGTATTTCAAAGAGTTTACTTCAAACATCCTGCAGACAGGAAAGGGGACAATGGAGAGTTTGTTAAAACTCACTTCTCTAATGTTCAAGCATAATTAAGAGGAAAGATATTTTGAAAAGATCAACTTCAAGTATACACCAAGTATGATACAATATTTCAAAGATTTTTCATCCAGAATGATGCAAACAAGAAAAGGTACAGTTGGTGAATTTGTAAAAAATCATTTTGCAAATGTACAATCTTAAACTCAAATGGCAAATAGAGATTATTTCAATTTTTGGCCTCATTTTCATTTTCATTTTACTACTTCATTTGTTGTTTATGTTAATCTTTTATGTACTTTTTACATTTTTTGTAAGATCTGCTTTGTTCGTTGATCTTCGTTTATTATTTTTGGTCTTTATCTTAAGATACATGTTTAACCAAGCATCTCAAGTCCACCAGCGTTACGTGGTGAGGAAATACGTCGAAAGGAATTCGGCCAAGACAAGGGTTTTTTGGAGGAAATTCAAAGAATTCTTCTAGAATTCTTGCGTGAAGCTTCATTGAGTGAAGATACGTTTACTTTCGGGACCACAAATTGGATAACCCTACATATGTATATATTTTTAATGCAGATAAACAGATTTGGACCAATCCCACATTAAGTGTATCTTCGTTTTGATTCCCCCGAAATAACAAATAGCATTTTAGATGATTCAAATTTTTGCCATTTTCACAACACCGATTTTGTTTACTTATAATTTAAACAGGAAGTACCTTGTATATAAGAATTTCAACTATGCTTTTAATATTAACAGTATCATTTCTATAAGATATTGATTCACAAATGATGTGATCTGGAAAATTTCCCTACTTTGAATCTAAATCAAAAGAAATATTCGATTACGAACTCAGATCATTTATAAACTCTTCTAAATGTTGTGTGGAAATTCCGAAGCTTATTTTGATTAGTGATAGTATATGTATATATTTTTAATGCAGATAAACAGATTTGGACCAATCCCACATTAAATGTATGCTTCGTTTACTTTCCCCCGAAATAACGAATCGCACTTTAGAAGATTCAAATTTTTGCCATTTTCACAACACCGATTTTCTGGAGTTTACTTATAATTTAAACAGAAAGTACCTTGCATATAAGAATTTCAACTATGCTTTTCATATTTACAGTATCATTTCTATAAGATACAGATTCACAAATGGTATGATAAATTTCTGGAAAATTTCCCTACTTTGAATCTAAATCAAAAGAAATATTCGATTACGAACTCAGATCATTCATAAACTCTTCACAATGTTGTGTGGAAATTCCAAAGCTTATTTTGATTGGTGATAGTACCTATATGTATATATTTTTAATGCAGATAAATAGATTTGGACCAATCGCATTAAACGTACGCTTCGTTTTGATTCCACCGAAAAACGAATCGCATTTCAGAAATTAATTAAATTAATTTCAATATTTCGCATCTAAGTCAAAAGAAACATTCCCGAAGCTTATTTTTATTGTTGATAATGTATATAGTAATATAATAATATTTCTCAGTTATACACTAAATACAGTGCAAAGCTATGGTCACAAAGTTTCTCAGTAATAGATTGTGATTATAATCCCTAGGCAAGATTAATTATATGAATCTTTAAAAACCATTAACTTTAGGATAAAGGAACTCACTATAATGATTAGAAGCGATTGTGCTATTATTTTCACTAACACAGATCTCACGGATTTCAATATATATAAATTTTGTATGGAATAAATGTCGAAAAATGACTTTGGTTGACAGGGAAGATTTACAATTTTAAACTTAAATAATTCGGAAACTACATGCGACTCCCAAGAATTTTTTGAAGATTCTTCACTTTTAGACCGAAATACATTTCATTAAAATCGAGTGCCGTGTAGGACGACGAGCGGCGGGCACCGGCGGCAGACAGTTTTCGGCTGAAACAGCGAAGGAGAAAAACTTTATCTTTAGCCGGGTGGTTCCTGGCAATAGCCGCTTCATCGAGGCTGATTTCTGTCGGATGAATAGATCATCCTGCAGGAATCAGCCTCTGCCTGCATATTTGCAGGCACGAACTCTTCTTCGCAACATAAAGTGGCGCCCAACGTGGGGCCCGAATGTTGTGATCAAGGGACTACGCAACAAAGTTTAATATTTTTTAATTCTGTTGCAAAAGTTAAAACAGAAGATGCATTCCTCATATTTGATGACTTTAATAAAGTAAAAATATAAAAAGTATTGTAGTGCACCCGTATCATCCGATTGTAAAAGTGAAACTTAAGAATCTCAAAATTTTCCAAAATGGAATCGCAGCTGCGAAACAAGACCTCTACTGGTTTCAATCCAAGAGGCAACTCAAAAATTGAAAAACCCTGGTCCGTCCAGGTTGAAGAGGAGCAGGCACAAGCCTCGCAAACCAAAACAACAGCGACCTGACAAAAGGACGCGTGAAAAATTGTTTGCCGAAAAAACAAAAAAATTAGAGGGAAGAAAACCACAATTTGAACTGGCTCGAAATGAAACCCCTCCTAAAGACCAAGACTTATATAGTTTTCCCCCGTTTTCATCAATGTCACCCATCTCAAGTGGTTATGGACAAAATCTAGATTTTTCTGGATTTCCTGCTGTCTTAGAGACTACGTATGCAAACATGCGCCAGCTTGATAGTAGAATAGAAAGGGCTCTACCATATTGCGTTTTTCAGCATGGTATGACTGGAAGGCTTAATGCACATATTCTCAATTACATGCAAACCCAGAATAATGAAAACCGGTTATCTGAAGAGGGTTCCCCTTATGATATTATCGCTGAAGACACTGAAATTCTATTTCCAGCACCTATCCACGAATATTTCCATTCGATTGGTAAGACAGTCCTGTCACGGTCGCCATGTAGTGCACCCATAGTACAACCTTAGAGATGAGCTTCGCAGCAGAGCAGCCACAAGGCTTGTACTCACACTGGAGCTTGGGGTGCGTGTATGGATTAGCCACAAGGCTTTAACTCCTTTATTAGGAATTGGATCGGAGCAGCCACAAGGCTTTGACTCCAGTGGAGCAGCTTTTCAGCGTTGACTCCGGTTAGGTAAAAAAAGGGGTTGAGTGGAGCGCTAGCTCCTAAATGTTTCTTTAAAAAGGGACAAACTCTAAATCCCGCTTTATTCATAATTGCTTAGCCTATTTATACAAAATTATACTTACATCTACATATGGGTGTCAATGGTTCAATCAATACCTCTGCTTAATACATTCCCGAACATATTTCCTTAATCGGCACTTTTCTCTTGGTCGATGCACTTGCGCAAGGGGCTCAAGTGCAGGGTAATTCGACTCGCTTGTGCGCGAAGTTCCATTGAGTAAAAGTTTACCCTGGAACTGCATGCTTGCATTTTTTATGTGATTTCTAAAAGTGTCAGTGCACCCGATCAAGCTAAATGAAATGTGCTTTGTTAAGCAGAGGTGTTCTTGACCTAGTTTGTTTATTTACATTTGTAATAATTTGTTTATCACACCCTTCCCCTTATGGAAAAAAAAATAAACATGCGTTCATGTTTGTTTTTTTTTCTTTTATAATATTGTATTGATACACTAAAGATTTTTTTTTTTGTAATTTGAGTTTCTGTTTTGGACAGTTCAGTGGTTCAAATGGTTTCCCCCGTGTGGGAAGTGCGTGCACGCGCGTGATTGATAATTTATCTCCCGCAAATCGTAGAATTGCAATAATTAAATTATTAAATTAAATTTCATCGCTCGTCGGTGTTCTCCGCTTAATGACTTACATTAATCACGGACCATATGAACATTTCAATTGTGCGTTGAGAAATATACAATATAGTGAAAAGATGCCGGTGATGCCGTCATTCAGTAAGAGTAGATATGAGCGGGAAAATCGAATTAATTTCTCTTCCACTACTAAAAGTAAATGATAGAAAGAAGGTAGAAGAAGGATCAACAGAAGTCAAGGTTTTAACCCCAGAAGAACAGAGATCTGATGACATTTTTACAACAATCCGAAATTTTCGTGCGAGATTTGTTGTTCGACTCCCGCTAATGACCAGTCCATTGACACTGGGGGAATCGTACAATGAACCTTTAAAACGATTTGTGAATTTGAAGCACAAGTTAAAGGGCAATCTCGAACTCAGGCAAGCATACCACCAGTTCATGAAAATTTTCTACAAATAGGCCGCATGGAACGAGAAGAAAACGCTGCTTCCAAATTTAGTAATTATATTGATGATATTACAATTTAGCCATTTGACGCATTTTAGGTCGGGGAGGGTAGGGAAAGGGGCAACATGATTTCTCATCATGGCATTTGTATTTTTCAATGGATTGTGAGTTTAGACATTTTAGAACGGCGAAGGTAACGTAAAAAGCGAATACGATATTTCGTCAGAAAACTTTCATTCATGACTTTAGCATTTTCACATGTTCGAGAAAAGGAGTTCCTGGCTTTTAATTATGAATTTCTAATACCAATTAAATATGCTGATGAAAATGCACTGCAAAGACAATAATAATTTAATATTGAAAAAAAAGATTTTTTTGGAATTATAATTTATAATTATAAACTTATATAATTTATAATTTTATAAACCAATTTTGTACATAGATAAGATTGAAAAAGAACTAACTGTTTTAGAAGAGGATTCTAACAGCGTCTTTTATTACTAGGTTAAGATCTGAAATACCGCATGTTAATTGTCGGCAATGTCGATTTTAAAAAAGGAACGTTACTGTGACTGGCGAATGCTACCGTGCGATGATTACAAACTTTTTTTGAGCTGGGCTTGGCTGACATGTGGTTTCAACAAGACGGTGCCACATGCCGCAGAGCACGCGAAATAATGGCCCAATTGAGAGGCGAGTTCGGTGAACAGTTTATTTCACGTTTGGGGTCGGTCAATTGGCCGCCTAGATCGTGCGATTTAACGCCTTTAGATTATTTTTTGTGGGGATATGTTAAGGCTCATGTCTATAGGGACAAGCTCTAGTGATTCGTTGTACTTAGTTACTTATACTATTATATATATATTCTATAGAATTGCAGTGATTGGTTATACACATTATTGTTTGAAATCTTTGAGTCAATTAGTTATTAAATGCGTTTGATTTTGTTTAATTTTTTTTTTTTATGAAATTGATGTTTTGATTGATACAATATTAATTCCATCAATTAAATCTATTTTACATTTTACAATAGAAACGAAAAAAATATTCATGCAATGATTGCTCTGCATCATTCTCATCGAAGAAAGAATTGGAGGAACATAATTCAAACATTCATAAAAGTATTAGACTCAAATGCTCATGGTGCTTCCAAATCTTTACCATCTCCAAGTTTGAGTAAGTAAAATATATTATTTTATAAGTTTTTTTTAGGAATATTCAAACTTCAAGCTAATTCTATAACACTTCATTCTAAGGACGTCATTGAATTTATTTTGTTAAATTTTAGATTCAGGGAGCACAGAGCAGCATGTAGAAGAGGAGAAAAAAGATGCCCTGTATGCGGAAATTTATATGCAACTGCAAAGTCGCTTTTAACTCATTGGAAAAAAGTCCATAAACCTATAAAAAGTATTCAAAATTTCAAAGTAAAGAAGTAGTAGATGATGTTGATATGTTCGAAAAGGACGTAGAAAGTTTAGGTGAAAATTTTCAAAATTTGCAAACAACCATACCATAGGCACGATAGAGTGCTCTTTTTGCAAGCATGTTTGCAATTCAAAATTTGAAATGCAAAGGCATTTGCAAGAAGCACACAAGAAAATAAACAATTGGCGGTGCGATGTATGCTACAACATATATGAAACACAGAGAAAAAATATCTTACCGTTTCTTTTAATGGCGATTTCAAAAAGATTCTTTAAGATGGCCCACCATTTAAATTGTTAAATTAAAGCTCACTAACCTCCTTTAAAGTTGAGTTTGGAAATGGTTCTCGCACTCGGTAATCAGAAATCAATTGAAAACCACGAAAACCCTCGAGAAATTCAATCTGGCGGTTCAAGATCGCAATTTTTGTATGAATTGCTTTAAAATTTTAAAATGAAAATTTTTACAGAATTATTCTGTAATGTTGTTACATATTATGAAACGCATTATCCTTTAAATTAATGTATTCAATTACCAAGATCATAACAAAAATATAAGTGTACTTTAAATACAATAACTTTACAAAATATCAATTAAGCTTTTCCAACGACTGATTTATGCAACAAGTTGCGAAAAGAGGGTCTTTTTTGTCACCAGATGGCAAGTTGTCTAACGAGCGAAGCGAATTGTTCTTTAATAAAGATAGTATCTACAAGTGTATTGGATGTTTCTTTATTTATAACTACATTTTGTTCCAATCAATTTTACTTGTTTATTGCTCTGAAAAATAAATTCCTTCACAATTCATTCATTCGCAAATAGAATGAATTCATGAAATTCGCGTCATTTCGCTCTGACGAATAAATTATTCGATTTTAAAATTTGTTCTCGAATGGAATGAATTTATAAAATTAGCGTCATTTCGCTCTTTCTAAAGAATTAAGCCGGAGGAAACACATTAACACATTGGCTTCAGGTTCACGAACACATTACAGCTCCTCCGAGCCTCCGACACCCTGGCGACGATGAAGCTGTAATGTGTATGCGTACCGCTTCTAACATTGTGTGTGTTTGAATCACAAAACCAGTTCCAAGCCACGCGGCGTCAGCTTTCTCAATGTGTTTTCGCCTTTATTCAATTGTAAAATTCGTTAAAATGCTCATTTTTCCGCGCCCTCCTTTTTAACCCACAAATTATTTATTAAAATATGATGATATTTTCACTATTCTGATTATCCCAACTTTGTCTGCTTTAATTACTTGTAATAATTATTTTGAAGTATCAAAACGTGATCTCGACAAGAACAAAAACAATTGCATAGAATATGGAGGTTATGTTTAACACACCGAAAGTATTTTTAAGCCAGAAAAATTTAAAAATAGGTTGCGGAATAATTTGCACATATGCTTGGGAGATGTGAGCACAAAGAAATTCACCGTTTCGCTAGAAATATATGAATTCCATTTTATAAATTCGAACATTTTATTTCGTCAGCTGCAGCGGAGGGAAACTAAAGCGTTTTTTCCGCTTTTTCGGTAATTGCATCAATTTAATGCTTACATCTACTTACTGCGACATGATTATGATGACGAGGTGATGCTTCCCAAGGATGACAGTAGCCTTCGTCCATTTCTTTCTACTATAGTGTTATATTTCACAACGCGCAATTGAAATCTTCGGAAATTGATATTTGCGGAAAAGTACTACAACCGCCATTAAAGCAAGCCGGGAAAAAAGCACTGCTTTGTTTGGGAACAAAAACACACAAAATGCCGCCGGATTGGGAATAAAATTGTTCGCCTTCCAATCCATGAGATATAATCACCCACGCACGTATACCCCACCTGTCTGTTTTTTCCATTAAATTGAGTGGCATCATAAATTGCCTTTCAATCTGCACCACAAAAAACACTTCTGAACAAATCCGCTTCTAAAATCGAAATGAATGGACACTGAATGACTGAACTAAGTAAAAGTAAATTTCCCGTAAAATTTCCCGTAAAATTGGCACGAAAAATCTCAGCAGAGAAAAATTCTTTTTTTGAGATAAGCAACTATGGTCAATGCATATTGCATATTATACGAATAAATATGTCGATGCTACACAATCCTCTCGTGAATAGGCAACGTTCAATCTTCTATTTAATTCATTGATTTATTTTTTCTTATAAAATCACGGGTCCTGCAACATTTAAACGGGATTCAACACTTTGTTCCAGTTCGAAATTTGGAACGCCGGGGAATCGAAAAAAAGTTGGCGGCGCGGTCAAGAGCAAAATTTTAGCGAAGAGAAAATCTTTTTTTTAAATAAATAGGATTTATTTATAAAAATAATACGTTTGAAAAAAATAATTATAGGTTATGTCAAAATAAAGTTAAAGCTTTATTTTGGGGTGTAAAAAGGAAAATTTCAGGCAGCGGAGTTCGAAACCGGTTCTTATTTGGAACATTAGTTCATAATGATTTGAGCCTGGTTTGAATCTACGATTACCGCAGACCACAACCTAAAAAGTCAGAACCCTAAAAAAGGAGTTGACTTTTGAGTTTTTTTCCAAAATCGCCGCCGCAAGAAAAATGTCAAAGTCAAACCCTTTTGACGTCAGTACGACACGGCATTCACATTTTTTGTATGTATATAAATTCATTTAAATAATGCAAAACAAAAATCGTCATTGTAGCTGTAAACGTATAAAACAGGGTTGATAACCGAAACGGAATCGCAATTATTGGTTTCGGTTCTGAACCGAATCGGACTAGATACGGTTTCCGTTCTGAACCGAAACCCTATCTAGATTTCAACGGATTCCGTTCTTTGAGAGAACGCTTTGTAAAGAACAACATAAGGTTCGTGAACGGTTCGAAAAGGTATCCGATTCGGTTCTTTATTATCAGAGGTGGCTTGTAAAAACTATACGGTTTCGGTTCTTGAGCGGTTTCATTGGTTTCAGTAACTAGAAGATGTCAGTTTTAAAATGCTAAATTGTATGCTTTGCTAAATGGAGCAATGTTGCAGGTGGGTTGTCGTCTATCATCTGCTATATGTAGCCTTTTCTCGCATTTCAGAGTTTTATTCTCGTGTGTTTGTGGACTGCGAACGTTTTAAACTTTTAAGATTGTTGCGTGTTGCTTGTTGTGTATAAAACTTATAATAGTAAGTCACATTTAGTTAATTTTGGTATGGAAGAATTAAGTGATAGTACTGATAGTGCATATCGGTATGTAATTAGCAACTTGATCATACTGTTTCACGAACAGCTAGCTTTGTGAGATTTTACTTATCCTGATTATAAAAGCCGAAAGAAGAAGAACGATGTATACACGAATATAGCATTGGAAATGAAAATTAGCTCTTTTGGACAACCCTCTCTTCCTGGGCAGTATTTTTTTGGACCCTTTGGTACAAAGTAATGAAAAGAAGGTTGACAAGAAAATTTATATATATTCGTAGTTCGTACATTGAAAAAGAAAAACTATCTTGAGCTTCAAAAAAAACACATTTATTTATTTGTTTGTTTATTTTTTTTAATTCTGTCTAAATTTTTTGTTACAGCATACAACCATAGTGTCATCGATTGCAGATGCACTTAGTTTTGCCCGCAGGGGTGACATAACATGTGTCACCTGACTAAAAAGCCTCTCTACACTGACTTGTGTAACAGGCAATGACAACACCACACATGCCAGCAAGTAGAGTTCCGGATCAGTGTTTTTTTTCTTCTCCCAAAATTCAAGAGGGTCCTCCAATGCAGTCATTCGAGGTTCTCTTCTAAATTCGAGCAGTTTACTAGTTATCTCTCTAGAAGATGAAAACACTGACGCTGTAGTACTTCTACTGCTAGAATGGCCACGCTCTCTCTCCTTTGCAGCGAGAATACTCTCTAAGGGATCCACATTTTCGGGTGTCACGTTGCAAAGGTCATCAAAGATGTTCTAACACCAGGGAGAGAAACAAAATATTAGATAAAGTTAACAAAATAAATAAGACCAAACAAAACAAGTAAAACCAAGCAAAACGAAATTTCAACATGAAATATATAGGCCTACAATATCATCTTCTTGATTGTCGTTTTCTGCATCCTTAATCCTTAAGATTCGCCGCCAGGTTGCCTGGAGATGGGCGATAGCCATAGCTTCGTGCTCAACCGAAAGCATTACTTTGTACCTAGGGTCCAAAAAAATACTGCCCAAGAAAAGAGGGTTGTCCAAAAGAGCTTTTTCTCTCAATTCCATAGCAGTAAGAAGATCCTGTGCTACGCTACTTGTCTGCTTCCTCAGTTCCAACTTGGTACGGAGCCACGATCCGTAGAAATCGCCCGCGACGAGCTGCTCCTCTTGAAGCTTCTTAGTTGTTTTTCTTGCTGGCTCAAGAGCGACGGAAATATCTTCAAGCTTAACCCAATTGCTTTCCGATATTTGAAAAGGATTGGCGCGTGATTTCCTCATTGCTCTGTTATGTTGCTCAGCAAAGTCAGCAAGGACGTCTTTCAGGTTCAACACAGCCCTCACCATTTCAAAGCTGCTGTGCCAACGTGTGACAACGTCCAATGGAGGAACGCTCCGCCCTAGGTTTTTGAGCACGGCTCGCATTGTTGGTGTACGCAGCTCCTTTGCTATTTTGCGTGCACAGGTAATAGCTTGCATGACTTGCATTTTGCCAACCGTATCTGCTACAGCTAACTGTAAGGTATGTGCAGCACATCGCATACCTACAACATCTTCAATTTCTATATGAAGACTATGATCGTCCTGACTAAATTCTCCCAGCTCCTCTTCCTCCTCCGTCAGGCGCTCGATGTCCTCGATGTCTGAAACCTCTGCGGCCGCAACGGTAAGCCCGTCCCTGGAATCGTTGGAGTTTCCATCTTCATCGTCATCCCCAGTGTCAGGGTCAGTCTCCGATTCAGACTGTTCAAATGCCAGCCTATCTGCCTGTAAAATTTTTGAGGTTTTCAGCATGTTGGCTGCATTGTCTGTAGTCATGCTGTACACCTGTGACACTGAGATGCCGTACCTGCTTAACACATCTTCTACTTCGGTGGCCAGATTAGCACTAGTATGCATGACGTGGAGCTCCTTAACAGCCAAGTTTCTTAAAACGAGTTTTGCTTCAGCGCAAAACTGAATATTTATACCTAAGATAGACCTATCTAGCCTAGTTGCAATATCAATTTTTAAGCAAATAAGTTTGCCTTTTACTTCATTGCTTATCATCTCCCTCGTTCTACAAGCCTCCGCAGTAACAGCCTCCTGCACATTCTGCCGATTTAATGAGCAATTCAGGGCGTCTTCTAGTGGGCCTACAATTCTACGGAAGCCGCTATCAGTTATCAACGACAACGGCCGACCGTTCACCGTCACCAGGTCTACTGCCGCCTCGAAGAGCTCCTTTTTCGTCATTTTAATCGAAATAGTGCTACCCCGATGACGTCCAGAAGTATTTGTTCTGATTTGTCCAGCTACTCTTCCATTCTGCACATTATTCACGGCGTCCGTCCTAGCTTTTGTATATTCTCCAGCTTGACGGGGGTGGTTGAGAAGAATATGGCGTGCGAGGTTTCCTGAGTGTTGGCCCTGACGGCAAGATCAGAAGATAGGATAATTTATTAATTAATCGACTAGCGATTTATTATCGGTCTGTAATGCTTGTTGAACGGGTTTATTTTTGGATATGTGGAAAGTATCTGTTGTTAAACAAGTTGGTAAAGTTCATCAAAAGAAACATGTTATTGAATATCAAGTCCTTTCCGTACTTACCCGAATTTTTTTCTTGCACTCGCCAACTTTACATATTGATATATTCATTTCGCAGTTGTATTCGATAAGAACGGAAACCGTATAAATGGTTCTTAAGGTTCGGTTTCCGTTTCGGTTATCAACCCTGGTATAAAAGAACCTTTTAATATCTTTCAGAAAATTTTATATAATTCGCTTCAAAAACATGTAAACACAAACGATCGTAGTCAACAATATTTTGTACAAATTGACTACTTACCGTAAACTTTTACAGATTGCGGCGTCACCGTGCTACACATGGACGGAACCTCGTTATTATTAATAAATAATTTAGATTATTAAATGAAAGAATCAATTAAAAAATAAATTATTTAAAAAAAACAAAAAACCCGACTGCATTAAGAAGTATCAACTAAAAAGCGAAAAACAAGTTATATTTAATCTATAGAAATTTGTAAAAGCAATGTATAACACAATATGAAATGTTTATGTGTTCGATACCCTTAAGAAAATAATAAAATATAGACTATGTCTTATATAAATATAACTTAAATGTTGGAAAGGATATTGCAGGCGGGGACAAGCCAATAGTCCAAGTCTTTAAGTGAAAATATTAAAATTTTTTACTACAAACTTGTTTTGAAATTATTTAGTTGTCCCCGACGGCAATATCCTTTCCAGCATTTAAGTTATATTTATATAAGACATAGTCTATATTTTATTATTTTCTTAAGGGTATCGAACACACAAACATTTCATATTGTGCAGTTATACATTGCTTTTACAAATTTCTATAGATTAAATATAACTTGTTTTTCGCTTTTTAGTTGATACTTCTTAATGCAGTCGGGTTTTTTGTTTTTTTAAATAATTTATTTTTATTTCATACCTTTTAGTTTTTATTAATAAAACAGTTGTTCAGTTAAATATTGCTAAGTAAGTAAATAAGCTGTACGATAAAGTTAGATTATCAAGATAGAGGTCGAATAAAAGAAGAAATTGATGTTCTAGCTACATAGATTAAATTTTCGGCAAGTTTTAGCCGTCAAGTTAATTGTACGAGTACTTCAATATATTTGTTTGTAGTATTCAACTACGGTAGACGTTGAAGCTCTTTTAAAGAATTCTCATCGTATGGCCGATTTAACAGCTTTTTGGGATCAAGGGTACTAATAGCCAACTCAGCTAATGTTTTTACTCGGCTAAGAGCTACGTAGGTTTGACCCTTAGCAAAGACATGTGAGCTAATGTCTACAACGGCCCTATCGAGAGTGGTGCCTTGTAGTTTGTGGACAATTACAACCCAGCAAAGCATATTAAAGGCAACATCCTTCGTTAAATTTTTCCTTGCCCCCGAACCGTATCAAGTCGACAGTGCAATGCTCGATCCGTACATCTATACTCCTGGTTGATTACCTTTGATTGTAGGATCATCAAATTTAATAAATACTGGCATACTGCTTGCGATTGCAACGATCATCTATTTAACAGCGGATATATATCAAATTGTGAAATTGAAAACAATCGTATAAATAAAGTCAAAGAATATCTCGTTGAAGTGCTGTGAAGTGTAAAAAAGTGATAAATGTGTTGAAGTGAACTTTTGGCGAGATTTTTCGTTTTTCGCAAATAAATTTTGTGAATATATATACGGCAAAATTCCGAAAAAGCAAAATTCTCGAGCCGTTTAGGCTGCAGAGCGTCTGGTAGAAATTACATACATACATATATTCGAAAAACATAACCCTTCCTCGGCAGTCGGGTAAAAAGTACTTAATATATGTACAATAGACACGATCATTCCCAGCTTTATGTAAAAATAATAAAAACTCTTAGCTTTTATTAATCTAATTGTAAGATAAAATGCAGAGATTTAACTTAATTAAATCTTTAATTGAAACGCTTGCAGTCTCAAATTCTTAAAAATATCTTAAAATATCCTTAATGCATTTGTTAATAAATTGGTCCAGCCTCCAAAGTTAGTTTAATCCATTCAGCAATTTCGGGAACATTCGTGAAGACTCCTGGCTCGGGAACTTTGCATCCAGAACCCCAAGAAACAAGACCGTAAAGTTTTCCCTTCACCACAAACGGACTTCCTGAATCACCTGGACAAGTTCCCTTCAATGTTTCAATGTTACCTGCACAAAACATACTGTTGTCCAAATCTCGTTGAACTTTTTTACATTTTTCCCAATCCCATATCTTTAGTTTGGTGTGTTTCAATATCGAGCTTTTGATTCCCTTTTCAGTTTCTCCCCACCCCATAGCCACACCGAATTTCCCAACAGGCAATTTGTCCTTCGAACTGGCCAGTTTGATTGGTTGCACCCTTTTAGTGAAGGTCATCTTCCTGCTTAGCCAGATTACGCCAACGTCGTGGGTGAACTCAAATAATCTGCTAGGTATAAGTTGATGAAGATTGTGTCCTTTAAAGGACTTCACTCCGAAAAGTTCACCATCAGATTGGCGATAGATACTTCCGACTCTTACCCTCAAATTTTTTTTTTGCGGCACATCATCAAGACAATGTGCAGCTGTGATGACAGTGTCCCTTCCGATGATTGCAGCACCGCAAATGTATTTGCTGTCGTATTCTATAGCAGCCATATAAGGATACTGATTCTGCTTTGCGTCAGATCCGAACGAGATCCTAGCCTCCGCCAATGAGGACTCTGCAGTACAACTGCAACTGAGGACGATACCGAATACAAGTATTGCGTGTACTTTTAACATTTTTGCAATTTCTCATGCAGTTGTGAAAAAGTTGTTTTATATCAGTTTTTTTTAAATTCAAAACGGCGCAATTAAAAGTTCAACCTTGCTCATTTTGTTGGTTTAGGTGATTTAATAGGTACGTTGCAATTAACCAAATAATAAAATGAGTCAAAAAATTCCTATTTACGTCAATCGTTTTGACGGTCGTAGAAAGTTAGAACATCGGCTCACAAAAGTTCATGACTGATTGAGAGATGGAAACGAAAATTATAACGAATTAGCCTTCAAAAAGGGCCTTTCTAATTTTAAGCGTATAATTAATAGAATCGTTTTTCTACAATGTAGTTTAAGACATATCATTTTAAAATATCCTATTAAGTAATATGAATTGCACATGGTCAATCATCTCTTTTGTTTCCAACTCATTCAAGGACTTGATAATATGATGCAATATCGCTGCAGTTGGGAGAACATGTTTCAACGTTCTTCTTCAAACAGCGTGGTTTTAAGATACTTGGTGCCCATAGGATAGGCATAGGCATAGGCTACTGCCACTAACAAGCCGCTCGACATAAGAAAATAGAAAGGCGACAAAGTGGAAGTCAGTTAACCGCGAATGGCGAAGTTCTAAAAAAGTGGTAGAACTAGAAAAAATTAATCACCAATAAACTAATATAAATATTAATTTTTTTATTAAAATGATAATATATAAAACGTAAACAGAATTCATAAAATTAGTGCAGTGATTAAAACCAGAATTCTTTATAATTTTAAAACCTTATGAGCGAAACGGTAGATCTTTGGTTTATTGTGAATTTGAAGCGTTCTAAATTGGATATTCTAGTTAGCAAATTCTAAATTCCCCTAGTTAAATCTGCCGTTCTACAAGGATCTTTCATAATTGTTCTAAAAAAGGTTTACTTTGCTTTCTAGTTTACGTATTCTTTCTATATGATTTGGTTTAGTTTACAGGAGAGATGCTTTGCATTTGGTGCATCAAAAAACATGCTTATTATATATTAGACCTTTTTCTTTTTTCGATCGGAACAAAGCCTACTGTAAGTGTGAATTTGTTAAAATTTCTAATGTCAAGGGAAAAATAAAATTAAGCTTAAATATTAAATTCATGCAAAATGCAATTCACTTATTCAAAGAAAAACGAACTGTATTATGTGTAATGTGTACTTACATATACTTTATAGTGCGTACATATTAAAAAATATTTTCTACTTTTTAGTATCTGTTCGTTCTTCGTTTGTAACACTGCATCGTTACACTGTTAGAAGGAATCGATAAAAGTGGAAGCAATCATTAATAATTTATTAATACAAAAAGATCTAATTAATAAAAGTAGAAAAATATTGTATTGTCAACTAGAACACAGCTATTTTTAAAATTTCAGAGTGAAATTGAACTGGAAAGTTATGTGACTCAATATTTGATTAAAAAATTTGTACCTATAGTGAACGACACCAAAAATAAGGAAAGTTAATCAAGACTGTGTAAAAACGCGTACCTATAACTAATTTATTATAAGTTAAGTAGAGATGTATATCTACAAATTAAATATTTATTTTCCTCGCTTTTTTTTTTATTATAGCATGCTGATTATTTTGCCTATTTTACTGAATTCTTTCAGGTATCCCGTATCTTATATAACTCGCGTTACTTATAACTCGCATTAAGATAAAAAAGAACTTAGATATTAAATATTTTAATTAATGATTCACGCGTTGTTTTGCTCTAGAAAAATAGAAAATAACGTTAAGAACTGTAGTTCGTCGTGCCCGAAAGTATTCTGATTTCAATCCTCAAGACTCTTAAGGCGCGTTCCCACGACGCGTCGTTCGGCTCGGCGTGGTCCCGCCTTTGACGTTTTGAGGATATGCCGACATTTTACCGGAAAGACGGGCCGAATCCTTTTGTTCACTGTGACACTTTATGAGCCGAGCAACGCGTCGTGGGAACGCGCCTTTAGGATGACAACTCGGCTTTCCCTTCTTGGGATTATTCCTCGAATTCCTTAAGTGTCGAATATGCACATTTACTAATTCTCAAACTACCCTAATTGCCGGCTTGGTTATTCCATGCATTTAACTAATAGCCAAAGATGGCCTGACAAATTGAAATTATGTGCATAGTCGAACTCGAGGTCGAAATTTTCTATAATTGTTTTATTGCGTTGCCCAGGTCCTGAGTCACCTACCTTAATACTCACAAATGAGCGAGGACAAGTCCTTCCCAGATTTCTGTCGTCCAGAATTGTTTTATCCAGATCATTCGGGTTCATTTATCTCTTCTCGGAAATGCAATTCGGCCTGCTATACTTGCTTGGCAAAAAAATTCTTTCTTCATGAAATTGGTTATAATATTTTGTTTTTTGATGGAATCAAAATACTTTCTGTAACAAATGTTAGGTATGGTGTAAGCTTGCGAACGGTATAATATATGTGGCATAATATGGACTTATAGATAACAATTTATTTATTTATTTTTTTTTTTTTACGACACTCCCCTACATATAATGGGTCTGTTGTCGTACATTTTTGCCTGACAAAATCTACGACGTTTGCTCCTTCTTGTAGTGGGGGTAAGATTATTGGAAGAGCTTTTTGAACACAGCACTGCACAAAACCAAAAGCTGTGACTTATGTTAGCTCAAAACGTTTAAGTTTAAGTTAAATGGAACAACAAAACATTTTCTGCGAAATATTTAAAGTTCCTGACGGAGGGGATATGAATACAAGGAGCGTTTTCTGATAAATGTTAATATGTATTCTTGAAAATTTCAGCCCAAAAGTGTAACAATAGGGAATTACAGGCTATCCCTACTTTCTTAACTTCTAGAGGTTTTAACTTATAATTAGGGCTACCGTTCTATAAGCGCTTTTAGAGAAAGCTCAATGAGAACTACCCAACCTCTAATTCTGAATCAAGCCCCAAAACCACGAGCGTAACTAATTTTTTGTTTTTAAAGTGCTGAAAATAATTTTTCACCGTTGCAATTTGTAATAACGATACATGAAAAATGCGCATTGCTCAGGCCAATCATGTGAATCAATGATTTTCCACAAAGTAATTTCAGTAGAAAGGTCACGTGGCCTTAATTACAATGCTTACACCCACACATACTCAATGTAACAACAAATCGAGGGAAAGCTATAAAGCAATGTTCAATGTTTATATAGGACTCAATAAGATTCATTAAAAACTACATAAATTATATCAACACATTTTATTTATTATTGTTTCCTCTTAGTTTTCAATGCCGAATTAATGCAACTGGATAAGTACGCGACATTAGCGTAGACACCAGGAGCAGGATGGCCACAGCCTGATCCCCATGACACTACTCCTTACTCCATAAAGTTTCCCATTTCGAACAAGTGGACTGCATGAATCGCCCGGACAGGATCCTTCGCGTGTTTTAGGATTTCCAGCACAGAGTGTAATGTCGTCAATTAATTGTCCTTGCACTTGTTTACATTCACTTGTATCCCAAAATGGAATTCTGGCGAATTGTAGAATAAGTGGCTTCTTTCCTCTCAAAGTCGCCCCCAACCAGGCAACACCCTAAATTTGTAAGCAGGCAAAGGGTCCTTGCACGATGCCACAGAAATGTTGTTCACAGAACTACTAAATGTTAAATATTTCCGTTAACCAAATAATTCTGATGTTATATAAATATCTGTGGTCCGTTACGGTTAGAAGCTTGTAAAGAGTGTGAACATAAGTTTTTGCAATCTCACATAATTCACCTCCTGATTGCAAACGGACGCTGTCGACTCTTATTTTCGCTTTACGCCTTACGGCGATCCTTTATGGACTCAATTCAGTGGGCAGATGTGACCAAATTGTTTGATCCGATTATTGTTGTTGTTGCTGAACAAATGTGTTTTTCATTGTCATTGGCTGCAACATCCGGAAATTCATCCTCCGGAGCTTTAAGGCTATTCAATACTTCGGCACCCTGAAAGAGAGTCCTGGAATTGGAGCGACTGAAAAATACACCGCGATGATTGTTAATAGGTGATAGATTTCCGACTGGAATCATTTGAATATTTTAAACGGATTTTATAGGGAAAAAGCAATGACGAAAATTATTTCCAGATTTTTCGAAACACTTAAGTAAAGAAAGATGTTTCTTATTTGGCATGATACAATCTCATTCTTTGCGCGGTTGCTTACTCAAGTTATAATAAAATGCTTGCTTCATGAACATCAACCATATACTTTATATACCTTTTTCACAGCCAATCACAGACAGTCTGTGCTATAAGATATACACTATACAAATAACAGCCTAGTATGTAATAAATACGTTTTTTTTTTCACAAAAATTAAAATTACACATAAGTAGGTACATTTTAGATTTTTCAAAAAACAAAAGAAACAATTGGGGACTTTGGGAAATCACAAAATATACTTACTAAAAAATGAATTCTGCTTTATCTAGTAAATTTATCGATTTCATCCTTTTTGACGTTCGAATTTGTTTGTCATTCAAATTGAAATATTTGAATAGTTGTGTTTTCTCGTGCTTTATTTTCGTTTATGTTCATGCCATGCCTTTCATTTAATTAATGTACCTACACTTTATTTGCCTATTATTTTCAATATTATTTCTACTACTATTTTCCTGAAATACAACAAATTTGAGACTATTCCTTTATAACCGGTGTAAACACTTCTAATATAGCTCTATATTGAAAGCTATACATTTTTGCTATATAGCTTGGTGTGAATATATAGTATAAAATTGGCGAAATTTCATGGAACCTGCTATTAAATTGGATTATTGAACGCTGTCTGGTTTGAAATATGAAAATTAAAATATTCCTGTACACTTCAAAATTAATGTACCATGAAATGAGTCCGTGCCATTCAACAAAATATGCTTTCCTTTGGTAATTTAAAAACTAACACGAGTGAGAAGTACACCTAATTACATTAAGCCAACTTTAATACAAGAAAAAAAGTCTTGTTCTTTATGCGGATGCATATTCCCAGGTAATGCTCAGTATGTGTCACTGCATCTGCCATTAACAGAACAAAATAGGTCGCTGCCTCTATGCTTTGTTTATTTAAAAAAAACTAGGAAGGTGAAAAAGAAAAACAACACAGAAAAATTCTTGCATATCCTTTGAACTCCAGCCAATAAAATTTTTTCTCTGGAGCAAAAGAATTTGTTTTTTTTTGTGAAATGTTCTTTGCAAAAATCTCCAAGGATTCAGCCTCATATGCAAATTGTTCATCTAACTCGGTTGGTGCAATGATGCTGACGTTCTAGTCAAAAACTTATCTTAGTAAAAATCACACGAACAAGTTTTGAAAACCCCTTCAGGGAAAACTTGAGATGAAATTGAGCGAAAACTTCCTGCTTCAAGTCAAATAGAGTTTTGAATATATAATATAAAACACATCTGTACAAAATCTTTTGTACAACAAGGTGTACTTGCGTTGCTGAATTTCCAACCATTAAATACGGGTGAATTTTGCCTAGTGGAAAATTGTCGTCAGTTGCTTCTTCAGAACTTTTCAAAAACTACACGTAATGACATTTTTGACTGTTGAAAGTGCCAAACACCAATAGAAAACACTCAAAATATTATGGCGAGTTGTGTACGCAAATGAAAAAAGTTTTTCTGCATTTGTTCATCGAGGATTACAGTACATCTATTTTGCAAATGAGACTCACTACAAAAGATCTGAAGAAAGACCTGTATTTAGTTAGAAACAATAACAACAGCATCCTATTGCTGAATTCCGGCCGTAATCGATGGCAGATTCCATGGCCGTAATTCAATTTCATTTTTCTTCTTTTGTAAAAAAAATCTATTTTCCAGTGAGTGTCGCTGAAAATTGCCTCCTTTGTTACGGTATCCTCCAATGCTGTCGGCTTACACTGGGAGGATCTCATGAGACTAGGGCGGGTGCATCTGTTACAGTCGGTGAATTTATGGGATTGTAAAGGGCATTTTATTACCTTCAAAAACTCTGTTAGACCGAAATCGAGTTCAAAAGTGCACTGGAAAAGGTACCTACAATTTTCCCTGCAACGGACATTTTATAGCCGTGTTTCCGCATGTTCGAGTTACTGTCACATTTTCTTCGTACTTTACACTAGTGCAATCAAAGGGATGTGGCCAGTAAATCATTTGAAAACAATTTTTCAAAATAATTCTGTTTCGATATTTCATTTTCACATATTTTGTACACACGTACTCATACACATTCCTGTAATCTGCAGATCAAAAGTGCCATAACACTAAGGTACAGCCATTTTCTAACTGGGATGTGATTTATAAATTTTACTACTTATTTTGGTAGATAGAATCTAAAACTACCTTTGACTAGTAAGGAAGTGTAATAGGGCACACCAATATTATGAGATACTATAATATACTCTATACTCTTTCTATGTAAAAATTTAAACATACTAGAAGGAACTAAAGAAGACATTCGAAAAAAAAAATCTATTTAATAGTACTCAGTAAGAGGTTTAATTTGATATCACTCACGGCCCAAATTGGACAACTTCAAGGGAGATGGTTACCAACCCTACCCCCACAACCACAAAAACTTAACAAAATTGACCCCACCGGAAAGATCCCCATTCATTTATTCTAAATAAATAAACGCCATGTAAATCCAATCACGTTTACCACCATAAAACTGGCGCAATTTTCTTCCATTTCTATAATTTTCATATTGTTCAAAAAAAAGACCGTGTAAAAAAATTTCTGCCAAATACTTTATTATAATCCATATTTTATAACCACCTATATGTAACGAAAAAAAATAAAAATGTAAACATTCACTAAACAAAATCAAAATTTTCGTATAAAAACGATTCAGGCTTATATGGCAACATTAAGAAGAAATAGCCCGATGTTGGTCATCTTCAAACTTGACCTTGCCATGTTAACGAAGTATCATCGTACCAAATTTCAAGTCTCTAACTACAAGTGTTCTGGAGTTATCGTCTGGACAAACATATAGACCAAACAGACGGACAGACAACAGACAGACAGACAATAGACAGACGTACATGCATAAAACGGTTTCTTTTCACTTCCTTTTGAGGAGAAAATATAATGAAGGTGAGTATTTTATTGTATTAAAAACATGCCCCTAAAAATTGCATTTTCATCAATAAAAATTTTTTTATTGTTCTACTTAGATTCTTATTTAATACCTGCATTATAAGAAAATAGTTTATACAAAGTCTACTTCATTCTGACTATTTTGGCTTTTGATTTTTTTTATATCATTAGTAAAAAAAAGTTATAAAAAATCCGCAAAATACGTTTTTTGTGAAACAAAGGCACTTGCACAACAAAAATGCCCGCCCATAAAGGGTGGAGACAATTTTTTTTCAATTTTATGACATTTATAATGATGTAAGAAAGTCATGATCAAAATTTCAGGAAAATCAAAAATGTTGAAATGTTTGCATGATTTTATAGGATGGGACTGCTCGTTAATAAGTGCTATGTATATGGTATCTAGGGATGGCGACCCAAAAATTAGTTAGATCTCCTTACTAAGTAAGCAGATTCAGAAAAAAAAATTTAAATGTGTTCCCTAGTGTAATATATTTTTCCTAGAGCATCGAGCATTTCAAATAATATGATACCAAAAGTGTTAATATTTCGCTAAATTATTTGCACATGCAATTTAAGAGTAATTATTTATTAATGATTTGAATATTTAATGCGAAACAATTCCGCAGACAACATCAGAACCATTGTGCAGCATTGCAGACATCCTGCATTTTATTTACACTGGCAAATATTAACCGTTCCGGATTCAAATTAAAACTGCACAAAACATTAAATTAGTGATGCTTAATGTACATTGTCTCATGTAAACAATTTAAAAGTTTAAAGTGATTAACGAAACGTGTTGGTCGAGCCAGAACCAATTACCAGAGTTCTGCACGCACACCGACATATCATCAGCAATTCATCCTAATTGATTTTTCCAATTTATTTTCTCTTTCTCCAATATTTTTTACACCACACATAATATGTCGTATAATTCAATGTGAACGAATTCTGGAGATAAATTAAATTGGATCAGATGCTGATCACGAATCTGATGTCCTTGCCAAATAATTTTTGTTCTACAGGTTTTAATTAATTATTTATTGCGGCTGGTAAGGAATCTCTCTACGTTTAAGTGATGCAATGAATTAAATAATTTTTTCACACAGTATTTCATATTGTTCACTTTAGTTCACATATGGTAACGTTTCAGTCTGACAAGTCCTTAAATATTTTCAAATCACCATCCGCAATATTTTTCATAAAACGCTAGCAAAATATAATTCAATTTCCTTCCATCTTAAAGAGGCAATTTCCATAACTCTTCATCTTCATCATTTCTTAAAGGATCCACATATGACGCTTTTCGTCTGCCAATGCCGAAGTAATTCTGATCGTCCTTCTTCTCTTGCGGTTAAGCTGGCACCTCGCACACACTCGCATCCGGTACGAGTCACACTGGCTGGAATATGACATCCGACTCAAATACGAGTGTCGAGTATCCTTCGTCTAGTACTTCTGAGCAATAAATAATTGCGTTCAATTATTTCCAGTTGTTAAAATGACACGACAGAAATATCCGGGAATTAAATTAAAGGCCGTAAATTCTGCGCTTTGTGCTCTCATGGAAATAAATCAGTTCCCTTTCCGACGCCATCTTGATCCTACTTTATTCCTGGAAACGGTTGCGTTTTCATTTTCTCCTTTTCGCTGTGCATTTGTATTCGTGTCCGATAAAACCAAAAAGGAAAAGTGAGCACTTAAGAAAGTGGAATTAGGAAAGTCACTCGAGATTATCAAGATGAAATGCAATAATGGAAATAGATAACATCCTCGGGGTCTTGTTAGCAACATTCTGAATTACAAAGGATTGGAACTATCTACAAGTTTAGTATAGAAAAATACTTTGAAATTGTCTGCTTATTTTGTTTTATCGCATGTTGAAAAAGGACATCATCCTGTGTTCGGAGAGTGGAAGCCACTATACAAGGAATTTAAAACGAATTAATTCTGGTTTTCGTGCTCCTCTGTCTGGAAGAAGTTACTCAATTTCAATATCATTAAACAAGCAAAAGGCATTCATTCCTTGAGGAAAGTATTGTTTTCTTCCTCAAGATAGACATTTTAAGGATATTAAATTTGCAGTGAAAAAACACGGGTACAGATCTCGTTCACTTTACTTAAGTTAAGTAAATTTGTAAGAAATCCCTGTTACCACGGTGAAGATTCCCGCTGACAAGTTCCCACTGTTGTTATACAATTTCACAATTTCACATTTAGATTGTAAGTGTTTTTCATTTTTGTTGACACAAAAAAAAACATTTAGCTCTTTTGGGAAAAGCAATTTTTTTAATTGGTAAATTCATTTTGCGCAATGAATCCAGAATGCTGTTATCAATGAGGCTTTATGAATGTATTGAAGTGTTTTAAAATCAATACATATGTGTAAACACAGTTTGAACAATTCAACCGATATAAACAAAACCGACAGTATAAGCCTCTAAAACAAAATTCACAATTATTTGCAAGTCAGTAGCACAAGATAAGCACAAGTTGTAGGTATTCTTTATTTCCGGCAATAATTTTACATAAATTTCCAAAGTTAAATACATTTAAAACGAATTTTAGGGAAGACCTTTTGTTGCAAATGTTGTTTTAATCCATGTGCTTTCGTTTATAATTTACGCAAACATTTCCAGGAATTCGGTTTTGATCGTATCATGAATTCCGTTGTGTGCCAACAAGAAAGACTCCGAACTATAATATTTGCTTTCTAAACATTCCACTAAAAAAGTTTTCCCGTTCGACTTTTGCACTTTGTTGATACGGTAACATTACTTTCTGCGGAAAAATTTCAAATGAGAATTATTTTTGTTGTTAATAGAGAATCCTGATATAGGAACTTACTTCAAAAATTTTTGGTTCTGGATGCAGGAAAATTTCAAAAAGTTCAAGCAATGTTTTTTCTCTGCGTTTCACTTTTTGTTTGGATGTGCTACGTGTATGAAAAACCGGCATTGTATAATCGTTTTCGCGTTCCGGTTTACTACATGGAATGGAATCAGAAGCGCCGACTTGTAAAAAAATTCGTGATGAGCATCAGTTTGTAATATAAATAAAAAGAAATTTTTTGCGCGCATATTTTTGTTAGGGCTGAACTTGATGGGAGGAGGACTTGAGAACCTGCATGGAATAGTTTATGTTTCCTGGCAGATCTAATAATTTTAAGTTTTCAGTTTCATTCATTTTCCAGATCTCATTACTCGGCGAAGGGTGTCAAGGATGTTCTGCACTTGTGGCTTTAATAAGCCATTGTAATCGCTCCACTCTTCAGGTCCTTATCTAGCATCACGGAAAACGTTCCTCTTTTAATTAATAAATGGTTAGTGCCTATTCCAGGAGCAATTCACCCTCTTTGATTGTTGTCCGTGGTTGGTAAGATTGTTACAGGACCCTCCTGGACTTTCGTTCCATTCAATATCCTTAAGTCTCTACCACATTCTATATATTGTATTCAATTCCGACAGATATCAGATGCTTGAAAAGTCAGCATGAATCTCATATCAGATAATGGGAGCAAAATCAAGGTTGAGGATCCGGAGCAAACAAAGACCGCAAAAAAGATTAATCGGCAACATACGAACTTCAATTAGTTCGCCATTCTGAATTCTAGGACCAAGGAAAATGACACAACAACAACAACAGCAACAACACCAACGGTCTCTAGGAATTCTGCTGCCATTATGAAGGCCCATACAGAGATAACAGCCCCATTCGTAATTCAATATGTACGTCATGGAGTTCTTCTACAACAGATTATACTTGTATAGATGTGTGCATGTGTACCACCTTTTCGGGTTTGATATCGCTTTATCATAAATTTAATTAGGCGCCCTTCCGCTAAACCTTCACCACCGTCTGCACGTGATACTTTTGTTTGTTAAATATAGATTGAATTACATTTACACATCCGAACTACATTCAAAGTCCTGCATGAATCCTCGCAAGGTTCACACATTGTTCATGTTCCCTAAACTTTCTGTACTCGGTTTTGGTCAGGAAATTAAGTTCTACGATAACTTCCATTTTTTTTGGCCTCTTCATAAATTTATTTATGACCACAAATTTTCTGAAAAAACTGTTGCTTATGTTAGGAAGTTTTTCTGCCCTCTTCTAATTTGCTTGAAAATTAAATCCTCCACAATTTTGTGTTTACGGAACTTTTTGGGAAATTTAGGAGTTTTGTGTACGTACGTAACTAACGTACACATAAATTATAAGTACTTGGTAATTAGTTGGAATGAAGGGAAGTTGGGGAGGATCAAACAAAGATTTTTATAGTGTTTTGCAAATCTTCGACTTTATTTGTAAAAACGCTGTTGACAAAGATCAAATATTTCAGCAAACAAAGTTATTTCATTCAACAACTTTGTGGCAAATGATTTCACGAAAAAACGTATCCTTCTTTATTATTCGCTTCCTGGAGTTATACCAAGTAAATAAGTCTATTGCGTAATTCATACAAAGCAGCGCTTCAAACTTCTGAAGTGGTGTCTTACACAAACTAAAACCCTGGAGCTTTACTCGTATTCTTTTTCAGCGCGATGGCATGAGTATGTAACCAGAAAACCGATAAAAAGTAAAACTGCACCAAAAACCCCATGACCGGAAAGCCAAGCGTGAAGTACCCGGTAGTGTCACGGGGCCAGGCCCCGGTTTGAGTAGGGATGAAAGTCTATGGAGTGGTTTATCTTCTCCACATAAATCATTTAAGCCATCCATGTTGATGGCCCCCCTTCCGGCATTTTACTTGTTTTCGCTGGCATCACCCGATAATCATGACATACCTTCACACATGCCACACACAAAAATAAGATGGAGAAGCATCCTGTTCCTGAGATGATTTATTCGTGTGGGCAATCCTCATTTAGATATATATCGTGGAGCGTTTTCAAGAGCTGCCAAGCAACATCCTTTCCTTCGATCTGTGTAAATAATAAAAATTCTCAGGTAGAGGATATTCGTCCATGCATTCGAACAAATTTCATCAAAGTTGGAGCAATTTTATCACAGGATATTCTGTCTTTGGACAGAAACTTGATTAGATGCTGTAGAGACTATAAAATGTGAATGTTAGTTCGTTGTAGATTCTGTAGACCACCATCGGCTCCAGACTGCATGCAAACAATGTCAAGGGGAGGTGGAACGGCGTAAAACTTTCATCAGATAGTATCATCCCGGTTATTGGCTGTATTTATTTAGAAAACTTGAAGATTCAAGAAGTTTTTCGAATCATTTTGCATGATGTGATGGCCGCAGGTAAAACTTTGAGAAAACTTGCTTCCAGTCACAAGAGACAGCTTCATAAAAAATTCACAATAAAAGATTCTATCTCAGGATCACTGCAACTACCTGAAGTTGATTTAAGTGAGGATATTGCATTAATGTTTCATTCAGTCTGCGATTCTTCAACACATCTTTTAACAACCGCTAGGAAACTGGATAAAAATATAACTCTCAGTGTTTTCTTGAACTGTGATTCCCGACCCCACTGTGAAATGTTATCTTGTGCGTATTCCCAAGGGTTCAAAGAAATCTCCAATTTGGCAATTTATTTGTAATCAATCGCTGTAATTGGTTGACCTTCGTCAAAACGGTTTTATTGCTGATCTCCACGTAATTGGCTTGTGCTCGGAAAATTGAATAATGCTAAGCCTTCATGTATTCACGATGAATTCATTCTGCCAAGGAATAAACGGCTATTATAATGCGGAAGACGCTCCTTGCGGAGAGGCAAATCATGAAATTAAGAATCCTTACCGCAGGCGGAAGAAATCGATTTAGGGTGAAGATCCGGGGAAAAGCAGTTTATCTGCTGAGTACAGAACAGAACTGCAATTGTAACTTGTAAGTGATTTGTTTTGTTTTTTTTTTGTATTTTGTATTTTGTATTATCAGAATTTCCTTCCGATTGTATTATACTGATGAATCAAAACTTTTTGATTTATGTTTTTGCTCCATCTTTAATCAATCATTCTAGTGTTTGTGGATGTAGAAAGAAATTATTAATAAATAAAGAGATCCTGTGAAATGCCAGGACATAATCGTTTCACACATGTCTTATCTTTATCCATATTGCTTGGAAATTTTGCCAGGATCAAAGTCCTTCACTGCACACGCTGTACTGCTGCACTCATCCCAGTCTGTTTGAGCACTGACGCTTATCACACGACCGAGCAAAGTTAAGCCCGTATTCCGAAGGATAGATTAATTGTTGCCATATGGAAGGCCCTGGATTCTATTATGTAATTCTTGCACTTAACTAAAGTTGCAAACTTTCAGGATAGTACCATTAACTGCACCGACGGGTTTCGAGCAGGAGCAGCAGCTTTCCTACCGACTTCATGTTTCAACCATCAATGAGCAAACACAGTTCATAAACTTTAGTGATCAGGGATTATTAACTCAGCCTGGAAGTTTTACATTTTGCAAAGTTTTCACTCCGGGCGATAGTTCACTACTACTAATGCAACTCTTGTTATTCAAACAAGGATATCGCAGTGCTGCATACGCGTGCATATGTGGTAGACGCTTTCTGCGTAACTTTAGGTACACTTGCCTAAGTTTTTTTTATCCTACAAACTCCATCTTCATCATTATCATAATTATCTAACATCATCGCAAATGTGTTAAACATTTTTCATTTTAAACTCGCCTTAAGCAATTTTTTGTATTGTTTAAATTCATAAATTTTCCAAGCAGTTGTTTAAAAAATAAAATTCCGAATTTTTAAACGAATTTTTCACGAAATAGTTCCTCATTTTGCAAAGCCTCCAGTTCGGATGTGGTCCATTTGTCTACCCTGCATCACGCAATTAAATTTCGTTTTAAAACGATTATTTCCACCAAAGGATACTGTTCTAGGTTTTGTCATCGGCACCACATTTACCCAAATGTAAAGGAATTTCCATTTGGCGCGACGAAACAATTTATTCTCAATTTTAATTTAATTTTTAACTACCGTGAAAATCCAAACGTAAATCTGTTCCCAAATGCCCTCTGAATAATTGGAATTGCTCTGGGCTTTCGTTCTTTTACATCCGGTAATTTTGTTCTCCCCAACACACAACAAAACATACAGCTTCAGACACATTCATGAAAAAGGGTTACACCTTTCGAATACGGTAATATGTAGTTTGCTATATTTATGTGCTGTCTTTCTCGTGGAAATTCCTTTTGACATTTTTGCATTCAATAAAATTCACAATGGCTTAAAAATTTCAAATTTCACACGGAATGGGAACTTGAAAGTGTATTGTGTTCGTTGTTTATAGTTGGATGTTATAAATCTTGGTACCTACTTTAAACAATTTTTACTACGGATATATTTACTTTATTAATTATACCCTATATGCAGGGTACATTAGTTTTGAGCAAGGGTTTGGAACGTCAAGAAAAAATGGTGACACATAAAATGATTTATATATTCATGATTAGGTAGTGAAAAGAGACTGTTTTATAGATGTCTGTCTGCTGTCTGTTCTCTGTCCAGAAGATAACTCGAGAACGGCTATAGCTAGAGGATTGTAATTTGGTACAATAATACTTCGTTAAAATTGTAAAGTCAAGTTCGAAGATGAGTAAAATCGGTCTCAAGTCCGGAATAATAAACTCATGTACGTACAGCCTTTGCAGCGTTTTACAACATGGGAAAACTTTTTGCACGATTTCTTAACAAACGTTGCTTCTGCATGTCTTACATCTATGGTAGTTCATCATAATTGGCCTAAACTAATTATTATTATACTTCCATTCCGAACTACATACATATGTAGTTCTAATTTACAATAGAGTTTATTCTACTTTAATTTCGGTTAATTTGGGCTTGATTTGCTGGTTGATTGTAGAAATGGGACATCGCGACTTCTTTAATCTAGAACGGCAAATATTTAATTCTGGTACATATCCTCGAAAGGATTTTAATTGAAGGTGGTTAATAACTCATTACAGCTGCATTCATTCAGAGGTTTCCTCGGAATATTTTTAATCTATTTATTCGCCTTTGATCTAAGCTGCGGTAGTATTTGATAACTAATTACTTAACATGATAAAAAAAACTTTTTTTGCAGGTAATATAATAAAGGATAACGTGTTGTTTAGAAAACCTCCGGACACAGGCTACGTCGTGAAACATTATCGTTGTTATTGAAATCAAGGCCACAGAGTAAAAAGCGGCGTAACAAAGAATATTTTCTTTGGCAACATTCCGATTGATTCTATGGATCCAGTAAGTACAAATTTGAATCGATTCATATCAATTGATGAACATAAAAAAGTCGTCGTTATCTCAATAAGAGGAAAATTTCCAATAGACGGGAAGCCATAAAAATCTCGCAGCCGTCAAAGTTTTATTTGGCTGCCAGTTCTAAATGGATTCATAAATTCACCGTTATTGCCCTATAGAAAGCTCCTTCATATGCTACGGTTTGACTTGAGTAAACATTATAGCGAACTTAAAGGACTTGCAAAGACACTAAAACCAAAAAAGAAAGAAAGTGAATTTCGGTTGCTATAATGCTATACGGGTTACAGTTCCATTTCAGGGTAGCGTTCAGTCTTCAATCTTCATATGTGTTTTCACAAAAAAACATATATACCACAGTCCTCATATCATCCTTGTGAGGACAGTCGCTCACACGAAGGCCCAGCACAAATTCCTGGGCTTCCTTATTTTCCTTATCTGATAATAACTGAAGCGTGTATGCAATTTTGCTGCACGTTTTCGTAGACATGCATCGGAGGAGACCACTATTGGAATCGCTTGGGTTTACGTTCCTCAAACAGTCTTCTTCCGTATGTAGAGCTTGATATAAGAAATCGTTCTTCCCCAGGAGATGAGGCAGAAGATTTCTCTCGAAAGAATTGCGTCCTCAGAGCCTGTGGGCTCCATTCAGCAAGGACGGAGGTTTTGCAGTGAATCCTCCTGTCCGTGCATCACTTGACATTCTTGCCGCTGTGTTCGCTGCGCCATTAAATAAATGATGCACAATTTTCGCTTGCATTAAAACCTCTGGGTTTGTTAAATAATAGATATATTTGAAAAATGCTTGGCTTTGTCCTTTCCTCTGGCTTTGGAATAGTGTAAGAAGAATAAACATCCCGTGTATCCTCCCGAGGATGTATTTACTCCTTGAAGTGGGAATTTCAAATGACTCTGGCACATGTTCGGGACGAAATTAAATTGTATATCGCAAATATGATTTTCAAACCAATTTTGCAAGAACATTTTTTTTTTGTTTCTTTATTTGCTTGGGTGAAAAAAATATTCCTCAGATCTGTTGATTTATGCATTCGAACTTGCATGCTTTTTCTAATGCGAGTAAGGGTGAATTGATTCTGTAGAAGATTAGCCCAGATTTGCTCTAAGCCGGCATTTACTGCATGAATTCATAATACGTGAAGTTGAATTTTTTGCTCCTCACTTTTTCTACATATTTTTTTCTGTTCTTTATCTTATTTTATCTCGGTTAAAGACCAGAAAGTTCGCCAAAGTATCGTACGGACCGGACCCTTAAAGTTTTCGAGATGAAAAATTCTGTATGGCAAAAAATTTGCTATAAGAAAAGTTGGCTGAAGTAATTGAGAAAGTTTTCTGCACACTAAAAATCCAAAAGTCGTTCATGAATTTTCCAAAAGGACGTGCTTACAAGTTGCTGTAAGTTTCTGTTAGTGATTTTTTAATTCAAATTTAATATTTAATATCAACAACATCTACCTATATCTAATTTTTATATATTATACTTGTATTTCGTTTTGTGTTGGGTTTTTTTGATGCCACATTTTGATAACATTGTTCAAGAACCGAGATTTCATGCATGTTTTATTAAGTAACTCAAAGCGAGATTAGGAATTAGGATTATCTCCTGGTGGATAGAACTTTTTTTACCCTTACGTCTGCATAAGTGCTACACTAGAGAAAAAGCGCGACCTTTGGGGTAGACTTTTTTGGGATTTTGAAATCCTCTTATGGGTGCTCTTATCAGGCCGATTTACAATTTCATCAACTAAAAATGAGTATCCCTTTGAACAAAAAATTTCCGGAAAATTTTGGAAAAGTTAGACTGATTGGGATATTGTCTCCAAAAAATTCCTTTTTAACCAAAACACTACCAACATCCTCCAAATGGAGTGGTTTGATACACACAGAGCATAATCAATTCTATTTGCATGTAAAGCAAAACCAAACGTACATTTACGTATTTTAGACTGAAGTTCACACACAAAAAAAAAACATTAAGGGCAATTTTAAAGGTTTCCAGAAAAAATGTAAAATACCAGAGAAAACAATTTGGAAAATCGGTATCCATTAGTCATTCCTGAATGGTAGCTCATTCAACACTTTCACCAAAAAGTCCTTCTACTGTTGTGCTTTACCGCCCACCAAACATAAAAGGATATCTGAAATCCTTTTGCTCATGGGGAACGTGACTTGCATGCATGCTACACTTTCCTGGCAGGTGAGAAGCTATTGTTGCCGATTGCACATCCTAACAGTAGAAGAAGATTATCGGGTGGCAATATGGGGGTTGGGGTGGTTGTTCCCAATCCGACTACATGCACTTCCTTATACTCACTTTTAACTAAGGATGTTGGAGAGAGATACTAGAAACAATTTTCCCTTTTTGCTTGACATAGTTTAGAAGTTCCTTGAATGGAAATTTTCCACACAAAATATGGTATCCATTTTGGAACGGATGTGGCATACTTATTGTCCCTATTTCGCTCGTTTGTTGAAATTGGAAATTAGTTTTAAAGTTTTCCACGAAAATTATCGTATTGTCTCCTGCTGCGTGTGAAAAATAGAATTTTTACTCTTTTCTGTCACAAAAATTTTAGAAATAATTTTATTAAGATTTTTTTAAATTTTTATTCGCTTAAAATAATTTTTCATTTAATATTTATTTATTTCTCTTTTATATATACAGAATTATATTATCGAAAACAAAGTCTTCAACATTTCTATAAGGTTGATATTTTATAGGAATTCCTTCTAGAAAAAATATTTAGTAATTTTTTTAACTAAGAAATCATACTAATCATACTAATAAAATTTTTTATAAATTTCACTGAATGTTTGTTAGGTACTCAATCACGCCTGAACACCTGCTTCGATATTTTTCATTTTTTGTACAAAGGTAATACATATTCCAAATTAACAATTAACATATAGAGGTCATTCCCTATTATCCAGGTCATGAAATCCATGTTCTTAGAATGGAATAACTTTTTTTATTTGTTTGTTATACTGTCCGGTCCTGTGAATAACACCGAATAATATTCTTACCGAAAGTACCTGATATGATATAAAGTGCTATTTGCCAAACTAATTTTTGTATCAACTTGAATTTGTTTAAGAACATAAGGCTAATCTAAGCCTTTTAGTATACCTATTTAAAAAATGTAAGAAATCTGATTGTCGAGAAAATTGAGAAATTCTTAATTCATAGTAACTATTTACTATACTCCGCGCCGGGTGAAACCCGGTAACTCAGCTAGTCGTTAAACAATGTTAACGGAAGAAAATTTCTTTCACCATTTTCATTGTTTTCAAAGTAATCACATTGCTTAAAAATAAAATATTTCCGTAAATTGCAAAAAATACTTGCACTATGTGAAAGTAAAATTCCTGTATAACAAAAGTATTAGGTACCTGTATTGCAAAATGAAATTTTCCTCTTGCGAAATTTAAACTGCCTGTAAAAAAAACCATTCTTTTCCGAAGCCAGCCGCCTGCACTTCAGTTTTTTTAAAGTCTCTTTTAGCTTGAAGCAATGAAAAAATTTCATTCTCATTAAATATTACCGAATTCGGAATTCTCCTTAGGCAGGATCTTCAGCCATCGGACACAAGTGCACATAGTTGCCTATCTAATTTATTTCTATATATATTATTACCATCCTACTTACTTTACTTCCGGGTTTTTGCTCAGTATCGCCACAATTTCCCTTGATTTATGAGCACCTCGTGGGCAGCAGGCCAAGGACGGGGAAAGGAGTTTTAATAAATCTTGGTATAAATCGCGTAAAATAAATAAATGAGATATCGAACCTAATTTGAATCAATCACTAATTCAAGGAGAGGGGCAAAGAGATCATCCTTGGCTCAAGCTTTATTAATTTTCCAAATATTTCTTGCACTAATTCGCCTCATTTCGGCCTCCTGTGGATGGATAAGTCAATCACCGAATTTAGTCCCCGTTTCTGTTATTATTTGCTTAAGAGGTTCAGGACCAGCAGCGTTCTGCATTCGTATGAACACTAATAAGAGAGCAGCAGCAACTCTCTGTTCAGATTTATTGATACAACAAAACCAACATCAATCGATTCAATATCGGGAATTTTACATGTGTATCCCTTCAGGATAATCTACAGCAAATTTTTTTTTCTTTCAATTTATCCATGGTCAGAGCAAGCCAGTAATCTATGGACCCCCACCTGTTATCCTTGGTCCATTCTCGATTCTTCAATCGTACGTAAATTCATTATCCTCATGGGTCAGTTTGACAGGAGGGTAAAATTCATTCGCTCATGCTGTGGGTAGGTGGCTCTTGGGGGCTAGTAACAGGTCAACTGAACGACAGCATGGAAATTGTGTGCGTGCCCCAGGAACTCACCCTCACCCTCACCCTGCTATCTGCAGGACCAGGTTGCCACCCTGATATTCGGGTCACGTTAGATATTGGTTGTAGTTGCTTGACCGAAGGTCTACTTCGTAGACATTCCCTCGAGAATTGCGTAGGATGGGTTTTCACCTTACAAGGTCAAGAAACGAATTTCAACTAGCATTGAATGAAAGTGGAAATTGTTTCTGTTTATTACTTGTCGCACCTTCTCAGGTCAAGAACTAAATGCTGTTGTGTTCCCACAACTTCATTAAATTGTTCATAAGGATGTAAATTGGTATTGTACTTCCTTAAAAACAGCAATATTCGGACGTGTATATTTGAGAGCCTTTGAATAGTTTATTGAGGGAAATACTCGTGTGCTTGATATTTCTATTACAATTTATAGCCCAAGGAGTGCCATTTTTCTGGAGTTTAATTAATTATTAATTCATTCAACATTCAGAAATGCTTTTGGGAAACCTTTCCACAGATCGCTCTCATCAATCAGACCCTAATGTGGCTATAACAAGACAGACAAGCAGACTCTAATTTTTATAGTAGTATGCTTATTATGTTTATTTTTTTATCGTTAAAGTTGCCAAAGCTTTTTAAACTCGCGGCTTTTTACTTTCATGTTCCTATTATATAGGAATGGAAGTATGGTGATGCTGCGAAAAATGAGTGTTCGAAAAATCATGGAATCGTTGTCGGGAGTACCTACCTAAAAACACAGAAACTTTTAATAGTGATTAATTCCGACGCAGATCTCAATACAGGCCAAAATTAGGTTCTTCTCAAAAATCTTAAAAACAAATTTTATAGCACAAATGTGCATATTTTAATTTTTAATTGAATTTTTTTTTGTAAGATTTTAAAATTGCAATTAAAATTAAACTTTAAAGTAACGCGAATTTATTTTGCAACTTTGAGGTTAGGATATTTAGATTTGAAAGCAGCATGACAGCCGCAGCATCAATTGTGACGTTTGATGACGCCTCGCCAGAGTGCAAAATTTTTCCAACTATAGCTTTAAGAAAAACAAAAATGGAAAAAGTACATGAAAATTGAACAATGCACATCCATTTCATTCTAACAACTTGTCAAAGTCAAACGATATTTCGAAGACTGTCATTTAAGTCATTTTGAGTACTTAAGCTTTAACTGCTTCCGTTACAAAATGTTATACCGTTTTCTTTAAAATGTAATATTTTTCTAATTATGTGCATTTTTCTCCGTTCAAAAATGTGTGACTTGAAAACGAAAGACTTAAGTGTGAAACTTTGCCATTACAAAGAAACAAAATTAAGAATCTATAAGTGATTCCGGATTAGATGTCCTTGTCTTCAGGACAGTGAAGACAGGTCTGAAATCTCGAGAACAGGGCGGAAGATAAGGATAGCATTAGTAGATAAAATAACGGCGGCTGTTATAGATCTTCTTCTGCAAGTTTGAGTGGCAGACATCTTGTTTTTATTGTAAGTGGAGCTTGTTGTGCAGAAATGTTCTTCGTACCTATCTCAATATTATATAAAAGTGGAAGTAATAGAATAAGTGATTATTTTGAGTTATTTAGTAAATCACAAAATTATTTACAAACACTTAATAAAAAATTGTTAATTTAAATCCCTCAGATTTTGCCTTGGTTTTGGTAAGCTTTCATTTTTTCTTTAACATTAAAGAGTACCTTAAACTATATTCGCAATTAGTTTTGTTTCCATTTGTAGTTGTTTACGTATAGTAATCTATATGTTAATAAGCATATTATACGCATATTAAAGAACCCAGCTATAAGTGGTATTTTATGGTGTTAGAAAAACACCATTTGTTAACTTGTAAAGTTTTTATTTATTTAATAAAATTCTTGCATATTTTATATCTGAACAATTGTGTAAAGTGTGAACGTGATGAAATGTTTCTTATTTGGAAATAGTGAACGGATCTCAGATGGATTTGTTTCTTGGTTTTTTTTATTGTTCTTTTAATGCTATAGAATTAATGTGAGATTATGGATAGAGATGATCCCGCAGATCATACAAAATTGTTGTACGTTGTCCGGCCACTGTGGCTTTGTCAACAAGTTAAGGCAGTTCTTCGATTTTAAACTACAGGAATTCGATGTATAAATAGTACACATCTACCAGTATCTGTTTCCTTGCTATTGCTTGTTGGTATTCTTTATCACGTTAGTATTTTAAAAATCTGTTCATTTCCAATATGTTTTATACGGTTGTACAAACAGGCTGGCTAGATTTAAAAAGGATAGTGCACTTTTTCTTAAAGATCAACAGAATCACTGTCAACCATTGAGGACACAATGCTCGAACGGTGCCGATAATAATTGTCATATCGTGCCTCGTAGGCTGCAGTCGAACGCCACGGTGGCCATATTGGCTATTCTTCAGCTAACTCCCACACCATAAGAGATGCATCTGTTCCTCCGACTGTTACCACGGTGCGATCTCCATACAAGAAGCGTGCACACGCGAGCATTCCGGAATACACCTTTGCTTCGTTGTACTCTGCACGAGGGTTTATGCTGGGATATCTAAATGAAGTCGAGCATAATACAGACTACAGATTCTTCCTAGAGAAAAAAAACAGATTACCTAAATAAGCGAAGGTAGCCATCCGCATCACCAGATATTAGAACGTCTTGGTTCGATGCCCGATTACAAGTGGTAATGATTGCAGTAGTGTTTGTGTAGTAACGATTATTCCACATCCCAGCAACTAAAAATCCAACAGTGCAATTATGTGTTAACCACTTAACGTCCTTCATTGCGATGGGACTACGTTCGGGTGACAATGATTTTACATCCCAGAACAGCAAGTCAAAGTCTACTGTGACCGTTTGCACAAAATTGCCGTCAACACTCCAATCCAGGTGGGTTAATGGCTGTGATCCACGAATCTTATTTACCTTCTTGTAGGAGAAACCATCTCTGGACACCCGGAATAAATAAATACTTCCATTTTGCGATCCCATTGCAATCATATCGCCCACTAGAATGGGAGAAAAAAAAATCCGAACCTTTTGTTAATAAGAATGAACACACAGTGCATAAAAAGAATACCTTGATTGTATGCAATACAATTCAGAGGGGATCCACAAACCCTCAACGTAAGCATGACTGCCCCATTTTCGGAATTTATTACCAATAAATGTCCTTCTGTACTGCCGGCAGCCAACGCTGTACCGAATGGATGGAATGCAAGAGAGACGCACTCGTATCCTGTTTGAATGGTCCACAATAACTTGTGCTTCCTCCAAAGCGCAATATGTTTGTCGTGGCCAGCTGTTGCATATATTTCATCTTCTGGGTGGGCAGCCAAACCCCATAATTGGCGTCCGTGGCCGAAGACTACTTGATTAAATCTCCTTTGCAAGGATCCCTCTAAAATATTGTTGCGTGTTGTTCCCACGTAGATATTGCCATCATTTCGGCCCGGTCTTTGTGGGTAAATTGTTCGTACACCTCCAGCCGATTCCGGTAGCTATACACAAAGTACTCGATAAATTCATTCTGTCTTTTTTTGTTTGTTATTATTGTAAAGGATATCTACCTTCGTATCCGTAATCCGTTTGTAATTTTGTAGCGAGTCCCATGCAGCGATTTTTCTATCCTTCTCCCCGCCTGATAATAGGGTACCTTCTGATAACATAATTAAGCAGCCGATTCCTTTCTGATGAGCCTCGAACTCCATCCGAACAAAGTAGGCACCATCTGAATCGACACTGTATACTGTAATGAATCCATCACTGTCGGCTGTTATAACATCTCCGTCAGGTTCAAATTGAACACTTGTAACGTGAGTTCTAGATGGCTGTTTGACGATATCTGTTTTTTCAAAAAATCCATCCTTTCGACGATGCCAGAATGCTAAGTGCCCTCTTCCATGTGTTATAATCAAGTTGTCATCGAGAGGATGGAAAGCAGCACCAGAAAGTCCTTCTTGAAGTGTCTGTAAATTGATTTTTATATAAGAAAAAGGGGAGGGAAAGGCGGAGGTATGAAAAAGAAATTGAATTGAAACTCAATAAAATTACCGCAACTTTCCCCAATAGATGTCCCCATTGCCATTGCCATACCGACAGGATACTCTCTCGGCCGGCATCAACTGCGAGGATGTAACTTCCACCATTCTGAATAATGAGAAAAATTTATATCAAAATTGCAAATATTTCGGGGACTCTTCGACTTTTGATTAAATCTGAAAATTTTATATCCCGTGACGCGACTGGTTGCACAACAATGTCAACAAAAATACACTTCTTGGCTCCCTTAACATATTTATAGAAGGAGCGAACGAAGGAACGAAGAAATTTCAGTACTCTTAGTAGAGCCATAAAAACAAGACACTTACCAATTGTGAGAAGGCAACTGCCATAACTCCAGTGTCTAATTCACCCATACCGAATACATAGAGTGTCTGCAAGGATTCTGTGCTCCATATTCTTACGTGAGCTTGAGATTTCCTATCTCTTCCAGCTCTTTGACCAGATGCCACTAATTCTCTGGAAGGATGAACATCCATGCTAAAAATAAAGTTTTAATACCGGTAAGTAGAATAAAATGTAAGTAAAACGTTTACCACATAATGTCTTCCGTGTGCCCCGTGTAATGCCGCTGAGCCTCCTCTTCCCTGTCAAGAAGTACCGCCACCGCAGCAACATAGTACAAAAGCTCTCCAGACGGTAATACCCAAAGATTTCTTCTGGCATCGATCCCCCGATACCCATGTCTGCGAAGTAAATTGCAAGATTACCTCATGTCATTGGGCGAAGTTCTTTAAGTTATATAAAACGAAAAAGGACACGTACACCCACTGGAGCATAAGTTTTTTATCTGGCGGTGAATTGTCTGCTGGAGGATGATGCAATGGAGGATAGAATGTTCTTCGCAATCCGCGTATTGTTACCTTGGTTGGCTCCTCTTTCATTACCTCCAGCATCGAATACTCCCCACTCGGACGAACTATTTCATTTTCGGGAGCATACAGGATTCTAGGTCTACTTTTACTACGTGCCCTTTGTCTTGGTGATACTTTTGGAATTTCTTCCTGGACAATTGGTGCAGTTAATGCTGCCCTTGAACGTGAACGACGCAATGGTGAACCAGCAACAATGGCAGGTCCAGTGGCTAAATAGAATGTGTCTACGTCGGCGAATTCATTTCTAAGCTGTGAAAAACTACGGACCTGAAATTATTTTGAATTCGATTTAGGTAAAACTCTTTCGTTCTCGTCGCTGTAAATCACTCACCTCCTGTCCACTTCCTGTATACATTTTCTTTGCTCCAGTTATTTTTACTACTTGGCCCAAGTCTTCTAAAACCTCTTCGAATGGTTGCGAAGTTCTTAAATTTAATAGCACACGGCACTGGAATTAAAAAAGCCAAATATAATCCAGCAAACACTGTATATATGTGTGTACTAGATGGGTTACCCGGTGCGATGGAAATCATAATAATGACATTATGAGGTACCTACATATATATATCGATATGATCCTTGTAAAACCTTGATAAAGGGTCGGTTATTGTGAACTTCCCAATTTGAATACTGGATACGAAATCAGGAACTTCAAAATATCTTTAGTACCTACTAAATTTCCCAGAATTCGTTGAATTTTGAAATATTTCGATCGCCATATGGTGATTGATAGCCCGATAGGCCATAGACTGCAATTCAATGGCCCCATAATAGCTTTAGTACCTACTAAAATTTACTTCAATTTTTTGAATTTTGTTAAATTAAGGCCGCCATTTGGAACTTTAAGATTGGATTGCGATCAGCACCTAAGACAGCCCCAGGCTGCACTAATTTTCATGGGAATTTTAATTTACTGGTCGCCATCTTTTGTCCGCCATTTTGACACCCCATATTTTATGGTTTTAAGCGAATGTAAAATATGTGGAATTGGAATATGAAATATCTTCAGCCAAAAAAAGAAAACCACGCGTTTAGGCGTGATGGAAAAACAAGCCAACAAACAAACAAACGAACTTTCGATTTTATACATATATACCTATACCTACACAGTACACAATACACATAATATATGTGTATATGTTTCGTCAGAATGTTTGCTTACGTCATGTAAAATATTTTAAAAAACCATTTTTCGTTTAGAAAAGGCCAAAATATTGTTGAGAATTTGTGAAAGAATGGCGACTGAATCCGCCCCATTGACACCTGGAATTCATGTGACATCCCGTTTCCTACGGCGGCGTTATAACAATATCATAGCCGCCAATCAACATGGCTTATCGCTTCAACTAAGGAATGCACTGTCATGAATTTAATTTTTTCGAATTCGTGATCCAAAAACATTTGTCCTATTAAATCTCTCACTTATTTGTTTAGATACGCACAAAATGTGAACCAGCTGCTTTGTTTGCGTAAATATGAAATATGATTTCATTAGTTAATTCACGTGAACATGAACGTGGCCTTAATATAAAAACGTATTTTGCTACTGGGCACACCAACACAATCATTTTTTGGGCAGAAGAATGAATATTTACTATTTCCGGTCGAGTAAAAGTACAAGGTTGAGGAGTTTCTCAAGGACTATCGCCGGTATCATGCAATAAACAATTCTGTATTATGAAGTACGAAATTCATAAGTCACCACGTTTTAATAAATATCGGAAATTTTATTCCGGAACAATGTGGAAACTGTTTTTTTTTCGTTTTTTTTTTCGTTCTTGGCTGCTGGTTGCCGAAGCGAATTAATCTAATCAGTGCGACCCTTTTCAATAGGGTTGTTTTTCGTGATGTAAAAATTCTGAAGGCCAATCATGAACGTTGATCAACAATCTCAACTCCTTACGAATATGAAATTTATTCGTTATTCTTTTATTCAACGATATCCAATAAAAATTTGCCGCTTAGGCGAACTACAACCTGAACCATCGTCATCAAATCATGAGAAGTTCCATTGTTGTTGTTGCCTCTAGTTGCCATATAATGAAGTCGAATTCATTTACATAACGTTTTCTACAGTTGTTATACTCAGGTTTGTCATAGTCGGGAATCGATTTTGCTGTTCCGTAGAAGTACAGGTTTCTTAAAGATTGTTATACTCTGAAAAGTTGAAAAATGGCACAGAAAAAGTCTGCATTGAATACATTCAACTGAGACTCAAAACTGAATTATTGTTCAGATCGTTTTATAGAAACGAATCCGATGCTCATCCTTTTTCACTTGAACTTGTGAATGAATAAAAATAAAATGAAATACAATTGAGGGGAGAGACAAAATTATGGGAGAACATGAAATCAGGACCTCCCGCAACTGGAAAACATAACCACAATACGGGAGTACTCGAGTGCAGAAGGAGAATCTTTTATAGATCAATAAGAAAGCAACGTCCTCACGATGTCTCCGACTTACAGACAAACAAAGCAATTGCGATTCAGTTAAAGGGTTAATGGCACGGCACCTACATCATTTTTTATCAGTTTTCCTAGGACAATTCCATTTCTTTGTTTGCGTGAAGTCAAACTGGATGTTGAATTGGAAACGTTTAAATTTGCTGGTACAAGCGTATTACCGAGTCCTTTGACAACGACTCGGGACTCCCCCGCCTTTAATTATAAATCTTTTTGTATCAGTGGCCGAGCTCGAGTATGAGCATATAGTTGTGGGGCCGGGCAAAATAATATCGCTTGCTGACAACGTCGGCAAAGAATTCCTGCTGACGGAAATTGGGCCACTTAAAATGGCACACGCAAACTTAAGGAATTTAAACAAAAACGATCTCCATTCTCAGATAGGGTATGGAACGGCACGGCACCGGGCGCAGGAAGGGGCTGAAAATTCCCTAAGCAAATTGAGTAAAACGGTTGCGGGTCAAAGCTTCTTATTGACATTTCAAAGCTTTTTGGGAAAGCAAAACCTTCGCAAGGACATAATTCCTTTAACGTTTTAGGACATTACGTACCGTAGTGGGAGACTTTTATCACTTCACCGTTATGAGAACATTTTTCAGATACATTTAGTTGATGTGTTTTAGGAAGCAATTTTGTATGCAAGGTATGCACTCCACGCTGATGCTGTACATCCGTTCAACGTCCTGCAAGGGCGTTTATTGACATCCTGAATTACATGCCAAAGGTAGTTTTCGTTGTGTATACTTTGGGCACCAGTCTCTTGAACGGTTTTTAAAAGGTTAAATATGTTTTGTGAAATTCGATAAGAATTTCCAACGCATTCTCTATATGTAAAGTTGAAATTTTAAACCAAGTTGTCTGTCTTTAAAGTAAATGGCAACTGGAAAATATAAATGCTCTTGTGGAAAAGATTTTTTTGATACGAGCAAAATGAATTTTCATTGTCCATTAAGATTATTCAAATTTAAATATATAAAGATAGGTGTAGTCAATAATTTTAAGAACAACAAAGTGTCAAAACATCAGCGGCACTAGCGATAGATCATAGAAGCCTAATTAGCAGAAACATGTAACGTGAGATGCGATGAGATTAATACCATTGACAATGACGCATCAAATTTCATAATGACGAAATGGCAAATGACAGTTTGACACATCTACTTTTCGTCATTGGTGCTTCTGCCAGATTTGACAGCAATTTCCTTCGCTGCGACAGTGAAGTTAAAATGAAAGTGTAACCACATAATTTTCTTCTTAGTCACATTGTCTGCCATTGGCAGACATAATGACAATTTTCGTAATAGTGTGTCAATGGCATTTGAAATCGAAACAATCGCCTACACAGGTAATGTTAAATGTTGATATCAACCCGTAAAAGTCATCCTTGAAAAAAACTAAAATAATTTGAATGAAATAAATTTGATATTTTTCCTCAATTTATTAGTGCCCTGCCCTTAGTCCGAAATCCCCAACTAGTTCAAGTACATTTATTATAAATTTCGTGGAGTTAATAATGAGTCATGATACTTACATCCCCAGGAAATTTAATATTCCCGGCGGTATCTTCCACTTTGCCAGAAAATTCGGCATAATCTACAGTGCTCATCACATTCAGTCCCGGCCAAAGGAGGCCTTGCCCTTCAAAATTTAATAAATTATATCTGATTGTGAGTGCTGACCATATTAACACCTGCACCTCGGAGTAAAGCATTGTCGAAAAACGAATGTCGAATTTTCGGGGCCCAAATGTAAGCGAAACAATTTTTCGCACTCATCACTTCTAATTTGTGGTATATGAGAACATTCACAATTCAGTTGGCGTGTGTCTGAACCAAGATATCGTGTAATAAATGTTTCACCAACATTCATATAGATCTATGTGCATAGATATAGTCGACCACGGAACCTCATCCATGCTCTGTGCTGTATGGAGTCCATTATTTCAGGTAGTCTTATCAGATATGCAGTTTCTCATATACAAACACCCAAAAGGGAAAGGGTGAAGAAAAAAAAATTACAGAAAAGAACCCATGTACTGTTGTTAGTGTTGTACAAAGAAACTTTTTAAGAGTCGACGTCATTCTGTTTGTTCATTTAACTGTGAAGTTTTGTTGGTGTTCGATTTCAAGGTTAGTTGAAGAACAAAAATTGCGGAACGAATGGAATGTGTGTCTTATGCTAATCACCTTCTCACCTGTATTGTGTGATCCAAGTTATTTATTATCCTTATAACACGTCCAGCACTTCGTTTAATTGATCCAGATGTGGTTGATAGAGTTCCCAAATCTGCTTCCATGATTGATGGTTTACGACTAATTGGCTTCGAGCCCCATCCCTGATTACCAGGTGATGCATACCACATTCCGTTCTTCTTTCCGTAGCTGGCCGGCTGTAAGAGTTATAGAAAAACAAATATATTGTAACAAAAATTTTTATATATTTTTCGAATCAATATTGAATCTGATTTTAATTACAATGTTCATCCAACTCCGTACTGGCGAGGAAAGCACCACGAATGCCGAATCATCGTCACTATCGAACATAGGACTAAGAACTTCAAATTCCATATAGGAAGTCTGGCTTAAGACGTCACAAATACACAAAATTAATTTTTCTATAAACCACAAAAATGATTTGTTTTTGTCGCAATCTTAAACAGTATAAAAAAATAACAACAACAACACCACAAAACAGCTCAGCTACCAATGTTGGTCACTTTTTATTCAAAGCTCTGTTATGACTGACAAAAGTTTTCACTTTCGAAATTTCACGACTTAAATCGGCAATTAAGGTGGCTTCATACTCGTATCTAGCATCGCAGTGTATGGCCAACCTACGAGTACGTTTGTGTTACCCTCAGTGGCCAGAGCAGCTGCTGTAAAATATACGTGTTAACGACCATAACCCGTGTTTCTTACGGTCATAGTGTGCTCATTGCAGCCCCATTCCAGACGTGACCACCATTTATCCAGCCAACCGTCCCCGGGTAATTCCCCACCCAACCGCCAACTTACGTCGCCCAAGAAAAAGGCTGAATTCGATGTTGATACCATAACCATAACCTCCTGTAAGCCAACAGTGTGCCAAGTGGTGGGGGTATACCAACATTCAAGAATCCTACATGTAAATTGCTGGAGACTTTCGTGCGGTTGTTCTTTGGCTGGTAATACAAACACCTTAGCGCAGGAGGTGGGCTTTAGAGGATGGTGAGGGGGAGCGTCGTATAGCGAAACAAAATTGTCCTTTTGTTTCCTTTTTCATACATCGCTTCTAAGTGTTTGCTCAGTTTTTTAAAATGTTGTCTATCCATATAATCACTGTGCTAGAAAGATAATTTCACCAATACAGACATTTCATCAGGCTGGTCACGCGAACTACTGACATCAGCTACCCTCACAGTACTTTGTCCATCCCTTCGATTCATAACAAATATACTGGAACGAATCACCAAATGTCAATTATCGAAAGAGGGTAATCAAACGAAGGAGTGGTTTTTCAATTTGTCCTTCAATTCATAATAACAATGGAACAGTACAATGAATCCTTTTCAAATAACTTTCTTGTTTCCGGTTGGGCGAATTTACTCCCACCCTGTGTCAAGTCAACAGGAAATAGCGCATTCTTATAGGTTGATTGCGGAAACACGTGATATCATCTAATGCAAGAGCAAGGCTTTTGTCCGAATGAAAAATCGACCAATGGAAATTTCATTTACCGACATTTTTATTCGATGCCAGGACAGTCTGAGTTGATGGTAATAACTCAATAACCGCGCCCTGCACATCATGCTTTGATTGCGTGCACGTTCTTCTGAATGGATTCGGATTGAATTTTAAGGACGAAACGAATTCGATTTCGAATTTTATTGGAAGTACATATCGGATATTTTGTTTTTTTTTTTTTTAAATATTGTAAATACGTTTATAATTTCTATTAAAAATTATTTTATTCTAGTTGGGTTACCCAGTGCTGTAAAAATCATAATATTATATAATGTACATAATACACATATGTAGGAGGTACATATATGATATATCGATAAGATCGATGTGAAGGACATCGACAAACCCTGATAACGTAAATTTTTTTTCGGAAACCACTGAACGGATTTCGAAAATTCTGTCACTATTGTATGTTATAAATTATGACCTAGCTTTAGTTCTAAAATTTACCTTTCATTTCTAAAATGAAATACCTTTAACCAAAAAATGAAAAAAATCAAAGCACGCGTTTAGACATGATGGAGAAACATACAAGCAAACAAACTTTTAATTTTAAATATTATAGGTACTCGTATAAAGAATTAGAGATGTATACACGTCTAACGTTGTTCATGCGAAATATTTGCATTGCATAATAATAAACAGGGAAGAAAACAACTCTATTCGCTTTTATTGCTAAGATTAGACAATTGTTGTGTACTCAAAATTGCTTTTCGGAAAACATTTCTTCGTCTTTGTAGCACGAAAATTTTACATCTGATGAATTCACATCACAAAACCGAAATCTACGACATAATGGCGGGTTTAATAACTACTTAGAAGTCAGCAACAGCGTTCCGTGCAATGATATATTATTTATAAATTTCCATACATTCCTTCGATAAGGAACATTAGATTGTGTGAATATTGCGGATTGTATTACGGAATGTAGGCCATTTCAGATTTTACTATCCGAAATGAAATATTCAAATGCGTGTGCATTTCAAAGTAGACCTAATTCGAATTGAAACGACCGTTTTCAACTTGCGGTGACTGCTTTTCAGTTGAAGAGCTCCACAAAAGGCGAAGGAACGATAGAAATCTTATACCATTGTGGACAGCGGTTAATTGTGTCTTAGCATGCTAATTATTTACTTTTCAGTTAAGATTTCAGTGTTGGATATTTGTAAATAGAGAGAAAATACTGTACATGTTTACGTTTCCCTAACAACTTGCAAATTTATCAAGTGTTTCTGCTTGCGCAAGTGTAAATTTTTTATGTAATTTATAGAAAAATTAATCAACAATTCCTCAACAACAACAGCAAAAAAAACATATCAAAAGAAAACGAAACAGAAAAAAGAACCAAAACGCACGACATAAGATTGCCACTATATACTTTTACTTTCATCAACTTTGTGAAACACCATTCACTGGCTGAGTAATTTATTGTACAAGGATCACACCCACCCAGAACCCACATTTTGCGCATTTAGAGGAAGGACTGCACGGTGGGGGGGTAGGAGGTTTTTTGGGAAAGAGTAAAATATTCAAGGATTACTATTAGCCAATAAATCACGCAATCTCGGCGACAAAGAAGAATTCCACTTTTTCGTGCTAATTAACGCTTTATGAATTAAACCAAATAAATAACAGTAAAAATTTTGGCACCATGTCACGTAAGTGCCACATTCAATTTGGGGTGTCACAAAGGAACAATACAAAAACAAAGAATAACCATAAAAAATTGGTAAAAACAATTTCACGTTCTACGGCGAAATGAAGCTGGGGCGGGGGATGAAATTGTTCTCCAGGCCCAGTTTCGTGCCCCATCAACGCCACCATTTCGTGTGTACTGGAAACTAATTCAAGTTTACCAGGTAAGTGATATTAAGTAAAATAAAGTTATGAATTCATTAAACAACAGTTTTAAGGCCAATACCGCAATTTGTGACCACGATTATGAAAATTAGGGTGCGAATTAAATATGTTCTTGTGCTGTAACGTCTCATTTTAGTTGAGTTGTGTAACTTATTTATCGCTCGAAGGGATGTCGTGATACGCATACTTTAAAGAAGTTCGTAACAATCATTTTATGGTAATTCCCCGAGAAATCAAAGTACAATGATATTTGAAAAAGTTACTTCAAGTTAGCAGAGCTTTTGATATTTCACTCCATGATATTATTACACAGTTTATTTTGATTTACATATAAAATTAATCATTTTGGGTTAAATTAAATATATAAATAAACAAATTAATATGAAATCCCAGTGGAAAATGATTGTCAATACATTCAAAACAGGCAATCTTTTCAGGATTTTGCGTAAAAATCATTTGTTTAAAGTTTAAATTTAATTTGTATGCCATATTAAATACCTACAGATGAGCCGAGCTTTAGTATTCGGTAATCCGCTGGTATTCGGTGTTATATTTAATTTAGGTACCCATTGTAAAAATGTTTGGCTAAACATTATAAATTGTCTGGAAGGCAGTCTCGTGATAGCGTGATGGGGTGTTGTGGTGTTTGTTTTACTTACGAGTCATTGTTGGAACTATTGCATCAAATTGTTTCTTTCACAGGGACGGCAAAACGCACCGAAACCTGCGATGTTTTTCGTGAATGTCACATACTTCTAAAATTAGTAGGCATCCTCCTACCCAAAATAAATCCTTTATCACTTATGAGTTATGATGGTCTTTGAACCGGTATGATATAATAAAACAGTGTATATAACTCTAGAGTCGCTTTTCTATGAGCATACCAAATATCTCTTTTTAACTAATAAAATTCATGAACATTTACGGATCGATTCTGACTGTTGTGCAAAAATCGCGGATCGTGTGACAGACAGCAATATAATAAATACCTTTTAACTTAAAGAACCGAATAATCGGCCAATACCGAATACTAACTATAGTAGAGGTAAAGGTGGATATATGGGGCATAGGCCCCTGCTGATTATATGCCCCCTTCGTATTTGATTACATGTAGGCCAAAAATTCTCGTGGTGAACACTCTAACTACTCCAACTAGTTCCCAAACAACAAGAAAAAAGCAAGAGCCAAGGATTCTTCTTAGTAGTTCTTCTTTATTGTTTTAGTGTGAGTTCACAACTTCTTTTGTTTTTTTAAAGATTATTTTATATTTAATAATTTTAAAAATGAAAATAGTAATGAATAATAAACTGTATTAAGTAAACAGTTTTGGTTTTTAGTTCAAACTTGACCTTGTTATTTTAATGGAATAGTATTGTACCAAATTTCAAGTATCTAACTACAAGCGTTCTCGAGTTATCGTCTACAAAATCAGCCAGACGGACATGCATAAAACGGATTCCTTTTACTTCCCAATTATGAATATATATTCCTTTTTCTTTTCTGTCACGTTTATTAGCGTTGAAAACGTTCACTCAAAACTAACATACCTGTATTACATCTAGGATAGGTATAAAACTCGTTATAGCAAGCTTATGGCATCCAACCTCAGAAAAGACTTGACTGAAAACATAAAGTGATTGTTTTTATCTGTGCCACATTTATCAAATGAGGTTGAATCGTTATCTGAAGTTGATCCTTTTCGTTTTTGAAGCTGTTTTTCTAAACAAATCTATTCATTATTTACTAGTACGTACTACTTACGTATATACTATATATTAGATTTGGTAACAAATTATTAAAATATACTTTTTTTTTTTTGTGAAATTTCGCGAGGTCAGGTGATTAGAATAATTACCAAAATTGGTAATGTGCTCAAATTTTCAAATGACTAAAATCAGTTATTTTATTAACTTAATTGTAGTAAGTAGCACAAATTATGTGAGTTGTAATCTATTCCACCGCCCTAATAAAAATTTTGTTGTAGTCAAACTGTGAATATAATTATTGGGAAAATTTCCATCAAAATTGCTCGTAGCGTGAATAAGCGATTTTCGTTTGTGTTTTGAGGTAAAACCGTTCTATCCTGTAATGAAAACCCGTCTCAAAATCAACACTACCAGATTTCTACTCCGATAAGATGGGATATTTTTGATAAGGGGCAATTTTAACAGAAAATTATTCTTAATGGCATTCCTTTCGTCCCATTTTCAACATGTACACCTCACGTGGACTCACTTATAGTATATGTTTTTTTCTTTATATATTCCTCGGAAGTGAACTCCTTTTTGTTACGCTGTGACAGCAAACAGTTTTCGGTGTGATATCATAGCACACAGTTTTCCAGGAGTGCTTTTCTGGTTGGTCAAGAAAACTTCCCCATAGATCGATTTTCCCACGGACAGACGGACACTGGCGATTATACGCCGGAGCAACAACAAAACTTTTTTTGCGTTCTTTTAAACCGAATGAAAGTTTTCTACGTTTTTACAGAGATCTCTATCGAACAGTTCTCTTTCGTATAGAAGAACGTTAGCTTGATGCGGCGCAATTAAACGACGGTTTTCTATATGGATTGTGTTATTATAAACAAAAAAGTATAATAGAGCGTTTTGCATCCGTCCACGAAATAAGCTGCCACGTAACTGGCGAAGAGACCAATGCAGTGTTTTTGGTCACTGGATACGAACCCTCAGTCTGAAGTGGGTCCTTTTCAGCTCACATATTCGTGCGGTTTACCGTTTTCCTGTGGTCTAGTTATGTCATAATACTTGAGCCAATTACCCCTTGGCATGGAGAATATGCAAAGGGTTACGACGGCGATAGAGCAATAGATAGTTTGACTTCAAAGATATAGCACAAATGGTCACTAGGGTAGTTTTACAGTTATACGAACGTGAATCGCCAGATCCAATTGGCCACTGTTTAATGGGAGCAGTGATATCCTTTTTCAAAGAGAATGCATCGTAGTCATAAAGTTTCGTTATCACAGGACGATTTTGTGGAAGTTGAAGCACTATGTCCTGGGTACCTTTTTTGTGGATATGTTAGAATCTGACACAGAATCACCCGACCACAATTGAAACCCACTCATTGAATTCTGTTGAAAAGTTTTAATGTAGGTACTCAAAGTTGTGATTAAATTTATCTTTTTTTGTATAGAAATTTCATTAATCCGTGTTTCTAAAGTGAAAAACTCACATTCTTTTTAGAGTGAGTGTTGCCATATTGAAAATTAACAACTTTTTTTTTGATGTTCAAGCGAGTTAAATTCACTTATTTAATTTATGATGATTAAAGCTGCATGATTTGAGAACATTAAAAAAATTCTTGGAAATTTATTTATTCGTTTCCTTTTCTGGAGCAAATTGACGTCGTGTCCTAATTCCACTTTTCCCTCATTAAATCAGCACATGATTTCATTTTTCGTTGTGGTTGAATGTTGAACGTTTGAATGAAATCTATTTTTAGAGTACCTGTATTTTAAATCAACCCGGCCAAATCTATTTGTCATCACTGTTGAAGGATTGCATGCAACTGTTAATCTTTGCACAACCTCTTCATAATTTGAAAAAATCATAGAAAATTTCCATGCGGACATTTTCCTCTATTTATTTTTATTTTTTATTTAATTTTGTTTTTATCGAAAATTAGTTGCGATAATGTCACCATTTTTCACTGTTCGTATGCCCAGTAATTATTAGTAAAAGTTTGCACGTAAGAAACAAATTTCCCTTGAATCACTGCACATTGGCCGCCATTTATTTTTTATATTAAACAAATCTTTCTAACTTACTCATTCCGTGTGAATCCAATTACAGCACGTAACAAACTCGTGTCTAGAAAATTTTTTGTATATTGTTCGTCTATAAGTTGGAGCTCGGACGATGTTCAGTTTGGTCAGCGTGACTGAGATTTACTACAGGTAGTGACTGTAAAGTAGCCAACAATTATGGATATCACGAGCCTATCCTTTTTCCACCCCCTCACAGTTCATACTGTTGAGTTTATTTTTTCTTATTATTTTCTTTTCTATTCAATTCTGTTCTCATGCAAATCTATGTATTACGGCCACCCGATTACTGAATATCAAGTGTACTAGGGAAAGAGAACGCCAATTAAGTCGACAGCAAGCGCCCTTCGACCTTGCTCCCAATAATTTGGTCAAACATGCTCCACTTGTAATATATAGTAACAACGTTGAAACTTTCTGTTCGAATGTACTCACGCCTGCGGCCCTGCCGCTCACCTATCTCCCCCCTTGGCTTTCTTAGCGAACAGTCATATAATGAAAACGTGAGCTTAGGTACAAATCCTTTCGCTTCCACACCTAGTTGAAAGGATTTTGCGTGTTTCCATTATGAACTACTACAGCACTTGGACTACTTGCTGGAATGTTTACTGGACACACAATGTTTCTTCGCTAGGAAAATTATTCTAATTTTATTGATTCGGGTTCATTATTTTTAAAATAAAACCCTTATTTTCTTCTGTGCTAAGAAACAAAGGTTATCTGAATATTTCATAATATTTTTTCTGCATGCAAAACTCTTCCTACCTTGAACGATTTAAACGAGGATACAACGTACGAAGCGCCATCTTCCAATTCGTCCAGATTGTATTTGCGATCGCCATCCATCGAGAAAACGTATCTAGCCCCGCGAGGTAAATCAATTTTCGGTGATATTTTGTCCAGCAGGGCTTCTAATGATGTAATATCACGTCCTGGACGAAAACGAAATTCGACACCAGGAAAAAAAGGATCACCATTCCGATAGAAAATCACTCGTCTTGCCTTCCAGTACGAAAGGTTCGAGTATCGACTAGATGCAGCCGCCGAATTCGATGAGATCTCTGGTCGTGATTTTGACCTGGTCATTGGCATGACCGGGGGCTGCGACGAGTTCTCACTCATATTGTCAATTACACTTGGACTCACTGCACCACTGTGACCGTTCCTGTTCCAGTAGCCACCGGCCAGTGGCATCACATTATTCCCGCGTGTTGAATTATCAAAGTCCTCGTCGTCACTATGCAACTGATTGTGTGGATTGTTTATATCCAGGGAGTTATCCTTCGAATCGGATATCTGTACAGGGTTATTCGGACCGTTTAAACCAACACCACCACCATTCAGCTGGGAGGACGATGATGCGTTAGGCTCGAGAGGCGTTACAGCACTGGCACGTGGCGATATTTGACCATCCATTGATTGCATTGCATCGGGTGATGTAGCCTCATTCGACATAGCTCGATGTGGTCGAACTGAAAGGAAATGTACCCTATCGCGTGATTTATTGTTTTATTTTGCGGATTGATTGATTTTTTATAACTTATATTGTTCTCGTATTACACACCGATCATGCAACACTACCACAAACATAGAGAAAATGGGTCATTTTGTTTTCAAGAAAATTCACCACCGCACCTTTTTTAACTCAAAATTAGGTTGAACTGACCACCCAAATTGATACTGTGCAGATATTAATTTAAAGTGAATTCAATTTTCTTTAATGAACACTGTTCGAAAAGGACTTCCGACAACCTCTACTTCAAATTAAATTCACCAATCTGGATCTCTCCTGTTGGCGCTCTGTAGCTGATAATCGTCTACCGTCGTTATTACTGCTGGAGAACGAATGGACATTCTTGAGCCAACTACTGGAGGCTTCACCAAACCGAATATGGCTAAAACAAAGTCGTACACTGACCGTTATTGCACTCTATCCTGTTTATTTATAATGTAACTACATACAATCGGAGCCGAAAGCACAAAACCACACGAAATACCTTCTCAAGGAGCACCACCTGGGGTAGGTGGCCTCACGTTAGCCAATGCCCGATTTCATTCCCTATAAGTGTGCTTATACATAACAAAGAGTTAGTACCTTCCTTGACTGAAAGTTTGTACGCTTGGTTGAAGGTATGCAAATTTCTCATTCCTTAAGCCAGCAGCGTGCCGAGAAATAATTTTTCCTTTTCATTCAACAAAGAAAGCTTGACCGGTGAGAAGAGTTTGTGTACTCCAAAATGGGAATCACCCCAATGCCGGCACCTTTTCCTCTGGGGTGTTTCAGAGTAAACGTCGTCACTCGAAATCCGGTCACTAACACTTCAACTCTAGGATTTTCCATTAGAATTAATTGTAATAAGTGTCCCGGTTGCCTGCAGTAACACAAAAGGATTTGTTTTCAAAATGAAATTCAATTTCACACTGCTTTCAGAGAGGAACACTTTTGCGTAACACGAAATAAAGTTCTCCGGAATCCTGTTGACTTGACGTGATTTATTTGTCTCCCTTCCAAAACACAAAAAAATAAAAACACCAAAACTCCAAAATTTTCATTCAGTAAATACTCGCATGACCCAAAAATATATTTTTCCATGTACGCTTTACAGAGCAGTCCAGTAATGACTTTTTTCTTCTGTTGTTTTATGTTCAGGATACAGCATTTGTAATTTGTCATCCCCCTTGAAATTCAAGACGTTGTTCTACATTGGTTTCTTTCTGCACAAATTGGGTACTGAACGAAATTGCATTTGTTTAACAATTTTTTTTTTAGAAATTCCTTTATTTCTAAATCAGATTTGAAGGACGACAAAGCTAAAGCGTAGTTTTTCAGTTTTTTTTGTATGTCGGTTGGTGATGTTTGATTAGACTGTATGTAGGTCACCTGTAAAAATATGTTGTTGAAGTTTGAAATTTTATCGCTACTTATATGTATAACAAATTCCGTAGTTGGTTTTAATTAGTCTAGCCCGAATTCATTACAGCACCCTCCAGGAATATTGCTATTGGTGTTATTCCCTTCGGTATTTGTCGCATCAACACGTTCAACATAATATTTAATTTATTCAAATTATAAAGGAATATATTAAATCAAGAAATTGCAAGCGTTGTGAATTGTTCTATCGTCCAAATCTATCCTTATGAGAATGCATATGTAATAATTTACCATAATTTGTTCACACCATGTTGCAAACTTCTGTAATTTAATGGGTTCAAGGTGTCAAAGCAATATGCTCGGAATTTATTAGTTCTATTGGACTACAAGTGTCAAGCATCCTTGTTGTTATCTGCCATTGCAACTAGATAACTGCGTTACTTGTCCTATAATTCCCTTTACCATAAACATGTTAACATCTTATCCTTGTCGTTTAGTTATTTTATGAACTCAGATGAACCACAAATGTTTGCCATGTTTGTTGACCAAAGTTATAAAAAAGTCCATATAAGTGCTGAAGTTTTTTTCCCAACTATTTAGTGACTACATAAATTTGGAGGTTTATCAGATTTTGATCCCGCATGTCCTTTCCGTAATCAGAAGGTAAACTAAAAGAAATCGGGAGAATGTACACCATACAAGGAGATAATATCATTATCCCTAGAAAAAATTGCCAAGAAGGATAATGCCTGATCATTTATATAAAGTGCTAATCTTAGTGCTCAATTTCCTTCTTCACTGCCATTATATGCTCTCGCATATTTTTCTCTTTTTCCTTTTCCTTGAGCTATAAACAAATTGACATGAGATCAAACGAAATTGAAAGAACTTACAAAATTTGTCTGACACTGTTTTGGGTAAAAAAAAAAAACAAATAAGTTATATGCCTATGACCACAAAACTTTTTTTTTTAAGAGAACACAAAATTTTTTCTATGTTGGGTATCCCGAAATTGCTTGGAGATCCTGTCCCGGAAGACGGTAAAGAGTTTTCAACCTTCTGGGACGAGAGAAAACTTGAATATCTTTTCAGAATTTTCGTCTGCACGACCCGGTCGGATTATTTTACGTATAGCAGTACGGAAATCCGAAGGAGCTTAACCTTCAAAATTGCTTCTTTTAGTTCAAGAAAATTCCAATCCCTTGATGTGGAGAGTTTCGCTTCCAAAATGCCTCGGGAGATGTTTTTTTGTAGCATTCAATTTTTGCGAAAGGATGTGCCATTTCAAACATCGCAGTCCTGTTATAAGCTGGTGAACTTCAACACGAGCAACAATTGTGTCAGCAGGATTATTCAATTGTTGAATATTGCTCGTGAAAATGTTCCTCAATTTTGTGCAAAACATAAAATAAGAAAGTTTTGGTGGCATTCTTTCATTTTATTCGTTATTGATTTTTACACGACTCGATGTTGATTTCGGTTTTACATAAAAGAAAAGACTTCATCCTGCAAACGTTACCAACATTATTTTTTGTTAATAATTTTGTTAATAATTCATTTAAATTTCATTAATTTTTTTCTTATTTTCGCTGAAAACTAAAATACCCTATATCTAGGGAACAAAAACGGAACTTGTAAATCTTTTGTCATTAACATTTCAAGAATTTTTTAATTTATTATGAATTTCCCGTGTTCCTGTCCCATTTTTATTCCCAGACATTTCAAGGTGGACTTAAAATAATTGTGTTCATCCTAAGCTAAAAGATTTCCTCACAAATCCATCCCTAGCAACGGCTCAGTGAAAAAAATCCAAATTAATTGTATTAAATCCTGTCACCCCCTCAAAACTGGGTACTTGAATATATGTATATTTTGATTAAATAGGGCAATGTCGTAGCTCGTGGCATGATCCGAAATCTGTTTTTCTTTTTCTTTCTTGTAGTGCCTAATGATGCATAATAAATATAAATAAGCGCTCAAGGGTAGGTACGAGCACTTGAAATGAAACAATAACATGGACAAGGGAATGTAAATACTTGGAAATTACAAATTTTGATAAGACTTTTAGCAGATTTTATTGCTGGCTAATTGCCAAAGGAGTGGAGAAAGAGGGATGTTAAGTCTCGCTCGTGTTGCTACGAGAAAAGGGAGGTGTGGAAGAATTTTTTGTGGCAGTATTGCTTAGATTTTTAAGTAATAACATAAAAACATTATCAAAACGCTTTCAAATTTTTTCCTTTTGAAATGTCTTTGATGAACTGAGACATTTCATTTCAGCGTATAAACATGGCGTTTTTCCACCTTTTTTTTGTTCAACATAATCTGCCTAAAATTGTTCGTTAGACGTTAAGTTGATTGATGTTCCCTGATTTCTCTCCCTTCCAGAATTATATTTCTGGCCTTTGAAGTTTTTTACAAAATTAATTCTATCATATATTTATGACGGAAATTACATCAAAACATTGACCCACTTTTCACTTGTGCCTCGAAATGCAAAAGATCCATGCAAAGTATAACAGAACATTCTACAGAACAGAACATTAACAGAATATTCTAATTATTCACTTCAATTGGTTTTTTTTGCAAGAATAATTACGCGTCATTTTGAAATTGATTGAATCTTGCTTATTAAAATTTGTAATCAAAAGCAGAATGTGACCACTTTTTTTTATTTTTAGGCGACTTTTAAAAATGATGGCGGTAAAAGTTATGCGGCCTATTTTCCATTACGATTCCCATAAACTGTGATAACGTGATACGAAATTTCAATCCATCACGAATATACCACAAAACTGATTACTGCGCAATGTAGAAATTATATTCGCCATATAAACTGAACTATGAACCTATTTTCTGAATGCCAAAACAATAAAACCCATGAAAGTGATTGGCTTTTTATGAAACTGAAATATGAAAGCGATTTGTTTTTTATGAAACTGAAATATTAAAAGTGTTGAAGGGTTTTTTTATTTACCATTTTACCGAAAATAACGTGGTAACTTCTATATTAGTATGGCTTTATGGAGCCCACGAAGCTACAGCAGGGATTGTTTAGATTAGTGGTTCCCAAACTGAATGTACGCATGGACCCCTATTTATATCACGAATCTGACGATAAATCCTCAAGGTAAATATTTCCACATATAAAAATTACAAATTTAACTGTGATGTCTTGAATGGTATCTCAATGTTGACCAAAAAAAGGAAATATAAATAACATAATATGTTGATATTTTCAAGTAAAGGTACGTTTAAATCAAATGGCATACTGTCATTCGTAAATGATGCCGTTCAAGTGAAAAATGACAGCAAAAATGACAATCTGTCATTCTTTTTAAACGTATCTTTAAGTAAGTATTTTAGTATTTATTTTGATTGTCACAATAATGAAAGTGAGTTACAATTATTTTACTTTATATAAAACTTTTCGTGGACGCGCCACGTTATCCCTGCACCTCCAAATATAATTTGATTGCCCATGACCTCCAGTGGTCACAAAAACTCCTGGATCTGGGCCCTGGGGGTAAGTAGGCATCAGTTTGAGAGCCACTGGTTTAATTCGTTTTCCTTTGATATCTTATCACGAAAAACGTTGGAAGTTGTTGGTTTAATGGAACATTTACACTGGTTTTCAAAAGAATACAAAATTTAATGGGTTTCTCATTAAAAACACCCTATCTGCAAAACATTTCTTTACAAAGCTCTCTTTGGTCAGAAGCCATTTAAATAAATTAATTAAAACAGCAAAACTCTCCGACTTCTAAACATGAATTTGAACAAAGCCATTTCCTATTGGCATGTATCCCAGTCGGAAATCAGTTTTTCCTTTTTCGTTTTTATGTAATTTATACTCGTAAATTGGTTGCAACTAACTTTTATTGGGTTTTGAAAAGGCAAAGCAATTTACGGCACTAGTTGCACCGAATGTGCTTCTATATGCAGTAACAAATGTGCGGTTTTAATAAATTAAAGGAGAGAGGCAAAAAGTTTACCACTTTGAAAGCATTATATGGAGCACAAAGGCAAATACCTTTCAGTGTACCCTGTAAAATGTTCACTTTTGAAAGTTGATAAGGACTCTCAACGGAACTTTTTTAAAGAAATTTACAATAAATTATGCTGATGTACCTTGTGACGAACTAAACCTCAGGTGACTGCGATAGTTTACTGCATCCAGTAGCAAAAAAACAAAAAAATGAAAAATATAAAAAAAACTACCGGTTCAGAGGAAACGGAAAGAGTCCTTTTAGAGCTTCACAGTATTTTAAAGTAGTATAAATAAAGTGTGGTACTTTCGTGAAATATGCATTTACAAAATAACTGCGCAAATAGCTCGAGGAAATTTGAATTGCACTAAATAAAGTCTTGCTCCTTTTGAATATCGTGCACCCAACATAGATATTTGCATCCTTGCCACAATCTTGACAAGGATACGTCCACAATTTGTGAATATAGTCAATATCAACATGATAGAAAAATTTCCGTTGCAATTTGTTCATCGGTTTTCGCCTACAGCAATTCATTTTTGGTATTTGCGCGAACCAATTTTCTTTTTATGCAGTTCGGGCTTCCGCTTCATACGGTTTTATTTGGTTTTAACTATAGTTTTATGTGATATCGGGAAAATTTTTGAAATTTCCTGTTTTAGTCATGATAAAAAAATATTATATTATATATAAGTAGCGACATTATTTGGGTAATATGAGCATGAGTGTTCTCGATATGAATCTGAGAGTCTAGCAAATATTCTTTACAGGAATTCGAAATTTCTGTTAAAAAAAAAACACATTATGGATGTCCGCCTGTCTGTTTGTCAGGTATCCTTGTAGGTTTGTAGGTTCCTTCGCTTTGCCCTTCGTAACCTCCCTTGGTCCGACCCTTTGTCCCTTCCCCCTTATGAGCACCGGCTCCGTCTTATTGGCTTGCATCCACTTCACCTTAGGCGTGACGCAGCTGATATCCTGTTCTTACACCAACTTCTTTCCGGTTGCATCGATTGCCAGTCTCTGCTGCAATCGGTTTCTCTTAACACTAATCCCCGTAGTCTTCGATCAGTTTCTCTCTTCCGTCCCATCAACCACCGTACCAACTACGGCCTCAACGAGCCCCTCACTAGGATGCTTCGAATGGCCAATTCCCTCCCGTCCTTTGATTTCCATTGCAGCAGGGATTTCTTAAGGGATTTGATTCTCAATCCCGCCTAATCTACCCCACCTCCCCTCCCCCCACCCCCTTCCCTCCTGTTGTTGTTAATTGATTCTTTTTTCTTTGTTTTTTTAGTTGTAGTAATGTATATATGTGATATTTGTTTAAGGTTTAGGTTTAAGTTACTTGCTTGTATTAAGCGAATAAATAAATAAGTATCTGTCCAGGCGATAACTCACGAAAGCTTGTAGCTAGAGAATTGGAATTTGGTAGAATGATCCTTCGTTAACATGGCACGGTCAAGTTCGAAGATGAGCAAAATCAAGCAATTCATTCTTATTGTTGCCATATAAACCTAAATAATGTTTATTTTTCGTTAAATATTGTTATAAATAGGTACGTAAATAACATGTAATCATTTGGACGAAAAATTTTTTACACGATTTTGAAATTTTACAAATACCAAAAACTTCCATTTTGCCTGTCTTTTCAATAACTTAGGTTAGAACCAATTTCTCTTTTACGATGGAAATATTATTTTGCATGCTTTTTTACATGATTTCTTAAAAAATGTTTCTTCTGTATTAAAACTGGGTATTTCATAATTATCCTAAACCAATCATGTTATACTTCCATAATCCGTGTCTACTAGTTAAAATTAATATCTGCAATTAAAAAATTAAACGTAATTATGTGTAGGCATGTAATTTTTACGGCAAACACCCCATTGCGTGAAATTCAAACTGTTGGTTAATAAAAATAACACTAAAGATAATTCAACCGAAAAAAAATACCATTCGTTGAAATTAGCACAATTTATTAATAGCTAATGTACCGAGGTAATAAGTAACAAACTATCGACATCATTAACTCTCAATTATATTATATTAAATGCTGCTGCGTCAATATTTAGATTCATTGAAAAGGATTTATGAATGCAGCAGAAGTGCAAACGGAAATATTATTTGTTCAATAATGTTGACGGGCAGCTCATTATATAAATTTTAATTTCCATTTAACAATATACAAAATTAACTGTTTATATAATTACGAAGAGGTGTTCTCTCCATGGCGATGACAATGAACGGAGCACTTTGGTGAATTCCCTCCCTCATGAAAGTGCAAACAACTGGGGATGAATAAACTCATTCGAGTTAAAAATCAATTAAAGTGGCTGTGCACCCCCGAAACCTATTGGTGTGAAAACTTTCGTCTTGGTATATGTGTTGAGGGAAAATAATCATAACGAACAAGTAACAACAAAGGTGCACACACGAAGTGTCAACAGACGAACTCAATAAATAAATCTGGAAGAGCTTTTAATTAGTGAACAGAGTTATGCAACATGAATTTTCGTGCCTCTGATATGAAAACACAATGTCATTAATCTCTTTTGTTGACAATAAGGACCATAGGTGGAATTGTTTGTTGAGAAGGAGCTTAGAGGACAGGAGATGTTCGCATTAGGCTTGCAGAATGAACATGTTTTGTGCATTCACAAGATAAGTTGAAAAGTATGTATGTATGTATTTATTGGATGCATTTGCAACACTGTACACGTTCGTCCTTTTAGCTAAATCTTTGAGAGCTGCTCTGAAATAATGAATGCTTTCACGTGATGCTTAACCGTGCTGTCAACGACTCTTTTAAATACTTTTCAAAAAAAATTCCTCCTTTGAAAAATATCTCTACCTATATTTACAGTATTATAAAAGACAAAACATAATCCTTTGGCTTATACTGGTTTCTGTAAACGGATTTAAGGGATTTCGAAATGGTATTCTTTTATCTGTTGAATTTGATATCTCAGGATTTGCGTTATACTATAAAAAAATTTATTGTATTTTAAATTCCAGGAAATCTTTGTCGCGACATAAAAATTATTATGATAATTACAATAATGTTCAATTTTAATTTTGAAGTTAATAAAATTTGTACTAATCAATTGAAGTCACCTGAAAATTATGCAAATGTAATGATAAGCCTTGTTAACCTAAGGGTTGTAGGCCTGGAATTTTGAGAGTGAACTAACCGATAATTTTAGGCATAGGAGGTGCAACACCCATCTATACAAACCACATACAAAGGCGTCAAGTGAATTTCGCTCGTTCAGGGATCGTTTGCCAGACTCGCTCCGAATGCGGGCAGTTAAAATTCAACAATGAGCATGGCGGAATGAAATGCTTTCACAGTACTGGCCGGAGAATTCTAGGCCAAAGGCAGGATAAATTAGTGACCGAAAACAATTATTTAGATTTGTCTTTCTATAAATGTTAGCATTATCGTCGAGCCTGGCGTCGCCTACACGACTTTGTTGATTTATTCATTAATTTCTAGGACGTAAACTGCATCTCTTTTCTCCGCGCCAGCAGCGAATGGGAAAAGTTCTTTACAAACAATTTTACGTCTGGAATCGATTCCGAAAAAGTATTTAACGAATTTTGTGCTAACGACGACTAAATATTTTGCACACAAAATAAATTACATGTCCAGCCGTTACGAAGCATCTTATATTAGTCAATTAAAAGGATAAGAGTCTTTTGACAGTGTATTAGAGCTGCCATATATTTTTGGATCAGGACCTCCTTTAGAGGCAGTATTAATTTTGCCTACCGTTAGACATATAATTAAATTCACCCTTGCAGAAAATCTTTGCTGTTAAAAAGTCTCCCAAGCACTTTCTCATAATTGATGAGATTACCACTCCTCAAGCAAGTAAATAAAAAGTCGATCAGAGAAATGATTAATAGCCTAGGCAATGATTAATGATTGAAAGTTCTCCCCTAATCATAATTTGAGGGCCTTTCAGGGATACACAAATGACTTAATAGTAATGTAATGGCTAAAAAACAACTACTCTCGCAGAAATCGAGTTCGGCGAATAAACATTTTACTTGGTTTGTTTACCTCAAACTCAGGTGTTTGCGAAATACAATTCGACGAAAAATTCCTTGATTGCTTCCAGCGAAATAAATGAAGTACACCATTAGCTCTAATCTTTCGATCAGTCTCTCCATCCAAAACGATCTCAGATTGTCTGTGGAATTCTTGCATGACAAAATGTCTAACTGTCATGAAAGGAATAATTCCTTCAGGCCCCAAGACGCATCTCTGACGGCGCCTTGTAGATAATAGCATCATTGAAGAATAAAAGCAAAAGGCTCCCAGGGAATGGCAGCCTAATTAAGCCAGGATAGGATAGCAAATAGTTCGCAAGACGATTAGAAATTGTATCTGTGTATCCAGGACAAGAGGATAAATTCAATTTCGTTGTCGTAATCGTTTAGAATACACCGATCCTTGGAAGTGTCACGTAAGAATTTTCACGAGACACCTACGAGAACAGCTCGAACACAAAACACTCCCAAGGATCGTCTTTACAGTTTTCGTTAATTGAAATAATTAAAGCTTCGTAATCATGCATAATAGATTACACTGTCTTAATTAAGATTTCATAACACGAGAGCTCTATCTGTGTCTTCACCGAATGATATGCGTGTATACTGTTTAGTGATTCCCTCGTGTCCTTATTGCAAGGGATCGACGAGAAGTGTTTCACGTTGACGGCAGGAGACAAAAGTGGCCCGAGGAGTGAATACCTGCTGTATGTCATTACGATGTAATTTCCAGCACATGTAAACGTACACTATTCCGAATGTGTACATCTCATCACAATTCTCTCATACCGACCTTCATGTCCCCTATGTGCCAAATGTGGTGTGTATAGAACTATTTGGGTACATACCAAAAGCATCTTTTTTCCTTAGATCCACACACAAAAACATAAAGGTGGGGGAAAATTACACTTAGGAATGATGATGAGGGTTAAATATCACGTGAGAAGTGTTTCATTATGAGATTGTCTCCTTTACATTTGCAAAATGTTTTATTAAAGATTTTAGGGCTAGAAGGTTAAGTTATTACGTCGACAAACCCCTCATCGTTCGCCCCTCCCGCTTCAATCATCATCCCTCATTGAATCCCCCCTTGCTTTGTCGGAGAAGACTTTAATTGCTAAATTGCTCTGTTCATTGAGGATGTGTATTGTGTAACCCAAGAGGATTAGCCGAGTCGAGTTGAAATACAAAAAGCATATGAAAACAAGAGAAGTCATCTTTTGTATATCCTGAGACATTTTAATAACCAGATTTCAGAAACTTAATGAAGGACTAAATGAGGTGCGCTGCTTTCTAAAGCCTTCGCAAAAATTTAAAAGTCCATTGCCGTCCGTTGACTGTAAGAAATCTGAGATAATTCAGTTTAATTAGTTCGTGTGAAAATGAATTTGAATTGTTTATTGCTTATGGTAAAAACATAATAACTTTAGTTGAAATAAAAAACCAAGCATTTAGTTAAAATTATTTATGATTTTAGGAAAGATATAATACAATATCATTACATATGAGTGTGCAAAACTGTTACAATAAAGGTAAATGTAACGTAACTCATGCTGAATTTACACGAATGACAAACTTGTCAGTTTTTATGTCATTAATTATCAATAGAATTGTTGTCATTATGGTGTAAATGGACTTATTTTGTCATTATTCCGGTCATTAAAAATGATGAAAAACAATTTGTCAATAAAAGTTTTCATTTGGCATAGCTTTAAAATTTATTATTTACAATTTCATTAAATTTTCATAAAAAAATTGCAGTCAAGCCAGTTGTCGTCTGTCAAAAATCATTGTGTCAAAAGAAGGTATCTAGTATCTACTCAATTGAAATCAATCAATAAGGTACAGGTATTGGTATGTCCTCTTCTATGTGTATATTCCAATGTAATTTCCCGGTGTCATTTCCAGCTACTGTCATTATCAAATTGTAATTTTTTTATTCATATTTTGGTCAATCTTGTTATTCTTAAAATGACAGTTTGTCATAAAATAATAAAACTTAATGACAAAGCTCGCCGCAAATCGTTATTTAACATTATTTACGTCGTGTAAATGACAATGTCATTTGACAATAAATGCCCACAGTCTAAATTCATACCACCAAAAAAAAAAAAAATTGCAATTGCAAATAGTTGGGTTAAATATAGCCTTTTTTCCTCTGGGTTAATGTGAAGCATTCTTCGACATTTTGTTCACTTTTGTTGCAGTTGTGTTTTTTAATGTTTTTTTAAATTATTTATTTTTGTCATTTGGTGTCGTTCACAGTGTCGTTCAAATAATGCACCAGTTTACGCTGCAGTGTCGTTTGGTCGAAACTGGTAGATGTCATTCGGATCAATCGGTGACTGACATGACGGCTTGAATGAAAGCTGTTCAAACTGAACAACAACCTGAATGTAAGCAAAAATCGCAATCTGTCGTTCGGCGTAAACGTACACAATAAGATGGAAATTGAAAATGTGAATTTGTCTACTAATACATCTAGATTCTAGTCTACATTCCAAGTTAAAGGGACCTATTATTTAAAGTAAATGTGTATGGAATTCAAATCAATAAATAAAAGGTTACAATAACAATTGTTAAAGAGATCACATTTGCTGTAATTGTGAGCTCTATGGAAACGAATCAGGATGCGGAAAAAGCTTTTTTAAGTAAAGGAAGAATGAAAGACATTTCAAAACATTGTATCTATTGAAACGAGAACTTACACAGCCTTTTATTCGAGGAAAGCTATTTCGGGTTTCGTTACTTCGTTCAAATTATATACAGATGACAAAATGGAATCATATTACAATTTATTATTACATATTAAAAAAAAAACATATAGCACATGTAAGCAGTTTTAACATTTCACAGATGTGTTCATTCCTTATTATTTACATATTGGACTAAGAGGTTCTGTGAGTATTAGTATTGAATTATCCGGATTCAGAAATTGTTTGTTTGTATAGAAATTTAACTGTAGGAATTTAAGTTCACAGTCTAAAGAATTCAAAATATCAGTGTTCTATAGCTATCAAAATCAGAAACTCGGTTCATGGAGTTCGTCGTACATCAGGGAGTTTGGTTACTAAGCCTTCGGGGATTAATAAAATACGACGAGAACAGTCTGTCTTTGAATCTAGTTATCACAAGCCAGAAACCCCCTCATCACTTCACGCTATGAAGATTTAATCCCCGACTCCCCAGGCTATCTTAGACCCAACCAAGCAGAAAGTTATTACTTAGTTTGATTTCGACTCCAGTATACTATACACAAGGTTCGTTTGTCCTCCACACTCTGAACCCAGATCGCCAAATTCAATTTACGACTCCGTTGCAGTAACGAAGTCCTGGACCAATTTGCCATTTTAGCATTGTTCTAGTTTCCTCGTAGAGTCGTATCAGACAAGTTGTATTTCGTGACGACTCCCTGCTACAGTTATTTTGGACATGTGCTTCTTTTTGAAGTTAATTTGGACATTTGAAAATTTTTTAATGGCGGTTTGTCACTGAAGGAGTGTATATCACACGAAATATGCTTATGTATTGAGGTCTGGAAAAAGTTGTGTCAAATGTTCAAATTGCAAAACAGTTTTTGGTTTAAGCAATTTTATTCTAGTAGCAGAAAGCAATAGTACAACTAATAATAATATATTCATTAATAAAATGAATAAGCAACAAAATACTATTGGAGTGCTTTCAATGAGTGAAGTCACCGTACCCAATGCCGTTTAGAAGTGGTCGACAATTGATTTTGTTCAATACTTTGAAAACACCTTTCAATGCAAATTCCGTAAGAAGAATAGGAATTTCTTGTAATTACCCGAACAGTGGTACATCCTACAGGATGTACAGGATTGTAGGGGAGACCGGGGCACATTGGCCATAGGGGCAGGTTGGCCAACTGCAGTTATTTCTCATAATTACCACAAGATCGGGCTAGGAATCAAGGGGTAGGTTGGCAGCAATGCCAACTTCCTTCTGCAAAAACAGTATGGCTGCCTGATCAGAGTTTGACAAGTGATATCAAATTATCGGTTTTGTGTGTTTCAAAGTAAATTTTTAGTGGAGAGTTAAAAGTGTTTTATTTAGCTTGTGAATATTTCAGGTGCAACAGGTTAGTAGTATGTTTAAAGGTTGTAGTTTGAGGGTTAGTTACATGTTGTTTACAGATTAAATTGGTTTACTGAATTCTGTAAAAAAAATAATTTATATAAAAGATGCCGATGGGGCAGGTTGGCCCAGGGAAGACGGGGCACGTTGGCCAATGGCCACCTGGGCCAACCTGTCCTGACCAATTTTAACACATGTTCTAATACAACTTTTAATTGAAGTTACGATGTTTTATAAGATTTTATATTATTAGGAACGTCAATATGGTGCGAAATTACAAAAAAAAAAAACAGAAAGAGGAAAAGTTCCTGAAAATATTATGCTACAAGCCGTTTTAGAAGTAAAAAAAAATAAAAGGCCAATCAGGGTTGTAAGTGAAGAGTTCGGAATACCGAGAAAAACTTTGGGAAGATATTGTGCAAAGTTCCAAGAGTCTAATGAAACAGCTCAGCACAATCAGCCTACGGTCAGTGAAACTGAACAGCCAGCCCGGAACGCAATGGATCCAGTGCACCAGCTCTAAGCGCTGGGCTCATGAGGAATGTGTCAAAAATGAAGTCAACGGACTATTTTTTGAATATTTCAATTGTGCTGACCCTATGGACTTAGACAGTGAGTCTGAGTAAGTTTCGAGGTAACAAAACTTATAATAATTTGAAAAAAAAAAAAAATTATTCTCTTAGAATGTAATTTTCATGCATTCATTGTGTATTTCTTACGTATTGGTCAAATACATTGTGTAAATTGTTAAATTCTCTTGTTTTATTTTGATTTCCTACATTTGTGTCCATTTTACTTCTGAAAATGTCACTTGGGCCAACGTACCCCAACTCCCGGGCCAACTTGCCCCGAGGTAGGGGTACATTGGCCCACTTGACCCATCTCCAAAAACCTTTTTCTATAATTTTTTTCAACATAGTTTTCAAGGTTTAGAAGTGATATACTGATTCTGTAAGAATGTCCTAACATATTGCAACATAAAGTGTCATTAAAATACTTATGATTTTTTTTTAAAAAAACTGGGCCAACGTGCCCCGGTCTCCCCTACTGAATTCCGGCAGATTGTTGGCTTTTATGTAAGTGTCCAAACATTCTTTGAACTACGGTGAAGAGTATCACTGCAATCAACAGTCTAGATTCTAGAAAGAAGTTTAATTAATCATCCTGAACGAGTTCATTGAAATACATGACTTCATTGTAAACGGTTTGGATCCTTTAAAACTTCTGCAAAAAGTCGGGGATGAATTCTGAGCTCACTGATCCAATTAGGTCCCCAAACCGCAGTTGAGTTCAGAAAAGCTGAACAATAAAGTTTTCAGTAGTTCTATAGAAGCACAGTACGCGAACTTTTCGTTTCCTTTAGGTTAAAAAGGAGTTCCTATCACTTATTCAAAGAACACATTTTTTCACCATCGTCGTCGCCATCGTTGAGTAAAACGTTTCTGATATCATTTTTGTCCTTTTTCAAGCGACTTTTTTCTTTGGCTTTCCACTCTTGGTTGTGTACTTAAACCACCGAATTGCCAAGAGAGCAATTAAGAGCTTCTAGAAAGTGGTTGACGATTCAGTGATGCTTTGTGTATCTAGCACTCAAAATTACGGTCGGAAGTGTTTAGAGAATGTTGCGGAATTTTCATCCTTTTTCCATCACACCGGAAGAATGCTAAATTGCTTGGAACTTTAATAATATCGATTTTCTTTAGTAAATCATGCTCTTAATGGAACTAATGGTTCCTAATGAGAGCGCCACCGTTTAAACTTAATTTCCTCGACAGCAATTTGAAAATTGTTGCAAGTCTTGATAAGTTTTTCCTACAATTTTTGTTTCGAATAATTATAATAATATAATGTAGTCGATAATTTTAAGAGAACAACACACTGGCGAAATCAACTTTAAGAACCGTGAGTAAACAAAATGCATAAGTAATTGGAAGTAATTTAATATAGTATTTAGTAGTAAATGTATACTTCTGCTGCTGCTCGGCGCCTAATGGCCGACTTCTAACGGCATCAGCAAAATCCACCCGTTGGGGCAGGACATAAGCACTCGACTGTTGCTGTTTCTTTAACCCTAGCATTAGTTAGAAAAATGTAACGCGAGGTCGCGAATAGTATTCGGGAGAAGTAATCCGACTGGCGAGAGAGAAAGACAAGAAAAAAATGTAAAGCCGGAATAAAGTTGTGAATTTTATATACTATACATACTATATATTTCTGAAAATATTTATTATAAAAATACCACGACTGCAATAATAGTTCAAATTAAGAAAATAATCTAAATATATTTCAGAATATCAGATCTTTTAGCAATATTATCGAATGTATAAATTGGAAATTGGAATCACTCAGTTGAAAAATTAATGCCGTTAATACGCGCCATATTCCCCAGATCGACTTTCACATTATCGAAATTGTTGCTTCATTAAATCCACAAAGGACTGCTCCATGTTAGCTGAGTCTGCTTAATTTTTCTTCTGCTCGCAAATAAAAAAGAATTCATTCGAAGAAGTTGCAAACCAAGAATTTCTTTTAGTAGCTTCATGAATCCAGTAATTTGAAGTCTTTCAACTTTCAAATCACCGACAGAACTGTGTTGCTTTTAACAATTTCAAAAGTTCCTTGGAGTTTGTACAAATGTACATGCATCTGTGAAAGGATGTCCAAAACCATTCCTTTCCTGTCCAAGAAATTTCCCATGAATGCCAAGAAATCACGTTCTCATTTACTTTCAATGGTTCGACAGCAAATCCTCAATCCAGTGATCCTCTTCTTTATGTTTGCCTTGAGTGGCAAGTGGTTCTTCAGTTCTTCTTATAGAATACCCCTCAACGATGACGCATCCTTCAACCCTTCTTGCCTTTTTATGGTATTGTGGTGTAGCAGAAGATGGATCAAGTCATTTAAAGCTTAATTTATTGTAACCAATAAAGTGACTTGGCTTGTGAAATTCCTCGGTATTTGTGTCATATTTAGCACTTGATAATATTTCTCGAAGTAACCACAAAAACTGATGTCCTGAATCCATACACATTTTCATGGATTAAAATTTTAATAGCTGCTGTAAAGCATCTGGTTCCTTCCCTTTTATTGAATCCCCGAGACATTTCAATGCACTTCAATGGTTTTATCACTACTAGTGGTCGTCCATTTCAAAGACTGTTGACGAGGTTTATGTCCTTTTTAGACCCTGAACAAGAACGAAAACCGGCAATTATTCCAGTTTCCTTTTTTCAGTGCTCAAAGCCAATTCAGAAGGTTAACAAAGTGTTCGTTATTGCGAGAATGTCTTCAATATAACTTTTATTTTCATTTCAAAGATTTATTTGTTACAATCTATAAACGATTTTTAGAAGCGTTTTAAACAATGAATTTTCGTATTCTCAATGTTTCATTGTCTGAATTTTACGGTTCAATACTTGCAATTTTCCAATCGCCTAAAAATATTATAAAATAAATTTTATTATTGGTTTCAACAATTCAATAAAAACTTAGGCTTCGGAAGCAATTTTATTGTTTGATGCGTAATTGAAAAACATTTTTAAGAAGCACTTTTATCAAATTAATATCGAACTTCTGTAATTTTCCCGAAGTACCACTTTTCTTTTCTCTACCAATTTCTCCCCACTTTTCCCTCAAAAGAATGAATGAAGTGTAACTAACTGTGTTTCTTACTAAATGACGGAAAATTTAATTAATTTCCAAGAGTTATTCGGAATATGTTTGAAACTCAAAGTTTTAAAGCAAAATAACAAAATTTCCAAGTGCTCTCATTTATGACAGTTTCTTGAATAGGAGCAAATAAGATTTATTATTAAAAAGGACTTCAGTTTTGCAAAATTTCATTTCAAATATTGTTTTTCAAATTTTTACGTAAATGATACTTTTGAGAATTTTAAGAGTCAAAAATATTTTGTATTAATTTTAATTATGAAACAAAGTGATAAAATCCCCGATCCAAATCAAATCTGAAAACATCCTGTCATCATCACCTCTTTTTTCTCTTTTCGCAAATCGATCATTAATCCTAAATTGAAAACTGTCCCAACAATCCCAGTAAAATCCGAAATCTGCTATTTATCGACATTTATCTCAATTCCGAAGAGATTCTTAAAATCTGTGAATCACATTTTCTCTGGTCGACATAAATTTGCAAATAGATAGGAAGGAACTAAGGAGGAAGTCCTGTCTTCGATGCCTATCCTTCGAGCACTCCTCACGGAATTATTTAAATAAAGTAAAAGTTGTGATAACGAATCTCGCCCCAAAGCTCTTGCATCTTTATTGTCTTGCGATTTATACTTAAGCTTTTATTTACGATCTATTTTTTCTTTTCATTGTCGAAGAATTCTGTCACAGATTTTCCAACTATTTACTTCCCTCAAAACCGAACACAAAAAAAGCACTGAAGGAGGTGAACGATTCAATTTTAGGAAAGAGGAAAACTTCCGGAATGAATTTGTAAGCTTTTAGGACAATTTTATGATCTTGTGTATCTCTCCTGATCGAATTGGATTTTGTCAAATTTTGCGTTTGTGTAAACTTACTCTACACTGTGTCTTATTGCAAGTCGTTCAACATTTGCAATAAACTTTTTATACTTCGATTGATTTTGGTTTTACGAGATTACTTCGGACAATTTTGTTTAGCAGATCGGGATGAGAGCGAACGTGTTCGTCTTAAATCACAATCCATTAACCCTGTCGTCATTCTGGCAAAATGATTACTTTTTTACCAAGCAGACGAATTAATAACAATGAATGAATTTTCCACATAATAGACATTGATGGGGAAATGAACATCTTCGGAATCCTTATTTCCATTACTTTGTCAGCCCCGATCCTTTGTCGAAGACACTTTTCTATTATGTTTGCTAAATTTGATGAAAAATTTTGTAATGTGCGGCTTCGGGAAGATAAACCATGCAAAAATGCACAGAGCCGTGACTTGTTAAGCTTTTATCTAGTTCTCTCCAAATCCGCACGAACTTTTCGTCAGAATAAACAAATTATGTCCGACCCAGTTACTGAGGCCGCCCACAGCTAAACCCCTTGCACTGATACATAGACAGCTTTATACGTTCAAGATGGAGCTAACATCAATTCCAGGCTTCTTCCCCTCACTTTTGGCTTTGTAAAATGGAGAATAATAGAGAAAAGAATACAAAAACCACAGTTGAAAACAACGTTTGAATATTTAAAAGTTGTCGTGGTTTTTCTTGCTTCTCTCGGAGACAACACGCCGTACTCGAAAGTCGAAAGGATGCTGCAGCCGCCTGCATCCCTGCGGTATTCCAAAAATGGAGTTCATTTCCTTCCATTCCCCTTGGTCTAGTTCCTATAGTAAAATTGTTCCTGTATGAATTCATTTCGTGTTGAAAATTGCACGAGATTCGAGAATAACAAATTTCGTGTCCTTCTGCAAGGTGCTTATGGTTACAAAAAAAAAATATTTATGTTTTTACCTTTATGCCTTTAATAAATAAAAGCTGCAAACTTATATACAACAAAAATTTAGTACAGAATACAATATAGCAAGATTATTATATTTTAAATATGTAGGTATCTAAATGTAAAATATATAAATGTACCTTTAATGCATTATTTTAATATGATTATACACTCTAGATGTAGGGTATATTAGTCCAGACGACAACTCGAGAATGGTTTAGCTAGAGACTTGAAAGGGACAATAACATTTCGTTAAAATTGTAAGGTAAAGTTCGAAGATGAGCAAAACTTAGCAACTTTGTTTTATTAAATGTTGTTATTTAGAACGATTTTCTCTTTTTAATCTAACTTCAGAAAAGTTAATCTTACTATCTTAGTCGATAAATACATCATCGGAAACATGTTACTTTTATTTCATATAAAAGAAATATTGTTGCTCAATAAAAAACTGGACTTTTAAATTAATCTAATGACTTTCTAAGTAAATGTAGGATAGACAAACTACTACACTAGACGTTATGCAATTATTACCTGAGATTTTTAAAGGCATTTTTTGTTTTACTACGTAGTAAAAACAATAGCTTGAATAACGCCCTTACAATTGCAGGGACCAGCGTTTCGACCAAATTCAAACATAACATTATTTACTTTACATATCTCAGAACATGCATGTCTAAACTAGCTGATTTCTTTGGCGAAACTTTCTTTCTGCAATATTACTGTGATTTTATAATACAATCCGGGATCAATGTGAACTGGATGGTCGAAGCGAACATAGTCAATTATTCCCAAAGTGCCACTTTGAGACAATGAATGGTGCACTACATTCTGTATTGCAATCGCAAATTTACATTTTCCGGTGCATATATTCAATTGTACACCTGAAAAAACGTTTTTGTTTAACTGAAGTGATATTTCAAATAATGGATATTGTTCAAACCTAGCATTACTATTTTGCTGCTACATTGGAAATCTAAGGAAAACTCATAAACTCCATGGCTCCTGAAGTTTATAATTTCGAAATTTTGATATTCACCTTTGTGATTACAATAATAATTTTTGATGTTGGGTGAATCTGCCTTCAGCTCACGTTTCTCCTTAATGGTGCAAAATCCTTCAGGCATTGGATGTGTACGAAGAGTTGGATTTGATATATTTACCAGAATACTGAACGCTTCCAGAGGTGAAATTAAGGACGACATTCCTACGCATTTTCCAAACTCTTTAGGTGTCATCGATAAAAAGCAAATTTTTTTCACGAGCTCCCTTAATGGATTCGCATTCTCATCTGCATTCGCTTCAATATGTCCTTGTCCTTCTTCTGTCACCGTATCTTCTTGACTTGAGGATCCTTCACCGCAGGAATTACTTGAATCTCGATCAGAGATTCGTACTTTCTTTACTTTAGGCTCTCCCGACCACCTTGACGTGGAAGTGAAGTTGGAGAGTTGATGCTCGGATCTTTCATCACCGCTCTTACTTTTGCGTGCGCTATCATATCGCACAAGCGCTCTAAATAAATCGATCTCTTAGCAAAACAAAACAGATTCCAAAGAATTAGAATCTTTTAAGAGTGTTGACATTTTTGCTAAAATTATCTAAATGGAAGAAAATCGTTTAGTACAATATTCTGAGTTAAGATTTCATAATTGCGTAATTTACCTCATTACACTTTTTCATTGTAGTCTCGTTTCGGTACAAAATTGAATGCCGCAAAATACAGCACACATTCTGGGGCGTGATTTTTTTAATAATATAATCAGGTACGGATTCCATTAAGTCTTCAATATTGTACTTATCCGCGACGTACCAAAGATCAATTGCTTGCTCTACGGAATCGATTGTAATCTCTCCCGTGTAGAAAAACCTCACCATTGTGCGGAATGTGTTAGGATGGATATCAGGAACCTTGATATCTTCTTCTTCCGGTATACTCCCGAAAAACATGCTCTTGAAAACCGGAGACGCATTTGCAAATATTACTTTGTGCCCAGTAATTTCTTGTTCCACATCCAGAATATCGGCGCCCACGAGAAATTTGCAATCCGCACTTAATTCTGAATCCATGAAGTTCCTTTTACGTGTGACCTTGAACTGATCCATACTAAACGCGGTAATTATCTTTCACCACAAACTAACTAATCACTTATTTATTATATTTTAAAATGTGTTTGACAACTGACTGCCGCGAACTGTTGCTCCTCGAGTTTCAAAAACGGTGGGTATTAGCCTAAAGCCTAAGCCGGAAACACATTGCCACAGCGAACCGAGCTTGGAGCTGAAGTTGGCTTCGGATTCAGATTGACGAACACATTTACAGGTTCTGACCAAAGATATTCTTTGGTTCTGACAGACGCAGGCTTCGTGAGGGAATACGTTTTTTTTTTTTTTTTTTTTTTTTGTAATTTGTTTAAAAAAGAAATTTTGTGTTAAAGTGGAAATGGATGTGACTGAGGAGTGATGCCGAAATTGCAACAACTCCTAAATTGTAGCAGAAATGTAAAGCATGAAATGTAAACAGTAGTGATTAGTGACAGAAAGCCGCTCGACGCTTCATGAATTTAGAGGTGCCCATGCACATACAGTTTTCCGACTAAACCTTAACCGCGGCCAAAGCCCTCATTTGTGTGTGTGAGGTCGATGGGCAGGTTAAAGCATGTCGAACTTTTCTGGCACTTTCTTGCAGTGATTTTAGATGTTTTCGGTTTTATAAATGTTCACTTTTCATTACTAAATACTACTTAATATATGTAATAATTTTCCACATAATATTCTTTCTTCAGTGCTTTATTAATAATGATTTATTGAATGAAAAAGCATTTTACTTTTTCAGGTGTTGTTGTGATGCAATTCAAGTTATTACGAATTTTGTTTTTACTATTGTGTGGTGTTGTTTTGAAAATCCCTGTTAAGCAGATCTTCGTAAAATTTGGTAAGTTCTTTTTATAGTACATTAATATATTTTTAAACAATTAAAAATCAGACTTACCTACCCGTATCGAATCTTGGCTTCCTGTTCTTGAAGTTTTGCCGTAAAATACCAGCAGGCGCAGGACATTTAATGCCCATCATTAGCCGTGGAACTTAAATGCTTAGCGAAATAATAGGTTAATTTCCTGAAATTTATGAAATTTCGTGGTTCCCACGAAATGCTTACAAATTTATTACAAAGTCAGGTGTAAATCTTGTCAGGATGACAATAAAAGGGTCTCATGGCTGCTGTCATAACCAAAATACGCAGCTCCTTTCATCTTATTTATACCAATCACGGCTTGGGCAAAGATTGTTCACTAATAATTTGAAACATCTGCTGCCTCGCTATATAAATTGCGAAACTTCTGTTTTTTTTTTCCTTTCTCTCTGCCCAAGCTTAATAGAATTATGCAAATTTATTTTTTTTTTGCTGGGAGATTTAAATCTTCCGTCCCCAATTTACAGATTAAGCAGGCAGTTCCGAGGAGATTTGCTTGTAAATGAGTTTTCCACGTTTACCGTACAAATGCGGAATGAAGGACTTTCAAGGATTAAATCGAGATATTTGTGAACCATTTTTAGTATTACTGGCTGATTTTCTATGTGATTTTATTGCTTGAATTATTCCATCCTCTCGAATTGATTACGTAATTTTCATTAAAAGATCTCAAAATAGTCTCCTTTTCATCTTCCAATACGATTAGAATCGAATCCAAATCACAACCCTCTTCATATTGTATTTACTTTGAAACGCCAATTGCACATGTTTGTATAGTAGTTACAACTTGAATCAATATCATCTGTCTGTTTCGAATTCACACATCCTTTTGATCCTTGCAAAAAATATTCGACTCTCTTGGGGCAATACAGTTCCTTTGATTTGATGCGCCCTTAATTCGGCACAATCAGCACCGCAGCCATCAAAGCAAACGAATCACTTCAAAGATTATCATTGTAGCATTTTTCGTGATTGGAACTTCTCCGTATTTGACCAGGATCATTTGCCGCAAAATGTGATTGCTGCGGATTTTGCAAAAGTTCTTACAAAAGTTCAATTTGTCTAATGGAAGCCTACAAAAGTTTATCACTGACAATGTACAATTTCAGATAAATGAAAATTTTTCAATTTTCGAGAGTTTTCCCATCGACATTTAAAACAATATTATTTAATAAAAAATATTCGTTTCATTGAAAAGCTTTTTTATTTTAAATATGCTATACACAATTACCACAATCGCTATTGTTGCTTCTCTGGAACAATATGCGAAGGATCCAATAAGAATTTAATCAAAAAGAAATGATACCGGAACTGCACTCATCAAACTGTACCTGCTCTGAATTTAATCAAATCCTCTTGGGTTTTGTGCAGTAATGCAAACTGTGAACGTGTCTTGTGTTGAACAGATTCCTTACAAAATAAGCACAGAATTTCTTCCAAAAAGCTTAAATTATGATAATGCGAATTCGTTGCTTCTCGAAGCTATTTTGTATCTCAATCGGATTTTAGCGTTTCATCCGGACAATTTTCATGGCATTTTAAACAAAATTTTTGGAAACGGATGCGTACGACGTACGTGACTGGAAAAGAATGTGCCTTTAGCAAATCCGCATCATATGCAGGTTAAATTTGATACCGGACGATGATATCACATACAAACAAAAAGCGAAAGAAACAAAAAAAAAAAAAAAAAAAAACGAAACCATCCCCAAAATAAATTGTTACGTGTGGTGGATTTCTATTGCCCCATCACCAGGTTTTTATTAGTTTACCTTTCAATTCCATCGTGAACCAAATACATATTTGATTGCATGTAGTGTAAGCCCCTTCTGGGCATATCCTGCTACAGTGGCATATTAGATAAAATCGCTCTGTTCGGGACTCACATACTTATTGTATCGTCCCACCCCAAACGAATGTGATCGAACGTTCGTGCGAACTGAGATAAGCGTATCGAATTTGATGCTTAACTTGAGCCAAAGCCGTTTACGCAACCGAGATGATTTGCCGTCTTTTGTAGAGATTTATTACGAGGAAATGTGTAAAATGAAGGATACAGGTGACAATTCCCACAAATCACTTCGTTTCTGACAGGATATTTATTCTTGTGTCGGAGCAATATAAATTATATTTTAAATGCATTTCGCCAATGATTGTTGCTGCTTGTAAATGCCGAGCACGTGATCAAAAGTTGTTTATTTGTTTGTTCTTTTCGATATCCAGAATTTCCTAGTAAAAAAAAATAAATTTTTCGAACGTCCTTTAAACGTATTTGAATCAAATTCTGACTCTAAAATTCTCCTATAATCCAGTAAAAATTTAATTTCGTTAACACTGGCCCAGGATTTAATAACTTCTAGTGCATTAGTGCGTTCATGTACAATACACATTGTACAGTTCTGGAATAGATGTTGCCAGACCAACATAATTTATTGGTTTAACATGAAAATCAATTTGAACAACCCAAAATTGAGTCGAATTGCGTTCAGAAAAAATTAAATCCTGGCCCCGGATCGGTAAAAGCGGATTTCAAAATTTAATATTATTTTATGGAATTTCATGGGAAAATTGAACTATGTGAAAAAGATAGACACAATTTCACGATATGAATAAATAAAATTTTAATATTTATTTTGCATTTATTATGTGGCGTAATTTCGCTGCTGGCCACTTTGGGCAAACGTTCAGGATTAAGCACGGAAAATATTCGTAAATGTTGTTGTAACGATTTGGAGTAGATTATAATTTTATGCATTATTCAATTTCATCAAATTTAATTTTCAATTGTATTTACATCATTTTGCTTTGTTTTAAACTTTTAAAGTGTTTTCAGGTAGCATTTTAGAAATAGAATTAAAATTGATTTCTAATTTCAACAAAATACAACACCAAAAGGTTGAAAGGCTATTACAAGGGTATAATAATTATAGTCAATTAAGCTTATGAAATTCCAAAAATTTGTGGTTCAATTTTTGAGTGCATTGTGCGAAATTTTGCAATATTATTAAAACATTAAGTTAAAAATCTTTCATTCAATTTTTTTTATTAAAAAAACGTTATAATAAAATATTTTACATGGTTTTTTTTCTATTTGTAATAATAGTTTCAGTTTCCTTTCTTCACTAAATAGTTCACACCTAAAACTCATTACTATTATATATCTTCACTCGGTTTATTTATATATTTAATTTTTTTTTCTTTACTTCTCTATAAAACAAAAGCTCCAAAAGTTGTAATTAAAAAACAATTTAAATAAGAGTAAAAGTAAATCAGTTACCGCGAAAACTGACCAAAAACCTATAAGTCTGATTGAAAACAACAAACATAAATCTGACTAGAAAAAACAGTATCATCATAAATCATAATCCTGTAAAGAAAGAGAATGGGAAAACTTAAGATAATTAACTGTAAAAAAGGTAAGTTATTTAAAAAAACTACCAATGTGCTTTAGAGAGGAAGGGAACAAATAAAAAATAAGCATCAAAGAAAACCATGTAAAACAACAAGTCTGTTAAGCTAGCTCAATGTATCTGAATGTTTTTTTGTTTTGCGTCATCTTCTATACAATTTCTTACACTTATCTACAACATACAGGCATACTCTAGCAACAGTTATGCACTCGAATACTAACATTTGTTTATAATAATTCACTAGATCGCCACTAATAATATTATTGTTTTATTTTTCTTCTCTATTTTCTTATTACTCCTCTGGCTTAGATTATATAAGTTGTATCACGTTGATTGCTCTTATCCTCCTAACTTACATGAATTCGCCCAATAACGAGATTTACAGCACCTGTGCACCTGTGGTATTTGGAATTGTCCAAATAGAGGATTGAATTTTGGACAAACTTTTGTCAGCATCGGTGATATCTGGATGTTTGTTAAAAAGTGCTCCTACCAAAAGTTCATTTCTTACATCGTTTTGTTAACTTCAGGCACAGAAAGCCCTCACTCTACAGTCCTAGGCCATTATAGTTACTTACATTGGTTATACTGACTTGGGATTGCACTTAAAAGTTTACAATACAAATTGGAGGCAACTTTATATGAATTTTCTTCTAATACTAATTGGGAAAAATAAAAACAAATTAAATGACTAAAATTACAGTACAATTGCCAATCTACAATCTACAGGACTCTAAGTTAGCCAACTCCTATGAAACAAGCCTTTTGAAGCCAGCACCTTCGTGTCCTAGTTTTAGTTCCTCGTACAATGAAGGATTCACTTCAGTTGCCATTGGAACAACAGAATTTGAATCTGTTGTATGTCCAGTGATATTTGTCGACAATGGAATTGTTGAAGTTGTTGTAGAATTAAACTGCGTTGAAGCCGGCGGCTGTAAGGATTCTTGGCGCCACGGTGTCGATGAATCACTTGTTACTGTAGGTATCTAATATCGTATAAATTACAAAAAAAAAAGTTAAATTTAGATTAGTTAGCACCATTAGAAGAAAATTAGTAAAAAGGAATATATTTGTTTGGGCGAAAGTGCAACCTGCATACACAAACTAGACAGACATACCTGGACATGTTCCACACCCCTCAAATAACTGGGATTCTCAAAAGCTACTCCATTTGCTGCTTTTTCGTTTGCTCTCCGCTTTTTGTAGAAGAGGACTGCTGCTATGGCCAAAATGATTGCTAAAATTCCTGCGAGGATTCCACTTATCGTTCCAGCTGTGTTCGAATGCGACGCCGATGTCATGTGATGTTCTCCGAGTGTAAATCGTATGGGGTCAGTTAAAACACTGGCGCCTGAATAGCAAATTATATATATTTCTTAAATCATGATCTGTATTTGTTTTAAGTGTTCATTACCGTATTGATTGCCAGCTTTCGCCACAAGCTCATACAAAACATCCCGTTTAAGATTGTTTATATTCACACTCGTGCCTTGAACATCGACGCGATTCGTTCCCACGGAATTCACTTTGGCGACTAAATCATTCTCGCTTCCCTCGGCTTCATGATAGAATATCCTGTATCCTTCTACCACATGAGGATTTTTTATCGGGGGATCCCATCTAATGTGAAGATTACAAGCAATTGCATTCATAAAACTCTTAAAAATTCCCATAACTCTTTCTTTATGTAATTTTATATCCGGCGGGCTGACGAAGGCTCTTAATCGAGTTAATGACGTTAAGTTATTTAGTCGGGTTTGTGGTCTGTCGCCGAATGGAATTAGTTGTTGACATATCTGTTGACATTTGCCGTTAAGTAAACATAAAATGGATTCGCGACAGGCAGTCAGTTTATTTTTTGCAAAGAAGCAAAGAAAAAAATGTTTATGCTTACGTTATTTTGCATTAAATTTGTAAAGCCTTTGTAAAATGACATTTCACAGGTGATTACTTTTTAGTACAAATATTTACCACTATGTAGCATATAAGGCGCTGGTCGCAGTATAACGAGTTTAATCAAGTTACAGTAGGTAGATTTGTAAGTCGAGTTCATATGGCTTTATGTGGGATATGTCAGTAGGGCGTCACTAACTCGATTAAATGTTCTCGCCTGTTCAGGATATTAGATAAGTTTTTGAAAATATAAAATAACCTACCTTAATAAAACTTCACTGTCGGAAACAACGGTTGCAGCAAGATTTTGCGGTGGTCCAGGCAATCTATCCCTATTCGATTGGAAACAGCCAATGATAGTCCTCGTATGCTGCAAGGCGCACAATCCACTGGAGCCAATTGGCTCACCTCGACACCAATTCAAACATTTTCTTGGCACATCCGAATTGGCACAGCACATCCGGTGATCGGAGCCATCTGCAGCGCACTTCATCAGCTTGTCGAAGTCCACTATACACTCAGGGCGATCAATCACAGCATCGATATCAACATAAAAACTACATGCAGCCATGCAAGGCGAGGATACATTTTGTGATATACAACACTCAGATATATTGTGGGCTGCGGGGGTGTTTCGTACTCGTACTGAAACTGGAATCGTGGCCGATCCAAGGGCGTTTTCTGCATGACAGAAATAATCTCCAACATCAGATGCTTGCAATTTTGCTATATGAAGATTCATGACGTACAGAGCAGGATCACTTTCATCATGCGTAAGGGACATGTCGTAGTTCCCCCCTTGTATAACGGGAACCCTTCCGTCATGATCTCTCCAGAAAATTGCCTTAGGAGTGGGTTTCGCTTTTACTGTACACTTGAGATCAACCTCTTCACCCATGTACGCTACTGTTATACCTGATGCTTGTACTCTCGGTGGAACTGTGTTGAATTCCCAATTAAATTTCAAAGTACAATTAACAACACGCACAAATATCATTTAGGTATAATTGAATCACTTACAACTTATGTTGACTTTCCGAGAAGACTGCATCGGCACACCATAACCGTTGTCCGCGTAACAGGAAACATGCTCCATGTCCGCAGTGACATTGTGAATTACAGTCACCATATGTCGTGATGTATCCTGACGTACTAAATGACCACCCACATACAAGGATATGGTTGGAGCAGGATTTCCCAATGCCAAACATAAAATCGTCATAGAACCGCCTTCTGCCACAATATCAGCTGGATGAATTGTCGGTGGCTGTAAATAATTTCATTATGCAATAACAAGATAACTGAAGAAGACATCCTTTCCGAAACAGGAGCGCTCTCACTTACATCAACGAATGCAGGTAGTGCCGGATCTGTCCATGCAACAAGTGTTTCTGATGGCAAACTGATGCCCTTCGCTCCAACAGCTTCAACATAAATTACATGCTGTGAATTCGGCTTCAGATGATTCAATCGCGTCCACAAGAGACGAGTTTCGATTAAGGAAAATTTCATCGCTGACGTTGGCTTATGATACACCCTGCAAGGGAAGGATATTAACGATGTGCTTGAACTACGTTATCGAAACGAAATGGAATGAGGAATAGAACGTCAAATCTACAAAGTACATCAGCAGAAAAAGCAGATTAATGCCGTCATTAATTTGCAGTGAAGCATGTCATAAGTGTTGTATTTGTATTTATAATAAAAGGTCTAAAAAGTATTCATCAATTTGGAAGTCTACGCGTAAAACTGTTTACACACGTGTTTCATGATCGCAGAATTGCAGGAAAATGATGATGAACAATTCGATGTCATTTTTCTTTCGACACACGCTCTCAAGCAAACTTCCGACCACATCCTTGCTGGGGTGTAATTTTGAGATAAATTCCTTGATGATATTCTTTAAGGGTTGGTATAGCATTTCCCCAAACGCTTCAAGCAATCATTCACCTCCTCTCCCTAAAGATTGCTTAAAATGAGATTAATCCACGAAGAAATCTAGAGCACATGTTGACGAGTGTGTGTGTATCACATACTGAAGGAATCGCAATTACTTCCTGCGCTACAAACTAATGAGCCTGAATGAATCTTCAATTGATTTGCATTTCACAGTCTGACAGGAATTATGGGGCTCGTATCTCCCGACTGTGACAAGTGAGGGATATTCCTTTTTGTGATGTTGAAGCTTCTGGATCGGTTGATTGAAGGACGGAAGCTTATTGTAGACAGCATCCAGCTTTTTAGAGTTGTTTAAAAGATTCCTGTTCTTGCGTTTAATAATAATGTTTTTATTGGTACGATGTTTCAGAATAGTTCAATAATATGTTTTTTTTTTGTTTTTAATTTTCAAAGGTTTTGAAAGATCTTTAAAAACCATTGAACCATAAAAACTTAAAAAAGTATGGCAAAATGAGACCATCAGTTGTGAATCACTTTCTAATGAAAATTGTTTATCAGGAAAACTTCAAACTATCGCCAACAAGAATAATTGAACTGGAGCATAAAAATTTTCTCTACCAATCAGTTTAAATGACTTTCAAAGAGCAAACAATCACACAACAAGCATACATTGTTCGAAATTAGTTCAAAGCATCTGAATTGTAGATGTAGCAACGCATGTTATGAAGTGAAATAGGAAACATTCCGCCTCACACAAGTCTCACACATACGCAACATTTAGCCATATGACACAAAATAATGGAGGCATGTCTACGAGCATTCAGAAACCACAAGCCGTCCATCAACCAATGAACATATTGTGTACATTTCCATCATTATAAATACCACTCCGGATATTAAAGAAGCACTATTTGTGATATATACGCGTACCTGGATGTGAATGATAACAACAACAACACACAAAAAAAAACATATCTACAAAAAAATCGATACCTACTTGTATGAGATTGCTTCGTGAGGATGAGAAAACTCCGGGGGCTGCCATGAAATTGTCACCCATGTCGCACTATGAGCGGTTATAGACAAAGAGTGCGGAGGTGATGGAGCACCGTACATGGCACTTGAAGAATCTATGGTTTTCATTTTTTTTATATTATAGAACAAAGTTTAATTGAATGTCAGTTTGTATTCTCCACGTTGATACTTACCTAAATTCGTAGTGTTTATTATCAACATTGAAGAAGGTAGTGAGGACCCATGTCTCCCTCTGGCAATCACCAAAATTCGGTATAACGACAAGGGCTCCAAATTATTCAACTCAATTTCAGTTTCTGTCGTATTCAATTCCTGTAAGTGAAGACAGATCATTCAATTAAGAGAGATTTATAGTTCGTGGCGATCCTCTCCGTGGAGAATCTCATTGCCATGCAATTTTATTTGATTGAAAATGGTGTATGTATGAAAGAATATCTGTGCGGGTGTATGGTCCCTTTCTAGCCTTTTATATGTAACAAAAGGACTCTAAACGATTCTAGGCATTTTGATTTATAAGTGGAACGTTGTATAAGTTTTTGCAGTTGCAATACCTCCATATAGATACATTTTTTTGTGCATCAAAATTTAGTTAAACATTGGATACAAAGATTCTTTATCATTTTAATAACATCCCATTTCAGTTCTAAATTACATACCATATAAAATTGAATATTAAAGGTACGTCTAAACCGAACGAAGGATTGTCATTCGTGTTTGGTGTCTTTCAAGTTACAAATAACAGAAAAAATTACGTGTGTTTACACTGCTATGTAATCTGTCATTCCGAATTGTCACTCACAGCTTTTCCTTCAAATGACACGAAATAACAAAAAAATTATTTAATTTTGAAAATTTAATATTAAATACGTAATACATATAATATTGTACTTTATTTACTTTTGCTTCCGTAAACGTTGTACATCTTCAAAAATTTCATTCATTATTTCAAAATAAACACAATTAAATTACAAATTCAGCAAGCCTCAATAATCGTACGACGCGAACAGGAAGATGAATGATATTCCAAAACTGTCGTTTAAAAAGAAAGAACAGACGAGTTGGTCACTTGTCATTCAGTGTCGTTCAAATAAATCGCCTGTTTACACTGCAGTATCATTAGATCGACACCGGTGGATTTCATTCGTGTCAATCGACGATTGGCAACTTGAATATGACAACTGTTGAAACTAAATGACAAAATGGATGACACCAAAAATGACAATCTTTCGTTCGATTTAAACGTACATTTAGTTATTTGTGGTGAATAGTCATTCAGAGTCAGACATAGTTAGGTTAGACTTCCTCTTCTTATATCAAAATTTTAATTTAATAAAGAAATATAGAGTATAGAGCTGTTTCATCTTAATTATCCTATCCTATATATTAATAGCGGATGTTTCATATTGAAAGTCACAAAAACGAACCCATTTCTTAGGCTTACCTACATCATCAGATCAATAAATAATGACCTTAAAATCAACGTGCAATTCTTCACCGAATCTGGATAATCCCTATCCATAATTTTGCGAAAATTCAATTGCTTAACGGATAAATCCTGCCCCAAGGCCCAAAGTACACAGGTTTGCACTATTACAGTTCCGGACACATTACGAACTAATTGTTATCAAAATTTTGGAGGGACTCTGGCAGTGGGAGTGGACGTTTGGGCAAAATCCCTAATTAAGATGCACTCAACAACACAATAATGTCTAATTAATTTGGTACTAATTAAAATATGTGCATTTGTACCCCGCACTGTCATCCAAACTGTCTACAGCAGAGGACAAGGTAAACAGGCAGCAAATGGGACCAATTAGCCCCTTCAATTTTCAACGTAATACTATTAACAAACATTCAAGCGGAAATGGTTTGATGACAATTAATTGCATTTGTAAACGAACACATTTACAGACGGGATACTCCCTTTCTAGTCGCTCGAGCACTTATGGCGGCTGGGTGTATTTGAACAAAAAGCAGTTATGGAATAATGTAATTAAATGTGCCCTCTGTTATATAGAGTCCTTTCGATATCAATCAAATCGACATCTTGCGTTGACTGCAAGAGCCTAGCGCTATCTATTGTGATAGGTACTTACGTTCTCGAGCTTGACCACAGTTTCATAAAGGGTCATGTTATTGACTTTCCCATACTGCACTAGGAAGTCAATATATTTAGCATCGGTGTTATTGACATCCTCTTCGGAAGGTACCCATGCCAAGGAGATGCTGTTATTTGTCACTGATGTCACATGCACATCTTCTACAGGTCCCGGAATATTTCCAGTGCCTGAAAATAAAGTGTCACGTTGTCAAAAGGACGTAAACTCTTGTCTTAAACTGGTTCAAGTGGAAATGACTGATGTAATATGAATAAATTATAATGAATTCGATAATTTTGATACTAAACCAAGTTCATTGTAAATATTGTATAATATAGATAATATATGAAAGGAGAGCTTTATACAAAGGTCGTATTCCCTATTCTGAAAATCTACACTTCCTGTAAAATGTGTGAGTACTCTTCATGAACACGGTGAAAACGATTTTAACATTGCCAGATGTTATTCTACTAGATTCTGGCAATGTTCTCCCACACCTGTTCGTGACGCATGATCTCCGAATTTCTACTATATACCATACAGAACAAAACAATACCTTCTTCAAAGCATTGCAATATGTTCCCCGCATAGGACAAACAATCAGATGAAACCATTGAGGTGGGCATCACACCACGGCATAAAGGCATACATCCCGGAATTACGCCACGCCGACTACAGCACGGAGTATGGTCACGGCCACCTGCCGCACATCGTGCAATCGTACCTGCAAAAGGATAAAATAGAAAATTATACCGATGCAATTCCGATAAACTTAAACTTTCAGATTTGTTGATTTATTTGTTCAGGAGTTGGGCCTTGTTTCTAGAAGAATTAATTACCTATTTGTGCTTGGCATGTTGCGCCAAGAGACTGCATATCAGACATTTTCAGGTCATACGAGCAAAGCGGCATGCACTGAGGCAGAAGACCAGACGCTGTACAGCACTTTGTCATATTGTAGGACACCGAAGGCTCCTGTACGTTCTCCTAAGAAGTTTCCGTCATTTATTCGAAAATTCCCACTAATGGCCATTGCGGTAGGCAATAATTTACCTGGAATTTTGTTCTGAAAACCAAACGGGGCGAAGGACCTCCCTTGCCATGTGCATTGATAGCGACCACATACATTTCGTAATATATTCCGGCGTCTAGTCCTTCTAGTATTACTGGCGGGTGATCCTGTCAGAGATTTAATATATTTTAAATTGTATTATACCCCGGACAGATGAGAGCACTTAATCGAGTTAATGACCTTATGTAATCTAGTAGGCTGCGTTGTCTGCAGCCGAACGGAATTAGTTGTTGACATATCTGTTGTCTTGATATTTGGCGTAAAGCAAACATGAAATGGATTCGCAACAGGCGGTCAGTTTATTTTCTTGCAACCAAATTAAGAAAAAGAAAATGTGTTTATACTTATACGTTATTCAAAAATAATGTAGCACGTACGGCGCTGGCGGCAGTAAATCGATTCTAATCGAGTTACATCAGGTAGATTTGTAAATCGAGTTCATATAGGAAATTGACATGGGCTTCGTCATTATGACGTCACTATAACTGGATTAAGTGCTCTCATATCACGGGGGTATAAATGTAAAAAATAGAAAAGATTTCCAAAAACATCTCAGCGAATTCAATAGCACACGTTTATTATTCATTCATTCAAAATAAAATCAAAAAGGACCAAAATACAAACCTTCTCCAAAACACTGTAATCGTCGCCAGTTCCCAACTTTCTGTAGTACACATAATAAGAAGTAACTGTGTCCGGCAAAATCTTTGGTGGATTCCAAATCAATATTGCAAAATGCGATGATATAACACTTGGCCTCAGTCTGGATGGTGGACCAGCCAGCACCCCATAACCTTGCAGCAGGCAACTACTGTAGTCGGACATGTATCGAAGGCACCTACAATACAATACACCTTTACCCAACAAAAAACTCGTGCCTTGGGCTCCTTAAATCTTACTTGAATAAACTGAAATCAATAGTTGTTACGTTTCCGGAGCACAATGGCAAACAAATCGTGGGGATTCCCCGTGATTTACAGCAGGGCGTGTGATCTATATTATTGGTCAAGCAGGAGAAGGTGATATTAGCCCACGGTGCACAAACCATAAAGTCAGGTATCTCAGCAAAATCTGTCTTCTTAGCATCGCACATTTTATCCAGGCACATTCTGTGAGACATTCCGTTCCTTTCACAGCATCCCCGAACATCTGGATTGTTAAAAAGACAAAAAAAATAGGAACATTGAACTGGATTGAATCTGGAAAGGATTTTTTAATTGAACCCAACCTGGCAGCACTGGAACAACGGCCACACTCGTCTGCCGTCCGATGCCGCTATCCAATGTTAAAGCGCGTATTCTGAAGCTGGGCAAACTGGAGCCGTGCTCGTTATGTGCGATCACTGTTATCGAATACATAGTAAAAGGTTTGAGGTCATTGATGACTGTAGATTTTTGGTCTCCAGGTACTGTGACACTTACTGCGGGTGGGAGGGTGCGATTTGGTAAATTGTCTTGGTCAAAGACGTGCAAAGCAGTAACATTTATAGTATAGTGTTTCACAGTGCTCCCCAGCTTGGCTGGTGGGGCCCAACCAATTTCTATGGATTTTTCGGTGAGTGGTTCTGCGTACACATCTTGTGGCATGCTTGGAAGTTTCTGAACACCCTCCAAAATGCATTGGAGTCCTGGCAGTGTATACCGCACACAGGACACACGTGACTTTAAATAATCTGTAAAAGGGGTATATTCCCCGCGGCACATATCCTGGCACAAATCTGGTATATTCTTTTCCTCACAGCAGGGTACATGATTGCGTTCATCCGCCATACATTTCACAATACTGGGAAAATCCTTTTCGCAAGCTTCCGGTTCAATACCCGTCGTACCATCAAGGATATTGTGGACATTACAAAATCCCATGCATTGGGACGTTACATTTTGTGTTTCGCAGCATTCCGTAAAATCGTGCGACAACGATGGCAAAGTAGAGGTCGGTGGCAGCGGCGGCGGTATATCTGGGGAGGTTGAAAGACCCTCGATCTCTTGCCCACCTTGGGAGTGATTCAACGGTTTAACTGAAAAAAAAAACTCAATTTACTTCTTCTGCTTCAAATAAACGGTAAAGAGGCTTACCCATGAGAGGGTGGAAGCTTTTAACAACGGGATCGCTATTAACTTCACACACATACACATCTGTGTCCGAGGGCTTTGTATCTCTTATGAGCAGAACCCAAACATCTCCTCCAGTTGGTCCTGGTCCTTTAGGACCTACACAAATTGGTCACATAATCTCAATGTTATCTTTATGAAGTAAATAAACTATCTTAACGTATTTTCTTTCGTATTTTAAACTCAATTCCAAAATCAGTGTTTTCATGAAAGCTAAACTAAATGTGGCCATTAGTCTGCTTTGGTTCTTGATAAGGAGGAAGGAGGAGAAGAAGGAAATTGTTGTGGTCAGTTTACACTACTTTGTTAACAAGTTTCGAGTGAGGAAAATTGGAAAAATTTATACAAAGTATAGAAGCACACAACATTTTTGTAACTATGGTTTGGGTGGAACATTATCTCTCTGTGAAGTTTAGAAAGCATGTTTAGCTAAGTGAATAAGAAAAGCTTCTCGCTTCTTTATTCTTTACTTAAATTTCACTTAAATTTTAAATAATCCGCCTTAAATTCTTTACCCATTTACAAAAGTCGTTCTCTTGCTTGCCATGAAGGTAAGAATCTTGCAATTAATTCGTCTATGTCAGAGATGACAATTTTCTAAATGTAATCCAGAAGGAATTCGACCTACAGCTTTTATTAAATTTCTTCACAGAAAATTCCTTAATTCTTTTTTTTAATGCTTGGAATAAATTTCCATGTTGAGTGGCACCTAGTCGGAATGTGTCCCTCAATAAATTTTTGATAAGTAATGCAATTTCCAGCCAAGAAATAATACGTCCTGGATGAGTTTTCTATAAACAAAAAAATCTGCTAATATCAACAAACAGAATGTACTCTTCAACCAAAAATAAAAGAGTGGGTGGATTCATTAACAAATCACTTAAGTACCAAAAAATTAATTCTACAAATTAAAGAACGGCGAAAAAGAGAAAATTTGCTTCCTTTCCTTCGTTTTAATTTTCCCATAGAAGTTGCAGTAAATTTTGGCCCTTTCAACCCTTCTCTGGATGTAATTTGTGGAAATTTATTCGTTTAAAATTCCAAAGGGGGCTATCTTTCTGTCGTTTAAACTTCTTCTGGGAATAAAATAAAATTCCTGATGCCTCAGAAGGATGGTAGTAAGTATTGTGACAAAAATTTGGCGCATTAACGAATTTTAAATGAGCAATCATAAATCAGTTTGCTCTCGTTCAAATCGTTCCCATGTTCTGAAAACCAGACCCGCACCTCACATTATAAAGATCCCGAAGGAAAATCACTCAAGCCATTATCCAGCCCCCAGGATTAATAATTATTCCGTCCTAGGTGCGTCGGTTTCCAGAGTATTTAATTACCACTCAAATGGTTTAATTGCCACCACCTGGGGAGAGCGGGGAACTGAATTCCAAGCATCGCACGGCTCTTGATGGAATTCATTTAAATTTCTAACACCACCCTCGAAGATTAGAGGGCAGGTAGTAAACGGCTATTCTTATCTCCCAGAGGGAGCCTTCGCCTAAAATTCGAGATATAACTTGTTGCGGGAACCACCTCCTCAACCATCACCAATTCTGGGCTTGGTGGCTGTCACCATCTTTATTGTTTACAGAAACCTAATAGTGAACTTTAATCATTCCGCCAACTTACTCTTACCCAGCTTGTCTTTCTGATTGATATTTGGCCGCAAGTAATCAATCTTTGGATTCCCCGAACGGAAGCAGCTCGCCTGAACACTTGAATTATGGCCAGGTGCTGATTTCGTAATGTGCTGCGATGGGAATTCCTTCTTGGGGTTCTTAGGTTTAGCAGATTTTCAGTTTGGTTTGTTTTGTCCTCCATGTTTATTTACCTTGATGACGTGCAAAAGTATCCTTTCGGCAATGGAATTTAATTACTATGATCAAATAAATAAAGAGAAAACAACAAGAAATTGACCGCTTTTAATTTTTGAAAGTTTGCGTACATGTTTTTTTTTCTCTTTATTTTCATTATCTTTGGTTTACTCAAATGTGACTTGAAACATTCGCTGGTTCCGAATAAACAAACGAAATGTTGTTAGAGGTAAATGAAAGTAAATACATTTCGTTTCACCTTGTTTGTTCAGTTTGGATAATTTTTACCCCACGTATTTTTTCAAAATTTTAGCAATATTTTGGAGGTACTGATTTCCTAATTACTTTTTCTTCTTTTTTCAAGGTATATAAAGCACTAGAATAAAGTTATACATACAGATGAGACCAATTGAACTAGTTCCTATATCTAACGTCACGTGAACCAGATCAATTAGCTATCTGGCACCAACTAGAAATCGAACTGGTTCACGTGCTTTATTGGCTTTAATAACATCCAATTATATTTGGGCTGAAATTCGCTTATTTTTTTTTTCAAAAGACATTTATAAGACACACAGACACACACACACACTCATAATTAATTAATTATTCATTTGCAATTTCTATAGATACAATATAATTTTAACAACGAAATGAATACCTCTAACAACTACCTATTTAGTAAAACTATTCACTATTATTGACACTGACAAGTGACAGCAGTAAACTCAGTTAAAACTATTTCGACTAGTGGATGTATGATTCGGTTGGGTAATGGGAAGCGAAATTTACATAGACTGCACGTCATTATGACGTCAGGAACCAGTTCAATTGCTCCCGTCTGTCGATGGTATTAGAGCAGGGTTTTGAACAAGCAATCGCGGACAAAAACTTTCCATATTTTAACTCCCTTTCCCGTCCGAAAATTGAAAACCAACAAAAAAACGATTTACTTACTGTCATCATGCAAAATGCTAACTCTTCTATCACTTGTAACTCTATTTATTCCAGCTGACAAAATATCATGTGAACCTTTGCGCCATAACACTGTATCATTTAAATAGGGTCCTGTCACCACGCACGTTAGCAGAGCATCCTTTCCTTCGGCAACAATTGATGGTCCTCCAGTTCCTGGAAAAACAATTTAATCATATTTCACAATTTCCATTTTAAAATTTGTGTTTTGTTTTACATCAATAACCACACAATTGACGCCAGTAAATATGTTCTTATAATTTTCAAATAAATTATTATATTGGATGATATTTTAAAAAACCATTTACACATTTTCATTTTTATTGAAATGCTTTACATAAAAAACAAGTAAAAAGGTTCACGTATAAAATCTCGGTTAACCAAATTGGTGGGGAGATGGACAGTGTCGATAAGCGTAATTTTAATTTTAATTTTAATTATGGTCATAATACAAAATTAGGTGCAAAATGCATTGCGTAACAATTTAGTTCACATGGTACTTTTTATAGTAGACTCATAAAAATGAGCAAACATGACGTGTTAAGGTTTAGTTGTTGTTGGTTAATGTGCATTAAGCGGTAAATGAAACATTTGCATATCGTGTTTTTCTGCAAACAGCATGAAATTAATTAAATAAAATAAAAGTATGCAATATAATCAAGAATATTGTTGGTTTGTGCCAGCACAATGTTATTTAATGCGGAAATTTTATTAAATTGTCTTCATGTAAAAACTTTAAATTAAAATATCCTGTGTGCATCCTTGCAAACGAATAATAGTTGGCAGTGCTAAAAATCCGTAGTAAATCACTGGACGTCAGTGGATGTAGCTAATTTTACGCACCACGTCGGCCTCGTTAGTCGACTGTAAATGATTAATAGTCGCGTGGTTCATTTGCACATTTTTATTGTACTAGGTGATGTGAAATGAAAGTCAATCTGGCGTGCAAACTACCAAAGGGAACTCTCGATAATACGGTCTCAAAAGCGCCATCACCACCGCCATCGGTGCAGGAGGGGAGGGGATTAGCATGAATTCGGTTCCATCATTAAATTTGGATGGAACTCAGTCTAACTGCATGTACTATATAAAGAATGTATGTACGTTGCAAAGGACATGAGATCCAACCAATGCTGGCAATGCTGGCTACTGGATCGGGACATTCTTATCGAGTATTCTTCACAGAAAATCCGATCGAACGATAACAAGATGCACTTAAAGTCAGATCGAGAGAGGAATCAAGATGAAATATTTTCTAAGATAGATTGGAGTGCATCCGTTCAGCATCAGTGCAACTCCATTTTGAATTGTTACTTTTTCAAATTCTATGAACCATGATAACAATAAACTACTTCGACAATTCGTAATGCAATTTATCTACTCCTCGAGCGGTCCTGGATGTTTACAGACCATAATTGCTCTCATCTTGGATTCCAACCGGAATGCAATTGCAGAATTTCGTTGTACGAACGATTTTGATTTCGAACATTTACCTTTTATACACCAATTCAACAATCATCTTTCTTCGCAGGATATTTAGTTGAAGTGGTGGAAATTTCTGAAGATGCACCTGCACACAAATATCCTGCTTTTCTAATTGCCCGAGATGAACCAATTAAAGTTGAAAAGCAAGTTCCTAATTTAATCTCAAAGTCACAGTTTAGAGAGGATTTTCGTTTTATTTTTACCTCAGTTACAGTAGCTAAGAGGATTGGCTTAAGTTGTCCTTGGACTTAAAGCAAAGTTTTATGTTGTTCTCATCTAACGCTGAAGGACTTTCATATGTGATGGTTACCTTAGCTTAATCTGTTCGAAATAAATTGCTGGGAAATTTCAGAATAGAATATACATTTATTTTTTATACGCACGTGTATTTTTAGAACTTTTGATTACTTATTCTGAATATATGAAAACATACTTAGAGTACGTATGAAATTATATTTCAATTATCTTGCCAACTCACAGAAAACACATCTTAAATGTTGATTAATTTATATTTAGTATTGGTTTTACATAAGAACCTCTCTTTAATTTTTAAATGAAATAACTTTTAGGTAATTTGCAAATTCAAGCAGCTTGCTTGAACAAACTCTTTGTGCACTTTTCAAGCAGACGCAACCTCTAAGCTGTTTTCCACTTCTATATAAAAGTTTACCATAGAAAAAGGAACTCCTTAAATGTCCTTAACAGAATCATCCAACTAAAAAACGTGAAAATTAAAGGAGGTACGCCAAAGTCGACGAAACAGGACATAAGTTATGGTTGTCGCTGTGAATGTAAGAAGCTGGAAAAAAAATCGTTTTATTTTTTATGTTTTGTCTTATCTTACTTTGTTTGTTCAGATCCATGCAATGTGACCTGAACTAATTAGAACACTCCAGGAAAAGGATATCCTTGTAAGAAAAGTGCTTCAGCCTTCACTAAAAATACTCTACTAGTCCTGAGTGGAGGAATTTTCACGTGGGCTTCTACGAATTTATTGACATAGTAGAAAATGCATGGAATATAAAAATAGAAGTGAATTTCATACAACAACCACATCCTTGCAGTCCCCACGAGGTTCAAGGTGTTCCTGGGGTTTTTGTTCACTACTACTTTTGTTCGCTGTTCAGTGAATTAAATCGCTGTATTTTAAATGTTTTAAGGTATTCCAAAAAAACAAAAAAAAATTTGTAAAGGACTTGTTTATATTGTCTTGAGATTTTTTAGTGAAGTAGATTTACAGTGTTCGAAAATGTCTTAATTGTCTTTTCCGAAGGTTACGGCAGTTGTTTAGTTCCTTCCCATCTTTCCGTTTTGGAGAACAGAGGAAACGAAGACAACGTTTAAAAATTGCTTTCTTTCTTATCTATATATTATTTAAAAGCCAAAACCTACTGACTGACTGACTGACTCACTCACTGATCGCTGTTTCTCCGGAACCACTGAACCGAAATTCATGAAAATTGACATACTTCTACAACTTATACCTCATAAGTGCTCACTAAGAACCGATTTTTCGAAATGCGACTTCATGGAAGTGTGCGTCAATATGGAAGATTGTAAAGAAAAGGGGTAGTGACGAAAATTTATATGGTGTCACGTGAAAGGTGATTAAAAGCTTATTACCTTTATGATGTTTTAAATCTATAGTGTTATATAATAGTAATTAGTATACGTGTAAATATTTAAATACCTACTGCATTATAAAAATCGAAAAATTAAATTTTTCGTCGCTGAAAAAAAACTATCAACGACAAATAAATGTTATGATGGTAAATTTGGCAAGGAAGTCAGGGAAAGTTCTACCAACCTAAAAAAACCCAATTTGATTTCACAATCGCCCCGAGGTGTAAATTAAAAAATGACCTTCCTTTTTGAGCACAGTAATTAGTAGATATATAAAATATACTATAGCTATTATATGTATTGTAGGTACACCCAAAATAGCATTAGCGAAGCATAGCCGGGTCAGCTAGTTTATTTATATTTCTGAACAAAAACAAATTATTTATTTTACTTGATTTTCACTTACCTATTGGATCTGCTGCAAATGTTCCATAATAATGCCATAACGAAAACACTGACAATGCATACAAAATCTTCATAACGTGATCTGAAAGAAAAGGAAGTACAATTAACAATAAATCACATTTATGTCTCTCATTCTTCTAATTATTATTTTAGCTTCCTATAGTTTATCACTTACTGTATTTATTGCGCCATAAAAAACACTCATTCGCCATCATTTATTTCAAAATACATAGTTCTATATTTTTTCTCAATAGAACATTTTGTCGTGTGTTTTGCATAATAAGTCGAAACCTGCTAAACCGTTTCGCTACACAACAGCCATGCCAAGGCAGAAAGTCTAGTGCGTATGTCAAGGCGGACCAGCGAAGTAACAATTCTGAGCACAATTAAAAAATGGAAACTGCTGAGACAAATCAGGCACATGAGTAAACGTGAGATGCAAATTGGCACTCCAGTAGTAATCGCACAAACAATAGGTGTAAGGCGACTATGAAATCCAAATAAAAGTGTCAACTTTTCGCTAATATTTTACTTATTGGAAAGAATTTTAAATGGCCTTGGAATGTACATATTTAAATCGATTAGCATAAAAAACTTCAGCGAAACATTGCATTGCGACAATGCGACATGTGGCCTTGAATGATATCAAAGGATCTAACTGACATAATATTTGGAAAATATGAACAAAACAAACAAAATAAACGAAAAGCTTTTGTTCTTATTTTAGAGCGATCAAACAAGATTTGTCGTAAAATAAAAAACTATAAAAAATATGATTGTTTCTGTGTAGTAATCCGGAAATGCGTGCAGTGATGCGGTGGCTTTGTTCAAGGTTTTTCTAGTTCTCATCATCATCAGTTTTGGCGAGATCAATACGTTTGTGCGCGAGAACATGAAGGGGAACCACGGCCCTGGGGCAGATAGGAGTACAAAGTTAAACATTTTTTTTTAAATACCAAACGGTTAGTTAAAATAGTTACAAAGTTTTTTATGAATACATCATAATGTGGTGATCACAAAGTTTATAATAATATTTTAAGAAAACATGAAGAACATGAAGAACAGATTGTATAACAAATTATGAGCCTAATATAAACGATCTATCAGTGAAAAATATTGTTAAGCTGAATTGGGTACTTCCCCATTCCGCCCCACTCGTTCTATGTCAGGGACACGATTTAGGTTATAACGAGATATAACAACTCGTAAGCGATACGTTCCCAAATAAACATTTAAATACGCAAAACTAAAGAAAAGTAACTAACTAACTAACTATAGTTGTATAATGTAAACAAGTATATATATGCATATGGTTACAAAATCACCAGAAGTTACAATTCAGGAGCAAAAAGCTACCGCAACGCAAACCTCAAGCATCACTCATCAAGGCTCGAGAAAACTAGACAAACATGGCTGTCTTATTTTAACTGCAAAAGGTTTTTAGTTTTATTTGTTTCCGCTCGACAGCAGCACTGCCTTGGCACTTAAAAATAATGAACTTTATTCCACCCCTGCGGTACCCCATTCTGTACCGGCCATCGGGCTTCTCTACCTTCTAATTTTTGGAAACAAAAAGTTTATAAAGAATATATTCGATCGATTTATAACGGATATATCAATTGCTAGATGCTAGAAAACAAGTGAGTTTGCCGCATTCCCGAAATACCGCATATCGACAACACTTGGCTAACGAAAGTTGTTACGTGAACATTAATGAATAGCTCATAACAAGTTGTCAATGTAATCAAACAGTTTTTTCAAATAGTCAACATAATATACATAATAATCAACGTGCTTGCGAAACGATGGTGATGAACGTTCCAACTAACTTTATAACCGCATTTTAAGAACCAACTTGACAGCAGAAATTCAGAAAACTGAACCAACGCATAATCGCTGTTAGTTGGGCGCATTGTCACCGAAAACTTACAAGTGACAACCCCTCAGCGATCACCTATTTAATTTCTGGGTATTGATAAGGTTTTCGTGGAAGGGTTCACGCTGCACACGTCAGGGACGAATTAAACCGCACACGATTCTGTGAAATGTTTGCTGCATAAATATTCATCCTGCCAAGAACGACGATGGAGATGTAGACGAGGACTTTGATGAGTCGCAAAATTAATTAAAAATTTCACAACGGAATCCCAAAGCATCACGTACGACTGCATAATTTAGCGTGGAAGCGTATGGACTAATGGTGCCGGGGATTGAAAGGGGTACTGAGGGCGGACGGTGCTTCTTAATTGAAATTAGAAACATTCACTAACTTCTGCAGAATCATATTCGGGTGCAGTGGAAGAAATATTGAGGTTTCCAGAAATGAACGCGTCGTCTGAATGATATCCACGGCTGCAGGGAACTCCGCCGATAAAGTACCCGGAAAGGAAATGTACCATAATTTGCAGTGGCCCTAATTGGAGCAAGTTTCCTTCTTAGCCCAAGCAGAAAACGTGATCATTACTGTCGCCACCATGAGTATCGAGTAATAAACGATTTAATTGACTCCGACCAGGAAGGGTTAGTGCTGGATGCTGTACACCGAGTAAGAACTTTCCGTCGATCGAACTTTGATAGGGCAGCCGCAGCGGGAAGAGCACAACAACAACAAATGCTTCAGGTGAGGGAAGTCATCGAGTGCTTCTTTCCCTGACAACCATACCCAATTATTTGTTGTTCTTGCTGTTGTACGATGGTCGTTGGGCTAATGTCCATCTATGGCTTCCTCTATATGCACTCGAGGTAACAATGGATTAAGCTATTACAGATATATTTCGGCAACGTTTGCTTATCCTTAGATGGTGTCGCTGTGCATGCAGAACTCGAGTGACCCAGTATTTCGGAATGAGTTTAAGGACAGATCAATTTTGTGTTTTACCTTTGCATTCCTTGGAACATCATGGCTTATGGCATTCTTGTCAAGAACCACCTCGTCGGTTGTGAATGTGAATGAAAAGATAATACAGGACAACCCCTTTAAGGTTTTATCCTCATAAAAAGATTTTTTTCTCTTTGCTTCCATTACATGCAGTCCAGGACGAAAGGAACTTCTATAGGATAATTTAATTTTACGACAATACACAAAACTTTAGTCAAGACCAAAAATTATGTACCGATTACAACGCGTTTAACTGTTTTCCACGTTTATTGGATCCTCCGATGTAATAGACATCTTCCTAGGAATTGCAAACGAAGTGAGTAGTAAACGCTTCATGAGCTTGAGAAATGAATTTCGAAACTAACATGATTTAATAGCGACATTCTTCGTCCTGACACAGGAATCATAATAAACTTTATAACGAAAAGTTCTACCTTTATCAAACTGTTAATAGTTATGTCCTTGGAACACAAGCTTTTGTCATTTCAGTGTTCGCAAAGATACCTTTACGACGATAACTCCGGGTGTGTCCTGAGAACAATCGAAACCACCTCGTCTCGGGTGTCGTGTAACTTAATGAAGTCTTGCATTATATAGGAATCCGGCATTGACCATAAAATCTGGTACCTACTATTGCTAATTACGGCAAAATAAAAAGTTCTCTGCATTAAGTACACGATGAAATCTTACAGGATTTAATGACTCTATCAAATGATACTGAAGTGTATTTTATAGACTCACTTATTTAAATTTATAAGGACAAAATTGAACGATTGGGGAGGCAAACAGGTGTGTTAACTTTACGATTGTTTTATAGAGAACAGTTACCATGAAACTTCCTTGTAATTAAAAAAATCCCTTTCGGCATGCTGAGGTAGATTTTGCAATGTGTTTGATTGCATTTTTTGCTTAATTATTTTCAAAGTCGAGAAACTAGTTTTTGATAAACTACTCATCAAGACCTATTCAACGATAACCCCCAACACGTGGTTTTAAAATTTTCGAATTTTCACCCCCATCCCCACTAGTACCACCACAACCCCTACATCAGTCGTGTTACCGTAAACCTTATAGACAGTAATCTAATTTATGCAGATAAAGTTTCTCTCTAAACTTCATCGGGGACGATGAGGCCACCCCCGTTGATAAACTTAACCGGGCTATTAACCTCAGAAATTGAACATGTTTAAACGCCAGCCACACTGGCGATTGATTGCAAAAATAGGGTTAGGTAGAACTAACTTCAGGAGTAGTGATCCGACTGCTGAGGGAAGATGGCCATGACCATAAAAGTGAGGAAGTCAAAACACAGAAAAAATTAACTATAATATTATTAGAAATAACTTCTATTACTATAATAGAAGTGATTAAGAAAAAGTAAAAGTATTATGGACATGAAACTAAAGTGACAAACAAAAGTGAATTTAAGTGAAACAACTAATTTTGTGGAAAAGGACGCTGCGGTCGGAGGAATGAATATTTTTTGGAAAATATTTATAGCAAGAATAAACGGTTCCAGCATTTATATTTACTTCGCTCCAATGGACAGTCGACTTCCTCATAATTCTCAGTTTACTGACCTACGCTTAAACTTGCTCCATTACCTTGTCACCTGTGCCCGCGAACATCTTCCGTTCCACCATGTTTGTTATTTTCTGTTTAAAAAAAATCTCAGCTCCTTGATATTGAAGCTAATTCTTACATTGGAAACAGTGTTTCAATGAGAACAAGTATGTTTTCATGCAAGTATCGATCGCAGAAAGAAGCCATCGAAGTCAACCATTTACAATGAACAATAAGCGCTTGTGATTACCATTTCCGTTCTTTCCATTTACTTTTCATGCCCTTTGTTCTACTTCTAAAGTTAAGCCTCTTTCCACGCGAGATTACATCCCGATTATCTTGGGCCTCCTGAATTCAAAGAGGCATAAATTTCAGTGTTGATTCTCCTCTCGGATCCCAATCGGGCACAAATGGCCACTTTGGGTGAAAATTTATGGTCCTCACTTCGGAGCAATTTACAAAACGCAAATTTCAACTTTCAGCCTCCGATAGATGTGGTTTTGTAAAATCGTTGAATATCCGGAATATCCCAGACTTCTTTTTCTTAAGGCTTATAACCAACCACTTGGACATAATATGAAAAATCTTTCAGAAAAGCATTAAGGATCTTCCAGGACAATAGCGGCAGTTTCAACCAAAGAAGTTCATCTTATAATAAAATTCTTGAATGAAGTGAATGGTGTCTGTTTCATACGACTTTCGGTCAGGATCCTTTTCCTTATCCGCGAAATGGAACTTGGAACTTTTTCTTGTCCCTTCTCAAATACTCCTCATCCTATCGTTTCCTTTTATCCCTTTAATGGATGTCATGCGAATTACTTTCTGTTCAGTGATCGCCATTGAATGATGCTCGTAATTTTCTTCTCGAAAAATGAATCCAAGGGAGTCTGAAATGTGTGGAGATGATGAACTTTTATCACTAATTACGACAACAACAGGACCAAAGTTTTATATCTTTTCGCTCATTTCGGAAGCATCGTAATCATTTGCACAGATATTTTTCTATCTCAAAAACGCAAAAAAAAAAATAATTCTTTGTTTTTCGGAGGGGGCTTTTTTTCCACTCCACTGAATTCTACTAGTGAATGGTCTTCGTTTCTTACGTTGGGTATTTTTGTCTTTCATCTACTTCCAAAGCAATAACCTTGACTTTCCGTTCCGCCAAAGTGCGCATTAAACCGCAGATTTACCTGTAAGGAAAAGGTCTTTTTGTTCAATTCAACTTGTCAAGTCCGCACTTCCCGCACTCCACCGTGCACCCCACTTATTATATGTAGCTCTTGCTGCAGCAACAGAGTTACATAATGACAGCTGAAGCGCGTTAATCATGTTTCTCTGTGGTTTTTTTACTATTTCACTATTTTTTTTACTAATTCGTTTTCGTTTGCTTAGATTGTTCTGAGTGAGTTTATAATTCCCTGGTATTCTAAAAAGTTCCACACACTGTTCACCGCAAACCAAAAATTTGAAATTCATGCCAAACTAATGGCAGCGAGTTCCTTAATCTACCCCTTTTCCCGCAAAACTTCACTCTTCTGGATTTGCCGATTTGCATCCTGATATGCTCGACAGCTTTAAAAAGTTAAACAAATTTACAAACTTAGGTTGCATAAACGAGGAGCGTTCCATACCTGCCAAGTCATTCTATTTTTTTTTAATCTAAGTATTTTTACTTTTAATTTTTTCGAAATTTTTGTTACTTTATTTCAGCCATTCGTTTCCTACTCGCGTTAATTTATCATTATAACTGCAAGTATTCAGTAAATTTATTATCAGCATACATTTTACAATTTTTTCGTGGCTGTGCATAAATTCAATCTCTTTAAATGTATCATATTAAATGAGAATTCATTACAAACTTTTTAACGATTTCTAGTAAAACAATGTATTGGGAAAATTGTGTCAATTCATGCTCCACATTAAGTTCTTAATCACATGTAAGAAAATCATCTTCAAGAGCAAAGCAAGGCCAAAAATTTCAGAATTGATTGAAATCAAGTTGAATGCCTTTTAATTACAATAATCCGCAATTAAATATTCCCTCCATTCAATTGAAGTTAATTATTGCAATTAAAGAACTATTCCAAACGAATGAAGCTGCACCGCGACACTGACACTCTTTCCCTATCGAGATCTATCGCGTAATAGACATTACAAAATGGATAGAAAAAACATCCAAGTACTGACAGCAATTCCATTTAAGTGAGCAACAGTGCAATTGAAGATGATTCGGCGCGACAAGAGCACATCAATTTATTTACATAAAAAGTCGTCACTCGTCAATGTTTGTTAAACATAATTTTTTCTTTTACGTTGCTTCAAAATTTACTTAAATACCTCTGATAGTGCAGTACAACCTTCGTGGACACTTTATTGGCTGTTAATTGAACACCTGAAGTAAGTACATATTTTTGAATCTATACAATACGAAAAAAAACTTGATTTTTAATTTAAATCCGCCCACAAAGTGCAGTTTTTGCTCTTTATAAGTCAAGGTAATTGAATTTTGAACAGTCAACATGGAAAGAGAATGAACATTAAGCATCAGAAATATATGGATGTGCAGCCACGAATTATATACAATATACAAAAACAAACATTATTTTTTTTTTTCACAAACTTAAAATGCATACAAAAAGTGGTGATAAATCGCACGAAATACTCGTGACAGTGTACGTTGACTTAATATGAAATCACGAGTTTACGTTTAAGCTTTTCGCAGTGCCAAGTTTAATTAATATGCCGACGACAGGAGTTCAACACGGCATAATCGTTTAATGCAACCAGAAATCTGAATGCAATGAAGAGTTTTCACAGCGTGTACAAGTGTACAAGGTGAAAACGGAGATAAGTTTAATTGTTTCACAGTAATTTTCCTAAATAATGTTCAGCCACGTGCATTACACCGCAGATAAATGCAATTTACAACCAAACCACAATTCTTGTGAATGCGCTTGTTATGATCGCTGCCAGGACTTTCTGGATATTCACTGATAAAATCCACCACCATTAATTATTGGGGATGGCATGAGGGTTTTTAATAATAATAAAATATTTGGTTGCAAGAAATTCGAAATTTAATTTAAGTTAAAATGGTTTCAGATAAAATGTTTCAAGTCTCTTTTGTTCTTAATGGGGGAAGGAAGGGCAAAACCTCGGGCAAAACCGCCAGGCTAACGTTTTTTTAATTTTTTTAAAATTTTTGTTAGTTGATTTATAATTGATGTAGAAACTTCAAAATCACAAAATATGCACAACCATCTTAGGGAATGTGAGAATTTTTCGCTATGGTTGGAAAGAGGAAAATTAATTTTAAATAATCAATTTCAAAAAAAGTACCCATGTTCGACATAGCTAAACAGCGGTAAATAAATTAATGAAACAGGTTTTAAATTAAGAAAAAAATTACTTTAAAAAAATGCTAAAATATTTAAAGTAAAAAAAAACATAATTTTAACCATGTTGAATAGAAAAAAATGTTCTTTCAAAAAATATCAATTATAACTAATTACCACCTGGCCGTTGTGCTCGCTCAGACGCCATTAAAAAAAACCTTGTTGTCAAAAAGTTGTCAACAAACAACGATGAACTCTCTCTCAATATTGAAATTTGTATCCAAGTTATCATTCTGTTAAAATAACGTGAAAATTGGAATGACTTGTGATAATACAGTTTTTTATTATAATACACAGGACATATCACACCATTTAAGCTAAGCGTAGACTGACGCGATTTCGCTGGCTCTGGCGGTGTCAAGGCCATAAATCCACTTAAATAGAGTTAATGCCGTCATAATGACGTAGCCCATGTAAATTTAATAATATGCCGAACTCGACTTACAAATCCTTCTGCTGTAACTCGATTAGATTAGATATAGTGTTGTCAGCGCCGTACGTGCTACATAGCAATTAGCAGTTAATAGTTGTACAAAAATGTATTCAGGTTTGCAGTGTTATTTTGTTGTTTGTCCCGTTTTTGGACGAAATACTTCATTACATTACAACAAAGTTAATGCAAAATAACGTAAATAACAACAAATTTTCTCTTTTTCTCTGCTCTTTTGCAAGAAAATAAAATGACCACTACACTATCGCGAATACATTTTACTTTTACGTCAATTATGACAACGGACATGTCAACAACTAATTCCGATCGGCGGCAGACCACAATCTCGACTAGATTACGTCACGTCATTGACTCGATTAAGTGCTCTCCTTTGTCTGGGGCCAGGTATACGGGGACTATTCCGGTAAACTTCGTGAACTTGCCGTAAGATAGCAGCACTGTACACGTAGGTCGTAGGTACACGTTATGCTCGTCCTTCCCCTACTCGGAATTTACTTTAATGGACGAAATGAAAAAATTTTCCAGGTGCTTATGGACATTTTGCTCCTTGAAGTCATTCACCTTGCATCCTCAAAAGAACTTAAGAGGGCTTTGAAAAAGTTTTTATGTAATTATAATCTCTTTATTTGTAACCAAAAAACGAAGAACAAAAAAACCAGAAACCGTATTGATGTTTTAGGTTTCAGACATAGAAGCAAACAATAAACAATTTCCTCTCTAAACATTTGTAATCCTTGTTAAATGATGGACACGTGATATCACAACATGAAACAACTTCATCCATTCTAAAGAGCTCAAAATCAACTCTTTCATTATCATCCCATGAATTTCGACAAGCCTGAAAATTAGTCAATAGACTGTGTGCGAAATTTGTTAGCATTTTCTTGCTAAGGCCCATTTGTTAATCCTCATGTAAACAGTAAACACTAAGCACTCTTGCTTGGTTTCGCTTTCATGGCTAACCTGTCCAGCAAAGCCATATCATCCAATGTCCACCGCTGTCCAGCAAAGTGTTGTCTGCAATGAGATCATATTGTTGCATTGTAAATTCTTCTCCCTCTCCTCGACCTGCTCTTGCTATTTCTGAACGTTTGGGTTCGGTGTATTCACCTGAGGGACTCTGTGTTTAATTAATTTTGTCGGACATTACGCATTCACGGCAAATTTTACGCAACTACAGCGCGAAAAAAAATCGAACACCTTTGCTTTTTTGATCCGTAGATGTGTGAGTGTATTTGTGGCAAATATATCTCACTCGCAAATAAATTCTGCAATGAATAGAAAATAAAACACGATTGACCTTCGATTTAGTCTAACTTTTTTCACTTTCCATGAGAGCGTTTCACAATTTTCCTTTACATTTATATTATAGCATTCTAGCGGTCGGGGAGGGGTGAAGAACTGCATTTAACGCGGTTGTTGGCGGTTACTTGGTAAGATGGCTTGAAATGTGTCTATCTAATACGTACCCGTAAAAACAAATTGAGGGGATGTCTGCAGCAATAAGAAGTATTTAATCGCAATCTTTACTGGAACGGAATAAATTGCATAAGCGGATGAAACTCGGTTTGCGATAATCACTAGCAAATATCGAGTATGTTCGATATGTGATCTACATTCATGTACAACGGTCGATCAGACCTTGAAAAGGATATTGTAGTCACGAAGCACGATTTTTCAATAAATATTGCATTTCTCGCCTCAAGAAAAGTGAGTAAATTCTATAAATCCACGCACTTGATTTGTGTAGGTTCGAATGAAAGGTTTTCTTTCAGTACGGTTCAATTACCAATCATTATTCATGGTCATTATTTGTTTCTGCAACATGTCGCCTTTATGTAGATTTGCGTTAGAAGGTATTACATACCTATCTTAAAAATGTTATTTAGAAAATATCACAATATTTTATTGACAAAATTTTGTATTTTGTTAATAATCTTTAGGTTGTAATGAAAGATACTTATTTAAATCATTGATAGTGATACAAAGCTCGTACTTAAATAAGCGATTAAAGTTTTACTTGCTAAACGCGGTGAGAGTTCTGGGGGTGAAGTCAAAATGGCGCTCTCTAACCAGCTGTAAAAAAATTTAAATCGAATTGTTGTGTTTTGTAATACGAGGGTTGCGTTCAGATAACGTGTGCTCCTACAAAATAATTTAAGTGATATTGCAAAACATCCTGCGATTTTTAGAGACGTCTTACTTATTTCACCCTAAATGTAAAATGTACCTTTGCTGTAAATTACTGTTTGCGTGATTTCAATGAGAACTTTGGGCGTGCATGGACCTTCACGGTGAATCTCTTCATTGTGCCAATAATAATTTTCTGTAAATCATTATACACTGGAAAACGACAGCATTTTCCGAACCTTGATAATTGAACTCGACATCATTGCAGACGTTCCGGTTGTTTTCATTTCGCTCAGTCACAGTCGCATAAACAAATTGAAAAACAAAAAACCAAATCTTTTGTTTCTCGTTGATGAAATGCCATGTAAAACTAGTAATCTCGAAAATGTTTATTATTAAAAATGCTGCCCACTCAATTGGCTAAATGCACCAATGAATGTGTTCGTCTTTTATGTCGGTTGAGGAGGTGAAAACCACTTCAGAACAGAACACCACCACCACAACTACCCCACAATCTTGGTGACTACCCGCACTTGATTTAATAATTACGAGCTCATTTCGGTTTTTTTGCTGTTCATTTTCTAGATAGCTGCTGCCAAAGCGACACTGCATTTATATCGTCATCAAAGTGCATTAAGCTGCAGCAGCTGTCTTATTATCTGGCACCTGAATGCCAATGCTGCTAAACTAGTTTTACAAGTGCATAATGTAAAGTCAAAGTGCCCAAGGAATGCGCAGGATAGTAAAGTAGTCACTATGCAACTATTCGAGATGTGCATGTTACTGCGAATAGCTGCGCTCAGCTCAGAAGTGGGCTTCTTTTCCATCTTTCAGCTGCATCTGAAATTATGCTAAATGAGCTGAACAAATAGAAAAAATAAAACTGGTGGCTGAAGTGGCTGCGATGCTCCACAAGAACTCAATTCAGCTCACCACTGATTAGGACATTTCTACAATTTTCCCATTTGCTTTTTCTCCATTTGCTTTTAATAAGCATAAAAGTGCAATACAAATGCACAACGTTTTTATCCACAAAGACTGCCTGGGTAGGTACATTTAAATCAACACACAGAATCATTTTGAAAAAATGCAATCATTAAAAAATATAGATAGGTAGGTACCTATTTATAACTGTACCTACACTAATTTTACATTAAATGATTAAATGAAATGCACGCAAGTGTCGATTGTTAACTTTGAATTAACATTAATAACATTAATACTGTTAACATTCATGCTGTTTTCAAGAATTTGAATAAACACAACTGTGTCAACATGTCAAAAGATCAGCGACACTAACGATTGATCACAAAAATAGGGTTAGGTAGAAAATGTAACGCGAGAGCGCGACAGGAATTCAGGACTTCAGGAGTAGTGATCCGACTGCCGAGGGAAGAAGGCCATGACCATAAAAGTGAGGAAGTCAAAACACAGAAAAAATTAACTATAATTAATAGAATATATCTATTATAACACATAATACATATATTTAGCTATTATTATAATCGAAGTTAGTGATTAAGAAAAACTAAAAGTATTATGGAAATAAAACTAGAATAGTGAAAAACAAAAGTGAATTTAAGTGAAACAACTAATTTTGAGGCATTCAGACGAAGACTACACTGTGGTCGGGGAATGAATATTTTTGGGAAAATATTTATAGCAAGGATAAGCATCTACAATATATTTAAACAACTCTTTTTTGATAACCAATCAGTATAACTTACCTATATTTTCACAAATCAAAGGAAATTCCAGGAAAACCTTCCTTGAGGCTTTATTCAACCATTAACAAAAATTCTTACTGCAAATTTTACTTTTATCACTACCAAACACCGCACTATTTTCACTAACACAAATGAAAAGTGAATTGGAAGTGTAACATTTGTTAAATAAAAATATTACAATTTAATTCACATAAACATGGAATGAAGTAATCCTTTTCTATATTACATTTCCTTGTATCTGAAAAAAACAAAAACAAAAATTCTTATTAATTATTATGAATGTTTTAGATCAAAAGATATATTATCAAATTATATCAGTGCTATTTTTAAATAATCATGTGTAGTTAAAATCAATTTAAAATCTATCTTAATTGCTTCCTTTAATAAACAATATGCTTACTGAAAACTTGCATTGAATTCATTTAAGGATGTATGCTTTCATATCCCCTCAACAACATTTCGAATAAATTAGCACAATCGATAGTAGGAGTAATTAGTATCTACATCAATGTAAAACCACCGTTTTAGAAAGGATTTCCCCCAACAATAGCTTTCCATTTGGGAAACTCAAAATCGCATTATTGAAACTAAAGCATTTCCAATAAGAACATTGCTCACACCGCCGCAGCCAGAAAAGCTGCGACTGATTCGTTCGATCAGCTCAAAAAGCTTTTAATCATTTAAAATAAAACTCCGACAGAGTTGCATTACATTAATTAAGAATTCCCGGACATTTAGTGTAGCCATGCACACACGGCTATGTAATGTGAATGGTGTATAAGGCACTCGCATTATCGGAACCTCAAAGCCGGAGCAGATTAAGTGTGCACACGTTATGGGCATCCAGCCAAAGCCTCCGGACGGCAATTTAACTACGTCGAATTTGCTCAGCGATATTGCGAAAGTTACAGGAACAAAGAGCTGGTCCCTGACAGGAGTCCTATAATGCAATGATGGATCCCAATTCCCGCGTTAAAGGCCTGCACTCAATCCTCAGTGTCCTTGCAGTAAATGCCACGTTAAATTTACGGTTGCCCCTGAAGCATCTGATGCTACTATAATTTGAACCACAATTCTGTCAATGGTTATTCACTTTCCACGAACTTAATTTTAACACACAAATAATTTAATATGAAAATTTATAAGTAATTTAAGAAACAAATACGTATAATACATAGAAATTGAAATTCTCCTGAGTTCATCACGTTCTGAATTGTTATTGAAACGAATTTAGCTTACTGAAAAATTTACTAAGTGTTATTGAATGCAAAATCTTGACTTTATCCAATCAATTTTCTGTTCAATTTTTCACGCTACTCTCAATGAATAAATCATTAAGATATTGCAAACAATACTTATTTCTATGTAGTTGTAATTAAACATATTTTCACGTCGCGTCGCTCGAACGTTTCCATATCCCCACGAAAAATGCACGTGATTTTTGTTTTAATCCATATTTTTTAATTCTTCTAATATCATTTTTCAAAAATGCCTCAAGTTGCAACCAAAATTAATAGCAGTAATTGTTGTTGCTGATCTTCTTAGACATATTTCGCTGCTGATTGATGTGCTGCCCATTCCGCAAATTACCCCACAAATTGTATAATATATTTATTCCGAAATCGATTGTTCGTGCATTGTGTTCCCTGGGATATTGAAAACAATCACAAGCTATTCTTTTATTTCTTATTGGTTTTTGTTTTGTTAAAAACCCATATTTTCGTTGTTATTATATCCTTAACATTGAACAACAATCATGCACAAAACAATATTTTTGAACAATTGCTGAAAGTATTCAATAAGTAATATTATGTCAACCAAATCGTAAAAATCAACATGAATGCAACAATAGACGTCCGCGTTTTCTTCTGCTTTCGCCCACTTTCCTCCATTGATGCATATTTATGCATGTTGTAAGTGCAATTAGTGTAGAGAAGAGACGCCATTCTTTTTCCAAAACTTTCCACTTTTCAGTTTTTAATTGCTGAAACAGGCCATAAATCATGCCTGGCTACCATAATGGAAAAAGATGCATCCAAAGTTTTAAAAAGGACTTCCCATTTTTTTCTTCAACAAATCTTTTTTTTTTTTTGAATCCTCTGTTCTTTATGAAAAAGAAAAAACCATCATAAGAGAAACATTTTTCTTCAATCGCTTGCAGGTAAATTTTGTACTTTCCACCTCACTGACTGCAGGCAATTATGCCTTTAGATTCATGTAAAAGACTGCGCAACTTTTACAGGAAGAAATTGCAAAAAAATTCTATGAAAAACATTTATAAAATAAGTTTATGCGAATGGCTGCAGGTCGAGGGCCATCTTGCTCCAACATAATTTCAGATCGGTTTAATCCCGTTATTCTAAGAGCATCGGACCTGAACATGCTCAACTGGTTTCCAGCTGAGATTAATTTTTCAAGGATATAGTAGATGGGGATTGTCTTTTGTTTCCAGAGTTTCACAATACATATACTATAGTAATTTCAAACGCAGGAAATGAAATCCTGCAATTGACACAGTTGAAAAAAACTGTTCAAAAGAATTTGAAGAAAAAATTACTTTTACATATTTTTCAGTTGTCAGTGCAACCAACGTAGTAATTTTAAAATTAATAATCAAGCTTAGAATTCTTCAGTTGTCACATGTGAAACGCATTTGTTTACATGAATAATACACATACGATGGTATGATAACAATGCAGATTGATTATATCGTTCCAATTACCTACATTGAGTCTATTGTGAACAATCACAACAATCTCCTCTTAAAGACAGCCCACACTGGCGGAAAGTAATTCAAGAACTGCTCGTGTTACGAAACACTTGCAATTCCCGTTTTCACACACGTGCTGGAACCTCTGTTCCAAGTCCATCACGGTAGTTAGTTATAGCAATCGCCAGGTGGCAGCAGGGGAGGTTACCTTTTAATCGTAAATTGAACGTTTTGAGCTGCCTTTATGCACGTAGAAGAGGAGTCTGTTTGGTTTCAACAAAAGAAAGAACGCTGCTCAAAAAACAACAACAACAAAAAATACGAAATACTAAAAACGATGGAAAAAGTGAAATAAGGGAGAATTTCCGGTGGAAATTGTAGAACGATTGTAACCTTAATTTGCACGGCTTCACTATGTTATTATTCTTATTATTTTTTTTTATTACTTTTCTGAATCTACAACAGAAAATCATTAAAATGTTGAAAATGTAAAGATGACTTGCTAATAGGCAGAACGAGAGATGACTACAAGATGAAGAAGTAATGAAGGCGGAGGAGAACTAATTATAATAATCGTATTATAGTCAGTAATTTTCCCTCCTCCCCTCGGAACAAAAAAAGCAAACATTGTTAAGACAAAAGTTATTTGATTGACGCTCATAATGCCATCCACTAACGATCGCAGGAAGTTTACTTTGAAGAACTCTTCTGCTTCCGAGACGATAGTTATTAGCATTAAATTTATAATTTTTAAGTGATAAGTGATAATTTTTAAAAAATGATTTTGAAAAGTTTTTTCACATCAATTTTGTTTTTTGTTAAATTTTTTTTTAACCGGAATAATAAGAACGCAGTAACATATTTTATTTTTCCCCATCAATATAACGATGATCGCATATTAACCTTCTCACGTATTAAATAAATATGAATTCGGTATTTTTTTATACAAATTGCGCTTATATAATTATTACAAAAAAAAAAAAATTTAAACGATTTAACAAATAAAAACTTGTTTTGCACAATATCGCGCCACTAATCAGCTTTTATTGAAACAATTTAATAACAGGCAAAAATAATCCGCTAACAACCCTTTTTGTAAAAAAATCTGGATTCATTCGGGGGAAAAACTACAAACGCATCATCAAATAGAAAGCGTGGCAAAGTTTAAGGTGCACATTTGTTTCATTGTAAGCATGCAAATCAACCAGCATGAAGATATTTTTGATTTGATTTGCTCAAATTTTCGATTGTTTCCTTGAGCCGATCAATTGTTGCAAATCCTATGATCAGCGATTTGGAAAATGTTGCTAATCCGGGCATTTGCTATTGTGCTCGTTATAATTTTCCAACCGGCAATTTTCAACCCAACCTAGGTACAAACAAATAAATATTACGAAATTGTTTCTTTTTTTTTTAAGTTCGTGTGAAAATATAACAACAGGCATTATGCATCAGTTGAAGTGTGTTAATTGTGTAATAATAGCACTCCTCGGCCACTGGACGCCAAGTCGTTTCTTTTCCGTTGTTTACAATCATGGAATGTTTTGGGATTTGAATAAAATCGATTTGAATATATTTTTTGATATAAGCATCAATAATAAAACATAATATAATAAATTGTTTTGTTTGAACACATGATTTTCGTATGATGGAATTTGATATTACTTCGTTCGCTAAACCAATTACTTTCAAGAGTAAATAATGTCGGCCAAAACCATCGCAGCTCTGAAGGAATATCATTTACAGTTTTCACATTTGCCATGCCTTTTTGGCCCAAAATGTGAAATATGTCTGCAGTGGAATCACTTTTCCATTTGCCGCCTTACTTAATGCACACCCGTGCGTAAACGTGTTCCTTCTTCACATGAAGAAATTGTTGATCGTGATGTGAATAATAATAAACGACAATCAACAGTCCGCAATTCCATGGCACATACGAAACGGTTATATCCAATCCAAGAGGTTAAATTATGTAAAAAAATAAGGAAGAAAAACAAAAGGCGATTTTAAAAATCATTAAATAAACATAACAAAATAAAATCCTCTTTTTCATCCCATATTCGTTTTAGCTGTAAAATAAATCAACACAAAAAAAAAAATAATCTTGGTCAATTTGAAAATCGCAATTGGGTAAAGGAAATATAAAAAAGCGTTTTCCACCTCTAAAACGTTCTGAGCTTATGTGAATTTTTCATACAAATGGAAAAGTTTATCTTAATCTTTTGTGAAAGCAGTATCTTTTTTTTTGATTGTTACAAGGAGCATAATGTCTTATACTCTTATCCTTGCTTGTAGCGCTGCTAGCAAGAGTGTAATTCCCTCCTCGTCAGTTATAAATAATAAATCCACAGCTACGTGTACATTGAATATCGAGCATCAAATCCCCAACTCTTGTCAAGTTAATCTCTTGGTTTTTATCTTGTCACAAAAAAAGAACCAAAAACAGAAATTTAAAAAAATAAATTTCCTTATTTCGGAATAGCATTCATGCTATACCTACTATACTTATTTTGTTGAAAATCCAAAAAAAAACATCAAAATTCACTGAAGTTAATTTATCCAATAAAAAACAAACAAATTCTCAAACGCACCTCAAAATTTTCTTTTATTTATTTCGGAAGTGTTTTGTACGGAATTACACTTTTCACAGCACTTGAGAAAATCGTCTCTCGTATATTTTTATTTTTAAGTCACGAACAAATTCTTAATATTTTTTTTTTTATAATTTTTTATTTTGTTTGATTTTTATAACAATTTGAACTTTTTAATGGTTCGGTCAACGATGACAACTATTTCAAGATGTACAAGTGTAACAACTTATGTACGTAAACACATGATATGGTCCACAGAAATTTGCTAGAAACGAAGCGACATTCCACCTTGGTAGCTTCTTTACAACTGGTATCGGTTATAACGACTCATAGCAGTCCAATTGAAACTCAAGGTGGACTCGAGAACGACTCCAACAACTCCGATGAAAGATTACCGAATAGACAACCCGACTTGGACTGAAGGTGTCACTACCATGATTTTATGTTATATATTTCCCCCGGCATGGAAGCTTCTTATTGCTCTCCAAGCTTTCGATGTCTGACGCAAACTCGGTTTACCAAGCTCCATGTGATTTTCTTCCACCTTCTTTTACATAGTTTTCACTTACCATATGAGGAATACCAACGAAGAAGCAAGTACCTTGTTTTATCAAATGTTGAAATTCTTCTTTCCAAAGAAACTAGAAATTATCAAACTGTAACTATTTGCATATTTACTCGGTTTCGTTCACTGCACTTGTGAAGATGCAAAAAGTGCGGAGATAAACTATTTGCATAGGTGCACGGCTTCTAGTGCATTTACCCCGATCGGTCGACAGCAGCATCCGCATTTTGAAATTCACCACACTTAGTGCCACGAATAAGGGCACACTCACCTCTTCACCTCTGTGGAGATTGAGTACCAAACGGAGGAGGTGGTTTGTTGTGAATACGTGATCAAAACAAACCTCTGAAGAGCACGCTGATGCCTGCTCCAAATATTCCTCCTCCTTCGCCCCCACCTACCCTACCCTTGTTGAACAGCTGAGATGCTCAACTTTATGATATACGTATAATTATATACCAGATTGAGATACCTACAATATACATATGTAACAACTGACATGAGAGCAATGTGATTTCGAAACATGTTCGTGTACTAATATAAATCCACTTCAAGGTAACCAAAGTTGATTCTCTTCACTTGGTTTTTCTATGTTTGCTTTTGTTGTGTCTTTTCCGATTTTATAACCAAAACATTCGGAGCTCTTACACCATCGCTGAAATATTCTACATCTTTACAATTTATACACGACGACAGGTACATCTTCTTTCTGAATCTTTTTATCGAATTCGGATTGGCACCCATTTGTCGACAGCAACTTTTCCTCCTCGAACACTTTATCTCTTTTGTTTTTGTTTGGAAAATATTCTGATAATTTATTATGTTATTATCCACTCACCAGATATTCTGTTTTGGATAATTTCATTTGGAGTATTTATATAACAAATAAACAGAAATATATGCTAGTATGTATATTGTACGAGTATATTCAATTAAAAATGTATTAGATTTCAGGCTGCAATTCATTGAAAATACTTTTCAGAATAACTATACTAGTAACCTCAGAATTATTGTAGGTAATGAAAAATTTTTCTTTTGCGAAAACCTTCGTTTTTGTGTCTAATATAAATATGCAAAAATCGTCGCCTAGAAACTATGTGCCACATGACCAGTGTCAAGGTCAAAAATGCGTAAAATCAGATTTTTGTCAATATGTCGCTTCCAATGTTAATATCTTCGCTTGTCGTAGGGCTTTGACGGTTATTAGAAAAATGTAATAAACATTTTTTTATATAAAAAAAGTCACTGATAGTGCGTCGGGTACACCAAAAGTGCTAAATTTTTTAATGGGAATTGGACACTTTGTGTGGTCATAGTTGATGACAAAAGATAATGTTTCAGATAGTGAGCCACTTAAAAATAGTGTCCAATACCAAAATAGCGGCCATTGAAGATGGCCGTCATTGCCCTCCTATTGGCCGCCGTATCTCATCTTCTAATAGTACAATTTTGATTTTTTTTCTTTTTTTGAAAGCTCTTCCAAAATTTAAAACTTTTCTCTCCTACCCAGGTAAGAAAATACAATTGCTGAACAGTCTTGGGCCAATACTGAAAATTACTATGGTTGAACCTTGGGCCAACCTTGGATGATAACCATGGCCCAATATTAGTTTCATTACTTGGGCCAGGAATGGAATCCAATGCCCAGCCAATGCTGCAAAAACAAAAAAAAATTTAGTATTTCTAGTGGTATTTGCAACTCTACGATTTACCCGGTGTTATGGCTGTAGGAGTGCACAGAGCCAAGCCTTGGCCCAATATTGAATTTCAAGGCCGAACCAAGACTGGCCCAAGTCTGATACAATGGTCGTGCATTGGCAAAACTAATCAGCCAAGCCTTGGCCCAATATTGAATTCCAAGCCTTGGAAAACCAAGATTGGCGCAAGGCTGACCCAATTGTTGAGCATTGGCAAAACCAACCAGGGTATTAGATTAATTATTTTCTAAACTATAAAGATTCTGCACAATTTTTAAAAAACCTGAAAATGTCACTTTTCTCGATGGAGCAATCTCGAAGGTCAGGTGCAAATTCAACATCTGTTGATATTCAAATTGTAGGTACAATATTCAATATTAATTTTAATTATTGAAGGGAGATCAAATGAAATTCTCATCCCCTATTTTTGTAGGAATATAAAGTGCAGTTTTGTATTTGCAGCAAGTTCGAAAATTTTAAAATTCTTTTTTCGTATAAAAATAACTTAATTTGCTGACCTTTACTTCATACCAAATCATTTAATTGTCCAAAATCCAAAACAAAAACTATTTTGTTCACGAAAGGAATCAATTTTTCGCACCAGTCCTCCAAATGCACTCCATTTCGCCGGTGTTGTTTCCCAGTATTGCATGGAATTAGCTGCGCGTGTTCGATAACGATCTGAAAGTCCGCAGTGTACATAACAAAATATTCCACCCTTTCTTTACAAATTCCAAAAATAGATCCGGTATCGAGGGTACATGCAGACCCAAAACTTTACCCATTTATCTCCATCAAATGAAATTGTTTATTACTTCCAGTAACTTTCACCATTCTGCAACCCCCTTGCACAAAGTAGAATTGTTCACAGGACCACAACTACATTCGCACATTATCGTCATTCGTCATATGTGTTTACTGCAAGCAGATATTACAATGAAATGTAGAAGCACCGTTTTAAGAAGGGTTGCAAAAGGCTAAAAAATAGAAAACGCCGGAAGACTCTCAAGATTAGCACTAGCAATCTTTCGATATTGTATTCAGTGCAAAAAAAAAATGTACGAAACTGCTGACAAAGGATAAAAAGAATGGCAAGGAAATGTCGGAGAAATTTCTATGCATGAGCAAAAGGAAAGTTGGTCGAGTGCCTTTGACTTGTGTTATGAAGTCAAGGGAAAGTGGGCTCGCAAGACTTACCCTCGTAACATGGACTCATCAAAAATGTTGCATGCACAATGGCACCCAACACACCCACTTCCCTCTCTAGGTGGAGAATTTCTGGAATCGATTTTTTTGCGCTTTGCAAAAGAATTTCAAGAAGAATTTCGCATAAGATGTCCTTTTTTACTCAAAATTTATGCAAACGAAAATATTATCGATTCGTTAAAGTAATGAATATCCAGGATGACGGTATCGGTATACGGGAACAAAAAGGAAAAACATTTGCCTCCGGTTGGTGACTGCAGGAATTTCACTTTTGTGTCGACCAACGCTTTTTGATGTGGAAAGGAGACACACCAGACCTGTAAAAATGCAAACAACGAGAAAACCGAAAAGTGTTGTAACTTTTAACCGATTCTGTGATGAGTTGGCGACAGAAACTACTCACAGGAAGTTTAATATACCCGAGATTAAAAATTGAATGACATGGAAGACGCCTCTGAGGTCGTTTCTGTTTTATTAGGGATCAATTGCAAATGCCCCAGTGATTCAAAGGAAGTTGAATGAACCTGGTTTCTATATTATGAAGTTCCGTGGATTGAAAAACCCGAAAATGGCCCATTTGAAAACTCATTTGTCACTTTCAACAGAATTGTAATCGCCTTTGTTATTTTGTTAATAAGCTTTTCATCATTATACGTTTGACCTACCATAATTGTATTTTTTTGTATAGGACATGCCATCATATCATACTCATGTTTTACTTAAATGTGAAAAGTTGGATGTTTATTACTATCAATCACATCTAAGCTCTTGGCTATCTATTTTTCATTAATTAATGAAATTCCAAATTAATATATAGACTAGGTACTTTTTTTCGTTGTTCAAATGGCGGATCCAAAATGGCAGTAGACAATTTTAAAGAATGGTTTTCCATCAAAATGTCAAACTTTTAAGTTTAAGTTCGTAAATTTTTTGAAAAATGGTATCGTTCGTCAATTCGACCCAATTGGGACAAAGTGGTGGCAAAATATTTTTAACTTTTTAAGTAATAAGTATCTGATTGAAAATACGAATTTCCGAGTCCACTAATTTCGACTCTACTATGAGAAATCGTTAAAAGATGGCGGCTCCAATATGGCGACCAGAATTTCTCAAATTTATGAAACTGTATCAAAATTAAAATTAGTAGAAAATAATATTGAGGAAACTGATTTCGAATCAAATATCTAAATTTGAAAGTTCATGATGTCTGATCCAAAATTTGGGAAATGCTTAATTCATAAGTACCTATTTATACCATACGCCCGGGTGAAATCGGGTAGCCAGCCAAAAAGTGTCATGTTCATGAATCCATGTTCATTAATGACGATCAGTAACCTTAGGTAAAACCGGCTACCGGGTAAACCTGATAGTATGTGTAATGTATATAGTATAGGTAGGTATAATATATAAATGTGACCTAAAAGTTGTATTGGACGTATTTTATTAAAATCAGGTCTAAATTACATAACTGAAAAATATTCTATGTAAACGATTTTGTACTTACGTAAAAGCTCGCGTTCAGATCCCAACTTCAAACGATTTTTAATTACGTTTGTAAGTCTGTAATATTCAGCAATTTAATGTAATCTTCTACACATCGTTTCCTCTTACACTTTTTTTTTAATTGCTGTGCTGTAAAATATTTACGGTGCTTTTATCCTGACGCTGTGCTGCCAAGCAATATTTCTCATAAGAGTTTTGACACATTTTATCTGAATTCATCTCTAGTCAAGTCAGCATCGTCTGCTTCCTCGTCTTAAGACATATTAAAATGCTGCAAGGTTATTGTCTTCTAAGACAATCGATTTAAACTTTAAATCGGGCAGAATCCAAACAAAAAAAAAAAAACAATGCTTTCATCTCGAACTGGTTAACGAACTTCTCCCACCGCTTTTACAAAGTCGTATAACAGTTTTCAAGCCAAAGTCGCTTCATTGTTTGTGCTTCAAAGCATAAAAGTATATAATTTAAATGTTTCCGAACTCAAATTATGTTAAGTTTCAACATAAAAAGGAACTGAACTATTTTTGGGCACCATTATAATTAACAAGGCGAACTTCAACCCTGAATATGTGCTAAAAGGATGCTGTACTCCTTTCGGTTGAAAGAATAATTTACGGGGAGTTCGGCGGAACCATTTTAATTAAAATTTTGAACTTTCCGTATATAATAAAAGGCTACAAAAACATGTGAACCTGTGCATCATTGCTCTCAGCAGGTAACAGATGTCGAGAGCCTGCTTGACACGTTTAGAACCGCGGAGGGTGTGAGAAAAATACCTCAACGTATTGCACAAAAAAAACGTACATGCAAGCATTGCAAACCAGCATTGGACTTGCTTTTGGAAAGTACGGATTCTATTTATTCTATAATTTTACCTACTTTGAAATTCTTTTAACGGAAGTAATTTTTTTACAGAGAAAAGGTAATGACATCTTAAGTTTTACTTCAAAATACTTTTACATTGTTTTTATTTGCCCCAGAGGTAGCTTTTCTTATAAATTCCCAAATTTCATTGATCGGAGAGGGGAGGAAGGGAGGAATACCACACAGTAGGCCGTAGGGTAATTTCACGAAGTGAGGTCTTCCATCCTGGAGCCAGAAATTTTTAATCTCATTAATGCTGCAATTTGGAAGCTGGTTTTGTCTGTAAGTGTTTATGCATTTTCATCTAATATTCATGCAGTTGTTTTAAGGTAAGGACAAGTGATTTTTGTAACTTGGTATGCGCTTTACTTTCTTTGAATGTTTAAAAACCATTTAGTTTAATAAATTTATGAGTTAATATTACTACACTATTATCTAATTAATTATGCTTCTTATTTATTTTATAATATAAGATCCATTCAAGGAAGAATTTGACTTAAGTGTGTGTATTTACCCCGCTTTCCCCTACTCAATTGCTGAAAAATTTCTTGTCTATAGCCGAATTGGAAGCTCGTTACTGAAAAACAACAACAATTCTGTGTAACCGAAATGGTTTAAATTAATTTTAATTTTTTCTTCCAAAGACAGAAGTAAACAACAATAGTGCACACTAAAGTCCTTAACCATTAGAATCTCTCAGTCATTATCATAAAAACGTTTTCTGCTTTCTTCATACCACATAAAAGGGTTGGCGAGTGGAGAGCCAAAAGAATTGAAATGAATCGGATGGAGTGCCATCAGGAGCCATTTCGCAACAAACAACCATCATTTCAAAATCTTCCGAGATAAAGAGCAGTAGCCTTCGCTTAAACACTGACTGCGAATGGCTTATCTCGTTCGCTTTCTTATTTCACTTTAGCTCTTGGCAGACGTTCTCGACGATTGCGGTTTCCAGATTAACATAAGCACTCGTTCAAACAAAACGTTTGGAATGGAAACACACTGAAAAACGTGAACAATGTTAGACAATGGTTTTTCCCAGTGCCACAACCCTTATTCCCTCCCTGGTCTGTTGACTGTCGTCTAATGCCTTATTTAGATGGTTTTAATTGGATGAATTTGCCCCAATATAAAAGTTTCAGAGTGGAAAGAACTCCGACTTCATTATGTGAATCGTTTGTCCCAAAATCATGGTCTGTTTACGAAAAAGGTTTACTGCTCAGTAAAGGCGTCCTTACAGATCTAATTAAGATTTGTGTGAAAGCATCCTGTGTGGGATGTGTGTGTGGAATGTGGCAACTGAGCTGCCTATATCCTGTTAATATAAGCCAAGACGTCAAAGCAAGAATCAGTTATTCGTAAACAAAACTGATACCAGTTTTGGCAAGCCCGTGAATTTGTTTGTTTCAATCATATTGAGAAAAAGACATAAACTTTCAATTGTTCATCCACACTCCACAGTGGAGGGTTTGATCGAAAAACCGGGCAAAAATATATTTTGGAAACTTGAAATTTACGAATGACTTTTGTGCACGTTTGTCAGTGACACGTTAAAAAACTATGCCCCACATTCACTTCAAAATAGCGCCCCAAATTTTTGAAGTAGCGCCCTTTAGGGCGGATAGTGGATAACTCTCTACTGCTGGGAAAATTCCTCCACCAATTTTTAACCAATTCATTTGAAATTTGTATTTTAGTCAATTCATTTAATGAAATGTGTGAAAATACAGAATTGTTGAACTCAAATAAAACCAAGTACAACGTTGCTACAGCTTTGGTGTCCTAATACGAAATGCTTAAGTGGACAAGTTCTATCAGAATAAAGTACTTTTTTTCGGCCGGCACTTTCACATTTGGACTAAAATAGATGATATCCTTTCACATCAATTAAAAGTAACTTTTTGAGTTTTAGCCCGGTTTTTAAGTTGTGTACCTACTCCTCTGTAATCGAAAAGAATGTTCCTTTTTTTTCTAATTCATTTAATTTCGCACACATGGAACATGGCTTAAAAGCAATCACCTGCTAGTTTTGTTTTTCATTTTCCATTAATTCAATTACGTGAAATCTCAGTCGACTTAGTTTGTTGAACAATTTTTACATTTCCGTGAATTCATCTCGAATTTCAAACGATGAATCGAAACCAACAAGGTACAACCACAAAAATGTTTTTTACTATTTGAATTGTTTGCAATTGAGAGGATACTCGCAGGTAATCCGTGGGCATAATTCGATTAGGAAAAAAGCCTTGATTTGCTGTGAGCATTTTTTTGGGTTCTATTTCACTGAATTTAACGCTAATTGACAGGCTCAATATTGCAGAGGGAAATTGTCATTTCTTCTATTTGTTTGCGAACTGTTCAAGTGTTGAATTTCAATTTTTCTCTTAGTTATATGTATGTACTACATTCACTTGGAAAAAAAATAATAATGTCAGAGATTGTGTTTACTCTACCTGACGATTCTTGTGACCCCTTCTATTCGCTAAAAAAATGAAATTTCATATTCCCTGAAAAAGCAATCAACGAAGGTGTGTCACGACGACGATTAGCCAAAAATATCGAGAAGTGAATGAACTTTGAGGAAAGTACCTCTTCAGGTTATTCCACTTCTAGACAAAAAACAAGATCGGTCCTCAGGTATTGGAGATAACAAAAGTTCAATGGAAAGATACGTCGCCTGTTTATTTTCTGGATTAATTAATTCAAATACAGTCAACACGTGAAATTAGTTTTTATGGTGTCGTTGATTCGAAGATTAAATTTTTAAAAAACAATCATTTCTTATAATTTATTTCTAAATTTGATACAAAAAAAGCAATTGAATTGCATGTGAGACATTTTGTCTACATTCAAGAACGATGCTAGGAACGAATGGAATTATCATTCCAAGAGTCAAGATGAAAGTCGTGAAGTTGAAGTACATTCTAGTTTTGTGCAATCTCGGCAATAATAATGAGTTCAAGAACAACACCAGCTGCTCGAAAACCATTCTCCTGGCTGCAGTCAGGTGCACCATTGCACCGTACACCCTTATCCCGTGCTAATGCAAAATTGGAGAATTGCATCGCTGCATGAATATGGAAAGTGGAAATTGGCACTGTGTCCAATTTCTCAGTAAACATGCATTCCATGCTCTCCGCTCTAATTGACATTGACCCTCTTCGCCTTATTGCAATTTAGCTGATGATGCTGATGATGAGCCTGTAAAACTTGGCACTGAAACACTCGAGCCCCAACCCGAATGCTCGACAACGCTCCACCGACCCCTTTTGAGTCCAACACTCGACGTCAAGGACATGGATGCACCAAGATGCACTTGGTCTATTATGGTATCGTGTCGCGAAACGTTCCAACTGCGACGATCGGTAATTAAGCACGTAATCGGTTCGCAATTCGACGAGGACTCACGATCTCATTGCTTCTGGCTAGAATCGCAGAGCTTCGGGTTTAGTCACCTGGTATCTGGAGACGCACCCGCTGCAGCGGTTGTATGATGACAGCATTGACATTCAAAGGCCAACATGAACGCCAGCGTTTTTTACACTGCATTAAACAACTGCGGTTTTGAATTTTGATGCAAAATAGCCGAACCTACCTGTGGCTGTTATAATGTTCTTCCTATGGAAAACAAAAGCACAATAAACAAATCAATTAACCACAGCTGACACAGTTGCAACAGTAATTCCATTGGGCATGACTGGTTGCGACGAATTGTGATTGTAGCGTTGTATTGTGGGTACAGTCGGATTTGTTTTTAAGACCAATTTCTGTAACTACATATTATCAAAGCATCCTTTCATCAAAATCAGGAGCTCCCAGGTGAGTACCAATGAGATTACGACCTACTCTTTTGAATGGAATTTGTGGAGGGTAATTCAAGGCGGATCAGTTTTAGAGGGCTCATCAATGCACTAAGTTTGGTATTTAGTTAATTACGTTACTTTGATAAGGTAACCGAGTACAAAGGCCAATGATATGCAATTAGCAATTAGTGGTGAGATTATACCTCAAAAATGAGTTGTAAGGAAATGCACAAAACCAAAGCAATGGAGCAGTAAATCAATAACAGTGATTATCATAGACATTCAGGCCACAGAGCACAGCAAACAGCTTATATGCTGTGATGGAGCGAGCTGCAAGTGTGGGGCGGGGAGGGCAGTCAGCCCGGGGTACCATCACTGACAGGGTGACAAAATAGCAAAACTAAGGGGCTTTAAAAAAATTTTAAAAACATTCGGGAAAACCGGTAGGTACAAATTTTAAAACGAATTTAACAGCTTTATCTGACAATTATGAATTAATTAAATTTAATTACAAGTCAATGTAAATAATGTATAGATAACACAAATACTGAATATGGACACATAAGTATGTGATTTTCGAAAAAAATGTTAGGGATGTTTTTGGGAATTTTAAAGGGGTCCTGACTCCTGCAGTCAGGCAGTGTGAAACTAGGTATTGTCAAGAATTTTTTATAAACTATTGCTCAGTGTTCCGCCCCAGATGTCACCGGACCTTATTTCGCAGCTGCTTATATACTCTACCCTTAGCAACTATAGTTTGCTAATTTTATCATAACTTTCTATATTTATGAACCGCTCTATCTAAAAAAAATATACCTACGTAAAATAATTAATAGTGCAGGTCACGCATGTAGAATATTTTCTAACTTCAACATCGTGAATTCATTGTTAATTTATCTTAAAACGAAATTAGCTTAACAAAAAATATTAACCCCAGTGAAGATATTTTTATTTTAACATGATGTCCTTGCATAACATGACTCTACACTTAAAATCCTGTTGAAATGTAAAAGCAGTCTCACATACGCAATCTAAATTATGTTAGAAATTTATGGTCGCATTTCGTGAATCCTCATGAGTTATTCATCTGCAGACGGAAGTAAAAAACTATAATTCACCACTAGTTTGCAGGAAAGATTTACTTTCATGCATAAATGAGGATTCCTTCACGGCAATAAATATGCCAGGATGTGTCAGGTTATTTAGAAGAAAACGTCTGGACGTTATGCAATTTCGCATAATATTAGCTTAACAAACGCCTCTAATAATTTCACATTGTTACTTAAAATTTATGTGTGTATAATAAGGAACATTTGGTGAAACGTAAAGGATTCACTGAAAACAATTTCTCATATTAAAAAATGCTTGTTGAAATGTAACCACAACAATTTGGAATTCGGTTAACCCTGCCCTTTCTTATCAAAATTATTGCAAATATTTTTGAGAAATTCAACATCGATTATTATCAGAAAATTATAGTGCATTCCAGTTTTCGAATAAAAATATTTGTGATTTATTACAACTCGGCATGCCATAAATTAAAATTCCAAACATTCCCTCCACGAAATACAATTTCATCACTCTCGAAATGAGAATAAGGAAATGTTGCTGAAAAATAACCAAAATTACTGACAAACTTTTCCAAAGGGAAAATTGAGGTTGAAAATTTCTCAACTCAACCGTCACAAGGACGCTGCAATGGAAATGGGGGGAATGGGTGCGTGGGATGGCGAGCCTGCGAATTATTTCTCGATTTACAGCCTCAGGAAATTTAGTCTGTCGAAATTTATAATGTGAAGTAATTAGGGACAACAGAAGCAGTTTTGTGTCGATGCTGGAACAAACCAAGAGGAAGAACACAATTTATCCACTAGCAATCATTGAAATTCCTACCGCAATTAATTCCTCCATTTTGGAAGACCATCACAAAGCATTCCTTTTTTGGTTACGCAAAGGAAATCGCGTATTTAGGATGATTGTCTCCGAGGATGCTCTCAGGAATGAAATTATTCAACTCATGGGAACATAGGAATCCAATTTACTTCGTCTATTGAATTTCGAAGAGGAAAGGGTTTTCGTACGACCCAAGGATATCTTTTCCTTTGGAAATTGGAATTCATATGTACATATGTTCTGCTACTGCTATCGCTCACGAAAAGGTTTCTGATCATTCTTATAGCACAACATCCTTCGGTATTTGGACAATTTAATGCGGATTTGTGTTGTTTTGAACTAAATTGAAAATCTTATAATGAAATTTTCGGTAAACACAAAAGGTATGCCTATATATTTCTACCCAGGTACGGATGGATTGTCCTTTGTCATTCTTGTTGAACTTTAATTGGATTCATTAAGTAGAACAGCTAGGAACAGATTTAAATGTTCCCACTTTACGTATTAAAATTTTGCTTAATTCGAAATCGACATTTTTAGACGATGAAAATTTAATCCTTTCGATGATGTGGTTTATACTTCAGTTTAAAACTTTGAGTGCTTTTCACAGGTACTTAAACTTTTTCGAAGAATAAGAAAGCGGTGGGTGGTTTTAAATTAAGTACATTTTAGAAATAAGTAGATCACAATACCTATATTGGTTATTTTTAATTTAAAGTCGGGTGGTATTGCGTAACTAAGTGAAAAGCAGAATGGTTGATGATTATAATATTTAAAGTACAGTTCTACGCTTTAAGCAAACCTGGATTTATAACTATGCAGTATAGGCAACTTGCTCTGGGCCGAAAAGTCAGTTTCAGGGGGCCGCAAAACTGAAAAAAAAGAAGAAAAATTATGTTTTTTAAATTCATAATGTCAAAAGAACTTTTTCGTTTACAATCAATACTAGCAACAAGCATTGCATGGAGTCTTCTAGTACCACTGACACACTACTATAACATCATCATAACGATGTATCTATTTATAAATTTTTTATTTATAATATATAATTTTTGAAATTTCATTGACTGAAACCAGTTTTCTTCTTTCATATAATAAATCAAAAGCTTACCTATATATATTAAAAAATACGCACAGTTTTGCACTTTATAATATATACTATATAATAATAATTAATTATATCAAACACTGTGTCAATGAAATATACCTACCTGTATTTTCTTTACGCAGCTGTGTGAGGGTGAGACACAGGTGCAGGTGTATCTGCAGGTTCCGAGCTTTGCCCCTGCAGTTCACCTACTTCATTTAAATTAGAAAATCTTAAGAAGAAAAACAATCTGGAAACAGGGGGTGTAGACTGTAGAGGTGGAGGCCCCCAAGATGCTTAAATCCGGCACTGGTTTGAAGAAGTACCAATTTATTATTAAAACTAATGTAAAATATGTGCTTTTATTCTGTGCTGCGATCTGCACCAATTTCTTGTCCGATTAACCTTGATGTCAAAATATTAGATTGATAGATGCAAACAGCTGTTCTTAATTTGCTCGTGCTTGATCAAAGTAACTGAACGATATTATGTATCAAAATGAGATAAAGTAAGAAGCAATAACAACTAAATAGATAAAAAAGCTTTTTGCAGACAAAGCCAAGTACAAACTCCAATTAAAAACCTGCACGAACCGGTTTCATCTTAAGCAGCTCCAAAGACTGGTTTCTTATAAGTTCCTCAACTATATTCAAGGCCAAATGATAAAATTCTATCAAGTCGTTAATATTGACGTTTTATGAACTCCTCCAGGTACATTCAAAATCAACACCCAGAACCAATGTAGAATCACCGTAGATTTCTACAGGTACTAAAAAAAATTTAAATGAAATAAGAACGATAACGATTATCGAATCGCAATGTTTTTCCCACAGAATACGCAGTGATTTAAATCCAGCAAGAACAGAAAAAAACTCAATAAACAAAAATATGCATAAAATTGCAAAATTTGTGAGCGAATGAATGTAGAAATAGATATTGGCACTTGTTTAGTAAACCCAACTCGTTTCAATGACCAGTTTCGGTTGCGTGTTTTTGGTTTACTGAAGTTCACCGAATTACAACAAAACATTGGATATTATACTACTATAAATATATATTGCTCAAAAGTTAAACAAACAAATAAAAATTATAAATAAAGATTTCGATGTGGGTCTATGTCGTCCCGTCGATGTTATGAACTTGAGATTTTATGTGGACATATTGCTGAACCACTTTAGGTCGTTAATTTGCAAACTTGTACTTGAATAACAACAAAAACAACAGCATATTGATAAATTTGTACCGAACAAAAGTTAAGTGCAAATTGGTAATTGTTTAAGCAGCTGCAGAAACAGACAAAGTTGAATCACCCCAAACAGATTATGCGGTTGTATGAATGGAAAGTTTTTAAACAATTGTTAAAAATCACAAAGACATATTTTGTAATACAAAAAACAACAAGGTAAATGACTATTGACATTAATATTTCCTTTGTTCAAAATCAAATAAATCTGTTTAATAGTAATTGTTGATAAAACTAATTACGTTTAATTTATTAAATGTTCATTACAAAATGTTTAACGATAATATTTTTAATAGGTAAGAATCGATAAATTTATTTTTAATTTGCCATGAATTTTATTAATTTTCATGTTCGGAAAACCACTATTGTTTAACAAAAGTCTGAGCACCACACTCAGAATGTTTTTACGCCCCAAGTCGTCGAATATTTTCCCCCGCTCACCTCTGCCTTCTTCGCCCAAGATGGCCTTTTGCACTACTCAAACTGCATAGAAGTTCATCTCTATGCGATCAGATCTACATATTGATTACTATGCACAGAGTGCAGTACTTTTTCCCGTCTTATCTCTAAAAATATAATAATTAACAACTTACCGAGCATAGATCAATGTAGTTCACAGAAGTTAAGTACGTTTCGAACGGCATAGATGAAGGAAACGTCGGTTTTAGAATTCAATTTCCCGACTTAATTGGAGCAATGTTGCTACGTAGTAAGCTGCCGCCATTAATTAAGCCGTCCAGGATAAGAAGAATAATGTCAACTTGAGTCGTTCCTGAAGAGTGTCGTATATAGTAGTGTTTTATTTACGCCTACAACTGTGACGTTTCTTTAATTACCAACCACTTTTCAAACACACACAGTCCTGTGGTGTATTCCCTTCCCTTATCTGCGTCCTTGTACTAGAAAAACACAATTCACGAGCTTTCCCATGAATTAATCGAAATACACAACCCCACACGCATTTCAAAAGGTAGAAGGTGATGCAGAGGTTGCAGAATCATTCCGGGGAGAAAAAATATGTATAACAAAAACAACAATAAAAAAATATACAAGCCAAACACAAACATGTTTCATGGTAATTTTCTATAGGGAGCAGCGTGCGCTGTACCCAGATTGAAAATAGTTTTCCAAGTCGCGACAATTCAATTGCGGGATCCGACATCGGATTTATTTAATTAGAGTAAAACTTTACTGTGGAAAATTAAACGTAAAATGGGATAAATCTGGTCATGACGTGAAATTAACGGAAATTTTGTATTCTACAAAGCTTTGTAATAAACTTTGCACAACAACAAATTGATGGAGTTTTTCCCATCGTTGTGTCAGATAAAGAGAAACAATTTACAAACATTTTAACACATATGCGTAACACAAAGTTCCTCATTCGTCTGTTTTTCAAAGTTACGTTCTGTTTTTTAAGCCGGAAATTGAATCTATAATAGGTTCATCTGCATTTGACTTTTGAGCATATGAATTTTATTTATCGAGGACATAAAAATACCAGTAGGGAATAAAATAATTTCAAAAAAACTATTTTTTACTACTTTCAATTAAATGTATTAATATTGGAGGAGGGTACCTGAATACATAGACCTGGAGCATGGTACACCATCCCCCAAGAAGAGAGGAAAGTCCCTCGGAAAATTTCAGATCTTTTTTTCCAAAAATTCAAAATCTCGTATTTATAACAATATTAAACGGATGAAAGTTAAAACGTTTATTCAGTAAGCAAAAAGTCAACTTCAACAGCGGGTTTTGAAGTATTATGTTTTCGAATTTCGAACTCGTTTTTGCTAATTTCGAAAAATTCTCTTTCCGAATTTCAACTTAATTCAATGTTGGTTTTATTCAATTTAAAAAACCGTGATAAGTATCAGTTTGTAGTTTAAGTAGAAACTCAAATTTTTTAAACGTATTTTTTTGGGGGAAGGGGGGGGGGGGGCTTGAGCACCCTCAAGCCTCATTAAGTCGGCCCCCTGCAAATCGTAGTTGCCGCGTTATCTTCCTTCATTCAGTTCTGCAGATATTGGTCCTTTTATTTCACTGCATTCAGTCACATTAAATCCTTGCGAAATATTCGTGACGTTTTAGTAATTTGTCATTCGTGCTCGTCTTCCTGTGATAGGACGACATTATTCACACAAATTTATGCTGAAAGCAGATATGCCTGCAGAATTAATGCTTAAGCACTGGCGCTCAAGATTAAACAGGAAAAGGCGTATGAATGTGACATGTATGACCGCCCCCAGGGATGAGTGCAAACAGGAAAATAAAACTTCCCCGATGTCAGCGCGTGCTAACAGTTCCGACTAGTTAAGGATTGCATGTTTCTGGAGGATAATAATTGTCTAGGTTTGATAGGCGTTCCAAGCGGACGTCTCTTGTAATGATGTCATGGTGATTATTTCTCACCGCTCCCAATATGACAGGAGATAATGGCATACAGAAGAAAACTATATCTACAAAATTTATTGCTGTAGGTACTTTTTTTGTGGTTGTGCCTGGGAACGATTAATGGTAGGACTTCAGCGACGAACGATTGAACTTTCATAAAACTTCACAGCAGAAGTTTCTCGTACGGTAACTTTAAGTAAAGTTTTCACCTAAAGTTTCTAACGAAAATTTTAAACGGTGAACAGTGTAAAGTTTAAGGCATCCTTCCATGAATTTGAATAATTAACAGTCGCGAAATGTCCTGCTCATTCAGAAAGATTTACTTAACTTTGTTCCGTTTCCCTAATTTACCCAGCTAATTTGGACCGTTTTCGAGCTGACAGAATTGCAATTTACCTCACAGAAACGAAACGTCAGACTTTCGCAAGTATCTCATCATCAAAGGAAATCAATTTGAATTCTATTAAAAACTTGAACGAACGTTTATTCATTGAAAACTACGCTGAATTAATTAACTTCTTTTGCAGCTTATTTTGAAAATTAAAGTCACTACTTTGGTAAGTGATGTACTTGCATTTATTATAAATATTTCACAGAGTTTCAAAGGAGCTCATTTCTTTTTTTTTAATTGCAAATCTTCATCACTTATTAAACAACTTGTGAAATTCTTTGAGTGAAGATAATTGAAAAAGGAAATTAAGTCTCATTGATTTGGATAATTTTCAAAGATTTCTGTTGTAAGCTTAACTTTTATTGGAAGTGACTTTTATATGCCGTTATTCGATTTCCACAATATCAATCATAATTAAGTTAATAATTAAGTTAATAAGGGGAATTTCGTTAAGAGTAAAAGCCTACGACACATCTCCAGAAAAGAAATATTTACGAATAGAATAGCAAGGCAAAGGATTTTGTACGTCAGGATACATTACGTTTGGGTCCAACTCACCGTGTAATTTGACACGGTGTCAACGTCATTTCAAAGCATAGATTCCATTAGAGGTAAGAATCTTTTATTCTCTGTGCTTCCAGTATTATTTTCTGAAAATAGTCAGCCACAAAACCAAGTTGAAATCTCCGCATGCCAATCAAAATTCCCCAGGTTAAAGGAAAAAGGGAAATTCAATAAAAACTGTCAGCATGCTCAGTGTTCGCGTTTCGTGTTAAGTTCATTTGAAATTGTGTCAATAGTTTAGAGAAAAGTGGTAAAAATTTAAAAAAAGGAAGAATTTCCTTTGTAATAGATCGGAGTACACACTATGTCAATCTCTATTAATATTATATAAATGTGAAAGTCTGGATGTTGGTCCGTCAATCACTCCTAAACCCTCGGTTCGATATTTTCCAGTTCTTGTCCAAAGGTAATACTTATGCGATACCATAGACAAATGAAGTATTTCATACGTATGAAGTACTTTATTTGTCTATGCTTATACCAACTTAGAACGTAAGCTACTTATTTTGGTTTCAAAATGGCGGACCGTAAATGGCAGCCGAAAATTTTAAATTTGAAGGGATTTCCGTCAAAATTTGTACCTACGGTAAGGGTTGTGGAGGATGCCGGTTTTAAATCGGTTGTCCGAATTTCGAAATTAAAGATGGCGGATTCAAAATGGCGGTTATAATTTCTCGATTTCAAAGGATTTTAATGAAAACTAATACAATGGTTATTATGAGACCACCTAGTTCGAATATTATCGATATTATTTTGGAAATACAAAATGACAAAGCCAATATGCCCACCAATACTTACCATAATCAAACTGGTTCTTATGAAAATTAGTATAAAGGGGATTTTGCAAATGAATTATCAAAATTACTAAATCCAAGATGGCGGACACAATATGGCGAGCAAAATTTTCAAGTTCAAGTATTCTTATGAAAATTAGTACAAAGGGAATTTGACAATCGGTATTCGGCTTTTTGTTACAAACAAAGACACGTGTGTATAAGGATTTTTTGAAATTCCACGTATCATTGATAGAGCCTAGCCTGAATAGCCCGTATGCCCTATTTTGCCGCCAGCAGCCTTGTTCCGTAATATGAATTATCTTCTCAACAACAATGAGTCTTAAACAAAAACAAATAAATTCCTTCGCACTTTTACATTTCATATTCACTGCGAAATGAGTTGCGGAAGGCGATTGCTATACATTCTCTCATTTCTTAGCTCAGTGAACAGACGTGCTTAATTACGAGCACTATTAACATGACTCTAGGTGACATCGTCATATTTCACAATCAAACTAAACCCTCAAGGATATAAGTTCATCCTGTTGTAATACAGTCACGTTTTTAATATAACGGTCATATTATACTAACTTGGAGGCTTTAAGATGGAGTAACTTGCTGTCAATCCCAGCATCCTTAATATGGTACATAGGCTACTACAAGAGAGCCGAACATCTTCGACGTATCCGCATCGATTTCTGGCATTACTCACTCCTACCAACAGGGAACTGTGCTCCTAATAAGGCATGTGTGGAAAATACTTTGCATTCCCAACGTTTCTGGTTCAACTGACTGCATCGATTGGGAATCGAGGGTGGCAAATCCTCCTGGGAGGTGTATTCCTGTTAATTACCTCGAAGCGTCAGAACTCGAACTACTGAAATTCGATGGAGAGGCGTCCTGCTTTTCCGGCCTTGCTCCCTAATAATAGCTGGTGCTTCGGAGCAATTAGAAAATTGTAATCACGTTCTGCAGTTTTGATGACATTTAAATACTCATGAGTAATTAACATTTCAAGACACTCAGATTTGCATGAAAGTCCGATGAGAAGTGCTGCATCCCTAGGGAATACCGTGTTAACCAATCTGAAAATCTTTCTGCATAGTTGGAATGATTGATAACAAAAAGCGGTGCAGATTCCATTTGCATCTTCTCAGGGACAACATAGGTTTTTTTATATTTACTGTACTGATTGATGGCAGACACGATCAATCCCACCTTGAACATGAACGCAAAAATTGCTCTAAAATTTATGCAAAGCAAAACAATGCACAGCAAATGAAGCAGATTCTGCAATGTTGCGCAACAAACCAGCTCCATTGCCCGTTTACATAATCACCTACGCTTCCAGGCATACACGAATGCAAGTGTACATAATTCAACATGTGATCCGAGCAGAGGGCACTAAATCAAGGTTTCGATGCTGTTTTAATATGAGTAATTTTGGTTGGGGTAAACCTATTTTAGCAACCACTGTGCAACTTCATTTAAATTCACATTTTTCAGGGGTGTGTTTTCTGATGGGAAACGTGACCTGGCTTCAGGAAAATTATTGTTTTGATTTTATTTTGACTCAAAGTTTCATCTAAAATGAACTGAATCAATTACCAGAATCACTCTAGTTTTTTTAAGAAAATTATACCATAAATATTGAAATTCAAATATCTTTGTTTTTTGCTTCTAAATATCTATAACAAATCAATTTCATAATTTATTCTGAATGGAATGGAATTCCAAGAGTATTTTTTTTATATTATCAAATCTATGTATCTATATCTATAGGATCTTTTTTGTTCTTATACATTCATTTACTACCAAAAAGGCATTAGCGAATACAGATTGTTTGGCGCATGGACCGACAAAATTTTTTGCTGGGTTGTGGGCCGTGGGGGTGGCTTGTAACAATAATAAATTATTAATTTATCCATATTAATCTATATTATAAATAAAAAGAAAATTGGTTTTTAAAATTTACTTTAAATCTCACTTTGAGATTTTTAAAACCTTTTTGTTTTGTGGTTGTAAATTGTAATAGCACGAATAAACATTTTTTGTATTTTTGAACGTACTTTTTTATCTAAATAAATAATTATATTCAACATTACAGTCACAAACAAAAAAGTTGTAACAATCATAAAGTGAGTTTTAGGGTAGGTAAATTTAAAAAAACAAAACGAAAAACAATTTTTTATTACATGATATATAAATTTAATAATTTTATTATTGTTGTAAGCTGATAAATATTTCCTATTTTCAATTCTATTGATTTTAAATTCATCAACACAAATGTTCTCACATATACCCGTGAGATCCGTATTTTTCAAATCTAAAAGTATAAAATTAGATTTCATTCAAGAATTTACTACTTTAATATCTACCGTAATTTTTTGTTAAATAGCTTTGAAAGGTTATTTTAACATATATTATTTTAGCATCATCGACAAACATAATAAGTATACCATGCAGCTCATTAATAAAAATCAAAAACATCAGTGGGCCCAGCATTGATCTCTGAGGAACCCCGCTTTTAATCATAATTTCAGAACTTTTAATTCCGCTCATCAATACAAACTGTTTGCGATTAGACAAATATGACTTTAACAAGCTTAAAGCTTCATTCCTAAATCCAATCATCCTCAGCTTTTCCACAAGAATGCTGTGATGAATCTTGCAGATAAGCATTTGACTGCAGCTCTCATCTAGAAACGGAAGGATAAAAATGAAGCCAATATAGTTTGGATAACACATACCTGTGATAACGAACCCATCTTGCATTCCCCCCTCTCCGCGGACGAAGGACAGTGTATTACTGATAAAATAATTTGAGCAGTCTTCGTCGTCGATTTTTGCAGCGTAAGAGAGAAGTCATCCAGGACCTCCCCATGTATCCTGGAAACGATGGTGTTCCACGAATAAATCTTCCTGAATACGGATACGTTTTTTCCCGACTCAATTTATGCATTTAACTGTTTTCCACTGACATGCAGGAACTCTAGTTAACCGTACCCCCCTCCCTGTCGAACATAAAAAAGGACTTTACCCCCGAACGGGTGCGAAGTTTTTCCGTGAAAGCACCCAATGGATTAATTTCTGGAACAAGCGATTTTATCACCGCTTATATCACTTTCAAGACGTGATTTTTCTGTAAAGCACCAGAATTGTATCACTTTGTTCGTGAAAGTAGACTGGACCAAATCCGCTCTGTAGATGCTATCTACAGACTTTGGTCTAAAGTCAAACCTCCTCTTAACAGTTCAGGACGCTAAAGCCTGTGCTCCTTCACTGGCCGCCATTAAAGAACGTTTTTAATGCTTTACCGAGAATCTTGGCAACTTTGAACAAGTAATTTTAGTCCTTTTACAGTTAGATCACGTTTTCCGGTCAAAGTTTTTCGTACCGACGTCCTCCTTAGAGTATTTTTTTTTTTAAAACAGATACCCCAAAAGCTTATGATACTCCTAATGATTGCCTCAATTTAACTTGTTTGCTATGCAGTCGATTTACCTTACCTGAACAAAGTTCGTTACCAGAAAACTTATGTACCGAGCGAATTTGGAACTTTTCCGTTTGGTCAGGAACTTTTCGACGGTCATTATTGACTACTAATGCAGTATACACTTCCACTATTAGTTTAGAAAACTTCCGCAAGTATTCCGCTCCTCACACCAACAATTTAGTAGTTACTAGGGTCCTTTTTTGCAGTTGATTCAACTTAAGGTTGATTGCTGTACTTAAGTCGATTTGTTGCAAAAGTCAAAGTTAGATAAACGGAACGATGAACGGGAAAATCCGGGAATGACTGAATTTCCGTGGTTATCGAGTTAAGAATCACTGAATTTCTTCAGAATTGTGATATTTGAATTATGTAACTTCATATTATTTTGTATTTAATTAATTGCATCCACTAATCATTCAGTTTCTGCTTATTGTCTAATACCACGGAGAGACATCAGACAAGCGTACTTAATCGAGTTAATGACGTCACGTTATCTAGTCGAGTTTGTCGTCTGCATTAAATGGAATAGTCAGTTGATTATTTTGTGTGTGTACTTACGTTATTTTGCATTAGATTTGCTGCAAAGAAGTTTTTTGAAATCTAATGTAAGTCCAGTTCATATAGGAAATTTATATAGAATACGTCATTATGACGTCGCTAACTCGATTGAGTGCAGCCCTCATCTGCCCGGCGCGGCGTCGTATAAGCGTAAGTAAAGATATTTTAATAATCGCAAAATTGTGTCTTGGAATGCAAAGAAAATTTGTTCTAAAACTAGGTATATTAAGGAATTTCCGAAGTGTATTGGTTTCTGATTGTATAACATCCATTTAAAAGAGATAAGAATAAATCTGGCAGTGATACCTCACATGTAATCCTATTCAAAATTTCAAAAATATTAAAAAACTGAAAGAAAAACCAAAAAAAGGAGAAGACCATGTCAAAAACAATCCTAAAGATAAATGTAGCGCACATAATTCTATCTTTTATGCAAGGATACTTATCAACCAATATGTGCGGATTTTCTTTCGAGAGTGTGTCGTCGAAGTAGAATAGCCATAAATATTCTTCTTCAATATATTTCTTTTGGTCTTTTTTTGTCGTTTTCAATTTTGTTCGCATTGAACTCGCATAGTGCAATCTCAATTGTGTACTTATGCTCAAGAAAGATGTAATTTTCGTTGAAAGCAAAGAAAAGTAATAGTGCCAAAAATGTTGACTGTAACTGGTAAACGGAATCCTTCACGCGTGAAATTGTTTTCTCTTCGAACAAGCTCTGAATTCAAATTCAAATTTTAAAGTTGGGATACCAACGATCTATAAAAAATTCATTAAAGGCGAAGAAGTTTTTTTTTACATCTTTTTTCGTCATTATTTGATTCAAATGATTTCAAATTTTCAGCTTCAGCTATCATTTATTGTTTGCCAGGAAAATGCATATCTAAAACTATTTCGCGGCCACTATTCGAATTTGTAAATTCAAGTTGGCGGACTCAATATTCGAATTCATGGGAAATTACATAATATTATGTACATTATGTTATGATTTTCATCGCACCGGGTGAATCCGCGTAACCCAGTTAGTCTCCCTACTATAATTTATCAATGCAAGTTTACAATGAACGAAGCCGCTTCGACGATTCTACATTCAGTAATTGTGTTTTTCCAGAATTGTCATTCGACGTCAACCAAAATAAATGTCAAATTCGAAGTAAAGAGAAAAGTTCTGATCAAAAGGACGAAGTTCAAAAGATTGATTCTTTTGCATGAGAAATAAATTCCATTTTCGTCTCATTAGGCTGCCTAAGTATCCCTCCAATTGACTCCTTAGTGATCAGAGCAGTTTGAATACGCCCACAAAGTTTGACTATACTTTTCCGAAAATTACTCAATTGTGAGAGCTGCCGCCAACACAATCGTTCGATAAATGTCCTATTTGCAATATCACCAAAATCACGCATTCGTTTGTGTTTAGTTCCCGCGCGTCTCGCCGATGAATAGCAATCATTTGTTGAGAGTTTTCACCATTGAACGATTGGAAATGAGAAAAAAGTTGTCCTTCCATTTCGAGTGGCAAAATACAAGCAAATATGTGTATTTAAGTATCGGCAAAGTTTTCCTTTCAGCCATTTAAAGACCGAAAACGGAAGACGAAACTTTTCTGCTGAAATTGGGAAAATATGCAAATAAGTTCTTGTTTACAGATTACACATTACACAATTCATTAACTAAATATTCTGAATAACTTTTACAAATTTATTGTTATTTAAGTTTTGATGAAAGTAGTTAACAGTGTTAAAGTTTTTCAAGTTGGTTTTTACTGTCTACAGTTTTTTAAGACAACATAAATTGGTGTTTCAGTAGTAAATAGTTTTCTCATTATCTTCCAAGTTTTTCATCGTTAGATTAATTTATTATAATTAAATTATGGGGTTTAATCTTACAGTGGCTTTTCGTATTGGAGTAAGAATGTTGTACGTATTTAATAACTTTAAACAGTTGGTAAACTTTTTACTAAGAAAATTATAATCACCGCAAGTTCAATACAGGAAATGCTCAACTTTCGTCTACCTCGTGTTACGTTGTCTCGCACTTGTGTCGTTTACATTTAAAATGATGATCCTAACGTAGGTACGTCGCTTTTTATCTCTAGTTTTTATTAAGATGTGGCTGTGGTGAAACTCTAAACCACGTGGAAAATGTATTCTTATAAAAATTTCAGTTCTTATATCTATTCGCAGTAAGCAGGAAAAATCGTAGAATCTTAACCTCGTCATCTCACCCCGCCTTCCCCTACGTATAATGTAGTATTTCACAGTCCTTTTTATAAAATATCTGAAAATTCTAGCTTAAAATTACGTCGGTTTCAAATTATATCGGGTTTTTTTGGAATGAAAGGATGGCGTAAATGGAACGCCTGTATTACCTTAAAGCATCTTTATAATATTAATATTATACATACAGTCATACGCATTCGACATATACATACAAATTGTGCTTTTTCTAATAAATGTTTTTCCCTTTGATTCCATCAAATTAATTGATGAAAGAACATTGCCTTCACCTGAACCTATTTGTAAACTGTTAATGAATACGCCTCAAATTATCATATTCCACAGAAGGGCATTGGGGTCAATTGTGAACCGTAATGATGACTTCCTTTAGAACCAAACAAAAGTGTCCAAAACCCACAGGCTATAGGATTTTCGTGACCTGAAATTCAATTAACTTGGGACAACGCATAAACGCGGATAGCATCCACTGATAGAATTGGCACCAAGTTAAACAACAGGATGTGGCAATTATGTGAATTCTACGAGCGCCCCATATCAATTTTCGCCGGAAAATTCTTTCCTCTGAAAATTAAATTCCTTCCTTCACCCTTGTCGAGTTTTAGAAAATGACCATGGCATTAGTAAGGCACGATCATTTTAACCCTTTTAATAGTGACTATTGTTTAAAGACTGGAGTACTGTGGACCATGCGGGCAGTGGATGTGGATTGTGGAGTGCTCTCATTCTGAACCTCTAGATAAATAGTATGCGGCACATTCAAATTTATGATGTAAACGTAGAGGACTATAATGGGTTGAATAGGCAATTTTGCGGACATAATCCATAGGGGTTATGGTTACGCATCTGATAATGAAAGCTCTTGTCTTTTTTATCGGTGTTCTTGACATTTTTACCGAAGTCGGTTTTGCTTCCATAACTTTTAGACAAATGAAAGGCACAACAAATATGCAAAATTTCACTTTGTAAATACATAATATATTATATAGTGGACTGTTTCTTATTTTGAACAAAAACTTCTTTTTAGGATATTTTAATGGATCATCCCCAATTTTTGTTGTAGATACTACTTACTTATATATAAAAAAGAAATACAGTATTTTTTCAGAATTTAAAAACAATATTTAGAGGATGCTACTCAGAATTTAAAAATAGATACCTACTACAAACACAGAAAAAGCTAAATATTTTTTTAATAATATTTTATTTACGTATATCGTAATTAACTACAAAAGCTCACAGAGTTGAAATAAAAAATAAGTAAAACTTATATAAATATATTATAAATATAAACTTAAATTACTTCAAACCATCCTAGTGAAACTGACTAAGGACTCGAGTGAGTAATATACAGTGTACAGTAGTAGTGTACAGTAATGTAGCACCCTCTAAGGCTCTAAACCTAAATATACAATAAAACTAAAAATATTTTTGCCCCAGGCAAGTTATTAATTTTCATTTTTAAGAACCACCCTAATATATAGCTGGGTTATCCGGTTTCACCTGGAGCGATGAAAATCATAATATAATGCACATAATATGTAACTACACCTATCTCGATATGATCGATGTATTGATTAAAAAAACATCAATGGGTACACATACAATTGAAAATCCTGGTCACGGAAAATTTTTTCGGGAAGCACTGAATGGATTTTGAAAATTCGATCACTAATGTTTATTATAAATTGTGATCATTAAAACTTTAATGTGGGTATTATTTTTACGAAAATTCCTTGAAGAATAAATATTTGACACCATACAAAATCCTTCAAAAATTCCTTCAATTTAAGGAAAACTTCATTTTTAAGGAAAACTCGGTTACCATTTCGAAATCAGAGCCTTCAAAATATCTTTAGTACTAAATTTCCCCAGAATTAGTTGAATTTTGAAAAATGTGGATCGCCATATTGGAACCACCATCTTGAATTTAAAAATTTGAATAGATTTATAGGGCATAAAGTCGAAAACAATAGCCTGAAAATATCTTTAGTACCTATTAAAATTTACTTCAATTTTTTGAATTCAAAAAATTAAGCTCGCCATATTGAATCTGCCATTTTGAATTTTAAAATTTTGAAATTGGATTCGGAATCATCATCATTTTATATATGTATATATATATATTCTTATAGCGTGGAAAGTTTAGCACTTTTCAAGGACAGGGATGTCTCAATCGTACTTGTTTTTGATGATGTTGATTGAGAATAAATAAGCTGCGTAGTGCGTTTGGATTACGCATTCCTCTTCAATATTTTTAAAACTTCAATTGAATAAATTTTAAATAGTGCTCACAAGGAAACTCGTTTTCTTTAAAATTTTCAATCACATATTATATTTTGGAGTAATGATTTCGCAACGACATTAAACAGACAATCTTTTCAACAATCTCATAAAGACGGAATTGTGTCGTACTCTGATTAATAATTACATCAAACGAAAATTTCATTATGCTATATCTTGGCATCCTTCCATTCAGTGAGTTTATATCCTTCGACAAAGACAGTCGAAAACAGTAGAACATTCTCAAATTGAATTTTTTCAGTTTTTCATTTCCGCTAGATCGTGAAGGAAATGAAAAAGTATACGATGGCTGGAAAATAAAGGAATTGAATCTTTCGTGAAAATTTTTATTTTACTTCAAGGAAATTGGACATCTCTTAAAATCACTCTTTGATTTAATTGTAATAAAAGAACAGACAATTCGTTCACTTTCACAAGCCATTGTTGGTACAGAAATTGAGATAATTCAAATTTCAGATCCTTCAGTAAAATCACTCTTATATATTACATGAACATTGAACAATGAACATGCAATAATTTTCCATTTGCTCATGCTTAAGGATGGAATTGATTAAGAACCCATTCGTATGCAAGCCTGTCCTTTCATCATATCGCAGATCCTTAATTTACCACGACTTTGAAGCATGTTAAGTACGAATGAATGTGTTCTTATGATTAACAGATTAACAGAACTGTTCTCAAAGCACTTAACTCAACTCAATTACAAAACTGTGAGTTGAAGACGTGACAGCTTGATGGAATTGAAATCAATAACAATTTACATCCTCAAGGACTGATGATTAACAAGAACCTCATATCGGCATAACAACTTTCCGTTGCGTGTGTACACTTTTGCAAGATATCTATATTTTATAGTTATATCCCGAATGTAATTTGAAGGATGTTGTGTGCTGGGCATTAGGGACTTTATAAATTTACTTTAATTTTGCAATAAAAAATCAATACAGCTTTTTGTCTAGAAAAAAAGAAAGAAATTTAATCAAATCACGGTATCCAACCGACAAACGAAGTCCCCAGAAGCATCTCATTTGTGGGACAAATTCAATTCTTCAAGTTTCACACCGTCCGCCTCGGGGTAATATTTCTAAAAGAAAAACCAAAATATCCTTATGAATATGAATCCAAAATAAAAATTCAGAAGAGTCCTCAATGGTTGCATTGCCACCTATAAATAACGTCCTGTTTTTCCTTTTTCACTTGTTTTCTGAACTCCAAAAGATCTATCCAGATATTTTGTCATCCATCACAACCCCGTGACTTGGTATCGATTTTCGTTCGATGTCAATTTACGTTGTGCTATATCGCATCCATAAACAGGGAGGCTCAGAACTTCTGACATTTTATTTCAATTGTACTCGATCGTTTGCCTTTTTATATATCGTCCTTCGGGAATGAAGAGAAGTTTATTGTCGCCATTTATCACAAATATAAGAAAATTTAGAGGCAAGCAATGGTCCTTTAGCAGAAGATACTATGAACATCGTATAATATCGAACATTCTGTATGTGTTTTTCAATGGAATGTCCTCGCTTCTAAAATTTCTGCAATATAAAACAGTTGAATCGATGATAAAGATTTCCGTTGAAATGATTGCTGAAGATAAACGGGAATTGTTTCATAAGGACAGTTTGAAAACGATGGTGGATGGGTTTCTTACGCTATGATTACTCTGGCTCGAATTTTTCATTATCTTAATATATAAAAAAATATATAAGTCCTGATTGACTGACTCATCAACGCCCATCCTAAATTCAAGGGCATAGAAATCTGAAATTTTGCACAGAGGTTCTGTTTATGAGATAGATAAGGAATAAGGCGGCATTTTTTAAAATTCCATCGATAACGGGTAAAATAGTGGATGAAAGTTTGTATGTAAATCCGCCTTTTTTTAAGTAAAACAAAATTCATAAAAAGTGGTATTTGGCCTTTTCATTAGAAATAAAGAAACACGAGTACCAGGATTTTTGAAAATTTCATCCCCAAAGGGCGGAAAATAGAGGTTAAAATATTATCTCTACATTTTTAACTTCTAGGAGTTTGAACGTATGAGTGCCCGTTGTTGCACCTTTAGATAAAGCTCAATGAGAGCTACCAACCACTATCCTATTCAACCCCCCAAAATCACCCTTGACTGAAAACAACTAATCAACTATTATTGCAACCCGACCTACGGGAAACGGTTCTATGTAATATAATAGGCATTAGATTCGTCACGTTTGGGAGTTAGTTTTTTTCAAAGAACGGTGGTTTTGGAGGGGTTGAATTAGGATAGAGGTTGCTAGTACACATTGAGCTATATGAAAATGTGCAAGAACAGTCGCTCAAAATTAAACGCCCTAAGGGTTACAAATTTTTACAAGTTGGGGATGGGGTTTGGGGTTTTCGGTTCCAGGAATATTTAGCATAAGTATGTGTCGTATCGAACCGTTCGTTCCCCATAGGTCGAGTTACAATAATAGTCGGTTAATTTTTGAAGGTAGTTTTTTTCAGTAAAGGGTGGTGTTCTGCAAAATATACAGACAGTGTATACTTACACAAAAAAGCAGAATAATTACAAAGGCTCTTTTTTAGATGCAACACTAATTAAATACTAAAAATAATTTAATTTCAAATAGAAAGTGTAAGAAAGTAGGCGGAGTACTTGCTAGTCCTCTATAGAACGAAATAATTCTGAGAACAAATTTATACAATCTAAACAACAAGGATTCACAAGTATCATTGTTTCACTTACTAATTCATTCGAAGGCAACTATAGTAAAATAACGCTACAATAAAATCATTCCTTTCAGTTATTTCCATGAAATTATGTTCGCATCACGGAATTTTCAAAAAACAAAAATATTTCACGGTAAATATTTAGCACGTATTGTTCCAACAAATTTTTCTTCCTTCGAACAGATAATGGAGGCATAGAAGAGGACTCATATGTGCACATGAATGCAACGCAATTGCCCAGTAAATGTGGTCAGTAATTAGTACCGGATGACACAGAATCCAGCACCATAATGCCTAACACGATGACCTCCGTTCTCCATGCATCCAGGATCCAGCATCATGAACAAAGTCCTGCAATACGTGACAGGACATTATGCATTCCAGGCGCAAAGCGAAACCTGCACCAAAACAGTCACAATCTTCGACACGTAGGTAATGTGACTGATAAGTGAGACTAAATTTTAGTTAGAATCGCAATTAGCAGCTGGTTTCATTGCATATGATGGGATGCTAATTGCCCGGGCAGACATCCAAGAGGGAAGCGGATGTGAATTCAAAGTAGGAGATTTCAATTCAGCCACGGCGACCGCATTCAATTTCGAATCGTTTCAGTCTGAAAATATACAATAAATCGAATACGGAAATCATGGGAAAACCTTCGCAAATTGATTGGTTTCCTATGTGCAAAATTGTTCAGACTAGGACTGCATGGCGCTTATGTATAGAATTGCAGAAAATCAATAACAATTGCTCAGTAGGTTGTGCACGTATTTCATTATTAACGTTTTTTTTATTTTCTAAATTTAAAACTGGCGTCAGAGCCAATTGCCTCATTGCGACGTAGAATTCGAAATACACTACAGCTAAGAGCAGCATAATTTCCTTTCTTCATTATGGTCATTGGTCAGTGCTGCTGTTCCAAAAACCTTAACAGACCAAAGATACCTTCACAAAAAACATATCGTTCATACTGCTAGGAATATATTAAATTCACGGGAATTTTTGAATGTATTATTCAACTAGTTGGATGTTTTTTTAGGTCCGTGCTAAACCCATACTTTGCATATCTTCTACCCTAATTCTTCATCTATTTTTTATACATATTAAAAATTTTTCTTTTTAGGACTTTAGATGGTAATCGCAATCCATTGTAATGGGATTCTCATGTGTGCAAAATGTTGTACTAAGGAACTTCTCAGAGCATTTTTGCAAAAGATATGGATACCGGTTGGATAATGTCTAGCAAGTGTAAAAACCTCCTCAGGCCGTGTAATAGCGCAATTATATTACAGTAGGTAAGTTCATCATAAATATTCGTTTGCTTTGCTTCCTATATTTGAGCAGGGTGGAAGGACGACGACGGCTACGGTGCAAGCCAGAAAAAATCGATTCTGACTGGTTAGGTACCTATGAATGAAAAGAAGCTTTCCAACTCCGCTCAAGTTTGTCTGGTTTCCTGTTTTCATGATAAATAAAGATGACTAATGAAGCATCAGAATTACTGGATACTGAGCAATTCACTTCGAGATAAAACCACCATGTTATCTTAGCTGCATCCCATGTTTATGTAGACAGGAGCCAGAATGTGGCAACAAATTGCGGAGCATATTGCCTGAAAAGTTTATTTTGTTCGAACATACCAAAGAATCATAAGAATTTCAGGAAGCAAAAGCAAACAAATCCTTGATTTCTCATATGAAAGTAATAAATGTTGTTCCCATATTCCCATCGCTGATTCAAATGAAAGGATCTAATATCCTGAAAAAATATTCCGATGTTCCTTTCTAATTAATGAACGCCTATGGAAATCCACCCTTATCCTCAGATATGTAGATAAATATAGTACGTAATATTTACATCCGTAAAACTTGTACTCTTTATATTTGCAGTTTTTTTTTCAATTTTTTATATTATGTTATATGCAGTTACAAGTTTAAGAATTGTACTTACAATTAGTACCCCGAACTCAGAACTGCCCTCGCAGTTCCTCTATTTTTCGTTGTACAATTCCTCTACATACTACATAGATCAGGAAGAGAAACTTTTGAAATTCTATTCTTCTCATTTAGTCGGAGGAAAATCTTATTATTAAAATTTTACAAGATTTCCACCACTGTGGTTTTCATAAATTAATCCGATTTGAAATAAATCTGGGTAATAACAAGGATACTTTTCACACCCCTATTCAACAGAATAATAATCTACAACCAGAATTCCGGTCATGTATTCAATTTGTTCCAATTAGTATCGGTTTTAATATCCACACAATATACATCACTATTATCCGATACCCGAGCAAGCATAGCTCCCAACTTGGAATTCTGCAGGGAGTCAGTGTCCCCACTATTGTTTGCCAAAGTATGAGCTTTAATTAAAACAAAACGTGCTAGTGCAGAAGTTCTATAAGTTTTGCAACCAGACTGTAAAAACTTTTAATAGAACACAACTTTTATCCACGGCATATCCAATTTTGGAATGTCCTCACATCTACATCATCTGGGTGAATTATATTAAGACGTTGGGAGTTAGTCGGCTTTGGTGAGAGTGGCGGCGACTTGGACAGCCGTGGAATACATAAAAGAATCATTTTATGAAAAGGATGAAAGGGCTGAGAATGAGGCACAGAACGGTAGCGGTTTGATTGCAGATGGAATCAGGAGCACGATGGTTGTAATTACTTTCATTCTGACGCCCTAGCTGTGCGGTTGTCTTGTTCCACTCGTAATACCTATTCGTCCTTTCTTTGGTCCACCCAGCCCATGCCCCCCATCATCCCAGCTGACACGTCTAAAATTGTTACACTTGGCAAGGGGGTGAAAACTATTCATTTTCTGCTTTCTGAATTTTGAGGCCATTCACTTGCTACAGTGTGATGAATTATGATTCAAGTTTCATACAATTCCATTAAGTCTGCGGTTCTCCTCCTTCGTGCTTTCCAAACACTGGAATTTTCTGAGCATTAATTTAATGAGAACAAACTCTACTTTCCTCAACCGTCTACTTAAAGCATCTCAGATACACTGCAGTCATACAATCATTCCGAAATCCTTGCTAATTCACTCCATTTCTTTTATTTTAATTCATTAAAAAATAATATGATTTTTTATGCAGAAGATCGCTAATTCTGCTGTTCTTTGAATCTATAAAATGAAAATAAGGCATTTCAAAAAAAATTTATCAAAAATCTTCCTTCTTATGCTTATGCAAAATCCTTGCGTTTAAATTTATCCTAATGAAACGTTGATTGAAGTTACGACTTCATTTCATCCGACAATTACTCAACTGTCTTAAGGACGACGCTTTGGCTATAACACAGATGAGATCTGCAGAGTTACGAAAACAATTTAGAAAAGCAATAGCCCAGAAAGGAATAATGATTGCTCCAGCAGCACCAGGAGAATATTGTTTTGGTAAACAAACTCCAATTCTCTGGAAGACAGCTATTAATATTAATGCGACAAATGTCCTGAGTAACAAGCTGAGCTGGATAAAAAATACGATACAATGGTCCACTCGCGTATACTGTTATTTGTATCTGTTATCGTTTTTCAAGGAAAATTGAATTTTTATTTAGATATTGGAATTATTTCTGAAATCGCAATTCGTTGCCATGGTTTGAAATAGATTTGCGCTGATCTAGCGTACAATTTTCTTTTAAATGCTATGCTTGGTCCTTGGTAAATAACGATGAAGTTTCGTAAATGTATTTTACAAATCTCAGACTTTAACAAGTAATAAATATAAGGTTGTTGTAAGTCTACGACAGTTTAATAAGATTCATGATATGTGAGCAAAAGGAAATGCATTTTTATCATGGACAATATTAGGAATTTTATGAAAATTGGTATATATAAAAATTGTTCAATCAACAGTCATTTAAAAATATTTCAAATAGCTTAACCTAAATTGCATTCAAATGCTTGGCCAGAACTTGGCGGCAAACATTGGAATTACTAAAGCAGTTACTATATGAGAAATTAAGTTGACGCTGTGATTATCCACAATGCTTAATCCACTGATATGCTTAATGCCTTTTCCTGGTTTATCAACAATCTTCCCTTGCGGATCTATGCCAGAGTATTGAATTGTGGCACCCAATACGGAATCTACAAGCGATCCAAAAAAGCCTCCTATTCCTCCGAAAATGATTATGGGCCATTGTGGTGGACTAGTTAGGAACTGTGATGTCCCAACTGTGTATCTTACTACCAGATAGTATGTGCTGCCAATAACAACTCCGCCCAAGAAACTGAGTATGAGTCCGACAATTGAAACTCCGCCATTCGTTCCTCGAGGAACTTTTTTCCAAGTGGTTATCAAAAATGGGTCTGAGGCACTCAGCACACCGCCAAGCTCGCTTGCCCATGTATCGCCATTGCAACAAGAATAAGCGCCTGTGAATATAGGAGTGTAGTCGGGACATCGTTATTATTGTTGCTGAATTATATCTTTGGGTATTTGTTTAATGTTTACCTAACACTCCGATTCCTAGCCAACTACATCTGTAGTTCGTTGTGAAGTTAATTGGTCTTTCACCGCTCCCGCAGTCCAATAAATACAGCAAACATAACAAGGTTGGCATACCGGAATTACACAACACTTGAATCCAATTCCTCTGTCCTCCTGTATAACTGAATAAATATTTACTTTTCAGGGAATGTGGATATCAAATGTTTCATACCTTCTTTGAAATCAGATTCTATTTTCCTCTTCAGATGAGCTCTGAATTTTGTTGCTCTGGATGAAGACAAAAAGAAAGTTACCAGAACTGCAAAAAATGCATGACTTGCAACTGATGATACGATTCCTACAATTACTCCAAGGACGCATCCTGAAGGACTTATACTTTTCCTCTTAATTCCATATAGCATAATTACGAAAGTAGCAGAGCAGGCGAACAGCCATCGTGTAGGCGGAATACTAGTGTTTTCTAATAAGTGAATGTTTTAAGACGATCCAAAAAATTCATATCGTTTATTTAAATTGATATTTACCATCAAAATCTGGAGACGTTAGAATTTTTTTAACGGTAACATTTCCCAACCAAAGGAAAACAGCAACCGGGATCGAAAGTCCACAGAAGATAATGGGGGCAATTCCATATTTTGGGTGAGTTGTCCTGTCCATGAGGTTTCTTTCTACAAATTAATTACAAGAGGTAGTTGACGTTCTCACTTAATACTAATTAAATATATCCAAGTTGAAACGAGATATTTGACCTTCTAATTCGCAGAGAACTATGAACTCTTACAACTGTAAAACGAGAAATTGTTTTGACATTAACAGCACTGCCAAATCTTATTCAATTCGTTAACAAAACTCCGTATGCTTGACATTTGTTTATCTACTCGACTGCAAGTTTTTGAAATCACGTTTTGTTTTGTAAAAATCTTTTCCTAATAAAAAATCGTACTATTTGAATATCCATAAAAACCAACAACTCTTTAGATTGAAAATATAATCCTTTATTTCAACTTCTGTAGCCCATTCATGATTGTGATAATTACCTAAATTTTATAACAATATATAACACAAAGAAAACAAACAAACAAAACAAGAACATGTAGCACATGTGTTTTCCACCACTATGCCTTCCCAGGCGAATTACTCTAGACATGGTCGTTGATAAGAATCCTCCTGTGCGGTCCAAATCATCATCGATGCCTCGCAGTAATTTATCTTGGTATCGAACTTCATTTCCAATGTCTATTGTTAGTGACTTTAGAGCTCCAATTTTTTCCTTCAGCTCCTCTGCTACCTTTTCGTTTTCTTCCTCGAGGACGTCGTGACTCGTACTGGGAACATTCTGTGGAATTGGCTGATAGTTGTAGTTGCTCCGTCGCATGCTTCCAGATGTATGCGCCACGGTGGCGATTTGGCAATAATTGCTTTTGATTTCTGCAACAGGTGATAGTTAATTTTTTTCATATTATACAGATATATTGTAGTCCTTACTTTTATGATCCCAATTTAATCACAATACGTTGATATTTTATGAAAGGAATGTTGCTAAATATGTTTTCATTGAAAACTTTCTTCCACGGAAATGTTATCAATACTTAGGCGCTGTCTGCCTACTGCACTAGAACCATTTTGTTCGCTTACAAATACAATTTAGCAAGAACTCAATTATATTTTACTTTATTAAGGTAATTTAAAAATTAAAACAAATTTCTCCAATATGTGACGGCTACCTGACAGTTTGCAACGTTGAATGAAAACGTCAAATGCGTGGGAAATTCTGCTTATTCGTGCTGGTAAAAATCATTGCTGGAATTGCCTTGTGGAACTTGAAAAATTGAATAATTAAATATATTTTAGACGCAAACCGTTACATTTTGGGAATCTCTGGAATATTCCTTATCATACAATTTGAATATTTCTTTAAAATGCAATAGAAAGAATCTTAAGAAAGCGGAATCCGAGATAAATCAGAACTACTTTTTAGAGCGATAAGTTGAGAATTGATATTGCATGTCGGAGTGAACGGTGAGTAAAAATTACGAGTCCCATGTATGGTGATGGGCAATTGCCGGCATTATAAATCCAACCCAACTCTTTTTGATATAGGTAGGTACATAAATTAAATCTAAATTATTTTTTACCTGTGAACTATAATGTTAGCATATAAGTTAACGTAAAACGTTAAAGTAAAAAATATTATTATCAATTAGCAAGCTTCATCATTCCAACATAGCGACAATCATAATGCTGATCTCGCACCATGCGATTACCAACTCTAAAAACTTATGAACGTGAATGAAAGAATTTTGGTACTCCATACCTTAAGGCCGCCCATTGCCCCCCTCCAATTACAGTCCTGAAGCCCCCCTGTTTCAGGGACCGTTATTACGATACATAATGAGAGCATGTAGTTTGAAGCTACTACCCTTAGAGTTGACTACTTTCACTTTTTCCCCATAATATATGTTAACCAGTATTGTTCACCAATTAAAAGAACACATTCAGCGTTATTTGGAGAATCACCCCAAGACGTCACACCGGCGAGCCCCTTTCGAGCCCTGCGCAAATCGCACGTACATCACAATTCACAGCCTCTGCTCTCGTGACGAGCCGGCATAATCTTCCATCGCCAATATTCTTCTGTTACAGTAACCGGACTATAGCACAGATATTTGAATCTTCCAGTCGCGAATCATTCTTGAGACAATTCAGGCTGCCATTCATATTACTTATACCTCCAAATACTCTCTCCGCTGATAACACTCTGATAAGAAACTATCGCATTGACGAATGTCGCGTTCGCCATAACATCCATAAACTAAAAAAAAAATTGTTAACATTTGGAAACAGTGAAAACCAGGCGAGGCAGACGGACTTGCACAGTCGCTGTTCGAACGTGGTGAGGGTAGGTAGTTTGTGGATCCAGCTATACTCCCCAGTCAATCTTGAGATGAGCAAATCCTCGGTAGTGTGTCAGCATCACTCCTAAGTCTTCATCCACCTTTAAGGCTCTAATCCGAACGGGATAGCGTTCATTAATCCAGTGCTACTTCTTCCTGATTTATCGCTTAAAGAAGTTCAGCTTTAAATTGTACATTTGAAAATCGCGTATCGGCTTAAAAACAATCGTAAGTTTATTGTAAATTGTGTGAATTGTAAGATTTTCTGTGAAATTTTGTGGTGAGTGGGTGCAGTTGGCTTAATTTCACGCCATTCGCAATAGTGTTAATTTCAGCGAAATTCGATTGGTTTAGTGATTTCCCTGGATTTAAAAATTGTTTAGTGTGTAGAAATCGATTTTAAACATATCTTAAAAAACTGAAAATTCAAAATGGTTTTGTTGCTACGTGACCAAAGTCCTGGCGCGTCTTTTCTAGTTAAAATTAATACGCAGTTTTTGATAACATTTAACTCTTTTCAATAAAATACATTTCCCACAAAATTATCATTTGAAGTAGCTGCTTTCGACATTTATCGGAAACAAATGTGAGAATACCGGAAAATATTAATGAAGTTTTCAATTAATTCAATCAAGATTTTATCTTATATTCAAATTACAAATTACAAATACAAAATACAAATTTTCAACCGTTCGTAGTGCAAGTGTAATTTCCACTGAACCCTTAACGATAAAGGAACTCTGCTAGTGCAAAAACCTAAGTTGATCAAAAAATTTAGAAAAATCTTCAAACCAGAGATCTTTATTTTGGAATAAATCAATCGACAATCAAAATAAATCTTTGTAAAATTATTTAGTTGTCGTGGGGTTAGTGCATTGAAACACAAGTTCTTAATTGAGAGACGTAAAACTGTAAGAATATCTGCAATTTTATCGCCTCATAAATATTAATCAGATGTAAATTGTTTTTTCAAATATTTCGAAGAATTTTTTTCTCAATAATAATATTTACAACTTTGTTCGTGTAGTGAAAATATTTCAAAGTCAAAAACTTGTTTGCTTCGCTCCCCATTTGGGGGAATCACCGAGTTTTTGACCTCTCGCCATCTGATTTAATAGTTTCTCTAGATTGCCTCAAATTAATATTTTTCCCATTAGGTTGTCTCAACGGAGGTAATCCCCGAATAGATTTCCGCACATAGATTTACACACATTCTCCAGTCTCCTCCGGGTATTCCCAAAATGCTCTCAATTAATTTTGATATAAATGATCTTGAATTTTCCAATAACATCATTCGCATTCAATTTTCTACGAACGAGTGCAGTTGTGCAACAATATGTAAATTTTTTGATTTCCTCTTAAATTTGTTGCATTTATGGGAAATGTTTATTGCAAGACTGATGATAAATTACAATATTTAAATCCTACATCTCAAAGTTATCGATTTTGATAAGGTTAATCATTTCAATTATTGTTGCGAAACAAATTCTGGCATTTCAATATTTCGACAACTCTTATCTTATCCAAATTGTTTATATGGTAATTTACCGTTTTCTCAGGTTTTTTATGGGTTGTCATGTGATCTTTTCCCATTAGTCAATAAAAATGCAAAAATGTCTGTTTCTTTAAAACTCTTTTCCATTGAACTAGAAATTGAGCAGATATTCTTACACATGATTTATCTGAAATCTCATTGTTATCAGTTTAATCGCGTTAAGATAACAAATTTAAGCAATGTCGATAAAGCTTACTAAAAAAAGAGACGATAATAATTGCATAAACTCTTAGTGAATGATATAAAAACGTCATTTCAAAGCTTATAGCATTACTTAATACGATAAAACGAAACAATCTTATCGTAGAAAATAGTCAATCCACAAAACCTTTGTTGCTATCGTTTTGCACTAATTGCACCTCTATTAATATTACATCCTTACTGCAGTTCCGACGAACTTGTGCTGAAATATGCATCTTCTAAATGAAATAAAATTAAAAAAAGCTTTAAATTACGTTTTAATTATTATATGAGAGCAAATATTAATTTTTACTTAATTTTATAAAATGTCCCAATTTTATACTTTGAAAAATTATGTAAAAATAAATTTTCAACAACTACTTTCTTTTAACCTTTAAATCAATTTGGTCATTTGACCAATTTTCAGAATCTCTGTACATTTCGGGTTAAATCGAACAACGATGAGATAATAAGTTTTTAAAATCATATTCCATTTTGTTTTTATTTCTACAATAAATATCTCCAGTTTAAGCCGACATCTTAAACCCATCCCAAATTTGAATTACTCGCTCGAACGAAGATTTGCTGTTTTTCTCATCTTTATACTGACCGAAATTTTTTCAAAACGGATTTCTTAGTCGATCTTAAATTTATTTCGATGTGATTTTAATATAAATATTGAAAATGTTTACTGAACTCACCAATTTGTAAGTTAAAAATTGTCAAACTATTTTTCAAACGAATCGGAATCCGTCCTAAAGCATTTCCTTTTGCAATTTCAATTTGGCAAGTCCTGCAATTGTTTCTAACTGTACACAAAATTTTCATTATTCTCAAATTAATCGTTGTGCCAGTTGCAGAGTCGAGGTCACATTTTAAATTTAGTGTTTTGTCAATTTTAATTTGTTTTTATTTTTATTTTACAAAATGTTTTTCCGGACTCTTCGTATCAAACCAAAGGTAGGATTCTCGTTTAACTCATTTACGGAAAAAATAAATGCGTAAATATTTTCTCCAATATTTCACATTTCAATTACTCAACATTTCGTTTCACGACAAAAAGACCATTTTAGTGCTAAAGTGTTTCAACCTCCGGACCAATGTTTATCAAAGACATTTGCGTCTAAATTCTTTGTTGATTAAGCATTCTTCATCATCACGGCAAATAAACAAAGCATTAAAATATGTCCAGATGTGTGGAATCGCATCTAGTGCAAGCATTCGGAAAGTTGCGTCACAATAAACATTAAACGCAAGTGCAGCGTTCTGCTGCTATTCGCGCTGAATTCGAATTACCTATTCGTGTAAAAAAAAGTAACATATGTTTTAATTTAATGTTTTTCACACATTTTATGTTGGTCACCTAATCATCCTCTCAAAATTGTATTGAAATTACTAAACTCCAGTGTTTAACCCGAGTGAAAGACTTTAAAATACATATATGTATTAAGTATTAAATATCGAGACAACACGATTGCATTTGTGAGTAAATCTAAATCGTTTGCCGGGGCGGACTTGACTCCATTTTGCTCATTGTAATCCCAGTAATTGGCGGAAATGTATTTGAGATCTATTTAAACGGTTAATCTAATTAAGCGTGGAGATTTTGACATGATCTCTTGTATTTGTATAAGGGTCATTCCACATGATTTCAACCAGTGGACTCTGTCCTCATGAACTCCGACTTTCTTAATTTTTTCTTTACATAAACTACTCGTAGATAGACAGAAACAGATTCAGAAATTTTTCAAAAATTGTCACCGTTTTGTAGATAGCGGGACTTGAAAATTGCAAATTTTGGAAAACGTGCATTTTTCAAAAAAACCCCGCAGCTTTCGCAAATATTAATTATTACTGTATATTAATGATTGATGTCTCATTTTAAAATAAAACACTTGAAATTTTAGGAAACAATACCAAGAAAAATATATCACCTACGTAAAATGTACGATAGAGATAACAAAATGACCGTTATTTTTGAATATCTCAAAAGCCTCATTTTGTATTTTTTGTATTTGTTTTTGTCATGTAGGTATAATAATGTTAGAATATTTCAATTTCAATTTCAAGTTGTGTCACAAATTAGTTTGGCAGTTAGAATTTTTTATATCCAAAAAATCGAAAATTTTTCATCGACCTGATATTTTCAAAAAGTTATACCTCAGAAACTATTTTACCTAGAAGGTTCAAACTGGAATCAGTTTCTTCAGTTTTTAAGCAACATGGTAAAATTAAGTATGTTTTGTGATTTTCCAAAATAGCCAAATTTTGTTTATTGAACAATTTCAAAAGTTTGAACCTTTCTGCTTTAATTTTTGTGAAATCCAATATATGCTAATCGAATCGCCCTTTTCCAAGTGTTTCATGCTCGGTTTCATGTTGTTATATTTTAAACCACGACACGATATCAATTGAAATGAATATGTTTGAAGTGTTACACATCATATCTAAAACAAATAAAACAAGTGTAAACTGTAAACTACAATGATTACACAGTACACAAAAATACGGTTACCCCTTTCACTTTCGTCGTCATTGCGGCCGTTATCGAATATCTATTTCAAGAAGTAGAACTTTCCAATGTGTACAAATCATTCGAGGCGGTATCAAATTGTGATAAGTCTTAAGTTGATAAAGATATTGTTACTTACATACATACATAATATACGATATCTGTACATAAGGCTTAATCACATCTCCACTGCCTTTTTTTCTTTATAAAAACTAGCTCTTCACCGTAAGTACCTTTGAATTAAGGAAATTTCGGTTCCTTATTCAACTTCAAAAAAGCAATAAAAATACAAACATTTCACGAAAAAAAAATTTAAAAAAATTTTATCTAATCATTATAAAGTCCATAAAATGTAAATGGTTTCGAAAAACGTAAATTTTTTCGGCATTTATGGATATATTTTTAATGCTTTTTTATGCTTTTTTTTGAAATATTGTTATTAAGTTAATTGGAAGTAATTTGGAATTTGAATTAACAACGAAAAAGTCAATTGATTTGTTTTTGAAATTGTTACAAAAAAATAGGAAGTATACCTATATTTTTATTACGCAACAATAAACAATGAGAATCAGATGTAAAGATTTAATACGAAAAAATGACAGAAAAAAAGTCAAATTCAAGTTTGCAACTATTTGTAAACGAGCATATTTGAAGTGAACGGAGTCAAGATCAAGGTCACTTAGTCGCGGCAGTTCGTAGTAATAACTGGCATTTCCCGCTAGCCAATTACTAACTACGGCGCGGCGCGGCGGCGGGTGGGTGTTTGTTTTGAATTTTTTTAAAAGCCAATCTGTATCTAGTATAACAATTTTATTCGGGTTTCCACAGGAAACAAAAATTATTTTTGAATTGATAAACCTTTATGAAAAATTTGCAGCGTTTTTGTAAGCTAAAATTTTACCGTTTAAAAATTAAAATTAAATTATGTAAACCTTATCGCTTCATATAACAGAATACGCAAATATACAGGCTAAATTAAATGTAAGGAGAAGAATCTTCTTCGAAGGGTAAATAGTTTCCACGTGGGTTTCGGGAACAATTTTCTGTTCCTTTTATCTTCTTATATTTGCAGCAAACGACGCAAACTCAGTTTTTGCCAAGCCAAGCCCCCTGCAACGTCATGAATGACGTGATTCCTCAGAAGATGAGCCCTTCTCATTCAGATGCTCGCTCTTTTGAACGACATTTTTACCTGAATTATTCAGACACGTACCTGCGGGCAAAATCATGATAAAACCAGAACACAAAAAAAATTAAATTGGGACGCCATTATTTTCAGTGTTACCGGCTTATTTCGGTTTTTTTTTTTATTTCTTAGTTCCTCTCGTTCTTGATTTGTACGATAAAATAGAAGACTCTTCTGTCTATGAATTGAATTAAATAGGAACTTTATTCATTGACATAACTATCCCTTTATTATTTAAGTCAGCACATCTCCTCGCCACTAATTATAATTTGTAATTTTTAAAAATCAAGGGTCAAGAGTCGCAATAAACTGTAACATACAATGATAACAAGTTCAAAATTTTGCTGTTGTCACTGATTTAATGCAAAAAAAAATTAAAATCTTTGACCCATTTAAAATTACTCGTCTTGTTCTCATTAACATCCGAAGATAATGTTTATTGAATTTCAATCAATTGAGTTGTGTATTGAGATTTGCTAGTGTAAACAGATTTTCTGTCTTATCTCAGTGCAGACTTCGTGATGAGGCTAATGCATTTTTTGCTCATTATATAATACGTGCAATTATTAATCCAGCAATTGTCTCTACTCTCCAGATTAAAGGCGACGGCTGTTATCAATTTGTCAATGACATCAAATCTAATTATAATATGTATGAGACTAATTTTTTTTTATTAATTTACGTACTTTCGTCCTGCTCTTGAAAAAAGTATTTTTTGTATTACCTCAGGCTTTTTTTGTCATATTAATATACATTGTACATGTTTTCAAGAACTTTGATTCACAAATTCCTAAAAATTAATTGAGATAACATTTATTGTATGTTAATTGATAATTGCCCAAAAGATAGGGAAATAACATTTTTGATGATTTCCAAAATAAGATGAAGTCGTGCGAAATAAATTTCGAGAATTAAATACTGCTCGTGTATATAGATCTGGTCGTTGAACCATGATCAGAACATAATTGAGCTACTGGCAGATTAAATTATCGCAATAAATGATTGATTTAATGCCGTTGTCTCCATCGACAGTGAATTATCAATAACTGCTGCAGCAGGTGCCCACCGACGCGACGGCATGCATAGAATTAACCTCGGACAAGGTTACTATGTTTGTCGCGTTGTAAACGAAGCATCTAAACAATGCCGAGATACACGTGACTTATTTATATTCCATGGAGGTTTTATCCTTTATTGAAGTATATCAATTTGGACCTTGAAAATATACACAAGAGATACATATTTTTTACGGAAACAATTGCGTCTTGAATTCATAAAGAAGCAACTGAACAATATTGAGTTTGCTATAAGTACTTAATCGCGTTTTTTTTTCTTAAGTTAAGGCTTCCACAAAATTAAACAAGAAAGGAACAATGAATCAAAAATGTATTCTACGTTCAACAATGTATTTCTTCCCAACGTTCAAGTTCAAGCTGTTTAATGAATGCTTGTTCCTTCCCTGCTGCATTTCTATTGAATTACTTCCATAACTGGACTCGACTCGAAGAAGTCGTCCAAGGTCAAAGTCCGAAATTTTTAGAATTTCGAAATTTTAAGAACCATGTCTTAATTTATAAATCAATAACCAGTTTCTCCATTTTTACAAAAAATCCTTTTCGGCAGGCTTGAGGCTGAGGTAGACTTCGAAGTGTTTTTGATTGCATTTTTTGGGATAATTTTTTACAAACTCGATGAACTAGTTATTGATTTATAAACTACTCATCAAGAGCTTTTCAATGATACCCCACAAGACATGGTTCTAAAAATTTCGAATTTCGAATTTTCAAAGAGAAATCTACCTAAAAATTTCCTCAGCCTCAAGTCTGCCGAAAGGAAATTATTACGAACCAACTTTAATTCCACAAAAAAGCTTTTGTGAAGGTTTAAAATCTTGCTTTTTATCTCTTCCTCAATAACATGTCTTAGATACCCATTATACCAAACCGTTTTTAAGAGAAGAGAGAAGAATTCGAGGAGCGGATTCGAACAGTTGACATTTTATTTTTATTGTTTCATTATTAAAAAGTAATGGTATCTATTCACTATTGAGCAGGACAATTTATATAACAAAAATATTTGTGATATACTTTTAAGTGTGAATTGTAGTCCTTCGGGAAGGGCTTTCAATAATATAGATTGGAAGTAAAGTTCACCAACAGTGGAGCATGCTCACTGAATATCTGAGTCAAGTAAAAGTTTTGGTGTCTTGTCCTTAATTTACGACGCTATTTGTGCGATCTTTGAATATAAAGTATATCTCAAGGCGGAAATCTTAAAATGGCAGAAACTCTGCATACAGAAGAGGCACATTTGCTGGGACCAAATTCGTCCTTTGCTCCTAGAGGATATGGATCTCAATCGACGGTAACATATTTTCACTTGTTGCGTGCTTAACTTGTTTGTGTAATATAAATCAATAAGAGTGCTTTCAGTCTATAACTACACAACCATTACGAAACCTTTCCTCCATACTTCACTCACCATCGATTTGTGTTTTTAAATTAGTAAAACTTACAGCTCTAGATTAATTAACTAATAAGATGAATTAATTAATAGATGAAAAACACATTTTCTTGTACAGGACAATCTACCTGGCATGAGTCCGACAGATAATCCTGCACGCACATTTCGCCAATATGCAGCTGCATTGTCTGCTTCCGGAGGAGCCTTGGCTGCTGGGGTTCTCCTAGGGTGGACATCACCCACCGAACCTCGTTTGGTTAAGGATAAGGAGTACAACTTCGACATATCTGCAGAAGACTTCTCCTGGGTCGGTGCTTCCATGACTTTAGGTGCCGCCACAGTATGTATTCCGATTGGATTCTTCATGAACTGGATAGGAAGAAAACTCGCCATGCTCTTGCTAGTGCTCCCATTCACACTCGGCTGGGCCTTGTTGATTTGGGCACAAAATGTGGCAATGATGTACTGTGCCAGGTACATCCTGGGAATAGCGGGAGGAGCCTTCTGCATAACTGCACCAACGTATATTGGTGAAATAGCATCGAAGGAAATTCGGGGAACTCTCGGCACTTTCTTTCAGTTGATGATCACCATTGGTATTCTATTGGCGTATCTGCTGGGCTGGAAACTCTCAGTGTTCGTGTTCAGTATTGTCGCTGGAATAATTCCATTAATTTTCGGAGCTGTTTTCATCTTTTTCCCAGAATCCCCGACATATTTAGTAAGATCAATTCATGGCTTGCTGTAAGATGCTGTGCTTAAAATACAATATTTCTTCTAGGTAAGCAAGGGTAAAAATGACCAGGCTATCAAAGCCATTCAATGGTTACGAGGCGAAGATTACGATTATACCGAGGAAATGGCAGACCTCCAGAGGGAAAACGAGAAGAGGAAAGCTAGCAATGTTTCAATTAGGCAAGCTATAATGCAGAAGTCAGCCATGAAAGTCCTGATCATTGGCGTGGGACTTTCGTTTTTCCAGCAGCTGAGTGGAATAAACGCGGTTATTTTCTACACAAATAAAATTTTTGGGGTGTGTATCGAAAATATCTCCTTCATTTTCATAATACGTTTAGTTTAACGCATTTTCAATTGCTTTAAGCGTGCTTAACTTTGCTTGATTTAATTGCATCCATTATAAACTATTTTTTTGAGCTAGTAGCTTGCATTAAATGATTATTATTATCAACATTTAATAAAACATTATACTTTGTTTTTAGCTTGCGAACACCGGAATTGACGATTCCGTGGCAGCAATAATCGTTGGAGCGATTCAAGTAGTTGCGACTATCGTATCATCGTTGGTAGTAGACAAGGCCGGCAGAAGGATTCTGTTAATGGCATCATCATCAATAATGGCAATTTGTACTATTTTCATGGGGGTTTACTTCCAAATATTATCGGGTGGTGATACATCAGTTAACAATTTTGGCTGGTTACCCATAGTTTGTCTTTGTGTATTCATAATTATGTTCTCACTGGGATTCGGTCCAGTACCGTGGCTTATGTTGGGTGAGCTATTTCCACCTGATATCAAAGCAGTTGGTGCTCCCATTTGCGGTACTGTGAATTGGTTGCTCGCATTTATCGTAACGAAAACATTCGAGAACTTACTCCAATCGATGGGACCTGGACCAACATTTTGGTTCTTTTCGGCATTGTCACTTTTGGGTACAGCGTTCGTCTACTTTTTCGTACCGGAAACAAAAGGTAAATCACTATCGGAAATACAACAAATACTAAGAGGAGAAAAAATAACAACAACAAGCCAGTAAAAAAATTGAATACATATTTTTAATTCTAATTATAGAAATTGTAATACATTGGATACAATTATTACTTTTGCTAGATTAATGTAATTTTAAATGTTCTACTTAAAATGGTTAATGTATCGAAATCAACAAATCGCGTGAAAAATTATAATTCAAGCATTTCACAGTTTCAACAATGTTTAATTTTATTTTTTTTTTTTTAAAATCGTTAACCTAAAAGACTGATCTTTGTTATAAATAATTTTTATCAAATTATATTTGTACTTCCAAGTCCTAACAATTATGTTTTTACAAGTGTAACTTGATTTTTGCCTAGTAAAAGTTTGATTTCTTTGTTAAATATTTTTTGTTATTTTATTATTCCCCAGTTTTGTTCCAATGTAAATCAATAGCGCTCTTTTTCTTTTACCTTTCAATTTTCTTCATTGAATTTTTAGATAGCATATCAGCAATTCAAGTTTTCTATATATTTTAAAAATATGTGCCAAAATAAAAACTGTAGACTGTCGAAGTTCGTGGGAAAATGTGTAATTAGTTTACAACTGTACTATAGTGATTATTGTATTGTTCAGCGAATAAATTTTATATAGTGCAATACATATTTGTATGTTGAGAATAGATGTTTGGAAGTATGCAAGGATATGAGCCACACAAAATACTCAAACAAATGTTCTTCAACACGCTCAGCAGTTACATATCTCATTGTTAAATAGTAATAAATATCGTAGCTGTAGTTATGCTTCCTGTAATTTTTGTGCATGTAACCACTGAACTTCTTCTCAGGTACCTAAATGAAATAATAAACATTAGCGTGCATTATTAAGTATCCCTACATGTATATAATGATAAATAAAAAATAATTTGGAACTTAAACAAAGCTTAAAGCTCCATGGAAGAGTTTCTTAAATATGGAAAATTGGTAAAATTCGTGCTAGGTCTCATTACACGCAGAATTTTATGCTCTACAACTTTTATTTGGAGCACTTTTTCTAAAGTTTGATATTTTAGAAGATATAAGCGAAAAACCGGAAAAGGGCGAAAATTTAGAAGATTTTGGTCCATGCCTTAGGGCAAAAATCAGAGACCTATTTCAAAGATTAAAGCAGTTTCCAGATCTCCACCAGTTTTTCGAAACCAAAAGCTTAATTTTCTTGGCCTACAAATCCAGTCGATGTTAATAAAGCCTGCAAACTTCAACTTGCGAATATAATTAATTAACGGATTTAGAATATTGAAACTTTTACAAATGATAACACCAATAAATTATTTAAGATACATTTTATTTTTTATCCTTTTTCTTTTCCTTTTTGTGCTTTTTCGATTTTTTCTTTTTATCTTTGTCTTTTTTCTTCTTTTTCTTATCAGTATTTTCGTCCGATTTTTCAACCCATTTTTCTACAACATCTTTTTTAGATTTTTTCAATAGCTTCAGCAATTTTTTGTCGACGTCTTCATTAGACGAACTGCAAGTATTTGTCTTCAGCATCTTCGGGAGAACAGCAGTTAAACTTGTTGGTATCATCGGGCCGTAAACATTATTTTCTGTACTATCGGAATCCTTTGTAACGTCCTTCGACAATTCTTCTGCTCTTGACGAAGATTCTTCTTGATTTTGTTGATCATCTGCGATAGCGCTCTTTTCACTTCTTTCAGATTGAGACTTGAATAAATACGCAAAAATTCCTCTCGGCGGTGAAGTATTTCTTAAAACATTTACATCTGCCGCTGGCTTCGTCAGTGCATTAATAACATCTTGGGATATTGTTGGCTGAGACGACTGTTGATTCGAATTCCCTTCCTTACCGTTTTCAATCTCATCCTCTTCCTCACTCGAACTATCGAAAATGGACTTAAACAAATCTTTTTTCTCTGAGGGATGCTTATCCTTTAATTCTTCCACTTTTATTTCAAGATCTGTTTTAGTTTTCTTAGATTTCTTGTCTAATTCACTTGAAGATTGCGCGCTTGTGGAAACTGGAGTTTTCTTATTGTGTTCTCCATCAGCAGATTCGATACCGTCTTTCATAGCACTTGGTCCAGGATTAAGATTCATTTCTTTCATGAATAATTCTCTAGTTGATATTCTAGACGAAGCAGGAACTTCTTTACTGTCGAAAATTTGTTGTATAATCGGCTTTGGTTTTTCAACTTTAGTTGGAATTATAACTGGCGTTACAAAATTCTGTTTTGTGTTTATTGATGTTTCCAAATAATCAAAAACGGAAAAACGAGGTTTTTTCTTTACTTTTGTGTCTATCATTGTCCCTCCAAATGGTTCAGGTACATCAAAACGTTTGCACAATTGAGCACACGGTTTCCACATTACTTTCGTTCTCTTTATTTCAATTTTCTCCTTTACTTCCGGCTTCTTTTCAGTAACAGGCTTCTCGACAGCTAAAGCTGCTTCAGACACAAACCTGCAGAATGAAATTTGGTGTAAAAGGAACGTAATTTATTGCAGCACTTACCGTTCAAACATTTGTCCCCTTAAAGGCTTATAAATTTTTTGTGCTTGCAGAAACTCTTTCTTCTCCATTTCACGATCCCAGTCGGACATTCCTAGTGGCTGGATTGTTGCCAAAAACTTACTTATTTCGTCATCTTCAGTCAAATCTGCTGCAATGAATTTTTCATATCTTTCCTGTTTCGCTTCGTTACTTATGAACGGCTTAAATGAAACTTCTTTCTTGTCTGTAATCAAAAACAAAAACGCATTAAAACCGCTTCAATATTTTGTTATCCTCCTACCTAATGAATTAGTAAGTTTCTTTGCTTCTTCCTGAACTTGGTCGTTTTCTTTCTTGATATCTTCATCCAGTTCAATCACTTCAGTTGTATCAACTTTAATCAAGCCACCCTTAGCAAATCTATCTAATTTGTTAACCAATAAGTTCAAAACGTTCTCAGTCTTTGTTTTGTCGCCATAATTTTTGTGTGACTTTGAATTCTTTTCATTTGGTTTCGCAGCATCATTTTTACTTTTCGTGCTCTCTAGAATTGCTCCTCGACGTTCCGGATCGAGATCATGTCTGCCCAAGCCTTTCCTCTTATATGTATCTTGCTCCTTTAGTGCAGCTGCTTTGCTTTCATTCAGGGGTTCAAACCTAGTTTTGCGCACTGCCCAATTCCTTGGTTTGAAGTCAGCAGGAATTTGTACAGTGAATATCTTCTTGCGATAGTTGCCTTCTTCTTTGGCGGCACAAAAACCTTCAATGATTGTTGCATCTTCAACTTTTTTCTTTTTAATTTTAATCTTTTTGGCTTCATCCAGGGAGAAGTCATATTTGGTCATGTCATCGTTCGCATAAATATCTTCGTCCTCCTCCTCAAGGGCCCCAACACCGAATGCTTGTCCCCTTATGGACAATTTTTTGTTATCTTTTCCCATCACTTCGAAGGTTCCAAACAAGTTAATATGCTGTTGTTTTAAAATGGGATTTTTATTCAATCCGACGTAACCCAGTCCGAATGTGTTGTCTTTGATATCACAGATATACTGTTCGAAATCATCAGGGGCAAATGTAATTTCGTTGTCCGACAAATCAGATTCATCGTCGGACTCTGAAGCTGACTTTTCAGGTACATGTTCTGGTTGCATTGGTCCTAAGTCGCACCCGTACTTTTTCAAAACATATCTTTCACGAGCATTTCTGTCACGTGCAGTTTTCTTCTCCCGTCTTGTTTGTCTTGCTCCTATTCCCTGCCCTAACTTCCATCCCATTTGCTTAAGGAGACGAACAGCGACGTTATCCCGAGATGGTTTCAATAATTGATGCAGTACGGGAACTCCGGGTATTGGACCTGTAGATTGGTATTTCTTCCGTTTCCGATTTTCTCTCTTTTCATTAATATCTTGCGGTGTAAAATCGTCAGTAGTTTGTATTCGTTGTGGTGCAAACCCAAATTCCCCAAGATCTTCCTCATCCATAAAATCGGATGCTTGTTGAGTCTTGAGAAGTAAATAAAATGAAACTCAAAATATGAGAGTTAAGGAAGTCTTTACCTTTGCTTCTGCTTTCTCCAATCGAGAACTTTTAAAACTTTGTGGCTTCCATCCTTCAAGAGAGCCGACTGTGTTCCAGAAGCCAGCACTAAAACCTCCAGTAAAAGCACCATGAAAACGACGCCTTCCATTGCTGTCCGTGACAATTTGATCCTCGATTGCAATAGGTTTTTTTGAAGGTACTTCATCTGAGAATGGATAAGAATTACACAAATCTATTCATTGATTTTTTACCAATAGAAGGAATGAATCTAATCATTTGCTAATATTTAAAGTATTTTCTTATAGTTTTCTATTATTATTAAATATTCGCGAGTATTTTATTGTAATTGTATAAATATTTCAGTGCAGCGAGAGTGTAAACAAATTCTAATACGCGATTGTTGATGACATTTTGCATAAAATAAATCTTCAAGTAAACCCAAGCTTTTTTAACAATAACTTTACTTACCCTCTTCCAAAGGGTCCAACGCTGTTCCGAACCGACACAAAACATTTTCATCGTCATCCATTTTATTGCAAAATGTTATTTTCTAAATTTCTGTCAAACGTCAAAATCTGTCATTTAATTGCTTAACAAGCACTAGCGCCAGCAGTGGCAACTGAAAGCACTTGCGCGTTTGACATTCTTATCTGTCGGGGTGATCCGTATAAAATGTATAAAATCAGTGATTTCTTAGTTTATATCAATTCGGATTCTTACATTTTTCGTACACTAACAATAGCTTTCGGTATTCTCCTAACGTTTTACTGTTCAAACTATTTGAGAGAAATATTGGTACTTGTTGCGAAGTTTATAATTTGATTGAAGTGAAATAGATTATATATTTCTAGAAAATTTTCGGAAGAAAATCCTTCTTAAAACAACCACTACAAGAGGATTCTGAAGGCAACTCTGAAGAACGAGAATTAATTAACAAGTATAAAACCGCACGATTAAAGGAGATTGAAAAATCCTTGACTCAGGATCAAATAATTGAGGAGCGGAGGTGAGCAGGCCTTAAACTTTATTAACAATTCTAACTAACTTAGTTTAGGATTGAACAAGAACAATTGGCTGCAATTTATGAACTTTTAAAAAAGCAAGAGTCGGAATTGAACACAGTGGAGATTGACGAGAGCGAGTTAAAAGAGCAGTTGAACTTATATCGTTAGCAGACGATTCTAGCAGGTATTAAAACTCATTTATTGGACTTATTTATCAATAAAAATCAGATACATATGTATATAAAATGCTTTTAAAATAATCTATTGAATATCATTTAAAAATAGTTTTTCCAATCAAAAATTCCATGGCAATGTTGGTGGAAGTGTTGATGTTGGCTCTGATTGTAATAAAAAACTTTTTATTTTTCGAAAACCATTAAGGATTTCTTGCACGTCATTTGGCTTACAGCAAAACATATAACCGAAATTCGACAACTTCCTCGTCGCTTCTAACGGAGTTAAGAATTTAATTTTTTCGCACATGTCTTCACAAATCACTGTTGAATTCGAGCCAGTTTCAGCAAAAGGCGAATTGACTCCTATTATAACAAATTCCTCTTCACCATTTTCTGATTTAACATAATTCCATATGTATAGTGGAATTTGTTTTTCGATTTTTGCAAAGTTTATTGTTAGAGGAACATCGTTTTCAAACATAAGTTCGTCCGGATACTTGGCGATATGTGATGTCCCTGCATAAACATCGAAACTTCTTTTCTTACTTTCTTTCAATAAGAGATGTTGATAAGATTCCCAATTTCCGTATTTTAAGGGTGTCCACCAGGGCACAGCGTTCGTCGAGTTAATGCTTCCAATGAGCGCGCTCAATTGTCCAGCGTACGCGACTGGAGGCACAAGTTGATGAAATTCAAACGTTATTCGGTTAAGTATATTTTTGAAATAAGGTAGAATTGGTACGGATTCAATTTGAATCTCAATGTCTTCCTGATAGTTCACTTCTGGGAAAGATATCTTGTTATCATCCCTCAAGTCATACTCCACTTCTTGACTAGGATAGAAGTTTGTTTGGTTGTTCAGAAGCAAGTGTCGCTTTGCTGACTTATAGTGCATGTACACCAACTCCGAGTTAGAAATATCATAACATAATTCAACAAAGATTAAATTTTTATTGTCGATTGTGATTCCATAGAACAGACCTTGGTGTTCACAGGATTCTAGGTGAACTGAGTGCATAGATGCAACCGTAGCACTCTTGCACCTAAACCTTCCTTCTATTTCTATAGGAGGATAATCATATATGAATAACCCGTTATTGTCGCACTTTAAATGAAGTAATGGATGTTGAAGAAGTTGCTTTTGTTGGTATTGCAATGCTTGCTGTACAGCACCATAAAATCCAGTTTCACAATAGGCGTATACTTCGCCGCCTTTTGGAACGATATATGTGAAGACTTCATCAACACTTATAATTTTATTTCTATTCACGGGTTGTAGAAAAATTCGCGTACTTTCATCAAAGTACGACTCAGTTCTACATCCTGCTTGCACGTTTGCGATCTCAAACAACACAAAAACTAAACAAAATATAATCATTTTGAAGATTTTAAAACTGTTTGATAGTAACACTCTTTGCAGAAGACTAAATCTCCCAAAATTTATTTTAAGCTTATATACTCTCAAAAATAAGCAGACAAACCAATTGGTACTTTAAAAAAAATTTAATCCGGCCTTGCATGTAATATAGGAATCTACTTTAATTTGTATTTGATGTCAAAGGTCTCCAAACAGCTTATCAATATGGCCAACGCTTTTGATCTCTGTTTAGGAAGTTGAAGAGTAAATATAGCTAATTATTGTAAGCAACATTTGTAATTTGAAATCATTGAAATCCATTGAATTATACTATGTAGAATGATGTAATTCAAGCAACTTTCTATTCTTGATCAGTATTTGTCAGCAATCATATAACCACCCTGTGCCGCGGTTGTCAATAGCTGTATCTGTCGAACTTCTATATCGCAACTATACAAACTACTTATATATAAATACATACCCGTCGCACAGTGGACTATTAATTGATCCAAAAACATGGCCAAAAATCAACGAGTTACTAAATCGTGGTGATATTTTTTACTCGGGGGTTCTTGGGGTCGCTTATTACGAATTTACTTTTTTGTGTATTTGCAACAAGTTTTGAATGTCATATTTGTTTTATGAAAGAGATAGGTGAAAAAATCATTATAAGGAGGTCAATTTTTTTAGTCTTCATATAGAAAAAGTATATGTCTTTTAATATTTTTTATAAGAAGAGTTGAAGGGGCGGGTATGTTTTTTTCACATTGATCCGTAAAGAACCAAGCAATATAATACGATATATTTTAAAGCTGAACAACGCTAAACACACTTTATAAAGCTCATGCTTTACATGATTTCAAAAAATTCCTTGACCTAAAAAAAACTTTTTTTTTTTTTGTTAATTTTGTTAATTATTTTTCTGGGCTTATGGTAACTTATTAGAACATTTATGAATGTGTTAGAATATACTTACCTTCCTAAATACTTATACGAAATTTCTTATCAATCGACCGAACCAATGACCCAAAAAATAGACCTACATACATCTAATCGCGATCTAAAGCTTCAACTAGGAAAAACACCTCCACGAAATATGAAACCTAGATTTCTACATATAGTAGACATTAGTAGTAACCCCATATGCTTCATGCTCCCCAAATAGACGTTTTTCATCGCACCAGTAAGTATAATATACTTATAGGAAAACTACTTTTTATTGGTTTAAACCTAATTTGAAATTTTGATTTTTGGCCAGGATTTTGGGTCAAATATTCCAGCACTGTGCGTCGCCTACTTGGAAATCGCTTGAATAAGTTATTTAAGTACTCTACACTGCTGAACAAAGAGTTAGTGAAGTGAATCCGTATCTTAATTCCTCGGCGCTGAAATTTAAGTTCTAGAAGTTTCGCTAGAAGCAAAAAACTTAAGTCAAGGGCAACTTAAGCAAAGGTGTTTTAGTTCTCAGGATTCGTAGTGCAGAACCAAGGGAAATAAAGCAACCAGATCCCGTCTAGCAAACTCCTATACAAACACCATAATTCCAAATGTTTTTTTTTTTTTTTGGATAATGATAATTATATTTTTCTAAGGGGGATTTCCCTTACAACCAGATGAAATTAAAGGAACTGGAAGCAAGATTTAGGCCCGGTATAGAGATAAACTAATGTTAAGCTTTGCGTGCTAAGTTTCCTTAGTTTTGTAGCTTAGCTCGCTTAGCTTATGCAAGCATACTACAGCGCAGCTAAGTAATAATTTTTTAAAACCCCGAAAAGTAATAGCAAATATAAAAGAGCACGATTAAAGGAGATTGAAAAATCCTTGACTCAGGATCAAATAATTGAGGAACGGAGGTGAGCAGGCCTTAAACTTTATCAACAATTCTAACTAACTTGGTTTAGGATTGAACATGAACAATTGGCTGCAATTTATGAACTTTTAAAAAAGCAAGAGTCGGAATTGAACACAGTGGAGATTGACGAGAGCGAGTTAAAAGAGCAGTTGAACTTATATCGTCAGCAGACGATTCTAGCAGGTATTAAAACTCATTTATTGGACTTCTTTATCAATAAAAATCAGATACATATGTATTATGTATATAAAATGCTTTTAAAATAATCTATTGAATATCACTTAAAGATGGTTTTTCCTAAAAATCCCATAGTAATTGTGGGCGACGTGTTGATGTTGTCTCTAATTGTACTGAAAAACTACTTTTTACTTTTGGGAAACCATTAAGGATTTCTTGCACGTCATCTGGCTTACAGCAAAACATATAACCGAAATTCGACAACTTCCTCGTCGCTTCTAACGGAGTTAAGAATTTAATTTTTTCGCACATGTCTTCACAAATCACTGTTGAATTCGAGCCAGTTTCTGCAAAAGGCGAATTGACTCCTATTATAACAAATTCCTCTTCACCATTTTCTGATTTAACATAGTTCCATATGTATAGTGGAATTTGTTTTTCGATTTTTGCAAAGTTTATTGTTACAGGAGTATCGTTTTCAAACATAAGTTCGTCCGGATACTTGGCGATATGTGATGTCCCTGCATAAACATCGAAACTTCTTTTCTTACTTTCTTTCAATAAGAGATGTTGATAAGATTCCCAATTTCCGTATTTTAAGGGTGTCCACCAGGGCACAGCGTTCGTCGAGTTAATGCTTCCAATGAGCGCGCTCAATGGTCCAGCGTACGCGACTGGAGGCACAAGCTGATCAAATTCAAACGTTATTCGGTTAAGTATATTTTTGAAATAAGGAAGTATTGGCACTGATTCAATTTGAATTTCAATATCTTCGTGGTAGTTCACTTCTGCTAAGGATATCTTGTTATCATCCCTCAAGTCATACTCCACATCTTGACTAGGATAGAACTCTGTTTGGTTGTTCAAAAGCAAGTGTCGCTTCGCTAACTTATAGTGCATATACACCAACTCCGAGTTGGAAATATCATAACATAATTCAGCAAAGATTAAATTTTTATTGTCGATTGTGATTCCATAAAACAGACCTTGGTGCTCACAGGATTCTAGTTGAACTGAGTGTATAGATGCACCCGTAGCACTCTTGCACCTAAACCTTTCTTCTTTTTCTATAGAACTCTGATCATATATGACTAAACCATTATTGTCGCATTGTAAATGAAGTAATGGTTCTTGAAAAAATTTATTTTGCTTTAATTCCCATGGGTTCGGAGACTGTACAGCACCATAAAATCCAGTTTCACAATAGGCGTATACTTCGCCGCCTTTTGGAACGATGTATGTGAAAACTTCATCAAGACGTATAATTTTATTTCTATTAAAGGGTTGTAGAAAAATTCGCGTACTTTCATCAAAGTACGACTCAGTTCTACATCCGGCTTGCACGTTCGCGATCTCAAACAACACAAAAACTAAACAAAATATAATCATTTTGAAGACTATAAAACTGTTTGATAGTAACACTCTTTGCAGAATACTAAATCTTCTAAAATTGATATCAGGTTTATATACTCATTCTGTTGAAAATAATTGCAGACGAAGCAATTTGTAATTTAAAAAAAAATATTTAAAAACAATAACCTGTACAAATACTGATTGCGGGATTGAACGTGATAATAATAAAGGAATCTACATTAATTTGTATTTGGTGTCAAAGGTCTCAATAGCTTATCAATATTCTTAATGCTTTTGAACTTCACGTTATTTTGGGATACTGATAATTCTATTTTATTTTAAAGGGATTTCCCTTACCAGATAACTTTGAAGAAACTTCGAACACAAGATAAATACCGAACTGTTGAGTACCTGTGCTGTGAAATTATATTGTGCTTCTAGTTTTGAAAATATGAAAAATCTTTCATTTCCCAAGTAATAAACGCATTGCATACTTATTTTAAAAATAGAACATTCACCCGCAATATGATTAAGCTTGGCTTCTGTTTTCTCTCCTCAAAAATAAACACGAACAAGAAAATCAAAAATCAAATATTTCAGCGGAAAATCAAAGCAATTGCAATAGAATGATTTTTCGTAAATGCAAATGTCCAAAACTCTTTGGCGTATCGTTTTATAATAACTTGTTTGTATAAACTATAAATCCCACTTTACAGTGCGATGGAAGTCCATCCACAAGTCAAAGTGAGGAAAATCGGAAATTATCAAAATATGGGTCCTAGACATGAGATCTTTGAGCTTTCAATTGTGCGTCATGCGATATGAACTTAATTAATGAAAAGTTGGTCCGTTTTTGCTAATTTCTGCCATAAATTGTTCTTTACAAACTTAGTTTCTAGATCATTAACTCTTGCATTTGCTGTGAAGAAATATATTTCTATTGGCAGAATGGCTAGGTACATGATTTATTTTCGAATGATTGTTCGAAGTGTGTTCCTCAATAACCTCAATGCAAAAGTTGATGGCGCTAAAACATGACAAAGAATTAAAAAATTGTCTCAGCTGGATGTTCTCAGAGTATGTTTAATTTATTTGGATCGCAGCCAATCTATGAAATCATTCTAAAATTACATTTTAGATATTTGAAAAGCAATCGTGGGAATATTTAATATCAATAGCTTCAATGTTCCAATAGTTTTTGCTTCGTAGAATTTTTCTTATTGTACACATTTTTTTATAAACTTTCGTCTGCCTTAGGTACCGTTAGTATTGAAAAAATATTGTACCTACATGATTTAAAGCATGATTTCATTTATTTTAATAGTTATACCTAATACACATTTTTTTTGGAAATCAAATTTTAAGATTTATACAAAATTCCTCTTCGGAAAACCATCTAATTTTCCATATACGTCCTTTGGCTTGCAACAGAACATATATCCAAAGGCTGGCACTTTCCTAGTAACGAGCCAGAGCTTCAGCCACTTGACCTCATCGCACATGTCCTCACATAACACCATAGTGTTGTTGCCGCTGGTTATAGCAAATGGTGAGTTGATAGCTATGATGACGAATTCATCTCCACCATTGCGAGGAATGATGTAATTCCAGATGTACAAAGGCACAACGTCATTTCCTTCAACCAGGTCCAGTTTCATCTCGTTTGGGGAATCGCAGACAAAATTGTCAGGATAAGAAGCAACATGTGATTGCCCAGCATAAATCTCAAAATTATTTTCTTTTGCTTCTTTGCTCAATACGCTTTCGTAAAGTTTCCAGTTTCCATTCTTTAATGGTACCCACCAAGGAATACTTAGAAATGGTTGCAAAGTAGTAAGCATGTCCTTGAAATATCCCAAGTACAAGTCCGATGGAGCAAGTTCATCAAATCTATAATAGATTTCAAATAACAGATCCTTAAAAGGACGATGTATCAAAATGTCTGTTGTATTTAGTTGGACATCTTTGAGTACATTTTTTCTTTTTAAACTAATTTCATTTGTTTCATCTAATTCGGTGTTGTTCGTCAAAGACGGATTACTTTTTTGTAGAGACTCTAGAAAAGTGCTTTTTTTTCCAACAACAAAGTGAGCATAATCACATTTCGAAGCATCCATACTGTAGCAAAATTCCGCTAAAACAATTGGCACATCGAGGATTTTAAAACCATAAAGTAAATTAGTGAATGAACATTCTTCAGACTCGCTGGTGTAAAAAGAGGCAATGCCTAGATTGCAGGCAAGTGCAGCTTGAACTTGATGGTAATTATACTCGTAATGGTCTTGAATAACGCTTTGTGGCAAACTGTAAGCATCGTATAGTAATTCATTCCGGCAGTTTAGTCCAACCAAGTTTTTTTTAAACAATAAATAGTCATAACTTGTGCTACTAGTTTTAAAACCAGAAGGACAAAACAAATGAACTTTTTCACCATTTTTCATATCCAAATTAGTATTCTCTGTTAAATAATATTCTCTTTTAAAGTTACGCAGCACAGCCACATTTTGTCCTTCAACTAAAAACTTAAAGTTACAATCACCGCGAACTACAATTACATTCAAAATTAGCACAAAAATGTAAAGCGCGAACATTTTTCGATTAATAAATAACTTTCTCTGACTTATTTCTATTTGTCTCTAAATTCACTTGTGTTAACGGATTCGCGGTTTACACGCAAATGAATCCTCCTAAAAGCTTTGACTCGGTGCCACCACAGTACAGCAAACATTTTAGAGCGTTATCTCTACTGAGACCCAAAATATTACTGTGATTAAGATAACACTAATATGTAAAAACTTAAATGAACCATACTTACATTAGGGTGCACCAAAAAAAAGAAAAAAAGAAAGAAAAAAATTGTTTTTCTACATAGTCGTAATAGTGCGGAAAAGTTGTGAAATGGGGACACTGAAAATAATCAAAAAGGAAATAAAATCGGTTCTTATCCTCCGGTCGCGAATGTGGTCTAAAGTTTGCCGATATTTGTAAAAGTTAAAGTTTATATTACTACCGAAATTAATATTTAAATATGATATTATTTGAATCCATCAAAATATTCCGGAGGGCCACGAAAAGAGAAGAAGAAAATAGGTAGATCGTACAAAGGAAAAAAGATATTAACAACATAAATGTTGTTGTTTGCTTTTCTTTTTTTGAATACAAGGTTAACTGTTTCCAAATAAATTATTTTAGACGAGTTTACGCTTAGCATTTCGTCGTCAATATCAGGAAGTGGCGTAACTCAGTTTTTCACATTTTACAGGAAAGCCTTATTATATTTTGCATAGTTTTTCTCTCTCTAGGATAGTCATATTGGCTCAAAAATGAAGCTACTACAACGAAAAACCTTTTGTAGGAACTATTTCCGAATTGGATGCTTAACGCAACTGACCTATAAAATAAAACTGCAATTATGACTTATTTGAATTTTCAAACTTTTGAAATACGACACTTCGTGATATTGACGACGATTTGATTGAGTCGGACGTGTTTCCCAATCGTTCTACACGTTAATTGGCAAAGCAATCGAACTCGTTAATGCTTTTGTTATAGTGTTATTGTTCTCGGTGCCAACTGATGCCATACCGAGAAGTGCTAATTCGATCGCGTTCACAATTACCGCACGTGCCTGTGTTTGCCTGCTAACAGGAAAATCGCTGACTAGAAGGAGTTCCGTGAATCTCTAGGTGAAGTACCAAGTTCACCAGAATGAATTACGCAAAAGCGGTACAATCTGAAGTCATACTAAAGATCAAGCAATTATCCTCGCTGCGGTCGATGGATTGCACAATTGCACATCCAAGTATAAAGCTATAGGATACAAAATCGACCCTGTAACTAAAGAAATAGCTGACATTTTGGTTGATAGCCACAAGCAAATTACGATAAATGAGCCGAAACTAAATGCATCGACGAATTCATTGAAACTACTCGTAATAACCTGCAAATTTTATTGACTGACGACTCCTTCACCCATTTCAACAACAGCACCAGGTACCATGGCATCATCGATCTGACACTCATATCCAGCAGTATCGCTCATTATTTTGAATGGATGGTCATGGAAGACCCTTATAACAGCGATAACCAGTCAAATATTATTTTATCAAAAATACTCGCCTACGCGTTGGTCACCATGCGTCACCAGGATACCGGAACAACCAAAGTGGACTTGCACTTATTCCAACAGATGCTCATAGAAAATTACAAAGAGCTCCTGGAACCCAGTTCATTCCACACCATAACGAAGGACTCTATCGTTCAAAATCTCACTGATCTCATTATCAATGCAGCATATAATTCAATTATTCCATAGAGAACCCCGAAGAAGAACATGAAAAACGCACCGTGGTGGAATAAGCAATGCGAACAAAAAATCAATGAATCCAAGAAAGCATAACGATTAAGCATACCGAAGTTGATTAATAAATCCTTCACTTACAATGAACTACAATATGCTATCGCAAGTTGTAATAACAGCATTACAGCAGCCCCGAACCAGACGATCACATACCCAACACTTCTATCAAGAATCTACATCCAGGCATGAACAAGAATAACCAAAATTTATAATACTACACATTGTTTTGGATCATATTTTAAAATTTACATAAAATTCTTCTTCGGAAAACCATCTAATTTTTCATATACGTCCTTTGGTCTGCAACAAAACATATATCCAAAGGTTGGCACTTTCCTAGTAACGAGCAGTGGTTTCAGCCACTTGACGTCATCGCACATGTCCTCACATAACACCATAGTGTTGTTGCCACTGGTTGCAGCAAATGGTGAGTTGATAGCTACGATGACAAATTCCTCCCCACCGTTGCGAGGAATGATGTAATTCCAGATGTACAAAGGCACAACGTCATTTCCTTCAACCACGTCCAGCTTCATTTCGTTTTGGGAATCGCAGACAAAATTGTCAGGATAAGAAGCAACATGTGATTGTCCAGCATAAATCTCAAAATTATTTTCTTCTGCTTCTTTGTTCAATACGCTTTCATAAAGTTTCCAGTTTCCAATCTTTAATGGTACCCACCAAGGAATACTCATATACGGATACAAAGTAGTAAGCACGCCCTTGAAATATCCCAAGTACAAATGCGATGGAGCAAGTTCATTGAACATGTATTTGATTCCATATAACAGATCCTTAAAAGGACGATGTATCAAAATGTCGGTTATATTTAGTTTGACTTCAGGTACAAAATTTTGTCTTGTTAAGAAAATTTCATTTTCTTCATCAAATTCAGTTTTGTTCGCCGAAGTTGGGTTACTTTTTTGTAGATCCTCTAGAAAAACCTTTTTTTTCCAACAACAAAGTGAGCATAATCACTTTTCGCAGCACCGAAATCGTAGCAAAATTCGGCTAAAACAATTGGCATATCGACGATTTTCAAACCATAAAGTAAATTAGTGAATGCACATTCTTCAGTATGGGTGGCGTAAAAAGAGGCAATGCCTGGATTGCAAGATAGTACAGATTGACTGCCATCATTATAGTACCCATGCTGATTTCGAATAACGTTTTGCGGCAAACTGTAAGCATCGTATAGTAATTCATTCCGGCAGTTTAATCCAACTAAGTTTGTTTTAAACAATAAATAGTTATAACTTGTGCTACTAGTTTTAAAACCAGAAGGACAAAACAAATGAACTTTTTCACCATTTATCATATCAAACTTAGTATTCGGTGTAAAATAATAGTCTCTTTTAAAGTTACGCAGCACAGCCACATTTTGTCCTCCAACTAAAAAATCAAAGTTACAATCACCGTGAACTAGAATAACATCCAAAATTAACACAGAGATGTAAAGAGCGAACATTTTTCGATTAATAAATAACTTATTTCTATTTGTCTCAAAATTCACTTAATTGTTAACCAACTCGCGGTTTTCACGCCAGTAAATCCTTTCCTTCTAAAAGCTTTGATGCGCTGCCACCTATTTATACAATTTGAATTTCGTAGGTCAGCAAATATTTTGTAGGGTTATCTCTACTGTAACCCTTAAAGATTACTGTGACTATAATAAGATAACACTAGAATATTAAAACTTAAATGAACAATAAAGCTGGGATAGCCCACACATATTATATTATTGCAGCATACCTTAATACTTAATTGAAATAAAACAAGCAGATATTGTTGAAATGATATTTTCTTAATTGTTTGAATTTGAATAAAATTTTGCATTTATTTTTTAAGATATCTGACTAGCAGTTATCTAGATTCTAGTGCATTCCGTTGGTTTAACTTTTTACCAAATTTGACTTTGTTTTCCAAATGGAGTATGTTCAATTGTCATCCAATGCTTAAGAGGAAAATTTACCCAGACCAAAAATCGTGTTCCTAGCATTGACAATTTACCTCAGTAGTGGGATACTGCAAAGCAGACAAACACAAAGAAGTAAATTTCCAGCAGAGCAGCACGAGTGAATTTTTTCCAGCAGTCAGCATCTTTAGAGAATATGTCGCAAACCTGCTTTCGACGTAGTGAACACATCCTACATCCTTTAGGCCTTTAGCTTGCTACACTTGCTATAGAATAGGAAAGCGCAATTTTTGCTTGTTTTCTAGGGCTATCTGTGTTATTATTCTTATGCCACTATACCTATAGGCAGCGTGGATTCAAGGAACTTTTGCGGGGTGTTTACTGCGGACAATTTACAATTACAATTACAAGACCATTTATCATATTTGATCAAATAGTTTTCGAGGAAATTGGTCATTGAATGGGTCAAAATTTGGAGTTAGTCCTTTCTTTCAAGGATCATAAAAAAAAATAAATACTTTTTGAAAAATGTGGTCAACTTAGTCACACAAAACCCTTTGTCTTATGATTTTAGAAAAAGTTTAATATAGATTCAACAAATAATAATGGAGAAAATAGATCATTAAGTGGACCTATTTTGCAGATTTTGGTAAATTTGTATCATTAAAGAATTGTTTGTTAGCATATAACTAGTAAGAAAGTGATTGGTCACACCAATTATGAGATAGGTACCCTAGATTCGAAAAATATACTCGTTTTGTATGAAAATCTAGACAAGCATTTTGTTATGTAACTAAGGCTAGTTGTCCGCGACTGCTTGTTTTGTATTCGCAGTTAACCTGCAACAGTGCAGCTGTCGTTCCTCTATCCAAGGGAAAAAGTTTTTGTTTTAATAAATAATATGTAAATGGTTATTATTTATCAAAACATATTTCATTTAGTAAACAATATTTAACAAAAGAAAAATTCAAAATGTAAATATTCAGTAAAGAAAAATCAGCATTTTTGTAAAACAATTATTACTAATTTCGAATTACATCTTCGAACTTGACCTTACCATTTTAATGAATGATTATTGTACTAAACTACCCTTGACTGAAAAAACTAACCAACTATTATTATAACCGATCTATAAGGGAAACAGTAATTCTATGAAATAGTAATATACTTACACATACAGATACACGTACGTCACGTTTTGGGGTAGTTGTAAATTCACAATATAATATGAAGTACGTACATTATTTTATGATTTTCAACCGAGTAGTCAGATGTTAGTTTTTTATAAAATGTTGTCTGCCCTATAATAGTTGAAAAACTTTTTGTAAATTGAAATTATTTGATATAATGAACAGAATTACAAAAGTTATAATATACTTAGATTTGGAAGTCATATTTCATGAAATTCATGCTAAATTATATTTCGGAAAACCATCTAATTTTTTATAGACGTCCTGTGGTTTGCAACAAAACATGTAACCTAAAGTTGGCACTTTCCTAGTAACGAGCAATAGCTTCAGCCACTTGACCTCATCGCACATGTCCTCACATAACACCATAGTGTTGTTGCCACTGGTTGCAGCAAATGGTGAGTTGATAGCTATGATGACAAATTCATCCCCACCGTTGCGAGGAATGATGTAATTCCAGATGTACAAAGGCACAACGTCATTTCCTTCAACCACGTCCAGCTTCATTTCGTTTTGGGAATCGCAGACAAAATTGTCAGGATAAGAAGCAACATGTGATTGTCCAGCATAAATCTCAAAATTATTTTCTTCTGCTTCTTTGTTCAATACGCTTTCATAAAGTTTCCAGTTTCCAATCTTTAATGGTACCCACCAAGGAATACTCATATACGGATACAAAGTAGTAAGCACGCCCTTGAAATATCCCAAGTACAAATGCGATGGAGCAAGTTCATTGAACATGTATTTGATTCCATATAACAGATCCTTAAAAGGACGATGTATCAAAATGTCGGTTATATTTAGTTTGACTTCAGGTACAAAATTTTGTCTTGTTAAGAAAATTTCATTTTCTTCATCAAATTCAGTTTTGTTCGCCGAAGTTGGGTTACTTTTTTGTAGATCCTCTAGAAAAACCTTTTTTTTCCAACAACAAAGTGAGCATAATCACTTTTCGCAGCACCGAAATCGTAGCAAAATTCGGCTAAAACAATTGGCATATCGACGATTTTCAAACCATAAAGTAAATTAGTGAATGCACATTCTTCAGTATGGGTGGCGTAAAAAGAGGCAATGCCTGGATTGCAAGATAGTACAGATTGACTGCCATCATTATAGTACCCATGCTGATTTCGAATAACGTTTTGCGGCAAACTGTAAGCATCGTATAGTAATTCATTCCGGCAGTTTAATCCAACTAAGTTTGTTTTAAACAATAAATAGTTATAACTTGTGCTACTAGTTTTAAAACCAGAAGGACAAAACAAATGAACTTTTTCACCATTTATCATATCAAACTTAGTATTCGGTGTAAAATAATAGTCTCTTTTAAAGTTACGCAGCACAGCCACATTTTGTCCTCCAACTAAAAAATCAAAGTTACAATCACCGTGAACTAGAATAACATCCAAAATTAACACAGAGATGTAAAGAGCGAACATTTTTCGATTAATAAATAACTTATTTCTATTTGTCTCAAAATTCACTTAATTGTTAACCAACTCGCGGTTTTCACGCCAGTAAATCCTTTCCTTCTAAAAGCTTTGATGCGCTGCCACCTATTTATACAATTTGAATTTCGTAGGTCAGCAAATATTTTGTAGGGTTATCTCTACTGTAACCCTTAAAGATTACTGTGACTATAATAAGATAACACTAGAATATTAAAACTTAAATGAACAATAAAGCTGGGATAGCCCACACATATTATATTATTGCAGCATACCTTAATACTTAATTGAAATAAAACAAGCAGATATTGTTGAAATGATATTTTCTTAATTGTTTGAATTTGAATAAAATTTTGCATTTATTTTTTAAGATATCTGACTAGCAGTTATCTAGATTCTAGTGCATTCCGTTGGTTTAACTTTTTACCAAATTTGACTTTGTTTTCCAAATGGAGTATGTTCAATTGTCATCCAATGCTTAAGAGGAAAATTTACCCAGACCAAAAATCGTGTTCCTAGCATTGACAATTTACCTCAGTAGTGGGATACTGCAAAGCAGACAAACACAAAGAAGTAAATTTCCAGCAGAGCAGCACGAGTGAATTTTTTCCAGCAGTCAGCATCTTTAGAGAATATGTCGCAAACCTGCTTTCGACGTAGTGGACACATCCTACATCCTTTAGGCCTTTAGCTTGCTACACTTGCTATAGAATAGGAAAGCGCAATTTTTGCTTGTTTTCTAGGGCTATCTGTGTTATTATTCTTATGCCACTATACCTATAGGCAGCGTGGATTCAAGGAACTTTTGCGGGGTGTTTACTGCGGACAATTTACAATTACAATTACAAGACCATTTATCATATTTGATCAAATAGTTTTCGAGGAAATTGGTCATTGAATGGGTCAAAATTTGGAGTTAGTCCTTTCTTTCAAGGATCATAAAAAAAAATAAATACTTTTTGAAAAATGTGGTCAACTTAGTCACACAAAACCCTTTGTCTTATGATTTTAGAAAAAGTTTAATATAGATTCAACAAATAATAATGGAGAAAATAGATCATTAAGTGGACCTATTTTGCAGATTTTGGTAAATTTGTATCATTAAAGAATTGTTTGTTAGCATATAACTAGTAAGAAAGTGATTGGTCACACCAATTATGAGATAGGTACCCTAGATTCGAAAAATATACTCGTTTTGTATGAAAATCTAGACAAGCATTTTGTTATGTAACTAAGGCTAGTTGTCCGCGACTGCTTGTTTTGTATTCGCAGTTAACCTGCAACAGTGCAGCTGTCGTTCCTCTATCCAAGGGAAAAAGTTTTTGTTTTAATAAATAATATGTAAATGGTTATTATTTATCAAAACATATTTCATTTAGTAAACAATATTTAACAAAAGAAAAATTCAAAATGTAAATATTCAGTAAAGAAAAATCAGCATTTTTGTAAAACAATTATTACTAATTTCGAATTACATCTTCGAACTTGACCTTACCATTTTAATGAATGATTATTGTACTAAACTACCCTTGACTGAAAAAACTAACCAACTATTATTATAACCGATCTATAAGGGAAACAGTAATTCTATGAAATAGTAATATACTTACACATACAGATACACGTACGTCACGTTTTGGGGTAGTTGTAAATTCACAATATAATATGAAGTACGTACATTATTTTATGATTTTCAACCGAGTAGTCAGATGTTAGTTTTTTATAAAATGTTGTCTGCCCTATAATAGTTGAAAAACTTTTTGTAAATTGAAATTATTTGATATAATGAACAGAATTACAAAAGTTATAATATACTTAGATTTGGAAGTCATATTTCATGAAATTCATGCTAAATTATATTTCGGAAAACCATCTAATTTTTTATAGACGTCCTGTGGTTTGCAACAAAACATGTAACCTAAAGTTGGCACTTTCCTAGTAACGAGCAATAGCTTCAGCCACTTGACCTCATCGCACATGTCCTCACATAACACCATAGTGTTGTTGCCACTGGTTGCAGCAAATGGTGAGTTGATAGCTATGATGACAAATTCATCCCCACCGTTGCGAGGAATGATGTAATTCCAGATGTACAAAGGCACAGTGTCACTTCCTCCGTTCACGTCCAGCTTCATTTCATTTTGGGAATCGCAGACAAAATTGTCAGGATAAGAAGCAACATGTGATTGCCCAGCATAAATCTCAAAATTATTTTCTTTTGCTTCTTTGCTCAATACGCTTTCGTAGAGTTTCCAGTTTCCAGTCTTTAATGGTACCCACCAAGGAATACTCATATAAGAGTGCAAATTAGAAAGCATGTCCTTGAAATATCCCAAGTACAAGTTCGATGGAGCAAGTTCATCATATGTGTAATAGATTTGAAAAGCCATATCCTTAAAAGGACCCTGTACCAAAACGTCGCCAGTATTTAGTTTGCCATAGCTGCTTAAATACCGATTTAAGAAAACCTCCTTATTTTCATCTAATTCGGTGTTATTCACCAAGGTCGGATTACTTTTCTCTAGATTCGCTAGATAACCACTTCTTTTTCCAACAACAAAGTGAGCATAATCACATTTCGCAGCACCGAAATCGTAGCAAAATTCGGCTAAAACAATTGGCACATCGAGGATTTTGAAACCATAAAGTAAATTAGTGAATGCACATTCTTCAGACTCGCTGGTGTAAAAAGAGGTAATGCCTGGTCGACAATAAATAAATGGTGTTTTATCGTAATAAGAATTATAGTTGATGTTTCTCGGCTCAGTGGAGGCATGGTATATCACTCCATTCCGGCAGCCTAATCCAATCAATTTTTTATCATTCAATAAATAGTTTAATGAATCTTTGTCAGTTGTAAATTCAGAAGGACAAACCAGATGAACTTGTTCATCGTTTATCATATCAAAGTTGGTATTTGCGGATAAAAAATAGGAATTTTGTACTGTACGCAACACACCCACATTTTGTCCTTTAACTATAAACTCAAAGTTACAATCACCGTGAACTACAATAATATTCAGAATTAGCACAGAAATGTAAAGCGCGAACATTTTTCGATTAATAAATAACTTATTTCTATTTGTCTCTAAATTCACTTGTGTTAACGGATTCGCGGGTTAAACGCAAGTAAATCCTTTTAAAAGCTTTAACGCGATGGCACCACAGTACAGCAATCATTTTTGAGGGTTATCTCCACTGTGACCCTTAAAGATTACTCTGACCGAGCCACCACTGAAACTTTAAATGAATCATACATAGTGTATTATAGTAGCATACCTCCCAATTTTTTGTTCGTCCAGCGCAGTTTCGATCTAATCAATGCGCCTTTTCCTGTTTGCTGTCGACTTAAGAGAAGCGGCAGTAAGCGGAAAAAGACAGATCAATTAGAATAACACGAAGAAGCTGAAAGAAATAAATTTCAAGTCTCCCTGTAAATCATCAATTGAATAATCCAACAATAAATCTGGAAGGCAATACAAACCGTCAATGTTTAACATATCAAGCCGTTGAAAGTCCATTTTGTAAAAAAACCATATGTCTATTTTTCAGTATGAAAAAAAAAAAAAAAAACGATATAGAGGCCAAAAATATTTTTAATTTTGAAAATGACGCCATGTGTAACCTCCCAAAAGAATCTTCATTTTGAATTGGCGACGATCAGACTCCCTTAAAGCTTGATTAGTTGTCTGGAAGATTGATCTAACGATGTCTCACTGTGCTCACCACATTATTTTGGGAATTCCATTTCTCTTCGAAAACTATAAAAGTCAAGTAATGATAGATTTACTATAAGAAAATTTTCAACTTTATAATTAATTGTATTTTTACAGTTCTCAAAACACAAACTCTACATGTATTCGTTTTTCCCTCGTCTAATCAAATTTTTACATTTCACGCGCTTTTGATCAACTTGTGAAAATTAAAATATAAACTTTTTCAAAAAAAAAAACAAATTCTATTATTAGGAACCAAGGAGTAAATTTAGTAAAATGTTCTATTCTTGAATGCCAATTACCAGGAAAACCATTGAGAATTCACATAAACCAAATCTCCAATGAAACAGCAGCTCAAATATGATTTGTGTTGAAAGAGTTTAGATTGAGGGGAACTACCGGAACTAGGATAATTGTTTTTTAAATCATAGAAACTCAAGTGGTCCGCTGTTACCAATATTTGATTGTGTAAACAGTCTGGATGATATTATTTATTAATTCCATTCCACTTCAAATTATTTACACTTTATAATTGAATTGTGCAATTACTTTGATTTGCATATTACTATAAAACTTGAATTTTCCTTCTAACCAATTTGGATAGTGTTAAACAAATATAAAATTCGAAGTTATTTATAGCAGTTTGCTCTCCACAACAGTACAAATTTGGTTAAAAGATGGAGCAGTGCACCAATTGTTTATTCAAAGTAAAGTAAACATAGGAAGTGATTTCTCTTCCAGTCCAGTACATGCATTCCAATCAGCACAATGAAAGAATCTGTAATAATCATGTAATACTGATTCTCTCCAGAATTCTTCCTGCTGTACGCAAAGTACAAACATAAATACTCTTTGCGCCTCCATAAAAATATCAAGTATCCGGGTGTGGTTTATACATTTTTGGTGCCGGAGCCGGAGATCTGTAAAATGTTGGAAAATCGAGGAAAATTCAAGCATGAAATGAAGTTTAAATTTAGATTGGAATCGAGTACATGCCAATATCCAAAGACTTATATCGGAACATCGATAGAACTTTGAGATGAAAATGGAAAATAATCAAGGCGCGATCTTTTTTGAGCGTGATTTGATTATGGCTTCGGGTTTTCCTCTGGTGTTTATTATTACGAATACATTTCGATTTGCGCTCTTGCCTCATGAATGCATGAGTTAAACTTTAAAATTGTATTCTTAAGAATGCATTGCAATTGGAAGGTTGAGTCCGATACATCAAATTGAATATTCGTTTACTTTTACTTTTACTTTTTAATTTTGCACAATATTTTCGAAATGTATGCGCATTCGAAGCATTGCATTAAAGAATACTTTATCGAAATTTCCATTGAAAACATTCAACTGCAACTATTTGCAAGAAAATATTTAAAATCAGTCACTTTATTTATCCTTTTTAAATCATAATCATAATAATATTATAAATGCGAAAGTTTGGATGTTTGTTAGGTACTAATCACGCCTAATCTCTTGGTTCGATATTTTTCATTCTTTTTCATATTTTTCATTCGGTTTCAAAATGGCGGTAAAAAATTTTAAACTTGAAGGGATTTCCATGAAAATTTGTGCTTAATGGTTTTGGGGGATGTTGACTTCAAATCTGCTGTCCTAATTTAAAAATCAATGATATAGTTGATCCAAAATGTCGACCATAATTTCTCGATTTCAACGGATTTTATTAAAAATTAGTACAATGGTTTTTATGATGCCACTTATTTCGAATGTTGTCAAAATTGCTAATCCAAAATGGCGGATTCAATATGGCCACTAACACTTTTCAAACTCAACTGATTAATAATGAATAAAGAGAATTTTGAGGTACAAATTTCAAATCTACTACGAGAACTCGTAGATTTAAGGTGGCGACCAGAATTTCTCAAATTTAAGAGATTGTATCATAATTAAAATTATATTAGTACAAAACATACATAAATAGTATATTGGGGCCACTGATTTCGAATCAAATATCTAAATTTAAAAACTTATGATGGATGTTCCAAATATTTGAGAAATGCTTAATTCAAAAGTAGTTACGATACGCCGGGACGTCTTTGGATTAACTTTTGGATTGTTTTATTACCACTTAATTAAAAACTAAATAAACAATAATCTTGTAGTCTACGCAAGCGGATCCGCTAGTGTATTCATAAAAATGTAGGTATGTCAAGTAATTTCCTAACGAATTTCTTATGGTGATTTGAATCTCGTAAGCTTTGATCGATCTCTTTATGATTTTCAGAACCCCGCGATTTCGTAAACAACTCCTGAAATACACCATGCACATTGCACAGTGAACAGATCACATAAAGTATATAAATATTGGCTGTAAACATTTCATCGTGGAATACATTGAATGCAGCAGTCTCTACGTCAAGTATTCCCTGCTCCAAATATTCCATGCGATGTTAATTTGATGATCCAAGGATGGGAGGAGCAAGGCATCATCACTAAGCGTTCCTTCCGTCGTTTCTTAAAGTAACAAATCCTAAAATAGTCACAAAAAGATTTCTCCGCATGAATTATGCCACACGTCTATAATTAACCGTCGGTAAAATACTGTAAACTGACTTTCTATGAGAATGCATTCATTTATGAAACACTGGTGTGGGTGGAAAACAAATGAAAAATAGGATATTCTCTACTTCCATTGGCCATTGGCATTCCATGTAGCAGTTCCGTTGAGAAAATTTGCAACATGCAATTATTTTCATTCAATGCAGCTAAGCAATCTCGAATGGAATTATAGTTGAGCCGCAGGAAACCGCAATTTCTGACCAAAACTTATTAAACTTTTTGGATGTTTTCCAGGAAACACTGAATTCGTGATGTGACTTTCCTTGATCTGTTCTGTTTGCTCTTGGCGGCTTGCTCTAGATGAACATTTTCGTTGTGCACGATCGAGAACATGTGTAGTACAGAGAACAGTGACGCGTGCGTTGACGTAGCACTTTGCCAATAATGTTATTTTTATTTATAATAGCTCAGTCGAGTGGGAAGAAGATAACGATAATTAAAATAAACTATTAAAAGTTAGATTAGTTGGTGATGGATGCATCAAACCGGCGTTCAGCGAAAATTGTCCCTCTCCTTACTCAGATATATTAATGTGGTCATTAACAAGATACTTTTGTCTTATTGTCTCCTCTATTATTGTTGTTTACTCTGATCATCATTCCCTTCTTTTTTCTTCCTTTTTAAAAACAAAAAAAAAATGACCTGAACGCGCCTCATTTTACGAAGATATTAATTTAAAATTAGTGATACATGGGGAGCACGTATTCGAATGTATCATATTAAAATCTATAATTTTTAGTACCCAACATTTAAAATTTTCATAATGATTTCTTTCATTCTATTTCTTTATAGTACACAGTGGTATTTATTTAAATCATAAAACATAAGAGCGTTATTATTAGTTTTTAGAACTTTCAGTCACTTTTTTTTTTCTAATATTGTGTAACGTACTCTTTTCATCTTTTGATAAATCTGATAAATTTTTATTTTTAAATGAATATTCATGCCTGGCGAAGTTTGAAAATTTACGAAGTCCTTTCTCAGAACATTTTCAATAAAATTTGATTTCCGTAAAGTTCCGACTTACATTTATGGTTCAACTTAAGCTCCTTAAACGGAAAATGTTCTTAAGTTCACACTTCACAAACACCACAAAATTCCTTGATGTAATATATTATATTTAAAGGAAAATATGTCTTTTTTAAATGCACAAATACTGCCAAACACATCACTTAATCAGTAAAAAATCAAAAAACCTGTGACCTGATCCTGCACTGATCTTTACGTTATGACGCGCCTCGACGCACTGCACCCACACTCCATGATTTGCGTTTCTGATGATCGCCTCACGCATGCGCGTTTCTCTTCTGTGCTGGCATTCAAATATATACTTAAGAAACAACATTATAAAGGAACAAAACCAAAAGTTCATTAAGAAAATCATCATGAAACCGTCAACCACATGCTCTATGGATTTCGTTTCCAATAGATTTCATTTTAAATAATTTTTGTAACAAGCCAAACATTAGGGATGAATCCTGATGAGCTGCAATTAATTAAACAGAATCATGGCCGCTGCATGTGATTGATCGGGGATTTGCCGGAATTATAAATGCTCGGCATATTTATAACATCATCGGAATCTTTAGAAAAAACCAAGAAAGAAAATAACGAAAGTGATTTTTGAGAGGGAAAATTTTTGATTATAAAAATATCCATAAGCTCGCTCCATTTTTTCTTCTCATTTTTAATTACGAGGCTCATGATTTATTTGCAGTTCTGAAAAACCAAAGAAAATTGCGTGGGATTTTCGCTAGCAAGTTTTGAAAATGCGCAAATATTTGTTTTCCCAGAAATTGGAAAGTGGTGTGGAATGGAGGTGTGGTGCTCTTATTGGAGATTGATTTCAAATAATTATGAAACAAGTACGATCAAGGAATTTGAACTATGCTGAAACATGCTGTAAATATGTTTGCTATCCTCACTCCTCCTTAAGAACTTATACACCGAAATTGGTTTTGCACATTTATCTTAATAATATTGATATCAATAATTATGTATTGTTTTTATGAAATGGTTTTTCTGAGTTCTTCCTGATGTGAGTATTCTAGAAAACTGGCAACTTATTAGAATATTTATTTAAAACAATCAGTCATATATGAAAATAGATTTATTCTCCTAAAACGCTAACTTCTTCATTAATAGATAAATATGCTGGTCTACTTCAAACCCGTGCAAATTATTCGCGTCCCCCTGCAATCGCATTAGTAGTCCTCCGAACGACACGTATGCCGATAATCGACTGGATGCTTCGTTCAGCGCCTCATCCCCTTCAATTCTATAAATTTTTCCATACATAACATACTCAAAGCTATCTGCTCTCGATCCTTCTGTCTCCATTGGATTGTATTCTCCACTATCAGGACATCCGTCTTCTCGCAATGTTGTTGCTAACACCAAACGGAATTTGTCTCCCAACTCCATTGGATATAACCATGAATTTATATCAAGTATTAAATCCATTTTAAATGATTCGGATTCACAGTGAAGTCTGCTAACTCTGTCGAATTTCTTTCCTTCTGGATCCATGTCTTTTACGTTGAATATATCTTCGAATAGAACACCGGCCATGATTTGAGGTTAAAGAACTAAAATGAAAATGAATGAATTGTAAATCATTTTAACTTAATAAATTGTTTACTTATGTTTTTAAGAAACGAAAAACAAATAAGACCCACGCGACTCCGGTTAAAAAGAAACGTCAAGATTGTTGTGACATTCCAATTCCATTCAATGCTTCTTCTTGTCTAAATGAACTCAATTACCAAAACTTACTGAACTGTTATATCGATTTATTCAATAAACTGTTCTACGCTGCATGCTGGTATACACGAAACGGAATTAGAACTATAGTCTGCCATTAGGAGCCCTGTTATGGAAATTTATTTTTTGCTATTCAAATTCAAAAAAAAAAAACAACAGAAATCCTCAAATAATCAAATAATAATTGATTGAAAGTAAAGGACTTAACGCTGTAAATAAATGAATTTTAAAAATGATAATTTAAAAAAGAATAGTGAAAGTAAAATAAAGAAAGCAGAAAGCGTATGAACGACTTCATTTTTGACGGGTATTTACTAATTACCTATATTAGTTTCAAAATTAAATGCATTTTTTGTTTACCGAAATATCACAAATATAACGAAAATCAATCCTTAAAACATTATTCCTCTGATAGTTTAAAATAAGTAGCAGAAAAAACAGTTTCTCTTTTATTCGCCGCTTAATGATAATATTATGATCTTCGTCACTGAATTTGAATATAAAAGTATCGCTTTTATAACTGCCGGAATTGTAAGAAATATAGAAGGGACGTATTCAAAAGACTCACAATTATTTTTTGCAAATTGTTTCTGGTTCAACCCGAAAGCCCCTCCATCCACCCCTTTAAATCGGCTAGAGATATCAGATATGAAAATAACTTCTTCGAAAGGTCTGATTTTTTTGCTTTGCAAATGCTATAATAACCAGAAGAAATTTATTGTAAATAAAAATAATCTCTAGCGGATATTATAAAAATCCTGAAATACCATAGAGAGCAGAAGTTGATGACCCCGCTTCATTAATATGTTTTTCTCTCGTAAATTTTACGATAGAGGGAATTCCCAAGAATTCTTATGTGACCAAAAGTTATTTTTTGATTATTGTTAAAAATGATATCAAGATAAATCAACAATATTAAAAATATATAATATAGACTCGTATGCGGATCTACTTTAAGCTAGATTAGCATCAGAGCTTAAGCAATTTTTTCATCACGTTTTCGATCTTCACACATTCGTCATTGTGCTCTTTATGGCCACTTTTGAAATCTTTATTAAATATCACGGTTAAAATGTTCAAATATTATTCTAATTAAACCGAAGCATATTAAGTGGACGGTGACATAATAAGCCCACAATAGAAAAAGTAGTTTAGGGCGCTTAATCAATCCGGAACGATTGTAATTATTTTAGACTAATCTAAAATGTTAATTAACAAAGATCATCTGCTGTCGTTGACACATCACGGATTTAATTGCTGATCGATAAGAACACCGCATTCTAAGAATAACCGTGCGACATCCGTCGACTTAAGTAACCAGTAAAAAATGTGTATATCCAGGTGCGTGGGTGGAAGCGCAATGCCGAAAAGAGCCTATTGTACAAAGCAAAAAGCTATTGCTTGTATGTTATAGCGCTGTGGGAACGTGTCGCTGTTTTTCTCTCTTTGAAGACTCCAGAATTGGACCGAAGAACTTATTGAAGTCGAATCACGATGAGTTTATTGCTGGACATGAAATTTATTCTAAATTGTTGCTCAGTTACTTGGTTGCTAAATATGCGGGTGATGAGATCTTTAAAAATTAAAAATTAATGAGCGGTAATTTGTTTAAATTTGCAAACTATACCCATTGTTATATAATTCCCCGTTGCACGTGTGAATCTGATTTTAATTTTTCTGGTGTGTTTTACAATGGAATCGACAGCTTCAATTTTGGATCCGGAATACATAGTTATTAAAATACCAAAACTATCTCTTATTTGTAAGGCAAACCAGCCCAAAATTTATCCACGTTTTCGCATTAAAATTACAAAAACATTACACCTGCCTGAAATTGGGGCCGGGTTAATCATCACCGCCGCAACCATCCAATTTGAATACCGATGCAATTCGCAGTCTTTGCGGTTGCCAATAAATTAATAATATTGTTTACATTCACATTTAGTGAAAAATATTTTTTTAACGGCAACAATCGTGCTCCACAGTTGACCATTTATGTCGCCGGTAAGTGGAAATTAACATAATTTTCCTGTTCCCTTATAACTCGATAGTCAATAATTGATTCAATGTGTTCAACTGGTTTCATTTTAATCATAACAAACATATTTTTCTTTTTAGTTATAGTAATGCGTAATATAGTAACAACATACAGTTCTGTTTATGTTAATAATGATAATAATTTATCGACACTATCAAACAATTTGTTCACCTAATTTGTCTCATTAATATATAATAGGTCTCAATAATATTGACGGAGACTTGGACACGTGGTTCTTTTACGTATTTTCTTATTTAAATTTGTCTAATACTAATTTGTTTTTCACCACATAACATTAAATTGTACTTAATGAATTCAATTTTCCAAAAACATCAAAATTTTATCACGATTTCGATTGACACCACATTTATTAATTTGTAAAAAGTTGTATCACGAGTTCGAAGCATGTCCCAAACAAATCAATTAATTCTCCGGTTCAATCACACTTCCTGATGAATAGTAAAATTTGCAAAATATTAGTTTGTATTAAGGTAAGGCTTAAACCGAAAGACAGATTGTCATTTGTGATTGGTGTCATTCGAGTGGCAAATGCTAGAAACAATGACGTACATCTGATGTACATCTCAAAAATTTCATTCACAATTTCAAAATGAATACAATTAAATGTCACCTAGTAACAACAAACGTACGATGCGAACAGGAAGCTGAATGCCATAGCAAAACTGTCATTCAAAAAAGAAAGAACGGGCGGGTTTGCTTTTTGTCATGCAGTGTCCACACTGTCGTGAGCTCAATTTCCGTTCACACATTGATCATACCATAACCAAAATTCTGTACCAAATTCTGTACAAGGCTTCGTCACGTTGGTCCAGGTTTTCTAATCCTTACCTCTCCGAGGCCCTGTGCACATCCCTCCTTACCGTTAGCCAAATATTCGATTATGTCTCTCAGGTTTGGTGTACATCTACAAACAAGATTGCGTGCGTCCAGAAAAGATTTCTTCGTTTTGCCCTGCGGAAACTTCCTTGGTCTGATCCCCTTCATCTTTCTCCCTATGAAGATCGTTTGAAGCTTGTTGATCATCAGCCGTTGTACCTGAGACGCAATACCGCCGACATGGTTTTCCTCCATCACCTGAAGTCGCGAGTTATTGACTGTCCTTCTCTGCTTCAGTCGATTTGCGTCAATACTAATCCCCGGAACCTTCGGCCGGTTCGCCTCTTTCGTCCTCCCTGCCACCTCACTGACTACGATCTTAATGAGCCGTTGTCCCGAATGTTTCGTAAGGCGAACTCCCTCCCTTTCCTTGACTTCCATCTTAGCAAGGACCCTTTGAAAGAGCTTATTCAGCGGTCCCAATAATCCCTGATGTTGCTTCGTCCCTGCCTCTATCGGCCTATCGTCTTGTTCCCTTCTTTGTTAACCCATCCTCCATTCTTCTTTCTCTTCTCATTTTTTTCTTTTTTATTGATATATGTTTAGTTTGTTATTTGATTGTTATTTATTTTTAAGAGTCGTAGCTTGTATTACTCTGCAGTTTCATTCGCTCGACACCGGTATAGGTGTCATTATTGCCTCAGCGACTGACAGCCTGAATGACAGTTGTTCAAATTGAACGACAACTTGACAGCAAAAATGACAATCCGTCGTTCAATTTCAACATACCTTCATTAGCATTGTTTTGATGACTCAAAGTGCAATAACTCTCCAAGCACGGCGGTCCATATTGAAATTTTCTGCAATGCCATTATTGGGCAGTCAAACTTTGCTCAGTCATTATAACGTACTGCGACTGTTTCCAGTAGCGCTAGCCTCGTACACATAAATAACAATCAACTTAATGTTCTGGACATCGTCTGAATTCCAATTCGATCGCATCATTTAAGAATTTCGAAACTAAACAAATGATTGGCTCTCGCCAAAAAGATGCCAATCATGGTTGAACTTTAAACCAACTGTCTACCTTTTCTGCATTATTTTAATGAATCAGGAGAAGAAAATCCCATATTTAAGTGCTAAGGCCAGAATTCAAAGTCTTCCAAGTTTCTTTTCTGCAAAGTGAAAAAAAAAATACATGCAAACTGTTACGGATCTTTGAAGATGTGGATTTTCGCCGTGAAAAAAAAACATGTCATCAAATATGTTGTTGCAAAACATCTACGTCATTCCAGACCAGTTTCGTGAAAGTCAAGAAATTTATCTCAAAATTCGAATTTGCGTAATCGAACGTTGCAGATGTGCGCCAAACCCCAAATCGATTCCACTTCAACAATCACGAAATCGTGGATCCTCTGAGAATGTTCTCTTTTTTCTTCATCTTGGAGTTCGAACTTTTCTCAAAGATTAACAACAAAAATTATGTCTCTGTCTGTATCCAAATTCGACTGGTTTTTTTTTCTATACGATAGCTCTGAGATGGATGCAAAAAGTTTTCCAGATTTGTTTGGACATGTTGGCAAGTGGAGCCCCTTTCAAATCCGCGACTCCACAGTCCACCATTTAAGCCCCAGCCAAAGAGCGGCGACTCTTAGTTTAACTCGAGAACGCGAAGTGATCACAGCTGCTACTTTTTGCAAGGAATACATTTCTTCCTACGAATCAGTGTCCGTTTTAAGTAAAATAAAAACCACAGAAACTAAATTGATCATGCTGTGCACCAGGAATAGTGTTGTTGCTCTTGGAGTGCTTGTTTTTTGTGCAGTCTCCTCTTACGCCGCCGTCTTCATCCAACCGTCATTTTCACATCCTGGTAATTATTAACTTTGCATTTCCATTCGTTTGTCCTTTATTCGCAAATATGTTGTAAATCAGTGATCGATTCGCATATTATAGCGACTAAGCCAGACTTTTTTTGGTTTTCGAAAATTATTGCACTTCGGGCAAGAAATTAATTTTTATATTTTTTATCAATTCTTCAGATTATTGTTGTTATTGAACTCAATTAAAAAAGCCGGTTTCGAGGTCGTCAGATTCTTTCTGTCTGATGCTGAGAGACTTCACGTCTCATCAACGTGATTGGACATTTAATTTTACTTTCACACATTAATAAACACTAACTATTATATTAAATCTAACTATTATTGTTAAAGTCTCGTTTAACAACGTGTGTTTACTGTGTGAATTACTTTTCCACTTTTTGCTCAATGACTACAAAAAACTAAGTTAACATAATAAAATAATTATAATCTTAGTACTCTTTGAGATATAGCAACGATGAAGACCATGGAAACAATTATATTAATACAACTAAAAATTATCTTCATTTTTTAAAATGTAAACAGCTTTTGTCATCGTTTTTCTTGTATTCGGAAAAATACTATTGAACATTGAACAACGACCTCGATTGTCCTCTATCAAGCAAACATCTCAAAAGCGACTCGTGACTGTTCACTTTTAAATTAAAGCTGTAAAAAATTATAAACATTTTTATTCTCATTTCAAGACGATTGAGGTCAAGAGTTGAAAAATGATTCAAATGTAAAATATCAGATAATTTCCAGGGCTAGCTTACAGATCTCCATTAACAATCGTGATGCAGAATATGTTTTCCAGTTTTCCCATTAAATAACTTTGTCCATGTGCAATAAATCATCTCTTTACAATAATAATCATTGCTTATATCTAGATAAAAATTTCCGGTATTAATTCCCGGTTAAAGTAGGCATATTAAATGAGCAGCTTTTGTGAGTATCTACTCACTATATCTAAGCGGATTCTCTGGAAATAGATAAACCCGGGCCTACTTTCAATATTAAAATGAATTTTCTTTGAAAAAAAAACAATCTGCATGTCCAAAATTTGGTCCCACTCAAAAACGCAAATATCTTGGAATCCCGCGAATGGCGCCAAGTTCTTGCAAAATTACTATAAATTTGAAAAGCCCACGTGATTGTGCTGCGCCAGAATTGCAAACTCGTTTATTACTTCCTTATAAACTTGTTTATAATATTTTTTTCTAATAGAAAATCAGGTTTTCCCAAAAGTTAATTAATAACCTAGAAGTACTTTGCTTTGACTGAAGAAAACTGTGGAATGTCTCATTTGAAGCGTAAAAAATGATTTGCCGTTTTATGTTCTTTTTTTTCATAAAAAGAATCGCAAATTAGAGAACGTTTTATGTCACCTTAGCAATTAAATTTTTCAAAAATAATAACATAAAAAAGCACGCATAAACAGATTAAAGAATAATTTTTGTGGGGCATATATTAAACGATGCTTTAAAAAACAAGGAAGCAAAAAACCGAGAATTTATTACTCTCCTTTGATGGTTATGAATAACAAGATAGATGTTTCAAATTCGAATTCAATGCCGTGAAGAGTGATTTCAATATAAAAAAAAACCTAAATCAATGTTTATAATCTGTCGATTAATTTATTTGATAAACACTTTTGTCTGCTAATGAAACTTATTAGATTTTTTTACGCCCAATTTTTAAATTTTAAGGTGGAGTCCTTGATGCGTTGATCACTAATGGAAAACGAAATAAAATTCCTAAACAATTCTCATTATCAAATAAACTTAGAAATTTATTTATGTTTATTATTCCCATTAGGTCATCCTGGAAGATGTTACGATAAAATCACAAGAAGGCCAATGATACCAGGAAAGGAATACAAACCCAAAGGATTTTGTGCAGTTATGACATGCAACCTTCAGCAATCCGTTATCGAGGTGGAAACTTGCCCCTCCCTGGAAATGCCTGGCTGTGTTGAAATTCCAGGAAATGGAAAACTCTCTTATCCCAAGTGCTGTCCTCAGTTCCAGTGCACAGATGATAATGGAGTGGCCGTTATATTTGATGCCGCCTCTTTTTAAAAAGTCCTCGAGTTCGTCAGGGTCCCAGAAACTAAATCTGAATTGATTTAGTGTGTTTTAACAACCCATCAAAATTATGGACAGCAATGCTGTCTCATTTTAGTATTTTAAATTAAAAATCAAGCAAGTTCTTTTCCGGGGATTTACATTTCCAAAATTATAACTTTTAGGTTTTATTTATTTATTTTTTAATCTGTACATATTTATTCATTATTGATCATTAAGTTTGTTTGAATATTGTATGCGATATTTGCAGTTATACCAAAATTTCAACACATTCATGTTAGTTACGTAGAATTATTTAATATTTAAAAAGTCATATTTAACAAAATGAGAAATAAAATACATAGTACATAGTATGTACAATTGTGCACTATATCAAAATGTTAGTTTTATTTCAGCAAAAACCAAAGTTGAATATATTTTTTTCTAAAGATTACTACTTAAGTTTTTATTTTTTTGTATAACATTGCAGAAACCATTTCTTTTCCTAATGAAGTAATTGTATTGTTTTTTCTCATTAACAAATAAATTTTATCTATAACATTTTTAATTAATCTTCAAATAATCTTGTCAGTAGCTAAGGGTTTTTTCGTATATGCTACAACAGAGTGGGCCAATTATATTATTGTAGGAACTCGAATAATTTATCTAACAAAATGTGATGCGAAAAGCGATAAGGGACTTCTTGTCGGAAATTTGGGAAATTGAGTTAATACTATATTTTTCCTATACAGGGTGTTTAAAAACAACACGGCAATATTTAAGGGGGTGATTTCTGAGTTCATTTCATGAAAAAAAGTTCATATAAGCATAGGTCCGGAAACGCATGGTTTCCAAGATACAGGGTGTTAAACTTTTTTTAAAATATCGGTTTTTTAACAATATCTGAAATATCTTTTGTCCGATTTTTTTGAAATTTTGCAGCATTGTGAGTAGTAATAAGGAGCTCATTTCACCTTAATTAGACTAAGGTTATTATGTCCAGTGGCGTGCGTGGGGGCACCTTAAGCACTATTATTGACACAAAATGTGTACGCCACTGACGTTTTTTTAATTATGATATTTTTTTTAGATAAAGGAAGCAAAAATACAACTTTTTGGTCTCCTGAGTTTTTGACGTATCTTTCTTCGTTTTCGAGATAAAACGCAAAAACCATTTGATTGCATGTCCTTTTTATTTTTTTTTTTGGAAATTTTGGTAATATTATGTTGATACTTCTTGTCAAATAATTGTTTTCGCCCTGTAGTGCGAAAAAAAGCAAATTAGAATAGTTCAAAATTTTCTTAAATATTTTTGTATGGTAAATAGACATTCAATCAAATGGTTTTTGCTTTTTATCTCGAAAACGAAGAAAGATACATCAAAAACTCAGGAGACCAAAAAGTTGTATTTTTGCTTCCTTTATCTAAAAAAAATATCATAATTAGAAAAAAGTCAGTGGCGTACACATTTTTTGTCAATAATAATGCTTAAGGTGCCCCCACGCACGCCACTGGACATAATAACCTTAGTCTAATTAAGGTGAAATGAGCTCCTTATTACTACACACAATGCTGCAAAATTTCAAAAAAATCGGACAAAAGATATTTCAGATATTGTTAAAAAACCGATATTTTAAAAAAAGTTTAACACCCTGTATCTTGGAAACCATGCGTTTCCGGACCTATGTTTATATGAACTTTTTTTCATGAAATGAACTCAGAAATCACCCCCTTAAATATTGCCGTGTTGTTTTTAAACACCCTGTATAAAACATAAAAATATAAACATTTGAAGATCAAAGCCATATTCATTTTCAAACAACAGACAAACCTATAGACAATAGAATTCACATACTTCTACATTACATAATATACATAACACACATTCATTAAAAATTTGAAAATATGATGTTTTGAGAAAAACAACTTTAAAAGCTTCGTACAAAAACAAAACGTTTAATTAACATATACTTAAGAAATTATTTTCAAGTTTTATCGGATTCTTGGCACTGCGGTGATTTCATAAGTAAAGCTTCTGTAGGAAGATTAAGCAATCGAAATTCAAAAATCGGTATTTTTGACCTTAACCAATAAAATTTCGATAACTTCCCCGGCATAGATCCCTTGCATTTGAATAATAGCGCCAAATATTGAGGAACCTTAACTATTCTGTACTAGATGTCACCAAGCATCAGAGAGAAATGTGTTATATTCAGTATTCATTCTTGTCATTTCGCTGAATTATTTAATGGAACAATTCACGGGAATGAATTTCGTGCAGTAGTTTCTTCTTCTTCTTTAGAACTTTCAAAAACCATCGACGGTAATTTTTTCATTTCAAAATTTTAAATATTGTCCAGAATTTAAATTTAACCCTAACAGAAAAGATGAGATTATTTAACTGTTCCAACCAACGATTTTTATTCAACAAATAGTTACAAAAGAAAATTCAATCATTTTGATAAGGATATTCAATATCAGTTTGTGGAACAAACGTTTCCTTTATTGTTTGCGGCGATGTGAAGCGCAGAACGTAATGTGGTCCGCCCGCTTTATCGTTCGTCCCGGAGAGTCTACTGCCTCCAAACGGCTGTTGACCCACAACGGCTCCTGTTGATTTATCGTTTAGGTACAAATTTCCAGCACTCATTTGGAAATATTGTAACGACTGACGAAGGAACTGTTCATCTTGTGCGAAAATTGATCCTGTTAGTGCATATTTAGAACACTTGGCTAATTCAATAGCATTTTGAATATCGGAATCCTTGTACACGAAAATTGTTAGTATTGGTCCAAAAATCTCGTCCTTCATTAATTTGTCATTCGGATCCTTCGTTACAATTATCGTTGGCTGAACAAAGTATCCAATATCCTTTGTGTATGAGACACATGTTAACAGCTCTGTATTCTGATTTTGTTTCGCATACTCGATATAAGAGACACATTTATTGTAGGCTGCTTCATCTATCACAGCTGACATGAAGGACGACAAATTGCAAACATTGTCTACACAGAGGTTACTCGTTTTTTGCACGATATCATTCTTTATTTTCGGCCACAAGGATTCGGGAACATAAAGTCTGGAGCATGCCGAGCATTTTTGACCAGAATACTCAAATGCTGATCGCACTGTAGTTGCTATTACAGTGTTGACGTCAGCACTAGGGTGCACAAAATGGAAATTCTTACCCCCGCATTCACCCACCAATTTTGGAAAATTGTTGTAAAGGTCAATATTATTTCCCACTTGTTTCCATATCGTCTTGAAAGTTTCTGAGGATCCCGTGAAATTAACAGCGGCCAAGTGGGGGGAAGTTGTTATTGCATCCCCAAAATTTTTCCCTACGCAGGGTACAAAATTCACAACGCCAGGCGGAACACCAGCTTCCTGCATAATTTTGAAAATGAAATAATTTGAGAGGACTGATGTCGAGGATGGTTTAAAAAGAACACAATTCCCCATCAACGCTGGAGTGTACGTCAAATTCCCTGCTATTGCAGTAAAGTTGAAAGGAGCTATCGCAGCTACGAATCCTTCGAGGCCCCGAAAGCGATACGAATTTTTCGATACTTCTGGTTTTGGGCTGATCGGCTGATATTGAGCAATGTCCGTTAAGCAGGCCGCGCTGTACCTAATGAAGTCAATCAACTCCGCGGCAGAGTCAATCTCCGCTTGGATTAGAGTTTTCGATTGTCCTAGCATTGTTGCAGCGTTCAAATCCTGGCGATATTTTTTCGACATCAAATCTGCAGCTTTGTTCCAAATTCCAACCCGGAAATTGATGTCCGTTTTTTGCCACTCTATCTGGGTCGCAACAGATATTTTAATCGCTTCCTGTATCATGCTCGCATCCGCCTCATAGAACCGCGCAATCTTGTGCCGATGGCAATGCGGCATTACTTGAAATCGTTCCTGTTTGGTTCGAATTTCCTTCCCACCAATCACAATCGGAATATCACAACATTCGGATGATAGCCTTTTAAAAACGTCTCTCAGCTTCTTTTTCTCTTCCGAGCCTTCTCTGTAATCCAAAATAGGTTCATTCTTCCAATTTGATGTTCTTTTCTCAATTACAGGAACCACTGATGAAATCAACCTGTTGGAAAGCTGAGAAATATTGCGATTTATTTTTAGTGATAGCATTTTCTTTCAACACCCTTTTATTTATTTAATTTCTAGCTAGTTTGCTCAGCAAGCAAAATCTAATATATTCAAATGCCAACTATATAGAAAAATTTTCTTGGTCTTAATGTACTTGTAATTGAAATATTGTAAATAGACAGTATTGATCCTGCTAATGGCAAATCCGGCTCTATATCGGGATTGGTAGTGCTGGTTTGCTTAAGAGGCAAATTTACCAAAGCGTGTAAAATAGGCCCACTTTAGTACAAATTTTCTCCGTTATTATTTGTAGAATCTTTATCAAACTTTTTTTTAAAGATAAGACAAAGGGTTTTATTCGGAATGACAAAAGCAAATTTTTTATAAAGTACTTAGTTTTTTTTTATAACCCTTGAAAGACATGACTAACTCCAAATTTTAATCGGGTTTAGTACCAATTTCCTCGAAAACTATTTGACCAAATATAGTAAATTTTATTTCCCGCGGTACATTAAAGAGTTTCATTTGGAAAGAGCGGAGCACTTTTCTCATTTTCAACTCAGGAATTTCCCGAGAATTTTCCGAATGAGTGTGGTTTTTTCAAAAAAAAAAATTTCTTCAGTTTTTCATTCTCTTTTTCGTATTTTTCGATAAATTTTCCTAATGTTTTTCATATTGTTATGAAGTTTAAAGGATTGGTAACGGTTTCCGTAAAAAATCTGATTATGTTTCTTGGAAAATATTGGAAAAATTTAACAAATTGAAAGTCCTTTTTTTGCTTAATCGGGCGTAGGATTAAACAGGACTCCAGCCAAAAAAGGAAAATTATATGCTTATATAAAGCTCGTAGATATGTTTAATTTAATTACCCCTAAAAATAATAACAAAGGGAGAATAACGCCATTCACGGTTTCGTTCAGTTCAGCAGGAAAAAACCTTCATTATGTAACTTTTATTAATGGGCTTTGCTAGGCACTGGCAAACCCGCCATTACGCTCGAATTACGCTCATTGCTGAGTCTAGGTCATCGAATTAAAAATTTATATTTTGTAAAAATCAATGTAAAATTATAAATTGTGGAAAATATTTTGAATACTTAACAAAAAACTTACACACTCTAAAATTTTAATAAATCTAAACAATCCACTTTTGATCATTGCAATCAGTACACCCGAAACACTTGGAATGTTCAAATCAGCATTTTCCTTAAATTATCCTTAAAAAGCCTGGCTAGAAAAACAAAATTAATTCCGTAATACAATTTCCAAATTCCATATTTGAAAGCAGCACGAAAATATTTTTCGCGAAGTTCAGAATTCCAACAACGTTGCGTTTGACATTCAGGAATTTCCAGACACGAGCAATAATGGGTTCAGTAATTGATAGAATGTCAGGAGCGAAAAACATGGACATGTCCGATCCAAAAGTTCAATACGTTATTGAAACCTTAAATAAGGATAAAGTTGTTATCTTTTCCAAAACACACTGTCCTTACTGCATTATGGCGAAAGAGGTAAATATAAAATATGATTTTTGTTTTTGAGCGAGTGAAGAACATAAATTTGGTTTGGTTTTCAGCAATTTGAGAAGCTGCATTATCCTTTTTGTTCAATTGAACTGGATAAAAGAAGCGATGGCGATGAAATTCAGGACATTTTGTTGAAGATGACTGGTGCCCGAACGGTAAGTTTGTACCGTAATTAGTCATCGCCGGTTTGGAGATTCTTATGAGTCAACCCAGCCAGCAACACTCATTTTCTTATTTGAAAGTTAACTTAAAATAGGGCTTATTGTCACGCATGGTTTTGTATTTTCATTTAAGACATAGATTTTCACAATTTGCAATGTTTCAATAATTATTGTTTTTAAAGGAAATTTGTCAAAATTGATCTATACAAAACGATGTGTCAATTTTCATCCACGCATGCTCAAAAGATCAACAGCGAAATTTCTTCACGTTAATTATTTATATTATTATTAAATTTAGTCGCTGTTGGTCTTGAAGTAATTCTCTGCGAAAAGCCTTTTCTTTGACATTAAGAATATTCCAATATATTTTTAGGTGCCCAGAGTGTTCATCAATGGAAAATGCGTTGGCGGTGGAACGGATGTTAAGAAAATGTTCGATAACGGCCAGTTGAAAAAAGCGCTAGAATCTTAGTCGTAGCAAGACAATTAGCGAAATTATATATCTTTTATATTCAAATAAACATTTATTAAATTTTGTACTTTCACTTAAAATTCTCATTTTGATCTAAAGCTTCGTAAATTTTGTTAATAAATATATATTTATGTTGTCAACTGAGCTTTTCATTTCCATTTCTATCAATAAAAGATCCCTCAATATTATTATCAATAAATTTGTAATGACACTCTGCTTATCTTCCAGATTTGGACCATCTGATTGTGAGAACAGGAACGAAAAATTTGGGTTCCCCTTTCAATCTGTGTTACTCTTTTTTCACCATAGCCGCTTTCAGAGGATGTCAACGGTGATGTAGAGTCCTCTGCTAAAATGTTTGTTGCCAGTCGATCCTTGTATGCTGTCGACAGATTTATTTCCTTCCTATGGATTAGAATTTTATTTCAAGCTATCCTTTTGTGCTGATTCTTTTGAATAAAATCCTTTTTCCCACTATATTTCCAATCAGTTTAAATGTCACATGTGCGATGTGCATTTGTGTGGGATTTGAATTTCATTTGGTGTCAATATTTTATCACATTTCCAACTTTCCGAAAAAAAATTTCGATAAAATATTTTAATCAAAATTTAGATTTTAAAATTCATAAAAGTTGTTATAAGTTTTTCGACATGATAGACCAAAAGTTTTCCCAACTTCCGCAGCTAGGAAATAATAAGTACTCGATGCAAAGTGAATGTTTTCTAACATCCTTCGGAGCATATTAAGCAAATTATATGAGCATCTTGCATTTAATTTCTGCGAGACATGAATTTTAATTAAGAATCGTCGGGTGGAAGCCGCCACATAAAGACTCCTGGTATTTACGAACGCCTTCTCAGTTGGCTGTGATAACAACTAAAATGCTCGACGCGAATTCCCATGTAAAATCGCATTCTCTACGACTGCATTCAATTATTTTAATATGAATTTTGCCAGGAAACGCTTCAGCGTAAAATGTCGCCGCGGATGCATCCTGCTCTTTCAAGGAGTTTGCAGGTGTAATGTAAACTTTCCATGAACGCCAAGTTCGCAAGAAGTTTCTCTTGCTGCACTCTAGTGCAACGCTAAATGCAAGTTATTTGCAAAATTTAACCTGAATTAATGATCTTCATTATCATGATTTATCGTTGTATAAATGTATACCACAACATGCGGGAACTTCTCAATCAAATGTTCATTGGTTTCTGAATTTCGGATTTCCGGAATTTATTTCTTTCTGTCTCTTAACTCTTAAGGGGAATTTTTTGAATTTTTTGATAAAGCAATTTTTTTTGACTTTATATAAAACAGTTCCGTGACTGACTGGCAGACAACACAGAGATCATGAATTGGTCAACAATATTTTTATATGTAAACAAAATCATGGGCGCATTCCAAACCAACAGAAAAAAATTATAAAGAACTGCTGTAAAAATAGTTGCGAACGGTAAGATTCGTTTTCTTATGCAGTTCACCGTATTCTCCACAGGTCAAATACTTCACAGGTCTGAGGTCCTAATACCTCACATATCCCTTAGAAGTTTCCTGTATCCAGTGGCGTAGCAACTCAGTTCCAACCTTGCTACACCACAGCCTGTATCTGATCGTTTTAAGGCCGATGCCTTATCGGAAAAGGTTAGAGAAAAAAACGTTTCTAAATTTAATAAATTCCTACGACATAAAAAAAAAATTAACTTCAAAAAATTTCAAAAATTTTCATCAATAGCATTCTTTGTTAAGAAATTTATTTTAATAATAAAACAATATTGTAAAAAAATTAGGAAAAGTTTGACCCCTCAGACACAAATATTTCGAATCTTGGTGAGTTAATAAACATTTCACAAAAATTAAAAAATGTATTAACCGCCCTCCACCCGACTTCCTAGGTCATGGGTCCACCCCAAACATAAATTTTTTGATACACCCACTGAAATAAATTACGGCCGATTTTTCGGTCAAAATAAAAAATTTTGATTCAAATTGCTGCCATTTTGTGAAAAATTAATATTTTTCAATAATCGTGTGTACTTATCTCCAAATCTATTGTAGTTCATAAGGAAAAATTTGTATTGTCCTAGCTGCTGATGTTCGTGTTTGTCGACTTACGTTTCCGTCCGTGGAAGGTTCCTAATAGAAAGTGCTTCCGGTCTATTGTACCGCTGGCACGCCTTTATTTTTTATAAAAAAATTGTTTTGCACAATGTGCACTTTATTTTGTAGTAAACCATCCAAACCGTACATTTGTGGCTTTATTAGGAGAGCCTACCCTTGTAATTTCTTTTACAACTTATAAATATTATCAACTCCAAAGATTTTAGTAATGTGACAATTGAATTCGATGTCTCTAAATCGACTTTTAATGGCTTTTCATATCTGTACTTTCATTGAGCTGTTCTGGTTCTCAACTTCAAATTGGATATGCTTTAAACATCAATCAGCAAAGTAATCACTTAACACTCCCAAGGACACTTATTGAACCTTGCACCAACGACACTCGCTCTCGATCAGATTAAGTGCCACTAAAAATCTATAAAACTCCAAACCACATTTCCAGAGTGATTGAACCTCATCCAAACACATTCACAAAACGAAGAAATTTCCTTAATCGAATCGTTCAACACCCACACGAAACCCCTCCCTTTGAAGTCCTTTAAAAGCTCAACACATGCATTCCTGCACGTATTAATTACTGCAACATCCCACTGTGATGTAAGCTCTTCGCAAAAGCCCTTGTCCCATGTAATTCGCCCAGTAAATGCAGTAAAGAAAAGAAGCACATTTTGCATAGAAGAAAGTCATTTCAGGGCTCACGGCATCTAATTGACTTGATGGTGTCTTATTCTCGCGATTTTCTGTTCTTTTGCCGAGTTTTCCGCCAACAATGCATTTTTCCTTATTCAGAATAATTGTGTGACGACGGAATGTCGAAATTAATGGATTTTTAATGGACTTGTCATGTTCACAACGAATTGAACATATATTTCTGTCGTCATCCTGCAGTAAGGATGATTTTGCAGATCCATTGGGGAATGGAAATCCTCTGCACTTTCATCAAAGAAACCAGCAATTTATAAGCTATTATAAAATTTTTTTTATTTGTTTGCTATTATAAAGCTTCTTTTGTGTAACTCATTTTAATTTCACTTTGATAAATTTTGTGCAGTTTTTTTGGATACTTTTGCATATTGAGAATTCTGAATTAGAGAGGATTTGTAGGTGGCATGAAACTATTCAACTTTACAAATTTCCTCATCGAGTGTGGAACATCATGGAAGTGGAACACAGAGGATCATATTTACGGAATAGGAATACTTATTATGACACGCCGAACAGATTGGCGGATGCACATTGCACATGCAGCAAATTTTCCCACGGGGCGAGGCTCGTTAATTATACTTTCGGAATGTAATGAGAATTAGATCCGCTTAGCCAGTAATCTACTGCAGTAAAGCGTCCTCTCATTAGGCTGCCACGTATACAACAGAGAAAGGTGTAAGTGTATTTTCAGCTCAATTTATCCTATATCCTGTTGTAAGGTTTCAACTAAATTTCGAACTCCTTTAAAATGTGAACGAATGGAAATTTCTGTAGCAGCAGGATGTTTGGCAGGATGAAATAAATTTCTGTAGATTCCCATGTCCTGTGGCCGGAATGCAAATAGTCCAACAACAGAGTACCGACAGAATCAATATCAATTAACTAAATTCGATTTTATCCAATTTCTGTGTAAAAAATCTAAAGATATTGTGTCTCCAGTCTCACGAAATCATGCTGAAAATTCACATCCTTTCACTCACAAACAAATGTCATTGCGTATGTACCTGATTCTTCCTCTTTCTCATTTCCTTTCTATATTTTTTTCTGCACTTTTTTGGAGTACTCCGGTGTGGTCACATTGAGGATTCTAGCTTCGTTATCAGCTTAACTAACCTCAAGGAAATTAAAGCGAGTTGCAGAGCTAGCATCACAGCGCTGCACAGAAGTGGAACAATCGAATAATTAAAACGTTATGTCGTTATCTGCAGAAGCTAGGACTTTGTCTCTCGTTTACAGGACGTACAGGATTTGTGTGCGGGATTTTTTCAGTGTGTCATTGTCTGCTCTCCTCGTTAACTACTTACCTACTGGATTGGGTACATCCTCAGAAAGTCGCATCTGCGACACGACCACGCTCAACACGAACTCGTGTTGGGCTTGCAAAAGTTTCCTGCAATTCTACTAAAGAACTGTGTCAAATTATTTTAAGCAAAAAGGCACATTACAGCACCGCAACATAAGGAACACACAGACGACACACAATGCAGAACGAGTAAGTATATAGCGAACGCCGGCATAGAAGGGTTTTTCCTGGCCTTGACACACATCATAATTGCAAACACTCCACATTTTCATTCAATTTTCCCAACAACCGACGCAATCACCCCCCCCCCCCCCCCCCCTCCTCGGCAAAAACTTTTCAATTCACATAAAGTGCAACTAATTTCTGAGGGTCACACTTTAAAAGACTCAAAACAAGTTTAATCCGTTTATGTTCTATTATAAGGATCATTATAACGCCATTTAATTTGAAAAGGACCTCCGCCAGAGAGTATGCAATTATACAGAATACAATAAATTGCTTGTGTATGGCACACATTTAAACAATTTCACATTTCAATAACTTAGCCCAATTATTCACTGTTAGAAAAGCAGACGAAGGGCATTTATTAAAATTAATTTAACGAAATAATAAATTATGAAAACATTTTAGTTAGTGTTGTAAGTTGGTTGGAGTTTTGGTTTCACAATCGTATAGATCCTATATTCTACCTCCATTTTGATGGGTAGCATCCTTAGAAGTCGATGAAGCCGAGCAAAGTTGCTAAAAAGTTGCGGTCCTTGTGAACACACGTTTTTCGTGTTCTGTGGATTGGAGGTAGATATATTTTGTTTTAGTGGTAATTTTACGTTTAAATGGTCACACAATTTGCGCTTCCACTTGTCAGATGTCCTTTTAGATAGTTGCGGGGATGGCCAGCAGGGGAAGAAGCAACAATTAACAAATTTCATTTCCAAAGTTTCAGATAATGGGGGTATCCTCTAGACTTTGTTATAGTACCCAAGATCAAGAGATGTAAGGCATATTAGTTTTGAGTAGAACATTTGCAATGTCAAGAAATAATGGTGACAGAAAAAGAAACTATGTATATATATTCATGATTGAAAAGTGAAAAGAATCCGTTTTCTGGAAATCCGTCTGTCTGTCTGCCCGGATGATAAATCGAGAACGCTTGTAGCTAGAGACTAATAATATTTAATAATACAATAATACAATAATATAATAATACAATAATACAATAATACAATAATAGTACAATAATATTTTATTAAAATTGCAAGGTCAAGTTCAAAATATAAATAATAATAAATAATAAATAAAATGATAAATAATAAATAATTGGGATCAAGCGGTAATTACGAGGAAAATCATAAATTAGTAGATACCTATACAGTATACTGATACAACTCGATGGAAATTTTTCTTAAATATGAAAAATTGGTTCAATTGTGACCTACTGTACTTTGGTACCGGGTGGTCCAAAAACATCGTGGTAGGTCTCATTACACGCAGAATTTGATGCTCTACAACTTTTATTTGGAGCACTTTTTCTAAAGTTTGATATTTTAGGAGATATATGCGAAAAACCGAACAAAGTCCGAAAATTTACAAGATTTTTGTCCATACCATCTGCTAAAGCTCCATTCGGAAATTGGGGCAAATTCAGAATGTACATATCAGAGACCTACTTCAAAGATTAAAGCAGTTTCCAGATCTCCACCAGTTTTCCGAAAACATACCCTTTTTTGAAGCCAATTTGCTTGGCTTATACAGTTACAAAATATTAATTTATTAATAACAGCTTTTTCTTTAATACGTTGAATTTTTCTTATGTACATACTAAACAAGTTTAAAAAATCCTTTTTATTATTTCTTAAATTTAACTTTAATTTCAATTTCTTCTTAAAGTATACACGATACTTTAAAATGTTCTTAATTCGTGTCATTGACCTGAATTTAATTCAGCTCACAAAATTCCTGGTTGCCATAATTGTCCTTAGCACGCCCATCAAGGAATGGCAGTGGGAGTTATCTGAGCAGTGCACATTTCCGTATCTGGAGCAAGTCCTCCCACAAAATAGAGGAGTTTGTTTCTTTTGTCGCACCCGGGACTCGTGTAAACTTTTCTCGATATAACTTTTCTTTCTCTACCAATTTTTTGCACCTCTTTTACATGTCCATGGACATTCAATGCAAGAAAAAAAGTTTTTAGTTTTCAAAACTGTAATGTCGGAAAGAAGTTGGATGCGAAACTTGAGCTTCGATACCTTGTTAAAGTTTCACCAGACAGAAATCAGTGCATTGAAACCATATTTCCACTATTGCACAATACACAACCGTATAGTACCTATACTGTATACTTTTGTTGACGCTTCCGAAGAATGATGTGCTTTTAATAGCTACCTGTATTTAATGTCTGCATTTGCACATTTATGTTCACAGCATTGTAAACATAATAAATATTCCTCTTCCTAAAGATAATTTAAATGTTCCACAGCAAACAGTTTGCTATAGTGATGTAATATATTGTGATTATTTTTCAAAAGATAGTTTTATTATTACAAACGAAATCTGAATAAGGGATTATGAATTTATTTTTAAACAACAGAAAAACAAAACAGTAAAATAAATCTCTAAGCAACTCCATCCTTTGAAAAATAATTTATTCACAGAATACGTAATTTAAACAACAATAAATAATCCAGATTATTTTGCACTATTCATGAACACAGTTGGAAATAAATTTTGTTTGTTAACAAACTGACCAAAAGGACTATCTGTCGCATCTTCAACGAAATGGCAAGCACATGCCTCAGTCCGTTTAGGAGAAATGTAAGGGATGAAATCGTTCTAACAAGGGAGATCTTTAATTTGGGTTGCCGCAGTTTAAAGAGATTCGAAAATTGGCCTTGTCCTTTATGCGAAAGGAAAGCAAACTTAACATTCGACGAAATTACGCCAGCAAAAGTCAATTATTTATGTATTTCGCAAAATTCCTTGGAGGAAGGAAATCCTTTTGTTTGGATTTTAGACCTTAGTAACAAAATTGCATTAAATATAAATAGATTTTATTACTCTGAATATAATTTCAAATAAAAACGATTTGAACAAGCAATACAAATTTGGATAATTTTAAAGGAGTTTTTACAGAGGTCACTTCACAAAATATCGACCAGTGACTGTGACCTCATGTACTCCGATTTTTATACCCTAGCTAGAGGCCTAGAATCTAGATGATAGGGTATATTATATTATTTTTGAGTGAACGTTACCAAGAAATAATCGTAACAGAAAAAAAAGAAATATATATTCATGATTGGGAAATGAAAAGAAATCGTTTAATGGATGTCCGTCTGTCTGTCTGTTCAGACAATAACTCGAGAACGCTTGTAGTAAAAGACTTGAAATTTGGTACAACAATATTTTATTAAAATTCCAAGATCAAGTTCGAGGATGAGCACAATCGGGTAACTCCTTCTTAGTGTTGCTATATATAATCTTATATCGTTTTTATACAAAAATGTTGATTTTAGATAAAAATGGACGAAAGGGATATATTACTGATCGTTAATTTCGAATGTCTCAAATACTGTTGAGTGTTGAAGTTAATGCTGAAATTACCTATAAAGCGCAAAGAAAACCACAATGGATTATAAACGATAAAATAAAAAATATTGTAATACAGATGTATACGTTGCGCACTAACAAGTGACGTACAAAAATGTAATGGAAGTAGTTGATTAGATGTAGGCGACGGTGATCGGCTGTGGGGTACGAGTGGGGGTGGCAGTGGAAATTCGAAATTTTTAAAACCGCGACTTGTGGGGTATTGTTGAAAAGCTCTTGATGAGTAATCTACAAATCAATAAGTTCTACTTTCTCGAATTTGAAATAATGCGAAATCTACCTCAATCTATAGGCCTGCCGATATGAATTTTTTTACGATTGATATTTCTTTACAATTTATAGTTATAGCCTATAACTTATAGGCATACTTATGTAGGTATTCGCACGAAGATTTTGAGGATTTTTGTCAAAAACCAGTAACATTGTTTTTAGAAATGTAAATCGTATTCCATTATATCCTCCTCGTCCCTACCAATTTATACTCTCAGAAAAGACAACAACTGTTAATCTTGCAAAAGTTGTTAATTTGAAAGGACTCCGGGTCCGGATATCTCCAGGAACTTTATTTGAAATCCGTATTTGCGTACGAGCCGGGAATAGTTTTAATTCAGAGTAAATTATCGATGTGCAAAGCTTCTCTGCACTACATTCTGCTCACAGTTCTCGTCATCCAAGGCTTAGTGAGCCAATCGTGAAGGATTCAAGTTCCCAGCCACCAAATAAAGGATAACGAGAATTTGTTCCCATTCGGTGAAAACTCTGACAATCCACAAAATCGGAATAATTCCCCTCAAAGTGCGCTAAGTTGGCTTTAGAATAGCCATAACCGTGTAAATTGTTACTCACGTACACAAAACCGGTGACTGGTTGAATGGTTGATATCCCATTACGGATACACCTTTTGGGAGAAATTGCAAAACTTTTATAGCAACTTCGTGGAAGTGAATCAATAACACACTACACTGGTTTATTTGCGGTTCGTGTTTTCGTAACCCACAACACATTTTCCCACAATCTTAAATTATGTTTTATCGTTTCGTTTTCAACGGGAACATTCCCATCAGGTTGCAATTATAGTTTTGCGAAAAGTAGTTGCTTCTAAATGCTCGCAGGAGTTACCGCAGCAGGAAGTGATGTTCACAATTGTTTCCGGATGCAAATTGTGAATATACCTGAGAAATGTGCTTCATCGTCAAATTGTCATTTAATTAAAACTCTGGTAATCAACCAAACAAACTTTACAAACAAAGTTTAAATTTTCATGCCGTCTCATCTGTTTAAATGTTAAGCGAGGAGTAAAGGAGTTAGAATCCTTGTATTTACGAATTAAAATTATGTAAAATGATGTGCGAAAAGTATTTGTGTTTTGCTTTAATATGTTTGTAAAACGATGCAGTTTCTTTGCAAGGCTTTAATTAATGCAAAGCTTTCATGTCCTTCGGCTTCAGGGTTAGTAAGTTGTCCATAATCTGTTCAGCAATCCAGCTGAGGAAAAACTTTTCGCATCTCTAGTCCGATTTGTATGTTGGAAGTTTTAGGGATCCAAGAAACTAAATCCAGACAAAGTTACTTTTATGCAAAGTTTCAGAGTCCGTTTTTAAATTCAATCAGATTTCTTTAGTAAAAATATCTGTCCGAATAAATATATAAAATACTAAGTAGTATTTGCAATGGTAAATCTGCACAACGATTCTAAAGACTGGGAAAAACTGTAAAGAAATATGGGAAACTTGTACAAAGAGAAAATAATAGAGAAAGTCGCCCTCAGATCCCTGAACAAAATCGAAAGGGAGTTAAACTACCCTCAGCCCTGCCATGGAACGCTGCTGTACACCATCACTTTTAGGAGATTTATTTCGCTCGAGTTGCGATCACAGCAACATTCGACTTGATTTACTCGATGACGGAGATTTCACATCTGCACGAGGACGAACGAATTTATGTTGCACGGTGAACCAGTGGCCAAATGTACGCACACTCTAGAGACAACGTTAATTGTGGTTAACTACAATTCAAACAACAAATGTTCTATTCCTGCTATCACAAATATTCGTCTGCGCACAAAAGTTAGAAATCAACGATATTTAACCGAAAGGATCAATTATGTCTGGTTTAATTTGCAATTTAGTGGTGTTTAAATAAAATATATTGCTTAAAGAATACTGGAAAATAGTGCCAAAATCTACATTAAAAATTATAATTAATAAAAGAACCCCAAAAAACAAAACTTGACGGTTTTCAGAAAATTTTAAACACTGGTAAAATGAACTGAAAAATGAAAATATTTTTTTCTATAAAAAATTTCTCTTAAACAAAAATTTAAAAAAAAATAACTTAAAAAAATTAAAAAATTTTATAATTATAGCATTTCTTTGTTAGCTAAGAAATTTAATAGTGAAAAATCTAAAATTATATTATCGTCAAGCCTTTTGTAATACAATACATGTTAAACTTTCAGTGATTGTAACAAATGTGTGATAATTTATATAGGTATAAATTTATATTGTAAGAAGTTGTCATTTAAGTAAAAAATTTCCTAATAAAATTATTTTTTGTTTCATAACCATAAAAACACATTTTTTTTAAACACAATAAGTACCTGTATGGTTTGTTCAATCTAAAAAATCTGTAGTATAGCATTGCGATTTGGAAGGTCTGATTGAAAACATATCCCAATACAAAAAAATTGTTTCCCCTTGGTAAATATAACTTTTATAGCTTTATACCTTATTTTAAAAGAGAAAACCATTAGCTTCAATTCGATACTAAGAGTAGCCTAATTGGCTGAAAAATATAAGTTAAAACACGAAACTTTTTCGGAACTGATATCACAAATACAATGAGGACTTGTTATTATTTTATTTTATTGTAAAGTATTTACAAAAACAATGCTATATTTAATAATACTTTAACAAAATATTACGAAAAAAGTCATTTTGAAAATTTTGAGCCAGCTCAGCCACAAATATTTCTAATTTTGGCGAGTGCATAAAAATTTCAGAAAAAGCGAGTCCTCGTTCTTTTCCGCCGATTGAGTACATTTCTTTCCGAAAATTTCAAAATTCTTCAAATAAATTGGGTTTAATTCAAAAATCTTTCTCGTAAAATGTTTTGTTGAAAACTAAAAGGACACTCAAATAAATATTCCAATAAACTGTTAAACAATTATTTAGTAATAATTGAAACTAGTACAAAAGGATGCTCTTCTGGTCCACAAAGTTTTTTAATATCTACAGACCAAAATGGGTTTCTCTTTACAAAATTCACCTTTGCGGAAACCTCCAAGTAGGATCTCAGGATTTGAGCCTGAAACTGGGGAATGACTTTCTTGTGAAAAGTAGTTTCAGAATTTCACTCCGAAACTACTTCGGCAAGTTTAAAAGCACTCACAAGAAAACTTCGCTTATACTCGGAGTTCATTTTCTGTCTTATGCCAATAGAACAGTGTTCTGAAAAAATACCACCGATGAGTAAGATTTTGTAAATTATTAGTTTGCGAAACAGAAGAAACTTTTTGTAGTAAGGAAGTTCCGAAAAACTTAGGAAAAGTTCTTGGTATCACAATAAGGACTCTTTGTGGTTCTTATTCTCCTGAAAATACATCTATAATGAGGTGAATGTTATCGATATAGAAGGTCCAGTATCGATGCTTAATTAAAACATTTCAAATATATTTAAAAGAAAAAAAAACTCCTATGAATGGGATTCTCTCTGAAGTCTGAAACAAAAGCCGCTTAGAAAAATAATAATTAATTAGTGATTATATGATAATTGGGAACTGGCCGTTTTCCAAGGTGGGTACCTAAAAAATAATACATTATAATAAACAGGGAGAATGAAAATACTGAATTCATAAAACTGTGAAATAAACTTTGGTAGAATTAATCACCGACAAATAATGAGAAACAAGAAAACTTTAAGCAAAAGTTCGTATTTTAAAACAATTCAAAATCCATCAATGAATACTTTTAGAGAAATCTCCGAAGTTTTGCAAATCAATCCACACATGCAGAAAATGTGTAAAGTCCTGCTGAAGTACACATACTATACTACATTACTACACTATATAGTATATACCTATACATAAATAAATATTTTTTGGGTTGTTTCACTTCGAAGTTTCAATTCGAACGTCCGGAGAATATTAACTAGAAATTCCGAATTTATTCAAATTTCATATCAAAGCAGAAAAGTTTTCACCTTCGAATGAAAGATTGGCTTTTGGAAACTTTTAATTTACACAAACTGTATTTTGATGTGTTCGTGAGGAAATAGATTTTTTGGTGGCAGGAAGTTTTAGCGATAAGATAAAATAGTTAGCGTTAGACTTTTGTCCTTTTAGGTTGATCCATGGGATTTATATTACTCTGTAAAGCAGATCAGATTGACAAGTTAATTTTAACGAGACTTATTATCCTTTCAGAAAATGTTTATGCCATTACAAAGAAAGGTTTGTGTGAGTTAAAATCTTTTTGAAAAAATAAAAACGAACAACTAAGCTGGTTTCGAGGAAACACTATTCTCGTTCGCTTCCACAGAGTTTTCGGCGAAATAGGATTTCAGTTCATAAAATGTAAACAGCTAAGCCAAGAATAAACTCTGCAAAAGTGTTTGTCCTGCGCTTAGTTTCGAAAATCCGACAAATCCATTGCATAAGGAGTTTGTGCATTTTTATATGACGAAAACTGTTCCGATGAATTTCTTTTCTTTCTGAGCACTTCCGGAACTTTCATGTTTACTTTTGAAGCGGAGCTGAAAGGCACAAATAAAATAAAAGTTTCCTTTTTCGTTGTTCCCAACGACTTCTTCATTGGCTGTAAGAACTTATGGAGAACGGATCAAGTATGTGGAGGTTGATAAAAACATAGCTTGAAGAGATTTAGTGGATTTCTACGAGAAGAAAAGGGTGAATCAGAATCAGTACTAAGCAACTAAATCAGATGGTGCAGGATAAATGTTGATTCTACTATTATCGTCAGTGAGTTTCCCTAACAATAAATTAATCGAGTTTCAAACTTTCTTAACTTCACATTATCCCGAAATCCCACGCAATCTGCAAACGATGTAATATATCTTCAATGCAAATTATGGTTCGAACAATGTACCGTAAAAACAATATAACCAAAGTATTCTAATGTGTTTAAGGATATGTAAATTAGTATTAACAAATGAAAACTTCTGCTCGTGTTTAAGGCAGACCCGCAGACGTACTTCAAGCATGAAAATGTTCTCAATGCCTTCACGTAAGCATTGGAATGAAGAACTCCCCTCCAATGCGCCATCCATTATGCCAGACAACATTAATTTGCAAATTGTTGTAAAATGTAAGAGACAAATCACCTGCTCCGGAGAAATCAACAATTCATCCGCTGAATAAATTCATTCGCGTGCATCTTCAGGAATCTTAACGTTCGCGACATCAGTTGCGACCTCAACATTTTTGATCTTAGATAATTATTACGTGTGTGTGTGTATGTGCGAGACTTAATACCAGAGCAAAGGATAATGTTCCTGAAGCATTGCCAATACACCGTCAGTTAATTAATCAGATTAATTTAGTGATCGGTTCAAAAGATTCGAAAGTTCGCGCCGAGGAGTTCTTTCAAAGCATGACCCTAAACTTTTCATTTCGTTAACATTTCATTGCACTGCTTCTGGTTCAGTTCACCGCAAGGACGGAGGACACAAAATTATCAGCATTCTGAAAGCTAGAATTGTGTCCTTTTTCGTTTAAACATTATCTTTTTATCAATATGAAAAGGTCAGATCTGTACTGTTCAATGGCTTATAATTAAATTTTGGCTTCCTGTCTGGTCTACAAAAATCGATTTTAAAATCACGCAACTCTTGCAGAAAATTAATTGCATTTCCTACCAAACTTTATTTTTTTAAATTATTAATACGAAAATCAGGCTGAAAAGGGTTTTTATGAATTACCGCTGTGCATTCAATTTCAAAAATGTAATCAAAGGGTTCATTGGTTTAGTCATTCACTACCGGGCATTTAAATAGGTGAATTTGTTTTTCAAAACTGGCACAAACACAGATTGAAATGTGAACGTAATTTTCGAAAAATTCATTATTGATGTCTGGTGGAATGCGGTGTGAAAAGCAATGTGACGAGATACTTATTTTTGCACTAGGAATATTCCCTAGGGAGAATGCTGGCAAATTGGATCGCATTTGTAGGTACAACCTAACTCTATTAGAATGTTATTTCATACCGTTTTACTGAATGCATAAACGGATAAACCCCGGTTGGAGTTGTTAATTAAAAATGTCATTGTTTTAGTATTGTAATTTAAACAAACATTTGAACGCACAAATGGATTTTTCTATTTAATTGACTCTTACATAATGTAGATAGTGGGTCAAATCAACTAACTTATTTTAACTAATTTTCCCACATAGGTAGTTCCCATATTATCTAATATTTTGGACTAAGAAAAATGCCAAATTTTGCAATGTTTAAAACAAAAATGAATTCATAATTTTGAAAAAAAGGCAATTTCAATTTTTTGGAATCAAAAGTATAGGTAGTAAATGGGCGAACGTATTGGCAAACAATATAGGTACCTACAGGTAGGTACTATACTATATAAATATGTAGGTAGAGTACAAAGCTTAAAAGTGAGGGTTAATGAGTTCATTGTCAATAATTCAAAATAAGCTTAGTTTAAGACAAAACTTCATATCAACTTCGCGAAAATTTGCCTGTTAAAAATAATTTTTCGACGACTAATTAGCACGCTTCTGGACATCCAATCGCGGTAAAACCTTACAGAGAGGTTCCTTGTCGATGACAATGCATTCTATCAAATTTTGATCCCATTGCCACAGAAGGAACAGATAAAATTTTTAATAAAAATGCAAAGATGACAACTTTCTGCACTATGCATAAAAACAAATTATAATAAAATCAAGGCATATTTTCTTCTTTTTAATTAAATTTAATTCTCACCACTTTAAAAATAAGTACTATATAAGAAAAAACATTGTTTTTGTTTCACACGGGGTGGTGAAAATCCCAATATACTGTACAATGTTGTACATCATGTTACATTTTGAATAATTGCAGCTATTCCCAAACTCGACCTATATTACATAAAACCGTTTCCCTTAGGTCAGGTTACAATAATAGTTGCTTAGTTTTTCTCATTCAAGGGTTGTTTTGGGGGGTTGAATTAGGATAGATGTTGGTAGTTGGTTTGGTTTGGTTTGGTTTGGTAGTTGTGGGTGGTTGGTTTCAATAGGGTATGGAACATTACTGAATTATAACCAAACGGATGGTTGAATTGAAACATAAATATTATCCTAATCTTCCTTATTATTCAAAAGACATTTAATTTGTTAGATTAATTCTATATTAATGCTCCTCAACAAAAAAAATTCCCAGAATTTTACTAGAAAATTTATAATGCGGAAAGAACAATAAACAAGTCATTCATTAGTCCAAACTTTTATAGCATTTCACTCCAGCTAAAATAATTTTAATAGCCGCTCATAAACTCAAAATTATTCTCATGTCGTAAAATTCTTTAAAATTACAATATTTCGACGAACGGTCATCAATTCAATGCTAAAGAGTTCCGTGAAATGGATGAAGACCTTATAGGCCTATACACTCTCTTGTAACTAATTGATACGATAGGCGCTTCTCACCTTGGTTATATCCTTTTAACCTGGGCAAGATGTTGCAATGAGTGTGAACTTCAACTTGCAAGAACTTTTCCAATCTCCGTGCAAATTGTAATTACATTTAACGATGATGAACATGCAAACTGAGACTTCTCATTTCCCACACCTTTGGGAAATTGCAAAAAAGAAGTAGAAAAGTGATTCTATGTGAAAACGACGACAAGGATTATAATGAAAACTTAATTATGCATTATCATGGGCTTGCTAATTGAATCACCCTAGCACCGGACACTTTTAAAAGTTTCAACGGGGGAAAAATAATGTCAACTGATTTAAATGCAAAAAAAAAAAAATATGTGACACTTTCCTTTTATAAAAACAACGTGCTCGAAAATGTGCTTCTCAGCTAATTGACTATATCCTGGAAAATCAAATTACTTCCATGGAAAATTGCAATAGATAAAATACTGTGTGAAAGAGTGCAATTTCAATTAATTTTCAACGCGACGTCCAAAGTAGTTGCATATTCAAAAGGAACCTTGTTCAGTTGTTCACCCTCCCTCCCCCTTGGAAAATCTGCATTTATTAATTGATCCAATCACTGTTTTACATGAACTTAACTAAATCCAAGCATTTTGTAGACCAAATGATTTAATTAAGTTCAATGATACGTTTTTTGTTTGAAATACTTGCGTCTATTGAATTCACCGAAAGTAATTGAGGCATGAAAACCGTTACAAATTAATTCGATTATTTCCAAAGAAATACAAAAAAATCATTTATTTACTTCACGGAATCTGCTTTGATATTTGGAAATTGTTTTCTTTGATCGAAATACGTATAACTGAGTGGAAAATTTAATTTTGATAAAACAAAAAACTTTTCGGTATTTCAATTTGTAATAATCATAATTAATTAGTTTCCAGGAAAACTTTTTCCAATTCCCTAGTTTAAGTGCCTGAACCGAATTTGGATATTCCCATTAGCTATGGTCTTCCTCAAATGCAATAATTATATTGCTGTTGGTTTCAGAAACGGAAGCATCTGGATTAAAATACAATTTTGAATTGGTCAAGTTACTTAATCCCTGACCACCATCCTGTTTGTCATTTGGGTGAGAAACCAGAAGCATTTGCCTGGTGCTCAATTTCCTCTTGGGGTTAGCATGAATAATTTTAATCTCCATCTCGACAATCGGGATGACCCCGGAGGAATGCCTCGGGATATACAAACTGTTGAACTCCACCTTCACGTGCAGTTATTGTCGTCATACCCGAAACTGTTGTGAAACAAATTACCGGAGCTGGCGACTTCCAGCCACACATTTCACAAGAAATCTGCGAGTCAACCTCTTTGCTTGGTAATTGAATCTCATTCTTATTGCGAAATTTCCATTACTCTGAATTTTGAGCTAAACGCTTGAACGACTCCAACCCGAGGACCACAAACACTTGAACGTGATTCCGTGGCATCTTGTTTGTTGTGCTGAACTTTCTTTTCCATTTCAATTATATCACTTGCTGGGAAAGGTAATAATTAAAGTCTACCGTCCGGCACTACCACTTGCAGCGTAAATTACATCCAGGGAGCGCAGTCCACTCCAAGTTGGTCACTTGGCTACCTTGTCGCCTTGTTACATATTCCGACGTCTTAACAATTCCGTCTACCATAAGCAATCGTGCTTCCACATCGGACGCAGCGGTTAGCCCAGAGAAGGTAGTGGATCGTCCTTTTGCAGTGGAGAAAGTGTGCATCCTTGATTGATTAATTAGGTGGATAAGGATCTGGTCGAGAGTGCAAGTTTAAAGTGATGTGCAAGTTTCAAAGTATCCTTTTAGCTTGCGTCGTCTTTGTTTGCACCCAACCGAGTGGTGCTTCTCCGCCAGGACGATCTAGTGTTAGCTCGAACGGAAAATCTCCATCAGTTCCATTGGCACTTGAGTCCAGAGATGTTGAGGAGGTCTCTGAAGCGGCAACAAAAGCTCAGGAGGTAAGTTAACATCCTAGCTCTGTGCAGCGCTTGGTATTCACGGCCAGGAGATTCTCTTCGTAGAGGAGATTTAATAAGGTCCTTTGTGGAAAGACAATACCCGACTTAAGTAGATCCTGGGCTATGCAAATGTGCTCCAGCCAGTATGTGAATGCCTGAATGGGGCTTATGCAGATGTACACATAAAACACAGACTGTCGGGCGTGTATTAAATACATTAGGAGAGTGTTGTGCATAAATTTCACATACCTATACTCCACATACCCTTTCTGCAGGACCTGCTCCTGATGTTAATGTTTTGCCTGATTCAACCATGTTCGGCCCATTAAGTCTCATTAACAACTATATTGAAGTCGAGAATGTTTTCCTGTTTACACCCGCACCGCTTAGATTTAATTACCCCAAAAAAGTCCTCGAATTCAATACTATATAATCACCTTAACCACTTCCGTCTATTCGGAATTGAGGCAGAATATTTTCAAGATCAATTTGTTTTCTGCCATTCTCACTGAATTTTTAATAATTTGAATTAATCCAAAAACAAAAGACCTTATTAAAACAGGCAGCGATTGTAAATGTTTTCGAATTGCAATCTTCTAGTTTTCGTCCCAGTTGTAATCAAAGTTTAGCACTAAACTGGAGCACTGCCGTTTCGAACCAAGGACATTGCACGGACAAGAATAGTATCTGGAAGAGCACCTCCTAACGAAATATGCCTGTTCCGATGCTTTCATATACAAAATGGCCGCAGGCTAGGTCGTCGTCTGGAGCTGCATTTTGCGTTCTGTTTTTAGATATAGGATTTGCAAGGATACAATTCGGTTTTATTTAAGTAAAATATAGGATGCACTAATGAAAACAGAGGAGCAATTATTTTTAGTTATTAAAATTAGAATACGGAAAAAACTAAAAGAAAATAGTCTTCTGTGTCCTTCGTAAAAAAATCACTTAAAATGTTTCCAAGCGTTTGTGTAATGTATAAAAATTTATACAGTTAGCCCTGTTTCTGTTAAAAAAAACAATTTTCAGGTGCACCCTGCTGAGATGAAGACACATTGTGTTTAAGTCTATGAAACATCCACTTCGTTAAGTATCTTTAAATTTTAATTTTTGTCAACATCGATCGAAGGGTGGTCGGGGACTGGAGGTCGGGGTGTTTAACTGTCTGGTGGTGAGTTCTTAAATCAACAACCAACGTCGAAAACAAAGCAAAATCATTTCTACAACCGCATTTCTCTCAAAGACCAGATCCAGAAATTTTTCTCTTCCGAAAATCAAAGGGGTATTAACAATCGTAAAACAGGTTGTTCCGCAATCGTCCGGATGTAGGTATGAGGTATTGGTATTATCCGAAATCAATGAAATCCGACTTAGTACAAGGTACATCCGTTTGTCCACATACCAGCGTCAATATGTGTCCTTGGGCTCCGCCAAACTGCAGTGGGGTAGGTTCAGGTTCATACCAATCGTTCAGTTCAGTTCAATTCACAGATAGTGAACGTATAAATTCTGTCAAACTCCTGGGAAATAAGTGCATGTCTCCACCCACACATCCTCGCCGAACAAGTAAGGACAATTGACAACAGTGATTTATTGATAACCAATAGAGATGTTTGAGGACGTTAGAAAAGGGCTTACCGCATACGTTTCAGCTATTAATATCCTTCACTTGGGGTCCGGTTATTTATTTCTTCTTATAGGTCTGACGGTGATGTACAAGTTCTCATAATAAAGTACTCTATTCCATCACCTCTCCTATCAAATGCCTTTGGGTAAAAGAAAAGAAAACCAAAAGATAAAAAAATGAAAATAAAAACACCTGCAAAAAAATCCTGCAGAAGGTGCCGGATTTGAATACTTCTCCGGGAATAGTTCAGTTTGGAAGTTTGGCTGCCTCGAGGACTTCTCTTTTGTGATGTCAGGAAAAGAGCAGAGTTCCGGGTAAACTGAATGCGGAGGAATAACAGTAACCCTTATTACGGAACGTTGTATTGAAAAATGTCGTATATTAAAGAAGAAAAATGTTGGAAGGACCAATGATTTTTCATAGTTATGTCTCTATTTTGTGTTTGCAGTTGTGGAACTTGCAGAAGCCGTAGGTTTTTACTATCATTAGTCCTTTTTTATATTGCTAGCAATTTTGGAAGTGTTTTCCTTTTTTTTTTTAATATCCTAATGGACTTTTTCTTTTCAAATAAACTCGACCAGTATTAAATTATCCTTAACCTACATCAATAAACCCAAAATGAAAGTATCCGTATACAACTTTCAATCAATATTAATTGAATATCGTTCTTATACTAGCCATAAGGACCTTTTGCGGTCGACTGCAAAAATGAATTCTTAAGCAACTCTTCAATAAGTTTATTTTCAAGCAACCTGAAATATCCTTCCTGATGAAACGATCACTTCAATATACTCCTTCAATACTTTGCAACATATTGCAACGTCTTCGGTGCATCAGAAGCGAAACTTATTGCACTCATAAACCTTGCATCGTCCCTTTTCGGTCTGCATTTCCGAAAACTCAACGATTACTCTGGGTTTTTATACAGGCTAACAGAAAAAAAAAGATTCTTTCGTTGAGTATAATAGAATTTTTGCTATCAAAATTGTATTATATGAAATTTGTAGGAACACGGCAAACCATGTTTCCTTCTGCTCTTGGCCGCCATTTGCCCGACCGGGCTTCGAGTTGAGTTATTTGGAAAGTTTGTCCTTTCAACGTAACGGGGGAGATTTTTGGCTGATAAAATATTCAAGGAATCCAAGGAAGAAGTTATATTGCTGCAACGATATCACTAAGTTATTTGAGTAATGGTATCCTGTCCCCTCACTTCTGCGATGGAGAATCTTGCAAAAACCATACTCTAAATAGTTGCGGACAGTGTCCTTATATTGGTTTTTACATGTCCCTGAAAGTTTCCTTCCCATTATTACTGAAAATGCTTAATACTTTTACACATGAATTTGTTGTTGAGGTAAAAATGAAAGGGGTACAACAAAACGTATAAAACGTAGTACTAAAGGACATATAATATACCTGACCATTAAAAATGTCCATCGAGCTTTTTTTATCTCTTTGATGTCTGTGGTACGTTTTTATGTGTGATCCATTTTTAATAGTTAATTAAAAATATAAAATATCACCATTTCTATTTTTAAAAAATTCTTTCATTTACTGCTACGCATTACACAATGTCGCTGCAAAACTATTGAAAGTATTTTTCCTTAATCAAAGAACCTCTGAAGAAGGGAATCCCTTCTGGTAGTGGTGGTAAGTTATTTAATGATGAAGTGTCCTTTGGACTATTCTCAGTTGCAAAAAGTAATTGTGCTGCCGCAGTTCTCATTAAAACATTTGAAAAGCTTGCATTTCAAAAGCACGATTTTAAATTTCAATTTTAAATGATCTCAGTCATTATGTCAAGGTTCTTAAAGCATACTAGAGACAACCGAATTCGTCGTAGTGAAAGATTTGTTGAAAACAATTTAATGATTTATTGTGTAGTAAGTTCAATGTTCATATTAAACAGCTATATAATGCTATATACTTACTCTATATTTATTTATTAAATTCTAATTTTGATAGTTTCATAGTAATGTCTCTTTCTGTTTTTCTTTACTCTAGTGATTCGCCTTAAATGTTTTTTCATTTCATAATTTAACAGGAACAATACTCGACAGGAGCTATTGAAAATAAAACAAAAGCAACAATCTGCGCCTTCCCAAAACACAAACAAAACAAGAAGGATGTACATTTTTTCAGAAGTTTTGGATGTAACCTTGTTGCATGAACGATGAACACCCTGAAATATTACAGCCACATGATATTACAGATCCAAATCGGGAGGGAGATACCGATAAAGTATCCTTTGGAAAATTAAATAACATTCGACTACGGACACTTTTTGCATAAATAAGTGAATGAATAAATAAAGCGCATTTTGCGCGGAAAAACATAGAAGCAATAAACTCGACTGCCTGTGAATTTATCTGCAGTTTTTGCGAAAACGGATTAAGTTGCGTATTTACATTTCATATTCATAGCTGGTGAAATTTTCTGCACGTTATCCGAAAAATCTGTGCCGGGCTGAAACTGATGCAGAACTTTTTAAATGAATGTTGTTCTTATTTACGAAAGCCACAGAACACTTTTTGAACGGATCCCATTCAGTGCAATACAGTGCATTCTTGATTTAGTTTTCCTGTATTTCACCCCTTCCACTTACTCGAACGTGGTAAAAATTTTAAGGACACTGTTGTCTGTCTGTTCTGTAAATCGGCGAAGATGTTGCATTCGTCGATGTTCTTTCCGCTCTTATATGATGTTATACTATAAAATCTATTTTTTTCATTTTCCTTTGTTGGTTAAATTGCTAAAAGTAAAACTTTTTTTTTTGTTGAAGTAAAGGATCAGTTTGGAGATATTTAAAATAATAAATGCTCCCTTTTCCGGTCCATAGAAAGAGCATCATCTGGCTTTAATAAAGGAAAAGGCTGAAAATGATTTTAGTGAAAAATATGGAAAACACGATGATATGGAATATGTAAGAAATTTTCACAAAAATGGTGCCAGCGGATACGACAGTTATGAAACTTTTCAGAATCTGGATAAAGGCGAATACGACCACAAAAATCAGGAGCACACTGAAAATGAAAATGAGGATGAACAGGATGAGCACGAAAAAGGTTTGTTGGTACACTTTATTGTCTAGGGCACCAGATTAAATAGAGCCGAGGTTTGAGAAGTTGTAGCTTTTAAGTATAGTCGATTTTGAATTTATAACAACTCTGCTTATAGTCACAAGCATATACTTGCACCACATTAAAAATTAATATTGTAATATACCTGCTTTAAATCGCACTTCTACGACTACAGAGTCATTTGCAGCTGAAGAAGAAAAATTCGATGACGATGAAGAAAGTGATGAAGGTGATGATAATAATAACACTGCGGATAATGATGAGGACGATGGAGGGGGAATCGATGAATACGACGAACCTGAACAACATCTTCAAATGGAAAACGAAGACGAGCCTATAGAGTAAATACTTGGAATATTTAGAATATTTGAATATTTTCATAGCATCCCAATTTTTAAATGTTATTTTATAATAATTATTCATTTAGAGTTCATTCATCGAATTCAACAAATCACCCCACAGAATGCACGAGTTCAGTTTGCTGTGCAAATTGTAATTTGAAAGACATAAATACATCGATTGAATATCCAGAAGAATCCAATGATTCCGACGAAGCTACTGAAAAAAATGGAAGTTATAGTACGAAAAGGCGAATCATTGGAGCAAGAGTTGAGCTAAAACCAAATGGCTATGAGGTTTATGAATATCCAGATGAGGGGGAAACCGACCCATTACCAAGGCATTCAGATGGAAATCATCAGCACTCCTCACATCCTTCTCCTACGGAGAACAGCCTACATTACTATAAGAAAAAATTAGCTAATGAACACCCAAAGGGAGTTGTCGGTGGTGGTGGCTACGAGTCTTACATAGTGCATGATGAAGAGGTGGATAACCAGGACAACGATAATGGGGGACAAATTTCAAATATAAATTACCATCACCCCACATTAGATCGTGAGCCCAAGAACGAGGAGAATGATCTGGGGATGCACACCGAGGACGAGACCGATTACGATGAAAGGACTGAAATATCCCCCAATAAAGATGACGACGAAGAGCAACATTCCCCAGATGAAAATCATGAATTAGACGTGGACGATTCATTATTCAACAATGACGATGAGGCCAACGAAGATGATGAATCTGGTGTCGAAACTGAAAAAGACGAAGAGGATGACGACTGCTGTTCAAGTGGCGATTATGATGATCATTCTTATCGCAACGAAGAACATTCCAATCGACAGACAAATGAAAGTGACCCTCAGGACCTTGAATACGATTATGATGATAAGGGTCACAGCCAGGACACTGTCACCTCAGTGACCTCAAAGGGAATGCATAAATCTGGAAAGCAACAGAACCTACCAGCTTCAGAAGAGAGCGATGCGAGTCAAAATGCAAATGGTGGTCGTACGGAATATAATGATACAGAAAGCAATGTGAAATCTTCGCATTCCAACAATGACGTCAACGGTGACATTGTTTACGATTACATAATCGACAAGGATCTCCCTTCCGTCGAAGTGGAGTTTCAAGACTGATTGTATTGTTAGTTAAAATAATTGTATTTATTAATGTGAAATTTGAAATAATATATATTTTATGTATTTTAAAATGAAACTGTGACATTCTGAAAAATACTATTGTAAAACATTTACTTTGTGATTTTACTCAAGTTTTCTAATACCCCAGACAGACGACAGCTCTTTATCGTGTTAATGACGTCACATAATGTAGTCGGGTTTGTCGTCTGCCATCGAACTGAATTAGTTATTGACGTAACTGTTGACAGTTGGCGTAACGTAAACATAAGATGGATTCGCGACAGTTTATTTTCTAGCAAGAAAGTAAAGGAGAAGAAAATATGGCTATACGCTATACTTACGTACTTTTGCATTACATTTGTTGCAAAAAATTATTCCGTCTAAAATTACAAAAAAACAACGAAAATGACATTTCACAACTGATTACTTTTTAGTTCAACTATTTACTATATATCGAATCTAATCGAGTTAAAACAGATAGATTTGTATGTCGAGTTCATATAGGAAATTTACATGGATTACGTGATTATGACGTCATTAACTTGATTAAGTTCTCTCGTCTGTCCTGGGTATGACACACAAATGTTGGATTTCTTTTTAAATCATTATAATCGTACTTCCTACTTTCCTAGGCTCGACGTAAACGTAACGTTCCTTTTTCATAAATAATCCATTCCTAACATATTTCCTGAGGCTACGAATATCATTTATGTAATATGATATGAAATCATCCATTGCGCGCATGAAAAGTAATTTATCCAAAAATAATGTGCACAAAGCGTGAAATGTCTTGCAACGTAACGTCCATATTAGTTGCCGTCCTAAGATCCATGCAAAATTCAGGATGGAAAGGAATATTCGTCGTGTTAAATGCGCTTTATGGCGCCACCACTTTTCACGGTTTATGAACTCAGTGTTATCTATCCAATGTGGCGAGCACATTTAATACGTACTGGCAAGATGCACAGCACCTAACTAGGTCAAGAAAAATTACTTACGCGCCCGGAATACAGATACAAAATGTTACAGAAAATTATGGGATTTCCCTGAACGGCGGCAGATTTATGCGATGACTATAAAGCAATCTTAACAAGATTGTACAAAAAAAAAAAAAAATACATAATCCTTAGCAAGTTTTGCTGCTAGTGCGCTTCGCTTTACTTTGTTTTATTTGATTGAAAACAAATTTTCAAGCAACACTTACTTGTCCTGTCTTCTAAATATTTTAATTTCATCGTGTCACAGATTTCACTCCGGTTTTTTGCCATTAACATTTCCAGACGTTGTTGTCGTTGTTGTTATTGTTGATGTTGCTGATAAAACAGCGGATGAATAGAAAGTGAGCTGGATCCTGGAGACTTGTGTTGCTCTTGAGGCTTGACGTGCTAAAGGGTTATTTCTTCGGAATTTAGTGTAGAATTTCACCGAAACAATTGTTCTCACGTCTACTTTCCTTCTACCGATACCTTATCTCAGACTTATGAAAATACCTTTTACACCGTTCGGAAGTTAATGCGATGCAAGAAATGTTTGATTTCCTTTAAGGATGGTTTCAGGATTGTAAGTGAGCTTCTTAAAGCGATTCAGTAGGAACTTTCTTTAATTCTAAACGACGAATTCCAAAGACGTTTACCACATTTTTGTTCATTCGTTCATTTCTTAGGAATTCGAATATAATATAGCAGGTAGGTATATAATATACATATATGTACAATTGTACACTCTTAACCAATATTTATGTTTTTCATTTTTACACACAAATTGGAATGGTATAAGAATTTAATTGTCTTTAAAAATTAATGAATCAATCCCCATTTTTTTCATTTAATCTTTATCTCATTTTACACGGTTATAGTGAACATATCCGCGACTTTTCCTTATCTCTATTAGATTGATTTACACGGTTTACAGTTCAATTGAACATATCCTTCTGTTTTGTATGAATTCTGTTTCTCGTTTTGCACGATTTCGTTTCGCACGAATTTTCCATGGGAACGTATCTACCGTGTAAAACGAGGGATGATGGTATAAGCAACTTCGAACTCTATTCCATCGACCATTTCCCATTCCATCCAATTTTAATTGATTTAATTTGTTGTCCCCCAATTTCGGTAATATATTTTGTGGCAGTGCAAATAAATCCCGCCGAACAATTTGAATTACAAATTTAACGGTGGGAAACAAAATCCTAATCCGATTCGGTTTTCCTGCGAATAAATTTATTTTCACATTGATTTTGAATGATGGCGCAAATTCCAAAACCGAAATTGTGATATTCTTGTAAGCAAATAATCAACAGGTAATTTGTCCTGTTGATTATAAATTTGCTCTATATAAATTATTCAATCGGATTATGTAGTTAATTTGTAAACAACTCTAAAGTTTATAAATGCGAATGTAGAGCACATTTTAGCACATATTAATTTTCATTAATACTCAGTTTTGCACTTACTTCGCGAACAAAACGGAAATGTGTGAACTTAACTTTCCATTGCATCGATTTTCCAGAAGTAGTCCTTTCAAAAGAAAAGGAATTCTGAAAAATTGTGACCAGTATTGTATCAATCGAAAATGCAGGTTTTTCATTCAATTTCCGTAGATGTCTATATTTCTCTGAGAAATCACTGTTTTTTCTTTACGGGGTCTAAAACATCTAAACTCAAGTATTTAGAATGCAACGATTTCTTTTCCTTTTCAAGCAGTCCTATTCACTTTTTCGTCCTTGCGTTGCCGGCATTCTTCTGTGATGTGATTTAAAAACTTCTCTTCGAGAAGTCCTCGTCGAAAGGAAAAATGAACATAGGAAAACTACTTTCTGTGGCTGCTCCACTGGCATGAAAACATTGGATTTTTCTGTCAGCGAGGAAATGAGTTTTTCGACAATGTGTTAGGTGAAAATAAATTCGTCTAAATGATATCCTAGTTTTATCAAAAAGACGAGAAGACTGGGATAACTGATAATCCGGAACCGTGTAAAGCGCATTCATTATGCATGCAAGCCATGTTGTAGTCCTGGATTTCTATTCTTCGCCCGACGATGGGCGATGGTCCTTTGGCAGTATTCACATCCACAGAACTAAATTAACCTGGCCTCTACGTTTTTACCTGTTACTAGGGCTTCCATCCCGGTGGTTGTGGTGCACTCCCCCTTTGCCATCTTCATATAATATAGTGTCACCGTGCATTCTGTGGAGTGTAAATAAATTTGACACAGACTGTCAGGTCTTCGGACACCCTAAGCGAATCCAGCTCAGGACACGTGAATTACCTGGATTCAAGGGTCAAGCGATTCCGGTTCGTGTGCAGTGTACACAACGGGTGCTCAGGTGTGACAGGTGTATATAATGGTTGGCAATTTCAGTTGCATGCAAGGGTGCTCATATCGAATAAGCAGAAATTTGCCTTCATATCCTTCTGATGTGAAATTTTATCTATAAAGGACACAAGCTCACTAGAAAGTAGGGTAATATGCTTTTAAGGTTGTTTGCACCTCTCTTGTTCGATGTAAAGCAAACTTTATGATGACGGGAATGCTGTAGCAAGGTGCACGAGGATCCCAAAAAAGTAGCATTCTTTAATAATATTGCAAAAAGGATCCGGTCCTTCATAGAAAAACAGTAAAAAGCTTGTCCCCCAGTTACATTCTTTAGATCGTGTGTTTTTTTAACGGTCTTATACAGATCTTCATACAATTAATGGGTTGGAGATAGCTGGGCTATCTGTCTGGATCCGTTATACAGATCATGGGAAATTTCATAAAATTCCCATCGTTGAGAATGCAGGCAACTTCAGAGCAAATTGAATAAATTTAATTTAATTTTGTGAACATTGTTGACAATTTTCACTTTTGATAGCAATTATTCTTCTTCCATATCTCTTAGCAGTCGTTTCTTCGAAAGGGTAAAAGAAGTAATTTAATTGGGATTCCATTTTTATAAAACATAATTATAAGTTATTTATTATATTATTTGACACTTCCTAATCTGACACTTGAAAGGCTCAGTAGACGAGCCACCAAAGTTTTTCTTTTTTTCCAGCAGCGATTTTTCTTATTGCGAAATTCAGCACTTAATAAATTAGGCTCTCAAATATGCGGATCTAATTTCCTCCATATGATCGTAAAGATGCCCTTTACAATTGCGAAAATTGATTTTATATTGATCCTTCATTTTCCTGATATTTCCATAATTTATCTGCCCAGACACGTTCATTGTACGTCCTTCGATACCGTTCAACTGTCGCCATCATTTTTCTCTGCTGGGATCACTCATGTAGGTGCAAATTCTATATGCAATTTTCAGTTGCCGACACACAGGAATGAAAAATTATTGCAGGATGCAGGCAAGGATTTATTTGTGAACACTCCTTCGTGTCAACAAAATTTTCTCCCCATTTAGATATCATTCATCTCCGCGTGAATACGTGGCGCTTTGCAAATTTGCATATTATTTTCAGTTCGTTTAGATATTTCCATTCCGCAAAGGACACAAAACGAACTGAATTCACGTGCATATGCAAATTACTCTATTTGAATATTTCATAAGGTGAAGAATGTTTACATTAAAGTGTTTGAAACAGTAAAAATTGCTGTATTTCAAGACAACTGTGACACCAGACGCGACTTTCTCTGAGCGTTTGCCGCTCAAGTCGACTGAAATAATGAAGCGGACAAAAGAATAATTTCAATGAAATTTATTTCACAGATTTCTGTTTTTTATTAAATAAATAAAGTGTGCAATTATTTGGAAAGAACAACAAGGACTGGAGCAAGCGTCAATTCATGATCTTTAAATAACGGAAACTTGCTCAATGTTATCCTCCAGTCAACCAAGCAATCCCCAGCAACAACCCGAAAATCATCAAAATCGCTCATCCTTGTAAATGGTTATTATACGCCAACACGAAAGTCCCCTGTTTTCCTTTTATAATTCCTGTATTTCTTCTTGAATGATAGCAAAACTAGGAGACAAAATCTGTTCTCTTTTCCTTTTTCCTATTTTTATTTTTTTTATTATCCAGGAAGTAAATTACCCTCTGTGGCGATTGACTACCCTTCTTCAGGGCAGTCCAGAATGTATCTACTGAGCAGAAATATTTCACCAGGATGCGGAACATATCCTGGAGCCCTAGCAAGCCAACACAAATGTGTATACAACCTGGTTGGGGTTAAAGATCCTGTCTACAAAACTAGCCATGCTGCACAAATTGAAGTAGAGTCACAAGAAGAATAAATGCGGAAAAAGATGAAAATGAGGGAAACAAACCGGGAAGGCAATTGGCCACAGAAACCAGAGGGGAAATTGTTGGAAAGTTTAATTCATGATCATGGTGGATGGTGGGCCTGGTGGGGGGTTGATTTTACCAGCGTTGGCCGGTGTCCAGAAAGAACCAGAAAAAGGGACTATTTTCACGGAGAGTTGGAAGCTTTTGCGGGCTAAATAGCCATGCAAATGCGAATATAATACAACTGATCTGTAAAACTGAGGTCCTTTGGGCTGGATGCTATGAGGATGCCCATGATATAATACGAGAAGACATATTTGGTGGTTGTGGGCATTTGATTCGCTTTGAGGAATGCACGTAAAATAGTATTGATCTAGTTTTTATCCAGCTAAACATTGCAGAAACATTGCAACAATCCAATATAGGTACTGTTCTTCTAAGGAACTTAAACTAACGGTTATAATTCACTCTCTGTCTATCTAAAAAATATTGAAGGGCGTTCTTTAGCATTTGTTATTAATAAAGAAAAGCAAAATTCATTCAACTTACTTAATAGTTATTATTATTAAACATCATTGTAAGTAAATTTAATATTACTTTGAAAATGTTAACATGAAATAGGGAAATAACCACAATTGATTTTGTGCAGTTGACATAGTTTAAAAAAAAAAATAGGAAAATTTCAAATACACCAAAATGGTTTTTATGCACTTACCCCGGCGTCCGCCCTCTTCCTTGCAACTATTATTGCTGTTAAAAGCCTTGTGCTGTTAACCTGTCCCGAGTTGATGTTAAAAATCAATAGTAAATTTTTCAAGTGGTAGAAAATCGTTTGCTGTTTACGGACTCCCTTTCTCCATATATATACCAACATATATCACTTTATATTGTAGGAATACCAACAGGAAGCGAATGCTCCCAATACAAATAGGAAAAAGGCGGTATATCGGGACAACGTTTGCAGTATTTTCTGATAAGAGGTAAAAAAATGAAAAAAAGAACGAACTGCAACTGTTAACATTTCCTGATGAGGTCCACCGTTCTTCAAACAGGAAAAAGGAAATACTATTTAGTCGAACGTTTTTTCCCATTCAACTAGTCGGGAATAATTTTTTGTTTTATTCAAATCTGTAATGACTAGTCGCGAACCCTTCAAAGAACTCTTCATAGTAAACGGCAATACAACTTTAAATTAATTTTTGTTTTTTCAATCCTTATTTTGATGCAGCTTAATACTAAATAGATTCGCTCAATTTCATTTGTTGAAAGCAATGATGTCTAGAATGCTTTCTCTTACTAAGAAGGATCTCGAACAGTCAAGGAAAACTTATCTTCACCCCGAATGAACCTTTTGAAAGGCTGTTTGGTAAAATTTGAATTTATAACCTCCGATCATGTTTACTCCCTTCAAATCTAATTTACGTTTTGTAGGATGCAATTGAACGGAAAACTCATTAAAAGTTTAACTTCAGTCGAGACTTGTTTTTTGCAACGACCGCACGATTAGGGATGAAGCGTGCTCGTTGCATGTCGCAAAGTTTTACTTAGATGCCCTACTTAGGCGGCTGCTAGTGCTACTTCCGCACTCATTAATATTCCCATTCAAATAGCCGTCGAGGCTGTGTAAAAATTGAATAACATTGATTTTCTGTCCGGACAATGCAACTCATCAATTTTCAGAATCGAAATTGTTATTTTCTTCAAGATAAACTGCAGTAACATTCTACATGTTCCCATTCGCTCATCAAAATGTTCCACTTTCACGACGTTCCTTGCTCAAGGAATCTATTCAAACAAAATCAACGATGATATTTAAGTTAATCTCCAAATCAATTTCAAATAAATTAGGTGCTGTTGTCGCAAAGATTCCTTTGAAAAAATATGTTGCGAGCCTTGGACTCAAACAACACAGTTTTCTTTACACTTACTTTATTTATTTTTCTTGATCTTTCATTACCCTGTTCTCTTTAACAATATGCCTCTAATTCTAATATAAAACTCCACTAATTCTATCGACTGCACTAACTTTTCATCAAAGAATATCTAAACTAAGAAGGGAAACTTGGCGTAAACACTGTCTGTGAAACACGTTTGCTTAGTGGTAGTCTGCCGTTAGTAAATAGCAACAGAATAGCAGTTGTGTGAGGGAGAAATGAAAAGGCCTGGCCAGTCGCAGCACATTTTGCCGTGACCAAAAACGAAAAGCAAAAATCGACAGTGGGGAAGATTGGTGAGGAATGTAAAATCGTATTTATGAAAAACAGTGGCAAAAACAGATGACGCAGAAATAGTGCGCGCTCTTTCGCCCTTATGTTCATTTTGTACTCTTCTACGTTTGAACGAAATTTTTTTGTTAAAAAAAGTTAGAATACTTTTGCAGCAAAAGTTTCCCTTCTTAGTTTCGATATTCTTTGCTTTTCATTTACACGCTTACCTATCTCCAATTGTTCTTCTTCGCACACTCGTTCTACTTGCGCACTCTCCAAGCAGTGAATCTCAGCCGAAAAAAAAACGAAAGCTCTCTTCGCGGGCTCTCCTTCTCTGAAAATTTTGTGAGCGAAAAACCAGGAATCGCGGTTTAGGTCTCCGCCAGGGTCGCTTTGAAGACAAATCCGACTGCTGACAGGAAAATTAACAGCAGTTTTTCACTGTTTCATATAATGGCAAAAAATAATTTTATATGAACATAAACATATGAAACAAAATTGATTTATTTTTGAAATTGATTTTTTTATTTTATATTTCATTTATATAAATTTTTCTCATTTTCGAAATATTTTTGTCTTTGCTTTCTGTTTTCCTTATGGTCTAAACATTTTATTCTTCTGTCTCCAGAAATTTAGGTGGTAGAGAGAAACTTGAAAATGTCCAACGATATGTTTATTGTTCCTCCGCTACATTAAATATGTGTACTGTGTTTTGGTTTTCAACAATTTTATATTTGCATTTAATTTTATTTGCTTTTATTTAATCTCTTCTTTATTTTGTCACATTAATTTTTTGGGCTAACTTACACCATAAAACATTTTTTTTTTGTATATTATTAATTTACTTTTTGAAAACGTCTTTTGTAATAAAAAAATTTAAGATTAGAAAAATAGATTTTTATATTCAAATATTTATATAAACTTTTCATGTTTCTCTCATTTAAATCAATTCAAGAAAAATTCCATTATTTTTAATAAAACGATATTTTTTAACGAATTAGAAATAAATGTTGACAAAAATTAATAATAATTTAGCCACATTAATGAGTATAAGATTAAAATAATAACCATGGCGATCGGTTATATTTTTATTAGTATCCTGTTCTTATGTTTTTTTTTTATACCCCAGAATATCTTAATGGTACGTACAAAAATTATTATTTTATGTATATAGGAATATCAGGCAAGTTTGTTTATGAAGAAAATATAATACTTAAAAATAATATAAATAAGTCAAAGGCGATGAAAATACGTAGAAGAACGTAATTGAATAAAAATGTTTTGACAAAATGTATATGTATATATAAAATCATTTTATAAAAAAATTCTTTCAACACTTTTATTACACTAACATACACGTTAAATTTTTTACACTATATCTAACAATAATCTTAAATATACAAAAGTTTCTAGCACACTAGTGTTGATCATCAGTCAGAGTCTAAATAAACAATAATTATTTACGACTTCCTTTTCCATCGCATTCAAATTGTTCTAAAATTTTCACAAAATAAATCAGATATGAAGAGGAAACGGATTATTTGACAAAACAATTTCCTCCCTTCACGAAATACAATATAAACAAATTTATGGAATTTGTTGGGAGCGATTTTAAAGGGAAAGACAATTTACTGTTTAAATATGTTTAAATATATATTGTTTATGGAATGTTTATTGAAAATAATTATTTAATTCAATTTAATAAAAAAGCAAAACGTTGAAAATTTAAACGAAAACGTTTTAATATTGCAACTCAATGAAAACAAGACAGGGGAGGGGCATAAAACGAAAAGCAATAATTGCACACAAAATGCGCTTCATTTGAAACAATATAAAATTAAAAATTGATGATTATTACCAAAATTATTATTAATAAAAGATACGTCTATTAATACTGAATGTTGGAAAACTGAAAACAATAAAGAATAATGTCACGAAATAATGAAATTTAACATAATTTAGTGTTCATTTCACTCTGAAATCGCACGCCAACATTACTTATTAAAAATAAACGTAAAGTAATTCCACAATATGATTGCTTAGATTTCTAGCTGCACTGCATGTATTGTAAATGTTTAAAAATAATTACCAGATTTTTGTCTACTTAGATGAAACAAATGGCGACGTCAAAGAACAAACAAATAAAATCATTGATCGACAGTTGTGAGTAAAATAAGCGCTACCTTGTATAAATAATAAATAATTTATATTGTTGCTGTCAAACATCCGTTTGATGAACACTGTTTGTCCAGTTGCTGCCGCCCTTTTCTTTGTTGAACATCGAAGAGGCTGTCCCTGGTGATGGAGTGATATCATCGAATTCGGAGTCTTCAATTTCGCAGAGTTGGGTCGATAAATCACTGTTTGAGCCACTATGATGGGCATGACTGCGATGGAAGCTGCCCAGAAGGGAGCTGTGCTCACCACCTGTGCGGAGGAAATAAACAAATATATTACATATATAAATACATAGACGAATCTATAATAATTATGTAAATCTAAGTCCCGACTGTATCTGGGCTGTATCTGGAGTTAGACCAAAAACATATTTCGGAAGATGCCCTCTGCCCCTTAAATATTTTTGGACCCATAAATTATGCATGACAGAAATGCCCACACGGTGGTCGGGGAGGTGGGGGTCGAGATATCTAAGCCAAAAAGCACTCTGTGATGCGTGAGTAATGGGAATTTCGTCCAAACGCGAACACAAGAAGCTTTTGCCGGGTTCCAAACTTTATAAATATGAAATTGGGCTAAGTACGGAAACGCGTCTATATGTTTGGAAAAATTCCAAAAATCACATTTTCATGCATGAATGTGTGTAACACAGCACCCGGTGGAATTTCCATAGGACTACAGAGTTCCGAAGCTGCTCCCTTCATAATTTACGAATAGATCCAGAGATAATTGCCACAGTTTTGTTGTTGGTGGTGGAGAGTGCTCCTTTAAGCGCAGCAATTTATTATAATAGTCCCTTCAAAGCAGCCTTCGCGACACTTTAACAATCTCCAAAAATATTTCGAATTTTGGAGAGCTTTTATGAGGACAAAGACTCGAAAATCAGATAAATTTACATAGCAACAGCAACAATCACTTTCTATAATGTTTACTGATTACGACAATTGATTACATTGTTTATTTTTCTTGTTTCTTAACTTCTCTTCAGGCCTTAATGTAAATTTAAATTTCACTTTTTCACGCGTCAATAATTAATTTAAAGTAGCAGTGACAAGTTGCAAATTAGTGATAATTTTACTCCTTGATATAGATATTACTTTTTTTTTTAAATTGCATTTTAAATTAAAGACACAAAAATTGCGCATTAAAAACCTTCATGAAGTTGTTAATGATAATAAATTGATAGGTATATTAAGTAATCAGCATTTTTCTGAAATTTTAATGAATTCGTCAAAATGAGAACTATTTAAACATAAATTTAACTTATTATATGAAATTATTAAATGTGTGTTAAAATATTAAGGAAAATTTTCTATATAAAAAAAATATTTTCTTCTTTTTGGTTCAGTTTCACAAGTGTTTAAAAATTGCAGAAAACCAAAAAGTTTTTTTTTGTTATGTTTTTTAAATGTTTAATGGAAACAAAAGCATTCAGTGATCAAGCAAAAGACTTAAGCGACGAACTTTGAGTTACAAAACGCGACGGATTGACAAATGAAAGATAGGAAAATTTATCCTATTTGCCATAAAAAAAAAAACATACTATGAAGGGAATTGATTATTTGAACCGGGAGCAATTACAGAAAAAAACAAACAACCCGTCTGCGTTAAAACGTAAAACAATTTCTTTTCATTTCCCAATAATAAGTAGTTTCTTTTTCTGTCACCATTATTTTATGGCGTTACACACGCTTGCACAAAAGATCAAGAAATTCCAGTTAAATTAATTAAAAATATGAAAAGATTACAACTTTCAGATAAAAGTATGCATAAAACAATTTAATTAATAACATTCATCAAATTCTAAAGAGAGAAAAAAATGCGACAGGATGTCATTTCTCGCTCCTTTCGCAGTTTCCAAACACAGAATCAACCCTTTTCAGGATGTTCATGGTGTGGACATATTCATTTATGCAAGCTTAAGATGCTTATGGAAAAAAGTCCACAAAGAACGCATTTCTGGATGCCGAAACTTCAATAAATTCCATGTCGAAAGCACAACAGCGTAATGTGTGTGGAGATCCTTTTTTCATTACTGAATACAGGATGTGTTTCTTTTTATGGAGGACAGAAATTCACGGAAGAAAGGTGCTCATTGTTGAAAAATTAAGACGGAATTTCCTTTGAGAGAATTTTATTTTGCATGCTTCTTTGAAGTATTGAGCTTTAGAATAATGAAGTCGTTGTGTAGCAAGTCTGCATTAAAGTAAGAAAGTTATAAGTTTTGTTTTTAACAAAAGGGCAATTTTAGTGCTAAAACTCTTCAGATACTTAGAAGTTATTTAGTGGTTGATTTATTGTAGTATTAATTACCAAAAGGTAATTTCAATATAATCTACTGAAACTACGTTTAAACTCCAAAAACGTGATTTTAATCTATTGAAGGAAAAAAGTGTAGGGACCTATTATATAATCGATTCACTGTATGTATTGTGGTAACCCAACTAGCATTTTAAATGGCAGATACCAAGCTTTAGTGATCGCCACCAAAATGTAGTTAAGGGCACGTTTTCCTTACTTTTTTCGCCACTATAATGTTGACCATCACTTTAAAGTTGCTTTCGGAACCTATATGAAACGTGACTATGGGAACTATATGCATCCCAATTTTAAAGTTCCAATTGAAGTTCCAGAATAGTAATAAAACCGTTGCGGAAAGTCGTCAAAGTTTCTGCCACTTTGTAGTTGTTTCACACCTCGGTTTTGTACGTTTTTGCTACTAGATTATGGCACTAGGAAGTGGCAAAATTAAAGTATTTGTTTTAGTAGCGAATACGTTCCGGAAACCATATTCAAAACACTACATAGTACCAAAATTCCTACTTAAAATTGGTTAAGTGGCGATTACTTGTAAGTGGGACTATAAAGTTTTTGACACTTCAATAACGAGTAGCCATTGTTTCTATAAAGTAGCTAATACGTTCCTGTCTCTGAAAATCTCGTTCTTTGTTTTTCATGTTCTTGACTTACATTTCTTTTTAGAGTCTTTAGTGATTTAGTTGTGAAAGTAATTCAAAGTGCCAAAAATTAATAATTTCGAAAAATGAAAAGTGTTAAGCCAAAATTATATAAACATTCAACGACATTCTACCGGAAAGTAAAAAAAGAAAAGAATAAAGTGCAAACTGCAGGTTGTCACCCCAAAGTGGCGGTCGGATGCAAGAAGTCCCGTTTTTAACTTCATGGTAAATTCTGGGGACTATAGAGTGACCCTTGGAACTGTACAGTGCTTTTTGGAACTATGGAGTGGTTCTTGGAATTATAGAGTGGCTTTCGGTACTATAAACAGGCATTTTCAGAATTTTATAGTTTCAGATACTATACAGATCCAGTTGCCACGTGGCAAAAACTTTGCTTCAGGTAACTGGAACCATGAAGTACCATTTCAAAGTGACACAAACTTTATAGTGGCAGCGCCATATACCCGCCATTTTCTTTTACAATTAATCAGAAGAATTTTTTCACATGAACGAAAATGCTTTATAAAAAAGTGTAAAATAATGTTTTTCGAATGAAAAACAATACACAATTAAATATTATATTAATTTGGAAATCGAGAAATTTCTAAAAATGGAGAGAAAAATTTTTTCGAAAATGACGAAATTTAGAATTTAGGAAAAATGTTACATTTTTTAAAATATTTTTAAGGCGCATTGTATTTTTTCGAAGTGAAATATCCATATTTACGACAAAATTTTGTTCGCAACAAATTCAATTAATGAGGAACAATGTTCTGAACATATAAAAGTATCAAATTTAAAATACTCTTATGTCTTATTCCTCATGAAAAATATATTCACACTTAAATGATCACAAATTTCCAGAAGAATCCATTTACCATTTTATATGTATTGTTATAATAAATTAATGACAAAGTATTATAACAGAAAAGCATGTTTCAACAGGGATTATTTCATTGTGTTAGTACGAGAGTGGCATTTAAGTTCCAGATACGATTTTGGGTGGTGTTTTTTACCATTTCGGAACGTTTGTGCCACGTGGCCGTCTATCGTCCCAATTACGAAACAAAAACGTATCCATTTATTCCCCATTTTAGTGACGAATTCGTCTTTGGAGCGTACCTGACACGTTCTCGTCGCTGATAACTGCTACTTTATACTGACCATTTTTGGTGGCAGCCACGTTGCGGGATACAAAAAATGCTAGTTGGGAACATCTTTGTACACAGCCCAAAATTATGCCATTTGAATATTTTCATTCTATATTTAAATTCAAGGAATTAATAAATTATAATTCTTATTGTTAGAAAATTCAAATGCATTTCATGACGAATATGAATTATTTTGTTGCTTCAGCAAATGACCCAATGATAAAATTCTGAACTTTCCAGAACCTTAACTTAAATATTGCTGCATGCAAGTTTCAAAAAAGCATTTGAACCAAAACGATCAATTAAAACAGAATGAAACGTTCATTTGAAAAGTTCTCGGTCCATTAATCAGTTCCAATTAAGTCCTGATCGTTGTCCTTCAAAACACACAAGAGTTCTTTGATTGTTAACGGATTGAATGCAAACTTCTCACTTCTGTTGCTGATTATAATTTATTGATAAACTCCATTTGTTTCTCGCCAAGTAAAATAAAAACTTTTGTAAAAAACCGGAACGCTTTCTTCAATTTTTGAGATAACCGTTGACCCTAATTCGAACTTTTAAATCTACTCTCTTTCTCTCTCTCTCTCCCAGGAATCCCTAAGTAGGTCATACCTATGGTAAAGTTTTCCAAATTCATCCTGTAAAAAATATTCCCCACCGATGCTTTAAATAGGAACAGAACTCGGTCAAGAGGCTCACTTTGCGGTTATTGCAAAGAAATAACTTTAATTTTGTCCATTGCTCTTAGTTTGACCGAACCATTTCAATTTTCAAGTTGTAAATCGATGAAAGTTTCATAATATTTGAATTTTACCACTTAAAGTTGAACAATTTATACAGTAAATTTAGTAATGAAAATTTTTACCTGTTTATGTTGGTGAAATTGCTCTGATTGTATTGAACCGAAAGGGAAAGGACATTTTCAATTAATTTCACATATTGCACCATTTTGAATTATAGTTACAAAAAACTTTGTTTTTACGGCATATTAGTAACATAAAATATAGAACTCTGTATAGTCATGATTGGGGAGTAAAAAGGAAACTTTGTCTGTCTGTCTGTCTGGCCAGAGTATTGAAATTTGACACAATAATATTTCGTTGAAATTGTAAAGTCGAATTCGAAGATAAGCAAAATCAGGCAACTTTTTCTTAGTATTACCATATCAGCCTGAATCGTTTTTATACAAAAATGTTGATTTTGTTAACCGAATATTTACATATTAAGTTTCTTTCGTTTAATATTGTTATACATAATTATATGCACAGAACTTTTTTTACACGATATTGAAATTTTACAGATACCTACAATAAACCTTCTTTTTATACAAGTGCCTTTTCAATAATTTACAACATAATTCTCTTTTTACGGTGGGAAAGTTTAAATCAAACAGATGGGATCCATATTACCAAGCGGTTTCCCATGAACTACCAACTGTTTGACATTTTTTTAGAAAAGTTTTTAAAAATCATACCAACTTATAATACATAATTATAAGCTAACGAAAAATTTAATTTAGTAAACCAGTACTTTCGAATTTCGCCACATAGGTAATAGGTATAGGAGCCTATAAAGTAATTTCCAAAAGTATTTGGGTACTGTACTCTTTAAAAAATTCATCCGATATTCGAGTTTCACACTTTAACATTCCCGAAACATTATCGAACCAACAATCAAGCGCAATTTCAAAGTCTAAACAGACGCACAGACGATTTCCCTCCTTCGAAGTTTCTATGCAAATTGAATGGAAGTTGACAAACATGAACTTCCACAATTTTATTCAAGGATATCGCCTAAATGAAGTGGTTATTTGGTATTCAGAAATTTCTGTGAAAGAATGAATGCACATAAAATGGTGCCGTCAGAAGACATATATCCAGGACTACGATCCTTCCACTAGAACAAAACTGACACCAGAAGATGACATTCGCATTTGCTCTCAAATATATATTCTAACTGTTTTGGGGTTGATACAAACAGCAATCCGTACTTGTTCATTTTTCAGTCCTGCTTACCTATGCATGTTTATTTGCCCCGCAAGGAGCAATATCGGAAATGTCATGAATCCCTTCACTTCACGTCAATTCCTCTGCAAGAGAGTATAATACCAAATGTCTAAACGTTCTTAGTTTTGTTAGTTTTAGACATAGTATTAAATCTTAAATTATATGCTCAAAGTTGAATGACATGACACTCTTCCAGATGAAGGGGTTCATTATTGTATAATAGCTCCTTCTCCATGTAAGAGGCAGGATGCTACATTAACAGCTTACTTGTCATATTGAACATCATATTTCCAACGACGATGTTTGACTTTGGAGGGGGACAGAAATTCTGCGAAAGCGGAAAATCACATGAATTCTTGATGAAAATTCTAAACAATCATTTACGTTGAAGCAACATTTTCTGTTTGAAGGATTCAGTAACAAGTTCAGGTATTGTATGACTGTGATCAAATTTGTTTTAGTTTCACTTCAGGGACATTATAATTACGAACCAACAAAAGGAAGTTCTTAATTAGCAAGAGTAAATAGATTTGATTGCAATAAAGTCATGAGCCTTTGCTCTTTCTGTTTGGTAAACATGCAAAGCACACAAAACCGAAGATTTTGTAGTTTTCGATATTTTAGTCAATAATTTTAAAAACAACGCAGTGTTAACATGTCAACTAACATGAAACAACTAACTTCATCCACAGAGGAAAACTACGCTGCCATCGGAGGAATAAATATTTTTGGGAAAACATTTATAGCAAGAATAAACGATTACAATATCAATATTTTTTTTACTTTAACCCCAGAACATTAAAGTTTATATTTCAAAATAATTACATCTACATTCTACATAATAAATTTAAGCTATTAAACACAACAAAATTGGGTTATATATCGGTTGTAGGTTGGATCGTTCACCTCGGCTGTACAAAGTTTTAGCCATGCGAGTGCACACTTTGAGTCAGCACGGCTCCTTGCAACAAACTTCTCGGGGTCCTGTACGTAACTCAAACAGGAACTGAGAAGGAATTTATGAATATCTTGTTGATGTATACGAGCTAAATATTTACTCTCTATATCTCAATTAATTCTCAAGAGGCATCCTAAATTATTCAGAAAACAAATTCATGTACCCTCGGCACTTAAAACTTTGCAAACATCAACACTTGCGGTTTCTTGGGGGGTTGAAATGATAGGAAAGTCAAAACTCCTGAGGCGATCCTTGAACAAAAAGTAAGACTGTGTGAGTAGGCGAAACTTCATTTGCCGATTGGAAGGAGCCGCCCATGCACACCGAATAATTTAACAAAATCGAAATTGGTTGTGGAGATGGCAATTGCAATTTCCCGTGTATTCCCGTTTTTGGAGCCATTATTGTAAGGCAATCCTTTATACTTTCCCTTGTGAAAGTTGTGCGGTGGTTGCGCAGAGTTATCTTCAATTACTCAATTATAACCCGGAATTGGAAACTTCAGCACTTTGTTGCAGACAACAATTTATTTGGAAAGTTCTTTCGTGGAAGCACTAAGCTTGCAAATTACACATCCCCTGCTATACCATACCCACCACCCGTTCCCACACGGTCATACGAAAATCACAAGGTGGTAAAGGGTTGCATCCAAAGGCAGCCGACATTGTCCCAAATGTTAGTGGAAAATGCTCTATCGTTCTAAATTTTCCTGATGAATTATTGTCCCAACCACAAGTCTGCATACATTACTTCCAGGATACCTTCACCATCTTCCCAACATTCATATAAGATTTGTTATAATAAGGAGCTGAGGAATTTATGGCTTTCATAACTGGTACTAATTCTCCGAGAAAATAATTAACAGTTTTCGCGAATAAAATTTCATTTGAAAGTCATTAATTGGTTCCGCCTTCCCCCCTTCCCTGCTTTCGGTGCGTGATACCGAAGAAGAGAAAGCTCCACCTTAATGAATGGAAATTTAATTTTTATGCTACTATTTATTCAGATCTTGGTTGTTTACGAAGCTAAATTTGTAGCGAGGATTTATTCAAATTTATACATTAATTTCCAGAATGTTTTTAATTGGTTCGCATTACCTGATTATTTGGGTTAATGTATTTTAAATTTTTGTTTTTAATTTCAAAAGTAAGAACAGTTCCCTGCATTTAAATTTTTTTTTTATCGCTGTATATTTCAGATTGTCTCCGACGAAGTTATTTAATATTTCAACATGAATAATTCCGATATTCAATAGGTTCAAAAATATTGAACAATTTGGTTCTTACATTAACATCATTAACAAAAATCCATCATTATTGAAATATCCTACCGAAAATTTCCCACTATTTTACAATGTCACTTTTAGTGAGAAAATAATTATTTTCTCCATGACTTGCCACAATAATCCTCCCACAAGTAGAAAGATATTTATGTTGAGGTTCATGGACGTTGAAGTAAAATTAATTTTGAAACAACAAGAACAAGAAAAGTGTATATAAATGACCGCACAGGAAATAAAGTGTCCAAATTGCCTGCCATCTAATTTATTTGAACAATTTATAACCGTGCAACAAGCACGAGAGAAAGTACGCTCTATAAAACGTGTCAAGTTTATTAATGTTTTTTGTTTTCTTACTAATTTCCCTCGGCCGGAAGATGTTCTCTTTGTATAGTAGATAGATGCCTTCCTTTTTTTATTGTTATTATTCAATGTGTTATGTGATTATTCGGTTCTTTTCGAATCATTACTTTTCTTGTGCAAAATCTTATATTATTCGCAATTGTTAGAAAGTTAATTTCAGCATTGTATTTCTAATTAATTTAATAATATCGCATGGTAAAAATATTATTATGTTACAATATGATTATTATCACAAAATACCTATATACCATTTTTCACTTATTTATCTAGCATACTAAGCCATATTGTTTCTGTCTCGTCAGCAATTTCACGGTCCCGATTTCAACTAATAAATTCATCTAATTCATTCCCAACATCTCCAAGAACATTTTGTCTTCTTTAACCTCCTCTCCCACAACTCAAAACCCAGGGGAATAAAAACATTTAAACTCAAACCCAATAAAATTTGATTTTTACCAAATCCTTGAGCATGCAAATCGGTTGGGATGCTTATTGAGCATTGAACTCTTTGTCTTCCAGCAGCGCACTTTCGAGAGCACAATATTTACTTCGCTCCGTAAACAATTTTCAATTTATTCTACACCATCGGCTTTGGATAAGAAAACCGTAGCTTGGAGATTCACAGCTTTCTTGGTTTCATTCCAATGGTTTCATCCCCTTGTGCAAATACATTTCCTTGAACTCAGCTAATCTGAAAATTTTGCGACGAGAAATTGAATGGGAATTCGAGAGTGCACAAGAGATTCATGCTTGCGTAAAGTTGACTATGCTTAAATTGTGTTATTTAAAGAAAGCAGGAAAAAAATTATAATTTAGGGGAGAATGAAAATATCCCAAACTCTTCAAAACACGGGCAGTTCTAAATTCTAATTTGATGCTAAGCCCGGACAGACGACATAACTTAATGGAGTTAATGACGTCATGTAATCTAGTCGGTTTTGTCGTCTACCGTCCAACAGAATTAGTTGTTGACATATTATATATCTGTTGACATTATGGCGTAAAGTAAACATAAAATGGATTTGCGACAGGTAGAGGTCAGTTTATTTTCTTGCAAGAAAGGAAAGAATTACTTACTGCTATGTAGCACGTACGCGGGGATGACAGCAGTATATCAAATCTAATCGAGTTACAGCAATTAGGGTCGTAAATCGAGCTCATATAGGAAATTTGCACGGTGATTACACGTCACTAACTCGGTTGAGTGCTCTAGTCTCTCAGGGATGTAGGTAAGAGAAATTTTCGAACTGTTTCCGCGGATTCTTAGCTTCAATCCTTAACTTTAAGATTTACATACGTAAATTTGTACGTATATGGCGTTTTAAAATTTTAGTTAAATTGGTCTCTTTATATTTCGTGGAAAACGTATTAATTTAATTTTATCGGTTACAAAAAAATAACAAATTATGTCCATTAAATTTGAATCTGATTTTGTTACTTTAAATGTGTCATCTAGATTTTGAATGAATTTTACATTACAAAATTTCATAGAACTCATAAAAGTTCAATTGCAAAAGTAGTCCACCGATTGGAGGACTTCAAGGAAGTATTAATAAAACTTTTGCATGTTTGAGGTTCACAATTAGTTTGACCAGAAATAAACTTTTGAATAAAACTTTTAATCCAGAAGGATAAAAAGTTTATGAGTAGAAACTACTGTGGTGGTCCTCGAAATAGAAGTTCCATTGAGTTCAAAGCGGAAGTAAAATTAAAAAAGTTCGACAAGATTATTCAATTAAATGGTACTGACATATTCCATTACATTTTTCCTTAATATTATGTGATTGTATTTGAGTTTCGAACTAATTAATACAATTTTTTATACGTTAAAAGACCATTTAACGAATCAAATTCCGTCGCACAGATTTCCGAAAGACTCACCAAAATAACATTAACCAGAAATGCTGTGAGGTATCCTTTATAAGACACACCAGGATTTTCTTCTAGACAAATGGGATTCGCAGCATGAAATTAAGTTTTTCCTGTTCGATGTGCTTTTTCCATGGGTGAACCTGGAACAGCTATTTTCCAACGTACTTGAGATGAATATAAATTTATATGTGACTTCAGGCAGGATAACGAAATACAAGGATTACTTCGCGATGGAGTCTCACCTCTGTTGGGACGTGTGCTACCAATCGAAACGAATCAGATAGAATGTGCAAAAGTTGGTGTTTTTTGTTGACATATTCACTTGTAAATATCAATGCTAAATAGAGGCAATCATCCTTGTTTCTAGCAACAAATTGTGTTGTGCAAATAATTTGATTATATAACTCGATTAATAATACTTAGGTAATCAATTAATTTTTAGTTTTAATTTCGTGTTAAACAATGCTCCATTAATTAACAAATTAAATAAGGAGACTTGCAAACTAAAAATATTTGTAGTACTCATCATGAAATTATTTCGTTTGGATAATAGTCAGTAAATATCAAGAGTTTGGAGACGGGAGGGCATCTTGTCTTAATTGTAATCACCTTTTATTGAATATATTTTAACCAAACACTCACCTCCATTCATCGCCAGTAGATCGATGTCTGAAGGCTGCCGTCGGTTTCGATGTTTTGGAAAACCATACGCCGGAATGTCATCATCATCGGATTCTACAATTTGTTGTGCACCTAAATCTAAACTGTTCAATAATTTACTACTCGGAAGTGATGCTCCTTCACCGTCTGTCTCACTTTGAATATTGTATCGCGGTAAATAGCTGTTCGGATGACGTAAGTAACTATCGGCTGAAAAATATAAAACACAAAGTATTAGTAGAATCATTTTTATAAGACTAAATTTACATATACAATTATTATATTTTGTTTTTAATTCAGAGAAAAACTTACATTTCTTATTTACTACTAAAGGCACTGTGTTAGCATTTACAAATAAAAAGACAATACATCATATTCGAAATTTTAACAATTCAATTGTAAAATGTTTACCTGTACTAAATCTATAATCCTCGCTACCACTATCCAGTGGATTCAAGGTAGGTATCGAAGTATGAGGATCGAATGCTATTGAAAGTGGTTTTTCACATTCAGAATCTTCCACCATTTCCGATTCCACTTCTTCATTGAGAGTTTCAATGTCCCTAATAGGATCAATTGGCCCTAAATCTACAAATAAATATTTTTTTGATAAGTTGCAAAACTAAGCCAAACATAATTTTAATATCTTACTTGGCGGTAAGTGAACACTTTTGCAATGTGACTCGTTACTTTCGTTACTATGAAAGCTAGATGAGTCAGGCACTTCACTTCCTGGTACCTCAGTGATGTCAGGAAGTGGATTTTGACTTCGACGGACCCAATCAGAACAATCCCAATGATATTGTCCATGTAGGCCTGGCGAATCCTCAAATCCTGCTGGGCATGTTAGATTAGGCAAAGGAACATTTAATAGCCTTCCTTGAATTATTCCAGACTTTAAAGTAGCAATGCGACCATTCGAATGATCTGAAGTTCTGCGCTCTAAAAATTAAAATCATATTAAAATAATATGAAATATTATCAAAAATCCACAAATTACCATTATTTAATTTGTTATCAGCAAAAGTCTTCAGTTGCATTTGCTCCGACCATGTTTGTTTGTGGAGCGATTCATTGTCGCTTGACGTATTTCCGTTGATGTTGATTTGTTGATTGGCACGATTTAACTTCTGATACTCAGGAGGAACATTTTCCAGTTCATCTCCAGCAGATCCGTAGCTTCGTAATGTGTCAAGATTATTGACGAACACAGTGTTGCATGGATAAGGAGACTCATTGTTTGAGCTGGGTGTATAGCTCAATGGTCGCTGGATGATTTCCAAATTACTAAGTTTTGATCCACGTTTATATTCCTCACGCGGGGATACAGAATTTAAGTTCTCTTTTCGTGTATCATTATTGATAGTATTGGTGTGATGTAATGATGATTTCCTGTTGCACAGAATACAACAAACCACGGCAGTGACAACAAATATTATCCCTAGAGCACCACCAGCGATACCAATCACATGCTCTAATGATAAATTCCTGAGTTTGGTTGTGATAGAATTTGAGTACAGGGGATCTCCACAGCTGGCTCCTGTTAGATCTGGTGGGCATATGCAACGGAAGCTTCCTGCTTCATTGATGCAAGTCGCTCCATTCCCGCAAGGTTGATTTTCACATTCGTCTACATCAATTTCACATGTTGCACCCGTGTATCCACGGCACATGCACAACGGGCTGTTGTCGCCTTCTTCACAAACTCCTCCATTGCGGCATGGATTTGGAGAGCAGAATCTTCCAAATTCACATCGTCTTCCAGTCATACGCGGAGGACAATCACAAGAATAGTTTCCATATCCTTCTGATTTACACTTTCCGCCAAATAAGCACGGTGATGAAGCACATGGATCTAAGTCATCCTTACAGCTAGGCCCTGAAAATCTTGAGTGGCAGTGGCATTCAAAATTACCGTATCCGATGTCCTTACAAACACCCCCATTCAGACAGGGCTGAGTTCCGCATATTCCTAGAGGTATCAAGATTGTTGAAGCATCACAAGTGAATTCAACATTGGCGAATCGCTTCAACACCGCAACCGTACTGCTCCCTGTCATATGCAACGGCACAGGCTCTCTGGCGATCTTAATATCGTCCATACATCCTATGAAACCACGCTGAATATCTTCAAAACCCAGCACAGCAGGATGCGGACGTACCTCGGCACCCAAGTAGAAGTCATTTGACTGCAAGTTCAGAATGCCATTAACTCCAGGAGCATTTCCTTGGGATACGTGCTTTCCATCGACAACTAATCTTGCACTATTCCGTTCTCGTTCGAGTTTGATTTCATGCCATTCTCCCTCTGAAACGAAGATGCCTGGCACATTTATCAAGCCTTCTCCCGAGCCCAGATCAAACCTATATTGCACGACACCGTTCACTACCTCAAGGATATTGTAGTCTATTTTACCAGCAGCGTACATCAGATTGCCAGTTTGTTGAACAGTTCGAATGCGGAGCGTGAAGTACAACTGATCTTCAAGTGTCCTTTTGGCTACGGTTTTGTCGATCTTATATTGAGCATAGCTCTTCCCAGTGAAGGAGACAGGATTTATTGGGGTGTAGCAGCTGTCATCAGCACATTTCTTAACATCTCTATCGCAAGTTGGTCCAGCGAAACCGTCTGGGCACAAACATCGGAATCCATCGATCGTATTCTCTGGCACACAATTTTTAAATATTGGGCAAGGATCGCTAGCACACGCATTGATCACTGTATCACATCTATCGCCTCCAAATCCTTGTTTACATTCGCACTCGTCCACATGTTTGTATCTAGCCGATACAAAACTAGTGACATCTGTGGAGATTGCTATCACATTGGCATGATCCAAAACGATCTTCTCCTTGCAAGTTCCATGCTGACACTGACTTTGATCGCATTTAGTTCGAACTACGTCATCTATTCCCAAATTCGTAGCTTCTTCAATTTCCTCCAAATTGTCAGACACGGTTGAAACGATTTCCTTCACAGTAAAGTATCCTTCTGCTGTTGGATTAACTTGTTGCTTGCGAACGGTGAACACGACGTCCAAGTCATTTTTAACTTGTCGCTTAAATTTAGTTTCGAATAAGGATGAAACATTCGTCGTTCGCAATGACCTTCGACTTATGAGATTAATATCCTCCGACACTGGTTGAACGGCGATTATAACAATGTCCTTTTGTCGAGTTCTCATCGCTGTTCGAATTGACCGGATAAATCCCTTGCGATGACTTAAAATGAAATCCTCGGGTGTTGTTTTCCTGAAACGGATTATCACAGCGTTCGATATCATTTCTGGGGTTATCAAGTCAACAGCAATTTTTATGATAGCAAAAGTTACGAATTTTCCATCGGTTACAGTTACATTAACACGATAGTCACCAACATCCAGATTGGGTAAGGCATACATTGTTCCATCATCCTTTGATATATTAAATAAGCTCGTTGGTGAGTAAAGGACACCTGCTGTTGGCACCAAATTGAATACAAGAGAATCGTATTGATCTTGATCTGTGGCGAAAATTCGGCCAATCCGACCACCGGGAAATTCGTCTTGGAATGAGTTTATTGAAATTTCCAGTGGTGTTATCAACGGCGGATATTGGCTCTCCTCGATCACCTTGACAACCACCCAGGCATCGGAGTACAAGGGAGGGGTGCCATTGTCGAACACTCGTATCTGTAAACTATAACTATTCCTAACTTTATGATTAAATCGGGCAGCAGTTCGTAGAGTTCCGTCCTGTTCCAGTCTAAACATTCCTCCTTCATTTCCACTGCGAAAGTCAAATGTGTAAGGAGCAGCATTAGGACTAGTGTCCAAGTCCGTTACTTCGAATTTGAGTAACACATGTCCCAGTTGCTTATCCTCTTGCACAACTGCTGTGTAATTCAATTTTGTGAAGAGTGGTGGATTGTCATTGGCATCCGAAATATCGATATTTACATGAACGTAACTGGCCAGCATTGGTACTCCATTGTCACGGGCCCGGATCTCAAGGACATAGTTCGATATGGATTCACGGTCTAGAACGCCAGCAACCGAGATGTATCCTGTGTCTTCGTCAATCTGGAATTGGTTCAAACGATCTCCCCGTTCGATGTTGTATCGCACTCGACCGTTTTCATCCGCGTCAAGATCAATTGCTCTCACTTGAAGGATCTTGTCTCCTGCCAAAGCATCCTCCCGAATCCGAGCACTGTACGAGTTCTGCAGGAATTGTGGATTATTGTCGTTGCTGTCCGTAATCGATATGTTTAAAGTGGCCAAATTACTTAGGGGCGGAGTCCCTCCGTCGACTGCTTGAATTGTTAAAAAGTAGTCTTTTGTTTTTTCGAAATCCAGTTCACCAGAAACAGTCACAATTCCACTTTTACGATCAATTGTGAATTTTCTTTGTTCATTTCCTCCAATTATCGAATAGAAAATTTCAGCATTAACTCCAGTGTCCCTGGAGGTAGCTAAAATTTTGATGACTTCGTGACCAATCGAACTTAACTCTGGTGTGGACGCGAAGTAGTGTTTGTGTTCAAATTCAGGGGGATTGTCGTTAATATCCTGAACATTAACAACCAACTTCGCAACAGATGATAAATTTGGATTGCCTTGATCAGAAGCTTTAACAGACAAATTATAAATTGCAATCATTTCCCTGTCCAATGCCTTCGAGAGTGTAATAATTCCACTATCCGGAGATATTTTGAAGTGATCCTTTCCAGAATCAATAAATGAATATCGAATCTTTCGATTAACACCGATATCCTGGTCTGTGGCATGAACTTTAGTCACAAGGGTTCCGATTTCAGCATCTTCGGGAAGAGTTACTGAATATAAATCCATGGTAAATTCAGGATGATTGTCATTCAAATCCATTACGATTATTTCGATTTTCGAAGAACACTCCCAGGATAAATGATCGCGATCTTGAACATGAGCAGTCATTGAGTATCGTGAAAGGGTTTCACGATCAAGTTGTCGTGCGGTTTTTAGGACGCCATTATCCTTGTCCAGAATGAAATCATCTGATCCATTGCCAGTCAAGTAAAATCTTAATTTGGCATCACCATTTTCGTCAGCATCAACTGCCAATATTTGCAAAATATACGTTCCCGGAACAACAGATTCATTGACACTTTCCCTGTAACGGTATTTCAAGCAATATGGCGGATTGTCGTTCGCATCTGTTACAGTCACCGAAATATTTGTTGTTGCTGTGAATTTTCCATCAGTCGCTACAATTCCTAATTCGTAAAATGCAACACTTTCCCGATCGAGGGTTTTCGAAACGAACACTTCACCAGTGTGTCGTATTTGGAATTGGGATTGAGGATCACCAGATGCAATATAATATTCGACTGGAGTGGTTATGTCAATATCACGATCAGTTACAGAAACTTGCAACAGAACGGTACCAGGAAGAGCATCTTCACTTACAGAAGTCGCATAATTTCCTGTCTTGAAAATCGGAGGACTGTCATTGTAGTCCATCAACTTGATCATCACAGTTGTTTTTCCCGAGTGCTTCGGTTGGCCATAATCTGACCCTATGACTTGAAAACGATAATCGCCACGTTTTTCTTTATCTAAAGGCACCAATGTGGTGATCCATCCTGTGTACACGTCAATATCGAAGATGTTCGCCACATCCCCGATGTCATCTGCTAGATAGTACCGAATATCGCCATTCGATCCACTGTCAGCATCTCTCGCTGTTACTTTCATTATTGACGTGCCCTTATCAATGTTCTCCGCAAGGAAGAGGCTGTAAGGATTACTTTCAAAAACAGGATTATTGTCGTTTTCATCCTGAACATGTAGCACAATTTCACACATCGCTGTTAGCGGAGGACTGCTTTCGGTTTCAGCCAAAATTCCTATAAAATGCACATCCTTTTTTTCTCTGTCTAATGTTTTTGCTAAACTCAATTCGCCACGATTGTTTACAGCAAATTGTGGATCACTTGGATTTTCGGAAACAACCTTAAAGCTTCCCGTAATATTACCAGCTAATTTTACACGGGTAAATACTGTGCCAGGTGGTGATGACTCTGAAAGGAATAATTTCCTTTCCTTCTTCTCAAATGATGGCAGCGTCTGATCATTGGTTATTATAAAAATATCAACAGGAACATCGGAATGCATTGATGGAATACCGCCGTCATTTGCACGCACAAAAAACTGGAATAATTGATTCTTCCATTCTTCAGCAGATTTTTTCAAATAAATTGATCCAGTATCTGGATTTATTCCGAAAAATTCCCCGATTCCAGAATTTTGCGAATCATAAATTGAATATTGGACGATCGCATTTTGGTTATCATCTGCGTCCAAAGCTTTAACCTAGAATTTGCAAATATTTTATTTTTTAGCTACACTTCGTGTTCAGAAAAAGTAACTTTAAAAGTGAATGAAATGAAAATATAATAGGCGGGTTAAATTTTTAAAATCCAAAAATGAATAATTTTCTTCTACAGCTCAACACGTTCCAATCCCTTATAATATCTTCCCTGAAGCGCCTTCACTTGACTTCCGAAATAATTAACAGTGCTTCTGATGCAAACCTTCTGTAAACCGTAACGATATCCTTAGAAAATTTCCAAAGTATTTCGAAAGCTACGACACACACAAAAGTACACACAATGAGCAAAAGTGCGAAAAATGAAAGCTGTTACGCGCTTTAATTTTTCTCGTTTCTTCATTTTCTAGTCAAATTTCCATTCGATTTGGATTTTAAATAATACCCGGATATCACGTTTCGAGGATTTTCCTTTCGGTCTCTTGTGCTGAAAGAGGGTATCCTTACATTTCAGAGTGGCACTTTAATTTATGATTCCTGCTTCCTAAGTCTCGCGCTCGTCACAGTGTACTCAAACACGTGATTTCTGATCAAGAATCCCAATTTCAGTCAAGAGCTTTTGATACACTTGAAAACACAGAAATTTCAAAAGAGGAAGAAATTTTGATTCATACTAATTTGTATACATTTAAATTTGTTTTATAATTTTCTATATCTCCTGTCAACTATGCATTGACTTTAAGTCAACCTTAATCCAAGACAATTAACTTCCTCATTTCCATGTAGTGTCCTATGAATTAGTTCATGCAGATAAGAAAATCCAAATGTCACATCCGAGTATCCGACAGCCGTTATACACATAACGAATATTTTATATACTATACGCATTTAATCAAGCCGACCAGAGACCACTTGGTCTTCATAAGAACTTTGCCTTTATATCCCTTGTCAAAAAACAAGGATCAAGACAAGAGAAACGACAGAAACGGGTTGAAAACCATCCAAACTATTATAAGCATGTTAGACAAAATGTTGCCTGTGTACGTTGTGTACAAATATCGAGGCAAGAAAATTTTCCTCAAGATTAAAATAGATTTGGAGATGTAAGGGTGGGAGGGAAATTCCTCATTGTGCACTGTTTTGAATGAGACCATATGTCGTAAGTTAATGGCTTATAAGGATGGATTTGCTCATTCTGTCATCCTGATGGAAAAGTTAATTTCAAATCACGAGCCTTGTTTGATGATGTGAATGTTTTATAGGAATCTCGTAGGGAAGATAAGCTTTAAATGTGTAATTTTCATCTTTGGACAATTTGTAAAACAGTTTGATATTTTGCCTTACAAAATTTTAATGTTGATGCTAGATAGGATAGGGGAGCCTGCCCAACAGTGATGCACTTTTTAGCATGAGTTATATTTCATAATATCTTTCAACCCTTTTCAATGATTTTAACTATAAAAATTTCGCTGGTGATTGCTATTTCGTATTTCACATTAATTAAGTATTTCAAGTATAGTTTTACATTCCAGACAAGGTGCTTACCTTCAGAATAGTTGTGTTGACCATGTAATTGCCATTGATAACGGCTTTATATTCCTTGAACAAAAACAGCGGCGGATTGTCGTTTTCATCACCAATTGAAACTTTCACAGTAGTGAATCCAGATTTACCTCCACCATCTGTTGCAATAATTGGAATGTCATAACTTTTGCGATGCTCACGATCCAAAGTACTTTTCGCTTCAATAATTCCCTTATCATTATCAATTGTGAAATATTCTTTGATTTCATCCGAAAAAATTTCATAAGTAACGGATCCATACTCTCCAAAATCCTCATCCGTGGCAGTTACCTATAAATCATATAAAATGTATAACATTAAAATCATCAAATTTCGAAAAGCCTTCAAATATAAAATTGGAATGTAATTATATCGATTTGAATTTATTTGCTTATATAGATAAGCTTAGACATGTAGACATTTTAACAGGATGATAAATTAAATCGGGCAAATATACCATATCCAGGATATATCCGAGATGGAAAGCATACAAACGAAATTATAAATTCAATTACCGTCATTACATGCCGACCAGCTAATTGGTTCTCGTTTACTTTGACATCGTATGATAAATGCGGAAACACTGGACTGTGCAAATTGCCTGGTAATATATTAATTTTGACTCGGGTGAAGCTCGTGTAAACACCGTCTGTCACTGATACGTTTAGTACTGTCACATGATTTTCGGCGAAATTTTGCATGTTAATCAGCGTTATGATACCAGTGACAGGATCTATGTCGTATGTCTGCAGCTCATTTCCTTCGGCTATTTTGTAGATGAGGCTGTCGTGATCAACAAAGTCTGGATCGCTGGCTTTTACAATGGTGACGAACTGTCCACGTTTAGCATGCTGCGATAACATACAACTATATGAGGGTTGTTCGAATTTCGGTGCATTATCATTCATGTCCATCACTGTTGGTTGACAAGTAAAATAAAATCTATATAGTAGTTTGAAAAATATATGACTATCTTAAACACAGAAGACGAAAAATCTACAATTTTATTATCGATTAAAAACGATTTGCTTGTTAAAACTTTCTAAGCCATTTTCGAAAAACTTCACTATAAAAATTGAGCTATAAAATTAAGTCGAAAAGATTTGCAGAATATAAAAGAAAGTGCAAATTACTTTTAGCAACTTTCGACACCCATAAAAAATTTGTATAAAACGATTTGAAGTGAGCTGTTCACAAAATGTACAGGCAATAAAATGAATATCAATCGCTAGCAATAAAAAGGAAGTGTGCCTCCATTGTGTCGCAATAGCAGAAGTGGAAATCTTCCTTACCTCTCGTGTCAGTCACACTTTACCCGACAATAAACAACGTGTATTCATTTTTATAGCAGTATGGTCTTAATGTCGCAAGAATGTTGCAAATCTCCTAGCAAGAACCGTAGCTCTGTCACTAGAGCTTTAAAATTACATTGAAATTGAACGACACATTTGTCGTATTTATCAACATTGTTCTCAATGTGCAACAAAAAAAATAATACGAGTGATTCAAGGCAATCATTTTATGGCACTAATACGGGCTTTGTGAAATTGATTTTTCTTCTATTTATTGTTTGGCGTAATAATCGGGAAATTTGTCTGCTTTTACTTGATGCAAAAATATATGTCGCTCTTGTGGAAAACAAACCGTTTTTTTTAATTACTAAAGTGATGAGAACAAGGAAAAAACAGCCATGAATAATTACCATTCGAAATATATTTTCCAATAAAAGATACTAAAGCGAAATAAATGGTGATAGGGGCGCATAAAATTCATCGATGCAATATCCTTGCACATTCAAATTACCATTTTGATGTTATTTCCATGATTAAACAAATATGCAAATATTTGAAAACAAATCAACTCACCTGTGACCCAAACGTGCGCTGTCGAACTTAAAATTGGAAAACCCTGGTCGGATGCCACAAGGGTGAAGTGATGAACCCGATGAGTTTCGTGATCCAGGGATTTTTTCAGGTACAAAATTCCTTCGGTTGCATCCATATGGAAATATTCGGAGTTATTTTTCGAGTCCGTTTGAATGGTATAAGACACCATTGAGTTGACTCCGGTATCGTTATCCCGTGCATGCACTCTAAGGATGGAAGTGCCAAATGGTGAACCTTCTGAGACTGTAATGTTGTATATATCCTGTTCGATTTCGGGAGGACAGTCATTTACATCCTGAACGAGAATTGAAACAGGAACTTCAGCAGATACTCCGGATACACTATCTGTTGCTCTAATCACCAGTTCGTAGCTTTGCTGCTTTTCGTAGTCCAATTCATCAACTACATAAATAGCACCTGATGGTTGTTGAAAGAATAAAACAGAATATTTCAGAACAATTGATAAAAAATATAAATAAAATAGTAAATAAACTAGCATGACCTTATCGATAAATGTTTATGAACAATACCCATAAATTCATGCAAAATTTAATGCAAAACTAATTAATTTTTGAAGGGAAAATTATTGTGGAAAGGATAAATTTGTGTATAAACAGAATCCCGACTACATTCACACGTTCCCAAGTTCTCACACATGCTATATAATATATTGTGCACAAACTACCATGAATTATTCATTCGAAGATATGTCTGCAATATTACTGTAGGATTAGGCGAAACAAAACCATTCCAGAATTCGCAAGTCCCCAAAATGGACCCCCACCCCGAGCAATTTAGTGTGCATGCATCGCAAAACCTTAAATCTATATTGTACTTGAATGCACTTAATTTAAGAACACACAAAAATGTTTTTGGCTGTGGTTTCGTAAAAGCGACAAAACTAATACTCACACGGACCGTTTTTACTATCCGGCGCTGCAGGAAAAATTCATTTTTAGTTATTTTCTTTAAATATTCTTAACTGACAAGAAAAGAGAAAAAAAAAGCTGTGTTTGGATGTTTTTCTTTTTTATCTGACATGAAACAAGGAACGCGCTTCTCACGCAACAAATTATTCTGACGAATACGAAAAATGTGACTTTATAAAACTTTCAAGTCAAATAATGCGAAAAAAATATCATAAAGAAAATCTATAATATGTCGTATAATATATAAAAGTGAAAGTTTGATTGTTTGTTGCCCCATCATGTCTAAACGCATGCTTCAGTCTGCATTTACATATTTGTAAATTCAAGATGACAGATCCAATATGGCGGCAATAACTTTTCAAATTTAAACGTATTCGGGGGAAATTCAGAACTAAAGATATTTTGAATTCAGTGATTTCGAATCTACAGTTTTAATTGGGAAATTTTAAATACTCTAATTCTAAATTGTCGACCGATTTTTTGTGAGTGAGAGAGAAAATTGGTGTAAATTATTGTAAACAAAATTTCGGTACTCATTTGGAAATTGGAATTGTCTATAAAGATTTGTTAATTCAAGATGACGGATCGAATATGGCGACAATTTCACTAATTTTTCAAATGGAAGTATTATTTCGAAATTTAAATGGCAGACCGAATAATATTATTAAGATTTAACCGTTTTCCTTAAATTCAACTGAAATTTACTGAAATTAGTGTAAACACAATTCGAGGACTAATTTGGAATCTAATATCATAATTGTTAAATTCAAGCACATTAAATGTTTTAATGATCACACTTTGTTACAAACAATAGCTTATAAGGGGTTGTAATATATCGATGTTTTTTAATCAATACATCGATCATATCGATATAGGTACCTGCATTTGTACAGTACATTCTATTATAACTTTCATCGTACCGAGTGAGACCGGCATCCCAGCTAGTTACTAGTATAATATTATGTATTTGATATTCAAACAAGTAAACTTCGAATGTTACAAGAACATTTTCGCACTCCATTAACGAGAAATCATGCCTACAATTTTCCTTAACTATTGTTGTTGAAAAGCTTCGATATTTACAAAAATGAAAAAATCAAAGTGAAAATCTTATCTCATTTAATTTGATTTTGTATCAAATCCGCACCAGAAGAGAGTTAAATACTAATGAATTGCTTTTTACTGAATTAGGAGAAAAAAAATACATAGGGTCTCCTGAACTATTCAATTGAGAGGAAAGAAATACTAAACAGATTAATGTATTATCCTTATTAATCTGCAAAGCTATCAATAAAAATCCAGAAGAGTAGTTAATGAAATCCGATAAAGAAATCGACAGCGTAACGTACAAATTGAGGGCCTTTAGTATTGCTGATTTATTGATTGATATCATTGATTAATTGTTTTAGCTTTGTTCAAGAATGTTTTAGTGTATTCGTGTCAATTTGGAACTTTTGTTCACGTTATGAATTCGTTGATTTTGTTGTAGGTATTGTTTCTGTTTATGTTTAATTGAATATCCCTGATTAATATTTGATTAATATCAGTACGATTTCCTGCATAATAAATGATGCATCAACGAGAAATAATGTGAAAATGTTTTGCTAACTTTCATTAATAATTTATAGAAGCTTTAGAATATGTGTAACTTTTTCTTTACTATTGATGTTCCAATGAATAAATTGTTTTTCAAATGTTTTTTTCTATTGAGGATAATTGAGTGATGGAAACATGTCACGGAATAATAGTCCTAGAAAATGAAATACCGTTTCCTTCATAAAAAATTTAAAAGCAATTTGTAAAGATAAAATGTCGAAAACTTTAAATATAAAACAATAAAATTCATAGTGCTCGTAAAGAGCTTAATTCTATATTAATGGCGGATCAAACTCATTATGAACTGTAAACTTGATTTGCACGAAGGAGTTTCTTATCATCGGAATAGTTGTGTCGGCGAACAATAAGGAAACTACGAACGTACAAAAAGTGCAAGAAGAGTACAAGTTCATTAGATGGGTTTCGTTTTTCATTTCTTCAATTTGAATTTGCATATTCCTCGGAGAAAATAATGAAAATGGAGCGCATCTTAAGGCAAGTAGGGATTTTATTTTGCCAGTAAAATATACACTGTTAGATATCTGTGGAAGGATCTAAGGATGTAAAGTATTATGCATACATAATTGCTGCTGTCGGGACTCGAAATTATTCCGTTTCTTGTACAACATATTATTGCATTTCTCCACAAAGCAATACGAATTATAGTGTTCGCGTGCAACATCTTAAATAATTTTACCTCTTCGAGTTGCAAAAATAATGCATTATTATGTACTTGTAATGCTCTTGAGCACAAACGTGCTTCAAGGACGTTAAGTATGCAAGATACAATGCAAATTAATTTACAACATTGTTTATACAATAACACAACGTTGTCTCAAATGTCACATCTACAAAAGATTTGAAATTTTATATTCTGAATAAGGAGAAAACTCTCGTTTCTCCACGCAATACTATATAAATCATAATTTAATGGATATTCTGAATGGAATCCTATCGATTTGGAAAAGAATTCTAAAGAATTAAATCCTTTCCAACATTAATCATAAAATGCATGGAGAAAAGAGGATTTTAACATTTCCTCTCAAACAATTTTGCTATGTTAGTTGCAGCCATTAGCGGTTGAGGAAAGATCGTATTCTGCGACATAACATTACTTCCATATGACGTGATAGAATTGGGACTAGAGATGACGCGACAGGAAAAACTTTTCTAGTTATAGGGGCTAAAGGACTCATAAAAATCGTAATTTATAGCATTTGTTCGCTGTCTTGTTCCATATAACCGAGATTATCTTAAAGGATACGGAATACAATGCATAATTTATGGGGATGCCGGCAAGTGTATAGCAAACAATGAGAAATACAAGGGTGTTATACAATATATCACAAACTTCTCATGAAATTTCTTTAAAGGAAATTTATGTCAGCAATTGAGATAAATATTTAATTAGTATTGATTTGAAAAATTCCCGCTGTGCTAACCAGTTTCAAAATTTTGTTTCGTTATACATATCTACAATAAAATTTACGAAAATAATTTATATTATAAACACCAACACCCTCGATGTTCTACTGTTAGTAACTCACAACTCTGGTAACTGGATAAAAATCCATCAACATTTTCTGTAATTATGTTTTAACTTTTACTTTGTAAGTCTAAATTTGCTAGTTGAAAGAATACCCATAGGAACTGATAGTTCCTTAACAATTACTTACCAGTATTAAAGTCAACGGCAAACTTTTCCAACTCATTACCCTTAACGATCGTATAAATAAGCTTCCTTCCGAGGGGGCTGTCTGCTTGGATGGCAACTGACAGCGGTGAGTAGATCTCGATGCTTTCGTAAACTGCATCCGAATAGAATTGTTTATTGAACACCGGCATCGATTTGTCAATAACCTGTAAGAATATATATAAAGATTAGCAATTAGCAGTATTTTCAAATTGATGTGCCGAATTCAATAAGCGCTCTCGCGTAACGCGTTACATTTTCTATCTAACCCTATTTTTGCGATAAATCGCTAGTGTCACTGATCTTTTGACAGTTGACATTTTGTTGTTTTAAAATTACTGACTACAGCACATTGATTTTAATCGAAAGAACACCGATTTAATAGTTTCAATTATCATCAATTTGTTCAATAAATTGAAGACATCAAGTCTAGACAAATTAATTTTGATCTACTTCTGTTCAAATTAAAATATAAATTAAATCTCAGACACATTTTCTTACAATCAAAATCGTTTGTAAAGTAGTCAAAATTGTTTCATTGCGAAATTAATTCGTTGAAATTGTGATTATCACAGAGTCGTTATCCTTTGATGAATAAGCAGCAATTACGAATTCCACTTACTATAGTTCACTCATTATTCGAGGTCTAGCTTTAATTTTGCTTGTAATTTAAATAGCGTTTAAATTATTAATTTGCTTTAAACAATTCATAAGATTGTCTGTTTTTTGAAAGAACGAATTGACAAAAGTTTTGAATAAAATTGCGGAATAATGATATAATAATATTTATGAATATTTTTCAAATAACCCTACTTTAATATTTTTAACAGTTCAATAGTCCGCATCAATTGTTTTCGATTTCAGTGTTCATTGCCATTCATGCATTTGAACTTAAAAAGAAATAGTAACAAAATATATATAATAAAACTGTATTCAAAAAGTTTCTATTGGAAGTCAAAAAATATTTTCCTATTCAGTCGTTTTAGTGATATTTTTGGGTCGATTCTATTGTCTATGTCGTTAACTATTCACATATGTTCCAAATCTATGAGGGCGTTGTTTGAACGTTTGTTCTTCATATTTTATGTCAATCCATAAAAAAGGTAAAAACTTTTAAATTCTATTCGAAAAAGGATAAAATATGTATACATTTGTTAAGTTCTTTTCTCTGTTACTCTTATAAAAATCCATATAGAATTGAAGATATTCACAAAAACATAAAGAATATCGCTTTTCGCTTACCTTAACGTGAACGGAGACTTCGGTGGAGCACGGTGTGATTCCTCCGTCGTAGGCAGCAATCAGGAGTTCATAATCTCGATTATGTCCTTCCAGAGATTGTTTCAGAGTAACTTCACCAGTTTTTCTATCTACTTTAAACAGTTCACCATGGCCGCGTTTCATTTCGTATCGAACTTCCCCATTTTCGTAGCTATCCAAGTCGACAGCATGAACTTTCGTGATAATCGAACCCTTCGGATCATCAACGGACACCACAGCATAGTACGGCAAATTGACGAACATTGGACAATTGTCATTAATATCTAATATAGTAACGTTCACAACAACATGTGCGATTCTTGGCTTTTCATTATCTACAGGATGCGATCTAGCCTCAATTATTAGTTCATAATTGTCTCGTACTTCACGGTCGAAATTTTTCCCCGTAGTCTCAATGGCACCTGACGTTAATCCGATACGAAACATATCTGTTGGATTAAGGATACGAAACTCAATGTGCTCATTCAGTGAGGCCCCGAGTACATTGACCACAGTGACAATAGTGATTTTTGTTGAATTTTCGCTTATCGATCCCTCATACACTGTTTTTTGGAATATTAGTCCGGAATTTTCAGATGTTTCCACAACAATGTTGATATAAGCTACTTTCGAGTATTTGCCATCGGATGCACGAACATTCAGTTTATATGTTGGATCAATTCTTTCCACATCCCTGCAAAAAGACAAATACAATAACAAAAAATAATATAAACGCGACTACATTTATTATTGTTTATGTAAAAACCATTTCGCAACATTTACTGAAACCCTTTTTAAATAAAGCACACGGAAATGCAAATGCGCTCGACTTATTATCCACTTCAATTTTTTTTTATGCTATAAGTAAAATACAACAAAAGGAAATACTTCGCTCAATAATGTCCCATTGCTATTTTGTTGTATCATATAAAATCTGACAATTTTCAATTTGTGTTGTCATGAAAATTAAATGGATATCACAGTTGTCGCAAAAGCCATATTAACGAAGAACAGCTGACGAAGCGGAATAATTGGGTTATTACTCAAAAAAAAATGATACATAAGCCGAGCACGGAAACATATGTTCGTGCAGAAACTTCCATTCCGGCACATCGGATATTGTACATTATTACATATGAACTTCAATCGTCCTTCTTGGAAATTCGAAAAGGAAGAGCGAAATCCGGGTCAAAAGTCGTCCCAAAAATTACTTTACCTTGAATCCTTTTCGTGCAAACGAGAGTTCAATCAAACTTTTCCCATCTTTAGTGCATTCACAGCTAAAAATCCTCGTAAATGTTCGAGAAACGAAACTCATTTTGTAAAAGACTTTCAGAGGATTAACATTGCTCTAATAAACTTCAATTTCAAACGCTTGTTTTTACTGCGTGATAAAGGATTTCGGGAGGTTATATATATATAAACAGAAATGGAATATAATTACGATTAGATTTGCCTTGTTTGAGAATTTCAAGTATACACATATGATAGAAGGATGCTCTGATTTCCTTGCTTATATACATATGTTTGGTATTTTGATTCTAGTTAGCGGCAGCAGTATGTTTTGTAAAAATAATTTTTTATTCGTTATAAATTATTGAGCTGTAAACCTTTAACAGGAACTGTAGTCCTTGTAAGATGAATGTGATGCTTGAAAAAAAGGTACCAGGCAATAAGTGGCAGCTGTATCTAATTTTATTTTATTTTGTATACATAAATATCAGTATATAGCAATACTTTCTGTGTTCATCGCTTAAAAAGAAGTGAGAAAAAAATGTTTGCAGAAGAGATATACATGATGATGGTCGTAAACAGGATGAGAAGAGAGAATTGCTTCTAAAACTTTTGCTTCTCCGATTCTGAACGAGTAGGAAAGAAATTATTGCTTTTTAACAAAATTGAATATAAATTGCAAAAGCTTTTTTACGTAGGTACAAAGTTATCGATGGTGGAATGGAAGTGAATTCGCGTTCATTTAAAATTTAAAACTCGAAAAAACCGTGGAGTGTGCAGGAAAATTCGCAATTCGTTGAGGGATAAGGAGATTTTTATTTGAAATTCATTGCCAAGTAAGCGTGACGTTTGCATTGAATCTATACGGAGAAATAATAAGTATTATTTAAGAACATTAAATATTTCTTCCTTTTGAAACTGAATTGAAGTAAAAAAAATTCCTTTCGGCAGACCTACAAGCTAAAGTTTTTTATTGAATTTATGGTTCTAATTTACTTCAAAATCGAGAAACTAGTTATTAATTTATAAATACATATTAAGATCTTTTCAACGATACCTCAGAAGACATGGTTTTCATAATTTAGAATTTCCACCCCCACTCGTACCCCCGCAACCCTTGAATCGTTGCTGTCCCAAATAAACTTCATAAGAAGTACTCTAATTTATGCAGACAACGTTCCTCTCTAAACTCCATAGGGGTCGAAATATAATTTTTTAAAATTTCAACCCTCTCACCCAACCACCGCATTGCATTTTGGTCTTTAACGAAATATTCGTCCATTACAAAAGAGGTTCATCAGCAACATGATAGTGAATATGTTTCAATAGAAATTGGCTCTCACGCTCCAAGTGTACCATTCACATTGATCCTAATCCTATCAAGAAGCTTTAACAATACTCAGAATTGGAGCATACCTGGTTGTTATGATTCCTGTCTTCGAGTCAATAGCGAAGACTCCAGCTGAATTTCCTTCAATGATATCATAACGTAAGGTTGAATTTTCTGAACTGTCAGGATCTGTTGCATTCACTTGTACAACAACGACATTCTCGTAGGTTGGCAACAACAAAGTCACATTGTAGTCAGTCTTTTCAAACACAGGTGCACAATCATTGACATCAGTTACAACTATTTGCACTTTTGCCGTAGACTCAGATGATAGTCGTGGCTTCCCCAAATCAGTTACCTATAAAAACAGAAATGTAAGTTGAAAATTCACATCAAATCAATATGTTGCGCAATACTTTATATGTAGTATAATGTAAGTGTAATAAAAATCTGTGTCAATTACCTTAACATGAAAATTGAAAACGGGAAACTTTTCATGATCTAGGAGCATCACCGTTTTAATGGCGCCTGTGGTGGAATCGATGTGAAAATATCTCTTTGGAAGATTTTCAATGATATCATAATGCAAAAGCGCATTTAGTCCAGAGTCTGCATCGGATGCTTTGATAACAAGGGGACTGCAATAAAAGATGGAGGAGAACGTATTAAACAAAAAGAAAGAAAAAAGGAAATCGGACAATATGTGTAGAATCGACGTGTGTCCCAGAATAGCAGAATAAAGACTGCAATTTCTACAGAGAATATTTTAGAACCAAGCCAGACTATACAAAAAATAAACACAAAAAACCAAAAAGAAAATATTGTTCAGTATTCACCTCTTGTTGGCTGATGAAATGCTGGAAATTAAACCCTTCGACGTCTGGGCAGTTCCGTCTGCTTGTGGCTGGGTAATTTCATCATCTGTCGAAAGGACTAACGATGCAATTGGCGCGGCCTCGGAAATTTCGCCACGATAAAAGTTCTGTGAAAAGTACGGAGCATTGTCGTTCTGATCCAGGACATGGATGATTGCAGAACAAGTAGACGAAACCGAAGCCATATTCGTCGCTCGTACTGTTAAATTAAAGTGCCTGTAAATACGTGAATAGGATTTTTGTTTTTTATTTCTCGTATCAATCAAATCGCTTTACAAGGATGTACTTACTTGTTTTTCTCGTAATCTAAAATGTCTTTTGTAGTGATAACACCAGTGGATGGATTTATTAGGAACATGTCACCCGAATTTCCAGAAATAATTTCGTAAAAGACGGAAGATGTTGAACGAGCCTCAATTTGCATTACAAACATTCCAGTTGGAAGATTTTCGTAAATTTCGGCAGCCGGTTGACTTTTAAGGAAACGTGGCGGATCATTGTCCGCCATTGTGATTATAATATGGACAGGAACTTGAGACGACAATGGAGGATTACCGTTGTCGGTTGCCTTCACTTGAAGCATATATTCGGGCATTGAATTAATATCCAACTCCTTTGCCACAGTGACACTGCCAAATACTGGATCTATATCAAAGACATTTCCAATATTTCCACTAACTATTGAATAAGAGATTTTTGCATTTTGCCCTATATCACGATCAATCGCATACAATTGAACTACTTGAGATCCGATTGCGGCAGTTTCATAAACTTTACCCTGAACAATTTTACTCGTAAATTCCGGTGCATGATCATTATGATCATGAACAGTTATAATGATCTTGGCATAATTTCTTTTAGCTGGTGTACCTTGATCTTTAGCGATAACAACCAGGACATGCTCTGCAATCAATTCACGATCTAAACGTTGTGTCACCACAACATTACCAGAGATTGAATCAATACGAAATAATGTCAATGATATTGGATCTCGAACTGCGTGCAGAGTGTAGAATAGATTTTTATCTTTATCCATATCGGTTGCATGAAGTTGTAAAATTTCCGATTCTTCATCAATGTTTTCTGATATGTCTACACGGTAGACAGGTTGAGTGAATTCTGGTCTATGATCATTGATATCGATCACATTGACGAATAGTTGTGTTATTATCACATGCACTCCATCAGTAACACTTATTGTTAAGTTGTATGTTTTCTGTGTTTCCCAGTCCAGGGATTTCGCCAGCAACACATTTCCATTGTCTCGACCAATGTAGAATTCATTACGAGGATCACCATCTAGACATAAAAGATTTCATTACGTATAATAATATTGTCTCGAATTAAATTATAGAATTAAAATAATGAAGGTAATAGCTCTTAACTTTAATACATATTGCCCATAATTTTGAAATAAATAGGCCTTTGTCTCAATCCAAAATCGATATTAATCTCTTAAAATATTCAAATGTTTAAAATGTTGCAAATCACATAGTTATAGCTCACTTGCAAAATTACACCAAATTTACTTACCAAGAATATCGTACCACAATTGGTCATTGTCCTCATCACTTGCTTGTATTAGTGTTACTAGAAATCCAGGACGGTCACTTTCCGTCACTTCAACTTCTTGATCCAATGATTTAATGATAGGTGAATGTTTTGAAACTTCTGGTATTGGTACAACAGCCACATTTACACGGGTCGTATGAGATCTTTTCGGTGTACCATTATCCTCCGCACGTATTGCTAAATCGTATTCGGTGTCCGGTTCGAAGGGTTTCGCAGCATAAATAACACCCGTATCTGGATGTATACGAAACTTTGCCTTCCCTTTGCCAGACTTTATCGCATAAGTGACACGTCCATTTTCTCCTTGGTCGCTATCAATGGCCAGCACCTGTTTAGAAAAAACAAAATTGTTTTATATAAATGTTTATTTCCCATTTTACATTTTGGTCGAGGTATCGGAACGATGTGATGGGTGTATAAATAGCAGTTGTCGCATATTGCTTGAGAAAAACAAATGTAAACTGTCCATGCACTGGCAAACATGCAACACTACTGCTATGAATGTACAAAACTTAAGACCAAGAAACTAAAAAGGGTGATAAGGTTCCTGACACCGGACACTATTTAGAGGAGAGACACGTAATGTTGAGTAATTAAAACGTTAAGAGTCGAGCTGTAGGAATTAATTTAAACCTCTTTGCTACCCCCTCAATTGCATGACCTACACCTTGCAGACTCATTTCAGCTCTGCTTTGACTCGTAAATTATGGAGTCCCTTTAACAAAATTAATGCACTTTTTTATATCAGAATACCGAAATAAATTTTTCAAGCCTTAAAAAATCATCATCCTATTAATATTTGTCACATATATATATATTATATAATATATAGGTACCCTGTACATATCAAATTGAAAGTTCGTTTTTTTGCTTTCTGCTCCATCACGTCTAAACGCGTGCTTTGATATTTTAATTTTTTGGCTGAAGGTATGAGTATTAATTAATGTTCCAACTGAACAGATAGGCTATTGTAATAGCCTAAAATTTTTCGGTTTCAAAATGGCGGACGATAGATGGCGACCAGCAACGGATTGAAGTGAAAATTTGTGTCTGCGGGTTTTCGAAGATGCTGATTGCGAATCCAATTTCGAAATTTTAAAATTCAAAATGGCAGATTCAATACGGTGACCTTAATTTCAATCTATTCAAATTTGTTAATTAAAGATGGCGCGGCGGTTCGAATATGGCCACAATTTTATTCGTTTGACAAATGTATTTGAAATTTAGAATTAATGGTATTTTGAGACCACTGATTTTAAATCTAGTATTAAACTTCGGAAATTCAAAATGGCAGACAGAATATGATAACCAAGATTTGCTTAAATTCAAGATATTTTACTGAAATTAGTGTAAAGGCGATTCGATGACTAATTTCGAATCTAATATGATAATTATAAAATTCATGCTGAGGATCTATTATAGCGTTAAATATTTATTATTATAAGAATTTTCGTGAAAATACATTTAAGGTCTCAAAAAAAAAAAAAAAAAAAATCCGTTATCAGGGTTTGTAATATATCAATGTTTTTTGTAAATAAGAGATACATCGATCATATTGATATAGGTATCTCCATATTATGTACATTAACATTATATTATGATTTTCATAGCACCGGGTGAAACTAGTATTTATATAAAAAAAAAAAGAAGAAAATTGTGAAAGAAGTACAAGAGTTTTATGTAAATAAATAACTACAATAAATCCAAACTTAAAACGAACCCTTTCAATTATAATTTGAATTGATATCAAAAATTTTGCAAGTTGATTTGTGCCAGAGAACGAAGCGCATTATCCACCTTTGTCACTTCCACTTCGTTAAACATTGTATAAATCTGATGGCATAAATCCGAGATTGCAGCTTCCTGTTTACGGATATACAAACATAAAAGTGCTCAGGTTACCAGCGAGATTCATTTTATTCCACCTTGTATTCCGATACCATAATTTTTTTTATGCTTCAAATCCACAGTGCAAATCTGATGGCTTAATTATCGGAACAGCTTCTTGCTTGTCAAAGGATTATATAGAGATTAAGGAAGATAAAATCGTCGAGATATCAAGGTGCAAGCAACTTAGCTCCTTGCAACTTTGCAGAGTCGGGTTTTACAGGAGCTCTTCGAATGAGACGAAATTTCTGATGATATAGATAATTCACAAAGTCCTTTGTCATCATCACTCAACATCACCCAGATATAAAAAAAATAAAATCACAGCCCTGAAATGTTATCCTAGCAGTGATGGTGATCCGAACTCTTACGTTTCAACTTCTCCAGTGAACGAGTGAAATTCAATGCAGGAAAATAAATTGTCTGCTTCTCATCTAGGATACTTTGCATGCTTGCAGCTTTCAAGTCGGCATAATCCTTATCACGATAAATACTCCTAATTCTTAGTTATGCAAAGCCTTTGCACACACACATTGGCATGCACACAAAAAGCTTATAGACTGTATCCTTCGCTCGGAGTTGGGTTAGCTCAGTCGAATCGATATATTGCAGCTTTTACGTGATTGGATCTAATATGCCTTCCTTCTTCCACTTCGAAGGAGGAAGACTCTTGAGATATTGACATAGTCGGAAGTGTTTTCAATTCAAAGTGTAGAATTTTTGCTTTCACAATAAGTTTTTTTCTTGCTTAATTAACTAATTGAATGTGGAATCGAATTGAGCACTGGATCAATATGTTTTGAAGTTATCTAGTGAACTTAGACAAGCAATAAGCATCCTTTTCTGTTCAGATATAGAGGTTATTGTAATGAAAGAATTGTGTGGCACATTTTACTACAAGTGGAGTTCAAGGCAGACAAACTTGAAACGTTTTATTTTGGACTTGTTTTTATTTACTTTCCACGCTAAGTTAACAATGGCGCACAATTGAAATTTAAAATAAAGGAATGTAAATAATAGAATATAGAAGTCAGGGTGAAATATAATAAAACTGGAGAATAGTATTCAGACAAGGTTAAATGCTGACCAGAATTAATTAAATTATACAGAACGGTAGGTACTTAAAAACAATTGACAATACAAAAAGTAAGCCTCAATAGTGACGTAGCTAGCGCATTTTAGTGGGTAATTTTTTGAATAGCTTTGCCTTATTTCAATATCCAAATATATTGTGTATGTGTCAGTGGGAGAAGTAGACAAATATTTTATTGCTGACAAAATGACTGACATTAAACGAATTAACAATGATGTTAGGAACCATATAACATTTGTTACAATACATAAAAAATGATTTATATCTTGTGGTTAGATAAAACCGAGAATAAAAATAAGACAACGCGCAAAATGGAATACAAATTTCAACATTGATAATAAATCTATTCAAATTACCTAAACAAAATACCGACATACATCAATACAAAAAACACTCTGGCAAACAAATATTATGATAACAATGGGGATGTTAACACTTCAGTTGTTATTCATCCAATCAAATGTTTCATCAGGCTATTATATGTTCACCACTCGATCATTGATTCTTCATTGGCCCCCATTGCATAGCAACGTAGATTTCTACGGTCAAATTCCCTTTTTGTTCTCACGGCCCATTAAATTTCACTTCGATACCTCTATTTCATGCTTTGATGAATTTATATACTTGAAATCACTCAAGTATTTTGAATTTTTCACGAACAAAAATAAGAGCAATATATATGATGACGTCATTGAATCCTTCCGCCATATACAGGGATATGATGAGCGTTGAGATAGAGGTCGAACTGTGGTGTTCAAGAGCTCTACGATGAGAATGTCCTCCATACAAACATTCATCATTTTTCAGGTGTCTATCATCAAATGTTCGAATTTGGTAATTTTTTAGAAAATTTATGCAAACTTCACAGATATTCGCAAACAATAAATAAGGGTATTTTTTTTTAAACCCTTGTATTCTATTTCAATTTTAAAAATGAGTTTTCCAAAAAAGTCCTTGAATGAGTTTTAAATTATTAAGTACTTAATATGGAAATCTGAGGGCACAGTAGTGTCCTCGCCAAGACGAGACTACAGAAGCGCAGCGCACTACCTACCTTTTCTCGAAGCGTTTCGTCGTATTTTTGTACCCTTATAGATTCGATCTGGACAGTGCTAGATTAGTTTGATTTTCAGCTTAATGGAATCCTTTTGTCAGTGAATTTTCTGCTAAAGCCATTCAAAAAATTATGAAATTAAACCAACATCAAAATTTCAATTTACACGGATTCCTGCTTAAAGTTCTCTAAAACTAAAGGACAACGTTTTAACATAGTGATCCCTTCAAATCCGAGAAGTTTAAAACTGAATTCAAATGAATCCTATCACGAAAGAACGAAGTCAATTGTTCACATGTCGTGACAAAAATATCCTTGCAGAGCCTATGAAACTGACAATCAAATACGTTTTTGTTCCAGTTCTATTAACAAAGTTGTACAAAACTTCTGACACGAATTCATTTGAATTGCGGGGGTGGAAAGTTTTATTCATGCATTCAGCACTCTCTGAACGTTTTTGAAAATTGTAATGGTTGTCTTGAACATTTTGTTTTTTATCTCTATAGGTTCATTGAAGTAAATAGTTGTTCGTGACGAGTGCAGCTTGCCTTAAAAATGCTTAAAAGACTGTTTTCCAGTGCAGACTTAAGCTCTGTCTGAAGCTTAAGCTTCGTTTTATCTGTTTGGTGAGTTTAGCAGTGCAGGTTTAAGAAATAATGTCAGCCTAAAATGGCGCTTGACTTAAGCGGTGGATTTCCTGGATTTAAGCTCATTGGGTAGGTTCAAATAAGAAGAAGAATACAAATGTCAAAGCTGTCTAAATGTTCCTTAAGGCCATCTATGATCAAAGTTTGAAGTAATTTATTCAAAATAACATGAAGATTACCAGGCGATTACGATTGAATCTCCTAAGAATCGATATCAGCATTTGACAGTGTTTGTATGGTAAATCTCCTCGAAAACAAGGAGATCAAGACGTTAAACCTCGTAACCGGTTAAATCGCGTGATTATCTCGCAGTATGAACACCCTATAAGCTACCATCCACAGCAGCACTGTAAAACACCATAGGCTTAAGACCCAGACTTACTAGTCGGTACTTAGTAGCTGCTACTTGCTAGAGAAATACGTGCTATTAAAACCGGTCACAGTCACATTCAAATTTTGTTGCTCATTTCTATACTCATTTTAAATACAACACAAAAAAAAACCAACGAGACAAAGTGAGCACGTGGTGAAACTGCCAAGTGTGACACAGGCTTATTGCAGTTTTAAAAATATGAAAGTTACATTTTTGATTAATGAATGTAGGTAAAAGTAAAAAATGAAAGAGATTTTATTTTCTGCAAAATACTTAAAAACAGCTTCAATTAATTAAGTAGTTATAATAATTTGAAAAAAATTACGTTATTAAAAAATGTTCTACAACTAAATAATGGAGAATTAAGTTACTGAAAGGGAGCGAAAAGGAGTTCATGCTGAAGCCGATAAAAATATTTGATAAATTTGAATCGAAAAACTAAAAACAATAAAAGACCAGTGGTGCACAATGACCAAGAATAATTAATGTAAACAAAACATCTATTGAATCACAACTAATTATTGTCAAAGTGCTGCGGTTACCCAGAAGACGGGCAGCAGTCCCCTCAGATCGTTTTCTTTAAAAACATCCCACGTTGTGTTTTCTAAGCCGTAGTCTTGGTCCTGTTGCTGATGCACCCGTGTAATCGAATGCTGAATGAAATTTTCAATTAGTAGCCAAAAGGAGGAATACAACATAAAAGAGAATTTCAACATAAAAGATGGAAAGTGTTTGCACGTTTTCATATAGTGTCCAAGTATACAATAAAAATTTTGTCGAGTAATTTATAGTTGGATTTGTGTGTGTTTGGTATTACAAAATAGAATCTTCAACATGAAATTGCAATTAGTTGTCTCTCATTTTCCCAAGCGTATTAATTTTCAGACGTGATGTTACATAATGTTTTTTGTACAATAACGAAATTGAAAAACCAATATTTATGTTGTCTAAATTTACTTTCAGAGATAGAAAACAGAGATTTTTGCAATGTAATCAATATTTACGATTGACTGATTCTACGGAAATAAATAATTGCGAAATATTGAAACGAATTTTTTTTAATAGTGGGATAAAAATTGAAGATGAAATCAATAATAATTAAAGCTTACCTGAAATATAGAGTCATCTACTTTTGCTGTTGCCGGAATTTGGACTTTGTAGAATCTCTGATCGAACTCAGGACTATGGTCATTGATATCCTCGACGGAAATAACAACTCTGGTCGTTGATGATAACTGAGGCACACCATTATCGGACACGGTAATCTGGAATAATTACAATGGGAGTCAGAGAGGAAGTTTTGTCCGTTCAAATTCATAAACAATTCGCGTGTACTAGTTACATGTGCGTGCATTAAATTTCAATTTACCTCGAGTATATGCTCCGACTGATTCTCCCGGTCCAATTTTCTTGCTGTTGTTGTTACAACACCTGGGAAAAATATGGAAATAAATATGAAATATGTTATACTTTACCAAAATGTATTTGCATATTAATTAGTTGAAGTGAAACCAAATTCTATAAATACTTTCAAAAATACTCAACAATATATTTAATTGGATTATGAAAGATCGCGACCTGTTGTTGTCCTTTGCTATATTTAACAATCAATTGGAATCATTCGAGCAAACATAAATGGAAAAATATATTTGGGCAATAAAAAAAAACAAATTGTTCCTTAAATTATAGGGAATGAAATTGTTGCAGTTGAAGTAATTAAATAAAAAAGAAAAGTTTGCACAAAAATGTACACCAATTGCAAGATTTTAAAGGGGTAATATCTGTTTGAAATCATGTATAATCAAACATCTTAAAAGTAATAAGTAGAAAAACATTTTTTTAAATGCTTCTCAGAGAACAATTTTTCCTCCCGTTCATTTTAGAACAGTTTTCAAACTTTGAAGTTTGAACGCGTTTTTCTCGATTTTAAAATCAGGCAGAAAGAGAACGTCTTAAATTTTCATCTACTTTACTTGAAATTTTAAACGTAGCTTTATCAATAGTTTCGCCAGAGAAGTATACACAAGATTGGTCAACAATATGGTAGTATTGTAGCTTTATTAGGAGAGCGTAGGCACACAAATTCTCACAAAATGCTTCATATTAGGGCAGGTCAAACAGATGTAACCCCTTAAATCATTTGGAATAAGATGCACTTTATGAAACAAAGACGTTGTTTTTCCCTAATTTCCATTCTAAATTTCTGAATTACAAATTGCACTACACAAACTGTAATAGCAAAATGATTTAAGGCAATTAACTCGGATCCTTTGCACTTGGGCAATCATTCCTGAATCTCACATGTCTGCCACCACCTAAAATTGCGTTTAAATTATATTTATGTGCAGCCAACATGCGAAATTTGATTACCGTACATAGCCAACCAGAGAGCGTGCACAGAGAAAATCTTCGATCTGGAAATCGTCTAACATTGCGGGGTAACTTTTATATCCTTGTAAATTGGAATCGAAATATTCCCTCCCCTTCTGCCTTCTTTGAGATTGGCCGAAAAGTAATTCATTTGGCAGCGGAAATGTGGAGTTTCGCATGCCAAATTGCTCATTAAATTGCAAAGCATTTGTCTGCCCATATTGGCAGCTTCTAAAATTAATTTCAATTCAATTATATCTCTTTACCCTGAGCGGAGTAATTTGCAATGTATCAAGATTCAAGAGGCAGTGGCGTAGGGAAGTGTCGGCCGGAATGTGCAGGGGCCGACAATTCAGAACGATTACATATCCTGTGGTGTATTTACACCGCTGCACTGGACCCTTGCGGACGAAACAAATTGATTCCACGGTCGAGCTCTATATGCACTGAATCGAACCCAAAACGAGCCCAGGTCAGCGAGAAAAGGTATATAACATTGGTCCGATGTGCGCCAGGCTCTTTATCAATGTTGAAAAATTCCACTTTAGCAAATTGCAGGGCAGCCACGTTTCGGCCAACCTGGCAGAGGATTACTTTTCTGTGGGGCTTTTACGGTGTTAGCCAGAAAAGAAGATATAATCCTATAAAGTGGTTCGGACTACGATGGACGGGAAGTACACTTCGGTATTAAAGGGTAAGACGAATGATTTGAATGCACGAAAATGGCTGCTTTCCGGTGGGAAAATTCACCGAAAGAATCATCCATGGTGTATCCTCAGTTCAAGGCTGATGATCTAAATCTGGTACTTACCGGTTGTACTGTTAATAGCAAAAAATCCTTCAGGATTGCCTGATGTTATGCGATATGTGATACGTTGGTCTGGATCGATATCACGATCTTCGGCAATTATTTGTAGAATCTGCTCGCCGGCCGGTGAACCTTCTGGTATTGAGGGATAGTAGACCGGACTGTCCGTGAGGGGCACGTTATCGTTCTCGTTCTCCACCTGGATGAAAACCTGAAAATTCAGCAAAATAAGATGTAGGAAAAATAATTTACACATTCAAGGGTCCTTTATTTTTCTAATCATTCAGTAAATGGGAAAAAGCTAACAACGAAAAACCACAAATAATATAAAATAAACCAGAACCAGTTTTGTATAGATGCACTTACCTCGACACAGGAATGTAAGGGAACCACCGCCTGGTCCTGTGCACACACTGTTAACCAGTAGTGGGTTTTTGTTTCAATATCCAGTGTTGCCGTGGTCCGGAGCGATCCTATTTGAGTTAAATAAAAGGAAAATTTTTAATTCATTTATCTTGTTCAAATATTTGATAAATGAAGCGTGCTAAAATAAGCAGAAAGGTTTGAGGACACAAAAAATTAAAGATGGGTAACATTTATTCAGCAAATTACGAACCAATTGGAAGCAAATATCTACACCAGGCATGATACAGGAAATATGTTTTAAACTTCATATTGCGCATTATTTTTAACCAGCTCGGTCACCCGGTTTCGCCCGGTGCGATGAAAATCATAATATAATGCATATTATACATATCGATACGATCAATGTATTGATTGTAAAAAGCCATCGATAGCTATATTACAAGCCTATACCTATATTAGTATTAATTCGCCATATTTGATACCCCATCTTGAATTAACAAACCTTTATAGAGTTCGAATTTGGGATCGAATTTATTTTTACATTCATTTACAGCAACTTTCTCTCTCACTCACAGAAAAATCGTTCGCCATATTAGGTCCGCCGTTTTAAACTTCCCAATTTAAATACCTACCTACTAGATTCGAAATCAGCGACTTCAAAATATATTAAATATATTATAATAATAAATTTTATTATTTATTAGGTAGGTGCTAAATTTCCTTGATTTCGTTGAATTTCGAAAACTTTCGATCGCCATATTGAATCCGACATCTTGAATATACAAATTTGAATAGACTGCTATACCATGTAGACTCGAAATCAATCGCCTTAATACTAATTTTTTTTTTTTTTAATTTTGAAAAATTAAGGTCGCAATATAGAATTTGCCATTTTGAATTTAGAAATTTTAAAATTGGACTCACAATAAGCATCTACGAAAATACCTCACACAAAGCATGACAATCCGTTGAAGCTTTCATTTGCTGGTCTCCATATTTTGTCCGCCATTTTGAACACCTATATTTTAGTTAGGCGAATATAAAATAGGTAGCTTATATGTTAAGTTGAAACATGAAATGCCGTGAGCCAAAAAATGAAAATAAATCCAAACACGCGTTTAGACGTAACAGAGCAAGAAACAAAGAAACGAACATTCGATTTTATACACTTATATATATTATAGAGCATAGCGATTCTCATTGAAGTATGTCTTACACTATAAGAGATTTTAGTAAATACTACTAAATACTAAACGATAAAAATATTGATACTGTAAACTATTCCACAACAGATTTTGCACTACGAAAATCACAATCCTCTTTTCTTCTCAACAGCAGGATTGAGGATAACTGTGTAAAAACAGGCAACGAATCTGAACATAATTGGGAAAAGCCCCGCGCTTCAGAGAAATACATTTTGAACAGGACGATAAGTAAGCGTGCACTTTTCCACTCTGCAAACTAGAGATGAAAGTAGCCAAAAAATAAAAGTTCTGAATTTATAGTAATCCGTGTGGATAATCACCGCTGAGTTTCTTTCGCTCATCGCGATATTAGAAAACCACGCTTATATGCACACACCGTCCCATAAATGGTGTAGAAATATTGACATTGGGAAAATCTCTATCGGGAAACTGGGCTGATGCAAGCATACTGAGTGGATTGAGGATCCTGAAATACGACCCATCTAGTGGCTTTCTTTCACAGGCGAAATGGTTTACTATATGCTTTTTGAGCTGCATGGAATCCATTAATTCCACTTGATGTCCATTATTCGTTCAACGGAAAATTTATTATTGTTCTCCCAGGCGGTTCAGATCCTCAAGGAGGAAATCTGAAAATGGCCCAGCACCGGACGACAAGAGTGTCACAGAAACAATTTTTCTGGATTTTAGTTCCGATAAGATACACTCATAATGAGTACCAATGAAATGGCCGAGGATAAAAAATGGAGACAAGGACACTAAACCAAACCTTGTGGCTGAGATATTCAACTCACATAAACCCACTTTTGGAGTTGGTACGAGTGCTTTCGATGCTTGATAAGCAATCCTCTGATGAATGCGACTGAGAACCCTTAAACGAATCACTTCTAACACATTCCCGCTCTAAATGAATTGCTTCTAATTAATTTAAAACTAGACAGAATTTCTTCTTTAAGCCATCCGGCCATTAAGTCGCAGGAGAAAAATCAACCACAGTTCAAGGCGGCAAGTATTGAAATATCTCTCATAAGAGACGAGGACGGCACTCGAAAAACTTCTGAACGGAAAAAGGATATGTGAGAAAATGACATCTTCAGATCTTTAGAAACCCCTTAACTTTTCCACTCTTGCACAACTTACACACAAAACCAAAGCAATCATATTAAAGAATAGTTTTTATACTTTCAGGATTTATTGCTAAATTCAAGGTTAAGAGGAAGTAGATTGTTTAATACGACAGATTATATAAACTTAACCCAAACGAGTAAATTGTGTTTAAGTCGATTTCTACCAAGTCTTTAAATGAAGAACTTCGCAATAAAATTTCAGATGCTATAAAATAATAAACAAAACTGAAATCAATTTTTAGTAAAAAAAAAAAACTTATTACTGCGTTCGGGAAATTTCAAGAGTACCAAAAACTAATTAATTAAAGCAATTAACGCATTGAGGGCAATAATTTTTCTCCATAATTTGTTAATCAAATCTGAGATGGATTTTCGATCTTCTTAATTAACTCCTATTGACCGCAGCTGATGCTGGACCATTGGGAGACCCCAGTTAATGCGATGGGAAGGAGCCTCTGGTCTGCGATGTAAATTTCAGGCTTAATTTGAGTTGTTAACAAGCACTTGACCTGTGTTGTTAACATTTATAAATTGGAAAGAAGGAACGAACAAAAAATATCACTGGTATTTATTCACCATAATCTAAATTTATCTTCTTCCCAAGAACAAGTGCTGCGGTTTTGTTTTTTTTGTGAAATAAATGCGCTATGAATACATTAGCAGAAATTCTATGCGTTTAATATTATTTGTTATTCATGAGAACATTTTTATTCAATTCAAAAAAAAAAAAAAAAAAAAAAAAAAAATAAGGAAAGGAAATTTCTCTGTTCGTAATATAAGAAAAAATGTTGAAGTGTTTCAGAATATCACTTACCATCATTGTCTATTGCGAAAATCCCCAATCCGTCACCACCTCGCAAGGAGTAGGATACTCTTGAGTCTGGGCCAATGGCATCAGCATCCGTTGTAACAATAGTCATCACAAGTGTGTCAGGTGGCTGATTCTCGTGCACGTTACCCACAAGGACAAAATCTTGGAATTGCGGAGCATATTGATTTTCATTCACGTCAATGATTTCAATAATGACGGTGGCCTCCGATGATAGCGACGGTGTACCTCTGTCGATGGCCCTCACAGTCAAACTGTGCACTTGCCTCTCCTCGTAATCGAGAAATCCTTGAGTACGAATAACTCCGGAATACTTGTCAATCCTAAACAGTTTATCATCTATGCCATCTTCTGTTAGAGAATAATAGACATCTCCCCCGGGTCCCACATCCAAGTCTACCGCAGTAATAATAGCAACGACTGTGCCTCGTGGAATGTCCTCCCGCACCCGAAACGTGTACTCAGTTAAAGTGAATTCAGGAGCATTGTCGTTGATGTCATCGACCACAACACGAACTATAGCATCTGTATGCAAAAAAGGGTCATTCTGGTTGGTTTTACTGAAGCCGCCATCGCAATCTGCTGCCCGAATCCTTAATTCGTACACCTCCTGTTTTTCGCGATCCAAAGGACTATTTACGTATAAGACTCCACTGTAAGGATCCACCTTGAAATCATCAGTGTCTGTGATCATTGAATATCTTATCTTGGCGTTCTCACCCAGATCAGCATCTGTAGCATTTAGACGAAATAGAATCGTTCCATTTATAGCATTCTCAGTTACTCGAAAACTGGCCAAAGATTTTTCAAATTTTGGTGGATTGTCGTTTTCATCAAGCACAGTGATTGGCAGCATTTTCGATGCAGATTTTTGTGGTTTACCAAGATCATATACAGTTATGTTTAGAATGTACTCATCCTGCCTCTCTCTGTCCAAATATCCAATTATCTGCAATTCTCCAGTATCTGGATCAAGGCGAAACACTGAATCGTGGTCCCCATCGGAAATGCCAAAGACAAGCTTTCCGTTGTACCCCAAATCACGATCTCTTGCTTTGATCCATTCTACTGTTTCACCCAACTGAACTGTTTCATTGATCTTTAACTCCGTGGGAAAATCTAAAAATTCTGGAGCGTGTACATTTTCTCCATATCTGCTTGGTGTCATTGCGATGTCGTCATGTCCACTGTACTCACGACCAGGCATATTATTTTTTTCGGCAGCTGCCAAAATTTCAATTTGCCGTCGAGCAACTCCAGTGTCTCGACACTCAAAGCTACCATTATCCTCAACCATCGTATTCCTTTCGATCTTCACTCCGTTCATAATTCCACCAATCAGAAGTCTTTTTGAATTCACTAAATTTACTTGTATTGCCATGATATCAGCGAAATGTGTGCCATCCGTTGCAGTTACATTCAAATCGCGAACTTCTTGTCGAACATCAGTAAGATCGCAACCGATCGATATCACACCAGATGTTTCATCTAAATTGAAGCAGTTATCTTCATTTCCCGACACCATTCGATAAGCGATGTAATTTCCTGAATCATAATCGATCGCCGACAGTGTTAGAATTTCGGTTCCAATTGCCAATTGTCGTGGAATATGACCAACACAATCTACTCTCTCAAATTGAGGTCGATTATCGTTGACGTCCCTCACTTTGATAATCAACTCCATTTCGGTTTGGCGCCGATATGGTAAACCCCAATCGGATGCTCGAACACTCAAAACATATTCGCGTCGCATACTCTCATAATCGATTAATTTTGATGTTCGAACAACACCCGAGAAGTGATCAATTTCAAATGGGACATCATTCAAATTAGCTATACTATATGAAATATATGCATTCTCGCCAGAGTCACGATCACGAGCTGTAACTTTGGTCACCATTGTTCCAGCAACTTCGTTTTCATTGATCCAAATTGTTTTATTGGTATTCTCAAACACAGGATCATTATCATTAGTGTCCTGCACATTGATCTTGACTTTCGCAGAAGATTGCTTCCGCATTCCAACGTTTCCTTGATCGATCGCAGATACTGTGAGTGTGTAGAATGCTTTTGTTTCAGCATCCAATAATTTCTGTGTATATAACATGCCTGTATCAGGATTTATCCGAAACTCACCACCTTCATTGCCTCCAACGATTTCCAGAAATACTTGGGCATTTTTGCCTTGATCACGATCGGTTACTTTTAGTCGGATCACAGGTGTATTTGGTGGTGAAATTTCCGGCACAGACACTTCATAAATTTCGCGATTAAACACCGGCGCATTATCGTTGATATCTGTTAAATGTACAGGGACAATTTTGTAGCTAGACTGTGATGGTATGCCACGATCAACGGCGCGTAGTGTTAAATTGTATCCCTGAGGTGATTGTTCGCGATCTAACAAACGATGAATTTCGATTTTGTATTCACCGGGAACAGTCGACGAGACAATTCTAAAGTGACCATCGGGATCGCCTCCAACTATTTCCAGACTTTTAATCTCTCCGTGCACACCACTATCCTTGTCTGCTACTCGAACAATTCCGTAAATGTTTGCACTAGATCCTTCTGAGATAGCAGGCAGGGCTTGAACGTATATATCTGGAGCGTACAAATTCACCTGGAAAGAGAATCAAATAAAGTTACAATTAGTATTAGTAGTTTATGTGGTATTGGTATTAGATGAAGATTTCATACAAGCCAATAATAATAATTAATCAATGCAATCAGACGAATGCAGATTCATCAGGAATCCTGTTGAGAACAAACAAATCTATTGCACCAACCAGCATCCAGAATTATATGAAATCGATTTTGATCTTATCACCTTCCAACAAAAAGGAGTTCCTTCATAACAAGAAAAGGTTGGTATCAAAAATTACTTAAAGCTTTGCGATTTCTCAGTACTAAATAAGTGTAAAGTCATCGAAAAATATGTGTAAAATCTTCTATATCTATCTATGATATCAGCATGGGGATAAAAAATTGCTTTTGGCAGGTCTACAGGGTAAGGTAGATTTCGAAGCACAAGAGAAGAAAGCATCTTCACTTACAATCCTTGAATGCATAAAAAAGTAAAGTATCAACCATTGCGGTAATAACTCTAAAAAGACAACAACTATTGAGGAAAAAAATATACTAAAATTCTTCTCAGCAAATGTCCAATTGAGGGACATCTATACTAATTATTTTCCATGATAACTTTGGGTCGTCGTTCTGCTCCTATCGGAAAATCAACTTATCAAATTGGAGCAATGTTTTAAGCTAAGGAACAATTAATTGATGATTACAATCACAAGCTATTATGAGGCAGGTCCCTCAATTACACTTCGAGAATGAACTTAAATTAGAAAGCAGCAGTTCTTTAATACAATTACACTAACAATAAGACGACCCTTCCATAATATAAGAAAAAAACTTTCCCATTGTAGTACTTGTTTAAACTTTATAAAAATCATTTAATTATGACAGTGAAAATAATAGAAATGAAATCCACCAATTGAAAAATTTGAAAATCTCAAAACCGTATTTGAGTTGATCCTCTAAGGATATGAAACAATTCAATTTGAATTGCACAAGGAGATTTCAAAGCTTCCTCAGATTGTCTTTTGTGTCAGAAATTTAGAAAGGAACATTGCCAGAATATATTCCACACATAATAAAAACGTCTAATAACAGAGAGACGTACAAACATCCTTGAGACAACGAGCAAGGATAAATTTTCTTGTCTCGAAATGCTTGAAAAGAACTTTCTCTTCTGAATGACATATGTGAATATGCGACAAAGGAATTTTCTACAAGACCGAGATTTCCGAAAGCTTTCCTTTTTTTCAAATTAGATGACATTGCAAATACATATATGTAAAAGACTGGAAGAAAAAAGTATTCATTGTGCTCTAATGGATGATGACAGAATTGATTTTATTACGAAGAAATTAATAAAAATATTTTATTGATTCATTTGAATTTTTTATGGAATGCTATAAATTTGCTGTAAGAGCATTAATTAAAGTTAAAGGAAATGTTCATTACAAATGTCGGATTACAATAAGAGTTTGTTAGTTTTTTTCAGTCAAGAGTGGTTCAAGAAAAAGAAAATCGATGTCCTTTAATGGTCACATCAGGTGTTAAACAGGCGTTTCCTTAAAGGAAAGCCAAAAAAATTCAATTGAAATTATGGGCAGTTTTAATAAAAATAAATTTGTGTAAAAAGCAATTCCCAATTTGGCCCAATTTACGAATGATTCAATTTTTAAAAATTTATTAATCGAAACCTAAAAGATTGATATTTTGATGGAAGTCCTTTCAAATTAAAAATTTTCGACCGCCTTTTTGGCACCGCTATTTTGAAACCATAAAACTGGAAAATTGGAATACTTGTCACCTTTGGACACACAATTTAAATTTTATCGAACCAAGGGCTTGAGCGTAATTAAGTACAAAACATTCAAACATAAATTCACATTTATAATATTAGATATTATGAAGATAAACTCACCGGTTCCACTTTGATGATCACTTTCGCTTTGCTGGCTTGATTCAGTCTTAAGTTGGATCCGATTCCGCGATCAGTGGCGAGGACTGTAATTTCATGTAAGGATTTGTCGACGTATTTGAGCGGTTTAGTGAGTGTCAAAATTCCGCTGGTTGGATGAATGGCGAAATGATCGTTTTCATTCAAAAAACTGTAGTAGATTTCGCCATTGATCCCCAGATCAGCATCCTCCGCCATTACTTGCAAAATGCTCTTATGAAGTGGCATGTCCTCCGGAACGGTTTTCGAATATTCCGTCGGATAGAAAAGTGGACTCAGATCGTTTCGATCAAGAACTTTTAGCACAACCGTTGTATCATTCTCATACACATGTTTGCCGTACCGTTCCAGTCGCGTTGCCATGGCTTTAATTCCTAATCGATATTCATCAGTCTTTTCACGGTTCAATATCACATTTCCGGCTCGTGTCCGAATGGCAAGAAACGCGAAATCACCCACTATCCTTTCTTCCGCTTTAAATAACTTATCACGATCACCGCTTACAATACGAAATTTCACATCCAATGGCGGATTTATTCGAATTCCTAAGCGACTTTCATTTGGGGGCTGCATGGCGTAAATTTTGCCAACGGTATTTTCAGGTAATGTAACATTGTAAATTGCGTACTCAAATCGGAAGACATAAGCACTGTGATCGGGTGTCGCTAGTGACTGTGATGATGATGATGTTGTGGCTGGTAACTTTTTTGCTTGCGTGGAATATGCGTGGTGACTTAGGACGCTAACTAGGACCGTCCAAAAGAGAACGGATCCTAGTTGCGCTCTCAGTACCCCGCGTTTCTTGTGTCTCATTTTTTGAATTTTGAAAATATCCTTGTAAGGACATTCATGCTATTTGTTGATGTATCTGTAAAAGAAAAATATACACAGATTAATTTAAGCATTTCACATTAAGGAAAAGTCATCAAAGTTACAAAATTCAATTTGTTAAAGTCAAGTAGGAAGGGATTGTATAAAACAAATTTGTCACATACTTCTTGCTGGGAGTCGGCTTATTTTTCATCCGCCAAAAATCATAAGTTTTTTGGCACCACCCACTGAAGTGTATATAGAAAAAAACACCTGACTGACGAAAACACGAAAATAAATCATTCGGTGAAATTATGCTCGTATATGTATAACCGCTTCAAGTGATTTTCATCAAAATGGAGCCTATTATGTAACTTCGTCAAGGGAACTCTATTCGTTACACTTATGACTTATGAAAAACTCTTTGCAAAAATGTAGAGGCTGATGGTAATAAATTCGATTTGCCTTTTTAACACGTCTATTGCTGCCGCATTCTATTTGATTACATCACAAGGAAATTTTTCATCTTTATGCCGTTTGTTTTTCCGTCGGTTTTTGAATATAGGTAGAGATACCTACCATGTGAAAATGTGTTTCATAAAATATGAAAAAAAAACTGAACAACTCAACCAAAGCTGAAATACTGTAAATAAAAGGAATAGAACGCAAGAAGATTTGTGCGAAATCATCTCATGATGAATGAAATCAGGCGCCTGTAACATTCCTTGTGATGGATGCTGGAGAATTCACCATGAATCTATGGAAAATGTACAATCGTAAAAATTCGTTGGTGAGCTGAAAACAAATGGCATGGAAAAAAACCTTGAAACGGCTAACTGGTGCTTGGATGTTGTCCTTTCGGAAGCCAGTGATGCTTTTTGCAGATATAAGAATTATTTGATAAAAACTTTCTTTTAAAATTCTGAATGTTTACAATAGTTTATCAATCAGATTATATGAAGATTAATTATAAAACTTGTAGTGATGATCCGTCAAAAATTACGCAAATTTCTAATTTTGAAAAATCTCAGCATTAAAGAGATAGAAACGATTAATCGAGAAAGTGAATCAATCGATTAATTTGATTGGCTATAATTAAGTAGATAGGTACATTGCACATTTGCACAACCTTCCATTTTAAATTTGAAATAACTTTTTCTGTAGAAATGTTTAAATTTTTTTGTAAGACATAAATAATTAATCAATTAATATAATCGATTAATCAAATGGCTATTTAATCGATTAATTGATATCGACTTAATCGCGATACAACTATTGCGGCTTGAATAATAAAATCTATCGATTAATCGATTATTATAATTTTTTTTTGGCATCTCTATTGGCATTTACTAACAGCGATATAGCATATTCAATTGTAGGTTCAATGGCAGGGTTATATCCTTACAAAGATAGACAACAGGAATTATGTACGTTGATGATTGATGATGATGAAAAATCACTAACCAATGTTGTACAAACAACAAGCCCAGCGAACACTTAAAAATACCCCGGAAGCACGAACAGGCGAGACCACTTAATCGAGTTAGTGACATCATAATGACTTAGCCCTCGTAGCCCATCGACTTACAAATCTAACTGTTGCAACTCGATTTGACTCGATATACTGCTGCCAGTGCATGACGTTGATTAGTTTTTAGAAGCGAACCTCTTTTCTTACAATTCCCTTCAGTAAGAATAATTATAGAATTTGATTTAAATGCCTACTTACTCTTAAAATAATTTTCGACCTTCTATTATATTTAAATGTTTCTAATATACATTAATTTCAATGCTTAAACTTTGGTTATTAGTACTTCATATAGCAATAAACTGCGTTGAATTTGCACAATTTCGGCCATTTGTAAATTTTTGAATATCTAAAAAACGGTATGTGATAGAGAAAAACGGTTTGCACATTTGAAATCAGCATATAAAACTCCATTAAAAATAATGGACGGCGTATTAGATATAAAAAACTTGTTGACCAGTGTAATGTATGAATGAAGTTACTAAAAATAAACTAAACAATCTCTGGTACAAAAATGGTTTCCCAATATAATCAAGGATTCATCATTGAAGTGGCTCCGGGAATCTTGCAAAAAAATATTAGTTCTGTCTACAGTGTTCAGATTTGTGATATCTACAGGCACAGCACATATTTTTGAGAGTTTTCTTACCCCATTTTTCCTTGTTTTGTCTTTTAACTTTCAATAAAACGTCTCAATAATACGTTTCATTTTCCTAATGAAATTGAAGACAGTCTTGTAATAAAAGTAAAATATTTCATTTATGATTCCAGCATAAAACAAGAAACATACACATATTTAAAAAAACGAATTTTATGTTGTCAAGCGAATCTGCCGCAGAAAGCGAAATATTGGTTTTTCCATGAAAAACTACAACAGCAATATATTGTGTATCGACACTTTTGTTTTTGCTTTATTTTTCAAAAGTAGGGATGCTGCGGGACACAAGAGATGAAAAGTTATGCTTGACACTATTAAAGTAGTCTGATGATGTTATTATGTGCACCTCACCATAAATGAGATGAAGATAAAGCGAAAACTTTACATAGACGTAAAATCACGGTTCACAAAGGACCATGGGAATACCAGAAATATTGCTTCTGGCAGCCAGGACATTGATGGAGTTGTTTACCAATAAGTATTTCGAAAATCACATAAGCTTTGGGAATATGACAAGAAAATCAGGGTATATAAAGTTTTCGGAGTTGTAACAATGGCCTGGAAAGGGAAAACCTGAGTTTCTATAATAGACTTCAACTCTGACAATAATCATGAAGTTACTCAAAAATATGTAAAAGTATACACTTTAATTATAAGAAATCGATATGTCATTTCAATTTATCAATACCCACAATTCCATGAACAATAATATCGATTTCTTGTTACAATTTTTACTGGAAATTTAGAGAAAAAAAAATTTCAAAAAAGCTCCATTATTTCATTCATACACAACGAAATGTTTTTAAGTACAAAATTCATCACAATGTTTTCTTATATTTGACGAAAAGTAAACCATTACTCAAACTTGCCACGTATCCTATTGTGTATTTTATGACAAATCCGATTAGAGCTAATTTACTTTCTAGTAATTCTGTACATTTGTCAAATGCTTAGCAGGAATTTCCAACAACAGAGTGTTCTCATTTTTAATGTACCTATTTTTTTATCTGTAAAAATATCTCACAATATGAAGCCATTTTCAGCTAAATTCCACATCTCAAAAACTGTTAGGGATCATATCAAGGTTCCCTTACAAATAAGAAGAGAAATAAAATTTGTTATACAAAAAAACCTCCAACTACATTAAAAGTTGTGCCATTCAAAATGGATGGCAATTTCGAAATTCGGTTGTCGTCTTTTACGAATATTGTTACGGAGTTGTTATTAATACTTTAGAAATTCAAGAATTCTTGTGAAACTTAAATTTGTGCCTCGCGAGTCACGACAAATTACTGAAAAAACAATAAACATTGAATCTCTATAGACTATATCTCTACATAACATATATGTACATATTTTACAATATATATTTATGTATTATGTTAATATATTATATAAAATCGAAAGTTCATTTGTTTGTTTGTTGGTCCATCACGCCTAAACGCGTCTTTTAATTTTTTTTTGTCTTTTGGCTGAAGGTATGTCATGTTTCAATTTAACATATATGGACTAATTCGCCTAAAATATAGGGTTTCAAAATGGCGGACGATAGATAGCGACTTCAACAGATTGCCAATTTGTGTCAGAGGGTTGTCGTAGATGTTGATTCCGAATACAATTTCGAAATTTTGAAATTCAATATGGCGCATTCAATACGGCGATCTTAATCTTTCCAAATTCAAAATATTTATATGAATTCTAGTAGGTACTAAAGCTATTTGTGGTCATTGATTTTGGGTTTATAACCTATCAATCTATTCAAATTTCTAAATTCAATATGGTAGATCGAATATGAATAAAACTCTAATTTAGTATTAATGGTATTTTGAGGCAACTGATTGGAAATCTACTATTAAACTTTGGCAATTCAAAATGGCAGACATAATATGGAACTTTGTTCATATATTCATATTGATTGATTTGATACTTTCTAATCGGAATAATTTCATGGAATTTTTATAAATTAATATTTAATGAAAACCAATCGACAAACTCGGGGAACCACATATTGGTTAGAATATGACAAATCAGAAATCAATTAGAATCTTACGTTTCCCAGGATGCAAACACGTTCCTGTCGTTCCACCCAAGGGAACTCATTTGATTAATAAATTTGCAGATAACCTACGAAAATCTGAATTTCAAATTGTAATTGAGGACATCATGTAGGATGCTGGTGCGATAGCAGTAAGTGGTTTTATATAAAAGGACACAAGCTTCTTACAGATAACAACATTGGTAGGCAACCGAATCCTATTATACAATTTATATCAATTTGTCTGGTTGAATGCAAACGAAAATTTCGAAATTTGTGAGGGGAAGAAATTCATTCATGCGAGTCCTTTTAATTCCTTTACTCAGGATACAGTAGTCAGTTCTGATTTGCTTCCGCTTTCCCAAGACTAATTACGTCATTTTCATGCCCTAAGGCAAGTGTAAATTTTAGGAAAATTGAGAAAGTTAGCATGAAACTCCTGTTTTAAAACAGGGATACACAAATATCGAAAGTTTCTGCTGAAGTGAACTGTTGTTTCGGGGTGCAAGGGGATGTAATACTGCAGAACCTACTGCAATGAAACCAAACAACCACGAGGCGCATTAATGAATGGCTCTTCGGAAAGAATACTAAAAGTATAATTAAGGCCAGCGTACCTTCACCATCAAGAATGCAGGATGGGCTTCCACAGGATTTAATGTACAATGCGGAAGTGACCGCAGACGGATATTTGCGCACTCGAAACGTAATGCACAAAAACACGTGACATTTTTGGTGCACAAGAATACACCAACAATGGCACCCCGGGAATCACCATGGGGATGTGACCAGAGCTTAAGAAATTAAATCTGACTTTGACACATACCTTTGCTACGTGCTCTCCCCAATTGTGGCCCTCCTTCTGGGTTGGAATTCAGGCACAGATCTCGCACAGGGATACGCATTTCAATTACCCAGAAGAAGTTTGCGTTAAATTACCAGGATTCTAGCGTTTGGTAAATAAAATGGGATGCCAGCATACGTGGTGTAATACACATTCACTAAGGAGTCATAAATTGTGAAAATTCTACACAAGATGTCTTGTTATTGAAGTCCTGGGGGATCTGCAGATATTTTACACTACTTGCAAGAGGGAATATCATGATAACTTATATATCATCCAGGGATATACATCCGCACCTTTCAAAAGGAGAAAAAAATCTACAATATCCGCACAAAAACTTCCATTAAAAGGCACACAAAGGCTTGATAAATCCTTCGTCTGTCCGACCTCTGAGAAAGTTTACTTATGCGTTTTGTCATACGTTTTTGTATATCCAGGACGAAATTCATTTATTCCCAGTTCCATGCTAATTTGATTTGGGGAAGGGTAATGCGGTTCACGTGCTACACAAGGAAGGATTTGCTGTCCTGATGTCACATTTCAACCTAATTAAAAGTTGCACAAATCGATCATATTCAGCATTTTTTGTACCATCAATTCAACCGTTGACAAGGTTTTGGCCATCTGCCCCTCCCCCACCCCTATGTTTAGTGTTGCACGCTTATTGAATTCATCCGGGCTACAGCCTTTACTGTACACAAGATGAGCGGAAGTGCAGGTTAGTCCTGAGGAAATTGCCAGCTAAACCAATTTGGAATTTTATGTGCCAGCTGATATATCTGGCCAGAAAAGGATCATACCATTGAATGTTGGCAGAAATTTATGACCTTGCCATTCACCCGTAGTATTTCGTAACAAACCTCATGGGGATGAATTCCTTTCGCCACTAGTATTCATATACCATTCAACACGGTTTATTGCACACAACTTCATCCTTCATGAAGCAGTTCATCGGTTTTTATAGTATGCTCTTCTCATAAAACCTATCAAGTGAAATTTTGTGGAACCCCAGATTATTACATCATGGTATTTTTATCTCTTTTTTTTAAATTTTCTGATCTATGTTGATTAAAAATTTAAAAAAACAGAAAAAAATGATTGTAAATGTACAGGATACTTGAAAATAGTTATAAACCTTAAAAACTAAATGACAGGATGTTGGATGAGATCTTATTACTCGAAGGGATGAGGGTTATTGATGCGTTTATATTAACTTAGGGAATCCTGCCATTAGGACCATCTGGCGATGAAGAACGGTGCCCAACAAATTAAATTACACTAAAAGTAAGTTGGGAAAGTTACCTATAGCAAAGTTTCATAATTTTCATGCATTAATTATTATTTATGTTGTATACCTATATCTATTGCTGGGTATAAAGGAAAGGGCCAATACATATGAATCCACATTTTAATTTTTTCTTTACCATAAAAAGCACCATAGTATGTTGGAAGTACAAAAATTCACTTAGTTTAGTTTTAAATTTATTTATTTTTGCTAATGACGGCCATTTTACTTCCAATGCTTACGTTTAATTTTTTTTCTATAAACTGTATAATGTACGTATATATAAGTACAATAATCAACGGCTAAAATTTAAGCTTAAAGAAATATCCCCTTCATATCTCTAAAAAAAATCACAAATATAACTATATTTAGCCGATTTTTCGGCTTAGTTTTAGAAGTCAATGTAAATACTTTTGAACACACACAACACAAAGTGCTTTATACGGAAAAATAACCCATATCAATACCTAAAATTAGGTTTTTTTTTACTGATCTATCTCTTGATGATCAAGAGATACTTATATAACTTTCCGCAAAGCATAATGTTCCAGAAATTGAGTATCGGCCATGTTGGAAAAATGGCGGCTGACGACAAACGAAGGCAAACAATTTTTTTTTTTTTCAAATATCATTTTCTTGAAGGACTAATATATAAAAAATAAAAAATAAAAAAAAATAAACTTAGTCGAGCGGCCACAATTGCAATTGCTGCTGTGTCGATAGTGATTTGATACATATTTTCGATTTTTCAATGCTCTATCTCTGTAAATAGTTTCATTTGAGAAACAAAATTTAGATTATCAGATTACTTAATTCTCAAGCATAGAAATAAGTTCTTACAACATATGTAGATATCACTGCTAGTCTTAGTAATACTCTTTTAATTTTCCTTGTTTTTTTTTTTTTTCTTTTTTTTTTTTTTTTGACTGTAATAGGTTTTTAAAATTTTCCCCCGAAATAAAAGTTATATTTTGTACTCTGTACCACTAGGTCACTATATAAGTAATGAATTCATATTAGAGTGGTAAGAAATCTATTATATTTCTCTCTCCCTCAAGCTAAGAAAACTAAACGTGCGACTCCCAAACTCAATGAATGTAAATCGCTACAGTAATAAATAATAAAATAAATAAAAAAAAATTTAGATTGTCTATTCTTCTTATATGCAATACTAAAATTGAGCGAAATTACAAATTTTTTCCTCTGTGATCAACAGAGATATCGTCGGTCGGCCTAATTCTAATATAGCGTACAATTAAATCAAAATTTGGCCTACCGATGATTTTTTCCGATTTAAGTAGAATAGAGTGTAGAGAACAATACATGTTATCTCACACCGCCGATTTGTAGGTCGAATGCAGAAAGGAGAAGGAAGAAACTTATTTTGTTGCGTCCTGCACAGTTGTCAATTTTGACTTCGCTGTATGAGAACTAGGCCGACAATATGCTGTATGTGTAGGACGTTACAATTTGAAAAATTTTGAAAACTAAAAAAAAATAATAATTTTGGATTTTGTTTGAATGCTATAGCATGAAGAGAGATATTTATTTTTCCGCAGAGTCTTCAAATCGCCCAAAATCAAAATCGGCATTCAACTGAACAAAACAATGGCCGCCATTAGCAAAATAAAAATTTTAAAAAATAAACTAAGTGCATTTGTGTACTTTCAACAGAAGGTGTTTTTATGGTTAAAAAATATAAAATAATAAAAATGTGACCGCAACGAATTAAATTATTTCTGAACCACTTCAGATGGATTGACCTGAATTGAAGTTTTCTTTCAATAAAACGCGGTTAGCAACAAAAAGCGTTCATTTTGAAGATGAGAAAAGCATTTTTTTCTTTTAATATTTGAACTCATCTTGTGATTTTTGCTCTTCACGTTTTTTCACGCACCTCGAGCAGACGAATCAACAGATGAGCTCTTCTGGTTTTGATTTCAAATTGTTCAATTCGTTTATGATATGTTTTAAGAATTATTGCCTTTTTCAAATCATTTTTTATTTATTATTTCCTACTCCCTCAACTGAGATTTATCGACATGATTTAAAGAACGTGCCGTGAATTGAAAGAACGATAGAAAATACAAGTCCCGGTTCCCGAATAAAAAAAAGGAGAACCACTTGAGATTTATCTTTAAATGCTGCAAATTTCACATAATTCAGCACCTAATGTCGTTGCCACCCACATTTTCCATCAAAACACTTTGATAGATTCTTTTTGCTGTTTCACTATGTAAATATTTATGCAGTCACCAATCTGAATTGCAATTGCAAATAGCAGGAAAACCGTTCAGGACACAATGTTGTGTATGTACTTTTGCTGTTTCGATAGTCAACCATCTGCTGTTGCAGTCCGAATCCAAATGTCGAACAATGCCAGCTTTATCAGATATTTTCTCCGAATTGGATATTGCATTTCTTGCACATTCAACTGCTATTTTCAAATGACTTGGCAATTTTCTATGAACTTTGATTTATATGTGGTTCGTTTTCGGGTACTGCTTTGAAATTGTGGTTGTTTGAAGTTGTATTCTGAGGATTAAATACAATTCAGTGAATTTGAAATTATTGGCAGTGACATTATTAAAAAGTTATTTATTCTTTCCGAATAATAAAAGTTTCTAAAATGTTTTAAATTATTAACGCTCTCGTAAATATAAATTCGATTGAATTATTCACTTGGAAATTTCAACTGAAGACAAGAAAGAAATTGCAAAATTATTTATTATTTTTTTTTTTTTGAAAACTCAACATCAGATATTAATACTGAAGAATTCTGACATTTAAATATTTGAACCGTTTCTGAATAACGTGCTTGGCATGTCCTTCACGAAAATGTCCGCTTCCAACAGTTGGAATATAATCAGCAAAGTACAGGTGACATTTTTTTCCATATACTATTTATTTCTGTTTTCATCAGCCATAACGACGAAAACCGAAATGACCATATTCCAACCTTTTCCGGGCGATTTGCTGATCTTGATCCTTGGTTAATGACCAAATAAATCTGAATCCATGTCCTGTAAGTAAGGTGCACCAAGGAACAGGTATAATATGATATTCTGGCATTTCAACGAAAGGCAAAAAAGCCATCGTGACTATGCTAAAATTTATATTACAATCGCGTGTTGTAAGCGTTTGACTCAAGAGGTCGGCAGCCGAACCACATTAGATTATATTAAATAGGAGCAAGCATTTGCACAGTAAGCGTGCGATATAATTCATTTCGGATTTGGCAGATGTAATTCTCCTACATGGTCGCTTATATGACTGGAATGCGCTATGAAGAGTTAATGTATCCTGTTAAGAACCGAAAAAAAACCAACTCCCGCAGAAAAGATGGGTTGTGTTTGTATGGAGTTGAAGGTACGTGGTACACGTGATGTGAATATGAATGATAGTACGCGTGATTTGAATTGAGGAAGGCTCCTTTTTCCCGGGACCAAAGTTTACCAACGACAAGATCAAATCAACAAGAAGAAATAAAAGTGCAAATATTTCTTAAGCCCTAAAAAACAGAAAAAAAAAACAGTATGAATTTGCGTGTTTAAGCATATTGGATAACAATATTCAGTAGCTCAGACAAAAGGACTTGCACGCTAAGGACTACTCGGCTCCAATTCCATATTAAATATAAGAAACATAAATCCACAGTGATAATGATTTATTGCGAATATTTCAAAGAAGGCAAAATGGTACTGAAAACATTTTTTTATTATTTATTATAAATTTGTTAACGTTAAGAAGATTTTCTCTGTTCCTACATGCTAAATATTTATGCAGCGAACAGAAGCTTTTTTAAAAACCCACCCGATTCTGATTTCTGTTGCATATTAATTCTCCAGACGGACGAGAGCATTTAATCGAGTTAATGACGTCACGTAATCTAGTCGGGTTTGTCGTCTGCCGTCGAAAGGTAATAGTTGTTGACATATCTGTTGACATTTGACGGGAAGTAAACATGAATGGGTTCGCGGCAGCAGCCAGTTTATTTTCTTGTAAGACAGCAAGGGAAAAGAAAATATGTTGATTGTTTATACTTACGTTAATTTGCATTAAATTTACTGTAAAGAAATAAATTTCGTCTATAAAAGCACGAAAAACAACAAAATGACATTTCACAGATAATTACCTAGTTTTATTTATTAGTACAACTATTCACTAATACGTGTCGTAACAAACAGGTTCGGGGCTGACAGCAGTATATCGAGTCTAACCGAATTACAGCAGGTAGATTTGTAAGTCGAGTTCGTATAGGAAATTTACGTGTAGCTACGTCATTATGACGTCATTAACTCTATTAAGTGCTCTCGTCTGTCCCGGGTATAAGGATAAAATACAAATACAAGGAAAATTCTACTAGTTACTTTGGTAAAGAGTTCAAGATTTCACTTATTTTTTTAAGTCTAGTCTATACATTTTTAAAAACTATTATAATACAATGTAAATAACATATTAAGTACTTACATTGCCTTTGCAATTGTATTTGTGATGCCCCAAATCTGAAACAAACAAAAATTTATTAATAAATGAAAATCAAAGCCGTTTAACAATAAATAAAAGATAATTCTCAACATTTGTTTAAATTAGAAACACTCGAATCACCCGAATGATATTTTCTCTACAAAATATTTTTTTTTTACTTTTAAGGATAACAATTAAATTCTCTGTTGGCAAGAATTGTGTGCTTAACCAAAAGCTTTCCAAGGTTATACCGATGTTGGTTGCACTCAAATGCAACTGCACCTGTGCACGGGAAATTTTCACAAGTATTTTCATCTCCACAAAAGAAAAGGTGTGAAAAAATTTGCGTCGAAAACATTCTTAAAAAGATATCAAAGGTGAATAGAAAACGAGTTCATTTTGTTTGAGGAAAATAACTTCTCCAATTCAAGAAAAAAAAATACCAGATTTGGTCGAGATAACAAAAAGTCAAAGCTTTTAAAAACAAAAATAGTTGATGAAAATTTAAACGGAACTCTACAACGACTTTGCACAAGTATTTTATGTTTTTGGTGTGCTTTTGAATTTTTATTTACCCTTTCTTGAGGTTGTAGGAAAATATAAGAATAGGTTAGTTACTGGAATTTTCAAATCATGACCTTATTGAACGATAATGAAAACAGGACAGGTGCAAAGTGGGTCAAAATAGGAGTACGTTATTCAAAAATACAATAAAACAAATTTAACAAAATTCTAAAAAAAAATCTTGCCATTGAAATATCATTCCATTTAAGCCTTGACAAAATATTACTTTGATCTTCAAAAATATTAACTGTGTGATGAGAACTGTCATAAATAATGTATAACTTTTACTTTTTCAAATTTTTTACCTTTCCAAGAAAGTGCCGTGCGAATATTTCACCTTTAAGTTAATAAAAAAAGGACAACCTTCACGTTGTCACGTTTCCATGCAGATGAAATATTTTTTGGCACGGTTTATTAAAAATTCATCTCATGCGTGCGTTCTGAATTCTCACAGCCTTGAAATGCATTCACTATAAGTTGCCGCGTCGAATTTGAATGGAAAACACTTCTTTATAATTTACAAGTAATTGCAAAAAATTCGAGAAATAACACATTCCAAATAGTTTCAAGTAAATACCGAAATAAATCGCGCACTTTTGCCGGATGCACACGAATGACACAAAATAATAATAGTCATTTGATCTTGTCATGTGATTTACACGAAGCAAATAATTACAACTAATGACTTGTGGTAACTGGTAAGCATTTGTCATTAAGTTTCTTTATTTTGTGACAATCTGTCATTTTAAGAATGACAAGAGCACCAAAATAATATGTGTTTACATGAAAGACAGATAATGACTAGTCGAACAATGAAGAAAATGACAATTTAATAATGATATAAGCTGTCAAAAACGAAAGAACTAAACGAAAACTAAACTGGATTACGGTTGAGGTCAAAACATTAACTGTAGCGTGCTTTGTTGCTGTCCTGATGGTTGAAGAGAAGGAGGTAAAGAAAACATAAAACAAAAATTAACTTGTTACTGAAATATATTTTCAACAACTGAAAGGACATAATCTTCAAGAAAAACTATTATGAAAACACAATCACTACACACAGCAATCAAAATAACTCCGAAATATTTGAAAAAAAAAACTTAAAGTTCTAGGTATTTTTTGAGTGTGCTGAAAAAAGTGCTTTCTTTATATTATCTGAAAATATTATTTATTTATTTTACCTTTTACTTCACACTTTACCATTTTTTTTAGAATGAGGAAGTTCATTCTTTTATGACGACCTTGTCATTATTCAGTCATTATGTACAAGCCCCGTTTGCAAGGCACTTACACGATGCCATTAAAATGAAAACTTTTAATGACAATTATTGTTGTATTTTTAATAAGACCGCTCACACGATAAATAGGTACAATTAATGACATAAAAAATGACAAATTTGTCATTCGTGCAAATCCAGCATTACATTTCCGATCATATTGTAGAATCAATATCAAAGCCGGCATTTTGATTTGCAATATTTTGACCAACTCAACTTCACCAAAAATCCTCGGGAATGTCGAAACAAAACATTTTTGATCTGTTTGCTTATGTCTGGGAAAATTATGAAACCAAAGTCCCTTATTTATTGTTCCTCATAAATAAATGATCTTTTAGTATTTGCCTAAATTATAGTATCACTTTATCTAAATTGTCATTAAATTTTCTCGAGATTATGAAGCAATTTGGAGTCCCGTTCCAATTGCCTCTGAACTTTTGTTGATAAACGTGCCCATCAATTGTCCTTTTAAATTACAAACAACGCGTCATTCGGAAGTTTTATTTTTGGCAAGTGTTAAGTTGCGGTGGTGTTAAATATTTTGGTGAGATTTGTAGAAATATTTTCGTCATGGCATAATGTATATCAATTAAACTTGTCTACCATCAGGAAATTTGTATTAATTATTCACATCTCGCCCTAAATCATCAGCCATTCTAGCGGCTCGCACTTTAGCAGCTATTAATATCCATATAATTTCACGGCACTAGCGATTTAATAAGAAAATGGCGTGGTAGTAATTGGAAACAGAGGGTCCTGCAACTTCCTTAGTGTGGAGGAGGGAATCGCTCTTTTAGCCATATCCATCAAAATTAAAATGAGTCATACAGAAATTCCGTCTAAGTTGGGTGCCGCCCGTCGCAGGACTTTGTGGTGGTCGTTTTAGGCTGTCACTACAAAAGGTGAAATTTTTGGATTAAGTGGAATAAAGTGGTGCAAATTATACGAGACCTAACTATTGTGAAAATTTTATGGGATAAATTTGCCTGAGTTTTTTACAACTCGAGCACCCTGAATGCATATAGCAGTGCTACAACCACTCTTCTTGGAAAGGACGAAGGCAAAGCAAGAACCCTTTTCCGACTGCAAAAGGTCTCGGGTTTGCCTATTTTGACCATTAATTCTGCATTTTTCCTCAACCCCTAAAGATTTGCTAAAAAGCTGCTGCCTCCATTGGGAATTGCGAACGGCTTCTAGAAATGCCAGAATGCGATTAAACCACCCCCGAGTTACGTTCAATTAAAGTCTAATTAAATACAAGAGCAAGTTTTGTCCGGAAATTACTTCGAACGAATTTCGCTAGAGCACTAATCTCTGATCCTGGAAATTAATCCTGGCATACTTGCGCCATTATTTCGACATTACGCGTGAGTGATGTGCGGACTATACTGCTACTTTTACATTCTTTATATTTGTTGTTTTTTTCCCGTTTCGGATATTTTATTGCCATTTTCTGATTCTGGCCAACTTTCAATGGGCCTCAAATTATTTTTCCGGCTCCTAAAAACCATTCGAAAGTATGTTTCTGGAAAAGTGTGGGCAACTCAAGGATCCCAGCGAATTAATCTCGTTTCGGTCATAAATCTCGGGAATAAAAGCATTTTAGCCACTATAGAGATGCAATTGAATATTGTTTGTTGTTTTCCCATGATTGATTGAGGCAATTTCCTTCTTTTTATTGAATGTTCCTGTCCTTGGTAAATCTATGGCACACCCCTTTGACTATGGGTGCATTTGCCATTAAGATTGCACATCGAAAACTGCATTCGGATTTTCAATTAGAAAATCAAGCGATATAATTAATGTGTGACTACTGCAATGACCCCATTTTTCCCAAGATTGCCCATAAAAAATTCCCTTTGATCATTTAAACTGAAAATGTTAATGTAGTGTTACAGTCACCTTGTTTTGGTATTTAATTTTTAGCTGAATATTAAAACAATTCCGATTAATAAGTGCACATAAATTAAATTCCACAGATAAGGCAAGAATGCGTGGCATAAAAATCAATTTGAAATATTTACATTTATTTTAATAAAAAAAACACAAAAAACAAAAGAACTATAATTAGTAGCAGTGGTCTCTCCAAATTAAATCTGCGGTATAAAATTAATGAAAAATGATTTCACAATGATTTTTTAATTCGTTCCTTACCTTTGAAATATTATTGAATCACGTACGAGCCAATAGTCCACGTTGAAATTTTCAAAATGGCGATGAATAATTTATTGCAACCGGTCTATTTTAAAGGCTTAATATATCTTCATTAGATCTCATCTAACAAAGCGGTGCCATGGATGGATGGTGTGCTTTGATCTACGTTTCATATCCGAATATTAAAGGGTTTTCACTTGCTACCGTTTGTCAATTCCGAAAGTGATATTCTTGTGACACTTACCTGGTAAATTCAGTTCTTATTGCAACATTATCAACAACCCTTTCACCAAACGTGTTTAATGACTTTCATAAGACGATGATTGGATGCAAGGCGAATTTTAAGTATACTTAAGATTCGCAACATTTAGCATAAGTGCCGTCCATTTAAATATCTAAATGCAACTTGAGACTCTTCTTGAATAATAAGCATTTCAGGGTATAACAACAATTACTATTTTATGTTGGAAAATTTTCCGGACAGGGGAGGCTTGGGAGAAGTATTTCAGAGGGAATTTTAATATTATTTTTACACCGTTTGTCTTGTTGTTGTTGTTGTTGTTGGGAGCAATTTAAAATGAAATGAAAGAAGAAAAAAATAAATCCCGGAAATTCCTTCTCTGGATGCATTTGTTCCATTCTTTGGTACAAAACTAAAAAACAACATTTTTTATTGCCTATAAATTTTGCATGTGATATGCAGTCAGAAGCACTTCATTAGAGTCTTCATACAGCAATGAAATTCATTTTTTACCAATAAATTTAACCCCGTGTACATGAGAGGGCAGTTCCTAGATAAAATGCCAGGAATAGCTTTGTGTCCCTGTAAATTTTCCAAGAAGAAACAAATGCATTTGCACAAAAAACGAAATGACAAATGATTCTCACGTGCACTGCAAAATCGAAATTATAGGTATTTTTTCAAAGAAAAACACAAAAGTATCCCTAAAACAAAAGCAAGTTAATTCAAATGAAATTTAAATCTCGAAACATGTCATGCTTTGGATATATACCACTCTTTGGACAAATGTCATCGTTAGTTAGTTTTGCAAGGGACTGTACGTGAGGAGAGACTGACTCATAGTCGCTAAGAGAGCAAGGAGGTTACATAATGGCGGACGAAAATGGCGACTAGCTAGTTACCATGAGAATTTGTGTCTGATGCTGATTGCGAATCCAATTTCGAAATTTTAAAATTCGAAATGCGGATTCAATAAGAGACCTTAATTTTTCAAAACCCAAAAAAAATTAAGTAAATTTTAGTACCAAAACTATTTTAACGCCATTGATTTCGAGGCTATGCCAGTGTTAAAATTTGTAAATTCAAAATGGCGAATCTAATATGGCCACAGAAATTTTTAAAAGTGCATTGCATTGTACCTACTTATATGGTACATAGGTATAATGCATTTTTTAATATTACGATTTTCACCGCACCAGCGTATTAAACCACATGACCCAGCTAGTTCATAATAGTACACAACTACACAATAATACAAAAGGATTGTATTTCAATTACTAGAAAAAAGGGATCAATAAAATTTCCTTCATAAATACTACTGAAATTTAATACCTAAAATAAACTTGTTAACAAAAACCATTGCACTGCTATGCAATAAAAAAAAATTCCGCCAGTAAAAATTTGAATTTATGATGGAGATGTGATTTTAAAATGCACAAGAAGATAATTTGAGTTTCTATTAAAAAAGTCAATAAGATTGAATAATAAATCGATTCAAATCGCATTGCAATTTAAATGGATTCCTTCTGAAATCCTCCAGGGACACTTCCAAACCCAATTGCCTATTCCACCGTAATCAGCTCTTTGCGCTCTTTTTTTGCAATCGCAAGGAAGTGGCCCTGGAAGTTTTCTTGCACGATGAGCACTTCTTCGACAAATGCATAGTAACAGAAGACACACTATCGAAATTCCCCCTGGATATCGTTTGCATCCCCGGCCCAACCTGATGGAATTCGGAATAAATTTTTTGGTGCAATTCGAAACTATTAAAATACGCCACTCTTCCAGCCTGAATCCATTCATATCGAAAATAAAGATAGATAGAAAGAAATTGCTTAACGAACAATTTTCTGATTTTCAGTTGCAATAGCATCGATTACATTTTCACAGTTTGCGTATTTCCTTTTTGAAAATTTCCGCCATGAAATAGTCTATACACCGGGATGTTTCCGACACGTACAACTCATTGCCTTTTGTACGTGCTCCATTTAAACAATCTCTCTGCAATGTTTCCACTTACGGAGATAAAGAAAGTTTAGTTTGATTTTCTTGACTTTTAGTTTTCTTGTTCGTTTTTTTGTCGATCGTTGAAATTACATCGAGGAAGCCCCTTGCGGCGGTAATCAATACCCTCTTTGCAAAAAAAGGAAATAAATAAAAAGTTCAGAATATCCCTTGCGTTCGAGCTAAAATGAATTCGTGTAGGGAGCAATGTCTGGATTTGAGACACATCCTTCAAAGACCTTTACCCGAGGGAATTTCATGAGTACATGAACACAAACGGATCTCTGTACATTTTTCTTGAAAATTTCCTTCTGATCCAACAAACCCTCGTGTTTACGTACCTTTCACCAGAACTAATTGATATCTATACCCAATGGGGAACGGATTCATTTCAAGGACCTAAGTCTGCGTAAGTACCCTTATTTTGTGAACGGTTGAGCTCGAAATCTAATTACGTAGCTGTGGTTCAAAGGAAATCCAACATACGGCCAACTTCCAACAGCAATTACAAAAAAAAATCACCCAAATTAAGGTCCTAATTTTTCTCCTTTGCTGTCCACTTGCCCTGTCCAAAGGTTCGGAGTTGTGCTTATCCATGTACTTAACCTTTCTAATCACTGCCTGAACCTTTTATTCCCCATTGCTTTCAGTAATTGCAAAGCACTTAATCTTCAATTGCAATAAACCTTATTTGCACAATATCCTGCAGTTGAATACTTCCGGAAAAAATGTGACAGCAATTATTTTAAATCACACCCACACCCAGACCCACACAATCTACCGCCATCATTCTAAGTGCGAGTGTGAAAGTTCTTCAAGAAATCTCTTCATCGGAAGATCGAAAGTAGCAAAGATGAGGTCAATGCTGTAAGCAAATTTAATTATACCTTTACTTCGTCAATTTTGCGAAAGTAAACAACATTTCGTAGTGCTTCCAGACATTCGTGATGAACTTTGAAAATCATTTGCCTGGAAGGGATAATCAAGTTCTTGTTGTTATTGTTATTTATTTTTTTCTATCATTTCGAGCTGGCGAAGTAAAATCACGTTTTCTAAAAAGGGTTTCACCTGTTTTATCGATTGGTTCAATAATACCTGTGTGTTTTCCTTTTCCTCTTTTATATTCTATGTTTTCTTTATAAACAGATTAATAAGATGATTGGTTTGCGAACTTTTAATGTTTATGATTGAGGTCTGTTTAGAAATTAATTGATATCACAGAAGTAGAAATAGCCAAAGGGATTTTTCGGATTTGTGATGATAGAGCTGTGATATGCAATTCACAGATATATGATAATAGGGGTTTAATTTTTAGAGTTAATCATACAGTGAAGATGTATTTTTGATGAAAGACATATTTCGAGACCGACACATGCAGTTACAATAGGTGTGTTTTTTTTTAATCACACATACGTGACTTTTGTTACAAAGCGTTGATTTTGATATTTATTTGGACCGTTATACAGATCATGGGAATTTTCATAAAATTCCCAGCGTTGAGAATGCAGGCAACTTCAGATCAAATAATTAATAAACTGTCAATTTTGTGAACTTTGTTGACAATTTTCACTTTTGACATCAGGTAAACATTAATTATAATTACAAATAATTATTTGTGTCAAAAGCTATAACGCAATTATTCGTTTTCCACATCTATTAGCAGTCGTTTCTTCTAAAAGGGAAAAAAAGTAATTTAATTGGGATTCCATTTTTATAAATCATTATTACCTATAAGTTATTATAGTATTTGATTCTTCGTATAGCCTGACACTTGAAAGCACTGAACATAGCTTCGGTTTGATATTTCGTGAATTTCCCTGCCGTTTTTTTAATGATAGAGATTTGCAGGTGATTAAAATAAACATACCTAATTTCGAAAGGTGCAATAAATTTCGAAGGAAAATTGATTCTTCCAATGAACACTATAAGCATCCTGAGTACCTACGAAAAATTAATTTCCCTCGATTTTATGATAAACATTATTATTCCGAGGACATCAACAGTTACTGTCATTAAATCTCCATAACACATTCTGCACATCCAAATGTCGCTGCCACGAATCGTCCATCAATTTGACTTCTCCTCCACCCTTCGTCAGGACATCAACGAAGCAATGCTCGTCATGCGTCAGTAATAGATGTCCTGCAGCTAATACAAAATTTCTCATATTCTCGCTGAATGTGACCTCAACTGGCTGGACACGCGTAAAACCCTAATTGGAACTTCTCCCCAGCAGCAACTGCTTGTGCATGATAGTGATTCTACTAGATTTAATTATCGATAAAAAATACGCTAATTGGTACATAAGCTCACTATTAAATATAATCAGGCTGCGGGGTATTTTTAAAATTAACTCGAAAGGAAATTTGTCCTGGGTGTCCAGAAGGATAGTTGGCGGTTGCTCCCGGCGGAAACTACTGCACAACTGCTGAAAATATTTTGATCGAAAAAAGTGCCCTTAAAAGGTTTTTGATTAGCAGTCGTAACCTTTTACCGACATTGACAGGGGTTGCATACTGATGCTGGGTGGAGGAGTGAGCAACAAATGCGCCAAAATACGATCAAGTTATAGAGCTCATTTAATTTTGAAAAGCCTTCCAGAATTTCCCTTGCATGGAATATAGTCCCCGAACTAATCAAAAAGTGGGAGTGAAAAGTGGGCGATGAAAGCAACAGGATCGATACTGCCCGGATTTGATTTTTCTGAGCCACTGAAATGCAGTGGATAATGGTTTTCGTAACGTCGTTTTCCCGTCGTTTCAGAGTAATTAGGTCAGACTTACAGAAAAAGCAATAAATTGGCCAATTACTGTAGGAAAATTGAACATCCTTAGTATTACGTAACGTCTTAAGTGATTTTCTGCCCCCCATAGACCTAAAGATTCTTATAGAATTGGTGCACCCTTATGTCTGCCATGGAAACCCTCAGGATGCACTAAAGCTTAGCTGAGGACTTCACTTCATATCGTTAAGGTGACAAAGGACAATTGCGTTTGACGGACGAGTATGTACACAACTCCTCAAATCTCCTCTTCCCCGTCCGCACAAGGTGCGTTATGTCAAAACCACACCGAGACTCCTTGTAAGTGAATTACAAAGTAAGTAACTAACTTGATTTATTTGCAAGGACTGGAAGTATTCCGGATGAAAGGAAATAGTGTGGTGATGTCAATGTAGGTGTTAAAAGAGGTACACCCCCACCACTTAGCCATCATCAGGACACCCGATTTCACTGGTAATCTCCAATTCAGAATACAACTTGAAGGCGTTTAACCACTAGAAAATATTACCGAGATTTTAATAAAATTTTCTTGAGAACTTGCTTAAATTCTGTGCCACTGAAAACCCATCAGATCCTGAAAACGGAAATTCACAATGAAATTTCCTAACGAAATTTTGACGAAGCCAAGTCCTGAAGAAGTTTTGAATTTTACGAAACGGAAATTACTTCAAAATAGTCACAGCTAAAACTGTGCGAACAGGTGCAAGTAACACATACACAAAATGAACATTTTCGCCATGTTTGAAACTTTTGGGAATTTGCATATATGTTGTGTAGTTCCTAAAGAATCTTGGTGACTTGAAATTGTTATACATAAGTCTCTGCGGCATTAGTGAATGTTTTCACAAGGATTTCTCATGCTTTTTATTCTGTATAACTTGACTGAGCTTATTTTTTTTTAAATTGATTATCTTGCGAATTTTCGAAAATGATGCTAAATGGAACGTAAAATTTTCTTTTAGTTTCAAGTAGGTACGGAAAAGTTTTTGTACAATGTACACAAAGGACGATAGTTAAAACGTGAAAGTTCAACGAGACGTAATTGATACTTTTCTACATCTGCTCCGAATTGTTTTTATCTCTCAAGTGTCTGCAAAACTTTTATGAAATGGATGCACTTAAAAGTTCAAGCACATATATTAATTTTATTCCAACTTATCACGGAGTTTTCACGAATAGATAATCTCAATAAGAACACCGAACTATTTTGTGTTTACGGTAAGTTTATTTTGTTGCTAGAATATTGTTGTTAGATATATTAAGTAAATTTACCATAACCATTCCGTCTTCAGGTGCATGCAAAAATATAACACAAAAGTCATATTTAACAACTTATTGCTAAAGAAACAAGAACACACTAAAGATGAAAGTTAACAATTTTACACATTTTGATTCCCAGTAACAATATTAAATAATTCCCTCAAGACAATATTTATTGATTTATTTGGGCGTAAATTCCCATTTAGAACACTCGTCAATGTTTTCGGAATGTAATTGAGCAGAACTATAAAAAATTCTGGACAGAGTTTTCAATTTCAAAAAACAACAGTAATCGATTCCATCTAAAACAAAAGAAGCTTAATGTATACGCTGGGGAAATAAGCGAAAAAAGGTTAAAAGATTACATTGCAGCTTTTTAAAAAATGGGTTTCATAAATAAAGACGATATGAAAAACAATTTTATACATTTAGAATCTAACACAAAAGAAAACTAGGATGGAAGTATAATTGGTTTAGGCTTATTATGATGTTCTGGCCCTATATGTAGAGCGGCACAGTTTTAACAAACAAGCAACGTTTGTTAAAAAATCGTGTACAAAACCGTGCAAAAAAAATTTTTCCATCGTAAAAAGAAAAATTTGTTTTAGATTAGGTATTAAAAAAAGGCGCGCAAAAAGGAAAGTTTAGAGTTTTGAGTTTAGAGCTCTTAATGATATTTAAAGGAGGTTTATATCAGGATCAGCCGTAGCAGCTGGAACGACTTCAAATGTTTGTTTGATTGATTTGTTTCTTCTTTTAAATTATTTTTATTTTTATCTTCTATTGGGGTAATATTACGGAAACTACTATTAATATCTTCAGCAATACCTAAATCGAAGATATCTTAAAGGTGAAAAAAAATCACAAATAGCAATATAACACATTTAGCCATTGAATCTTATAGTGAAATATTTACAGAATTACTAAAATCACTAAAAATATAACTAACATTCTGAGATACATCCTGCTTCTGTTCGCTTTGGGTTTTTTTGCCATAGTAGCAGTATCTCGAGTCTAATCGGGTTACAGAAGGTCGATTTGTAAGTCGAGTTCGTATAGGAAATTTATACGGAAAACGTCAGTATGACGTCATTAATTCGGTGCTCTCGTCTGTCCGGAGTATAAGAAGAAGTTTCCCAATTTTACTAATCTTCGAAAATGACTTTACCATTTTAACGAATTTTCATTGTACTAAATTTCAAGTCTCTAACTACGAGCGTTATTGAGTTATCGTCTGGAAAACAGACAGACAGACGGTCATAAATAAAACGGTTTTTTAATTCTTTTCACTTCCCAATCATGAACATATAGTTTTTTTCTGTCACCATTATTTCTTGGCATTGCAGACGTTCGCTTAAATTAATACACCCTACAATCCTCTCTTCCTAATCTGTCGAATTTAAATTCCAAAAATAACTTCTACTTAATTAAAATTTCGTCTCGGGTGTCATGATTAAGTGTTTAGAACAATTTCCTCAACTCCTTATTGATATCTATTCAAAAAAAAAAAAAAAAAAAAAATCTTCAAAAACTTGTTGAATTAATGGAAAAGGTAAAAAAGCAGCGATGATTTTGCACATTTCAGTTTTACGTCAAATCCGGAATAAAACAACGAGAAACAATCAGAAATCTATCAATGTTTCCGCGTTGTTTATCTCAAAATCTAATGTTAATAAAACGTTTGTTCTTTGTTATCAATTATCTGATTTATTGATCCGAAGCTTATAACACCTCGTTGCTCATCAATTTGTTACGGATGAGGGAGGAAATTTGCAACAGGACTATCAGGACCAGGCGATGCCAACGCCAAAAATGTAAATTACGAACAGTTGGGGGTGCTAGGATAAGCTAAATATTCTGTCGGATTAATTAATTATGCTCTTAATGGGTTATTAATTAATTTTCTAAAATAATAGACCCTTGCCAACAGCCAACCCTACAAGTGCAAAAACTGTGAATGTTAGGTAATACCTCGTAGTCTGGTGTATTTTTTTTTTTTTTTTTGCTTAGGTATATATTTTGTGCTCACTCACTTCTTCGGTGGTGTATTTATTTGCAATGTTGAGATATAGCACGGCGGCGATGATCCGGCAGAAACTTACCTGAAATGGGAAAAAAATATAATTTGTTAATGAAGGTTTTTGGGAAGTCTGGAGATTTTTATTTTTTCATTATTATTTCTAAGGTACATCTTTGCAGTGGTGTGGGAAAGGGGTACATTTGGTTTCTTTTTCAGCTCTATTTAAAAGATTTTCGACTTTTTTCTGTAAACCCACAACAAGGACCAAACCAGAAAATTCATTAAATTTTGCTCCTGTTTTGCTTTTTGGACAGGAACTTAATATCCTCGGATCTGCCAGCATCAATATCCGTGTAAAGAATTTCTGACTGGGGAATAAAGAGGCTTTTCGAGAAACTGGAAATTAAATTAAAAGTGGATCCAGTGAACCATTTCACAATGTCGTCCATTAGCATTTCACCGCGCTGCCAAGAACCGAATCGACAGCAGCAAGAAAAAATTAAAAAAAAAACCCCTCACTGTTCATGAATTACATCAGTGGCTCTGGGAGCTAAGAAGGTTCCTCTTCTTTGTTGTTGACCAGATCGCTCGGACTCTCAGCGGAAGATCGCTTTGTGTCCAATGTTGACTTCACGAAGTGCCTTCATCTGTACTCCACGATGTTCTTCACAAAACCAGACTCAGAACTTGGCCTGGAAATTTGTTGTTTTCTTTTTTTCGATGGTTTTTTATTTTTGAATGAAACTTACTGAACCCCTCTCAATGTGTAAAATTGTGGAGATAGTATATGCACCGTCTTCGAGGAACAGGTTGAGCCAAGGGAAAGGCTATTGAACCACAATGGAGCAAGTCGTCTTGCAAGTGCTCTTTTATTCCTTTTGAGGGCACCGTCCCAGCCACTGCAGCCGCAGCAACACCACCATCCAGCATTCACTGCATTCTCCATCTCCATCGTCTGCGTCCTGACACAGAGCCACAGTCGAAGCAGATAAAATGGGAAATTATGAGAATCTATGGTTGTTGTGCATTTGCAAAACGACAACGAGACCCCGATGAGTGAAACAATGATCACTCCGGCTTGATATTAGCAAATTTATCACGCCCTGAGCCTCGCGAACTCCGGCCCAAACAAGAAGAGCAATCACGAAGTGTGCATGTGCAGTGAACCTTCCCATCATAATTTCAATGGCTGATAATCTCCTGACCGAGCCGAGCTACATCCACATAGAAATGGTATTGCATCGGAAAACTTTCGGAATTTGCGTGGATCGAGTAATGAATCAGGATTATAAACAGTCCGAAGCTGCCATTTCAAATCAACAGCCAGGAAGGGGAGATTTGATGCATTTGCGGCTGCCCTCCGATTGCATACCATGCCATGTGGAAACTCTGTAAGCTGCTTTAGTTAACTAACAACAGCAAACTTCGAACAGTGGTCACTCTTGTGGTTTTGTTGGTTAATCGAGGCATCACTAACAGGGAGTTTTTCCTATGGAGTATCTGGAGCACTGAGGGAACCGACGAAAGTAGCAAGGACGTCCGCAATGATACTGCAAAAACCTTGCCATATTTCCATCTTTCGACAATTATTATCCAACAAAACAGAATGTTGGTAAAGTAACCGCAGCTTGGCAGGAAGACGAAGGACATTAACAATGAATAGTTGAACAGAAGTTGCAATGAGCAGTTCACCAAAACCGCATCAGGACATGATTCATTCAGCGATAAATAGAGTTAACTCAAATGTAATTTTGATCAATCGAAAAATATACTGAAAGATATAAAAATCCTTCTAATATTATAAATGCGAAAACGTTTTTGTTTGTTGGTTTGTCCATCTTTCCTGTAGCAACGGATCGACGTGATTTTTTGCATGGATATAGTTAAAGAGCCGGAAGTTCCTACAGGCTACTTTTTTCCTGGAGAAAATGTATTCAACTCCTCCTGCATGATTCGCTTTACCAGCCTTGAAAAAATGTGAAAGCACTATTATTAATTTAACATTTAAGAATATTTATTATTGTCGGTTAAATTTCTCCAATATAAATTGAACTATTACACACACTTGAAAACTCGTATAGGTTATCTATATTTATTAAGTTCTGCAAAAAATGTGAATTTGAGTTAATAACTTTATTTATATATTTTATTTCGTATTACATTAAAGGTAATACAAATTATAATGAGATATAGTTAAAGAGCCGGAGAGTAGAATAGGCTACATTTTGTTTTTGTTTGTGAAGGCGGAATGAAACGATAGAAAATCCACAAATTTATAAGCAAATATTTTTTTGAAAAATTTTCAAAATTGCTTACATTTAGGATTTTGGCTGTCGTCTGACTCCCGCTAGGTACATATGTTCTAATGCTTCGGAAGAGTAAATGGATCCAATCAATCAAATCATCAATCCAAAGTTCGTGGAAAAATAAATGTTTTAAAAATAAAAATAATGTTGCTAATAAGTAATACAAAGGACAGGAGCTATATGCAAGAATTCAAAATCAAAAACTAATTTATCCTGCGAGAGTAAAATGACAATCATTACCCCAAATGAAGCTGTTTACACCTGCTAGTAATAAATAAATATAGAAGAAGAAAACACCGAAATTGACACAATTGCAATATTAAAAGTTTGAATTAGTATGAAAATCACATTTTATGGGCATCAATAGATCCTTTCTATATTAATTGTGATTTGTTTTTCTCTGAAACTTTCCATCAAACATTTCAATAAGATCTTCAACCGTAAACGAAAAACAAATCCGATTTTACAATTTTCCGAATCTTTTTACCTTGATTTGCATACAATTTACGTAGAACAATGGACCGCACCCAATTACTGGCAGGGCATGCCTGAACAATCCGTTTGACCTATTATTAACATGCCGCCGGGTACGTTCCAGGCGTTGATATTTATTTCAACTCGGATAAAACCCAGAGCACAACACAATCGGCAGAGTTAGTACTGTGCATTTATAATGATTTCAATGATGACTTAATTACACTCCCGAGTGACGGGTTTGAATCTATTATTGCGGCTGAAATAATTAGCTTATTCAACATAATTGCAAACAATTGTACCGTTGCGACTGAGAGCCTTGTAAAATTCTACAATACGTCAAAAGAAACTCCAAATAAGCTCCTTTTACTTTTATAATATTCATTCAATCAAAAGTTGCATATTTTGAAAACATAACATTTTCTATAATACTCGAAAATATGTTTCAGAATTTCATAAGTTTTCTTTATCCATTCTAATTTAAAATAAAATTCAGTCCTGAAAAACAACTTATTGTTATTGTAAGACACTGCTCCATTTGTTATTGTCTTTTGCGTGTAGTAAAAATTTTTTTTATGTCAATGTAAAAAAATATCTTGGAAAAGAATGAATTATTTTTCCCCGTTATCTAGTGCACAGAAAATAAAAATAACAATTGTATTACTTCCGTTACACAGAAATTGTCCTGAAACCTGTAAAAATGTTCTTCCATCTGTCGTCCGTACACAGACAGGATCATTGCTCATATCCAGTCATGCGAAACAATTATATTTTTAAGAAGTACTTCAAACAAGTTGTGCTTTCAATTTTGATGTCTGCATAAGAAATATGTTCCCGTAATGAAGTGTACAGAAATGTAACTACTTGTAGATTTTTGCGACTAGAACTTTTGCATATTTTAAATATATACTTAAAGTTTTATTTCGATTTTATAATGCATTCCGAAATCTGTCGGGACAATAAAGTGGAAACTCTTTCAGTGCTATTTTAATAAGTGGAATAACATGCATAAGAGGAATGTCATTTCCACACTCCAGGGGATGCTGTGGGGGATTCTAAGTGAGGGAAAATAAAATTATATGTGGTTGGAGAACGTCGATATTTTTACTAAACTTTGAGTTAAGCATGCAAATGCAGCAGGGATTTCTTAAGGATTACATCTTCTCTTAGAAATCCTGGCACTGACCATTAGAGTACATAATTTATCATCATTAAGTTCGTTTTACTCGGTTCCTGGATGTGGAGCACATGATGGACTTCGTCCTTAAGAAATGTACTCAACATTTTACAATCATTTTGTATATACATTGATGTTCATGTACATTCACTGTTCGGCCATTTCAAATGTAATATACGTGCTATAATTTAATGTCTCATGTGCAGACCACAAAAATGTAAGTTTGTTTATGAGATATTCTTGAAAGTTATCTTGCGAGTGAAATATCCTTACTCTGAGGTTATAAGATTCATGCATATGTATTTGAAGATTTGGATTTTCAAATTTAGTAAAGAATTGCAAAAGAGATTCTTGGAAGCGCATTCATCTTCTTTGGTATTTGTTTGCTTTGAAATTATCCTTAAGCTTTTGAGTAAAATCTGAAATGATTTCACACTTTATATATTATTAATAACTAGCTGGATTACTCGGTTTCACTCGGTGCGATAGCAATCATAATTATCCCAAATTATCTTACTACTAAATTTCACTATGCATTTGTCAAATTAGTAAAATTTTCGCCATTGTGCATGTACAAATCTTTATAGTAGGTATGTTCGAAATTAGTGCGAATTTGTTTTACATTCATTTACACCAACTTTCTCCTTCACTCACAAAAAAAAAAAAAAAAAAAAAAACGGTTGTCAATTCGGACCGCCATTTTGCATTTCTCAATTTAGAAGGTAGATTCGAAATTGAATTCGAATTTTGAAAATTGTTGGTCGCCATATTGGATCCAGAAATTAATGGCCTCAAAATAGCTCTAGTACTAAAATTTACTTACTACTTTTTTGAATTTTGAAGAATTGAAATCGTCGTATTGAATCCGACATTCTAATTTCAAAATTGGATTCGCAATCAGCATCTATGAAAATTCGCAGACACCAATTTTCATGGCAATACGTTGAAATTTTAACTTGGTGGTCGCCATCTTGCGTCCGCCATTTAGAAACCCTATATTTTAGGATAATATAAAAAAAACCTATATGTTAAGTTCATACATGAAATATAAAAAAATGAAAAAAAGAAAGCAACCGTTAAGGCGTGGTTTAGCAACAAACAAATGAACAAACATAAAAACAAACGAACTTTCGATTTTGTATAATATAGAGAGATTAATAATAAGCAGGATTATCAATTGAAGGCTCTCTTATATAATGCTAAAGACTCTTTCTTAACCAAAACAAATAAAAACAAAAACAAAAAGAGCACGGGAAAATTCTTTCTGCAAAGTGCACTACAAATAGAACTTATTTTCCAAGTATGAACTGCGCAAAGCTACATGAAAGCATCCATGTGGACATTAACGCTCGGATGGACCTGCATGAGATTTAGCTGATTACAATTCGTCTCTGGTGGAAATCAGTCACGCAGAAAGCGATGTGTTCTGAAAGTGATTTCTACATTCAGAATTTTCAATAAACAGTCATCGCATCCTTGCAATATAATATATAAATTCTTTTGTTTCTTAACAAAATATTTTAATTTATACAGAATTATATATTTAAAAAAACGGCAACTTTGATATTCAAATGAGCATTTGTAAAGTCCAGGCTCACATTTCCCATAGCAACAAAACATGGCCGTAATTTAGTGGAGAGATGGCGGAATAAGGACATCTCTACGGCTGGTAAAAAAAAAGCTTAATTACCCATTTATTTTCTAATTTTCCGTGCAAGGATATTTTCAGGGCAACTGGAAGCGCAAGCATCCTGAGAACAACATTACATGCCTCGATGAATGCTTGCTTAATAAAGGAAACTCTTTGGAAATTTGCTCCTAGTATCCTGATAGTGGTATTAAAGTGGCAACATAATTGGAAACCATTTGCAAAGAATGTCTTTAATAAATGGCATCAAACGAGCGAGCATATGTTGAAAGTCTTTTCACAATTATTTCAGCAACAATAATGTGGTGCTTAGTCTCTTGACAAATGTTATTCCCGTCGTTCCATCTGACTGCTACTTAACGGAGAAAGATAGAACCGTTTAACTGTCACACACGTTTCGCCCGAGGGAAAGCAACAAATTTCCTACTGTTCTTGTTTACATAGTTTTCACACTTTAACAGAAACGATGTCATTTTGCGATTCAGTTTCTGATAGAAGAAAAACAGTTGAGAGAAAAAAGAAGGCAACAAAAGAAAAACCTCACGCTACAAATCTGGCGCCAGGAATTAAATTTCAACTTCAATATGTTGCAATTGTTTATATTATAAAGTGCACTGTTCCAGGAAACCACAACATTTCCAGTGCGCTCCAATGGAAATTTTATTGTTAATTAATGATTTTGACTTCAGGCCAAGGTTTCAGATTCGTTTCACTCAATTTCTTTTAAGATAAAATCATTTTCATTAAACGTACATTTTTCTTAGTTCTTTTTGTGATGGTAGCAAGAAATTTTGCAGGTTTGCAACAATTTAATTAACCTCGACATATGCTCGCCTGGAATTCTTTCATTTCCACCATCCACAATGGCTTGCTTTATCGCTTTTACTCTGTTCCAGCACAGCCAAATGCAATTGAAGCATTTTCAGATAATTAAGGTATAAATCTCTTTTCTCTGGTATTACTTCTTTTTTTTTTTTCTTTTTTCTTTTTTTTTTTTGACAGCGATAATATGCATGTGGACAAAAACCAGAGGGCGTTGTTGCAGATGCAAAAATTAATTTAAATTTATCGATTGCACACTCGGAAGTGTACATAAAAGATGAAAGTAAAATATAAATAAGTTAATAGTAAAAAAGCCAGCGCAGTTGGTACACACCTCACAACAGTCCTTGGCCGAGTATCCGCAATAATGTAGATCATCCTTGTCGACTAAATATGTGCCTATTTAGTTTATCTTTTTTAAATTTTTGCATTAAATAACAGACGAGATCCTTGCATCCTTGATTTGAGTGCTTCTTAATGCATTTTTTTTTGTCATATTTTTATATTCCATGAAAGGAGATATGACGGTAAACACAAGCACTAATACGAATAAACGATGAAGCCAATTATTCTCCCCATCAGTCTTAATTACTTTTTAAAGGGTTTCCTATTGTACAGAATAAAAAGCGGTAATTAAAGTGAAGAATACAAAAAAAAAGTGCATCTACAGGGCGAAGACAAAGACCTAGATTTGAGTGGGCTTTAATGGAAAGATGAAAGAATTCATCGTCCTTCATATAAACATTCTGTTCAATTGCAGACAGACTGCCAATTATATTAATTAATACCAAGGATTAGGGTTCACTTAATTAAAATGTCACGTGGACATGTGATTCGTACATTTTGTTATTGTACAATTTGTTGAACGAGAAATAATTTTAAAATAGCTATAATTTATTCCACTTCAGATTTGTTTTGTTATAATTATAATATTATATGTACTGCTAATGCTATTTAAACTGGGCTAATTCTCATCATAACTTGTATATCTTTACAATATTATAATAATATTGAAAGTTTGTTTGTTTGTTTTTTCATCACACCGAAACGGTTGCTTTGATTGTTTTTTTTTTCAGCATTTTTTGGCTGAATGTATTTCATGTTCCAATTTGACATTTAGGCTATTTTATATTCGCTTAAAATATAGGGTTGAAAATGGCGGATGAAAGATGGCGATCAGCAAATTAAAGTTTGAACGACCTACAATGACAATTTATGTGTCTCGGGTTTTTCGTAGATGCTGATTGCGAATCCAATTTCGAAAATTTGAAATTCAAAAAATTTTAAATAGATTACAGTACTGTAGCTATTTTAAAGCCATTGATTTCGAATCTATGGCCTATCAATCTATTCAAATTTGTAAATTCAATATGGCGGATTCAATATGGTGAAGATTCTGTATTCAGTTATTCCCGAAAAAAAATCTCCATTATCAGTGTTGATAATATGCATGTCCGTTTGCCCGTGTATCTGTCTGTTGTCTGTACAGCGATAACTCGAGAACGCTTGTAGCTAGAGACTGGTTTTGTTTAATAATACTTCGTTAAAATTGCAAGTTCAAGTTCGAAAATGAGCCTTTCCATGGTGTCCAGGTTGGCGCTGGATGATGATGGCCCAGGTGGAGAGTTTGGTAAGTTTGTTTTGGTTGGTTGTTTGAATACTTCCTTTTGAGACCTATCCTGTAGTCCTTGCTCAGTTGGGCTTGGAAGAAGAATGATAGTCTTACAACTTACAAGGAGAGTTAAGACTATATCAATGTTATCTCGATGTTTACTGACTTGATATCCTCCGGGTTTAAAATAATAGTTGAATTAACCACCTAACTGGTGTTGCCCAGTTTTTTAAAACATTCGTAGTTCCCATGTTGATATACATATCGATATATGTAGATACATGTACAGTGTACATTGTACATTATATTACGATTTCCATCGCACCGGGTGAAACCGGGTAGCCGGGTTTCATTTTTGAAAATTTAATTGATGTAAATTTGTCTAAATTTAATCCCGCTTGAAGTTTTTCATCTGTTTTATTTTTCTTATGCTTATTTTTATAAGTTCTCGTTGGTAAAAGTGCTCAACTCGCGGCGAAATAACGATGAATTTTCTCCCACACTGTGGCATGGCAATTTATCCAAAAAGTACTACTCCTATATTTTATACACGTTGATATTAACTCAACTTAAAATCTCTGCAGAAACATGATCCTGTGGAATCTTTGAAGCTCATGTTATTTATCTCTTCATAGCCAAGGAAAATTTCCGACAACTTGAATGTTGTTAATTTTTTTTTTCTCTATATAATATCTAAAAAGATATATCTTTTGGGATAGCAGCCATCATTAAAATGCAAAGCAACTTTCAACTATGCAAAAAAATACAATTTTAGAGGTTATCACCCTTTTTTCTACACCACTTGTTTCTCCTTCTGAATTGCAAAAATCTCACGTTTACTTGCACCCTTAACAAGAAGGACTGTACTCTTGCGGGTGGATGCGATGAGTTGATGATAGTCGTGGCATTCTCTGTTCAACTGTGTTACGTATGTCCGGAAGGCATATCACTTTCGGAAAAGCTTCCTCAACCTGACATCTGCTATAACGAACTGTGACATGACACAAGTATAATACAAAGAAATGTGTGGGCGGTTCGCAAGAATTGCCGTCCATCAGTGTATACAATATACACAATATTTTCTTCAAACATATTTGTCGAGATTTTTGTTACGCTATAGGTTTGAGGAATTTCTTTTCAGTTTTTTTTTTTCTCCTTTTTGTTTTCTTCTTGTTGTCATTTGTGGGTGTATTTTTTTTTCCGTTTTTACAGACATGTCCCCTCCACTTGTTATCTACCTTGTCGACGGAAAGCCAGAAGGTGCTACAATCAGATTTGAATGTCACAATCACCAGCTTTTTACAACGTTGGCCAGACGTGCATATGCAAGCGAAGTCATTTTTAACCTGCACATTTTATGTCGTCCTTTGTTCGAGACGGTTGGATGGAGATCACACAGGATTCACTCATTTATGCTAACAAGTGCGGCGGTATCTATGCACATTGAGAACTCTGTAAAAATGACTGCATCATTTAAATTTACACCATTGCAAATTCACACCTTGAATTTTGCACCATGAAATTACCGACGATATCCACTTTAAAGTTTGAACTGAACAAGGATATGTATATTGTATAAATACCATACATGTAGGTATGATGTTCGCGCAATGTTTTATGACTTGAATTTATTGCATGCTTGTGTTTGTTGATTCGCGAATTTGGCACCTGGAAATTTAACAATTTGTGTCCCCTGCTGTGTGATACGGATCTCCTGAAATCTCAGATTAATGTACCATGGCTGGTAGTCACTTCCACTGTATCCTCGCTTGATTCAAGTGCACATGGAATGTTTCTTCTGGAAGAGGAGTAGGAGATGATAACGCAAACAGTTGTAACGAACTGTACATACATATAACATGGGAGCTAGGGACCGTAACAAGTGCCATGCTGAGTATCATCAGTTTAACAACCCTTTTTATTCCGATTCCCAGGATGTGGTATGACAAAAGATAAAACCCCGCAACAACATCGTTTAAATTCCATTTCACACGGTCTATTGTAAAACAAGAGCCCTTCGTAAATTGAGTCCTGAAGATGCATTCAGTGATAACCAAAGCGGAGTTAAGTAAATCCATCACAAGGTATTACTAACTCCTTTAAAAAAAAATATGATTTTTCTGCACCACTTTCTGGAAGTTCTACTATAAAAAAATGAATAGGAAATGGACGTTTCCAATATTGAACATCACATATTGTATGGATACTTTCTGATCCTTGATGGTTTGCACAACCTGGTCCCAAGTTGACACAGTGTTCGATGGAAAAATCGGACAAGGATTTAATCGAAATATGCCATACTGAATTTGTTTTTTTTTTTTTTTTGGTAAAACGAAATTGCATTGTCAGGAGTGCAGTTGCAGTGCAGGAAAAATATCTGCATTTGCAATCTCGTGCGTTCAGGACAACCCAGAGTGAATGTAAATCATTGAATCCGTTGTTTTTTTTATATTTTAGCATTGAAGGCCACAGAAAATTTTAGAAAAACACTAGGGATAAAATTTGCAATTTTTTTCCTGATGTTTAACTAATTGGGGGGTGCTGAATTCACTGGCAAAATCAGTTTTTGTTTAGCACGTCACATTTCCAAGATATATAGCATAATTAACATAGCATAATTAAGTCCTGGGTCAATGATATCAAATCATGCCAAATTTCATAAAGTTAGAAAAAAACAAATTTTTCGCAAAAAAGTCTTTTGAGGATGTTTCTATAACTTTTTAGTTATAATGACATTAAGGGCCCCTTTCCATTTGCGTTTGCTCAGCTTATGTATTTGTTTTCCCTACAGGAGGAGTTCAAAGATGGCCAATTTCTGCCATTTTCAAGACATTATATCATAAAAGGGACAAAGTAAAAAGAATGGAAAATTCTTCTAGTTAACATAATTACGATGTACAACTTTCAACATTGATACTCAACTAGTTTAGAAGTTATGGGGCATCAATCAATCGTCTACCTTGAAATTTTCAAAGTGATATTTTTTCAATATTTTTTTTTTTAATAGAAAGAAACAAGATAACTTTGTGAAATTTTTTATGCATTGATTTTTGAAGAGTATATAAAAATGTTTGCCGATTTTGAAAACGCCATTTTTAACCATAAAATAAAATCCACATTTTTATATATAAAGTTGATTTTAAGCTTATATGGCACCATTACGAAGGTGTTTTCCGATTGTGCTCATCTTATAACTTGACTTTACAATTTCAACGAAGTATTATTGTACCAAATTTCAAGTCTTTAGCTACAAGAGTTCTCGAGTCTGTTCACTCAAAATTAATATTATACCTACCTTACATTTAGATAGGGTATTAAATTCGTTAAACTCAAAAATTTTACGTGCTAGAACATTGTCAGAGACTTTGGGTTCTACATGCCAAAAAACATACTAATTGATACATCGCATCGCAGATTCAAAATAGCAGTGTCAATTTAGAAGTGAAATACATTCAAAAGATCTATCCTTCAAATCACAATACCTGACTTGCCCAGTAATTGTTTCTTTTAATGTTAAACTTATATTCCAAAATTAAAGTGTGCAATGAAACTCCAAGGACATTTAAAATGCAAATCCTCTGCACTGCACTGAAACGATACTTTGATTAAAGCTATCTGTGGACAGGAGATTCAATGCGGATTAAACCATCTTATCTGCAAGAATCCCTTCGAAAAAACACACCATGTGGCTACTATAAAACGTTCTTACCATCTTCTGCCACATGGAATTTATTTTAATTCCGGGTTGGATTATGTTACAAATCCTTTAAAAGCAGGTAAGTGCCTTCAGCTATCTTAATTTAACTGTACGTTAGAAAAAAATTTATTTCTACTTTCCATTTTCGTTGAATTAAATACGATATTGCTAGTGATCGATTTATTAAGTACAATTTCCTTATCCACTAAGCCACTTCTTGTGGGATCCATTAAACTAAATCAACAGGACAGGAACTTGGGAGTAGACCTGTGCTCGCGTAAATTTAAGTGATTCCCCGTAAGCACTCCATTTCCAAAGTTAATTCATAGCAGAAAGTTTTATCCTTGTGTGTGATTCCAAAGTCCCAGGATGAAAGTTTCATGCTGAATTCAAATATGTAAGCATGTGTGAGTGCGCTGATTCCCAAAATTAGGGTTGGGAAAGGAAATTTTTTTGCATTTTTTGTTTTTTTTTTTTTAAACAAATTGAATGGAACTCCACTGGGAAATTCATTTTAAAAGCAGTCCAGAAAGGTGAAGAATGTTGAATATTTTTCACTAGAAAACACTACGCAGGATATGCTTTGTGGCAGTAGGATGTAGAAGAGTAGAGAGAGCGAAAACGAGAACAAACAGGAGAAAAGAGTTGTTCTACTGGCAGAAATTTCAGCCGCAAAACTAAAATTTTCGGAGGTGCTTATTTCGGTGAATAATAGTGATGGTGCTGCTCTCAAAGAATGCTCGACTTTTCAACGAATTAATGAATTTTAATTAGGTACTTTTAAGCTTCATTTAAATTCTTTGTTTACAGTGATAAATACTCCAGCAAAATGAAATTTTATTTAATTTCATTTCTGAGAAACTTCCTCCACTACTTTCGGATGCCTTCGGCTTTCATTTCATTTCTTTCTTGTTGTTTTTTTAAACAATTTTTTATTACATTTTTTTTTTTTTTTTTTGATATTGTTTAAGGATAGCGCAAGGTATACCGCTGTACTTTCAGCTTGGGGCATTGTTGAAACAACTGCGCTCATTTATTTATTTGCTCGGCTCAAAGTACCTGAACGAGGTCGGAGCCTGCCGTGGTGGATTTACCTTTCACTTGGAGGAAGATAATTGATGCACAAAACTTTCACAGCATATAGACAAAAAAAAACTGCAAAAAAATTAAATCAAAAAGTCCAAATAAATAGAACTGCAATAGACATCGGACTGCAGCGAAGCTTACAATTACGCGCGGTTGCACAATATTGCCAAGCTGGCTAAAATCTCATTCGAATAAGAAATTCATTACCAAACCAAGTCCACCTCAATAAGTCTAGACTTTTTCCGACCAAACTTTGGCTCTTTCTCTACTGTATTTTTCTGCTCTTTTTGTTTTCCAGTTAAAGGTATAAAAATAATATTTAGATAAAGTTAAAAATGCTTCCACCCATTTCAATGGGAGTTTTTATAAATGTTAGAAATAAAACAGTGCTTTCATATTACAAAAAGCAGCACTTATGAAAAAATATTTAACTAAATGCTTTGAAAATTTATTTTGTGAAATAAAAAATAATTAGGTTGAGGAATGACTGTGGAGAATATTTCGAACAATAGAACCAAAATAAAAACTTTTGGTATTTTCATTGCAAAAGTTTATTTGGCGGGCCAAAAACTAAAATTTGAGTTTGAGTTGCTGTAAAAGTAGTCTGAATTTCAATTTATAACTATGAGCTAGTTTTCTCACTTTTTTGAAAAATATCGTACAACACTGAGAAAAGAATAATATAATGAGGCATTACCATTATGTTTTCAACAATAAAATTGAATCATTTTTGTTATTAAATTTATAAGAACGTTGCAAAAGTCTGACATGCATCGCAAAGAGTTGTAGAAACTATTCTAAAACAAAATACAACAAAAAAAGTGACAGTAAAATTTAAATATGTAAATTAAAAATTAATATTGTGCTAAATATTAAATTGTAGTTGGTTGTGAATCTATTTTTTAAAAAACCAATTTTCGTTCAATATTGCCTGAACTATTACGTTTTTAAAAACTGCGCTTTAAATAAGACACACTATACCTAAGAATTAATCATCAAGTAGCGAGCTGCCTCTGTGACGTCATGCCCACGTACTTGCGATAGTGATGTCTCCTTGTGTTATTCTTTACTCCGTACCTTACAATAATTTTAAAAACAGCAGCGACACTAGCGATTGATTGCAAAAACAGGGGTTTCTAAGAGAAAGTCCAGAAAAAATGTTGCCAGAATAAATGAATTATGAATTTTATAATTAAAAGTATACACACAAATTAAAAGTTAGTAGTTAAGAAAACTTTATAGGTATAAAAATATATCTAGAATTAGTGATTAAAAACAGAATTGTGAGTTCTCTTTAAAAAAAAAAAAATAATTAAAAAAACTAGGACTACGGTAATTTGCCAACTCAAAAGTATGAAACAAGAAAAATCTTGATTATTCCTAAAGTATATAATATATATACTATAGCTATATCTGCAATTTCCCATTACAATACAATTTTCATTCATCCTTCATCAGTCTTACAATCAACTTATTTATTTAATATAAAACGTTCGACCACGGATGGATGAAATTGGTATTCTAATGGGAGGTTGCTGATAGTAACTTAACATATAGAAATTTTAGGAATCCCTAATATAGGAAATAACCTGAAGAAATTAATGTTTCGTACTCGAAATAAGTGATAGTCAAATCACAAAAAAACCCTAAGTTTTTTATATTTAATATTGTACTTCTATGTATATTTGTGAACTCAGAATTTTCTCCTGTTTCATTTGACATCTCATTCGATACCATAGAAAAAAAATTTTTTTAAAAACTTCCACTTGTTTGGATGAAACATCCGCCATATTAATTGTTGTTCATATAAAAAGTAGGTACCCTATGTCATCCAGACTAAAATGACGAATCGATAGAGACCTCATTCATCAAAATCGGATGATTAGTTTAGGCGCTACGGTGGAACAAACTTAAATACAAACAAACATAGACTCCCAATAATATTACCCTTTTTTGGCTTTGCCATAAACGCGTAAAAACAGGAAGCAAAGTGAGGCATCCAGACAAAATTACAATGTAGTCGGAAGATTGACAGTGAATAAATATTTTGGAAAATATTAATTAAAAATACCACGACTACACAAGCATCAATTTTATCCGACATGTGCGTCATTGTTTGTCAAAAGATTAATTAAGGAACGATGCTGACGGCAAAATAATTGACATTAACAAAGAACAGACGTGCGTCTCCGTCAGGGAGATCCTCGAAGGTAATTCAAAGGCTGACTTCAGAGAACTGAAATTGACAACAGTAGATTATTATTTGATTATCATTAGACAATGCCATTAAGTGATTCTGCTAAATCTCAGGTTCAGCTTCAAACCACTTTAAGTACTCAAGCTGTCCTTTGAGCAAAACAGCCAAAATCAGTTGAAGTTGTTTTCATTAAAGTTATTGTTACGTTTGATTACAACTGCGAAGGACATTCGCGTTCAATTGCATTGTTCACTTCGTTGAGTATTCTCAAAATTCTTGGCTTTCCTTCAAAATTATTTTCCAACTTCTTTTTGCTTTGCGGACCATTTTCATTCGTTTTTCAATGAATTAAGGGCTCATAGAATTTCAGACTAAATTGGCTCTGATCATTTGTTCACTTAACTTAACCTCCATATTTAAAAATATTATATCAAACATAAAATTCCTCTCGATAAATAATTTAAAATGCACTCTGGCAAACAAATTCAAAATCGTTGCCAAAGTTCCTCATTTAAGTCAATGTAAATATGAAATTCAGTTTTGTACTCATATATTATAGCGAAATGGCAATATTTTTTTATTCCTCGAGGAAAAAATTACAAAAAGATCCTGTGCACAGCAGTAACTCCGTCTTAATCAGTAAGCTCCTTACTAGGGATATTAAGTGGTACATAATTACCAGCGGAGCGAAAATGACACGAGCAGGGACCCAAGATCCTTTTATCTCTTCGGAATGCTTCGTAACAGCATAAAAAGGATAACTTTCATCGTTGGGGGAAATCATGGTTTGTTGCTGGTGTTGGTAACGTCAGGGATAATTGCGTCGGAAAGTGAGAAGCTTTTGTACAAGAAAATTGTGTTAATATTAAACGACCGGGAAAATCTGCTGTAATTCATGAAATCTTCAATAATGCATCAAAATTTTGAGTGCATGAAAGACACTCTTTGCTAAGAGGTTGGTTGAGCCCAAGGACATTTAAATTGCCAACTTCTCTCGCCAATATATTTTGTCATACTTCGAAATTCGCGAAAAGTTATTATGAACTCTAAAATTTCTGCAGAAATATTCAAAGCTTTTAGAGGTATTTATTTATTTAGAAGAATGCAATATGAGAACATCGAAACGAAGGAATGCGCTCAGCATTCTTGTCTGTCTATATTCATGAAATATTTTCCTGCATCTACGGAGAAATTTCTTTGGCAGTTTGATCTGGAGTTTCCGCAAGAGTGCATTTCAATTTTATGTATTCAGCAATATTATTATAAATGGAAAATATATTAAATTTCACCTGGATTATCAGGTTCGGGAGGAATATATTAAATTTATGTAATTCATTTTAATTGCTAACTTCGGTCTAAACATTAACCTAAGTAATTCAAGACATAGAAATTCATTTCCTTCAACCATCCAAAATAGTCCTTTTAAACATTATCTCTGGAGTACTAATCCTGGACAAATTTTGACGACAGTGTACCTGTAGTCGATAAAAATAATCTTAAACTCCTGTTCAGTAACTGCAGATCGAACATTTTCAATTTATTTTTACGACGGTTTCTATGCTTTGTACAAAGTAATTAAGTAAAATGAAACCATAAACAACCCTAATAACCGTTCGCAACTTAATTACTTTCGGAAAGTTCGATATCATCTAAATCTGAAGTAAGTAATTAATAGAGGTGGGAAAAAAAAGGAAACTGGATTTTCGTATCCTCACTTGTTACATGGAAATTCAATTAAGATGAACATCATTTATCAAAACAACTCGCATATCCCAGTTACTATTAACTCTTTCAATTTTCGGAAAACCGTTCATATATGCATATAGAGTTTGAATGTTTAATGATTTTGTGAGCATCCAAAGTATCAACATTATCCTAATTGATAAATTAAAAATTAATTAAATTGATATTAGATGAGCCTTTTAGTAAATTTAAAATCAGAGTCATTCATGTACATACTATATGTATTGACAATTATTTTCTAGTTGCATTTTTATCGTTATTGTAAAGGGTTACGTCTGTTTGACCGGTCGTAATATGAAACATTTTTTGTTAATTTTTGTAGGCTTTCCTAATAAAGCCACAAATATACGGTTTGCATTTTTGGATGGTTTATTACATATGACAAAACATTTTTTTTTTTTTTAAAAATGGCGTCCCAGAGGTAGGTAGGCCCGAAATAACTTTTTTTGCGGCCTTGCGCTGCCGGAAACGTAATAATATACCTTAACTTGAAATTTTAACCGTTGCTTAAAGAATGGCTACCAGTCACAAGTCATCCCATACGAATTTTTGTAAATTTTTCGTTTTGCGATGAATTGTGTCGCATTTTCTAAGATGAGTTATGGCCAAAAAAACGACACAATTCACCGGATGACTTGTGACCACAAATTCGGGTAAATTCTGACCGAATCGATTTGATGCTATTCATTGGATGACTTGTGTCGTTCTGGGATGAATTGTGTCGCATTCCTCGGATGACTTTTGACCGGATTCCATTCCCGTATATACATTTATATAAATATATTGCTGAGCAATCTTAAAGATCGTGTGCACTTCTCTAAAAAATCAATTTTCAAAGGAGTCCGGTCACAAATAATCCGAGGAATGCAACACAATTCATCCGAAAACGACACAATTCATTCCAAATGAGACACATATCATCCGAATGACTTGTGACTGGTAGCCTTTTTTTTAAGCTACGGTTAAAATTTGAAGTAAATTGAATGAAAATTGAAGAAGTACGCACGTTTTTGAAGTCATGGTTTCGAGAACCAACAGTTTCAAAACTCTTCTAAAATGCACTTTAAAAAATATTCTTCTATTTATTACTTTTGAATATCATTCTTAAAATATTTATACATGATTTACGCCACAAAAAATCGATTTTTCGAAAAATTCAAACATGATGTTCCCTTTAAATTGTTTGTAAAAACCTTCTAAATAATTGCCGCAGTACCGTCTTAAAAATCTCAAAAAGTTTCATCCCCACAGCCAAAGACTTGCTTTATCAGAGTTTACACTTTAATGTGTTCATTTGCTCCATTTACTTCGGTAAAGTTTATCCCAAATATTAGCACCACTTTCCTGCAGTTATTTTTTGCCTCATTTAGTCCTTGCAATCTAACTTAGACAGCCGAAAAAGCTTTTAGGATGTCCGTAAAAGGATTTTTTAATCGCCCTCTTGAAATTATTATTATAATAATAAGCGAAAGTGAAGAAAAGGGGAAAATTACAAATTTTTCCGTAAACCAAATTACTGCAGGCCCTCACAATTTCCTTCCCACCCTGTACCCTCATCAACAAAACTCTGATACTACGGTAAAGCAAAAAAAAACTTTCATCGTGTATAAAAAACTCCAAATGAAGTTAAGTAACCACTTAGCCACTTTGGGCTGATGCCAGTCGTGGTCCTTGAACTGGGAAGTATGACTAACGTAATTAAAGATGAGGGAGAAGAGACGAAGAGGATATTACAATAAAAAAAAAATAAAAGAAGAAAGTTTTAAGGGGAATGCGACGGTGACTGAAAGTAAATCTGACCTACAGTCTTCGAGACTGTTCATACGTAATTAGCAAAAGTGTCATCATCCATTATTGTGTTTGCACCTGTAGGGATAGTCGTTCCAGGACACGCTGTTCTCTGTTCTATGTTCCAAAAGTACAGCATGTATTTGAATACCCCACCAACTCAAGGTCGAAGGAATTTCAGCGAACAGCGAACTCGTCCTTCCGAAAATTGAAGAAGGACGTTAAAGCAGATATGCTTGTCTGAGGACGTCTTCAAGTATAGAGCACTTCAATGTTCGTCCTCCTAAACTTTTGAATCCCTCTAATGATACTCGAGAAGAAGTTTATTCTATGATTTTGGGAATCAAATTTCTTTTAGATCACGACTAATGCGTCGTCAGTCGTGTATCCCCTCCGAAGTATACCTACACGATCTGACGTCCTTGCAGGTTACAGTAAAGATTTTTGTCCCAGTTTTGTGGTTGTCTCATCTAGAGCATAAATATTCGAATTTTCTTTGGAGATTGTAATTAGATTTCGGTACTCTCTGTTGTCGCAAAACAGAGAAGCCAAATTTAATCCAGAAATGATTTCAATGCCATCGAATATGAAAGTGACTTTAGTAAAATCCGGTCTTAAAAAATCGCTTAACGAATGATTGTAATCCTATTACGGCGTCTGAGTACTTAACTTAAGTCCTTGCACAAAACCCGTCCAGGAATTCAAGAGTCTAGACGGAATGATCGTCCGCCGGAATAATTAGGCGTTTGCTTTGACCGCCTCAGTGGAGAGTTTCGTGACCACGGATTATGGAGGTAAGTAAATCGATGAAAAATTGCCATTTAGACTCCATTTGCACAACAAAATACATTCAATTTAATGCTAATGCAAAAAGAACGTAGCTTTTATCTGTACAATAAAATTTGCACACGAAATTACAATTTTTGAATAATATTTTGCATCGGAGATTTCGCTCATAAATCAATTGCAAATATCACGAATCAGTAGAAATATATTTTTGAACAACCTTACAGCGTTTTTTATTGGAGTGGAAACATTTTTTTTTAAATCATAAATATTTCATGAAATTAAATAGTCCCGAAATATTTTATATTAAGATCATTTACAATGCAAAAGTTTGTTTTATATTCCGTATTGTTTGTTGTGTATATTCCGAACAATTCTCTTCCGATTGCAATCAATCAAAATATTTATCGATACCTAATTGAATTGAGAATCTGGAAAAAATGAGCGAAGAGAAAGAGAAGCTAGAAATTCAACTCCATATTTGATAAAATAATAATTTTACAACTAAATTACAATATTAAAAATTTGGAAATACGATGTTGTGTTCGAAATGTTTCGTAACAATTTTACGACTTCAAACATTTGCAATAACTGAACCCGTTTTTTGGTTACACATCTAATCTGAAAATTTTCATTTTGGTAAAACACTTTCAACGTGCAGCAAATAAATTTTGAATTTCAATATCCTCCGTGTTCTACATCCATACATTGGGATCATTTTATTGGTTCATGCATGGCACGATGTTGGAATGAGCAAAAAATATTTTAGCTTGATTAATAAATAAATATGCCTATCAGGGGGTATTATAAAATTCGAATAAAAATTAAGCAGAGACTATTTTTGAACGGAAAGAACACTATTATGTAGTCGTGTTCTTGGGTTCTTTAATAAATATTTTCCCAAACTATTTATTTGTACGTCAATCCTGCGACAACAGCGTAGTTTTGCGTCTAGATGCCTCAATTGGTTCTTTAATTAAACTTCATATTTTTTTTATCACTATAAGTACTACAGGGTGGGCTATCTAGCGCTTGCATTTTGAAGTAGTGGTTATTTCGAGTATGGCAACACTTCCGTCATTCGTGTTATGACACAAAGTTAGTTTAATATTTGACATTAACGAAATGGGTCGATTTACGCTTGAACAAAACTGGGAAATACTAAAAACTTATTTCCAAAGTGGTGAATCTTCTATCCAAACTGTAAGAAATTTATGTGGAAAATTCCATAGAAATGAAATGCAATGCAATCTTAAGCGAGTTCGTGAAACTGGATCGTTATTGGATAAAACAACCCGTTCACGTCCTCGTCTAGTGCACACACCTGAAAACATTGCTGCTGTAGCCCTGAATGTGGCCAGAAACGATTGATGCCTTGAAACACGAAATCGAAGTTGCCATTCATGAGATTGAGCATCAAACAATCAACAATATACTGAAAAATTGGGTTGATCGGATGGGGTACTGTATGGCCAGTCGTGGCGGTCATTTGTATGATATCGGTTTTCATTCGTAAATGTCAAGGTTCAACCTTTTTAATAAACTCATAACTTTGAAAAAATATTCATTAGTTTTTTATTTGTAGCCGATCCAAAATGCAAATTTTGAAATGTCCCACCATATAATTTTATTTAAAGCCTAGTACATACAAACATCAACCTGAAATCATCGTGATAAAAGGATTGTTTAGATTTGTATAGAAAAAACAGCTGATTCTGTTTAACAACATTGGCAAAAATTCCACGGGCTAAGAATGTACCGGAGCATTAAAATCATAGTGGAATTGTTGGACCCCTATTCGAGCGACATCTCTTAGAAAATGAATGAAAACTAGAACCAAAACTGAAATGGAACAAAATTTTCTACGATTCCCTTGAATTCCACGACGATTTTAGTGTTGGACAGTGAAATGATCGTGGTATGTTTTTCGCTGCATTTTGTATGGGATTTGACATTTCACGCTGCTTCCACGCGATGTTAGTACTAGGCTTAACTACTAACTCTTAATTCTGTATAGATTCTTCTAATTTTAAAAGTTTCAACTACTCCTTGCACATCTGCACTCGTTGGCGGCGCAGCGTGGAAGCGAGGCGGCGGCGCAGTGGTTGACCAAAAAGTATCTCTTACCCCTGCTCTCTCGCATTATATTCTCTGAACTTATAGGTTTGGCGATCACTCACCAGTGTCGCCAATACTTTGACTTCTTTACATATTTGACACTTATTGTTATCCAGTTGTGTTTTGAAATTATTGATTACTACAATATAACAAAAGTTACGTCACAAATAATATTGACTATACGAACAAAAATTCTTCTTGCATTAAAAAAAACAATCTCCGTATTCTCATTTTTCTGACTTTCATAATTCCTTGAATTTGAAGAAGTAAAATTTCAGTTTTCTCCCAGTGAAGTAATTATTTATAAAAACATTAGCTAAAGGAACTAAGACCCAAAGGGTTTACAAAAAAAAATTAAGGTAGTACTTTTTCAACCCCGAGAATGAACGAACTCCTTCGCTGTTTCTTGAGATTTGCGGCGCGGCGGGCTCCTTTGACTTCTCCTCCACAGCCATGAAAAATGGGAACAATGTAAGAAAAACGACCATTAATCATGAACGAGGAAAAATAATACCGAATTAGAATCGTTTCCTTTATCTTAACGTAATTATGCAGTTGGAGCTGAAATTGAAAAAGTGCAACAAGAGTGATGTGGAGCCAGGGGTGGTGGGAGAAAGCGGAGGCAACCCACCCGTCAGCAATGGTTTCCGCATCAACAATGAAAATTTTGCAGTCCTGAGACTGACATTAAAACTGGAAAATAATTTTAGTCAAAAGAATTCTAAAAAGTACTAGATGCAAGAAATTCATGATAAATTGCAATAAGAATTTTTGTAAAATATTTCCTGCGCTATGGTCAGGTGCACTGTTTTTTAATGACCACGATCATTTAAAAACCGGCAAAATGAAGCTATGTTCAGTGCTTTGAAGTGTAAGACGTAAAGTGTCTAATAATTAATATAAAAACATAATAATAATGTATTTAATAAGTGAATTTTTATAAAAATGGAATGCCAATGAAATTACTGCGTATATCCTTTCAACAAAAGAACTGCTAATAGATCTGGGAAAGGTATAATTGCGCAATTGCTTTTGAGACAAATAACTCTGACATCCTGTCAAAAGTAAAAATTGTCAACAAAACTCACAAAAATGACTGATTATTAAATTTACTCTGAAGTTGTCCGCATTCTCAACGATGCGAATTCCATAAAATTTCCCATGATCTATATAATGATCGAAATAGACAGGTGGATGAACGCATTGTATGAAGAGATTTGTCTAGGTCATCAAAAAAAAAAAACACCTGTGAAAAGGTATATTTCAAACAAAATCTCATGAAAGGACGATCAGAGAAACAAAAACTACTTATCGCAATTCTAAATTAACATGACCAATATTAAACAATAATATGTTAAATGTTTAATTTAAAAACCAAAATTGTTGTTATACAATGTAACAATCTAAATATTTCTCTTTTAAACGACTTCGAAGTCCCTATTAATTTCGGAAAAAATACCTTTTTCGGTATTATAAAGTCGATAGAATCTAATTACACAATCAATTAATAAAATCTTTTCCGTCAGGACCCAGGAGCTCCGACAAAGATTTATGTACGCCGAACGCGTACCTTGTACTCGCGTTTAATTAATCAACGATTTCCATAAACATGAAATCTTTAAATAAATCTGAGGCGTTCAACCTTGGAGTTGGCATCGAACCTTCTTTATTATAAATTGTAAATAATTTCGCTTCAGTAACTTGAAATTGAAAGTTCTACGTTGAGAAATTTTTAAATGTTTTCAGCTAAGGAATGTTCCATGGCTTAAATAACTTTAAAAGTAACTCAAAATGATATCAGGTATTGTATTTAAATGCAACAGAAAATAACGATGAATTTAATAATGGAACACCGTAAATCCATGTTATGTTCACAAAACACAAAAACCAATGTTTCCACAAAAGATTGAAATTCAGAACAAAAATATCTGATATGAAAATAGTTCGATTAAATGAAGCACATCGAAACCGGTTAACATTTCATTAATTAAACTTATCACTGCAAAACTGAACATTATTGTGGAACCATAATGCGGTTGTACATGGACTGAAAATTAATCACAGATTTGTGATTTCCTCTAAATAAAATTAACGTACAGAAAATTAACATGATTGTAGTTGAATTTATGGCGAAATTCGGTTCGTTGTAGTCCTGCGTTCGTAAATGTTTCCCCCTTTTGGTGAAAATTATGGTGTAACTAAACTTTTGATAGAAGCAATTAAATTAATTAAAGTACACATTAGTTTCAGATTCCAAATGAATTAGGAGAGCATTTGAAATGGAAATTTATGATGGAGCTCACCACCACACACTCATAAATCATTATGAATTTACTTACAGAAAAAACCAATATATTTACTTGGAAGGAAAAGTTATATAGCAACTCTTTAGTACGAAACGAAAAATCACACATAATTGAAATATGATTCGAATTAATGCTTAGACTGTAAAAATAATTTATATATTGTATATATAATATATAAAATCGAAAGTTCGTTTGTTGGCTCCTCCATATTTACTAAACTAAACCTATTTTGAGGCCATTAATTTCGAATCTATGACTTAGAAAGCTATCTAAATTGAGAAATTAAAAATGTAAAATAAATTCGGTACTAATTTCGAATTTTCTTTTTATAGATTTGTTAATTCAAGATTGCGAATCGAATATGGCGACAATTTTACTAATTCGTCATTTAAATATACCTAAGTGAAATTTAGTACCTATTAATGGTATTTTGAGGCCACTGATTTGAAATATGTATACTCTGCAATTTTCGAAATTCAAAATGGCAGACAGAATATGGTAACTGAGCTTTCCTCAAATTCGAGGAATTCCACTAAAATTAGTGTAAAGGCAATTCGATGACTAATTTCGAATCTAATATCATAATTGTTAAATTTACGCTGGCGGATCTATTATCATTCCAAAAATGTATTATTCACGAAATTTCCGTGCAAATATATACATACGCAGTTACGCACATTGAAGTATTATTGTCACAATTTGGAACAAACAATAATGACAGACTTTTCAAAATTCGTTCAGTGGTTCCCGGAAAAATAAATTCGTTCTCAGTGTTTGTAATATATTGATGTTTTTTAATAAATAAAAAGAAAAAAAAAATATAAATATAAATACGTATATTGTATATTATATTATTATGATTTTCATCACACACCGGGTGAAACCGGGTAGACCCACTAGTATTTTGATAAATATCAAAGGACATTTATAATAAAATAGGACTTAAACACTTCTTAAACATTTTTTCCGCGTCAATATGTCATAGTCGACAAAATAATGTCTAAAGAAACAAGAAAGTGTTAAGCAGAATTTAATCTGTCTGATGGCGATCAATTGGATCTTGTTGAGTGTGACTGGGATTAACTGTAAAACCACGATCGGATCATCATTACGCGCAATGACACAGTCAAATGAAATCAAGAAAAGTGGCACAACGTTCAAAGAGACACAAAGATTAAATAGTTCTGATAGCGAATAGAAAGTCAATAAATCATTGTCTTTAATTACATGTGAAACATTGATTTGACGATGTTCAGATTTGAAATCAATAAAAATTGTGCTGTCGTTTATTGCAATTTTCTGATATTCTCATTCACTTCAATTCGAATCGACCTGCAAATGAACCAGTACTTGGAGCTGCCAGGATACCGGATGTAATCAATCAATTCATAACCAATATATCCAGGATTTCTAAGTAATCATGGTTAAATATATCAAAGGAAATCCTTTCCGGTTCCGCATATGAAATAGCAATCAATACTGATACAATTCTGTGATGCGTAATTAAGTGAAAAGTAATTTCAGAATTTCCATATCTGCACTTCATCTGCTTTGTAAACTTTATTGGAACTACCAACAATATTATTTTCATTTGTTTCAGAAAGTAAAGGAACTTTGTAATTGGATGTGTTCCGTAAACCCTTAATTCCGCAATTCTCTCACTTTACCAACAAATGAAATTTGTTTAACAATTTCCCATTAAATTCCAATATTATTGCGACAAAGCATTGCATTCATTGCAAAAGTTCCTCATTGGCTTGTGTCTGTCTGTGGAATACCTTCAAAGGTTTTAATCGAAGAAAGTATCAAATTCGCAAACCAACTGTTCCCATACTCCTTGAACGGTAATTACATCCCAAAAATCCTACCCTCAAAAAGTTGGTAAGAGATTACACGAAAGTCACAAAAGTCTGTGTAAGGGGATGGGGGGAGTAAAATTACAAGCAAAACAACAGCGATTCATTGCTTTTCCGGTATTAAAGCCTGCATCATTTTACAGTGAAAGCAATTGCCCGGATAAAATTTCAAATAGAGCGCGCTATGTTTCGATTGGCGGAGTCGTCGTACAGTATACTTTTGCCAGAGTTGTGGCTTCCATCCGGAGGTTCTTTAACCTCAAAGCAATGAAACATTTCCGTACAATGCTTGTATCGATTTCATTAGTTGCCTTTGAACTGTTTTCTTGCCCCTGACGAATAGAAATTATTTACCAGAGAAACAGGGTAAAGTTGCTGCTTCTTGCGGTTGTTGTTTCATGTATTTAACTTAATCAACGAAATCCAATAAATTGCAATTATTCTTGGTATGAATTACAAATGTGCTCAGATCAATTGCATGATTTTTCTTAATTGCAACACAGATAATTGGTTTCACTGATAATAAAACACAAATAAAAATCCGATTTACGTTTCGTATAATCAAAACACAATCGCAAATCCAGAATATCGAGGATGCAGCAACAAATTGGAAGACGTTCCTTAAAGTACTTTATTTGTGGGAAATGCAGAAACTTTCTCTCGTCTGTGTGCATTTCTGTGTGTTTCAGGTAATTTGAATGTAATTGCAACTATTCAAACCGAACTCCGAACAATTCTGATTGCCGTTGTTGAACCCTTGTAATCCTCTTTACCAGGAACATGTGAGTTTAATCCCTGAACAAATCAGCACTTGAAAACATTTCGTTGCATTATTGAAATTAACCACAAACCGAAAATAGAGAATATTCGTGGATTTAATGTTAATCAGGTGACATGCTGGAAAAGTGTAATAAAAATAAATTGAAATTGAAAATGTTTCACAGGTGTTGCGTCATATATTTCACAATAACAGCGATTTTCTATTTTCATAAATTTAAGGAGTTTTCTAAAATGATTGTTTTTTTATGTTATCTTTTTCGGTGTACTGAAAAATATGGCATCAGATTTAGATACGCAAAACCTCGCCTCGCACATATGTAAGCATTCCACACCAGCAAGAATCCATTCAACCGAACAAAGTACCAAACATTGCATTTTACTTTATAGGATTCGCGAATTCCGTGCGAAATATATGAATAAGACGCCGGGCTTTCCGAACCTCAGCTTCAAGCAAGTGATTTCTAAGGACAGCATCCGGAGTGCTTCCCGCAAGAAGCATTCCCAACTATCCGACCAAGCCTAGTAAGCGTGTTGAGCGGAAATCCGACAAACCCGAATATCAGAATTGGCCAGAGTAGGGAAGATAATATTGTAATTAGCTAGGGAAATAGCCAGACAGTTCAATTGAAAATAGCTCGTAAGCAAGTAGGACAAAAAGACAAAATTAAAGCACTACAAGGCACCACCTGTTTTACCGTCACTGAACCAACCCTGGCGAGGCAGGCTTCCCTCTAAATGATTATTTCGAAACGGGCGAAGACAAAACCACGTTACACGCTTAATAAAGAAACAAAAAAATACAATAGATCTTCAAATTTGTAAGCATCCAAAACTATTTCCCATTTCCCAATCAGTTTGGTAATGAAATTCGTTTATAAAACTATATTATTGAAGATAAAATATTTCAATTATTGCAAAGAAAGCTGAAAGTTGCAAAATTCCAACGGATAGTTGAAATCCAATTTGGCAAAATATCATCCGAAGTTCTACAGTGTTCAAGTAGTTTTAAGTGGTTTCATCTTAACATGACTTTAGTACAAATTGAATTGATTAATTTCCAATAACATAGAAATTAAAAAAATCATTTACAATACACACTTCTCCACTGTTCAGCGGAAGATATCATGATTGCATACAAAAGCAAATTCATTAAGTCGAATTGAATCGAGATAACAAAGTATCCTGGTTAATTAACCATTCGCATAGTTCATCATGCTCAACACCGGATTCATTTCTGCTGATTTACGCGGTAAATGTAATTCGGAAATCGCGATTTATACGGTTCTAGAGTGGCGACCGCCATTGCACTGGAATAGAGAATCTGATTAAATGTTTGCTACATGATTGCAGCCAATTAATTTTGACGACGATAGACATTGTGTGTTATGATCTCATTAAAGGGAATTTACGATTCAGGTTCATCCACTTTGCGAGCGCTATCAATACGTTGTGGATGTTTGCCAGTTGATGGAACATTATCTTCGTTCCTTGGCCTGTCTCACGTTGGGGGAGGAAGAGGTGCAGAAATTATTGTTTGTACATGATTTGCATATTAATGGTATTAAAGTGGGCTTGTCATCTTGCGAATTGCTCAAATTTAAACTTCACCAATAAGTCAGGTAAGGTAAGGTAAGCAGGTGTGACGTGAACAAGAAAAGACAAAACCTAACCTCGAAGAAGTCGAGGACAGCGAGTAACTTCGCATGTCCAGGGATAATGGTGCGCTAACTTTGTTTATAAACCGTATAATCTGGTTGAGTGCAATTGTTGGTAATTATATTTAACTTGTTTTAATAGTTCTGATTTCCTTTTTAGTTTTAATAACTTTATTATTTATAGAATTTTTATTAAGTTTATTCACAGTAAAAATTCCACTAATTTTTGATTTATATACCCTAGAGCTAGACTTGATTCCTTCAGAGTTAGACGCCAAATGTCTTCATCTCTTCCACAGATTCTTATTTGAGCTGATTCCGGAATCGTCTGTCATAATGTCATCTTAAGAGCAAAACCTAATTCTAAATATCTTCTGGAACATTTTATGTATTTTAATTCTAATCTCTTTTTAATTTTTATTTTATTACTGCAAACTAAAGTTTAGCATACTACATATTTGTATATACAAAATTCCCCATTTCGCGAGATATTGTCAGTGCCCCTTTTTTTCTGGCATTATAACAATTCTGGACGATGAACATCACGGACATGCTGACTTGCACTTCATTTATACGATAGTGTCGATTGCAAATTGATGAAGTGAACATTATTCAATGAGAGTGCTGGGCAAATTATGCTGGTTCGTTTGTGTCAAATGATTGCTGGTAATGCATTAAAAACATGGTGGAAATAATTGAATTTTAATTGTAATAATTCAATACAAAAAGCCATCAATGCATGTTCAAGAAGTTCAACGAGTTGGAAGAATATCATTTGACTAAGTAATTTTTGAACTAACCTTCGTATGCAGAATAATTAAAATCCGTCCATATCGATAAATCTAAAAATAGAAAGGAAACAGTATTAGTTTTGGTATTTCCAAGAATCAATTAAAAATTAAAAAATTTCCTCGTTTTCAGATTTCTTTCTGAATCTCCCCAAAGAACCAAATTCTACTTCTTTACAATCTATTGCAATTCACATGGAAAATGCATTGCAGTTCTAAACCCTTTTGGAAAACATTATTTCATTTCCATTTATTTTCTTTTATTTACAATCCATGTCATTTCATAAATTTGCATACGACAAACAAGGGATTCAAAGTTTTTCACAATATTGCAATAAATCTTGATTCGATCCGTTCTCAATTAGCATTCTCTGGTGCAGGCGAACAATGTCAAAGAAAAACATAAATAAATAGGGAAAAATTTCTTTTTAAAAATATGATACATTTTACCCCAGACACAATGTTTTATTTTTGTTCCAATTTTCCTAAAGATATATATTTTTTTTTTCATTTTAAGGTAATCAATACAAGTCAGATGATGCATTAAAGTGTTCCAGAATATTTTCTCGCTGCTTGTTTTCTATATCAATTTATTCTTGTACATTTGCGACGGTTATATATTTGTTATGTTTAGCTCGATATTTATGGCATTGATATTGAACACCGTTCGCCCAGCCAATATAATTGATTCATTCTTCATCGTTTCGACACAATAAATATCCTTGAAGAGATGTTGAACACGGGCGACAAGAAAAATGGTCCATATTTTATGATTTTGTGTTAATTCTTCGTTTGACTTAACACTTAATTAGTGTAATGAATGTTTTGTGGAAAATAATGAGAAACAAGAACAAGAAAAATCTTACAGGATTTGCTGGATGTTAATTACAAAAGATTGATAACAGCGAGGGCTTTGTACGAAAGAGTGAAAGTTATTAATAATATAATTAATGTTTGCCTTTAATTTCATTATAATTACATTCTAAATCACTTGCAATTTTCAGAGAGGTTCGACATCACCCATTAATTGTTTTCCGATAAAAAAAACCTTCCTTCATATCAACCCTTGTAGATGCTTGAGAAAACAAATCAAATGAAATCAAAGGCGAATGGATATAACCATCCCGTAGAAACAGCCCTGAAGCAATTGTATAATCATTTCAATTTGAATAATCAAAAGATGTCCTTGAAGCCATCTAATTAATATTTAGCAAAAACTATATTATATATATTTTTAGTCAAAGCACCAATAATTCCAGGCAAAGTTGAAATTTTCAACTCACTCACAAATTTCCATCTGGCTAATGAATGTAAAGTAGACATCAATGTACGATGTTGCAAAACGATGCTCGAAATACAAGAGCTCTCATAAATTAATGGAATTGTCGAAATTAATAGAATGTCATTGCTTCATACACGTGCGATGTGTTCTCAACTTCGGACATTGACGAAAACAAGCCATAATTACGACGTGCCGGAGGAAAAGGTATGAATTCATTAAGAAGTTTCGGGAAGGGGATTATGTTGAGAGTTTAAACTGTTCCGGTGGGGATAGACCGGAGACGTAGATATTACAAGGAATGCTAATTTGTATCTTTTTAATTACATCTACCCTGAAGCGTTCAAATCCCTGTGCTGATTACATTTGAGATATATTCCGAGAAAGTTCAGCAAAGGATTTCCAAAAAGTGCTTTTTATAGTTTGATTTAAATACAAACCCCTTCAATGTTTATTAGTTTTAATATTCTCAAATTATCTAGAAATTAAATTCTGCTTGTGAATGTCTGTTTTTCCATGTTTTTGTTCCATCGGGATATTTAAATATGTTTCATAAAATTCTGTAAAATGCAACATAAAGTTGTTGGACTCATTTAGAATCTGAGCTGGCGCTGACCAATTCCATCCGAAGCTGAATAAATTAACCGCTGACCTGGTATTAAATAAATTTTGAGTCCGTGGCTTAAAGCAGTTTCGCAATTTCCTCCCGGATTGCATCTACATACGATTAAAATTCATTTAAAAAACAACACCAGTGATATGTTACAAAGTTTTTCGTTGCATGTCTAAAACTAAAATAGTGTCAGAATACAATGTTTTTCCTTTTAACCAAAAATGGGGTTAAGTATCGTACATAAGAAGGTACTTTCGCGTTACAAAAAGGAGGGCAGCAAAATGCGCGTAAAGTTATAAAACTAAAGCAGAAAAAATAAATGTATATAGCAGTATGAAAATCTGCATTAACACTAGTGACATAAAACTCGTGTAATGTCCATAATGTGAAAAAGGTCACAGGGTGCAAAAATTTAAGTGTTTAATTTTAATTTAGATCGCGTGAAATCTGAGAAACAATTTAATGAATAATTTAGGAAGATGAGGAAGATGGAACGGGTACAAAGTAAAGGGACGAAGAATACTGCTAGTTCCTGGTTAGATAATGTGTTAGACAAAATTATTACATTTAAATTATAATTAATTTAGAAAATCAATAACAAATAAGATTTTAATGCCGTCAATTTAGACTTTTAGACAAATCAAAATCTCACAATCAGCGCATAGAAAATAAACTATTCCAAAACCTGGCCAAAACTCAAAAATTTACTTAATTGATAGGAAATTTTTTACTCGGGAGTTTTGGGGATCGTTGACTACGAATCCTATGTCAGAATTTCAAAATTCCATTGTATGTAATATATTCACGTGATGCTTCAATAAAATATTCGCGTGAACTGCGGGAACGTTTATAAATATCTACCTAATTACCAATTGAATTGTGATATAAACAAATAAATGTGGAACATAGTTCTATAACATGTCACTGACAAAATTTATATAAAAGTCGTTAGTATCTAAATTTCAAGTTTCCAAAATCTATTTTTGTCCGGTTTTTCTATGCAAATGCTCCACTGTGCAGCGGTACCTACTTTCCTTTAATTATATAATTACACACTCTCGAATTGTTTACACGACCAAACCCCATCAACCAATCAGGATGTACATTGTACAGTAAAGTTACTCGTAATTGCATTGAGTTTATCACAAATAGTGGAAAATACTCCCTGAAAGTGTTGAATGTACATTTTTTTTTCAAAATAGTCTTTTTATATATTTTCCATCTTCACTCTCTCTCAAGTATTTCATCGTAAAACTATCCTGGAAGCATTGCAACCTCAATTTTTGAACACGTTGTAGTTCATCTGATAGGTACAGGATTCCTCTGAGTTATTGCAAAATCTACGTTAGTTATTTATCGTGTTCTATTCAAGTACTCCCAAAGGTAGTTCCTTTGAATATTGCCGGAGTACTGGATTTCACCTCTTGAGCTATATTAGTTAAGCATACAACAGAATGTTGTACGCACACAGAAAGGATCCATGCAGACGGCAGCTTTTTCATACAAAACCATATAAAATAAAACACCCTTAGGATTCGCTTCGAAATGCTTGTATTACACGGGATTCAGGTTACGGAATTCTAACGATTTCCAGTGGTCCACAGGACCTTTGCACAAGCAAACGTTTGAATTTTAGAACCAAATTAAGATTAATAAAATCTGGTAAGGATAGCTCTTCACCAAGGGCGAACATTGGCCAACTTACATACAACCATCATCGCTTTACAAGTTGCAAAAATAGTGCTTGAGTGGTGCAATTTCATTTTAGCACAAGATTTGCTCGTCCTTACTGGTGTTGAACCGGAATGCAAAAATAGTTTTCTAAGTCAATGAGGAAGGTTGAAGTCTGGGATGCAGTGTAGAATGAGGATTTACGAGATGTTTGTCCTTGATTTTCATGTCTACTATATTCTTCCAATTAAAAACCATTGATGATTGAATGCATATATTTATGGAAATCTTGGAATTTATTTTGTAAAATAACATATTATCCATACAAGGATGATGAAGAAAAGCTCTACAAGATGATCCTGGAGGCGAACTGCATGAATTACATATGATAGTAAATGAAGGAAACAATCAGAAAACTCATCAATCTGCGACGATGGCGAAAGGGCAAATGACAATGCCTTGCCTGATGTTTGCCTAGAGTATAGACTATGTAAGATTTTCTTCTTTTAACAAATAGCGACAGGAATGACGCTTGCCTGAAAACAATAAGTTTTGCAACAACTAGGAAAACAATCAGGACGAACACATTTGCTACCATTGGAATATGTCTGCAGTTCTCAGCCTCAATCCTATTTTCATCTACCCACGAGGAAATAGATGCCAAGTGTGGTGACACACAAAAACCATACGGGGGAAAATGTAGTTGCCACACCAGCAACCCCCACCAATGCCCATAAGTCCCATAACCCACACTCATATCACTCGCAACCCCCACAGTAGTGGTCTCCGGAATGAGGACAAAGGAAGTAAGTTGGGAAGAAATTGAAATTTCTTCAGAGCATCTGTCATTGCAAGTTAGCCGTCTCTTCACTCAATCTGTCGTAAATTTTACGATTGCTCAGTTACCTGGTGTTGGCAGTGTCGGCAGCCAGGACGAATTCTTATCTTGAGTGGAATTGGACCAGAAAGGATATTGACACGGCCAAAAAAGGAGTATAAATAGTTGAGTAAGATACCCAATCTCCATTTTCTTGTGTACATTTTCTAAAGTTTTCGTTTGCACCATTTAAAATTTCCCACCCACTAAACACAGTCTTCATTCGGAGCAGGACAGCCTTGGGCTGTCATCCAATTCCTGGGGGAATTACAAGTTTTAATGGTCACTACTCTGCCTATAAATCACAATACTTAACCAACTTTTGCTGGTCTCATTTATTTAATTATTGAAAAACTTTTTGCATTGTTCATTGCCAAAAAAAAAAAAAAAAAAAAGAAATAACCGCGTTTTATTTCATCCTCTTTGCGGGTGAAAGTTCAAAACCGATTACTGGACCGAGATAGGATTGAAATTCCGATTGATTTTCGGTACTAGTTTTCACACTGCATCCAATTTCCATAATATACAACCATAAATGTTGAACAACGGTGTGTTCAATGTCGATTAAAGGATTTAAAACGAAAGCCTACACATCCTACTTTTTGTTTCTGCGTACGCAAACAGTTTTTTAACAATTCCACTGCGATTTTACTCGGTCGCACTCACGCATTCGACACACTTTTAGATAAAATAAAATAAGATTAACGTCAACCGGATTTGGGTGTATCTGTCAATGGAATAATTCCCCGATTAATTGCAATTAAGAATTTAAGAGGAAATTAAAGGTGCATGACAAAAATTCAATTCAATTCAGCAATTGTAAAGAAATTAATCTGAATTAATTTGTTTGACACCCACAAATCCAGTAATAAAAATTCCAAAACGCGAACTGCAACAACACCACCAAGGAAAAGTTACAAGACATAAGGATTTTTTTCGGATTTCGTGAGATACCAATTACGACATTCAAAAGGATTTCCGTCCCGTGAAACTACTGTGTCCCGGAAAATTCCTCGTCAAAACTTTTCTGAGCAACATTGCTAAAAAAAATCAAGAAGTATAAAAAAAAACCTTGCCAAGTGAATTGTTGGAAAAAAGGATTCTAAGGATGGGAGTTTTTGAGAAAGTTTAAAAAATGATTTAAGATTGTTTTGGTTTACAAAAGGCAGAATTTGAAATCCGCCTCTGGTGGAAAAAAACAGAATTTCATGAAAAGCACATTGTACGAAGAATTCTTGGAAATGTCCAGCTGAGTAAATATTTTTTGATGAGAATTTTTACAAAAGATAATGGCTTTAAATATCTCTTGTATTCTTTTATTTGTGCAATAATGAAAAAAAGTCGAGAATAATATGTTGTTTATTTAAGGAAAATAGAAGTAGAGAATGGATGTCGCCAAAAGCGCGACTGAATATTGTAATTCCGTGTCAAAAATTTACTGGAAATCTTAAATAATTGATGTAAATTATGAACAGCTATGGAAAAATTCTCATTGTGTTCGCAAAATTTGTTCCCTTATGAAGAGCCTTCTCACATCCTTCAGCCCTTTAATCTAATTTGAAAGAACACAACAATAATAAAGAACCTTTTGGAAATCATAAGCATACAGTTCTTCAAAAGAAATTTCAAATTTTGAATTAAAAATATATAAACCGAAGAAAATGATATCAAATTTCACTCCACAGTAATTTACAACAAGAACCAGCGAAACAGGAAGTTCTGAATCAAGAGTTCATGGGAGGTGTTTCCATTTTCATATTCACTGAAAAAATAAATAAAAATGCGGGCGCAGTGTTGGAAACCGCATCACAAAAGACTGATGATAATGAGCGAACACAACCGGGACCAATTAAGATAAAATGAACAAATAATTTTTGAATGCGTCCTTACAAATTGAGGAACTGTTTGTTGGTGGTTCTTCTTCTTCAGAGATACGATAATGGCCGCCTTTCATCCTGGTTTATTTATGTGCAAACATCAGAGCGACACCAACACACTGGAATACTGGTATAGGATCCTTAATGATATCAGTGGTGGATTATATTAAACCAGTTTTGGTATCCATTCGCAGATTGGCTTCGGTTGCTTCCATTCCCGGTGAGATTTTATTCTCGGTCATCCATTTTCGAAATCTTCACACATGAGATTACCTCCTCCGGATATTTATAGGCGACTTGCATTAATCCGGTCTATTATTGTAGCAAGAGTTGTAAATGGCGACTCCAAAACAACGATATGGTGTCCTCCCGTCATCGTCCACACTATCGAGGTGCTTCTTCTCGCCCATTTAACCTTCATTAAGGTTCGATTTTAATGGTTTCGATTGGAAGTGTAACCCGTTCGTACGCAATGTGTTCAATTTGTGCCCCGGGAAACCTTATTACGAGGCAGCTTCTAATCAAACCAATAACCCGATCCTCTGACCCCTCATCCTTCCGTCCAACGAAGGGGACTTGCGTTTAATTAGAGCCCGGTTTCTTCCAGCACTAATTAAAGCACAGCCCTTCCATGCCATTCGAATCGGAGGCATGCATTTTATTATGCTAATCAATCTCGGAATGCATTGTGTCCAGCCGGCGTAGGCTATAACGACCAGGTCAAGCGTGGATTAACCACAGCCGTGCTTAATGGTTGACTTTTTAACATGCCAATTACCAACCGCCTTTTTCCCTGTCTGTTTTTGTGTTTCATTTTCATTTACCTACTATATTATTACTATTGGACTATTTTCTCTAAAGCATACAGAAAATTAAAAGAGACTATTTCTGCGTATGACCCCAATCACGTGATCGGATTAGGGGGAGATGGGCGGTTTCCGGTTGGTTGTTGACAACAAACACCGTCACCAATATGAATGAATTTTCTCAACCCGTTCCCGGAGGCGACGGAAGGAGGGGACATTATAACCAAGTTTGTCTCTATCGTGGTTTGATTTCAAAGACCACAGTTTGATGAATGGCTGCGAGGTGAAGTATAAGCCCAAGAGTGACGCAATCCCATCGCGTGGGAAGAGTCAAGTCTATTCAGGCCCACATCGGACGCACACCAAAACACGCATGCGCGACTGAATTTACATGCACCCGAACGTAATAAGGTGTTTGACAGTTCCGTTTTAATAAGACAGCGCCTAATCCAAACGACTTCCATTGAGAAATTTATTCATCGCTCCAGCCTCACTCTGAACAAATTTAGTATTTATAAAAATAGAAAATCACAAATAAGGAAAGAAAATAAAATTGAAAAGCAAAAACCACCAACATCTTGACGGACACTAAATTTGACTTAAGTGGTGTTTGACTGTTAACGGGATTTTAATTTGTTGACATAAACCGTATACAGAAAATGGATGCTGGACTGTTGACAGTTTGATTATGAAATAGGAAGAGATTCTTTAAGATGCTTAGGTTTTTTGCGTGAAGATCATCCTCAATGGAGCTGCGGTTACTTCCTTTGATCAAGTGTGTAGGGTAATGGAAAGTGTAGGACAATTGTGGGCTCAGAATGAACCGGAAAGAGTGTGCCAAGAGAATGCTGCGGATAAATAATATCTCTTCCGTTTTTGAAATTATGAATTATATCTTTCGAGTTGCTTACAGCATTTACACTTGCTAAACATCTGTTTTGAAAGGTAAAATTGTAAAAAGCGCAAAAGGAATAACGGTCTGAACTTTGAACAGTTCTTCTGTTTTTTTTTTTTTAAATTACTAAAAAAAACTAAATAGTCATTGGTATAAGCGTGTGTCCCAATTTGCACAAGATTTGTTTTAATGAACCGCATATGCTTTCCAGTTAGTGAAATTTTCCCAAAAATTAAAATAAAATATTTCAAAACATACAGTTTTTAGCCTTTCAACAAAGTCCTTGAACCCTTTTTCTACATTCCCACATATACTTTTCATGTCAAGGCTATATGTGCTCTGTTTTAATATTCACCCTTTTTACAAATCACGTACTCCCTAAAAATATCCATCTCAAAAGAAAATTAAAAAGTCAAATATTTTCCGCCTCCTCTCTTTACGTGTGTCATTAAAATTTCCCTAATAACTTGTTGAGCATTCTGGATGATGTTTTTTCAATATTAGCAAACATAAATATACATTTCTTGTTCACAAAGTGGAAAAATGAACAGCGCAAATTTTCAACAATCCATTATTGGATGCTGCAACAAAAAAAAAACATAAAGGAAGCAAAAACCACAAGCATTTGAAGTAATTTTTCATAAGTTGAGCTCCACGAAAAATGGGCGCTCATTTGTTATGTGATTGCAGGGGCAACGGGGACGAGAACATCATCGCATGTTAGTAGCACCCTCCTCTCTGGACCACACAGTCGGAAAAGTTTAAATTAATCAGGACAATTTCCTGAAGCAGTGCAAATTAACCTTTGACACAATTAACAAGCAAAAAATGCCATGCACAGAAATAATTCATGGGAAAAGGGATGTGAAATTTGAAATTTCACATTCATTGAATGTGAATGGTCAAAATGACACAAACGCGGTCAGAATTTATTTCATCGGGTGATTCTTCAAAATATGAAGAAAAAATACAAGAACCACAAAATGGTGAATGTCTGGCTTCTGTCTGCTTGGTTGTGACAATCCTTGGACTTTGGCCTCCTGGAGAACTTCTCATTGCATTTGAGTTGCTTTTAGATCGTATTTGTTACTATTCGGTTTTTTCTAGTTGTTGCAAAACCTTATGGTTATGCTAACGATTTGTCTCTCATACAAATTCAATTTGACCATTCGTGCAGAAAAATGAAATATGTGCGTATATTTTTCTCGTTTTTGTTTTTTTTATTGAAGTAGTAAGAGTTTCATTTCCAGGATACTTTCAACAAAACCAACATTGGGGACCTCAGATACGGAAATCCTCATGCTGGATGCACGACACAATTGTCGTTGGGAAATCTGGTTGAAACTCGTCGCGGTGCAGCAATGTCAGGTTCATATTTAAATTAAAATACCATCCTGAGATGAATGCAGGCCACCAGCAGTGGGCTGACGAGCGGGCGGTCCTACTCCCCCCGGAGTTGGAGCATATTTAATGAGTCCGGACTACTATACATCTTAATTATCAACACGAACACTCGAGCCCTAGAAAAAGATGATTTGTGAGTTATGTAGCGCGGCTGCAACATTTTGTGACCCCAGAGGAGTCTGATTCTGCAGAGGGCGGATGCTGTGAACCCTAATTTTCGAGGGAACGGGAGGAGCACAAAGCAGTTTTGATCATGAAAGGCTACTAATCAAATAGTTGAGAAATTTGAACCTTTGACATTAATGCTTTCTCGAACCTGATTTAGTAGGTTTCGTTTAGCTCACGCTTGACGTCCATTAACTCTTTCCATTCGGAAAATTGTTTAATTTTTCAAATCATACAAAAAATATGTTCTTTTTTTACTGTGGTCTTTTTTTCCAAATCAGAAATAAACAGAGGAATTTATTTAAAATTTCATTAATTAATCTTAATTGTTTATTCCAAAAATCAAGTTTATAAATTATTCGATCGATAAGAATCTGCTTTTCAAACAAAAATAGATACATATAAATTTTATAGTGTAGTCAATAATTTTATAAGCAAAGTGTCAAGTGAAACCATCAGCGACACTAGCGATTGATCGCAAAAACGCGAGAGCGCGAATAGAATTCAGGAGCAGTGATCCGACAGCCGAGAGAGAAAGTCGAGAAAAAATGTAAAACCGGAAAAAAGTTGTGAATTTTATAAGTAGAAGTATTACATTATTATAGTCAAAAAACAAAACCCGTCCCATAACCAACGGCACTCCCCTACAAAATAGAAGTTATAGCATTGGCACACTATCCCAGTACCCCTATCATCAGGACGAAAAGTGTCATTATGACGAAAACGCATGACACATCTAGTTTTCGTCATTGGTGCTTCTGTCAGATTTGATAGCGTTTTTTTGGGTGCGAAAGTGAAGTTGAATTGTGAGAGTGAAACCACATCATTTTCTTTTTAGTCACATTACCACCATTGGCACTAATTAAGTAATCATTTTGGATGTAAAATACAAATTTGGATAACTTCTGGATGCAATTTGTTTACCACACCTGACTGAAAAACTGTCAGATTCGGGTTTGTCCATTTTCCACCAGATGGCAAATTTTCGTAATTTTGAGGTAATGATGCCTAGTTTTCGTACTTATCTTTTCGTGCTTATGATGGGGTTTTTCATGCTAATGATTTTTTTCCTCCTGTGGATGATGATGGTATCCCAAAAAACCGATTCTTATAGTGAGCACCTATGAGGTAAATTGTAGAAATGCAAAAAATTTCACGGAAATCGAATGACGGTTCCCGAGAAACACAGTGATCAGTCAGTCAATAAATAAGTCAGTCAGTGGAATTTGCATTTTATATAAATAGAATATACCAAGCCTACAACAGAAATAATTTATGCCATAACCAGTTTGACTAAACCATTTTTTTTATTTCAAACATGATTCCCCATTCGGAAAAGTAGAATATTATATTTTTTTAATTAATTTTTAATTAGTACTAAGAATTAATGGTTTGTGCAAAAATCCAGGAAAATTTAAACTAATTCTACCCGTAACTCATTTTAGAAGTGCCATTATTAAAACTGATCTCTTCTGGAGGATAATTGCTGCTCTCGAACAATTTTATGCAATTTGAAGCAATCAAAAAGGCAATTAATTTAGTTGGATACATTTAAAAGAAGCGAGTTGCAGTTCACTTTCATTTTCGTGAAATCGTATCCTTCTAAATCGTCCTTCTAATCTAAACAGTTCATCAATACCATCGTCGTATAAACAGTGTTGTAACGGTCTCAATATGGTAATAGCTAGCTCTATTAAAAGCAGCGGAACACATGATTCATGACATGTCATTCATGAAAGGACACCCGTCGCCCGCCCCCCTATTGCCCGGATTCCACAAAACCAAATATTTGAATATGTGGTTTCCCTTCCACAGTTTAACTGTTGGCTTTATGCGCTTGTGTCTGTATGTGTGTCTATGGGAATATGTTTGCGCAGAGCCAACCAGGATGAATTCCTCAATGGGTGGTGATGAAGTAGCACTTAATCCACTTTTAATGGAAAATTGTCCCCTCATTGGCAATTAGATAAAAAGAAAACAAGACAGTTAAAAAGGTGGTGTAGAGGCAGCAAGTGTCACACCTAGAAAACAATAAGGAGTGGTAATGTGGCTCCTTGCATACAAGTTCAACGAACCATAAAAAGGATAAACAAAGCAATTGGGGTGTTAGGGAAGCATAGCGGAAAAAAGCCAGCTCTGAAACAATACAATAAAAGAAAAAACAATGATAAAAAGAAAAAATGCCGCTGCCTCTGGGACGGTAGAAAAATGTCTTGTTAAAGATAGTGCCGCAGGACAAAGTGTTGTGTTCTATCTGGATTTTTCACTGTCTTCCTTGGTTGCACTTCATTTTGACAACTATATGTATAGTATACTGTGGTACTGACTCCACCCGCCCACCACCGCCAGGTTAAACAAGGGACAGTTTTGCAAAGACAGCAAGGAAAATCAGCAACGGATTTGAAAAGGGAAGCGATTGGAAACACAATACATAACCCCAGAAAAAAATGTAACTTTTCTTCGAAAAATTCAGAGAATAAAAAATTCAATAAAAGAATTTCCACGGTTTATTATGATTTTATTTTTCCTATTTTTTCTATGATTTTGGGCTGTTGTTTTTTTTTTTTTCACCAAAAACTGAGCCAACTGACAGTAAGAAGGAGAAGGACAACACCTTAAGCTGCAGCAAACAGTTAAAAGGAGTTCTGAGGATGTATTTGTTAATGGCCAAGAAAATACTCAAAAGTAATGGACAGAAAATTTATAAGACTTCAGACAACAGTTTTTGAATAAAGCTACCTCCTTGGAATTCGTTCAAGCTTGACAAAGGAAAATTTATTGTAACAGAATTTTTGTGGGCTGTTTTGGGTTAAATAAAACTCTAGGGGAAAGTCAAAATAATTTGCTCTTCTTTTCCAAACTCCAACAAATAAAATGAAAATTCTTAAATCACTGTGAAAAAAAGAATCAGTAAATTTTTGTTTGCATGCAAAAGTTTTTTTTTATTCCTTTTCACTTTAGAATTTTTTAGAAATAAACCGAAATGAGCAAACAAGATATAAAGCTCGTTTTTAATCATCTACATAAAATGTATATTTCTTTCTGAAAATTAAAACAAAGTAAAAATTTGTTCTAGATTGTTTTCAACAGACAAAAGGAAATTTAACATTGTGAATAAACTGTATCATTAAATAATAAATATAAAACCAATTTTATGATAATAAATGCCGTTTACACATCACACAAAAAAACATAAGAACACAGGAAAATAAGCAGAAAAAGAATATCATGGGAAAATTCAAATAAACGAAATCCGTGCGCTGAAAGGATCTCTCAAAGGAATTTCTTGAAGGGGGAGCACCGACATTTTGGCATGCTAAAAATTTGCTCCCGAGAATATTTTGCTGACTAACAAAGAACAAGAAAAAGCAATTTTACTGTGGAGAGAAATAAAAGGCGATTTGGATGAGTCCGCGAATAAAGCACAAATGACAGCATTGTTCCTAATTAGATCCTGCCCTTGACCAGCGGCTGTGTACAGTGTGTATGTGTGTGTTGGAAGGATGTGAATGGGTGCGCGTCGTGGGAAAAGTTTCCAACTCGACAAAATAGCGTTTTTAGCGCTAATGTCAAAAGGCCAAGACTTTTTAATTGAATATGGTTTTGGGTGGCAGCCATTCCTGAAGAATTAAAATGACTTTGCAACAAAAGTTCGTCCTTCATTTCCTGGCAAAACTGCTGTTTTATTTGGGGCAATTAAAAAGAGATAATCCACTTGGTTGCAATGTTATGTTCTGTGCTCGAATTGATTAAGTTTTCGGTACCATTTTCTGGAAATCGCTGTTAGCATAAGTTTTTAAATGTTATCACCGCTGTCAAATTTTAATGACAATGAAAACTGGATGAACAGAATGAAAACTCTTATCTAAATTAACAATGTTGAGAATTTCATATAATTTTTTTTCTTCCTGGATTTTAATATTTGAATTTTTTTTAACAGAGGAAATCCTCTGGCGCAATTTCTCCTAAAAGATGTTTCTTAAAATGGAAATTTTTGGTTAAATGATGAATGCTAGAAAATATGACTAATATCTTTTTGAAACAAGATGTAAAATGGTCTTATACCTCGGAGAGACGAAATCACTTAATCAGGTTAATGACATCACGTAATCGAATCGAGCTTGTTGTCTGCCATCGAACTGAATTAGTAGTTGACATTTAGCGTAAAGTAAACATAAAAGCCATTCCATGAAAACAGGGAAATTTTATGAAAAGTATAAGCCTATTAGTTATTGTTTGTAATCATAGTCATGTAAGCTATATTAAAACAAACAAATTAAAAGCTGTTTTTCAAGATTTCACGATGAGCTCCCCCATCAGTCCTAATTGTTAATATAGTTTAGTTCAACAAATGTTTCGTACGTGACGGTGGAAAATATTTTGTTTCTAACTTATTAATTGAATTTCTAGACATGCAAATACATAATTACGTAGCTGGTACTTATTGCAGTTAGGACTATAAAGATATTTCAGCTGAAATTTCACATAAAGTTAGTCGCCCTTAAACAGTGGTTGATCGGACACGTCCCGTACGTGACAGCTGTATTCTGTGAGCTAACAAAGTTATAGGTAACATTATTTGTTGGTTCTATAGTTTGAAATATACATTTTATATAGCTTTTTAATGCAAGAATAGAAAATACGAAAAAAAACCGGTCCAAATGTAAATTATTAAATGCATTTATGATTGAAAAATAGTATAAATGTCCCGTACGTCAGTGTCGTGACGATGGTTTATTTTCTTGCAAGAAAGCAAGGAAAGAGAAAATGTGTTTATACCTACGTTATTTTGCATTAAATTTGCTGTAAAGAAGTACTTCGTCCAAGAATACGAACAATAACAAAATGACATTTCACAGCCGATTACTTTTTAGTACAAGTATTCACTACTATGTACCACGTATGGCGCTAACAGCAGCCAGTAGATTTGTAAGTCGAATTCATGTAGGAAATTTACATGGACTACGTCATTTTGACGTCATTAACTCGATTTAGTGCTAGTCTACCCGGGGTATTACAGTATAATCGGAAAGGGAACATTTAAAATATAATCCCAAATTTCCAACAGATTATTTCAATGCTTACGTAACGTTTTTTTATCAAGATTATTTACAATCGAATAAACAATCAAATTCACTAACATTTATGCACGACTGTGAAATTTGAATTTGATTTAGGTCAAGTCAATTACAATAAACATTTGATTACCGAAGTGATGTAATTGTTCATTTAGCTTCAGACACATTTACTCGGCATAAACTTCTATTAACATCTTTCAAACCATGAGATTATTTGAGAAGCATTAAACACAATTTTAATTAAATGGATTTTATGAATCGCCAACACTTTGGAAAAGATACTAATAATTTATTATATATGGATCTATTTAAAATACACAATCTCCGGAAACGAACTCCTTTCGATCGTACAATTATAATCACTTTTAACCAAAAAGCGGTGCCCCCATAAATTTACTATTAAAAGCAGTTTATCAATATAAAATATAGAGCATCTCACTCAAATATTTAAAAGGTAATAAAACGTTTTCAAGGAGTTCGCTTAAAGCGCAAGACGTTTTAGTGTGAGATTCACCTTCTGCATCGTGTTCAAGCAACTATAAAATGCGATTAATTCAACTTGATTGAACGTAAACTAGATTAATGCGAAGGAAACAAAATCGTTATTCGAAGAGGATTAAGGATTTGAATATCTTCAAAGCGTTCAAGTATTTAAAATTATACGACACTGAATTCGTTCTAATTTGAGAGGAAAATAGGCAAAACCAAGGAGAACGACAGAAGCCCAACGACTTTAATCACGTAAAAGCATTTCAAATGTATGCACAAAAGTTAATCCACAAAATAAACGAGAACAACTAGACAAAAAGCAGTACATAACCGTGAGCCTAGTTCGTTAACTCTAATTAGAATATGCACATTAAATCGGGATGCATTTACACACACACACTCGCACTGATCCAGTCATGCTTAATTTGTCGCATTCTTACGGCACACATATGTTCTAGGTTAATAAAACTACAGTGAAACGTTCTCCATAATCCCGAAAATGCCAGAAGATAATATCATTTGCATGACATCCAAAATTAGAAAATCCGGAGAGGAAATGGAAACACGTAAATATCCGCCCATTGGTGGCCATCTTTATGCGCCCAGACCCTTTTTCATTCTGCCGAATGCAGTCATGATATATTTTTCCGGTAACAGACATCGTTTATACTCTGCCATAACATCACTATTTTTGGATAATTTTTAAATAAAATTCATGCGAATGTCATTAGTGTCGAGATTTTTGATCAACGCACAACAGACAACATTGTGAATATGTCGAAAGATTTGTGACCAAATGAAACATCATCATTTTTTATCTTTATTCAAAAATGATTTTCTTTTATTTTCCATTCATTCTGAATTCCATTATTCGTTTTCTTATCAAAAACATCATTCAAATATTGAGCTTATCGGTATTAAACATGAAATTTAATGGTTCAGCTATAAGAAAATTTGAGTTGAAATTATTGTTACTTGTTTATTATTATTATTTTTTTTTTAGCCATTAATTTTCCAAAACATTTTATGACTTCCGTGTTGTGGCGTGCGTTTGTAGTTATTTATTGCTTTAGAAAATGGCAACTAAATGCAATTTAAATATGCCTCTTCGTGTGACTGCATAGACTGCAATAAATCAATCATAATTTTGACATTAATTTTTTCATAACGATATTTTTTTAAAACAGTCCTTGCGATGGCATGAACTCTTCAAAAGAACGGCACTTGTTTTTCTTCTCTTTTCAATGCATGTACTTTGAATTAATGAGTGTAAAAGAAACACTTGCACTTTGTGGAACAGTTTTTGGAACACTTCCAAGAGGTTTCTCAACTGATTGATAACAATTTTAATTACTACAAAAAAAATATCCAAGTAAAAATATAATTTCAACGACTTTTAACTTTCAACACAACTGTCCCTGACATTATACCTGAACATTTTTATTGAATTTATTTACTAGTAAACATCAGAATTGTGACAACGTCCTCAAACCGGCATCAATCGCTCTGGGATCGCGCATGGAAGTCGTATCAATACCACGAAATGATATACGGCACATGAACATTGAACAATACCAAATGTCTGCGGTAATGGAAAGATTGATTGCCTCGTAGAGCGCGTTACATAATTCGGTTTGGGTTAATTTAGTCGGGGAAGTGAAGCATGAATCAGTTCATTGAGTTTTTGCGGGCACCGAGAATTTTCACAAAGGCAAAGTACCTTGTGCGATAGCCAAAGTACTCTCATGGGATAATGAGCCCAAGGAGAAATAGTTGCAGCAGGTTTACAGGGAAAAAAACAACATGCGAGAGGATTCCTGACACTTCAGAAAATTCAGTTTGAAGTGATCCACTTGAAAGGACTCGTGTACATGTGGAATTTGAAGAAGGTGTGAAACTCTTGATTTATAATTTATTTGCTCTCTCCGTGGGTCCAAATGTATGATGGAGAATAAATGATTGCTAATAGAAATAAATGATTCAAAAGACAGAGAAAACACTTCTGGGGTGTTTTAACAGAATAAATTATACAAGCACAGAATTAATTTTCCTTTATTCTAGTGGCACTTATCCTTGGAAACAGTCAAACATCTTTTATCTCCCTTCCACCCATTATCTCTCATTTGTGTTCTGCCGTGATTCCAGTCGAAGTTTGAGAGTGTTTTAATTTCATTAAACATTTTAAAACATTCTTCAAGTGGAAGGAAAAAGAGAGATCTGTCTATTTATCGTGTTCTTATTTTATATTTTCAAAAAGTCATCATCCTCAAGTGTATACGATAAAAATGTAAATACAAGACAAGGTTTTATCACCATAAAGAATGTCAAGGTGAGTCTCAGTATTCTGGCCGTACTTAATTATTTATTCTTAATGATAATCACGATAAAAAAAATGCCGCTCTACATTCAATAGCAGCACTTTTTCTACATGTGCTGCAACTGAGATTGATTAGGGGATTCTTGTGCGATGAGTAATTGTTGACTTCCATGCGAAATCCACTTTGAAAAATGGCATTTTCAGTGGCAATTGTATTCGAACTGGTAAATAAGAAACAGACGGAGAAATATGTCTGCTGAATTGTGGCATGAGCCATGCGAACATTACCGTCTTGATGTTGTTTTGTCTTCGTTCTTCGCCTGGTGTTAATTTTTTTTGTACCTTTCTCGGTGGTAAAAATTTGCACTGAGCCAAAAACAAGCGAAAAAACTTTCAGGGCAAAGTCCATGATTCCGAGCGAGGCCAAGAAACCTTTGATTGAGCTTGGCAAAAACTTGGAGGCGAAAAGTACGAGTTTTGCGCAAAAAACGGATTCACACTGTGGAAAAAAGAATAAATAAAAATTGTGAACAAAAAAAAAATACAAATCAGTATTAAGTGGAATCGAAGACGGCGACATGAACAGACTTGAATTAAGAAGTTTTTAAGTGAAGCGCCCCAAGAAGCTTTAAAAGTGACTCACGACATCTTAGAATTCCGGCCACCGACTTTGAAGATAGACGATAACAGCACCGCGGGGTACGTGAGGTTTGTGAGGTTTACGAGGTTTGGTTTGTTTGAATTGATTAGATTCCGTCAGTAGCCGCGCAAAATTCACAGCAATTTAAATGTATTTCAGAGTCTGGCAAGCGCTATTTTTAGTGCTTCCAAATGCAGGGCGCACAGTTTGATGTGTCCCCAGACTCGAAGTTAAATGGACTGACCTTTTTTCTTCAGAAATACTAACAAGAAACTTTGTATTCTGCAATCGTTTCAGTACCTCTTCTTGGAACATTCACAAACACTCACACATACTAACATATCCAACTAAATCAACAAATGCACTCTTCGACATTATTTACCGAGGGCGCAATCAAATCGAACAGATGTGTTCGAAAAATTAAAGAAGTATTTCGAAGAAGAAAAAATCAGCATTTTACATCGTTTCGCAATCGATTGTATTTGATGCATCATGATTTTGGGGGATTTTGGGGAGTCAGCTCTTGTTTTATTAATCACAATTTTCCATCAAGAAGACGTGAGCCCCGAAAATAATCTATTTTTGGTTTCATATTCCTGGTTTTAAGGTTCAACTCCTCCTGCGACCTGGTTTTCTCCTCAATCAAATTTTTGAAGAAGGAGAAAAATTGAAAATAAATTTAAAATATTTTTTCCGAATTCGATCCTCGCCACCCCTTAAGCAGAAATTTCATTTGATAAGAGGTGAATGACGGAATATCATTATATTATATTCACGTTGAATATATTTTTACTTCGGTTATGGATGACAGAATGATGAGTAAATAATCGCTGAATGTAAAAGTAAACCAGCAAAGAGGTTCTTCAACGCACAGAAGAAACTCTTCAAAATTCCCCATGGAAATCAATCCTGAATAGAGAATATTGAATTAATGAAAAACCAAATTCAGAGTACTAATTCTCCTTTTGATATTTCACATCAGATAATTTTGCAATTAAATGGAAGGCAATTCTACAAAAGTACACAATAAATGGATCTAAATCAACAGGAACTAAATAAAGGAGCAATGTGATTCGACTAAAACCTTCGAAATTATCCTGGGAGTTAAAATGTTTTCCTCATAACATTTCGAATTCAATAAAAAAAACATTTAAGGACATTCTATTATACTGTAAGAGCCAAGTGTAGACGAACACTTCTATTAGAATCTGATATTTGCTACTGGAAATCGGTGTAGACCCATCGAAAAGTATTTCGTTTACGTTTGTATAAAAAAAAAAAAAAAAAAACAGGAGATGCCTATGGCCCAGTGTTAGGACAACACAACGATTCGGAGAAACATCCGGAAAAGAAAACACATGGAACATGGAACACAAAAATCTATTCCAGTGTGAACAGATAGAAACCGGAAAAGTGATTGAGCCGGGGAACGACCAAATAATCGACGCCTTTATCCTTCGATTTATATTTTATTTTCGAAGATGCACAATTTTAGCCGTGGTTAGTGTTATCGAAAGTTCATCGGTCCAGTTCATTTTCTAGTGTTTCCAAACACTCATTTCTGAATCTTGTTCAAGATATTATGGCAAGGAGGAGAGTTTTTAACTTTTTTCTTTGAGGTTTTCAGGAGTTCAAGTATTGAAGTCCTTAATCGCGCCATAATTCTTATATCGGTTACCCTGACCGCAAATAACAAAAGCCGAGTTTTGTTGTATAAATCCTGGCATTTAGATCCTTGCTTAAAAAGGAACAAAAGGTCAAACAAAAAAATAATAATTTTTTTATTTCAAAATATACTCCCTCTTTCACTGCTGTTCTTTTCTTTATACTCTTTCGCGTGGGTTTCGGCTTATTTTCATACGAAAGGGATAACAGCGATAAATCCTGGCAAATTCCCTCTAAACTGTATCAATTTCTTTTATTATTTTCCATTTTATATTGCATGTTCCTTCGTTGGCATGCAGACGGAACTCGCATGAGGGAGTCCAAATAAGTGTTTTCGAGCATAAGTCATAAATAGAACAATATTACTGTTCTGCGCGATGATATAATAAATTTTTTTTTGCCATACCCTATTAAGGGCGCAATTCACAGGGAGTCGCATATTGAGGGCGTTTACGAGGCTATTACTATTGTCATAATACAAGGATTTCCTCCTCCTGGATTCTGAATATCTGATTTTATTAGATGCTGCTGTATGGAAAATATTTCAGCACGCAGTGGAAATTCAAGAAGCCACTTTAAATTCCAAGAACTAATAAGAGACTCTGTCGTTTTGCACGTGATTCGAGGCTGCACCAATCCAGACAGCGAACACATGCGTTCATTATTCCTTTCACACGGAGGAATCCAGCTGAAGGAGTTTGCAGACCTCTTAATTAACTTTCTTCACCGTGCAGCTGTATATCTGAAAAATCTTGGATGTTTTCCAGTCGTAAGCAAATAAGTGGTCTACAGCAGAAACAAAACATCTTTGATCTTTGAAAAGTGAAAAGGAACGATTGTGTAGACTCCGGTGTCAAGGACTTCTGGTTTATTGCCACTTGGTGCAGCCTCCCTAGTTCCGTTCCCCTACACTCCCCCGCCTGTCGATAGCAGTGTGTGAAATGTGAGTCTCGCCACATTCTAAATATCATACGTCAGCTATTTTTAGTTTGATTAAGGCTTTGGGCCAGAAACATACGGAATTAGGTGTGTGCAGGCTCATGCTCTACTCTCCGGGAGTACTTCTTTCATGTTCATGGAAAATAATCCCTAAACATTGCCGGTCGCGACCCTCAATACCATCCCCTCCCCCTCATCTATACTAGAGTGTGTTACAGTAGCACATCCTGAATGGGTCCTTCTCCTTGGAATATTACTGAAGGACTCTCGAAATTAATGCCTTCCTGCCTTTCAAATTTATGTGGCTGCCTTCAAGGAGATCTAAATGCGAATAATGACGAAAATGTAATATTTGGTGTTTACTTTTCAACGTCAAAAACATGCATATAATGAAAATGTTCGAGTGTCTCGGGCACAAGTCTGAATGAAAGGATTAAAAAACTGAATTCGGATGAAAAGCAAACAGTATTTACTTTTTCTTGTGTATGTGTAGTTTTACAGAGCCTTGCAGAAACTTCTTAATGGTGAACGTCCCATGAAAAAAAATTCTACCGTACGAAATAAATGTCATCTAAGTTCAAAATTTATGATTTCGCAATATGAAAACATCATGTATTTTTCTGCATCTATGAAATCTCTTATTTATATTTTAATGTCAGAGTTTTTCTATACATATTATAAGTATGTACCTACTGCAAAAACTCTATAAACGACAGTCTTGGTACCATTCGAGAACGTTGCCATTCTTACAATATTAGTGAAATCTTCCTGATTATAGCTGTGTTTTTTTAATGACCTATATAGATCTTCTCCATACAAACCGGTGGTGATCCAGGTTTCTACCCAGGTCATCATACAGATCAAGGGAAATTTCATAAAATCCCACCGATGAGAATGTGGGCAACTTCAAAGCAAATTTAATAAACTGTAATTCTTGTGAACTTTGTTAACATTTTCCATATTTGACAGCCGGTATACAGCAGAATTTGTTAAATATTCATAACAATTCCTTTTTTAAACTCACATGTAATTCCATTTTTATAACACAAATTATTGTCACAATAATCAAATTATCTTGACACTTCGTAGCTTGACATCTGTAAGCACTGAACTTAGTCTCAGTTTAAGATTTCGTAAATGTCCTTTACCGTTTTTTAATTGATCGGGATCTACAGGTCATTAAAAAACACAGCTTATAAAAAAGAAATTATCGCTTTTTCGACCGAAATTTCTCATTTTCATGATAAAATTCAATAATCCTGGTCGAAATGTTACATTGTTCGATAGCATAAACATTAACGAACATTTTTAAGAATGTTTAAATTAGACAATACTGGCTTCTTATACCCCCGACGTAGGATACTGTAGCGTAGTTTTGCTGTCTGAATGCCTCAAAATTAGTTGTTTCTCATAAACCCACTTTTGTTTTTCACTACTCTAGTTTTATTGCCATAATTCTTTTAGTTTTCCTTGATCACTAACTTCTACATTATATTTCTTACTATTCTGGCCTTCTTCCCTTGGCAAATCAGTACTCATGAAGTCCTGAATTCCATTCTCGCGTTACATGTTCTACCTAACAATGTTTTTGCCATCAATCGCTAGTGTATGTCGCTTATATTAAATTTTAATTATATTTCCAACGAATTTCTTCGTTTGTTTGTGATCAGAAAAATTACGCTTAAAAAATTGAACATGTCAAATTTATAAATAATTTTACTGACAAGTTTATTTATCTTATTGTTTTTTAAACATTTCATGCCCAATACACATTTGAAATTCATCAACGCAAAACATAAATATTACACATTTTAATTAATATATATTTGGAAAAACTTTTCAATTTATTCGTCCTTTATCCAATTTAATTATCTTCATGCAATTATAGGTACTTCAAAAATAACTCATTATTTTGCAAATATGTGAAAACAGGTGGATTTAATTTAAACACCATTATTCCCGATGAAAGACAAATGAAAATAAACTGTACGAGTACATTTCACAAAAATTAAGGCATCAATAACCGTAGTGGAGAATTGACCTAGTGAAATGTCCTTTTTCCATACTGGCTCCATTTTTAATTCAATTCGATAAATTAATAGCATTGACGCATGTTTGCTTAATAACTTGGAAAATGTTTTCATCACAACTGCATTCCTTAAATTAATTTAATTGATTCAACATTTCCAATTTTCAGTTTTTATGTTTTTGAAAGAATGCCTGAAGTATTTATTTGTGTATTTGAAGTTCAACTTTAAGCCAATAATGGCATTTTGAATTTGTTTTTACATCCGCTGAAATATCAAATTCCATTGATACATTTCTATGGAAAAGTCATCGCATTCTATTAGATTTTGCCAGGATTTTTCGATTCCGCATTTTACAAAATCTGGTTGTAGTTCTAATGCCAAACAATTTTGCGGTCAAAAGTTTATGTAAACACGGTAACCGAATACCACACAATAACGTGCAAACCGGGGTTATTGGAGAATAAAGTATGCACTCGGTCGGGTTTTGAGGTTTTTCGACGCAAGCTCGACAATGTTCACTTTTAGTCATTAAAGCCATCGCAATTTCCTCACCACAAACGAGAATACCTTAAATGCCAATGTTCCATGGTATTTCAAATGTGAACTGTGATTTTGTCTGCTAATTTCCAGAAGATCATATTACGAAAATGTACAACTAATTTACATAAAGAATTTCCAGTTTAAGTTAAGGACTAATTTTATAAAAATTATGATTGTAAAAAAAAGTTTGCGGCCGGCGCGACGTGCACAGAGATATTATTCTTATGAAAAATGATATTCTTCTTGTACTCATTCAAGCACGCGAGCAACATTTCCAACAACCATTTTATTTACTTCTCGGGAATGTTTAGAAAAAAATAGTGTAACCCAGAAAGCGATAATATCAATTTACTTTACACTCAATGATTAAAACTTTACGGATTACGTCGCGTAGATATCTGACGATGGCGACTATTTTATCTTATCAACTAAAAAAAAGCACACACATGGAGTGCAACAAAAGTAAATAAAACCAATGGAGTCTAGGTTTACAACAAATAAATACCTTAATGTCTCACCGGGTGAATATGTTATCGCTGACAACGAGTTTTTCGCACTCACCTGAAATAGAAATGAAAGGAAATCAATTAGGAATGATAAACACTCGCTTTTATTTAAATAGTGTATGAAAAACACATAAATAACGGTACTAAAAATATGAACATATTCTGGAACGAAGAAGAAATGAACGTTAAGACTATTGAACAAATGTTCTGTTTTCACTGACCTGTAACGTTAACATATCCGCTTTAGATAAAAACGCATAAAATATGAGGTTATCACGGGAATCTTACAGCATTGGAACGAAGCCGATCCAGGGGATCCACCTTTGTCGAGCCGAATCAGCCGGACAGAGAGCATGTGGTCAGTGCAAGTTTTGTGCAGAAAATACAGTCCATTGGGGCAACAGATATGAGATATAGAAGATGTGGACTGTAGAGGATGTAGAAGATACGACGCCGAACGTTGGCGACAGATATTCTCCGAGGAACGGGCCTCGCAACCGTTGCTATTTCCACAACCAGTTTTTCTGATCGTTACTGTTCACCTTTAATCAAATTGCTCAAGCGACCAGAACCGTGGATTGCCATTGGTTAACAATTATTTTTTTAATCCACACAAACAGTCCACAACCGATTCATGTTGAAATACTCACAGATTGGATTTTGTAGCTTTCGTCGTCCCCCCCCCCCCCCCCCCCCCCTCGCTGTTGGTCAATCTTTTTGCCATTACTAATTAAGAAATTCATATCATAAATTTCATATATATTTGTTTATTTTGTTTAAAATTTTGCAAAGACCTCCATGGCACAAATGTTTCTCTCTCGTCTCGATTAAGATCAATTTGGATTCACGCTGAGACGTTCTTGTGCATATTTTTATTGAAAAGATAATATTCGCTCTCTTCATGCGCAGTTTAATGTCAGGAAAGTTTTATGGGCTGTGCATCTGATAGCTAAATGGGAATGTGCTTTTTTTTAATATTATTTTTTAAATTGTATACCGTTCAAAGGCTATTACAAAAGTGTGCATGTATATAAGATAGCGATGAGAGCGAAGATATTTTATTGAGGATAAATGTTATCATATATTTTCTACCTTGGCTCCTAGAGATGCTTTTTCATGTGCCGTAAATGGCAATTGTGAGATATTCTTGGTTCGTTGGGAAAAGGAAGCTGCAAAAAAAACACCGTTTATACAAGCGTAATTAATTTCATATCTCTTCCTCCATGAAGTACTTTATCCTCAGGAAATTTTCTTTTAGTTTTTATGAAACGAAGCAAGCATAAACGATGTTAACACCTACATTGAACACATCGCAGTGTTTCGGATCTCTGCACAGGATTCCGTATCGCTAAATTTTTAAAAACAAACAATTGAGCAAACTTGTATTATGTTTTTCCAACTCGAATCAATAATAATATTTGCTGTGGAAACATTAACACAATAATAATTTATAACTATTGATGCAGATTGCTTGCTATAAGCATATTTTCCAGGGAATCCCATTGCAGGATATTTCTAAGCATATTGAAGGAGTATAAGATCCGACATAAATTTGAATTTCCTGTATACGAAAAGTAAGCAAAGTATTAAAGTTTTAATCTGATGCTTGTAAGCGGATAATGCCACCTTTAAAGGTTCAATGTCGTTTGCCTTTTGTATCATGGAAATAATCTGAGGAAATCCTTGGCAAAGTTGTCCACAATTTTCTCCGCCGACCACAAAAGGACTGCAGAAAATAAAATCCGACTCCTCTCAAACCACAAAGAAAGCTGTTATATAAATTATGGCATTATACAGAGATCCAACCCCAATTAGACTTTTCTAATTTTTTCTGCTCGCCACCCTCTCTCCCCTTCAGACAATGAAATTGTTACTATAACATCAAAAACGACAAAATTAGCAGAGTCAAGAAGGATATGTGCGAGACACGAATTAGGCGAGAGCCAACTACTACTACAATATGCTGTGGTCCTGACATTCTCAATGGTCTTCTGCGTGCAGGATAATCTCGTGAAAGTATACCATTGAGTGCTCTCTCGATTGGTGGATCCTTTGTTGGGATAGAACGATAATATGAAATATTTTTTCCACGCACGTGTTGAGAGGGATCAGAAATATAAGTAGGGTGGCTGGAAAGGATTACATCCATCTTTCGGTGAAAAAAAGTCGGTTCGTTTCTGGTCATATAGCCCTTTTTTTCGATTCATATTTGGTTGGTAAATGTGTTGGACCGAGACCCTTCTAAAGGTTTATTGAATTGCTTCCCTTCTAGTTTTCTCACAGTCGGATTCACTTTATCTGAGGCTCCCCAATGCCACAATGAACTCCTTGGAGACTTGAAAGGACGAAAAGGAACCCGAGAATGTTGAGATCTTTCAAATACATATATTTGTGGGTTTCCTTTACCCCACTGAGCCCCAGGATTTACTTGTGTCATCCTCTTTTGCAAATCTTTCAAGTCATAAAGTAGAGGATTCCAGTTTCGTGCTGTAATAATTAGATTTTTTTTTTTGTTTTTTTTTTTTTTTTTTTAAATGGTATTGAGATTGACATTAGAAAAATCCTCTTGTAAAACGAACCAGATTTTCAAATAATAAATAATATGTGGCGATTAGTCATTCACAACCCTTAGCGTTCGCAGCGACACATGCGGCAGCACTGGAAAACTGAGAATTAACTGGAGAACGACCGCCACGCCAAAGGCGGGGAGCGGAAGAGACGACCTCGTGTTATATCAAAATTAGAATTTAATGAATAAAATATATGGAGTATAATAGACCTGTCTAATCTTAACTATTCTATAAATATAAAATGTTTTCAACAATTTGATAAAGTTAAACCAATATATTATGCAATTATCCACCATGGTCAGTTCTTTGCACATTTCCATTGATAAATTGAAGATTATCCCTAAACGAATCCCTGGAATTAACAATTTCAACGTGTTGTGATTGCAGTAATTTGAAAATTCAATTTATATAAATTCTTTTTTACTTTCTCCCTCAGCCGTTAACTGGAGGGGTAGCAATTTCGCTTGCAATTTTCCACCCTCATGAACAATTGAAAATTTTACAAACTGAAAAACATTTTCAATTTACTCATTCAGGCAAACATGAGGCTTTGATTGCATTTGAGAGAAAGCAATAGAAATTGTTGAAATTTTTGTTCAACTTTATTCAAATATCAGTAATTGTCGATGTGAGCGTTTCAAATCTTTTTTTTGAAAATACTAAATTATTGTATTCAAATGGTTGAATAAAAGAAAAAAAAAAGGATTACGGATGCAGGAGCAATGTCCGATGACGCACCATGACTAGCAATGTAAAAGACCAATCGATAGTATTTATTTTTATTTTTAAAAAGTTTGAATAGGGAACCTTGTAACTGTGAGAATTGTTTTCCTCCTTTTTTAACTAAAATCCTCAATAACGAGGAGTGAAAATGAACGTTTAGAGCCTACAAAACATTCTCCATAAATCCGCAATGGTCTACATTTTCCTCCAGAGAAAAAACCATATAAGAAATCTTAGTCACTGAATGATTTTAGCGTAACTTTAGTAGGTCGCCGGGGTTTATTGCATTTGAGCGCAATTCCACTAACATTTTCCGAGCTGTAAGAGCCATTTTGAAGCAGGAGAAAACAATCGTTCTATAGATTACTTTTATGGAGGCACCTATCACAACATTTGCTTCGTCCAATATGGCAGACGTTGTCAGTATAATATTTAACACAGCCCAGCACATTTCGCTTCTAATTAGTTTACCTCTGAAAAGTACCAACGTCCATGTTTCCTTAAGACCGGAAGAACATTTATTACCAACTTTTATTGCCTGAAGTTTTCCTTAGGTGCTTCCATTTTGAGGTGTACATGGATCTGGGTGAGTCCTGCGACCCCACGACTTCACTCTGTAATTGCTATTCTGTTCCAGTCTAGAATTATGTACGCCTTCAGGACGACTAAAGCGTACAGCCACTAAAATCATGCAACATTAGTTCCATTCATACACACACACACACACAGTCACACACATATACATTCCCACAAAAACAAAATATTTGTTCCATAATCGACCAGGAAACTGTGGAACCAAAAAATTGCTGGAGGAGTATTAGGATCCATGCCCATGAGGACACGAGGAGGTACAACTTCAATAATGGAAAATTTCCCACGGAATGGTATCCTTGGGATATGCCGAGGGTCTTTTCACTTTCTAATATTCATTGAAATAATCCCATTCGGTTAGAGCGACTCATTTGGTTCGGAATTAGACGAAATTTGCAATCATTTAAGGATCCCCTTGAGATGCACAAAAAACGCCGACATGAGCAACAAAATACAAACAGTCCCAGTTTCCTCATATTATACATCCTTGAATGGATTAGTTTTAAAATTGAGGTGAAAACATTTTAGCGTCATCCAGGGACACATTTGATTTTTTTTTAAAAGAAATTTTTTTCAAAGAATTCAAGAATTTATAGAAATGGAAAATGAAAAGTAATAATTTTGTTTAATAGCTTTCGAGCTTTCCTTTATCTTTTCGACAGTGTCCGACGTAATCTAAAATTAACTTTTGATAATTATGATTAAACTTGTGAAATTCATTTTCTAAAGGACTCTCACGCGACGACCTTCCAGGCTCTGCCCAAAGTCTCTGTGTTTTACACACAAATCCCCAACACGAACAACAAATTCAGGATTCGCCGCTAATGAAATAACAGACACGTTTTTTTTTATCATTTCACTCAAGTCCTCAAATAATCTCTTTTGTATTACATAATTTATTTTCGCTCCAGGACACGCTAAAAGTTTTCCTACTTGTCGTCCTATGTCCTTGTGTAAACTCAGCACGGAATGCCCCGAGGAAGCATCCTTTATTTTTGCTATATTAAAATGGTCAAAGGATGAAATCGTAAGCATTTTATTTTGAATATTATTTTATTCTATGCCATTTGGGCACAATGTGAATTATTAACTGGGAAAAGTTCGTCCCAGTTACTCATTTCTGGAAGGACTTCTATATTTCCTTTTCCATTTTCATTTTAAGTAAAAGTCCCAGAGAAAAAGGATACCAAGGCAAGGCTCAGGTAATATCTCGATATTTTTTCTTTAAATGGGTTAAAGTCTAGTTCTGATTTTCCATTTTTTTTTATGATGAAAGCTCCTTTTCACAGTTAGTCCACAATGCACCATATTCATCTGCAGATCTTAAACTATTAATCTTGGTTGTTGTTGTTTTTTTTTGTTTCTTCGAAGTATTACTATGCAAAGCCATCCTTTTTTTTGAGAAGATTTATATGATGCTAGGAAAACTCACTGAGTTCACCTGCAGGAATTTTGAAAGGACTGCAAATGGCTCTTATAAATCCATTTAGAAATTCACCGTTAGCGTTGAATATAACGGGTTAAGATTTAAACTATATACTCCACATTTCATGAAGAGTTTAAAAATGTGAAAATCCACAAAAATTTGCATTTTATTTTAGACTAGTTAATTGAAGTTTTATGCTAAGCGAAATGTTTTTTATGTCCTTTACTCCGTATGAGAAGTCTAAATAAATGGCTTTGGATTTAAGGGAAACACTTGAACTAAAGCCCAAACGAAGTTTATCTTGAAAGTATAATCCCCAAAAAAATACCCACACATTTGCAGAACGTCCGAGATGTGAAAAAAGGACGATAGTGTTGTCTTCAATCTTCCGACGAGAATCCTTTTAAATGTTCAATTTTGAAAACTAAACTTTTTGTATATACCAAATTATTGAAAATGTTCGGCTTTAAGTGAATCCTTTTCTCAATGTAATTGTCGATGTAAATTTCCTCCTATTTGTTATACAATCAATATCCTCCAGTCTCCAACCCCAATTCAAGATTGTCGCTTTTGTTTGCCGACAACAGCAGGAGGAATCACTTCGGAATCACAGCACAAATATAATAAAAGGATAAATAAAATAGATGGTAGTAACATAATGTGATGGCGTTAAAGAATATAAGGAATATTTTGTTGAATTTCCACTTCGCAAAGTCAGGGATGTTTGGATAATGTTGGAGTACTTCAAGATCGTGAAAGGGTTCGTTTCGTTGTGTATATGTTCTATTTGTTTGCTTGTTTTCCGTTTCATGTATTAACAGTATGTGACAAATTTACGGTTTCGAATAAATGTAAATATTAGACCAGGAAGAGGACATTTTTCTAGTAAACCAAGGATATTTCTAAAAAAAATATGGGAGAGTTATCGTGATAGAATTTGGTCCCCAAGGAATTTCCAGGAGTCCCAAAAAAACATTGCAAAACATTTCCGCATAGTCTAGAAATGAATGATAGAACATTTCCAAATAGCGACAAATAATTAAGTTCCGAAACATTAATTAAAATTTATTAAAGCAAACATTTTCCTAGCTCTGTATTTATGTACACACCGCAAATCGTTTTGACGAACTAATTGCGAAGTTTACACTAATTAAGTAGTGGAATTTAAAACAATTTGTGATGAGAACTAAGTTAAACATAACGGAACCCTCAAAAAGCAGTTGAAAGTTTTCTTAGCGTTGCTCATGTAATTCAAGCGTTAAAGGTGTTTTTTTTTTAATGAACTTTACAGATCTTCTACAAAGCAAAGTGTTGATCGAACTATCTGATCATTATACAAACTATGCATTTCATATAATTCCCATTTGCATCGTTGAGAATGCGGGCAACTTCAGAGGAAATTTAATGAGCTGTCAATTTTGTGAACTTTGTTGGCAATTTTCACTTTTGACAGCAGGTAAACTGCAATTATTGTTGTTGTTTTTTCAAGTCTTTTAGCAATCGTTTCTTCGAAAGGGTGGGAGAAGTAATTTAATGAGGATTCATTTTTTATAAAGCATTCACTTATTACAAATTATATTATTTGTCACTTCGTTGTCTGACACTTGAAAGCAATGAACATAGCTTCGGTTCGATATTTCGTAAATTTCCCCTACCATTTTTTTAGTGATCGGGATCTGCAGGTCATTACAAAAAAACACCTTAAAATAAAATGTTTCCAAATAACGGAAGAAAAAATGTTCATTCAAATTTGTTTACTGAACAACTGCATCAGGAATTTTGCCCAGAAATCAAAATTCAATTATTCCAGCAAATGGTAACACGCTTCCTGAAAAATAGCACGAAAGTCGTGATTGATCTGGCGGACCTGAAATCGCGGCATGGACACGGAATGGACTCGGGAAAAATCCCCGACAAGGACTTTTTTTCCGGGGAATATTTATTTCAAATGTATCTGCACAGTTGCTGTACTTTATGCTAGACATACTAATGCCCCCGCGTTTTCTCCTCATGTTTTTGTTATGGTTGTTTTTGTTGTGTGCAATTGCAATCTACAACTATGACAGCAATGTGTGCCGAATTTCTGCAAAAATAAAACCAACTTGATTCCGACATGCTGTTAAATTGGCGAAACGGTCCGAATGCGTTAGTATGTGTAATTGTTTGTAGATTTTGTTGTTACCTATTGTCCTCGGACTGTTTGCAGATAGACGCGGTACCAAACAGATTTAGAATTCGGACCGGATGTCGAGCATAAAAGGGTGGCGTAAATAAACAAATAAGTTCAGCTCAGGTCTATTCAATTTGGTTTGGGGTGGGGGACCAGGCAGCACACAATTTTGTGCATGTTTTTTAAGTGATTAAGTGAAAGAGAGTGAACAAACAAAAACAATACCATAGAAATAAAAATAATAAAATCCAAGGTTTACCATGATCAGAACAAAAGCCAACAACACATTGAGCATCTTTAAATATATTTTAATTGAAAAGGATCACTGCATGAATTAATATACACGAATTCAAATTTTTGTTTGTTATTGAAATTGCATCCTTTTGGAATCTTTCGGCCATTTGCAAATTCCGAAATGAATGTGGCCAGCTCTCAGTTTTCTGGTTGCTTTCAGATGGAAATTGAAATTAATGATGCAACCTCAGTAGCATACTCAAAATTGGTATTTAATGTTTTAGCAGCAAATCAATTGGTTCGATTTTATTGGTGGACAATAGATGCCTGGAAAGCAAGAGGAAATCACTCAGTATAATCAATATTCGGGGAATACGAGGCACTGAACGCACCTCCAGCCAAGTGATTAATTTGAGATAATAACAGATCCATTTCAGTGGAGCCAGGTCAAGTTGTATAATTTACGGAAATTACATTTTGGGGGCGGACCACACTCCGGAGCAAAGTAGCCCTCCCGAAAGTGCACACGTCCATTGCATTTCAACTGGATCACATTCCGGCTAATTGTTACCTTTGTATTGTAGTATATCCTTTCAGTTGCACAATTGATATACGGTTTAGGTTCGCTGTTGGCGGGAATCGGGGGGTTAGCCCAATTGCACTTCAAGTAACTTGCGATGACGATAAGTAGATTTTAAATAAGCCGTTACCACAAATTACATCATATGCTGTAATTTTAAGGTTCACGTCCGGAATGTGGTTTTTGTTCGTCGCCTTCCAATTAAGAGCGAAAGAATTGGGAAAATAAGTTTATAAATTGCAATCAATTGTTCGAAGTGAGTTGATTCTAATTTTCAAAATTACACACAACAGACACTGGAAATAGTATAACAATATAAAACTGTTAACAACATTATCTACATAACTCGTGCCACGGAGCAATAATTATAGAATTGCTATCCTATTACATTCCAAAATTAAATTAAACAGCGAAGGCGAGGTTCTAATTGAAGTCGAGTTGTTGTACTTTCTCAAGGGGTAAGGCCGCTTTAGAGCAAGCAAAAATTAGGCATACTTTAGGATTTTTTTTTAGCAAAAAATATATGGATCAATCAAAATTTAGTAAACAAGTTTTTTTGTACAACTAAAAAACTTTAATAAAGGAAATGTTGAAGGATGATTAAATTCAAAATGGCGACTCAACAGCAGTTCTCCGATGACATATTTTTTTTAATGACATACAGGTGAATAAGTGCTGCTCCTGTAATTCACAACATAGGATTAAAAACGCCTATGCCTATAATGTGGCGCAAAGAGGTCCTTGAAGTTTTCGAGCTATATCTCGGAGAATATCTGCAACTGAATAATGATTTCTTCCTTAAATTTCCTTTCGACTCGTGCCTTCACTCCTGATCTAAAAATCCTTTAAATGTCCTTAAGAGCTCTAAACTCAAAACTATAGGCACATTGTACACCACTCCTCTGTTTTTCATGACAAACATTAGCACCTTTGTAAAACTGTATTTGAATCACTGCTTTCCTTTCAGGACACAAAATCAAAACGGATTTGATGTTGCAAAAGACATCTTATCAATAATGTTATTACCTAAAAACCCTTTCAAAAAGAAACGAAGGACTTCTCAAGCAGCTGAAGTTAATAAATTTATAATGTTCACGAAATTGGTAGTCAAATTGAGCAAAAAAAGGGTTGTCAAAGGAAATTCCGAAAGGTTTTCAGAAAAATTGAAAATGACGAAGCTTTTAAGACTTTCAAAATGGAATTTTAATTTCAAATAACATCATAATTATTATTTATTTATTTTTTAATTTCCTAATATTCTTTTGAAATTCGAATTTGCGAAAATGGATTTTTCGCATTTGAATTTCATTTCGGTTCAAATTCTCGAGGGTGTCAAATCAACCGACGAGTGTTCCTGAAGTCCTTTCGTACGTAATAGAAATTCGAGCAGAGCTGAACTTCAGTATTGGAGTTTTGAAAAACAGTTTGATGCAATTAAATTTTTATTTAAAGATATTAAAACTCTCATCGATAGTCCAATTAAATGTTGGGAAAAATTGAGAAAAAGCATGTCCTGGGGAGAAGTTGCGAAACTCGCGAACGAACGAAATCGCAACGAGTTTGGAAACATCACTGAAACGTTTCTCTTTGGTGTTGTGAGGATGAAGTTTACTTTATCCAAACTTTTAAGTGCATCCTCTCGTGGTGAAAAGCAATACAACTTTTCAGTTTGTAACTTCTATCGGAAAATACTGTAAAGGATGCACAAAAGAAGCATTTCAAAAGCAGATTTTCATACGTGCAAGGATCCAAATTTAGTTTCAGTTACAGACCATTTTCGATTGTAATAGAGAGTTGGTGAATTGATTGCTTGTTTTAATTATTACAAAAATAACAATTTTTTGAATTTATACTCCGGAGGTTAATTAAAAGTTTCATTCAAATACAAAGCGACCCTTCAATTAATTATCGATATCAAATTGAAGTCGAACTGGAATAAATTAGAGAGTTTTTTACAGAAAATCTTATTGAATTTTCACTCATTTTCCACACACAAAGACTTCTCTTTTGCTCATTAAGATGAAAAACTTTAACTTGAAAAAGTTCTCATTTCAGAGTTGCAAAAATTTCCTTTTTTCATCATCCCTTCTTGTTCTTCTTCTTCTTATCTTTTTAACGCGATGCGATGTAAGAAAATTGAAATTTCTGTAAATAATTTTAATTTTTTTGTTTCTTCACAAAATACGACATCATAAAAATTATAGATTTTCGAAAATAACAAACTCATTTTAAGAGGATTGAAAATTCTTTGAGCGCGATTTTTCCTTGAGGAAAACTTAATGAACTTTATAGCTATAGGGTTGGAAAATTCAGCTGGAGCGAATTTTAATCGGATTGAAGAAATCGGGAAACAACTTTTATCTTACCGCAATTATTTATTGTTTGAGGATTTGCGAGCTTGAATTCCGTTTGTACTTGTAACACGAATTGGAAAGGATTAAAGATGGTGATGAAGAGTAGAAGTCCTGGGAATTCGTTTCGGTTCATTTTCTTTTTTCTGGAGAAAAACAACACAAAGTCTCTGTGATAAGCCACATGGCAAATTCCATGCTGAGAGTTGTTTTCGAGTCACAGCGATCTGGCAAGAGTGGAGCATTTGCGAAAACTCCTTTGCTCTGTTGTTTACCGACCGTCATTGCATATTTTAAAGCCATTAACTATTATTTATGTATGTGCATTTTAAATCCCTTCCTACATACTTTGGGTGCTTAAGGCTTAACAGAACAAAAATATTCCCTTGATGCCAAGGAAAAAAGTATCATTATAAAGTTTATTTGAAATGTGTCAATAGCACACATTTAAAATGTTCATACAATGAAATTAATTAATATTTGGGTGCGGGAAAAAAATAAAACAAAACCGAAAACTTATTACGAATTCACAAAGTCACATCCAACTGTCTTGTGAACTTTTTCTAAATTATTATTTTCGGTTGGTTTTGTTGTTATTTTTTTTAGTACATTTTACGTGTTTAGAATGGAAATTATCGATTGATCCTGTGAGAAAGTAGCGCAAAGTACAATGGAGTGATTTGTCGAAAGCATCTTGTTAATTAATGATCGTGATGAGAAATATGAAGTTTATTGTGGCGTACTCGAGCTCAATTTCGGTAATGTTGATGACGAGTAATTCGAATAAACTTTTGCTTAATTGGCGAGAGGCGAAGCGACAAAACAATGAACGAATTGTGGAGACTCCACTGGGCGGCTGTTTGCTTTGGGCCGGGAGTGCCCTAGGAAAAAAATTTTAACAGCGACGCTAACACGCGAAAGAATTCAAGAACGAAAATACACAAAAAAAAATTATTATTTGCTCTTTTCACAAATAAAAAATACTTTTAGACACGAAATTTCGGAAACGAATTTTGAAGTTGCTCAGCTCGTCCGGTACAATCGGAAAATGTTTTTATTAAATTAAGAGTGTAATAAATTTGCAAAAAGGACTCGCAAAAGTAGAACGGATTCAGAGTTAAAATTTTTTTTACCCTGCTCCTTCATTGCCATGGTTTCGAGTTCCAGTTGTAAGAAATGTTCTTCAAATTGTTTCTAGCATTAGATAAAATCCTGCCAAAGGACTTGTTTCTGCCATGTGACTGAAAATTCAAAATTATTTTTTTCCGTGAAAACCCACTCGCCTACCTGAAGGAGCGCTTCAGATCACTGTTTGAATGACATGGAAAGTTACCAGAAAATGAATCGAATTCGCGTAAACGTGCAACCCTGCCCCGTCCCGCGACCCCCCCTACCACATATCATGCACTCAGGATAATGGCGCAGCGCTCGGGTTTTCACACGGTACGTGAACATTTGAGAGCATCCATACTAGAATGCAAAGCCGTAGTTTTTTCCATTTACATTTTTTTTTTTTTTTTACATTCCCTCGTCCTGTGTTGTTTCCGTATTTACCTAGACCAGATCCAGGGGTGGTGAGTGGGGGAGGGAACGAGAATTAGAACGAACGACTGAGTGGAGTAAATTAGAAATGACCTCAATGGTTGCGAAGGCTGACAATGAACGGAGATAAATATTTAAGGTCAAATCAATGCAAGGACCTGCTACCGAGGAGTAGTGGAAAATTAGAAATGTATTTCTCGAATGGGATAAATGAAAAAAAAAATAGCAGAAAAATACCCGGACCGATGAATTCAACCGGCTTTCAAAGGGAATAAATTGCGGACCAATGGATCTTTTGCATAAAAAAACGATGCCACAGGAGAAGTCTTGTAAGGAATTTTGTTTTTTATTAAAAGTTTTGCGGGGATTATGGCACTATTACGAGGACGCAAAACTTCTCAAACTGTCATAAGGAAGATGCCACCACCGAAAAGGACAAAGTCCATGGAAACAGATTTATTCCTTGACGGCTTCTTTAATAGCGTTTCACTCGGCGGGGGACGAACAAGGACAGGGAGTAGGTACATCACTTGGCTGCCGAAAGGCATCTGAATTCTGAGAGACGCCCACAAAGTAGAATTCAGCTTTAAGGGTGACTGCTGGCTGACTTTATTAATCCAATGAATTTTTTTCCCCCTTTTCCTTTATTTTATCGATTTGCCAAGGAAAAAATTTAATGACAAGTGAATTTCCTTTTTTGTCCACTGAAGATGGAAGTGAAAACCGAAGTGATGTCCTGAATTGTTATTGCTGCACAGGAACTTTAGGAGACACCAAATGACTATGCTTGATGGAGGAAATGGTCAAAGTATTTGGAATAGGATTTCAGGAATTCAAGGATCAAGAATCTGCGGTATCCAAAAATTCTCCCAATGCATTCTATGGAGGATAGTAAAAAAAAATATAATGGAACCCCCCGAATTGCTCGCATAAATGTCCTTCATTTTCACACAATATTTCGGTTTTGAGGTTCTCATAAATATTTATTGGAAGCAATTTTAAATTTATTAAAGCGACCCAGAACAATTAATAGTAAGTCCGTGGGTCATTGGAGTCAAGTCCAAGTTTTACATTACGTGCGTTTTTTAATGACCTATACAGATCTTCTCCATACAGAGCGCTGATCCTGCTTTTTATCAAGATCATTATACAGATCATGGGAAATTTCTGAAATTGCCATCGCGGAGAATGTGGCCAACTTCAGAGCAAATTTAATAAACTGTCATTTTTGTGAAATTTTATAAAAATCGTTTTCAAAATATTTCCGCAAACTTAATATTGCAATAAACATTCGTTGGCCAATTACTCTTTAGAATTCCATTTTTATAAAACATTAAATTAAATTATAAATTATTATTTTATTTGACACTTCGTAGTCTGACACTTGAAAGCACTGAACGATTTCAAATTTCGCAAATTTCCCCTGCCGTTTTTTTAACGATCAGGATCTTGCAGGTCATTAAAAAAACGCACCCATTATCATTTAGAAGATTATTGTTATTTTTTTCCTAGAAAATCCAGATAGATTTAAATACAGAGAATGAAGCAACCTGGATGCCTCCATTCAAGGAGTTCATTACTTTTCGGCGCTCCTCCGCTTAAGTCATGCAACTATTAATTACAGGCACTAAAAATTCAGACAAAAGGCATCTCAAAAAGGAGAAATGAGAAACCAGATTCCCATCGCGATCAGATTTGGAAGGTACAAAAACCAGTTCCCAGAGGTTGAAAGCCGCCAACAGCTGGTCTGGTCCCTGGAAAGGAGGACCCCGTTAAAACAGCGAGAGGTCACAGAATCGGAGTCGAGCAATTAAATTCTTCAGAACTGCTGTAAAGAGATGTTTTTTGGTTGCTTTGTGTCCAAATAATTGAAATACTCGAGTTCGATTTTTACGATGCACTAGGGACAGGGATGAGCCGCGGCGACGGGGCTGCAATCTTACAATTTGTGATTATTTATTGCACGCCGGAAATAGACAGAGGAGAGATTGCCTTTGCCCTTTTAGTGCCGCTTCTCAGATATTAATGATGGCAGTTTGTCGGCCCACGAATACGTGGGGAGCGGGGGGAGGGCGGCGACAGCGGTCAGATTGTTGGTTGGGTGAAGTTACAGAATGTGATTCTGCTTACCTCTGCAGAAATTTCGACGACCCCCTTGCCCCTTCCTCCGGTAACTGTCGTGAGCAGCAGGCCAAAAATGATAATGTGTGTTTACTTATTCACAGGTTCTTGCCCTGGACCCCGCCACCCGGATTCCACTTCCTGGGATACAAAAACAAAACAATGCACAGACCGCAATTGCCCAAAAAATACGGAGAGCAACCACAAGGATCTGCTGCTGCAGATGATGCTGCAAATGGACCTGATCCTTCTCCCTTGCCTCCGTGCCAAACGGACAGAGCAAAAAACATGAACTTGAACAAACAGCGAATCAAGAACAAAGTTGAGACGACAAGCAATGAAATGGAAAAAATATAAAAAATAGAACTTAATAATAATAATAGAAATAATATGGAATTCCTTTCCCGTACATAGAGCAAACGGCAGTAGACGGTTCTCCCTCCCTTCACTTCCCTGGTACCCTTTGAAATTAGCCCGTTTTCATAGACGTGAATTAGTTTTAAAATAATCTTTTTTAATTTTCTGCTCGTGGTGTTGTCCGCTGCTCTTATTGTTGTTCCACTGTTGCATTTATTTCTTTATCACAGATCGAGAGCCTGCAGCATGTTCACGGCCACGTTTACACGGAACACACATCCAGATGCGTCGAAGAGACGAAACACAAAACACCGCGCTTTACACCGTTCCTTGGCCACAATGCACAAACACACTCTCACGTTGAATCTGGATGCTGTTTTCTTATTTTATTTCTTCCTTTATTATTATTTTGCACGCCGCTGGAATGCAACCATTCACGGCACAACTTCTAGCTCAACAGCGAACTGACGATCGCTTCGGCTCAATTGCACCAAAACACATTTCTTTTTTTACTGAATTTCTTGTTTTAACACACAAAAAAAGGAGCAAAACATGAAAAAAAAACGAAAGGAGTAGCAATCAAACTCTTGTAGTATTGCACCTCAAAGGAACTCCTCCTCGCACCGCCTTAGAAGAGTTTTAAAAAACAACACCGGACGAACAACGCCTGCACACACCACTTTTACATTTCCCTTGAATAAATAATGCTGTAACTTTCTTTACTGTGTTGTAACATAAACCGGGAAAACACACACTTCACGTCGCGACTGCAATTACAGTGGAAAATCGTGCGCCGAAACTGAGAATTTTTGTGGCCAAAAACGAATCCTCCAAATAATTTAACAAATATTTGCCGATTCGGAAAGAGTACTTCAGATGATATGGCGGAAATTTATATTATTTTTACGTTTCGTTGTTTGCGATTTTAAGACAAATTTGCGAAGAACTGCAAATTTACAAAAACCAGGTGACGCTGCTGTCGGTGCGACGATGACACGGTTAAGTGCAAACCGATTTCCCAATTTACTAACGAGAATAATTGCGCTTGACTCTGCCACGACGCACAACCTCACTTGCAACGACCACGACCAGAACTGACTGTCGAGGAAATTGAATATGAAATAAAATGGTGTTTTTTCCTTCTACTAAAAAAGAGCTTAAGCTTAAGAAAGAGTAAAGGAAAAATCGAAGAGTGAGTTTTAGCAAAGAGAGTAGTAGAATTTATAAAGAATTTTTTCTCCAGACTGAAAAAATTTCCCTGGACATGAAACCATCGCCGAAAATATTTCCCTGGGCACTGAAACATTAAGTTTCGAAACGTTTTACAAAAACTTTTGTATGGGAGAAAAACGCAAAAAATATATTAGAATAAAATTTATTTTTCTAAGAATCAGCATCAGAAAATGCATCGGAAAAACCACATTTCATCGAGCAAATCTAGCTTCTAGATTCTAGAGATCATCGAGAATTCGAGACGGAATCTGTTGCGCCTTATTCAGCGCCTCTCCCGGCATGCATTTGGGAATTTGCGATTGACATTTGACAATAAAATATCCGCTGAATAAAGAGATCCATCTCGTCGAACGGCCTGCAAAGCTGCAATTAATGAAATGAGGGGCAATGAGATTCTGTTTGAGTAAAACGGGGAACGACAAAATTTGCATTAAATTTTTAATTCTCTTGTTTTAATTTTATAAAACCATTTGTTTATAGCAATTAACTTAAAAAAATGTACTTAATCACAAATAATGTTTAGTGAAAATCTATGCTGTGGTTCTAGTTCAGATTAAAATATTCCATTTTATGTTATTTTAATACAATTGTTATAAAAAAATGATTCCATATCACTTTTAATAATAAATAACAGAGGCAGTATAACATTAAATGATGATTATCTTATAATTTGTTTTTAATTAACGTTGCAATAATTTTGAAATGAATGATTTTTTATGTGTTCCCCGTTTGTTCCCCCTTTTCAAATTCACTATTCCCCTTCTCAATTCTCCACTTCCAGGAAATGCTTTTGTGGGACTTATTTATCCCTTCCTTGAAGCTATTCATTACTCCTCAGTGCATCAATTTCGTAAAAGACAATTTCATCAATTTTCTTGTTGGAAGTTAATCCAAAAAAGAACAATAAATGCATGGAAAGCATACAAGTGATTGGCTTCTGCTTAACACAAAATTCTGTTTGCGTTAATGTTTTTCCCTTATTCCAAACCCCGCCGAAATTCGCTCACCTGGACCAAAACATCTCATATGGGGAACATCCTTTCCTTTTCTGTGTTCATAAAAACAAGTCGTAAAAAAAGCATTTCACAGCAGAAGTCCTAAAAAATCTGGGACAGGTGGTAAGCAATGCGAAGGTAGATACAATAAAGCAGGCGATTGAATGGCATAAAGAGCGGTACTAACATTTTCAAATGCATTTCCGAGCCATAGAACTCAAACGTTGCTCATTATCCTGAAAAGTTTAATGAAGCAAATCGCAATTAATATGAAGATTGCAGAACAATTAAAAGAAGACATTACAATTGGATGATGATGAGACTCAGCAGAAACGTCGATGGGGCACACACAGGACTCCAGAAGGCACTGAACTCTAGCGAGTATCACTAAATCTGCAGAGCTCGGCACTGCAGATATTAATCAATCAAGATATTAAAAATACTGCTATGCGATGGAGGAGCTCTCTGATGGGATTCAGCACCAATATCACGTCATGTTCGCTCCTATCAGCAATTTCCTGTGGAACTTTTGTTTCGGATGAAGTCTCAAAGACGAAGTGCTGCAACGTGCGGTTTTTACAAAGGCAATGCTCCAACTAAACACTACCGAAACGTCGCGTCGGTCGTTGCCCAGAGATTCCTCATTAGTGTCATCACCTGCGGAAGATATACAAACTTACTTAACTTACGGAATAGATAAATTTGCTGCACGACAGACACAGAGGCTAGAACGAAATCATGCCTGAGGACGGTACTTGATAAAAGCGTGTAATTAATCAGAATCAAAAGTGAGATGCTGAGCGATATTGTTGCAAAATCTTTTCTAAAACAGGAAATTTTTCCTCTTTTTCAACTCTTTAAAATTTAAATTTGATGATCAAGGTTGATTTGCTGCTGGCATCACGATTCATAAAATGCAAAATATATTGTTCTTGTACATTATTGTTCAGATTTAATAAATCTACCAGAAATGTTATGTTTTAATAATTAATACTTATTTCAAAATTTCCAATGAACGTATAGCACAACTTACAACTAGCGTCATCTAGATGGAATTAAATTATTCTTTCAGTTCAACGGATAACTCATTAGTCATTCAGCGATAATTTCGAATAACTGTAGTCAGTTCATGAACCATTGGATTTTGGAAACAACGCCTAATATTTGCTAGATTTTCGTCTTTAATTACAAATTGAAATCCTAGATAGCGCTGCTTAATAAATGAACTAACCCGAATTAAAGAATCAGCTGTTTTTGATGGAAAATTAAAAATGTTTGAACCGAAGATCGAAAATAAACCAAACCCAATTTTTTATATTATAGCAAACTTATATGCAATTATCAACTAGAGCCTTATTCAAAGAATTGATGATCAGTGGCGATTATAAATTCTGTCTTACTTAAAGAAATACGAATGAAAACGAATTAACATAATTTTCGAAAGAATGTGATAATTTGCCACCAATACGCCTGACACTTGGCAACACTGATAAGAATTGTTATTGCATTGAGTCATCATATGTCAAGACGTCAAATTAGTTAAAGAAACTAATTTCATATTTTTCGTTTGGAATTGTTTAATTAAATCAGTCAAAACGGGGAACGATATGTCTGTTTCGAATATGGAAAGTATCCTTTTAAAAAAGTGTTGACAGAAGAAAACACTAGTCAAAAAATAACGAAATACTTACATACTTTGGTGATTCGTTCATGTTCAAAGTTACTACATACAAAATTGTACCATTCTTTTGATTTTAATTATATTTTAAGATTCTGGCGAGAAATTAAAGTATGGAGGAGCATTATAACTCCAAGAAAACCATAATTTCCTTTAAACTTACAAGTTTTGAACTTTCATCATTTTCCTTAAACAATTTTAACTAGAACATCTATTTAATCTAAAATTTGCTGTAAAGGATCTGGAACGAAATTCAAAAAAATGCGAAAAAGAGGAGAAGCTAGAACGTGCCAAAGCAAAAAAGGCGATCCAAAAGGGGAACATGGATGTGGCTAGAATTCACGCAGAAAATGCAATACGGCAAAAAAATCAGTCTGTAAACTACCTCCGGATGAGTGCTCGAGTAGATGCAGTGGCTAGTCGAGTGCAGTCTGCCCTCACCACTAGAAAAGTAACAAATTCCATGGCTGGTGTGGTGAAGGCGATGGACGCTGCCATGAAAGGAATGAATTTAGAGAAGATCTCCACTCTAATGGATAAATTTGAGCAGCAATTCGAGGATCTGGATGTTCAGAGCTCGTATATGGAGAATACAATGTCGCAGACCACAACAACTGCAGTTCCACAGGGCGATGTTGATGGGCTGCTGCAAGAAGTCGCTGATGAGGCTGGGTAAAAAATCGAGCCATACAAAAAACTTCAATACAATGTTTGATTGTTTCAGACTTGAACTCAACATGGAATTGCCAAGTGGACCACAAGGAGCAACTGTCGGAGCAAGCACTCAAGTGTCTCAGGAACAGGACGAGCTTACACAGCGTTTAGCCAGATTGAGGCAGGCCGAGTAGAATGCAAGCACTTGGGAAGATAATGTAGACTCGCTTGGCGCTTCTGTTATGTGTATTAAATTTATTATTAATGAATGCTTCATACAATTACTTCAAGTCTGTACATATGGAATATGCGAATTGTAATCCGTGCACTTGCTGTAGTAAAGTTGAAGCACTTGTTACATTTCGAATTATCGTATAAGCAAACAAATAAATACTTTTTCTTAAAACATCCATTAATTTTGTCAGAAGAAAATCTGCAAACTATTTCTTCCACTTAGAACATGATTTTTGCTAGATTGGATCGAAATGGAACTTGCAAGCAATTGACGCCTAGTCTCGTCATTCCATAAGTTTATTTACGTGCTGAATTTTCTGCTTAATGCTTTTTTCTGTTAATTTTTGCTTCTTGGAGTGCTTCACTTTGGGTTCGCTTGACTTGGGTTTTGGCTTCGGACCTCTTTTCAGCTCAGTTTTCCTCGTTCTGTGTGGAGCAACCATGGGAACTTGTCGCCAACCATCGTTGTATCTATCTAATCGATTTTTCAACAGTGCAACGTCAACTTTTCGACTTTTTATCATCTTTTTCGTTTTAGTCAATCTTAAAAGTAGGAATTTAGCGGTGATATTAGTTATTACAAAACATATCTACCTGTACACATATCGCTCGTTTTCTGTTTGAATTTCTTGACATCTGACGAACAATTCTTCTATCATTCTCCGATAGTTACCGTTTTTACTGTCCTTAAGCATACTTGAGGAAACTTTGATGCTTATATTCTGAATTCCCTAAACTACTTAAAATGAATGTACTTCTTGTGAATATTAGAATATCTAAAACTGTTTTGATGATCTTCCAAGAATCTTCCAGAAATGTAAATTTTGTTAAATGTTTTTCTTTTTGGGTAGTCTGAAGTGTCAAACAAAACGAGTGGGTTCAGAATTTAAACCAGTCTACGAATTTTCAACTTTCAATTCATTTAAAAAGAAAAAATTTATAAATTCGGTATGGAGTAAATTTTTTGCAGAAATGTTAAATACTTACATCTAATCGTGTTCTGAATACTTTCATTTCAACTAATAAAATAAAAGACCATCTGCATTTTCTTTCTTCTTTGATGTTTTCTTCCTTGGAACCATTTTTTGATTTTTCTTGCTTTCTGACTGTTTCAATTCCCTTCGTATCTGTTATGTCAAAAATTTCCGGAAATCTGCCATTTTAGTTTGAGACGTCTCGTCATTAGTTTGGCTTTGGTGAGTTTCTCCATAAAAATATGAATAATCCTGGAAGAATATTCAATAAATACCATTGAAATTTTATGTTTACAACAGATGTTCTTGTTTGTAAATAATATTTTGCTAATTAAAGCATTTTCTTCCACAGTTCTTAAATTCTTAAAGAGTCCCTATTTACACTGTCAAGATGGGTAGGGAGAACAAAGCAGCGTGGAAAGCCAGTTATTTCGTCAAAGTCGTTGTAAGTATAAGATTATTGTGATTACAAAGTTAATTAACTTGTGATGAAGCAAATTTACGTCTTAATAGTGGCCAAAGGTACCCAAGCTAGAAATAGTTGAACCCAGGTGCTATTTTGGTCATTGGCGTGTTGAGAAACGCTCCTCGAGCCGTCTGATTTCATCCTCTAACTAAATTATAAACTGTACCTGAGCTGTCCTAATTAAGTGTTTAATTTCAGCAATTGTTCGACGAATTCCCCAAATGCTTCATAGTGGGTGCGGACAATGTCGGCTCCAAGCAAATGCAGCAGATCCGTTCATCCCTTCGTGGTTTGGGTGTTGTTCTGATGGGCAAAAATACCATGATGCGGAAAGCCATCCGTGGTCATTTGGAGAATAATGCTGCCCTTGAAAAACTCTTGCCACACATTAAGGGAAATGTTGGATTTGTGTTCACCAAGGGTGATTTGGCCGAAGTTCGTGACAAACTGACGGAAAGCAAAGTTCGTGCGCCAGCCAGGGCTGGAGCTATTGCCCCACTCTCTGTCATTATTCCAGCTCAGAACACTGGTCTCGGACCAGAGAAGACTTCCTTCTTCCAGGCTCTCTCCATCCCGACCAAGATTTCCAAGGGTACCATCGAAATCATCAACGACGTGCCTATCTTGAAACCCGGAGACAAAGTTGGAGCTTCCGAAGCCACTTTGTTGAACATGTTGAACATTTCTCCATTCTCATACGGTTTGGTCATCGAGCAGGTTTACGATTCTGGTTCCATTTTCTCACCAGACATTCTGGACATCAAGCCTGAGGATCTCAGGGCCAAATTCCAAGCTGGTGTCGCCAATTTGGCTGCAGTTTGTTTGTCTGTTGGATATCCAACGATTGCATCTGTGCCACACAGCATCGCCAATGGGTTCCGAAACTTGTTGGCCATTGCCGCTACAACCGATGTGGAGTTTAAGGAAGCCGCAACAATCAAGGAATACATTAAGGACCCCAGCAAGTTTGCTGCTGCTGCTGTTGTTACAACTACAGCCGCTGCTGCTCCCGCTGCTGAAGCTAAGAAAGAAGAGAAAGCAGAGGAGTCCGAGAACTCTGATGATGATGACATGGGATTCGGTCTCTTTGACTAAAGCTTGCCGATCATGCATATGCTCGCCGAATAGTTTAAGACGAAACCATTCATATGGCGATGTGCATTGTTTGTGAGAAATAAAGATTTTAAAATCTAGAGAACTTTTGCATTTCCATAGATTTTTTTTAGTTGTAAAATTGTTTTCAATATGGAACTTGGACCTTTCAATTGTTTTGCACGGTTTTTACCGAATAGAAAATTCTTGGAAAAATACTTTCGTGAGCCATCGATGGAAACTGTTCTTAGGTTCACTTGGACCTATTCCATCAATCATCACTATGGTCGATTCCTACAAATGTCTAGGAAGAAGTAAAACTGTTAAAGGAAGCTTGAGTATTGCCCCTGCGTAGTATTCTAGTGATTGGAGAGGGAACACCAACACCACGCATCTACAGTCTACGCTTGACAAGAGTAATTTGGTGAAATATATTTCTGGAGGCTTTACTAGAGGGAGCCGGATTTAGGTATCTTCAGCTGCCCCTTCCCCTTGCGCAATCATATTTTATTGACTTATATAAACTACATACCTAGGCATATTTCATACTTTTACATTTTGAGCAATATAATGCTGAAAAACATTACTGTTTAATGTTTAATTAGATATTTTTTATACTCTAGCTTAGATTTCAGGTGTATTAGTTTTGAGCGACCGTTTGCAACACCAAGAAGTAATGGTGATAGAAAAAAAGAATTGTATATTCCTGATTGAGAAGTGAAAAGAAACCGCTTTATGCATGTCTGTCTGTCTGCCCAGAGGATAACTCAACTCTCGAGAACGCTTGTAGCTAGAGTATTGCAGTTTGGTACAGTAATACTCTGCTAATATTGTAAGGTCAAGTTTGCAGAGGAGCAAAATCGGGCAACTCTTTCTTAGTGTTGCCATATAAGGCTGAATTATTTTTATAGAAAAATGCTGATTTTGCTGACCGAAGTTTTACAATTTTGAATTTACATAACTTTTTTCATTAAATCTTGTTATAACTTTATAAGTGCATAATACAATAATTGTAAATAATTTATTTGTTAATTGACCGGAACTATATATATACAGGGTGAATCATTTTAATCTATAATCGCTAGGGGAGCGAGATACCGAAAAATGTGGAAGGCAAAAGTTGTAAGATTTCGAGGGGGACAGGGACACCCGGTGGTGACCTTGTCGTTTGACCTTTAGGTCGAGATCAAAGGCAATTTAACGTCAGTTTTTTTTCCAAATTTTAACCAGGGAAATGGAAAGACCAAACAATTTTAAGTTCGAAAATGACCTTGAACTTTACTTTAAGGACAATTTCAAGGTCCTTTTAACGACAAATCTTAAAAATGGAAAAAAAACGCACAATAAAAGAAAAACAATGTGAGAAATGAGAATGGAACAAAATTGGTTATCCGGGGGTTTTTCGACATGCTGAATCCATTATTGAGGTTTACAGAATTGTATGTCTCTCTGTTTGCAATATTTTTTATAAAAATGATTCAGTGTTATATGGCAACACCAAGAAGATGTTGCCTGATTTTGCTCATTTTCGACCTTGACTTTACAATTTAAACGAAAAATTATTGTACCGAATTTCAATCCTCTAGCTGCAACTTGCAAGCGTTATCGAATTATCGTCTGGTTGGACAATAATTATGATCTTTTTATGTACAAGTCCCTCGAAAACTTTACAGAGTATTGTCCTAGAAGATCTACTTAGGTATGTACCTACTATTTAAAGATATGTGGAGTAAAGGGACTAGTGGTAGAAGACGCGATTCTGACCATGCCCCATGCTTAGAATGTAGTCTACCTCACCAGCGCCATTGATTATGGTTAGAATACTGAGTACTGATCCTTGAGAACTTCAGTGTAGGGAGGGAGTCTTAGAGAGTCTACAACACTTGATATATTCACCCTTAAACTATACTATATTAAACTATACTCTAATCGACACGTCTCATCGAAGCCCTACGTACTTCTGAAGTAGCTATGATAATCCGCGGACAACCATGCAGAATTGCAGAAGCCAAGTTTTACGAGTCCGATAAGGTCCATAAATATGTCGCTTTCTAGCTTAAAAAAGGCTTAGAAGTTCCGCTCGAGCCGTCTTGTGTGTAGAATCAAACGGTCAGGTAAATGATTTGGATTATCATCAACTGATAACAGAAAATTTGAGATAACTGTCCGATTAGAAGTAAATACCTTTGTTTTTTTACCAGCATTCAGTCTTAATTAATTACGAAGCGAAACAATGGTTTCAAAACGCGATGAGCTTCGGACGATTGAAATTTGTTGACTTGGTGATTGTTCTGTATCTGTCCCTGGGAATAAGTGAATCATTTGCAGTGAAACCAGGCTCTCCTGACACCGCTGAGAATACAAAGGATGAATATCCTGAGGCTCAGAACTGCACTACGTTCGATATCAATTGTTTGGAGATTTCATTGAGTGATTCGGCAGCTGTAAGCGCGAGTACTGGAAAGTACAGATATAAGTATCAGTGCTCCCTGCGAAGCATCAAGCGAAATATATTCTGGTGGGCATTTCCTAATGGTAGTTTAGCGGGTCGCGGAAGCAATGAAGGTAACTCTGAAAGGTTGTCTAGAATTGACTTGAAGTTAGCTAATGGTTTTCCACGAGAAGATGACCCGAATTCGTTCTTGGATCTTTCTTATCAACAAATTGGGGATGATGAATTATTTCAGGCCGTTCATGAAATATTTCAAACCAAGCGTATCGCGTATGTTGAAGTGTTCTCTGTGGCAGAAAACAAACTCACAGCAGTGCCTTTCGAAGTCCTGAGTCTCCTCAACAATACTCTACTATACCTGAGCTTGAGAGGAAACAATTTCGGTTACACACCACAGACTTTGAGCAATGAAACAGGTGAGACCGGATTTTTATAACGCCATAATCATTAATCATTATCGATCACTGAAGAGGGAAGATTATTACTAATAAATAGCAAGCGTGAAGAACAATAACTTTGTTTCTTATCTTAATTCCCCTACAAAAAATATTGTAATGATGTTAAGCCTTAGGTAATCTAATTCGTTCTACCAACACATTCAATTTGTTATGCACTTTCATTCAATATTTATTTGAACATCGAATTTGATAGAATTTTGTTACTGAGATATCGAACTCAAGAGGTTCAGAGGGTTGCGACCTTGATCTTATTATTGATTTTAATCGGTCGCAGTACCTATGTACACAATTCCAACTGGAAAAGGTATCGCGATTATATTGCATAAATTGAACATGTCCGATGATGTTTATTTTAACTGCCACTCCAATAACCAACATGTTTAGCGGTCCGTTTCAAAATTTAACAAGTAAATACTTTACTCATTTGCGTAACCAGGAAAATCATTAGGGAGAGGGAGGGGGGATCACGAAAAGTCGATTGATTACAGTCATCGAATAAAGCCGGATTCAGACAATAGAAAAATTCACAAATTTTTAAGCAAAGAATTTTTGGATCCCTGTCTAAAAGTAAGATAAAATTTGCTCTTTATTTATTTATTTATTTAAGAATCTGTATTTTTCATATTTTTGGAGGACACTATGTTAGTAAACAAAAAACATTCGAAATTAGAGATAATCAAGGCTCAAAATTATATTTTTGTTGGTTCACTTCACGTGGAATGATGCTGTACAAAGATATGCAAGAAACAATAATTAAAAAGAAAATACAAAATAATGAAATCATAATAAAATCTTGGTTAGCAATAATATTTCTCCATACGATAAGAAGTGCTTTTTAACAAATTCCTACGCGCACTCTTACGCAAAATTCAAGAGCCCCCTCCTGCCCCTACGTGTCTAGGTCTGCGCTTATGTTTACTCAATTCTGATTCAGCAATATTTAAAAGGATTAGTTTTGTAATTGCGAGTTCCGTTGCGTTGCATTAGTTGAAAACAAAAAGCTCAAGTGTTTAGTATGCACTTCGATACTAGGCTAATCTAGCAAAAGATAGTAATCAGTTCAAAAACCTTTCAATAATATCTCACTCACTAAAATAGCCATGCGACAGATAGAATTACAAAGAAGACCTATCGGAGTTTAGATATTTAGATTAATTTTGATGTATCACTATATTTAAATATATCATAATTTAGATATAACACTGGACAGGAAGCTAAATCACTATTTATCGCTATCCTGTCTGTGTCTGTCTAAGGCAAAGGATTTTCAATGTTTATAATCGTGAGGCTATTTAGACGATCTTATTCCAATTTCCATTGTGTTCCTTAAAAGGCAAATTTACCAAAATGTGTAAAATCGGTCAACTTAGTAACCGATTTTCTCCGTTATTATTTGTCTAATCTATATAAAACTTTTTTTTAAATATAACACAAAGAGTTGTATGCGGAATAAGCGTAGCACATTTTTGAAAAAGTATTTGGTTTCTTATGATTCTTGAAAGAAAGGACAAACTCCAACTATCGACATTCGACTTAGTGCCCGATTTTCTCCACAACTATTTGACCAAATATAGTAAATTTTATTTCCAAAGATACTTTAAAGGGTTTTGCACGGAATAAGCGGAGCACTTTTCCTATTTTCGACCTAGGAATTTCCGGAGAGGTTCTTAAATGAAAATGAGTTAGGTTTTTCCAAAAAAGTTCTTCAGATTGTTCACCTTTTTTGGTATTATTATGGAATTATTCAGATTAGCCAGATCCTACTATATTTAAGCTCCCCGTTGACTGCGCCTGACACTCGGCCCCTTGCATTTGCTACTCCTGCTATATGGCTAATCCGGCACGACGATCCACAAAATCACTTATTATGTCTCAATTAATTGTTGCAGATGTGTACCTCGCTCCTCGACTGATATTCCCCAGAATGGAAAAACTAATTGGTCTTGATCTCAGCAAATGTAACATAAATGATCTTCATGAGGAATCATTCATCAATCTAACAAACCTGGAGAGTCTCTTGTTATCGCACAATCGGATGATAGCAATTGAATCGAACACCTTTAGTTTTTTACCCAACTTGCGTCACTTGGACATGTCCCACACGGACATCACAGCATTCAACTTTACGCCGCATGAAGTCCCAACTGTTGAAGCATATCTGAACATCTTCGAGGGCTTGAACATAGCCGAAGATGCCTTTGTGTCGTTGAACCAATTGGAGTACTTGGATTTCTCATACACAAAGTTATCCCGGAGCAGTGTTAAGGCGTTTGCGCATTTGAGTGAAGCAGTCAAGTACTTGAGCCTGTGCTTCACCTCGATACCGATCATAGGAAAAGGAATATTCGCAAACACTAGCCTTAAAGCCGTTGACCTATCCGGGAACACCTATGCAGCTTATCACATTGGCGAAGAGTCCTTCGAAGGCATTGATGACACCCTAGAGTTCCTTGCTTTTGAAGTATCCGGAATTAAATCACTGAATTGGTTGAAAAATTTAAGGAAACTAAAAGTGCTCAAGTTGGGAGGAAACAATATAAACGACTTGAACAATTCAACGTTTATGCGGTTATCGAACTTGCAGTTGCTCGACCTGAGTTCAAACCACATCAGCAATTGGTTCTACCGAATATTTGACCTAAACGCCAAATTAATGGTATTGAATCTGCGGCAAAATAACATTAATTTGATTACGCATGAAATGTTCAATGACTTCTCCAAGCTGATGTACTTAGCAATCGGACGAAACAATTTCGTTTGTGATTGCAGTCTGCGCAGCCTAATCGAAGTGGCTGCAAACAACAACAAAGCTGCAGATTGTATACGAAATATCATGAAGGAAGGACTAAGGGTTGCATTCGCCGGGGATGATGGGAACAAAGTAAGTATACCACTGGAAGTTCAGCAGACGGAACATGATATATTTTCCGGTGCCGTAAATTTGTATCGTCCTCTGCTTGAGGAAAGTCATATGAATATGCTGCAGAGAAAAAAATTTTATGGAATACACGTAAATACCGATGACACGGATTCTTCGCAGGTGGTTTGTGCGCAAGACAGAGATTCGGTTAATAAAACGTTCAGATTCCAACTTCTGGACTACACTGAAGGTGACTACTGGTGCTTCAATGATACCGAAAGCCTGGAAGTGGCCCGAGTGAACAATTGCTCCGACAAGACGAAGTCATCCGACACAGAAGTGGAAGAAGCCAAAAGACATTTGAATGTTATAATTTACGCATCGGTTTTTGGATCGCTTTCAATTTCCATCGTTTTAATGATTTACTTCCGAAGATGGCATCTACGCTATCTTTATTACACACTGAAAAATTCAGCTGTTTTGAGATTTTATTATAACAAAAAGTCTGCACTGAGCAGGGACTTTCCAAAGTTCTCCTACGACATCTTCGTCAGTTACAGTGACCACGATCGGGACTGGGTACTCCAGGAATTGTTGCCAAATATCGAAGACACAGAACAAGTGACTGTTTGCATGCATGAACGGGATTTTCAGGTAATTTTGATGTCGTTGCGAAAATTGTAAAATATTTACTCAATTCCGAAGGTTGGAATGACGATCCTGGAAAACATAATAACGTGCATGGATAAATCGAGATGTGTACTTTTAATCCTTTCCAACCAATTTTTATCCAGTCAGTGGTGTCTTTTTGAATTGAATCTAGCACAACACAGGTACTACTGCGTCCATACTAGTTTTGTTTTGTAGTATCCAAATATTTTCTTCAACAGGCTACTTCAAACAAAACGGGAGAATTTGATTTTGATATTACTAGAAGATATTCCAAAGTATAAGCGTCCTAGGACAATACAATATTTAATGCAAATAAAAACTTATATTAAATGGCCATTGTCTGAAAAACAGGATTTGTCAGCAACTGTTTTAGAAGAGCGGAAGCTCTTTTGGAAACGCTTGAAGAAATCTTTGATAGAAATTAGTTTTAAAGATCGGCGCGTGGCAGTTAATTAAAATTTAGGCTTGTTAAAGTACCTGACTGTTATTTTTATTATTACATATATATATTTATTATATTTAAAACATTTTTATTTGCACAAACACTGTACTTAACTTTCTTTGTTCATGTGTACGGGCGAAATCTTCTAGTCGTTCGATTAATTTGAAATTTGGCAGCTAGTGTTTATATAATTCCGGTGATAATGCATAATATCGAATTTTTGTTAGAAAAAAACCAAAATGGTGGATCCAAGATGGCGGGCGAGTTTTGAGATTACGGTCCGATTCTATTCAAAATTGGTATATAGGAGTTTTCGAAGTTGAAGATGATTTTTTTTAAAGCACAAATTCAAAATGGTGGCTCAAAGATGGCGGGCGAACACCTGAAGTCCGTACAATTTCTGGCAAAGTTTAGCTATGGAACTGCTGAGCGAAGGATATGGTACTGTCGTGGGTGTCTTCCGCTCACAAGTGGACTATGAGATGATCTATCTGGGTCCAAAACTTTTTGCTGCTGGCCAAGCCTACGTTGCTCTTTTGTTCAAATGCACTAAAAAGGAAGAAATAATTTGTTTTGATGCGTGACGTAGGATTTTCTGTGGGTAACGACTAACGCTAACAGATTCAGATTGTCCTGCCGTGCAAGCAACAAAAATACCTATTGCAAGATTGCAAACAATTAAAGTAAATAATAATACTACAACACACTGAATAATTCCACGAAATTTCGACCAATGACTGCAGTGACCTCATGTGCTCTAATTTTTTTCATTTTCGTTTTATACATAAGGAGATAGAAAGAAATAGGTACAGTAGTTTCTCAAAAATCGCTCCCTTACAGTAGATAGCGAGACTTGAAAATTACAAATTTTGGCAACATGCATTTTTCAAAAAATCACTTGCTTTCGCAAATATTATCTATATTATATTATAAATGGCAAACGAGCTTTTCCGTTTGAGTCTTTATAAGTGTCGAACCACATATCCAAATTACGTAGTTTTTATTTTAAATAATAGATATATGTTGTGGCCAGGTTTTAGCATATATTTTGTTACGTTAGGTAACATGAGGAGGGAGGAGTAATTAACATAAAGAATAAACCAATAGGAATCCAAAAGAAAAAAGCTTTATCTCAAAATGCACGTGAATTTATCCAAAATATTCCGAAATTTTGGCACATTTGTAAGCAATATGCCACATATTGCATATTTTTGAGTCACACGATAGAAAATTTTCAAAATTTCTTATAAATGTGGGGTTTTTGTTATTGTCTAACTCCGGCTTAATAATGTTAGAAAACACATACATATTTCAATTTCAAATTGGGGTAAAAAATAGTTTTGCAGGTAGAATTTTTTATATCCAAAAAATCGAAAATTTTGCCTCCACCTGATATCTGCAACATACTATAATATCTCTTATCTTATCTTATCTCTTATATGGACACTGAATACTTGAGCTTAAACCGAGGATTCAATGTTTGCCTTCAGGTTGTTTCATCATGTCTCTTACTCCCCCAGATAGCATGCAAGCTTGCCGCAAGTTTGATTTATCTTTGATATATGATTGTCACGACAAGTTTGTCAAGTCAAGTTTATGACAAACTTGCTGCAAACTAATCAAGTTATTGTTGATATATCAAGTTTGCATTATGTTTGCTGTAGACTTGCTAAGCAATGTGAACGAGCAGGTTTGCCAGTTGAACATCTTTTATGACTATTATGCATATTTTCAACGACAATCATAATTAATTATTAGTATGTTTCATTCCGTAAAGAGCTAGTGCTTATTCTATTTATATATAGTCAATATTTTTAGCATATTTTGATAATTATTTAGCAAATATTCGTCCAGCAGAGTCGGCCGCACTGTTTGCCGCTTACGCGCATAGCTAGCTTGACAATTGCCGAAACTGTCAAGACAAAATGAAAATATTATTCAGTCCAGTATCAGGCGAGAAACAAGTATCGTGAAAATTGAGTTGGGAAAAATTGTGAAATTTCAGAAAGATATTTTTTTTAAGTGCTAATTTCTTTTGTGCGCGTTGTGTGCTTAAACTTTTATAAGATTGACAATTGCGAAACAAAAATTGTGTTGTGAAATTATAAGTCGATATTTTTATTCAGTTTTATTTCTTTGTTTCAGAAACGAGAGACAACAGGAAAATTATTTATTTCCAAAATAAAACATTGTTGTTTATATAAAATATAAGATAACTTTAGTTTAAAGATAAAAAAGTTGTTTTTTATACCTCCTTATCCATATGTCAAGTGTCAATCGAAAGAGAAGTCATGTGTCGTACGCAAGTTTATCGCGATAAATATTATGAAAGCTTGCCATGACAAACATTAAACTAGTTTGTTGTGACAAACTTTGTGCAAGTTTGTTGTGACAAACTTTGTGCAAGTTTGTCGCATGGTAACTAGGAAGTTTGATTTAAACTTGCCACAAGTTTGCACACTTGCCGTGACAAACTTGCTGCAAGTTTCCTTGTTTGATACATCAAACTTACTGCAAGTATGATACAAGTTTACATTGCTATTTGGGCCGTAACCAATTAACAATCGCGAAATATTTCATTGTTGGTCCTTTAAATACTATAGATTATATAGATATAAGCATTTTCAGCACTGCTCGTCATTCATTAATTAATTATATTAATTAATTATTTAATTATGAAAATCGAAAAATTGAAAAGAGCATAAAGAAGAAAGATTAATGGAAATACGAAAAAAGAAAAGCAATTTAACCAATTTTACAGTTCCTAATTTAAATCTAATTAAGGAGAATAAAGAAAAACGTGATCTAACAAAATGTGGAAAATATTAACAACGGATTTATTTTCAAAATAACATGATCTTGTTCTTGTACGACATCTGGATGGAAAAATTAGTACTAGGTACTTTATAATGTTGTTACTGCACCTCTTTCTGGATGACTCAGACAAAAACATTGTTGAAAGGTGGATTGATTTTCTTTGACAAGTTTCTTTACTCGCGACGGAATTACGATATATTTATCGAAAATGAGCTCCCAAGTTAGTTACCATTATTTTGTTAATTGTTAGTTTCCAAGTATTAATTTTTATATTTTAAGCTCAATCCCGCCGTCACCCCTTTTCCTAATTTTAATGCTGCACAAGATGCTGAGGCTCTCCGAGGTGCCATGAAAGGTTTTGGTACCGACGAGAAAACCATAATTGATATTCTAACATCACGTACAAATAGTCAAAGACAGGAAATCAAGGAGCATTTTAATAAAGAATATAACCGAGACTTAATAGATGACCTCAAAAGTGAACTTGGTGGGGATTTCGAGAACGGAGTTATTGCGCTGATGACTCCACCCATTGAGTTCTTGTGCAAGAAATTACACGAAGCAATGAATGGTTTCGGCACAGACGAGGAAACTTTGGTGGAAGTTTTATGTACAAAAACTAATGAGGAAATTAAGGAGATTGTTAACATGTATGAACAGCTATACGATCGTCCTCTCGCGGAGCATATATGTAGTGAGACATCCAGTCATTTTCGACGACTTCTAACATTGATTATTACTGGAACCAGAGATCCTGCTGGAACAGTTGACCCAGATAAGGCAAAGGAGGACGCAGCCGCTTTATATGCAGCAGGCGAGGCTAAATTAGGAACCGATGAAGAAGTTTTCAATCGTATCATGGCTCATTCGAGCTTCGAACAACTCCGGCTTCTGTTTGAGGAATACAAAGAGGTGTCTGGCATGACCATTGAGCAAGCAATAAAACACGAAATGGATGGGAGTCTGCACGATGCAATGATGGCAATTGGTAAATTATTAAATAGTCGCATTAAATTACTTTCTTGAAAGTACACTTTCACTCCAGTGGAATGTGTTCAATCGTCTGCGGCATTTTTTGCGAAGAAGCTTCAGAAGGCGATGAATGGGGCTGGTACGGATGAAAAAACCCTAATTAGAATAATTGTGAGTCGTTCTGAAATCGATTTACAAAGTATAAAAGAAGAATTCGAACGTATTTACGACAGAACTCTTTTAAGTGCGCTTAAGGTAAACAGACTGAAATGCAATATTCCTTTATTGTTTGTAACTTTGTATATTACAATTTACAGTCAGAAGTAAGTGGAGATTTTTGCCGCCTCCTTTGCGCCCTAATTAGAGAGGGCTGAGCAGGTCTCAGAGCTACAAAATTTTTCAGTGGATTACAAAAGTATTATGACGAAGAAAGTTTTTGCACTGGGTTACTATATGAATCTCTTGTGTGAAAATGGAGTTTATTCAAAGATTGCACATGTATTTATTTTATTTCTATGAACAAATAAAGATATCTTATTATAAAGTATCCACACATCCTGTTTTAACTTTTATAATTGCGACTAATGCAGCTAAGCAACACCAAGATTTTATAAAAGAGTGAATTAGAGAGATAACTAAAACAAATCAGAAGCAAAGAATTTAAATTTAAAATTAGAAAGGAACTTCCCAAAATTCATGAAATTTTTTTCACTCCGATCTCCGACAGCTCAAAAATAGAATACTTTTGGAATCAGTTTACAATATCCACGGTGTGAATAAAATCATAAATCATCTAGTCTGTAAATTAATAGTGCAATTAATAGTTTAATCAGTTCTAGGGCGGCCTTTTCTCTTCTGATATATTTTTCACAACTTATATTTCTTGGACACAAACTGTAAATGGTTTTGAACTCGTATTTATATGGTTCCTTGGTAATGATCTTAAACTCCGTGTCAGAAAAAAATAACGGATATCTGATATTAGCCCAAAATGAACTGTATAGAATATAGGTTTAAAAAAATCATAGCATAATGAAGGGTGGGCCATTGCAAGGAATCTTTTTGAAATCGCTATTAAAAGAAAACGGTAAGATATTTTTCGATCATTTTTTTCTGTTTTGAAGCTTGAATTTTCCGATTTATTATACATGGAATATGAAATCGTTAAGGTGGCCGCCTGCCTGGCCTTACAGTAGCCCAATCTATCAACCAAATTGTTCAGAACTCTTTAGATTGTTAGCGGCTCTGTCAGCATGGCATCTTCAATATTCTGTTTAAGATCTATCGCTACTAGATCGTTGTCCTAGCATTGCTCTTTAACGGCACCCCAAGAAAAAGTCTAACAAAGTTAAATTGCAGCTCTTCGCTGGCCAATTGAATCCGCCACAACGGTTGATACCGCGTTTTCGAACTTCGAGCGCTATAGGAGGATTGTTTCGCGGCTGATGTGGCATGTCGCACCATCTTATTGGAACCACATGTTATCCAAATTTACTTCATCAATTTTCGGCTAAAAAAAATGAGTTATGGTTGGTTATCAATGCTGATAGGTCGTGCACTTCCGTTTCCGTAAGGCCAGCCGGGTTGGCCATTTTAACGATTTCATATTCCATGAATCGGAATATTCAAGCTTAAAAATAAAATAAAATAATCGAAAAATATCTTATTACCGTTTTCGTTTAATAGTGATTTCAAAAAGATTCTTTATTTGAGTTGCAGAAAAAATGCATTGAAATTTGGTAATTAGATTTTTATTATATTTACTGCATCTTTTCGAGATTAGAGATTTTACAACTTCCTGTACCTACAAACTCAAATATGTTTTTGGTTTTTCAAGACCATATTTCTCTTCTACACAACAAACATGACTACCATATAACTATCGGCAGAAAAACTATATAAAATAAATACAATACAAATATCATTGCACCATTTACAATAAAATGCAAGAATTGTAATTTGCCACTACACAGAGACAAGCTGCTTAATATTTTATTAATTCTTTTTGTTTATGTTATGTAAACGCAATATTCCTGAAGCAATGTTATGCGGGAATGTTTCGCAGGACGATGGCTTAAAGTATTCTTGCAGCGTACGGCAAAAGTAGAAATATTTCTTAGTACAAATGCTCATGTGTGAGAAACCATTTCTCATTTAATTAAGTTGTTTCATATTTTCTCAGATTTTAACTAAATTACTTATTTTTTTTGTTATGTTCATTGGTAAAAGAAGTCAATATATAAAATTCTAAATAGTATTAACTTGATTACTTTTCCTAAAGTTGCTTGCATTGTGCAATACTTTCCTTGATTACAATTTTTCATATCAAATTCATAATAGAACAGATATAAAAATGTAAATTTTATTTGAGTGTATACTTTTTTTCTTGCAACACATTTTACTGACTTATATAAATGGCTACGAGATTTTCTGGAATAATTTTATTGTATTACTAATCTTGAATATATTTTGAAATTACAAATGTGATTCGTTATGTGTATATTTGGAATAGAATTAAAATACTCAGTATTGTACATATAAAACATATAAGAACGGGCAGGACCACAACGAAACGCAGTGATCTACGAGAAAGAAAACCCAAAATTCTTACTGTATATTAAATTAATAAACAATCTATTTAAATTAATCTTACTTCCAATGCCCGCTAGCCCGATGTCAGAGATTTAAATCTCCCTCTTGTTCCACATCGATTTGATTCATTGATGTTGCGTTACTGTTGAACATTTGCGACTCCCCATTTTGGTGATCAGGTCCAAGTTCATTATTGCGACTTGATTCCACACGCCGTGACCTACCTGTTAGCAGAGAAAATACTTTCCCAATCGTTTCATTATTAAATACGTTCAACTAAGTGCAAATCTACGATAATTCCCATGCTATAAAATGAGGGCATGCCGTGCAAGTATTTCTCCGAATACAGGAAGCAAGTTATGATCATGATGATTGCATATTTAAGCGAAATGTAAAATTCAATTACTATAAATGTGTATCAAAATTTTCGTTTAAGTGTTTAAGTTTAAGTTTAAGTGTTTTAGAAATTCAACAAATAAAGTTATTTGCTAAATACAAGGTGCAAATATAATTACCCTCATTTTACCGATAAGTAGATGAATCCAATTAATAAACCTTACCTCCCGAAAAACAAAGACATCCCTCATCATCACTTGGTGATTCTCCGCGTTGTTCTTTTAATTCTCTATTCATTTCGTTTATACAACGTTGGTAATAGTCATAATCTTTCAGATACCAAACAGGCGGCCAACGATGTTCTCTTAAGTATTCCTGATTATCTGAATGTAAAGCTTTGAGTCCCTTTAATGAATATTTACAAATAATATTATAGTTGACACACAAATACGACATACACCATTCTGCCAACTGATGTGCGTTATGCAACTATATTTGCAGATGGAAAAAAATAAGAAATATTTTACAATTGATACAGAAAATTTGCGATCATAACCTACCTTGACTGGTTCAAGTAACTTTAAGCAATGATCAACAGTTTCATTTGTTTCATTTTGTGATATTCGTGTTAAATCTTCTATAATTCGACATTCTACAAGATTTAATAGTCTAGGTAAACATAATCTATTGGCTAACTCTAATAAGTTCAGACATTTATCAGCAGATATTGATGGTATATCATCTGTATATAAGTAACAAAGTAATTTATGGAACGTATATACGGTTACACCTGGAAAAACAATCTTAGAAAAAAGAATATTGTTATATTTTGCAAGACATTTTGAATTGTTGAAGTTTGAAATAATAATTACACTTACCACACTAGAATGAGCTTCCCTGAAGGCACCAGTTAGCATTGCTCTCATCATGTCGCATCGAGCAACTAGGATTGCTCTGTGTGCCTTCATGTTTCCATCATCTAACTCAAATGTAACATCTCCAAAGTAACCATCACTTATGCAATATTTTTCCAAGTTTTCTTTAAAAAACTAAAAAAAAAAATTGTGTTTATCATTCATACAAATAGAAAATAGAAAAAATAACATTTTCTGATAACACTGGTTTACAAATTTCGGTCAACTTGTTGACCCAAGAAGAAGAAAGCTATTCTTAACGTATTTTGGGGCATTTTTAGAATAATGTTAGTATAAAACAAAAAGTATTAGTTGTTGTCCGATGTAAAAAGTGCATTTTTCAATTTTTATTATGACCGATTTTCGGGACGATAGTCACTCGATTGGTCAACTGTTTCCCGGTCGTAAGCATAGATCCAAGTCTCATCTCCCGTGAAGATTCGGTTTATTACCATTTGACGGTTTGATGAACCGTTTGAACAAATTGAGTGGTTTTGGAATCAAACGAGATTTGCTTTTGACCAGGGAGTCATCATAACGTTATACATAACGTTATTTTTTCGGTCAGAACTATACCGGTTCATTTTCCATAAAATAAAACGATATTTTTGTACCAAAATTATTTCGGTTGCATTGAACCGAAATCACTCGACCGAAAAGATTTCGGTCCAGTTGAAACGTTTCGGTTGGACTTTTTCAGATAAAGGTCTGATCATAAAAGTGTGTAGCTACCTGTGATCCGGCCCATACGCGAGAGATTTTTGCCTCAAACTTAGTCTGCAAAAGTACAGTTTTGACCGTGTATGGCGGGGTTTGCGGGTTTAACGAAAATTTTGTGAAAATATGTAAATCTTTTGATATTTTAGGGGCTGGACCAGTTTTATGAGGGGTTCACGGCTGAAAAATACTGAGGATCATTAAATTTCAGAAAACATTTGACCGTGTGTAGCCGACTAGCCAACCAGGATTGCAAACAGTTTTGAGGAAAAAATGTGTCGTGTATGGGCCGGGTGAAACACGTGTTGGAAATGATATTTCTAACAGAAACACGAACTAACCGTGAAGTCTACTGTAATAACTCCGTAAAACAAGTTTAAAGGAAATTAAACAAAACACCTTAATGACTTCACTTTGATATTTTAATAAATTCAATTTAAAAACAAAAACCAAATCTATTAAATTTTCGGATGCATTTCGGCAATTTACAAGCCATCCTCAGCAAGTGTTTCTAGATCTAGTCACTCCATCGAGTCCAAACGAGTGACTAGAAACACTTGCTGAGGATGGCTTGTAAATTGCCGAAATGCATCCGAAAATTTAATAGATTTGGTTTTTGTTTTTAAATTGAATTTATTAAAATATCAAAGTGAAGTCATTAAGGTGTTTTGTTTAATTTCCTTTAAACTTGTTTTACGGAGTTATTACGTGTTGGAAAATCCATCTGTTTCTCTTTTTTATGACAGCTTACAGGACTGCTCAACAACGAGCAAGATCCGCGCCTGGCTTAACAGCCGACAACTACACAGCAAGTAGCGCAGATCCACATCCTTAAGTGGACCGATATATTCAAAGATCTTTATTTTTCGGTCCTGGCAGACCGAAACAGAAAACAACCGAAATGAAACGTTCAAGGTTGTAACAAAATTTTTACGAAACGTTTCATCGCAAACGTTTTACGTTTCGGTCGGAATATAACGTTTGGTTTGAACCTTTTCATATTTTGGGATATCGGTCAGGTACCCTGCTTTTGACGCGTCTGAGGCACAAAACATCTAAATGGTATATTCACTGAACCTTTTGAAATTCCAACAGTATCACCAAGGTTTCCAATTGTTAATCGATGATTTTCAAAATCCAACTCTTTAATTTTTTTGAAGAATGGTATAGGTATAGCTCATCAGTTGGTATGCATATTTTTCCAACCGCTCTTCGACTCTTCGTCTTAAAGGCGTTCTCCTCCGTTTTGGAACGATTTATACCATTTTGAAAACTTTTTCTTTACATACGAAAAGGCCTTCTGGACTAGCTTTAACGAATCTGCGGCAGAAAATAGTAAACTAATCATACGCACTCTGTCTATTGGACCACGGTATTGTGTCTATCTTATTGTCTTTCAAATAATCGCTAGATTTCAGGATAATTGTCGCAGAATGGGTGCCCGACTGTCTTTAAATATGTATTTCGTGCATTCTCATTTGGATTTTTTCCTGATAAGCTGGGTGAGGCGAGCGATGAGGAAGAAGAACGAAACTATAACGGATTTTGGGACGAAGGCATGTTGAGCGACTACTTTTGGATGGTAATGCGTGAAACGGACCCCCAGCGATAAAAGCGACTTAGTTCTATAGCACGTAACTTCTGATTTGTAGTCCTTTTTAAAATAAAAAAGTCGAACAAGGTTGAAAATTAAAAAAAAAATAGTATTAATATCTCGAAAACTAAAGCCAATATACATAAATGGAATGCAAATTCGAATTCAGCATCCAAAATTATTAGAAACCCTTTTCGGTTGCTCTGGTCAAAAACCTTGTAAACCAGTGAAGTATAAAAATCAGATTATACTTACGGAAGAGTATCCGTGCAAATGATCGTCCGAATGGGTCGATGAACTATTTTGTTGTTTTGAAAGTAATAATGTTAATTGTGGTAATTCTAAAAAATCGGCAGCTTGTTTTATTTCCTAAAAATTTATTGTAGATTAAGAAAATGCTTTAATAAAACTAGAATTCAAAAAATACTTACCAAAAGTAAACCAAGAGCAGTCTGAGAATGAAAACAAAACACCAATCTCATCACAATTATTTAAACAATTTAAAACTCTAAACACGTACCTGGAAGTTTTGGAATTCTTTTTCGATTGTGCCAGTGTATATAAATTTTAGACACTGATTCATTGCTTGTGGAGTAATAATTTTTGTAAAAGTTACAATTGTCTGAGTTGAATTTAAACCACGATTGGTGTCCACATTAACTACACGTATATTTTGAAAAATTGGATGATGTAAGTCTTTAAACAAATCAGTAGGTTTCTTAGTTTCTATTAATGGTAGTGCTTGGTAGCTGGAACGGCGTTTCAAATGTTCCCACATTCTGAAAATTCTAGCATAATTATAATTAAATATTTTTAACATTTACCATACCTTAATGGTTTGGATTCACTACGAATTAAATATTCTGTATCATCATTAAAATCTGCTGTTGTTGCTTCACCAAACGTTGAACTTACCTAAATTTCATGTCTCTCTTAATCTCAACCAAAATATAATTTTTTTTCCATGCATACCATACTAGATTCACTACTACTCCTGCCGCCCATGTCTGATAGCTCAGTAGTTAATAAGCGATAAAAGGTATTTGAAGCTGCAGCTAAAACAAATTTGTGAACGGCAAATTTTGCCGACCCAACAATTAGGATAAGATCAGCATAGCACTGGGAAACCAACATGTGGTACATGTCCTTCTGGTATGAGCCAGAGACTACGACAACTTCAGGAGGTGGTGGCTTTGGTGGTCTAAATGGAGCCTTTTGAATAGAATCCATTAAAACCCATATAAAAATAGTGTGTGCGATCGTTAAATACCTGCAGCAGTGGCTTTTGAACCTTCTTTAAATTCGTCATCCAAAATCGTTGCTGCCTTCTTGCAATTAACGCAGACCTGATGGCATTTTCAAATACCTCGTTGACTCCGAAGTAAGTGAAAACACTTGTCTCATAGTACGATACACCAAGCTCCTTGGCGACTGCCCGTGCTTCATCCGGCATGACCAAGTCACTCTTAAGGGCTGCCCTGTAAGAAATATATTAAAATCAATGCACAACCAGTGTTCAAGGAGTACCTTATGAAAGGACTTCGATCTCCAAAGTATGACAAGTAGGTTTCGTCCCTATACATATATCTCAAGTCATTCTTGCAACCAACAAGTATCACTGGTGTATCTGGGCAAAATCTCCGAATCTCTGGGTACCACATTGCCTTGCAATTTCTGAGTGAAATTGGGCTAGCAATTGAAAAACACAGAAGAACAACGTCCGATCTAGTTGATAAGCAAATAACGTTAAACATTTTATTTAATTATGACTACTTATTTCAATCTAAGCTAAAGTTAATTGGGTATCAAAGAACCAAATAGTTACCTTCCGTAAGCGAATCGTCTGTCCTTATCGTGGTCGCCAAATGTGTCCCATAATCTTAGGGACACATTTACTCCGTCAACGATTTCCCAAGATCTTTCTAAAACCTATAAAAACGGAAGAATTTCAGAGAAACATTCTCCAATATTTCTTCAGTCTCTAGAGCCTTACATCCTTGTAGATTCTATATTGATCAATGGCCCACACTGTTGGGACATGAGTCGACAGTAACTGGGACAATGATACATGCTTGTTACACGCTCGTGCGCAAATTAATCGCGTTTTGCCTACTGCAGTGTCGCCTACAAGAACGCACTTTACTAGCTCTTGATGTGGTTGCTCGTTGTCCATTTTCCCATTACCAGATTAACTAAATTTGAAAAGAAACCGCAATTACTACATGGTAAACATTGTAATACAGCTTTTCTAATTAAAATCATATTATGTATCTAGGCATCTAGAGGAAGTTATATCCTTGTGAGAGCCTAATAAGTTGAAATTAATTAAATTATATGAAATTTTGAATTTTGTAAAACAATATTAATTAAAAATTACGATCTTTAATTAAGAAATAATGGAAATTTCCGACACACTTGCTCTCACTGCAATCTCTGTAGTTCTCTATGCCGGAAAATATTACACAGCTTGTTTATTTCCTTATTTGTTTCAAATGGGGCACCAATTAACTCCGTATCATCAGGGAACATCGTAATTGGGTATATGCGAATTGCGAATTGCTTATTGAACTTAGTAAATGTATTTGCTTTTACTTTAATTAAGTGGCGTAATTGCTCAATTGTTTTTTTTTTTTTTTTTTGAATTAGCAAGAGCACTGGTTTGTTTAATTTCATTTAAACCACATTATTTTTATAACAATCAAATAAAAAACAATCAATCAACCACTTAATTAATGTGTAAACAAGAAAAATGGTTACAGTGCAATTCTATTTTACCACAAATTTCTAATATTAGACTAAAAAAATGGAAAGTTTTCTTATCCATCTGTTTTATCACAATACTGGATTTATTTAATACGTACCAGTTCAAGATATCCGCAAAGTACCTTATTGATTAAGTATATGAGCAAGAATCTCAAGATTTCATTATCAAATGCGTAGTATGAAATTACCAACTTTTGGATGTTCTGACCTCGGTTTATAACTGCGATAAGGTGCTTGACATATTTAAACAATAAAAAAAGACAACAAACAATAATTAGTTTGCCATTTTCAATTGTTTTAGAACGATAAAAATAACAAACGGTAGGCACTGTTTAAGTAATCTAGTACTCCTCGAGTTTGACACATGAACGTCAAACTGACATTTTAACAAGTCAGCACGATAGAAGAATTTGTTTTTACTTTTAAGAAAAATCTACTTTAATGATCTTAAAAGCACTTTCTAAGTTTGTTAAGATAGGTGAAAGTCATAAATTGAAAAAGTATTCAAATTTAATTCATTCCACCGATTTAAAAACAATTTCGCATTCCTAAACAGGTTCAATTTGTTGTATATTAGTAAGAGGGCTATAAACTTGAACATGCATCAATCTAATAAAGAATCAATTCAAACGGGGTCAGCCGCAATGCATAGGTAGACAAAAACTGATTTGTCTTCAATACTGGTTATAATTATTGAAATTCGTAGGATCAGCAATATTATAAAATCCCAACAAGACCAGAAGGAATACAGAGGCTTAAAACTTGAAAATGGAATGAAAGTCTTACTAGTAAGTGATCCTACAACCGATATTTCTGCTGCTTCAATGGCTGTCCAGGTTGGGTAAGATATATCGATGTCCTCTAGTTTTGAATTGCAACTAGAAACTCTGACCTTGCCTCTTCACAGATATTATTCTGATCCTGACGATATTCCAGGCCTTGCACATTTTTGCGAGCATATGTTGTTCTTAGGTACAGAAAAATATCAGGACGAAAATGCATATTCAACGTACTTATCTCAGAATGGAGGCAGTACGAATGCAACCACTTATGCCACTACGACAAAATTTTTCTTCAGTGTTGCTCCAGATAAACTAGAAGGAGCCTTAGACCGATTTGCTCAGTTTTTCATTAGTCCACTATTCACCGAAAGTGCTACTGATCGGGAAATTAATGCGGTATATTTAATTAACAAAATTTATATGTATATACTGTTATTGTTGATTACTTTTTACAATAAGGTCAATTCAGAGCATGAAAAAAATTTAGCAATGGATATTTGGCGCGTGCGACAAGTAAGCAAGTACCTTGCAGATCCGACGCATCCTTACAGCAAGTTCGGAACTGGTGAGACCATTGAAATATGTTTTACGATAAATTAATTACAACGCGCAATGTGTAGGAAATAAATTTACTTTGGACGAAAATCCAAAACTACTTAAACTCAACATTCGCGATGAACTCATGAAATTTCACAAGAAATGGTATTCGTCGAATATAATGTGTTTGGCAGTTTTCGGAAAAGGTGCAACTTATTATACGCAATAATATTAATATGAATAGTTATAGAAATTCCTTTTAGAAAGTCTAAACGAACTGGAACAAATGGTTGTTTCGATGTTTTCCCAGGTGGAAAATAAGCATGTCGATCTTCCTATTTGGCCAGATGAACCTCATACACCTGATAGTTATCCTTCGAAAGTGTTAATCACTCCTGTGAAAGATATACGTTCTCTCACCATCTCTTTCACAACCGAGGACTTGACGGACTTTTACAAATCTAGTGTAAGTAAAGAACTAGCTGTTAAACATAGTATTGTAAAATGTTTCCTGCAGCCCGACCAATATGTGAGTCACTTAATAGGACATGAAGGAAAGGGTAGCATCCAATCGACATTACGGCAAAAGGGTTGGTGCAATGAGTAAGAAATTTCAACAAACATTTGAGGAATGTTCTACTTAGAAATTACATTTTTAGCTTATTGGCAGGACAAAATAATACAAGTCGAGGTTTTGGATTCTTTGAAGTTAGTGTAGACTTGACGAAAGATGGCTTTGAACACGTAGACGAAATAATTGAATTGATATTTCAAGTATTTAAACATGCATAAAAATTAAGTGGACGATAAATGTACATTGAACGATTTTTAGTATATTAAACTTATCAAAGAAGAAGGTCCACAAAAGTGGATTTTTGAGGAATGTTGTAACCTGAATGAGATGCTGTTCCGATTCAAGGACAAGGATTTTCCTCTTGCTCTCGTATCCAATGTTGTTCATGCCATGCAGGTAAATATTTATCTGAAATTAAATGAATTAATTGGAATTAAATCAATATATTTCACATTCATAAGGTATACCCAATGGAAGAGGTTCTTTCTGCACCGTACTTAGTTTCCGAATGGCGTCCAGATCTTATAGAAAAATTAGTTAATAAATTTGACCCGAAAAAATGCCGCATTATTGTTGTTGAACAAAGTTTGGAACCATTAACAACAAATGTGGAACCATGGTATAAAACGAAATATATAAAACAAAGTATACCTCCGCAAGTTATTGAGGTTGTACATTTAATTTTGGTGATAAACTTTGTGAATATGCTGAAACTGTGATATTATAGCGCTGGGAAAATTGCTCATCTAACGACCAACTGAAGCTGCCGACCCCGAATCCATTTATTCCAACTGATTTCAATATTTTACCAGAAGACCCCAATACAGCCAAACATCCGGTGATTATTTTGGACTCCCCAGTTATTCGAGTATGGCACAAGCAAGACACCGAGTTTTTGAAACCCAAAACTTGTATGAATTTCGATTTCTCAAATCCCATGGTATACACAGATCCTTTGAACTGCAACTTAACGCATATGTTAGTTGTTTTATTCAAAGATCAATTAAATGAGTACTTGTACGAAGCGGATTTAGCTGGTTTAAAATTCCACGTTGTCAACACCACTTCGGGAATCAGTGTAAGTACCAGTGATTCAGATTGTGGACGATTTGTGTTATATATACTGTTTTAGGTAATAATTTCTGGGTACAGCGACAAGCAACTTATCTTACTGGAAAAAGTTCTAGATCATCTTTTTGATTTTAAAATTGACGAGCAGAGATTCGAAATTCTAAAAGAACAACATTTAAGGAGTTTGAAGAATTTTAAAGCTGAAGCTCCCTATCAGCATGCGATTTATTATCTTGCCTTAATTCTAACGGAGAACGCTTGGTCCAAGGCGGAGCTGTTAGAAGCAATGGAATGTAAGTAGATAAAATATAAATCTTATTATAATATATTGATATTAATTTGACTTTCAGTGGTTACTCTAGAACGTTTGAAACACTTTATTCGAGAATTCTTTTCAAGACTTCACACCGAATGTTTTATTTATGGGAACGCGAATAAGAAAAAAGCTTTAGAGGTGTCTGAGTTGATTAAAAAAAAATTAGAAGGCACCAATTCGGTAATGCTACCTTTATTATCACGACAGTTGTTGCTAAGGCGAGAATATAAACTGGGAGCTGGTAAATTAACAATAATAGCAAACAAAATCATTTAATTACATAAAATGTTTACGTATAGGTGAAAGTTTTTTATTTGAAATAAACAATGACGTTCATAAGAGTTCGTGCACAGAACTATATCTGCAATGTGGAAAGCAAACGGACACAGCAGCCGTGTTTATAGATCTGATAGCACAAATCTTAACGGAACCTTGTTATACCGAATTGAGAACCAAGGTACTATTGCATACTTCTAAATAAGCTTTTGATTGATACTTTATTTTTAGGAGCAACTTGGATATATTGTGCATTGTGGCTCCCGTAAAGTTAACGGTGCAACAGGCATACGGTTTATCGTCCAATCCGCAAAACACCCGTCTTTTGTTGAAGAAAGGATTGAGAATTTCTTGGAGAAGATGGAGGTAAAATGAAATGGGTTCTAGTACCGTCAGATTATCTCACAACTGATATTTCGTTCTAGTCAACTATTCAAGAAATGCCAGCTGAAGAATTTCAACAACACAAAGACTCATTGGCAACCAATAAATTGGAAAAACCGAAAAAACTAGTCGTAATGTTTCACACACTCTTGTCTGAAATCACCAAGGCTCAATACCACTTCGAAAGGTCTGAAGCGGAAGTGGCTATTCTGAACAACATAACTCAGGCAGAATTAGTTGATTATTACAAGGTAAACTTATAGGATCTTTGTAGTGGGATATTTTAAAATGCAATTTGGTTTTTGCAGACATACATTTCGAAAAAGAGCGGCGCTCGTCAAGCATTGTCCGTTTACGTTATTTCGAATGCTGATAGTGAATCGCCACAGGCTGACGATGTTTTGAATATGTACAACGAAATTAACCAGGATGTACCTCCAACTATACCAGATGATCTAGGTCCTATTGTACAGAGCAGCGAGTCGACAGAACGTATTAAAATTAATGACCTTGCAGCGTTTAAATCTAGCAAAGAATTATATGCTTCGGCTCGTCCATTCCTTGATATAAGACCAAAAGGGGCCAGAAGTAAACTATAAATTAAAACACAGCTTTTATAAAATATTTTAACATATTTACAGTATGTATGTAGATAAATGTATGTACAAATTCTGTAAATTAAGTAACTTATAATGCCTATAAGTAAATTATTAGTTTAATTAAAATCTTATCGTTTTTTGTATATGAACTGGAAAGTATGGCACTATTTGGAACCAAAAATCCATTCTCAGTACCTATGAGCTCGTGCGATGTTAGATCTGTTGCTGGATTCTCCTAAAATTTTATTATATAGATACTATATTTTCATATTTTCCATTAACTTACTTGGTCCAATATTGCAATTTTATATTTAAAGGATATAGTATGATCAATTTCCCGGAATAGGTCGCCTGTATCAAGAATTATACTCTTATACTTGTCCTGAAAGCCTGCCGATGTATGTTCCAATTTTAGAAACAGAAAATCTCGATTTAAGTGATTGAAAACCGCTTTTAGACGCATGTGTTTCCCTAAAATTATTAATAAGTTTCAAGAATGTTTAAGGTGTATTGTCATTGGTGCGGCTGAACAATAATCGTGGAACGATAATCGTATAGTGTCTGCGTTGCATTGTTTTCAATGGAGTCATTGTCACTGTCGCGACTACTTTTAGAGTCGTTCACGACGATCGTACGGGATTGCTGCTAGAGCAGTCATAGTCGCAGTCGTTGTGCTAGTTTTAATATATATTTATTAATATTTTGAAGTACCCCTCTCTGTTCTGTTCATAATTTTAGGTGCAATGTGTGCTAAGTCGTGGTGCAACTATCATTTCCAAAATTTCTTCATCTTCTATATCTTCCGTTAACAAATAACTCAATAGTTTTTTCTTTAAACTCATAATTCACTACTTCCCTTGGCAAAAGGCAGCGACTGAACGAATATAGAATAAGAGAGGTCTGGAGAAAAAACCCTATTTTTATTTTTCAACTGCATCAGGGATATTTTTCGTAAATTTTATGTTTTCATGTGTGCTAAATCCAAAATTGACCTCCATTTCTCTCCAGCATGTGTCAGCATAGTGTAGATGTCTTATAAAGCTTGCGGCGCGTAAAGCAGCGAATAGGATTGCTTCAAGTGAAGCTAAAACTCTTTATTCTATCTTACTCTAGACTCTAGAGTTTATCATCATTAGTATGCTGGGGGTTAAGGCATTTGAAAAGAGCCAGTAAATGTTTGTCCAATTGGAGTAGTTCCCATAAGCATGGGAGGCAGGGATATTTTGTATAACCTGCCTTATGGCCTAACAATGTGCTTAGTATTTACAATGTTCTTGGTATTTTATTGTCTCAAGAGTCAATGCTAAATCAATATTATTAGTTTTCTTTCAAATGCAGTGAGTTGAGTGTCATATAAGAATTGATGAAAAGCACTATTTTTGCAAGAAAACCTGATGTGATGGAATTTTATAAGTATTTTTCCTGGTTTCAGTAAATAAAAATATATAAGAAACAGTAAAAAAAAATCCTATGCAGTTCTTTGGTTGCAGACCTATGTAATCGTTCAAGGAATATCGTTACAGCCGCACAAGTGACAAAGACAACTGCAACGATCATCATCCAGCAATTACTGTTCAACGACTATTGTTCAGACGCACCAGTAACAATGCACCTTAAGCAGTCTTGCTTCAGAGATATTTACTGTGTACCTAAAATAGTAAACACTGGACTAATTTCATAAGTACTTGACTGTATTTTTACTGAAAATTTTTCCAATTGCCAGTAGTAAGAAAAGAGCTTCACTTGACCACCCGAGGACATAGTATTATTGAGTTTCAAAACTTCCAATGTTCTGAAATAAAATTGTTCTATAATACAAACTGCCAGGAAGAGTATTAACTAATCTTGTTAACCTATTACTCTTGGAATCTAATGACTTCAAGGTTACGTTATGAGTATGCGAAGAGTCGTCCAAAACGATTTTCTTTTTAAGTTTTATTTCATTACTTTTTAAAACTTTCCCTCCATTAACCGTTTTATAACTGCTAACAGTATTTTCAGTAAGATCAATTTTTAGAGCTAAATTGAGTAATCGTTTTAACTCTTGGATTTCCCTCAGAAGCCTCATTTCCATTTCGGATAACTCTTCTATAAAAGATTTGGCTGAAAATATTCTCTGATTTCGCGTACTCTAGCAATTATTTTACTGGAACCACAAACTCCTTCAAGGGTCTTGGTCATTGTAGCCTCCGCACTTGCTCGAACCTCCCCTGCAGTCACAGTGCATTGAGCTCTCTGCGTCTCCGTGGGAAATATTATATCTGTAAAATTTAGAGGAAAATTACCCTATTATTACAATATTTGAATAATTGTAATCACTATTAATACGATGCCTGCAATGAATTGCTTAATTGATGAGTTGGTTGTGGGGATCAGAACAGCAAAATTATGCACAATCTTCAACACAATTGTAATGGATTTTTTCAACTTATCATTTTCTATAATTACTCACCCTCTGATTTACATGTTGTCACCAACAAAACATAAAAGAAAAATTTAGTTTTATTAAAATACGGGAAAGAATCCATTTTCATCACTGAAAATTTTCCAAAAATGTATTTATTCACTGAAATATTTTTGGTAACTGTAAAGTCGATAATTTTTTTAGTTTCTTGAGCATAACAACGTCTATAAATAAGACACTTGAACAACACAAGATTCATTAAACACTTATGCTGCTCTGGAAGTTATTTTAAAACATTTCAATTTCTCTTCATATGTAATTGCGCCCCTCAAAACGCACAAGTCCTTTAATAAGTTCTTCTAAAATTTTGTTCACCTAAGAAACGGGAGAACCTTGAAATAATTATCACTTGGTTTATTTCATTTAATGGTTTGGATTAATGTATTTAATATGTTTTCATTTTCGTTAACAGCTTGTGTTAAATGCCGAAAGAAAAACATGTAACTGAAATTGACCACAAAGAACAATTGAAAAATCCCTCGACCCCATTCTCCTTCCTCATTCAAAGATTACGCTTATAAAAAGTATTAAACTTTATTTGAAATTTACATGGTTGAAGCAGTTGTTCTATCTAAAAGCTGCTTTGAATAGAATTAGGCAAATTAATGTTACACTAAAAAACCTCACATTCTTACATTAGAGCAGAAGAGTATCACACAAAGTAAATAAAACAATTTTTACCGATTTCGAATTAAATAATTATATTTTACACCATTTTTTTTTATTTAATTTTGAATAGGAAAAAAAAATCTATTAAAACAAAATATATAATTTTTTTTTTTTTACCTTGATTAAAGTTGTTCTATGTGTACATAATTTTGAAAATTAATTTCGTTCCTATTTAAAAGTTTCTCTTTTTTGAAAAATTAATATTACGGCCTTGCAAAATGTTATTACGAAACAAAGAACAATATAAAAATAATTTTAAATTATCAGCTTTGAACAATTGATATTATATGCAATTAATTATAAAAAAAAAAAAAAATCAGTTTTTATATAATAAAGATATTGCAGTGATTTTATCTTTCTTTCTCCATTCCTAAATACGACGGAAAATATTATAAATAATTAAAGTGAGGCATTTAGGCACAAATACGCCAAAATGTTTTAAAAAAATTGTATATATTTTATCAATTATATAGCATAGTAAATATGTTCTGCTCATTATATATATTTTTATATTTTCCTTTGTATCAGTGGTAGTTGCTGCAGTTTCAATGAGGTATTTTTTACCAACAAAATTATCTAATATTCATCTAAATCGAAACACTCGTTGTCCAAATCATCTAGTTGCATGCTCTGGAAGTCTACTTTGTAACGTAAAATACCTGTTGAAGAGAAATAATAATAATAAAATTACATTAAAGCATTGATACTGATTGAAGTTTATTGAAAATAAAACCGTACAAATAAGAAATGCATGACAAATAAAAGCGTTAACAACAATCAAACAAAGCCTCTAACAGATTTCTTGTTTATTGATTTCATTGAGGTCGTTTTACTTACATATTTGCTTATGTGTATTAAAATTAAAGCGTTTTAAACGTAAAACTTACAATTGTTTCTTTTGTGCTCAACAAAAAATATCTATCTATCTTTCTGAGGTCGTCTAGTGGAAACATATATCCTGAACACTTTTTGCGTTATAACAAAAATATATGTATATTGTACATGCATATTTTGAATAACCAATGGGTCAAAATCATGTAGTGGAGAGTTTTCAGTTTTCGATTTTCAAAAAAAAAAAAAAAAAAGTTTGCTTTAGAGCAATATTTATAATTTACAATTATTGTAACATCACATGAAAACCGAATGCTAAATTACTTAAAATTTCGATCAAGGCATTTAAACATTCAAATATAATTTTTTTTTTTTTTTAATTTTTGTTGTAATATCGTGTTAGGTGTGTATTCATAAACGAAAGTTTAATTTATTTCTTTTTGTGTTATAAGCTTATATCTAAATCATATTGTGGTAGAACAGTCGATAATATATTTATGAGGGTGGTTCTAAAAAATGGAAATTAAGAACTTGCATGAGACACCCTGTATCTTTGGTGTACTACTAAAACTAAACAGAAAAATATTTGGGTTTTTATTTTATTGAAAAGTTAGATCGGTAAGTTGGATTGTCTTAGATCTGCCCCCCCCCCCCCCTTCCGACTAACACATAGTCATAGTCAGTATGTTGGGGAACAGGGTGGTCAAACCCCAACTTAATTTTATATTATTTAATATGAGAAAAAGTAAAGCAAGGAATTCATTTTTTATTGCAACAGTACGCGTTTTTGTTGTTAATAAAATATTATTTTAAAACATTTTAGCTTTTACAGTGTTTTTAGTTTTTTTAAAACCTTGGTAGCAAGTTAGCAACCCTCTAAGTATTTTTTTTCATTCTGAAAAAAATACAGTATTACTTTCTTACATAGTAGAATAAAATTTGGGGTGGCCCCTAACCACCCTGATATTTATGTATTTATACATAAAAAATTTAAGATAAATGAACTAATACATATTCAATTGTTTTGTTGTTTTCTTTTGACGTTCCCAGAAATGACGGGAATTTGATTTGATTGAAATTTCTTTTGATTTTCATCTTAAGCCGGAGGTACACGATACGGAAAACGTCATATTTATAAGGAAATATCTTTGTGGATGTAACTTTTGAGACATCGAGTCACACGATAAGCAAAAATGAGTTTGCATCCTGTATTTTGCAATTATTCACAGATTACCGCGACGCCGCGCCGCCGGAAGAGAAGTAATCTCAAAACTGTGTACATAAAGTTTTGTATGGTGACTCGGGATATTTGTACCCCGCAACTTGCTTGGATGTGCCGAAAATATTCCGAAATTTTTGGGATATTTATAAGCGATACACCATATTGCTTATCGTCGAGTCACACGATATGAAATAAGGCGTATCGCTTATAAATATGACGTTTTCCGTATCGTGTACCTCCGGCTTTATTCATATTTCTGTTATTAATATTTATTAATTTTTTGAAACCAAAAGGACTACTGTGCTTAAAATTGCCAAATCCTTTGTGCTTTTTTTTTTTTTACAAAATGTAAACTTCATTTGGGGAATCCCCGTAAAACTCGAACAAACTTTCCCGAAATGATTTTTCGACACTGGTTTCTGTTTGAATTACAAGAACACACTTTCGGATGCGGGCTTTCTAGGTCAAAAACTAGTAACAGAATATCGCTAAAAAAATTGCAAAAACAATGTTTTTCAGTATAATTCATCTACATAGTATTTTCAAAATTGTGGCAATGAAAATGAATTTAAAAAGGAAGAAAAGATGACTTGATTTTATTAAATCTTTTTTTACACACAGTACAGAATGCTGTCCTATTTGCATTATTATTAAAGATTTTATCCGTTTCTCCTATGGTAACGGGATAAAAACTTGATACAGTGCATTGTCATCGACAACGAAACTATCTGGAAAGTTTTAGCTTGATTGAATGTTGGGAAGTGTGTTAATTAGCCTTCGAAAGATTTGCATTAACGGAAGAAATCCACAAATAAACAAACAAGCAAGTTTTAGCGAAGTTAATATAGATGAATTTTTTATTTGTTCAACAAATTAAATATAAAATGACGTTCCCGTAATAATAAGGCATTGAAGTACGCTGCACAAATGTAACATTGAAAGGTACTTGCCAGTCAAGTGAATTGTCGAAAATGGGAAAGCGCAAATGTTGCCCATCTCCTAGAATAAGATTTTACATTAATGCTCACTAGAACCTTTTAAATCATGTAATTCGAAAAATTTTGTCAAATTTTTACTGCGTATCCGAAATGACGTGTTGAATGCCGGATAAGATTAGAAGAACCAATAAATAGAAAAGGGTATTTCCAGTGTGTAATAATTCGATAATTGGTAAATTTTAATCAAATATATTGTATGCATTCAAGTAAATAGATGATTCCTTTTAAAATGTTGGCTATTGTAAATAAATATAACATTCGTTATTGACATAAAGAGTGAGTTTGTAACCGTTACGGTTGTGACCTTAGAAAATCAGCGGTTTGCAATTAGAGTACTTATATCGGGCATTCTATAAAAAATGTGTACCGAGATCATGTCTTTTTTATTTGACTGTTAAGCCCGGTCCAGACGCTCAGTTTTGAACAACGACTTGTCTGCGCAGATCAGATCGTTGCAGACAACTCGTTGCGTATGGACTGGAAATCTGCGACGATTTGAAGTCTGCGCAGTTGCAACGATATCTGAGCTAAAGAGCATAGATATCCGTGAATCTGTGCGGACTTCCATGAACTTTGAACACAGATCACACAAAACAGAGCGAAATACGCAGATATGTCGTTGCCGTGTGGACGCTCTAAAAATCGCAACGATTTCATTCGGTCATAAAGCTGCGCAGACAAATCGTTGTTCAAAACTGAGCGTCTGGACCGGGCTTTAGATAGATGATCTGAAGCATAAAAGATGATCTGATAAATTAAAGCAGTACGCGCACTGAATCGGAACAGAGCCGTCGGATACGAAAAGAGCTTTCGGAAATTTTTGAAATACATGTAAGCATATACTACCCTGCGCATTGCTTCAGACCGACCGACGCAGAGCGGTCGGATCCGAACGGAAACGAAGGCGATTGCTGAACGGGGCAATTTTTTTCTGTTGGTTCTACGGAAGTTTTTCATATTTGTGTAGTACAGACTACGGTCGATGAAACTGAAGCGACACACGATAGACGATTATTTCGTTTGCTAGAGTGAGCTATTGAAGTGAAAAATGGCTGATGAACAATTAATTGAAGCCTTACGGGAGTATAATTTATTATACAGACAGCATCAACCCCCTAAAAGTGAGTATCGACGCCGAGTAAGTGCGCGGGCACGTTCGGAACTTTGACTGTTGTGTTCTTTTTCGACGCCTCTGTTCCAATTCAGTGCGCGTACTGCTTAAGGAGATGCAAAAGTTAGAAGCTAAACATTTTAAGATTATCTACTAAATATAATGTTACGGTTGCGACATGACTTGTTACGGTTGTGACAGAGTACCAAAACCACAACTAAGTTTTTAGCAACAATCATTTAATTTTCTACAAATTTTTAGTTTAACTTAATCATTATCAGTGTCCGTGTAAAAGTCAGAATAAATCAACCTATCTCCTTTCATTAGTGTTTTGTGTAATTTGGAAAGAACCGTTTTCTAGTAAACAATTTTTTGAGAGTTTTTTGAAATAATGCTTGTATTCTGTAGCTTTGTAATGGCGTTGACATTTTTCCATTTTTTCTACAAAATCGCTTGATGATCTGAACTTTCAAATTGGCTCTTTGTGAAGAACTACAGCTTATAATTATCAACTTAGAACAAAATTCATTTTTTTCCGTGGAAATACCCAAATCCGAATTATTAAAAATACAATTTTTAATTATTTGAATAATTAAATGACACGAATAGAAATATACCATGGCGTAATTCCATATATTTGGTTTTTTAATATATATTTCGCTAGTTCGTATTTTCAACTAATCGTTTATGGACGCGTTCCCCCCGGAATGATTTTTAGTGTTTTAAATTAAAAAAAAGAAAATCGCAAGCATTACTAATAAATGCGTAAGGTGCAGGTAATTACGACTTTTAACTAAGTTTTAAAGAAGACATTGTTGTACTATTAATAAGAAAATGTTCACCTCCATGATTTTGACCCCAATACATTGACAGTCTGAGAAAATTGATGGCATATAACAATACCTACAAAATGCTATTGAATTTGGTATACCGAATGACAAGTAAATAAAAAAATTTACTTAAATTCAAGCAACGCATTTCGTTCTTAACCAGAATTCTAGCACCTCAATTAATTATATTGTATAATGGCAGACATCGCTGCCTCTTCGTATTTATTAAAACATCTAGTTTTTAATATAAGATAGCTAATTAACTGATTGATTAATGAGATTTTAAATTGTGTAAACAAAGATTTTAATATTACTGATGTGTTACTTATTTTAAAATGAATATTTGTAGAACTAAAGAACATAATCTCAAATCCAATTGATACTGTTAGCAACAAATACAAAAAACAACCAAAATATGTACACAATTGGGAAAATTTACGAGAAGCTTAAACACACAAAAATACATTGAACAGCAAATCACTTTGTACAAATTTCAAGTTTGTTTCTCTTTTTATTTAATTTTTTAGTTTTTTGTCTTTCAGACTGACATTCCAAGCACAATGTACAATTAGCTTCGAACAAATCAACCAACACAATGATCAAATTACACATGTTGTGTTTACAGGACACAGGCATGCATTAATACCTTAGCGTTAAGACAATAAAAAATGGTATGTGATGAGTTCACGTTTTTATAGATTATTAAAATAGGTTTTTTTTTTGCATTAATGATATAGGGAAATGTTTTATAATTTAGTAATCGTCAAGATCAACATCATCCAATGGTTCATCAGCTTGTAGTGATTGGAAATCTACTTTGTAGCGCAATATTCCTATTCGTTATTTAATCACAAGGTTTAGTGAAACGCAGCAATGTTAGCCAGTTACGCAGCATTTGGGAACAAATGTTAAGAATTTTTGTATAGATAAGTCAATAAATGCAGTTTATAGCCTAATATTAAATAACCATAGTAGTACATACCTCCGATTCCACCAAAACCTCGAACAAACTGGCTGCCTTCTTGAGATTTGTCCGTGATTATTTCAAGTGTTGCACCAAAACTTTTGTAATTGTTCGCCAGCCATTCCAGCAATGGTTGAGACTCAACTAATTCCATTTCTACGCCGCTCTATAACATTGATGCATGGTAAAAATGATTTCAACGAGAACATCTTATTCATCAATTACCTCCTTGTCCGTGAAATGTGATTTGTCTTTTTCTTGTTCAGGCGTTAAATGTAATACTGTCGTTGATGTTGAGTTCGCATGATTCTTCAGGACATAGCGTTGAATGTCTAAGTTTTCCCAGCATATTAGGGTTTCGACAGCACCCAACTCTAAAGCTCGTAATGTATCTTCAACGCCGAAACAATATTTACCGGTGTCCTGAACATTCAAAGGAAATTGTATTAAACATTTATGAAATAATCACCAATTAATAAAAATTAATTGGGATGAAAACGTACTTGGGAAATTTCATCAAAGTACCGACCAATCAGTTTTTTCTCTTGAATAAATTTAACGTTTTGCAAGGATTCCGCAGCTAATTCTATTGCTTGATTAAAACCGTTCTCTCCACCATAAGATACATCAACTAGTTTAATAATTTTCGTTTGCAGTCTCTGTGGAAATGGAATTATTATACTGAAGATAAGCTTAAGAATCTATCGCTTACAGGATCAAACATGTCCGACTGACTCAACTCCGTTTTAAAATCAGCACTACCAGCTAATATCAAGCCAGCTATGTTGGGCTTATCATTTGTAATGAACAATTGTGTAGCAACCTCAGCAACTTTTCTCACGTAATTGTGCCTCTTCTCCATCCGCAGACGAGCAAAACGCAAGGCAGATTGACCACCACGTCCGTGCTTTTTCGGTAAATCTACAGTAAATTTGTGTAGCACTTCTCTTGTGTTACCCTGTGAAAATAGTTGATTATTAGTTGATCGAGTGCAAGAGATGTTCGTCCATTAATATTACTTGTAATGTCCCGAATAGTGCACCATTACCATCCATAACAATGAATCCAAATTTATTGTCATCAGCCAATAGAGCGGTCAACGCTTCTGTGTGAAATTTGTTATCACACAAGTATAATGATGTGTTAATTGGCTTAAATGGTTCAAAGTCAATATTGACCTTCTTCTCCTTCCCTTCCTCGGTGACTATTGTGCCACAATAAATTACTAATCCATTTGGAGGCACTGGAAAATTATTTACAGTAAATATGAAATTGTTTTTGAAGGAATGTAAAAAAGTACCTTTGGTGTATAGTTTAAGTCTATGCTGCACGGATGTAATGGCTCCTAATACGGAGAGTCGATTCACTCTAGATTTAATATTCGACGCAGTCCCAAATTCATCCGCCAACATTTTACTCACCCTGGAAATCTGATCTTTTGGTGGAATTATAAGTGATATCATGCTTGTTCCATTTCTGCAATAAGATTTGTATTAATACGTTAATGTTGTTTAATGCATTGTCTGTTCTTATTTTCAAGAGCTACATAATTTGAACCTCTCTTCGACACAGTTCATACAAGGCGTTTGTTTTTTGAAAATTATGTAAAAAATAATGTATGCAATAAGAAAATGTTTCTTTCTTCAGATCTTAGAGTCGAAATAATTTTAGTTCTAATATGTTTCCCGTTTTTCATTGGTGTTTTTAATACATAGATACAAAAAGTCATAGCAAGGGCATTATTAATAATTGTGTGTTCAGAATTACTGCATTGTGTTGCTCTAAATTGAAAAAATGCTTGCACTCAATACACACCTATCACTGTTTTAGGTCAAGGCGACTGGCGTAGTAACATTTTACGCCAATAGACTTTTACGTTTAAGGCAACTTTAATTCAGAATACGATCGACATTCACCACCAAATAGTAATCTTTGAACTTTGATTAAATACTATTTTAGCTTATTACTCAACAATATTCAGTGATTTGCGAATATTCTAATTTCCATGGGATTCAACAGTGTCACTCAAAAAATAGCACCAATCTCTCCGTTATTTTTATGCAGCATCTATTAGTATATTTGTTACTAATGCGGTAAAACATAAAGCAAAAAAAAATCCGTACTTTCATTCAATTTATAACCTCACAGAATTCTTCCTCCCGGATTCATGCTGCCAACGACTAATCCTGAATTTATGATAGACACTTACCCCCTGGCCATTTCCAAACTCTTTATCAATTTCTTTATTTTCCATATTTCGACATTGCGATCGGCCGATGTCTCTTCATTCGACATTTTTCTAAAATTTTTGTCTTAAATCTAAGAACAAAACAGCTGTATAAAATATCGTATCGAAAACTCGTGGCAAAATATGGCGTTTTGCTGCGCGCACACACAAATGCTGCACTTTCAGAAAGTTCGCATACGTCAAATGTCAGACTTTGATATCTTCGCTATATCCTTGAAAATAACAAAAACTTAGCAAAAATTTTGTATCGTTAGTTAAGGGACACTTACCCTAAGAGTAAGCACTTACCTGATATCAATTTTAGTTATTTTTTCGCCGGATTTTGAAGGAAATTAATAAATACATCAGCAAAACCGACGGTCACTTTCCACTTTTCATGCCATGTGTTTCAGTCCCGCTGAATAGCTTTGGAGACAGCCGCGTTGCCAGAACTAAGAAGTTGTTTGCAAGTGCACTCGGTGTTGAGAGATCGTGGGCATTATTGGTATCTAAAAAGTAAAGATATTACAGTGTTTATCATTGTGAGCTAAGAAATGTTTAATTATATAAAGCATCTGATAATTAAATAAAATTATAGCAAATGCTTACCATATTTTATTAATAATGCTTCCCAATTCGCATGAAGTTCAATGGCGTTTCAACTTTCATTGACAAATTACAAAATGTCAGCTAGTTTTTGAGGTTATCGCATCTTACTAGTTTTTACTACTTAATTTTGTAAAATATACCAGTATGACTTATTATACTCGTAGAGAAATTGAACATTTTCACAATGAGCTTCTATCGCTTGTGTCACGAACAGTGGGGAAAGAAGATAACACCGTTGTAAACACAATTGAAAATTGTTTATACAATGGTTATGATAAACGTCGAATATCGGATAAACTCGCATCAATGGTGGACGGTAAGAAAGCTAGTAAACTTGCGGAAAAGGTTAGTCAATTTTTAGATGATTATCGTGAAATACAGAAAGGGAAAAAACGTAGCAATGATGATGATCCCAGGGAGAAAGACGCCAAGAAATTTAAGTCTGAAAGTAAGTCTGACAAAATGGACACAAACAAGAAATCCGACCCTCCTAAGTCAACGGAAAATGCTGCAATGCAAAAGCCAGTGAATAGTTTAACATCTCAGCAAATCAAGCTGATGATGGCCAATGCACAAAGGGAAATTGAAGAAAGAAAGCGAGCTCTGAACAGTTTGAAAGATAAAGATCCTATTCTCGCAGCAAATCCACAAATTGGACTTCCAGTTGCGATGGCCTCTCAGGTGTTAGCTAAAAAACCCGAGGATACAGAGAGGGCGAAAAAAATTGCTGAATTGCAAGCACAAATTCGAGCAAAACTTTCTGGATCCTTAGCAAACATAATTCCACAAGTTCAAGAGCGGCCCAAACCCTTGATTCTTGACGAAGAAGGACGTACGGTAGACAAAAGCGGTCGGGAGATTAATATACCTACGGTTGCCCCCACACTAAAGGCCAATATTCGAGCTAAGAAGCGAGAAGTGTTCACTAAGAGTCAAGTAAACGAGAAAATGCCCGTCGAAGATACAACGAAATTTTTCGATGAACGTATTGCAATTAAGCCTTCGTTGCGGAACAAGAGAACACTGCGTTTCCATGAGCCCGGCAAGTTCCAGCAAATGGCTGAAAGAATGCGGATGAAGGCCCAGCTGGAGAAGCTGCAAAATGAGATTTCTCAGATCGCGAGGAAAACTGGCATCAGCTCGGCCACAAAACTTGCTCTAATTGCACCAAAACAAGATACACATGCCGACGATGTCCCCAGCATGGAATGGTGGGACTCGGTTATTCTAATCAATGACTTGAACACAGTCATCCACGGTAAAATTGGTCTGCGGCAGTCTGCCATCACCAATCTCATTGAGCATCCAACGCAAATGAAGCCTCCAAGTAAATATAATTTTAAGATTTTCATTTTTCCGGACACTTATCATATCCTTTTCAGATGAGCCACTAAAGCCGGTGTTCTTGCCTGTATTTCTAACTAAAAAGGAAAGGAAAAAGCTGCGGCGTCAGAACCGACGTGAAGCTTGGAAAGAAGAGCAAGAAAAGATTCGTCTGGGTTTAATACCACCTCCAGAGCCGAAGTTACGTATTTCAAATTTGATGCGGGTCCTTGGTACTGAGGCAGTGCAGGATCCAACTAAAATCGAAGCCCATGTTCGAGAGCAAATGGCCAAGCGGCAAAAGGCTCACGAGGATGCAAATAATGCACGGAAATTGACCGCCGAACAAAAGCGTGACAAAAAAATTAGAAAAATTAAGGAAGACACCACTCTTGGAGTGCACGTTAGTGTTTATAGAATACGGGACTTGCACGACAACGCAAGCAAGAAATTCAAAGTGGAGACAAATGCTAAGCAGCTGCATATGAGCGGGGTTGTGGTCCTGTTCAGAGACTGTTGTGTTATTGTTGTTGAAGGCGGCCCCAAGCAACAGAAGAAATACAAGAGGCTTATGCTGACTCGTATCAAGTGGGAAGAAGACATGGTGAAGAATGCCGATGGAAATGAAGTGCCCAATTCTTGTGTACTGGTGTGGGAAGGCACAAGCCAGAAAAGACATTTTGGTGACATCAAATTTAAAAACTTCCCAATGGAGAAAATGGCACGAGAATTTTTCCAAAAGCACCAAGTGGAACAATATTGGGATCTGGCTTATTCCGGAGCAGTTTTGGAAGCGTCTGAAGACAACTAACTATTATTTATTTACTTCTTTTTGCTGTAAATAAATATATATTTTCGCTTAAAGGTTATTTTAAATTGTAAGTAAAGTACATAATTATTGTTAGAAATAAATATGTCTCAGATTGTAGATTTAAAATAGGATCGCAGATTTGAGGTTAAGTAAGGCTTTCGTGTATTTTTTTTTAAGTATCTTCAATATCATGAATATAAAATATTATGATTGAATAAATTATGGAATTTTTGATTACATTTGTAAAGATATTATACTTTTGCAATTATTTCTACTATCAAAATCTAAAATAATTAAAATATTTGCAATTTTTCGAAGTTCGTATAAATAATGCTCAAAATGTGAATTGCCCTCAAAAATAAAATATAATTTTGAGTTTGTTTATTTAAAACTGAAAGTCACGAAATATATTACTTTTTTTATCTGCAAATAATATAAATTTGTAGTAAACAATTATTTAAAACGTTATATAAAGTACTCCGTAAGAACAATAGATGTCGGTGTAAAAATAAATAAATATCCATAAAATATATGTATCGATAAAATTAATGTTCAATTTATATGGCATCCCTGTGTTCTCAATATTTGTTTGAATCTGGTTTACACAGTCGTTTTTGTCAAAAACCCAAAGCATCTGGTACCACTGTAAATATTGGTAAAAAAATCTGCCATTTGTGTGACATTTTTATTATCGGTGTTCTTTTTACCAATTTAACTATAATTACCATAAATTTTGATTTTTGGCTATTATAAAAAGTTAATGCGTGGACAAAATGGATGAGGATCAACAAAACGACGATCAAGTGCCCAAAGACACGTCGGATGAAGTAAACTTATATCAACAAAATGAAGGTGATGCGGATGCCGAGAATGGGGAACCAAATGAAGAAATTCGCGACGATGGAGAATTTAAAGGGATGTCTAGAGGGAGTTTCAGGTAAGATTTATCGATTTATGGCATCGATTGAGTTAAAAAATCGTTTGTTTATAAAATAAAAATAGAAGTCGACCATGGAATCCAATGGGTGCTCCTAGGCTCCGCGGAAGAGGTTTCGGTTCAATGGGCCCAGGACAGATGCGTGGTAGAGGAGGGCCTGGTCCCGGACCTGGAGGCTTCTTTCGTGGTAGAGGAGGTGGTCCTGGAAGTAGATTTGGTGCGCCAAATTTTGATCCCAATTGGAATCAGCATGGAAATAATGGACCTGGCTACAACAACAATTACAATGCACCTCCAGTTGACTTGTGGGTAGAAACGAAGTCTGAGGATGGAAAAGCGTATTATTATCATGCGATCACGAGGGAAACAACGTGGACTAAACCGGAGGGTCAAAACATTAAAGTTATGACTCAAGCCGAGGTGGAAGCTATGAATGCAAAGAATCAGCAGAGTCAACAAAATGTCATCGAAAATAATTTAAAAGACAAAGGTATAAATTCAAATTCTGCAGCTCCAAAGAATACAATTGCAGGGGGGAAAGATCCAGAAAATATTGAGAAAAATACTAATCAAATTAACATTAATAATTTGACAAGGAAGCCAGATAATGTACCGATGAACAATACCATGTCATCACCTACACAGCAGCCTAATTTCTTTCCGGGTGCACCTCCTCATTTTGGTGGTCCACCGTTTGGCATGCCTCCGCCTGGATATTCGGGCTATCCACCAACACCTTGGGGCGTTCCGTGGGCTATGCAACCGAATCCAGTGCAAGAAATGCCTGCGAAAAATCTTATTATAAAACCCGGGGTAATAGATCCTGCAGTGATCGCACGAGCTGCAGAGTGGTCCGAGCACAGGGCTCCAGATGGAAGACCTTACTATTATCATGCTGGCAGAGGAGAGAGTGTTTGGGAGAAGCCTCAAGCTATAAGAGATCTAGAAGGTGGGTAATTATTGATATGAAGGAAGATGTTGTTACTTATGTTGAAATTATTATAGCTGCTCGAATGGCGGCACATTCTGGAGCTACACCACAAACCGTAGCACATTCCGTTGGTAATGCTCCTTTAATTGGACAACCGCCAATTATGACGACTGCAATGCCTATGACTGGAAATCCGATGTTCGACCCTACATTGGCATATCCTGTAAAGCCACAACAAGACCTGGGGATCAGTAAAATGGACATAATTCCCGAAAATATAGATGTAAAAAATAATAAACGAAAACAGGAAGCGGAAAAGAAAAAGAAGGAGGAAGAAGAGAAGGTCAAGCAGGCAAGTAAGCCAGTGGACAAGAGTCGCCCCGTATCCAGTACTCCTATTGCTGGAACTCCTTGGTAACATTTGCTCAATTTGAGTTCCAAATTTCTTATCATATTTTTCTCAGGTGTGTTGTTTGGACTGGGGATGGTCGAGTTTTCTTTTATAATCCTTCAACGCGGACATCGGTGTGGGAACGACCAGAAGAATTACTGGAGAGGAGTGATGTTGATAAAGCCGTTTCAACACCACCAGAGCAAATTGTTGGCGAACTTCAACAGGAGAAGAAGATTGAGTCTCCGTTGAACATTGACATAAAAGCAAGAACTGAATCTGAGTCTAGCGTTGAAGAAGTCCCAACTAAAAAGACAAAAATTGGTAATAATACTTTTAATGTTCGTATCGATTGATGTCTAAGAAGAAATTTGATTACAGAAGTAAAAGTAGTAGAGAAGAAGCCCGCTGCAGAAGTGGCTAAGGAGGCTGCAATCGAAGCAGAAGTTCGAGCAGCCAAAGAGCGCGCCCTTGTGCCATTAGAAGTCCGAGTTAAATCATTTAAAGAAATGTTAAGGGAAAAAGATGTAAGTCTACGGAAACATTTTTTATAATTATTTTTAATTTACTCACCGTTGTCTTAATGTTTTCAAAGGTTTCTGCATTTAGTACCTGGGAGAAAGAGTTGCACAAAATAGTGTTTGATCCACGCTATTTGTTACTGACATCAAGGGAAAGAAAACAGGTGTTTGAGAAGTACGTAAAGGAAAGGGCAGAGGAAGAGCGAAAGGAGAAACGGAATAAAATGCGCCAGAAGAGGGACGAGTTCAGAAAATTAATGGAAAATGCTAATTTGCATGGAAAGTATGTTTAAAATTTTACAATATTCAATAGTGTGAACATTTCCGACTCATATCGATTTCACAGATCTTCCTTCAGTGATTTTACTGTAAAATATGGTAAAGATGAACGTTATAAAGCCATCGAAAAGGTACGCGAACGTGAAAGTCTTTTCAATGAGTACATCATTGATGTTCGGCGGAAGGAGAAGGAAGAGAAGTTAAATCGAAAGGAACAGGTTAGTAAAAGTAAACATGAATTTAATTTGTACTGAAATTTAAAAACGTGTTATGGTATAATTAAATGAACACTGTTTAGTCTGTTAGATCATTTAATTTTGTCTAAAAATGTTTAGATTTTGATCTGTATGAATTTACATGGAATTGTTCGACGTACCAGCTGCTATCTTCTTCAACCCAATGCACGCCTGTGTTAATTATACTCAAGGTGAACACATTCATCCACCCATCAGGTGTGATCTCTGATAATACACGGAAGTAGATGACGTCTTCGTATGTGCTGTCTTAACTTTGTAACAAGTGTACGTGTTCGATTGTAAATGGCTGATCTAGAAAAATGGTACATTTCGTTAAGGAAGAACCGTTGTAAAAGTCTTTAATAAGACTTTTAAATTGACTTCAAGTTTGATTTAACAGTATGCATGAGTACCAATAAATAAATGGACCGCAACTATCAACACTTTCCGGTATTTAATTAAGCTGTTAAATCAAACTTAATTGTACTATTATTCACAGAGTCCGTTGTCTGTCTGTCCAAGGAAACAAATTGAAAAACTTTCATCAAATCAAAGGAAATAATTTTCCAGCCGTAAATACATTAAACAATTTTTTAAAAATATTTTTTAATACATATTATATTATATAAACTAGTTTTTACGTTATTCAACAATGCCAATCCTCATTTATTAATACATGCTTTTATTGGTTTTAGATAAGAAAAGATTTCATAGAAATGCTCCGTGAACGAGCTGATATAGATCGCCACAGCAGGTGGCAAGACGTTAAGAAAAAAGTAGAGTCCGATTCCAGGTATCGCGCAATAGATAGCTCCATGCTTCGCGAAGACTACTTCTTGGACTACTGTAAGATGCTGAAGGACGAGAAGAAAAAAATAAGAGAAAAGGAACGTGATCGGAAGGACAAGAAATCAGACAAGAAGGAAAAGCGCAGGAGTAAGGAGAAGGATGCACAAAATGATGTCGTTGAGGATAAAAATAGTTCAAAACAAAGTGATCAGCCACCAGTAAATACGAAAATGAGAAAATTGAACGGCATTTATATTATGGTTTTAATTATTCAGGAAGATGGAGAACATCCTCAAACATCTGATGATGAGTTGGAGAGACAACAAAAGGAAAGGGATCGACAAATAAGAGCAGAGCAAAGTATTAAGGAGCGAGAAAAAGAAGTAAGTTCATTTCTAAATTTTGGTAATACATATGATATATAAATTAATTTATTTTATTACAGGTGCAACGAACTCTTGCCAATCATTTAAGAGATCGAGATAAGGAGAGGGAGCATCACAAAAGAGATGAGGCTATCAGACACTTCAGTGCTCTGCTCGCCGATCTGGTGCGAAATGCTGATCTCACTTGGAAAGAAGTCAAGCGTCAATTAAGAAAGGATCACAGATGGGAGTTGGTAGAACATCTTGATAGGGAAGATAGGGAAAGGTTTGTTTACAATAAATACAATAAACAAGAGAAGATATTGAAATTTAATTCCTAATCAGGATATTTAACGAACATATTGATTCTCTTATGCGGAAAAAGAGAGATAAATTCCGTGAAATGCTGGATGAGCTACATAATTTAAATTTAACAAGTTCATGGAAAGAAATCAAGAAAATGATAAGAGAAGATCCGCGATACTTGAAATACAACGACAGCGAAAAGGTATTTAATTTTGCTTAACAAATAAAATTTATTTATTTTAAACTGCATTGTTTTTCAGTGTGAAAGAGAATTCCGTGATTACCTTAAAGACAAGACAATTGATGCCAAGACATCTTTGCGGGAATTGCTGCAAGAATGCAAACTGATTACACACAAGAGCTTCGAAACATACCAAGAGAATTCTAATCATTTAAAGGAAATTGAAGAAATTCTTAAAAATGATAAAAGGTATAAATACTAAAAGGATAATTTATAACACTTACTTATATTTTTTTGCAGATACTTAGTGTTGGATCATGCTGCTCAAGAAAGAACGCAAATGATTATAGCTTACTTAGAAGACCTGCATAAAAGAGGTCCACCACCACCACCCACTGCTAGTGAAGCTACTAGGAGAAAATAAATTATAAATTTTATGGTTATTAACCTTCACAATTAATTGTCTTAGTAAGAAAACAATTTTACGTACTTCATAATATAAGAAGTCTTTTAAACATTTTTAATGTTAGACTCCACATTAATTGCAAATTAAATGAATTTGAAAAACAAATTCTATTTTACTTTAATTTCTTTTAAAAAATATATTGAATATTCCTTAATCTTAACTAGAAAGGAAAGTATAATTACTGCTTCAGATCAATTAACAAATACTCTAGATCTAGACGCTGGCAGATTGGTTCTGAAGCTACAGTCAACTGTAGGTTTTATTAAAAAAAAAAACTTATTAAATGAAAAATCGAGTAAAAGAAGTTTTTCCATCGTTGTTCGAAGGTGATTAGAAAGCACGTGATGATTGAAGGTTTACGTATGTACCTCTTTATAAGTTTACATCATCTTAAAAATGTTAATTGTATATAGTAAACAGTGATATGTATCCATTGATATACTTAAGGAATACAGGACACACAAATTCTAAATAATATAATAGCTCAAAAAGATAAATTAAGTATAACAAAAGCTTGTGGCCTACGTTTCTCTCACTTTAACTTTCATCATCGTCTAATATAAATGCAAAATTACAATACCAAACCAAGTTGTTTTAAATTTGAACTTTGAATAAAATACATAATTCAATTTTATTTCAGTCCCTGCGAAAAACATTTCTCCATAAATCTGTTCAGTGGTATGCGGTCATGCAAAGTTGAATATTTGCTTATCATCTCGTTTATCACGACAAAAAAGCATCTTATACTTTTCCCCGAGTGTATAAGGCGCAGATAAAATTGAATAATAACTGAAACATTTTTCATGCGCAAAGCGTAATTTCGTAATTCCATGGTACTTGTTCATTACACAACCGCGAACTGTGTGTATAAAGTAGATGGCGTCTTGCATAAGTTGCACTTACTCTCTTACGTATGCCTCTGCTTTCTGATCTTCATATTTAGTCCAGTAGAAAACGCCGTTAATTCCCTTTCATTAATTAATATACTTTACAACTTCATTTAGAGCAACGTCTGACCCTGAACCAATCACTCAAAAAGTTTGAACTAGAAAAAAGAAACAAAGTCGAATAGACTACACTACTATACAGTCCGGTATTTTATGCCTTTTTTGCGAGAAAAAAAAAACTTTTTCTACAGGTAGGTGCTCATTTCTCTAGCCCCTCCTGGGCATCTCCAAACACCGCATTTCTGTAGTCTTCTTGAGCAGGTTACCGCCAGCACTTCGATGGCGCAGAAGACTTCAATGCAGCCCGATTGTAGTCCACGGTTGTACCTTCACTGTGGCGAAAGAGAGCTCAAAGTAAATGTTTTGCTAGTTTGTAAGAGCTTACAAGGAAAGTATTTCTCCTAAAGCGTGAAATTGGGCCAAGCATTTTCGATTTTCACTTGATTGTGGTCACAATTTATATTATTAGCAAAAAGTACCTAAAGATAGGAAACAGTGCCGGGCCATGGGGTTGCTCGTTACCTTAATTGGGTTTCAGGTGCAGTGAATGCCAGTATCGATCTGTAGTTAGAGTGATGTGCATATAAGTTTGTTGGTTTGATCGTAATATCATGCCAATATGATACTTTCGAAATTGGTGTATGTAGTAACTACTTTTCTTGTGATAATTACACCAGTAGCACCTCTTCAACCCGCTGGAAGATTTTCAACGGCTGATAAGGAAGTGGGTAAGGCACAATCTACGTTCACCCGGTTTGGCTATGTTCCCTCAAATGCAATCACAGCTTGTTGTTTGTAACGGTTTTTTCTTAATTTTATCCGAACTATATAAGATTCAAAGTTTTTCTGTTTACAGTGCATATCTATGTTTTTTTAATTTCAAAATCAACTCTACGTTGTAGGAAACCTAAGCTCCGTAAAATACAGTCTTGTGCATTAACATAGGACCACATGCGTTTTGGGCTATACTCGATAATCTTCAACATCCTATATCTGGCATGCTATGGGCTCGATAAAAATAAAAATTAATAGGAATTAAACTGTGTTCCTTTTATTAACAAAATTAATATTTCAATTATTATTATTAGTGGGGTCTGATAAAAGCACTTTTCAGCTTGTCCCTAATAGCAAGAAAGGGATTCGAAGACTTCGCAATGAAAAGTATCACCCACATTGTATCCAACACCAAGTCCAAGGAGAGGACGGAAAGGTAACCGTATAGGGCGTTATGTCCTAGTAGGGCTATTCCAACCTATGCGTTGTTCAAGGCACTATTAATGCACAAAAATATGTAGAAATATTGAAGGAGTTTCTTGTGCCTTTTATCGAAGATGAAATGCCGCTTCTGGGAACGATTTTTCAACAGGAAAACGCAAAACCCCATACAGCTCGTTACACAAAAACGTGGTTAGAGCAACAAATTATTACTGTTTTGCAATGGCCAGCAAAAAGCCTTGATTTAAACATAGAAAATTGTTGGAAAGTTTTGGGCGACCGAGTTTTAGTTCGTAAACCAAAAAATATCCAGGAAATGAAAACATTTTTATCAGAAGTATGGAAATCCATGACAGCGGTAATGACTGAAAACTTAATAAATTCCGTTCCAAAAAGAATTAGGGCTTGTTTAACAGCCAAAGGACTTTATTTTAAATATTGAATCGTAGGAAGTATCACCTTATTATAAGTGGTCTTATACTTTTGCACAGCTGCATTTTACAATATACCATTGAATTTTTGTTGATTTTGTTGAAATAAAGATAATTAATTGAAATATAAATTGTTAATAAAAGGAACACAGTTTAATTCCTATTAATTTTTATTTTTATCGAGCCCATAGCATGCCAGATATAGGATGTTGAAGTTCATCGAGTAGTAGTAAAACGCATGTGGTGCTATCTTAATGCACAAGACTGTATTAAATGCAAAAAGTAGGTACAAGGTATACCTACTATACATATTTAGTGACAGTGGAAAAGTTACATTTTATTTCTTATCATTTTTATACCCTTGATGAAGGGAGAGAAGGGACAGAAAAAAAAGAATTATATATTCATGATTGGGAAGTGAAAAGAAACCATTTTAACCGCTTGTAGCTCTGTTAGAGGCTTGCAATTGTGTACAGTACCTAATACTTCGTTAAAATTGTAAGGTCAAGTTCGAAGATGAGCAAAATCGGGCAACTCCTTCTTAGTGTTGTCATATAACCTTAAATTATTTTTAGACAAAATGCTGATTTTGTTTACTGAATATCTAATCTACATATATTTAACTAAATTTGATCGTAATCCTCATTTATGATATTGCAGTTGAAATTCTTCTAAAACAATGGGCTCCACTAATATGGCTAGCACCTGAAGAGAAGTTCATGCCTTTAGGGGTTGAGGAATTTCTTCAACACGTTCATGCTGAACGTGATAATAAAAATTCAATGCGAATACTAGAAAGACTTAGTGAAATTAGTATTAACAAAAAAATTCCAATGGGTGATGTATCAGAAAGGTCGTATTTAGTTACGAATCTAGACGTTGGTAATTATTTTCGATAATTATTACACTTCTTTCGATTTAGATGCATTTTACTTTATATATTAGAAAAACTACTTGAGAACAAAAACTCTTTTCTCTATGGACGAAATCCTTCCGATCCGAAGTATTCAGTTCCCATATACGCTGTAGTGAAGATATGTGATGCCAATCAGGAAGATTTCGATTCAAGTAAGTATGAAAATAGATTAATCTATATTAGATGATCGGATTGAGAATGTTCCTGTAGGCAAACAATTCATCAGGCCTTACATACCAATTTCACAAGTTGAGGTGCCCAATCAGTTGAATACCACTATCCAAGTAACTAAAAAATATAAAAGAGATGTGAAAGCGGACAATAATGAAACTAGAATTCATAACGGAAATAAAACAAGAGAGAATAACCAATTCATGGCTAATGTGGTGGACAACATCAAGTTTACTGCAGATCAAGCAGATAACACGATCTCAAGGACAAGATCAATCGTTGGACAAGATCGAAAAAAGATACCGTCCTTTTACGTGACTTATTGGGTATTTTATCCATACAGTCAGGTTTCTAAACTATCTCAAGTAACGCCCACATAAAATAATTGTAATAAATTTTAGGGCAAGGCTATGTGTACTTTAAACTTGGGTCCATTTGGTCATATACCAATTCCCGTTGTGTTCGGAAGGTGTCTTGGAACTCGAAGGGATTTTGGAAGTCATGTTGGTGATTGGGAGCATATGAGTTTATTTTTCTCAGGATCTACGGAACCCGATTCGATGTACGTTTCAGCTCATGACGCAGGAGCTTATTATACATATAATCGATTAACAGGATCATTTGAGTTTAAGAGTCAAGAGACGAGGAAGGGAATTTTACAAAAACCAAATTTCCCGAAAACAGTTATAACGTCGTCTAATCATCCAGTGCTATTTGCTGCTCAAGTATGAATATTTAAAACTTAAAAACAATAAATTTCTAATGTATTGGCAGGGATCACATGGTCTCTGGACAGCTCCCGGACGGCATCGATTTGTGAGAGTTGCTCGGTTGTATGATATTAATGGATTCGGCACTCCTTGGTACACCTGGAAAGATATTGAGATAACATACGAAAACCTCCGTTCACGTAAGTGTTTGTTAATATTATATTCTGTTTTTGCATATAACTTCAATTGTAGAAAGAGCGTTAGCACCTCCTTGGTATCAGTTTAGAGGAAAATGGGGAAACCCGAAGAAGAAATGCCATCCTTTGAGAAGAATAGGATTAAATTTCTGCGAATATTCTGATGGACCCACAGGGATTCCTCTGAAAAAGACTCCGTTTCAATGCAGCAGTTGAATATTAGAACTGAACCCATATTTATTTATTTATTTAAAAATACCTGCTTCCTATTTAGATAAAATTTACCCTGCTATGTAAAGTGGTTTTTATTCTTCCTAAAGGGATGATTTTCATTCAGAGATGAAAGGACTCTTACGGAGTTCAATGGGAGCAAGATGTGCTTACGTATTAGTAAAACAAGATTTAGTCACATAATTAATTCCTCCGGGACTTACTCCTTTAATTTACTAAAAATTACATTTACAAAAGATTTAATCCCACTGTTTTCAACCACTGATTGGCTTAATGTAAGAAACATAGTAATAATAGTTTGATGAAGAGAAACATTCGATTTCAAAATTATATGGAAAATTGTTGTCCTTAATTTGATTAACATATATTTCATACAGTATTTCCCACTCAGTAAAGGGCATTTAATACAACTCATAAATAATCCCATTTAAAACTAAACAGACGAATAAATTCGTAAAATAAACCAGAACATAATAATAGCACAGTTCACTGCTTTCCTATTGCAAAAACAAAAACAAAACAAAAATTTCGTCTATACAATTGTTGTTTGCGGTGGTTCTATTAGGTTTGATGGATTTTCTGTATTTTTGCTGGTACCTGGTGTTGGATCCGATGAAATTCCATTTTTTGGCAGTGACTGTGCTGCTAATTGTCACTTCGCATCGTTTGCCTTCTGGTATCTGGGCTTATTATGTGTGAATGGCAAATACTTGTACTTGACCATATGCTGAAATAGAATACATAATACGGTAATGAGGAATTTAGATTGGTTCCTGTTTGTTCATACCTTTATCTGTCTCTTCATAGTAATACAAAACAGTGTTATGAAGTACATAACAAGAATTGGCCAAAAAACGGGAACATCGAAGACATCGAAAAAGGTACAAAACATACCTATTAAGGTGCTCTTTGTGATGGCGTACCAAAATTTGAATTCTGGGAGGCGTCTAATAAAGGGTCTGAACTCTTCGTTAGATTTTGTAGGGAGCTCCGGTCCCTGGTCATCTGAAATATAACGGCATAGGCCATAGAGTATCGACTACGGAGTTTCGTTTTCTTTTGCTAACGATATAAAAATTTTTATATAGTAAACTGCCTTTAAATTGTCAAAATTTCTAGCGCATTACTTACACCGAAAAGTTTAAAAGTTAGAAAACTAAACTGTAGAAACAATAACAAACACTTGACTTAAACTATAATATTAATTATAACGAAAGCATAATGAGGAGCGACGGAACAAAAATGGTTAAGTACCTAAATTAAATGGAACATTTTTGCCTTTCAATTTTTAAAACCGTCTGAATCGCAAAAATATTAGTTACATACAGTGGAAAACCAAATTGGAAAAAAATTCCCACAAAATATATCCCCAGTTCTGAAACTGCTTCCACAGACCCCACGAAATGTTAACAATGACTCCATAAAAATCTTAATAACTCTTGATATACTAAAGATATTGGCATGAATCTATATTTATTTGGAAGATATCTTAAAGGTAATGTTTTTTTTTTTAAAAAATATATCCTTGTTTTGAAGGAAATTTTTCAGGACGAAGTATAAAAATGTAAATTTTTAACCAACACTTTTCAAAATTTTAAGTTTACATTTTCATATTTGCCACATTTGCAAACGGATGGTGCAAAGATCATAATGCGTACTTTTTATTGGTACCTTGTTTGCCCTTCCATCGTGTTCCGAACAGAAGTTTAACTTTTTTTTGAGCTCACCTCACAAACGAAAAAGTTTCAGTCCCTAAAAAAGGGGTGAAGAAGGGCTTTTACGACAACATGTCTCATCGTAATAGTTGATCACAACATTTCAAGGAATCGATTGGTACATGTTGGAACACTTGCTAGCGAAACACCCTGTATAATAAATTGCTATTAAAAAAAAGGTTAATATGTATTTCTAAAAAAAGCCAACATCTTTTGTGCGTAAAATTCAGGGCTCCGAACCATTGTTTTTTCTTTACGGTTCAATTAAAAAAGATATACAGTGGTTTCAAAGGAGATGTTAACAAGAGTCGTTGAGGAGTTTGTGTTGTGTCATTGTTATCAAGGAAAAACAGTAATAAGGAAATATTCTATGTATTTTAATAACTGGTATTACCACCCCAGTTCTAATTGTCTCTTCTATATGTTTTTTCATCGATGTTATCAACCCCTTTTGTGCCATTCTTTTTTATGATTGTTCTGTGGTTTTGAATTGATTCCACATTGCAGCGCTGGCCACTGCAAAATGGGAATGTCAATATCATTACGATATTGATTGCTGTTGCGCCGTAACGCCGTAGATTAAATCTGACCTGCATGAACAAGAAATGTTCGTCGTTAATGATAACGAAGAGATGGCTGGGATACGTACACAGAGCCAAGTTTGGGGACAATTTGTCTTTCCTTCAATGTCGGTTTAGGTAGGCTTCAACATAATGTTCTGTTCTCCATCCCTTTGGGAGATCTTTCTTCTTCCATCGTTGTCGTTCAGATTAATATTACAGAAAATAATGACCACACATGGTTTCAGTGACCAATTAAGGTTTAACATTGCAAAACCAAATCGCGCTTGCGACTGAACTGTTGTTAACTTTTCATGGGGTCAATCTTTGTTTAAATCTCCATTCGCTTATAGTTACATTCCATTCATCGTGAAGCTACTACTACACTGCAACCGAAGTCTTAGTTCTTTTAAATATCATCTCCTTGGAAACCACTTCGTATGGCATCAAAACCGTTGCGTTTACCTTTTAAGTCAAGGGTTTATTTTTGTTACAATTGTGTATTTTTTTAGCTTTAAATTTTTCTGCGTGAGTAGTGCCTTAGAAATGTGGAGTAATGCCTTAGAAATGTGAGTAAGCAGTAAAAATTAGGACTATTTGGAAAGTCCAATATTTGCATAGCAGGTAGTTTATCATGTGACATTGTGCAAGAGTGTAATGTTGTAATTGTGTATTTCCAATAATCCTATAAAGATATCTTACCATCGAGATCGAAGGCTGGATCTATTTTGGGCGTTAGAAAAGCAATGAATAAGTTTAAATGGTATATTCCTAACGCGTATGTCACTATGTACCATCCTTGTTTTAAGAAGATTCTCAATAGAAACAGTAATATTAATCCTCCAGCTACGACCCATCGCAATTTCGTGTGAGGTGTCCATCTATCAAGTAATGATTGGTATGCCTACAAAATTATTAGGGCAAATATATATTTATATATGAGTTCCAAAAATGTCATTTCCTATTACCTGTGACAACCGCAGGTAATATTTTGAGATACCAGTTTTCGAGGTGGAACTTTCCTCATTCATCATATTTCAATCAAATCTAAATGTTTTTTTTTTAATTTAACCTTAGAAAGTTGTTTGATCTTATCATCATAATTTATAGTAAAATTTGCAGCAGCAAACACTCTCCTCGGCTGTCACTCTACGAAACGAAACGAAAGAAAAATTCCCTCCCGTAAAATTTCCTTGGCTGTGTAATTTTTCCACCTCTTTTCAATCTAGAAAAATTGAAATGTCCCGAAAAAGGGGAAAGTGTGAAATCTGACAGATTTGCCCGGGGCTTCTCAGTTGAGAAGCCAATTTTTCCGTGGGAATCTCAACTGAGATTTTTCTAAAAAACTACTGGAAATACTTGAAATGGAATAAGGTGGGACTGCAGGTAGTAAAGAACTTAAATCCCTAAAAATTATAATCTCCCCCATTCAATAAACGCATGAAAAACATGTTTTTCCAAAAGTTAGCAGAGAGACAAGGTCTAGGTTCACGCTTCTCGTATTTAATAAAAATTTCTCGAATCCGGTCGAAATCTTGTTTTTCAGGTGGCTTTCGAAATTTACGGAGGGAATTTTACAATTTGGCTAACGTTTTACTTAATTAACGTTGTTTTTAATTGATTTAAACGAAATTTCCCTGTTGGGAGGGGAAAAGAAACAGAAAACGGTGGGGGAACGGAACTACTTATCACACCACGTCATGTCTGTCATCTAATCATTTTTAAGTATGAAGTTGGTGTCAATACTAATTCAATACCAAGGATATGATGTCATTTACAAAGTGTTCAGTAAATACAAGTCTAATACCAGTCCGAATATGCATGACTAATAATTTCTGCAGAACATAGATCTAATTTATTGTTAATTACATTACTTAAGCGTTTGTAAGTATTTTGAAGTTAAATATTTTTCTTTATTTTCTAGCTATGGAAAAGCTAAGAAATTTGACCAGACTGGACTCTGAACTAACTCTAATTTGTAAAAACCGAAATAACTTGTTTATTTATTAATAAATAAATGTTTTGGTAAAAAATGCAACAGCATAACCACAAAACCAGAAATTTTGAGCAATTTCTAAAAATCGAGTTTACTTCGAGAAAAGTAAACCTCTTCCTTGACACTTACCCAATATTTTTTTTTTACTAGAATGAACACAACTGTGTGACTTAAATTTAGGTCGGTTGCATTTTCTAATCAATGAGGTAATCGTCAAAAATGGCGACTTATTCAGTTGAACTGTCATTAGCGTAACTAAGATTTCATTCTGGGGAGGGGCCAAATTAATAAAAATTGGTTTTGACCACAATTTTGATTAATATCCGTTATATTTAAAATATATAACGGAATCAATAATAACGTCCTGCCGTTCATTCATTGCTGTTTTTAAAATACTGGACAGTTATCGACATTCACATTTATTGATATTTATCAAACTACACCAAATTCTAAACACTATAGTTACCATAACATATAGTTAACATACAAATTTCCATTATTTTAGAAAGACAACAAATTCTTGTCAGTAATCATGTCGTTCTCTATTAAAAAACTTTCCAAATCTGATGGAAAAAAGTCGTCGCTAAGTTCATCTGTTATTCGAACGAAATTGCCCATTAGCTGATTCCCTTTGTACACGAGAAGGGCAGGCAGTCCTTTTTGCTTAAAATCCTGACTCATTTCTGCTGTAGTGCTTGCAATTTTGCAGAATTTTACATATTTGTAGTCAGCAGCTAAAGTATCCAAGCATTTGTTTAATATTTCACAAGCTGGCAAGTGTTTCTCAAATATATGTATAATAACTGCAACATTTTTATGTTCTTTCTCAACTGCTTCCAAAAAATCTGATCTGCAAGCTAATGTAAGGACCTTTCCAAATACTTTCCTCTGATCACAAGCTCTCATCATTTCTGCCATTCTTTGTTTTTGAAATTGCAACAATATATCATCGGACATAAGTTCTTCCAACTCCTTTTCAATTTCTTCCTCTTTTTTCCGTTGCTCATCCTCTCTAGATGTAGAAGTGACCATACTCAATTTCTTCATTAGGTCAAGTTTTTGCCTTTCATTTTCTTCCCTTTTCTGAGCTTCTAACTGCTTATACAATTGCCAGTCTTGTACCACTCCTTTAGGACCAGTGTTTTGAGAAGTTCCTGACCAATGTGTTATGTCTTTGGATAGATTTGGGGGTTCATTTACGATTTTGCTTTTCCCCGTGTCGTCGTTTCCGTTTTCCTCATCGCTTTCACTGCTGCTGCAATAATACTGTAATTTCTCCCCCAAGAGCTTGTCATCTAAGGTAGCCATTGTATAAGAAATGTTTCCAATTGAACTTTTGTTATTTTAATTGAATATTTGATTCTGTTTTGAAGATTATAACTTAATCAATTTCCAAACATAAACATTTGTCAACTTGACGTTTAACACACCACTACACACTTAATTAAATAGTGCGGTTCAGTATATACACGTCGCTCAGATAAAATGGTGCATACTTACTGGCGCTTGGAGGTTAAGTTCTTGTAAAAGCGCCGCTTTCGACCCAGACGGCATTTTGATTAAACTTTAACTGTGCAAAAATTCAAATTTTTGATTTTTAAAATATATGTTCATATAGGTACAAATTTCATTTTAATCTCAAATATGGCTGTATATTTTTGGAATTGCTTGCATAAATTTTCAAAACTAAAACTACTTTTTTTAAAATAAACAATATTAAGTTACATATGCACCATCACAATTCCCGTACTATCGCCATTACGTATGGTATGTACCATTATCTTTTCACAAGTTATGTCTAACAATATGTTCAGCTATGAGCTTTCTTCACATTGATTCAGTTTTGAGAAATCGCTAAAAATTGCTTGTAGCGCGGTTAATTTATTGGCACTGCAAATATGTGTAACATATGCAGGTTGCGGGGTCGCAGAGTAAATTCAAGCACGATTTTTCGTTCTTGTTAATTCACTGACGTTAATTCGTGACTTTGGAGGAAGTAATTTTGTATTAAGGGTGGAAGAACGAATTGTTTGTATGTGAAACAATTGTTGATATCATTATTGATTAAACAAAGTTTATCAGGATTGTTCAATTCGCCGATAATTAGAAATGAGTTTTCTAAGTAAAACTGGGCTTGTTCCGTCGTCTAAAAAACCTCTTCCACTTATCTCTGACAAACGAAAGGTAATTAATACTGTTACGAATAAAAGTATTAGAAAATAATTGCTTTGTAATATTGAATAATTTTTAGAAAAAAATCGATAACTTTATCCTTACGGGAAATGTTGCGAGGCCGGTGGAATTTTCTATTCGTCCCTTTGGAGGTTTGTACAATCCCTATTCGAAGGCGTGCTCTGTGTTATGTAACCATCCTGCACCCACCGCTGTCCGAACTATAATTAAAAAAGTCAAAGATTCATGGGTAAATATCCAATTTGAAATTTGTAATCTCTTTATATAAGAAACTTCGGTTGTAGTCCTCAGAAGGTAAAAGTTACTATGGCTCGCACAAAGAGAACTTTGAATCAGTTAAATTTGATACAAGTGAACAAATTCCTGAAGAGCTATTTCGAAGGTACACGGACACAGATTCCCGACCCATGACCCCATCTCCCACATCTGTTAGCATAAGAACCAGAACAAGTGGAGGCTCCTTTCTGAATTCACGTCGTTGTGTAACACCAGAACCAGGAAACGACTTAATGGGAAAGCGAAAAAAAATCATTCTGGATCTCAGGTAGCACTGTTAATTCCTTTATGAATTTGTTATAATCAATTTATGCATGTTAGGCGAAGTCACAGCCAAGAAACTGTTTACTGGAAAGCTTCCTCTGAATTTTCACAAGTTTTAGACACTCCCTCGCACATAGCGAATGCGTCGTCTATCGAGGAACGCAGCATCCTAGAAGTTTCAAAACAAGAGCAAGAAAAGAAAAAGGTAAGGGTTTTAATAAAATTGTGTCAATTCCAAGAAATTCTATTCTAACATTTAGATAAATGAATCGGAGCATAAGGCGGCACCTGGGGTAGAAGAAAATAAAGTTCAAGGTTGTGTGCACGAAAGGGACATTCCCGATGAAGATGGCTTGCAGAGACGGGGGAAGAAACGAAGAAGATCAAAACATCAGCCAGGTAATAATAATCTTATTCAAGACTGCAATGGTGGTATATCCCCCCCCTTCCTTCTCCCTTCTTTCTGCGCAAGTTTTTTTTTCAATCGCAAGTGTTTTTTGGCAACACATCACTAATCATTATACTTCTCTCATTAAACTATATTAATATAATATACTATATTAATATAATACCATTACTTGCAGCAACAACTACATTTCATCTAAATCAGGATCCAGAAACACAAATATCAACCTTGGGACCAGACTCTTTAAACCCAAGCACTAGACCATCCTTGATTCCCAATGCCGCAAACTTACTTCCTCCTTGCTTAAATAAACCTGATGATACTCAGTCATTGCTAAAGGATAGCTTCCTCTCGGAGGAGGCATTCCGTGTGCTCAAAACTGATTTGGATGTCGATGTCATTGAAAATACTTTTGGACGATATGTGAGATGAATTACTGACTTTGTCCGGTTTTGTAGTTGAAAATTGAACCGGAAGATTGAACCGGCCGGTAGCCAGATGCCGGAAGTAGTTCGCAAATTTTCAACTACAAAACCGACAAAACTGGACAAAAATATAGACAGTAGTGATCATTAAAATAGAGCCACCTCTGTAGACAATGTCTTTCTACAAATTTTATTAAGTTAAAAATTAAAGGTTGCTTTCCATCATCTCTTAATTTAACTAAAGAATTCCTTTTACAATATACCAAAAATACCGTGAAGCATGGAGGAAACATAAAACTGTATGCAATTGCTCTATTTTAATGACCACCACTGTACTAACTACTAAATACTAATAAACTACACCTTTTGATATTTTACTTTATATATTTTTCCCTGCGATATTCTTTTATTGAAAATTGTAGTCAAATTCAGTTTTTTTTTGTTTACTGTACATAAATACTAATCTTAATGTTGTTTAACATTTGTCTTTTTTACCACCGAATATATTAGTTAAATCGGGCCCTCCAAGAAGCCATGAAATATGTTACACCAAAAAAGAAGAACATTCCGGAAAAATATGCATCGAAAGTTATACTCAAGGATCTTTACTTCGAAGAAAACAAATTTTTGCCAAGGAAACTATCTAAATCTGCATCACGATTTGAAATGCCACTGGATCTGAACTCTTTGCAATGTAAGTGCACAAGAAATCCTCACTGAAATAGGAAATAATGGTTTTCACTTTAGACATGACTGTTTTTGAGTACTTAAGTCAATTCGTCTGGATTTCAAGGCAGAGAAAACAAATGTATAGGAAAACGTTTCTAAAATATATAACAAAGGATGATTTAGACGAGGCAGGCGATCCTTTGCCAAACACGGAAAGAAGAATTCTCGTTGCGAATTTTCCTAAAGCTCTGAACGAAGTTTTGGGATTTTATAGCAACGACGAAGTAATAAAAACACTCTGCGAATTAGTAGAGATCGAGGAGTACGGTGAAGTCAACTTCCGGTCTTGGTGTGGCATCTTGGCTTTCGCCGAACGCCTTGCTCTACATGATCCTCAAAGTACAGATTCTTGCGATGAGGTGAGTTGAGTATTCTTGATCGGTTTTACGTGCTCTATTCGATGATCCGTTTTTCCACAATTCGTAGAAGGAAGATGCACGTCGCACGATAGTCGATAATCATACCCTAGATGTACTATAGCCTGGTATACTAGCTTTGAGTGAACGTTTGCAGCGCCAAGAAATAATGGTTATAGAAAAAAAGAATTATATATTCATGATTGGGAAGTGAAAAGAAACCGTTCTATGCATGTACGTCTGTCTGCCTGTTTGGTCTATATGTCTGTCCAGATGATAACTCCAGAACCCACCCTTGTAGCTAGACACTTGAAATTTCATACGATGATATTTTGTTAAAATGGTAAGGTCAAGTTCGAAGATGAGCAAAATCGTGCAACTCCTTTTTAGTGTTGCCATATAAGCCTGGATCGTTTTTATACAAAAATGTTGATTTTGCTTACAGAAGCAAACATTTTAATTTTTTTTTCGATAAATATTGTTATAAATACGTATTACAATAAGTAATTATTTGGCCGATATTTTTCTTACACGGTCTTTTTTTACATGATTTTAAAATTATATAAAAATGGAAAAAAACCGACAGTTTTAAGATAGTAGACGTGGATGGATTTACATAGGGTTTTTGATTTAGAATTTCCGGTAGGATAAAAATGTTTTACATTGTTAGCGGTTATGGGGGTGGGGGTGGTAACCAATTCTCTTGGATTGTCCAATTTGGGCCGCGTGTGATTTCAAATTAAAGCTCTTGCTGAGTACTATTAAGTGGCATTTTTTTTTTTATTCAAATGTCTTTCTTCTAGTATGTCTAGATTTTTACATAGAACGAGTATATTTTTCTACATCTATAGGGATCTCATAATTCGTCATTTCCTTCATTGGCACTTTCCTAACTATAATTGTTTTGTTAATTAGTTCCTGCATAATTGTTCTTAACTCTATTATTGTCATTTTAATTTCAGTTAGAAAAATCCGACTTCGATAGCCTTCAGGATCGATTGGGAATTCTGGATTTGGAACAAAATATGCAAGCTGTATTTGAAATTATTCGAAGGGGTCATGTGGGACGGCTTTAAAAACATTTTTTATTTTTGTTTACGACTACAATATTTACACATTTTTTCTTAATTTCCCAATGAGAATTGCATAATACAGAAAATATTTTGTAAAAAACATATTAAAAGCAATATTTCACGGGCAAATAATAAATCAAGAGACGCAGGAAGAATTTTTTTTAAAACAAAGTTCAAAGTCCATCAGAATTTCATCACTTCTTGTGGTGGCTGCACACTTGGCACAATTCCAAGAACTTTTTTATAACTTCCTGGATGTTTTACAAATTTACGTGCAATTTAATGAGCCTATTTAATCATCATAATTATTTTTTCATATTTATAAATAAAATAGTCTTGTATATTTTCGGGTTTATTAAAATATAGCAGCAACCTGCATAATATAAATTTAACTCTATTCTACCATGAAACTATAAAAATTCTTGAACATTAAAGGTGTTTTTTCATCCGAAATGAAGTTCCTTTCAGGACGATATGATGTAAAAGGATTCGGCATCGGTGGTAGAATTATATTGACGGGTCTATCGGACTCCTTCAAAAATCTATGCAAATCTAATGGAGACTCGAACGCTGTGTAAGAAGTAATTATTACTGGTTTTTTTTGCTTAGATGCTGCTTGAATAGTTGCCGGCCAAGAATCGATATTGTTGAATCCAGTTGTTCTATGCAGTCCCGGATTTAGAAAGCAAACTGAAATTCCCAAAATTATAATTACTTTGCTCCAATTGTGTGAAACGTGAATACTAACTCAAATCTGGAGCCGAATATGTTGAGCTCGCACAATAGTCATGATACATAGAGTCCACGAAATACAAATTGATCACTCGTTTGTTCTGATGGCAATTGCTGCAAACTCTGGTTGAGAAAGTCCATTTTTTGTTCAATATTAATTATTATACATGTTTACAGAGCACAAAAACATACTTGCTCTTAATTTTTGGTTGCATTGAAATGTTCGGCGGCACCAATTCCGGTCCCACAAATGTTACATCAAGGGTTTTAATGGCAGGTGCAAGATGCAGAATAAGTTCCCATTTTTGCATGAGATCCCCTTCGAATTGCATTTCAGCACCTAGAGCAGATATAAGCATTTTATCTGTGTATTTATGATTTCAGTTACCTATAAGATGGATTCTTAATTTGACCCTCTCTAAAGTCTGCGCCAATTTCAGTCCATACCACACTGTAAGAGGTGCAGATGCTACCTGCGTTAGAGCAGCGTAGCTGCATTCTTCGTCTTCAACTTCTGTACATATACAAATTGAAAAAATTCATTTCTTTTTGTTAGTACATACTCTTTATGGAATACAACCTGCACCAAGTTTTTTTAGTATATCCCGCATAGTCGAAGTACAGCTAGGTGCAACTTCTAGAATCTTTTGTGGAAGACATGGTTGCACGTTTCCCATCTTTTCTTGCCTGATTATTAGTTTACGCAAAAGGGCGAATTTTTGGCAATTTTGTTTATGTGAAAGTTGAGCATTTTCTGGTATGTTCTTGCAGTATACCTGACCACAAAAACAACAATCTAGAAGGTAATCATTTCTCCATTCCCTGCAATGATAACAGATTCTAGGATATATGACTATTTCCTTTTCGAAATGTTGCAGTGGTCTTCCCAAAATTTCTTCACACTTTGTCATTGTCATTACACGATAGACTCGATAGTCCTCTGGACTGAGTTTAGCCACGTTTGCATAAACATGTTCCCCTATTTGAGAAAAAAAAAAATACACTTGATGATAACAAACAGCAACAGAAAAATATCTCGATTACTTACCTCTACTGCTTTTGATTTGCTGCAGCGCGACACATAGCTCTACATGGTTATCATCTTGCTCCATATGGTCTTTTGCACAGTAGTGAGTCATATTACATTTTTTACAAGATAGAACTTGGTTTTTTAATTCGTTCTTGCACAACTGAAAATAAATGTCGCTTATAGCATTGAGACTATTATTTGATGAACGACGATCTATCATACTTCACAAGCAGAATAAATAAAGTACCGACGTGGATTGAACACATATTCTACCAGCTCTTCATCATCTTCAGATCCTTCATCGTCTCCCACAGTATTCGTTATTCTATCTTTAGGTTTTCCAGCCAACAATCCTGAATAACCATTTTGTGTCTCATTAGCATCTAGTAGTTTTTTTAGAATTTCATTGTTTTTTATGCCATTTTCTCCATTTAAGGTGCGTAAAGCCTTAAGTAACGTTGATGTTAGAATTTGTTTGTCCTCAGTCGTGGTTGTCCTATTAACAGTAACTTCCCCACTTTCAGTTGATATTGGTTTGATGTTGTCAACGTTCGTTTTCTCAGATTTTGTATAATTGTTACCAAAGGAACAATTGTCCTTTGATCTATTTTTTCTATTAGCTTTTGTTAGTTTAGTCGATTTCCTCTGGCTATCACTATGTTTTTTCATTTTCACTTCACTAATTTAGTTAACAAGGAATTCGAATTATATAAGAACGCCACTCTGAAGAGGACTAAAACTAAAACTAAAATTGTGAACTTTTGTTCACATCGGTATTATTTCCCAGAAACTAAAGATTTTTTTGGCTTTTAGCCATAATAAATCGAGAGAATATATTTGCTGCTCTAAAACTAGCTAGCTAGCGCCAATGCATGTGTGGCTGCTTATCACAAAGGAGACCATCATCAAGATGTAGACAACAGACCAGTTCTTGTTGGTATTTTTGTACCACAAATCTGCCGCTAAGTGATGGATGAATGAACTTTCTTATGTGCTCTGAAGTGTTTAAGTACTTGCTTTGTTCTAAATTTGTTCAGATTGCTTATGCTGTTTCATAGAGCGACAAATGTAGTCATAGTAAACTTTCGTTCGTAATTTGGTGTTTATGTTCTACTGGTTGTTTTATGCGATTACTTGTAGTTATTATTTATTTATTGTTCTTTAAAATAAGAATTAAAAGCTACTAATAAATAAATTCAATTTTAATAATTTATGAATCTGTTGATTCATAAATAATGTTAAATATTTAATAAAATGTGGATATAACCGGTAACATTTGAAATAATATAGTACAGCTATTGTTAACCAGAGTAACAAAATGTTTCTCTTCAGTGATCCTCAAAGTTTAAAAATGAGCTTTTTGAATTGATTTAGTTGCGACCGAAACGAAAAAGAATGTGGTTTTCGTTCTCTTATGGTTTCAATCACGAGGAAAATCAAAAATTTCTGAGATAAAGTTTTCGTTCCCAAAACAAACGAAAAAATCGTGAAATGAGAGCTAAACGAAACGGTCGCAAACAAATCACGAAAAAAATTTGCTCATCTATTCTATTTGAATCGGGCTGCGTTCGCATTCGGAATCTGAGATTTTGACAACGATTTGTGAGCGCCATCTCGATTTCAACTACCATAATATTAAGTTGGTAAGTGTGATACAAGAGTTCAGTTCCAAATTATTTACTTTATTTATATTCAATTTTAATTTTACAATCGATTTCTAACGGTTTGTAGTGAAGCGAAACTAAATTTATAGTTATCACTTTTCCAAAAATATGTAGATTTTAACATTAAGAACGAGATTAACATAACCTCAGATTAGTTTAGACATTTCTGTGGAAGGGAATTCTGACGACCGACATTTTTTGATTGGAAAATTACGATTTGTGCAGTTTCACGTTTAATATATTCGAACTGATAATGTATCAATTAAAGCGAGTTGTTCCGATTTTCGATATACAGCTGCCTAATTGCATGTATCCACTGAAAAATATCACAAGAGTTGAGCCTGTTGATACTCCAAAAGACGTAAGCACCGTAAGTGATACATCTTTTCTACGGAATTTAAGACATCAGATAGAAATTATCTTAAAGGTTATTAAACATTGTTCATAATGTTGCACTAACTCTTATTATGTATTTATCAAATTTAGGTAGTTCATAACTTTTTCTTTAATGTTTTAATAAGTCTCAAATTATAAGTAGATTGCATGTGTATAATTATAACTATAAAAAATAAGGAAAAAACCCGCTTAGTTATATATTTATCATTTGTGGCATATTAGCATTTGGAAGTAATACGTTCTATTTTAGAATTCTCACGACATGGCGGATATAGAAAGTAGACAGCAAAAGGTATTTGAAAAACTTGAAGGCCTGAAAGACAAACTCAAACGACTGAAATCTCAATTTAATCTTCCGGAGGATAAAATTGCAGAAGCTAAGATTTCAAAGAAAGGCGAAACTCCAGCACTAACTGAAGTATATACAAATAACATATAGGATAGTAAATATTTCGTAATAATCTTACATTAATTTTTTTAGGAAGCAATCAACGATATTGTCATAAACGTGCACCCAGACTATATTCCATATGGCTTTTCGTGTCTTCGAAATATTTGGCAGGATGTGTTAAACTTAAAAGTTAAAGTATATGCTCATTCATCGATAACTAAAATATCGAAAGAAGCTGAAGATTTCCAAAGAAAGATTAGCCATCCAAATCCGAATAATAGTCTTCCTGTCATCAATGTTACGCTTATATGGAAAAATTGTGAGTACTTTACAAATTATTTGTTGTTTAATATAATCAAAACTGTTGCAAAAAAGTACCATTGCGATAAATTATTTATTTATTTCATTAAGTGTTTATGCATTTATAACAGCACAGCTTTGCAATAACTATTTGGGCACATAAAATCTTATATAACATAAAACACGTATCTACTTACTCTGTTTGGTATATTATTTTACAGCTTACGTTAACGATTTATGCCTTTCAGTATGATCACTATTCCTTTTTGTTTAAAATTGTTTATCATTAAAATGTGCACATAAAACGTTCATTAAAGTATAGTCTAGTCTCTAAAATCCGCCAGTGCGATACTCCGACACCTCCAGTAATTCGACACCTTTTTTCTGCGTGTCTGAGAGTGCGAGTTACATTAAAAGAATATCCACTGAATATTTTGTTCTATTTTCAACAAACTTTTTTTTTGCTCTTTTCAAATTTCTGTAATTTCGCTTCTGATTCAGTAGATATTCTTTAGTTACATCCCCATTAACATTTCCCACTCCCAGGAGTTAAAAAGCCTTTGCACCTCACCTTTCTCACCTTACCTTCACTTTCTCAACTTACCTCCACTAATCCGGTGATTTCAGTTATTCGGCACTATGAACCCCGAAATAGGGCCAGACTTGCGATATCCTGAAAATGCATGAATTCCTTGTATATATAATGTATGTATGTTTAAAATAAGAATATAGATGGGATTTAACTTTTTGAGTTCCGTGATTGGTGTAAGTGTAACTGGTGTAAATCATGTTCTGATTAATTATATTTTTTAGACAAACAAGGTAAGCGTAAGACACTTATTTTTTTCTTGTATTTTGCTCTCACATTTCGTACTACAATAAATTGTCTCTGCTTTGTTTGCTTGCATGTACTAATTTAGAAAAGAAAGTTCCAAAAGGATATTATAGAATGATAATAATACGTACACCAATAATCATTTCAGGTGAGCATACAGAGATGATTAGTTCTCCAACGATGTACATACCGATTTTCGGCGAAGTTAATATCCTTCGTTATTTAGCCAGAGTTGGACCAAAAGAATTCAGATACGAAGACCTTCCGACATGCAATGAAATCGATTCAGCTTTAGATATTTGCTATCAAATCCTTCGATGTAAAACAGGAAAGGAACGTGTACAACTTTTCCGTGCATTAGACAAGCGATTGGGAAATCAAAAATATTTCGGTGGGGAGAAATTGAGTGTTGCTGATATTGCCTTCTGTAGCACTATAAGAAGACTGCCGACATCAGTTGAAAAAGACTTGTCTGCGAATTTGAAAGTGTTAAAGGAAAGCTGTGAGAATCTTTCATATAGATACTCAGATTATATTATATAAAATAAAATTCAATAACTATTTAACACCTACTGTTTTAATGAATATTCCTATTACAAACTTCCTGAAAGCTGCAAAGCTGAATTTTATTACAGCTAGGCACAGAACAAGAATATCTTTAAATCTTAGTGATAAGTAGTCATTACTAGAATTATATTAAATTAGATCAACATTGCCCGGTATTGGAATGTTCCCTGTTAAAACATTTGTGAAAATACCAATGTAAAAAATCACCATGATATTCCACAATTATGACCCAAAGATCAAAGGGTTTTTTTTTATAACACCCTCGACTTTTAATTTTAATACATAAATAGAACCAAAAGAATGAAAATCTCTCGTCTTAAGGCATTATTTTCTGGTTGGGGTCATTAAAAAAAGCAAATATCTCTAAAGAATTCCAGCAGCTACAATATTATTAACACTTGTAAAGTGTTCGCTCGCCCTCGTCACTGTTTCCTTCACAGATTATACAAAATCAAACGGGTGGAATTTTTTTATTAAGACAGAATAAAAGAATTGTGAAGGGGAAAGGCCATTACACTGTCCGAAGATATTATCTATGCGAAATATTAGATTAAGTGTGAATGGACTGCTCGTTACTGAAGCGCAATGAAACTCGTAAAGCGCTAAAATGTTTTGTCCTTTAGAAGGAGGAAATATGCTCCAAGGAAGACACTTGGACAAACTTTACCCTTAGACAATTTGATAAGAAATGCCAACATCCCTTTTTATTGTCGCGTCGAAAATTCACTAAGTGCCGTGATAAGGACTCAACAGCCCCAATTTATTGCTTGGACGAAATTCTTATTTCGTTTTAATTAAAACGTAAAAGTTACTAATTATTTCTTAAGGAGTCCACGCTAATCTGGTGACATCGATTTTCCTATTCACAGTCGTTTGATGTTGTCGTTCGGCAAGCGAAATCATAAGGTAAACTCTCAGGGTGAAATTTAATTTAACGACCGCGAAAAATCGGGAACGGCATTGAACCTAATGAAATTACACAAACAATTGCTCTTTTAGAGGAGTTTAATAAAAAGTGAAGAGCCACAGTTCTCTGGCGATCATATTCAAGGGCAAAAGGAATGAGACGACAGACGAGCATTTAGCTAACCAAAGAAATCAATTTATTAATTTCCACAATTTTAGATTTTCTGATTTTAATTAATCTTAATTAATCTGTGTATAAAATATTAAAGCAAATTACTGTTTTAAATTATAAACTGCAAATTGTTTTTTGTATAATTTCAACACATTCCATCATTTGCTCCTTAGTAATAACCAAAGGGGGAGAAAATCTGATTATATCATTGTGTGTTGGCTTGGCGATTAGTCCGTTATCCTTGAATTTTAGGCAGATATCCCACGCATCGTATTCTACAGAATATATAAAATTATAAATTAATTACTAAATATTATTAAAATATTACTGGGATTGACGACAATGGCATTCAGTAGTCCTTTCCCCCTGACAGTCGAAATAATATCTGAAGGAAGTTTTTTCATCTCATTTCTGAAAACTTCCCCTAATTTTTGTGCATTGTCCGCCAATTTTTCCTCTTTCACCACTTCCAAAGCTGCCATTGCAACTTTGCATGCCAAAGGATTACCGCCAAAAGTGGATCCATGTTGACCAGGCTTAATGCACAGCATTATGTGGTCATCAGCGAGTGCAGCTGAAACTGGATACATTCCACCAGATAATGCTTTTCCTAAAACAAATTCAAATTTTTATTGAATACACGACAGAAAACAATTTCAAGTACCTAAAATTAAAATATCTGGACGTACATCTTCATGGTTAACAGCCAGAAGTTTTCCTGTTCTTGCTATCCCTGTTTGCACTTCATCAGCAATGAAGAGGACGTTGTTGCGGGTACAAATTTCTCTGACTTTTTTCAAATAACCGTCATCAGGAACAACTACTCCAGCTTCACCCTGAATTGGCTCAACCATAAAAGCACAAACTTCCGGGTCTTTAGCAACTTTCTATAGTACAGCAGAAACTACATTAAAAAAAAGTTTCTTTTTTAACAAATTGTTTAAATTTTATACCTCCAATGCGGCTGTATCATTATAATCAATTATAATAAATCCTGGCATAAATGGACCAAAACCTCCGTAACACTCTGGATCTGTTGATGCAGAGACTGCTGCAAGACTTCTTCCCCAAAAATTTCCAGCAGCAAATACAATCTTTTAAAAAATTTAAAACATTTTTTTTTTTATCACAATATGAGAGCATGAATTATCGTAAACAAGGTCGTAAATAATTTAAAGACTAAAATCAAGTGCCAGTTAACATCGGCAATTGACGAAATTGACAAGCGATAAAATTGCAATATCAGATAATCCCTCATTTAAGCTTAACCCCCAGCAGTGTACGCGGTTCCCCTCGACATAAAGCAGCATTTATTACGTTGCGTATATAGTATACCTTGGCCTTGTTTTCTGGAATTTTTTTGGCATCATAGCCCCATCGTCTTGCGAGCTTGCATGCTGTTTCACACGCTTCTACCCCAGAGTTCATCGGCAGGACCTTATCATATCCAAAGTATTCAGTAACGTACTTCTCATATTCCCCCAAGTTTTTTGAATAAAATGCTCTGAGAGAATAATTTTTTTTTTACTTAATTTAAAAAACGACATCAAACACACTTTCATTTACCTTGACGTCAGATGAAGCACCTTCGCTTGCTCAATTAGAGCGTTAATGATTTTCGGATGGCAGTGTCCTTGATTGGCAGCCGAATAAGCACTAAGGAAATCATAGTATCTCTTGCCTTCCACATCCCAAACAAAAACCCCCTGCCCACGTTCCAACGCCACAGGAATAGGGTGATAATTGTGAGCCCCGTATTTTTCCTCCCTTTGAAAAACTTCTTGAGAGGTGATGTGACGTGATGAAATCTTCGGAGCTATGTGCCCATTAAGTAGATCCTTGCAAATTTTGTTAGCAATGGTTCTAGAAAACTTTAATGCCATTTTTTGAAATCACTTCCGGTTCTATTTTATTTTTGGAACAAACTGATCTTGCTGATCGGCTGCACTGCTTTAAACTGACCGCATAATTGCTATTCGTTTTGAAAAGCTATCGGGCGACAGATAACCCTCCTCTCGTCAGAGACCGATTAATAATTGTTGCTTGATAACAGCCCCCCTCATGGACTACTTTCAATTAGCTACTATTTATCAGTAATTTTCCTTAAGTGATAAAATTTCGCAACCCAGAATAGGTATCTAGTGAGACTATATTTAAAATTTATCACTGTATTTGACAGAGTTCAAACATAATTAAAAACCATTTTTTATATTAAAATTACTTTTAATTGAAAAACGATACCTACTTTTTTTTTTAAATTGTAAAACTTATTAAAAGTCTAGTGAGCTATTTTAAAAGTAAGTACATTTCCAGTGTTTTCAATCAGCTGTCGTTATCGTTAGCTAATCACAAACAATCCAAAAATTCCCTGGCTTGAGGTGTTTGCGCGAATTTTGTCCGCTTTCATCCGGATTTATTTTCGTATCTGTCGGAAGTTGGGAACTGACCCGACGCGCACGTTGTGACGCCTGAGGCCACTGCTGCTGGACCAGTTTTCCAGAGAGAGCAAGCTTCTGAGTCGTCAACAAAGTAATCTAGACAACCTTTGACAAATACTTTCATACTAAATTTCATTTAGGAATCCGAGGGAGAAATTACGTTATCATTTGAGAACGAGTTATCTATAATTAGTTTTTTTTTTTCCTAGAATTTGGATGAATTAATTCAAAAAACATCAACTCCTATAAAATAGTTTCTAGGTAGATTTCGAAGAAAAATTTATCTATCGAGATCGGTCGGTAACATGACATGACTTTCGAAGAAAAATTTCAGTTTGTCGTTTCATGCCCCCTGAGTACAAAGCCACCCCCCGTTCTAAAGTTTTTACTATATAAATATTTACACACTAGCGGCCGTAATTTTGATGAGATTTCAACCAAATTTTATTATGATATTTTTAGGCGTAATAGCTCTGTTAAATTCGTTAATTAGCAAAATCGTCTCAAAGGGGGGGTGGTCGGGGAGAGGGTTGAAATTTTGAAAAAAAATTAAATCTCGTCCCCTATGGAGCTTAGATGGAAACTTTGTCCGCATAAATGAGAATACTCGCTATGAAGTTTACAGTGGGGTTGTGAGGGTAGGGTACTAGGCTTGGGGGTGGAAATTCGAAATTTTTAAACCTACGTCTTGTGGGGCATCGTTGAAAAGCTCTTGATGAGTAGTTTATAAAGCAATAACTAGTTTCCCGATTTTGTAATAACTTACCCCAATAAATTCAATTAAAAACAGTTTGAATTTTACGTCAGCCTGTAGGCCTGCAGAAAGGAATTTTGTACGTATTTTGGCCCGCTAAACTCGAAAATCATATTATTGAAATTTTATTTATGGATAGATTTTTAGATATGAGATTTTGAATTTTTTTTTCGTTTTTTTCCGATATAGCTTCACATTTCAGGTCATATCTTGCGTTAGGAACGTTTGATTGGGTCGCACAAGAAGTTAATCCAATTGCCAACCATCTCTTTTAACATTCTTTTCCAAACGGTTCAGCAGTTTAAGTGTTATGGACCAAAATACATGAGAAACGCCAATATTTTGCACCAAAATAAAAATCGAAAATTCACTCTATCCAGAATAGAAGACGCCAAATTATGTCCAGTTTCTTATTGTTTGAAAAAATAGAAAGAAAAAACTATGGATAGCTAAATATCGGAGTTATGACTTATGAGTTTTATTATTAAATTTATGAGTAGATTATAAATAATTTTGGGCCTTGCTTTGCCTTCTGTTCTTCTCTGGGACCGTTTCTCTGATGAGGAATCAAACATCTCTCCCAATACTCTCTTATTCCAATACACTTGGTAGTGCTCCTTAATGGTTTCTATTTGTTAGTGAAATCTTTCGCCTTCTTCTCAGTTACGCCACCAAGATTCTCCGGGAAAAAATCTAAGTGGGAATGCAAAAAATGAATTTTGAGCGACAAATTACTTACGCCTGTTGGTACTCGTATACCAATTTGATAGAATCTACTGTCATCGATAACAAACCTACTCGAATCTGAGAAGTTTTAGCCTCGATTGCATGACGGGAAGTGGGTTAACTAGCTGTCGAAAGACTTGCCCTCAAATGGGGAAGTTAGCACATATAATATGAATTAAACAGTGACCCCTCATCTTGAAGAAAAATTCTGTATAGTTTTACAGTCAAATATGTAAACGTTTAGAATTATGTTGGTACCTGTAAAAAAAAATGGAATATTACCCCTCTGGAGACTGGGCTACAGCCCTTATCTTCTAAATTCGATAAAAAAATCATGAAAATATATCAACAAGCAATTCTGCATGCTTTGAAAAGTATTCGATACTTCTTTCCAATAAAATTATTATTGGACACATTCCAAAAAATTATCTATAGGTATCATTTCACCCTCAAAGAATACAACTCCTTTCCGCAGCGACTGGACCATCAGTCAGCATCTAAACAAGCTTAGCACTTCTTCCCGGAGATTAAGCAATCCTTAAACGCCTCGTAATTGATATTGCCCCGTTGTTCAAGAATGAGTTGCAACCACAAGCATAAGCTTCCCACCTGGTAAACCCAGGAGGGTTCCACCGATTACAACCGACTTCAGTTACTTTTCACGCTCAAATCAGACTCTGTATACATCCCCCAACAAAAATTTTGATTTGGAAGGGACTACAAAGGAACAAGGGTGCTCTGTATAAGTAGCGCACATCTGAGACATAGTCCGACCCAACTGAGAAAAAAAAACCTAATAATATTGCAAATTTTTCATGTCACTGAGGAAATTTTGTTAGGCTTACAAGAATGATTTGTTGTTGTCGGATTACGGGGGTTTCCCAAGCTTATAACCTCCCGAGCTCCGAGTTGGATAGCTGTCTTACAGTCCAGAAATGAAGTTTGTTTATTTTGACTTCTTTCGGTGTTACAGCTCATACTAGTTATTATTTTAGCTCCTTTTTTATCGCCAGACGAAATAAATGGGATCAGCTCTGAATAATTGACAAATTTACGACGAAGGGTATGTCGTCTGAATCTTATTACGGACATGTGTTGTAGGCTTAAATCAAAAATTGCTATTTTTATGGCAACATACTAACTTTGCAAGGAAGAAATGTATTAATTTCTTTATTATAAATACCTTGATCCGTTTGTTTAACAAATATTTTTCTTGCAAACGTTTAATTTAAATTAATTTAAACGTTTAATTTTAATTGAATTTAGCTGAAAATGAAAGTAATGCGATAGATTTTTGTGAAGCATATAGGTACATTCCAGAATTTTTTTACACAGAAAAAACCTTATATTTAAAATTTTAAAATCTAGCTGATTTGTCCGTTTTTACCTAGGGAAATGATTGTCATTAATGAACGATACTCGGTTTCACTTGGCGTATCGTAACTACTTTTGAATACTAATCATTTCATGATTCAGGCTTAAATGGCAACACTAAGAAGGGGTTGCCCAATTTTGCTCATCTGCGAATTTGGTCTTCCATTATTGAATCAAATTTCAATTCTCTGGCTTCAAGCGTTCTCGAATTATTACTGTGTGGACAAACAGACGGACATACGTTAAACGGTTTCTATTCACTTCCCCATCATTAATATATAATTCTTTTTTTTCTGTTGTTACCATTATTTCTTGCTGTTCCCGGTTGCAAACATTCGCTAAAAGCTAATCCTACTATATTAAAATGATTTATCCGTAAACAATTTCAGGAAGGGTAAATTCAAAAAGTGCTCGGACTCAGAATTAAACTAGGGACACTCAGAAGAGCAAAGTGACACAAAAATCATGGTCGTCCGCGTAGACACCAGAGATGGGCAAATTGCGTAAAAAATAGTTTTTTTTTTACTTTTTTACCTATTTTACATTTTTATTTTTACTGTGTAAGAAATTGAATTTTTTGTGTAAAATAATTCGCGTAAATTACGCGTCGAGTGTCTACGTCTACCAGGTTGTGTACCCTACATTTGGGATATAAAAATCATTCAGCCTTATATGGCAACACTAAGACATTGTGGTCTGATTTATATCATCTATGAACGTACAATCTAAATGAAGTGTTCTTGTACAACATTGAAATCCTCTAAGCAACAAGCGTTCTCGAATTGTCTCGACAGACAGACGTACATCCACAAAACGGATTCTTGTTACTTACCAATAATGGACAGACGTTAGGTATTCTATACATCCGCACGGACAGCACATAGTTCTATTTTTTCTGTCACCATTACGTCTTCATGGCATTGCATACATTCGTTAAATTTCAAAACTCATATACTATACCTACCGTACATGTACATCTAGGGTTCAAGCGTGTGAATTTTCCTACAGTTGAATTCGACTGAGATGAATTCATTTTGACCAGCAGCGAAGTGTTCTTGTAGTCCATGTTCAAATTTCAAACTAACTTCGCCATTCAAGTTAGAAGTTAATATTATTATTGATTACAATACACTTAAGCAGGATTAATTTGTTTTAAAGTGTTATCAGAAAATGTTGCTAACATGAAGAAGTAAAACATTTATTTGGGCAATTAAAATAATGGCCTCACCCCGGCAAAACCACACATGTTTATCCTGGCGGAATTAGGACAGATTATTTAGAAATTCCGGTGGACACATGAAGTTTTTATTACTTGGTGCAGACTGCTCGATTAGCCATAAAAATCCATAACTTCCTGAAACATGAAATTCCAAGATATGTGACCTGAATTAATTAATCGGGAGCAGGGGAAACTTTTAGCGCGATTTTTCGGGTTTTTTACGGTGAAATAGGAAATACTGTCTATGAATATTAAATACGCAAAATCCCATGACAACTGACGCTTTTTGGCTGTAATCAATTTACCAGTTTTCATACCAGATTTTTAAAGGTGTTGAATTGTAGACAACAGTTTCAGTTCCAAATTACGTGCCATGAGTGTCCGCTTTCCAATGATGACACTTTAAATCGTTTTGAATGGTAAAATTTGGGATGGTGTACGTGTAATGAACTCGAAGAAAGTGATTCAAAATATAAATTATAAAAATGTTCAATTGAATACGTCTTTATTAAATAAGATTAAAGTTTAAAATAACATAATTTATCATAAATTACTTGAGTATTAAACTAATTTCATAATGTTTATTCGCTACATCCTTCTAATCGTCGGCTACTCATAACATTGGCGCATCCTTGATGGAAGTATAATGTTCGGCCTCGAAGGAAGTTTGAACACTTTTCTAAACCTGTCTTGAAGTTTATATTATATATAAATTATTGCAACATGTCACTTTATCATTTTACTTACCTTACAGATAAAGCATTTGTAATCATCTTCCTCCTTTCCAATTTTTTTTGCACTGTCTGGATCCGGCATTCGTGTACGTAAATCTTCAAATGCTGAATATTTTGGATTATCAGCTTGTTCTGTACTCGTTACTTGAGGCTCTGATTGTCGATCCTCTTCGGATGAATTGTGATCTGATCTAATTTATTTTTTTTTAGGCAAACATTCCGTTAAAACAATTTTGAAATAAATAGCCTTACCTTGTTTCTTCATCAAATTTCCTTTTTCTACAAACTTTAACAGTTTCGTCATCAACAATAACGTCTTCATCACTCTCAGTGTTGCAAGTGTTCGGCTCGGAGTCCTTGCACGTCCTGTCACCGCACGAATCTGCGTTATACAATTGCGGTGTGGTCGATGATAGCTCACTCCCCATTTTTCCTAATTACAAAATTAGAAATTTTTTTATTAGATTAAATTTGATTATACAAATTAGAATCCTTTTACCATTGTAATTAGAAATTGAGTCCCAGCTATTTGAAACGTCCTCGTTAACGTCTTTATTAATTAAGCAAACACTTTTGTATAACACTCCTTCAACTTTATTCGTCGTGTTAACCTCTGATCCCGAATCCGGTATATCATCTCCACAGCTTTCTACATCAACAGTTTCAATTTCATCCTTCACCGAATTATCTTCCTGTAATTTTAATATCGGTACCACTTAAACTGAAAGCGAAAAGAAAAAGAATTATATTCACCTCGATACTTTTCATTCCATCCAGAGGCAATTTCCTCCTGCAGATTGGACACGAATTGCAGAACAAATTTTCTAAGAAATATAAGTCCCCACATTTCCTCTTTCGCACTTTGATCCTAAGCCGACCTTGTCTGTTGGATCGTATCCTTTGAAAGGTCTGCGAAACAAATAAAAAATAAAAAAGCTAATTTGGTTACCTTTCGTGTAATACGAAAGGGATCAACTTACCTCCCATCGACTTTGACTAGTTCTAAAAGAATTATCCTGGCTCGAGCAGGAGCCAAAGAGAAAATCCGATTGCAAATTTGAGCGTTCCATACCAGAACTGAGTTTATACAGTCTATCCAGTTCCGTCAGGAAGTGTGTATTCCATTCTTCTGTTGTAAGTTGCAGTCCACATACTGGACAGGTCTCCGGAATGGACGAACGACTCAAATTAGTTTTGATATGTACATCTATAAAAAGTGAATCAAATTGGAAAGTTTGTTGGTTTTTCCAATTTTCACATACTTTTTTCTTTATTCTAGTTTTCCTATAGTTACAGAAGATCTGTTAACATATGCCAAGATATATTTAACTACAGTTCATACAAAGCCAATCAATCAACATGAAGGGGTTCTTTTAAAACCAACTAAGGCAAATTTGTGTGCAACAATTAACTGATAACATTCCCCTTTGGGCATGTTTGAAATTCCATTGGCACGTAAGAAGTCAGCCATTGGTCTCGAACTTCGGTCTAGCACGGCAATTGTTTATTTTCCCAGATTAAGGATCGGCAATAAACACCAGATGGACCCAACTGTTGTCTTTTGAGGCTGCAGACTTGACTTATTTTAGACTCCTTTGTCGGAGGCATTCCAAGTGCCATACTGCTTGTGCTTACATTGTCTTTACGTAATGTAAACGAGACACATTTTACTCCTCAGTCCTCACCACTTCTTTTATTTGTGGACATTCCCATAAATCTCTAATCCTTTGTAATGAGAGATAATCAAAATAATGCCTCGCCAGTAAATTACAAATATCATATGTTTAATAACGTAGCTTACGAAAGATGTTTTTTGTCTCTCTTCAATCAAATATTCAAAATTTCAGATTGATATACCTTTTTCAGTTTTATACTTTTCAATTTGTAAACTTTCGCTATAGTAATTTTATTGTTTTTAATTTTTAATCATTTGTTCCAAAGATCGTGCGCCAAATATTAATAACGATAAAATACTGTACCTACAATATTAATTCCAATTGAGTGCGCAAGAGGAATTTTCGTATGTTATTGTTTGATGTTTATTGGAGTGAAACACATGATTTCATCATAAGTTGTTATTAAATTGCAACAACTTGTAAAACCGCCACGTCAGATGTAAAATGAAACACGGATATCCCTCTTTTACCACCGCAACATTGTTCGCACAGAAGGGGTTGATGTTAAATTGCTTGTGGAACACCCTAACATGGCTTTTTGTAGGCTTTCTGATATAATTTTTCTATATCCTGCTTTAAGTTATACATTTAAGGAATTCGTGCAAATTGTCTGATCGCTTTATGCAGTTTGTAATAATCTTTATTTAAGTATTGAAGTCAAACACGGTTATTATAAAATTAATATTATAACTTATAAGATACTACAAGGTTTACCCAGTTTGACCCGGTACAATAAAATATCTCATTATGCCATTGTGATGTACAATGTACAATATGTACATACAATCAGTAGTGATATGATTGTCGGCTTGATTAAAAAACATCGACAATATTAATTGGTGTCAATCGATTTGTCGAAACTAAATCAAAAACGTGCACATATATCAGAAACAGTTTTTGAAATTGATTTTGGAATTTCTTCAAATAAATGAATATCGCGAAAACCGTATTAAAATTCGTTGCGTAGCTTAGAAGTAATCGTACAAACAGACAGATGCGAAAAGCGATTTTGTTTTACTATATAAAGATTAGACAGTTTGATTAGTTCTCCTTTAAAATACAAGCATGCGATTGAAATACATACTAATACAATTATTTCTATAATCTATAGTATTTATGATAGAAGAAATTTTACATTATTACTTACGGCGAAAATCCCGGTCAGGATTACTTCGCGGACTTTCACCCTTATCATTCTCATACTCGCTTTGCCCTTCTAACGAATCATTTTTCGTCAGTGGTGATACCGATGTACAAGTAGGGCTAGCCGAGTCAGTTCGAAATGATTCATTTCCACTAAATAAATTCTAGTAATTTTTTTAATTCTAGAAATTATTAGAAATTAGATAAAAACTTGTATAATTACCTGATCTAATGAAATTCCTATGTACTTTGGTGGAGAGAATGCTGATGGCAGCTGAAAACTTGATAAAATCGGTTTCGACACAGCTCTTTCCGATGCAAAAAAGTTTCCTGGACCGCCATTCGTTAACATATTTGAATTTAATGATTGCAACAAATGCGGATGAAAACTATGGAGAATATGTGAACCGTAATTTCCCACTAAAGACATGTTGTGAATCTCTTTTACGTCAGGTATCTGTAAGAAATGGAATTGGGAAAAGGTTTTTAATTGCAAAAGGATGTTTTCATACACAGAAAGAACAACTTTTTTTAAAAAAGCAAAATAAAAAAGAATATCGGTTATTAATCAGCAGCATTAATTAAAACTGATTTCAGTTATTTTTATAACATATTTTCAATTCCTACTTCTGGTTTTTAGCTCTTTGTTTATACCTTTACTTGAACATATAAGGAAACTGCCAAATAGAGTTCAATTCTATAAGACTTATATTAAAACTTGTCATTAAAATTCCTGATGATTCTTAAATGGTTAAAGAGGTCCATGCCACTTAATGTTTACAAACACTCTATTATACAATACATACATATACCTCCTTAATTAGATTTTGTTTTACTGAAATATGAGAGAAATATCAAATACATTCGATTGTCATTATATTATAGGGCCATTCCACTCCATATCAAATCAATCAAAAAACAGAGATTTGATATCCATAATCTCAGATTTTGATGAGACTTGGCATATTTGCTCCTTTTATAGATTTAAGTAACCACCCAAAAAAAAAAACTCAAACGGCTCAGGTCTTATAGCCTTATTCTGAAAACTCCCATTCGGGATTTTTGTGTGGCCTTTTTAAAACAATTGCTAGTTTATTAAATATTTCTCTAGATTCCTTACATACTGATGCATACACATAAAAGTTTTCATCAAGATTGGTTGCTAAATACGGAAGATATAATTATCCATTTTTCATCAAACAACCACCTGCATTCCCTCAGTTCCGTCGTCGTTTAAAACAGTGAAATCCTGAAAACTTTAGCAGGCTGTAAGACTTGAACCGGTAGAGATAACTTTTTTTTTATGAGTTCTTATATCTATAAAAAGAACAAACATGCCAAGTTTCATCAAAATCTGAGATCATAGGTGTCGAACTGGGGTTGAATTGACATGGAAAAACCCTATAATATGTTGACATGTTATGAACCTATATTAAGTATTATAGATAAATATTTATATCTACAATTACGCGATAAGAGTATATGTTGTACTATTCAAGGAAATACGATTGAATTACCAAGTATCATTGCATTCGATGAATGTACGTATTTTAAAAATTTAAGTATAAAATAATAATTTTCAGTCAATAACAATTTTTATAAAATGCAAAAATTTCCATTGGTTGCATTGCAAACATATTTTTCTGTAAAAATGTTGGCACATGAAAAAGGAATCAAGAATTAGAAAGTGGGGTACCATCATACCTCCACAATGCGAAACTTGTGAAATCGAAACACCAAAAGAATCCATCTTTTTGCTACCATCAAATTTTAACAGGTTTTCAAAAACTCAAAAAAACTTAGTGTTTCTTAACTGAAATAAACAGCACGATTCGACGCGATTGTCTGGTTTGAAAACATATTTATGTTCGCTTTTAATGAAGACACTTCAGATGCCAGAATTGTCTCTCTTACATTAACGAAAAAACATTGTTTCTTCTTGGTCTGTTTCGCGGATTCCAAACGATTGACCAACGGCATTTATTATCTGTAGAAATTATCTGTCAAAATTACTAAAACAGACATTGGGCGCTGATAAGACTACTTTTCGCGAACAGATCATTCGGATGAAAAAAAAAAACCTGTGAAGAATGTGTTCAATTTAGTGAGGAATTAATTCGAAGTTATTCACGAATTTGAAAACAATGAGGACAATAAAAAAGGAAGAGAAAGACACCAAAATGGAAGTTCAGATAAAACATCATCTGTATTACAATAACCATTGTTAAAGCAATGCACAACGCGAGGAACAAGATCACAGACAGCACAGATTCTGCACAGTTCGAGTGAGATGCGAAGCGTTAGGTACCAGAAGCGCGATGCTGATCTGTCGCTGATCTCGATTAAGGTATACAATGAATGGAGCGGACATGTGACAGGGGATCGACTCTGGAGAAAAACTGCTGATTGATTGGGTTGGCCAATCAAGTAATATATTCGGAAAGTATTTTGAAAGCATGCACTACACTTCGCTAAGATACGTTCCGCGCAGTCCAGCACCTGCATTATGCTTCTGTCGACAGGTAACTTTTTTCCTTTGGCTGCCACAGCTTCGACTGGCTTCGATGATAGTCATAAAAGGATAGAAGAGAAGGATGGGGGATCTTGGGTAAATGGTATTCGGAACGTATATGGGTATCATGATCCTAGCTAATGTGTAGTGCAAAGTAACTTGTTACACGTACATTACGGTGTAAAAAGTTCATAATATCAGAATCTTGTAGTGCCACTGTTGACTTTTAAAACAACAATCCACCATTGCATTTCGTGTTACAGTAACAAACTAAATTGTAGAAAACTAGTCACCATATTTGTAGTTGCGAGTTAAATACATAATATCAAACAATCTTCCACAAAAAGTTTAAGCACTATAGATATGCATTTTGGTTTCATTTTCGTCCACCGTATCGTTTATGTAATGTAACTGAGGACTTAAATAACTCCTATAACACAATCCATTTTTATTATATTCTTAAGTAATTGTTTTAATTATAGGTAATTGCTGCGAAATATTGAAAGAGCCACCATCAATCTTTCAATATAATCTTCCAATTGAGTTCGACAGTATTTTATTTATACTTTTTCTATTTGTTCTTCAAAATGTTGCAGTACGTAGGTATATAATAAACAGAAGTATAATTGGTTTAGGCCAATTATGAAATACCTGGGATGTAAAACGCTTTAGTTTTAACACAGAAGCGACATTTGTTAAGTAATCGTGTAAAAAACCATGCAAAAACATTTCACTATTGTAAGAAGAGAAATTCGTTCTAAATTATTGAAAACGCATGTAAAAAAGGAAAATTTTTGGCACCTATCGGCTATCAGTAAAATTTCAAGATCGTGTAAAAAAAATTTCGTGCAAATAATGAATCGCAATACATATGTAGGTATAACAATATTCAACGACAGAAAGTTAATATGTAAATATTCAATAAGCAAACTTAACATTTTTTTATTAAAATGATTCAGGCATATACTGCAACACTAAGAAGGTGTTGCCCGATTTTTCTCATCTTCGAGCTTACTCTTGCCATTTCAAAGAAGTATTATAGTAGCAAATTTCAAGTGCCTACCCACAAGCCTTCTCGATTTATCTTCTGGACAAACGGACGGACATGCATAAAACGATTTCTTTTCACTTCCAAATCATTATTTCTCGACGTTGCAAACGTTCGTTCAAAACTAATTACATACGCTATACATCTATAGATGTATACACCCTATAGGGAATTATAAATACACAATATACATGAAGAAGAATATTAATTATACAATTAGGTAAAAGTAATCAATAAATATGAACATCTGAACTAATTATCTTTTCTTAGACATAAATAAGATTACGTCCAAATAGAAATACTAACCACTAAAATCATTTAGCTCTTCACCCTCCCATATAACTTACCCCATTAACTTGGCATTCCTCCACCCTAATTTGTTGGTAACCATAAAGTGTTCAAAATCTCCGGAACACCCAAAATTAAATACCACAACTTTCGTCTGCGTAAAAAAAGGGAACCAGGAAGAAAAAGGATACACTGTTGTGGCACACCCACAACTTCCAAAAAGCTTCAAAGTTTCAAAGCTTTCGCCACACGTCGTCGCAATTTTTAACCGCAGTAAATTCTTCAACAATGATCAAGGGTAGTCAAAATTCCTTCAAAATCCATTAAAAAAATGGGTCCCCCACCCCGAAAATTGTTTGAATCAAATCTGGTTCAGGTCACCAACAGATTCGCGTATAAAGACTGTTCGCACTAACCACCATATCCCATGACGAGGAGAGGACATCAATCAAGGAAAGTAATGTTAAACTCCTTTGGAGGAAGGATATCAAATCTGTCACCCTGTCAAGTTGCCCCTGTGTCGCGTCGGATAGTACCTACTATAGTAGCGTTGGGAGCCCGGACCCGGAGCCCCGGGACGGTTGCGCACACCGCGCTGCTGCCCATGCCGATTTGTTCGGAATTTACATAAAGCAGAGCCGTTCTTGTTCGACATCGTCGACATAATCCAAACACAATAAAATGCGTAATTTGAGATCGAATCCTCGCATTGTTTTCTGAATCGGTGTCTCCTATGAATAAAACATTTTGTCGTGTCGTGGCAGTAAAGATGTTCCCAGAACAAGAGTTCCTACACTTTGGGTTTATTAAAGGCAATAAATCAGCCATCTTCGGGCTTTGAACATATTGTTTTCCTTCCGCGCGGACGTTCCTCGCTACTGTTCAAATCGCGCTCCATAACCCCACCCCCCTATTGAATAATAAGCCGAGAAAAGTAACATCGATGCCGCAATAGACTGCTGCAGAAAATTCAAAAGTGCGCGATTGCATCACAGTCCGCCCCATTCTTCCCCCCTCCCCAAACCGTACTCATCCGATTTTACTAATACTGGTATTGATTTACGTACTGCAGCGAACACAACAAAGAGCTACGGCATCTTTTCATCTACAGCATCTTCTGTCTTCACATTCCACCACACCCCACCACCCTCAAGCTTTACAAGCCCCATTCCCCGTGGGTGGGGCTGAAATCAAATATAAAGAGTCTTGTTTTCCTTTAAATGACATTACAGTTTTTGAACAATTTTGCAAGCGATGATGGTGAGATATTTGAAAGTGTTACATTGTCAATTGTGTATAGTCTTACTCGGGATTGAAATGGTCTTTGATTCCTTAAAGCTTCATGTAATCCAGATGCAGCTTCTGAGAGCACGACAAGCGCTTGAGATGGCAAATGACCGGCACCAAAAGGACTATTTTCCATAATAACACGCAAAGTACTTCACTTTTCACTAAAAATTTTCACTGCACTTGCACTCACTAATCACAACCTGCTGCAAAAGTAAGTTATCCACTCTAGGATGCTCCATTATTGCTGCTTGGAGCAAAACCGATAACCACCAGCAGATCCACAAGTTCGAATCATTCCAGGGATAAAATAGCACTGAAGTCGCCAGCCCAACAGCACTGCCTCCGAGTTTCTTTGATTTTTGACCGAAAAACACGCCCCTCCTTAACACGAAGGGTGTAGTCAACATTCATTGGCCCCTATCAGTCAATTGATAACACTGGAGACGATGCCGTTATCCCATTGGAGGATAAACTGATAGCAAAGCGTTGCATTGGCCGCGCTGCGCAACAAATCGACTGAGAGCATCACATGCTCCACTGGGAATACATACTAATTCCCGCAGAAGATTTTGCTCTCCAGTGTCCAAAGTTATTCTGTCTAGTTGAGGAACAAAAGTAATTGCACGTCGAGGTGTCGATTGTCGGAGATATTTGTCGACCAGGTGGACTACATGCACTCTTCAAGAACGAGCCCATTTCAACGGCGGCTGATTGCAGCCAACAGACAAATCTTGTTAAATCAAATCGACAAGCGAGGGTGCGAATTAAATTTTCAAATTGCGGTGTCTAATCACAATTAGCTTGAGTACACAAAACCAAATTGGTAACGTGTTCATCCCCGCAGAATGCGCATGTTTCATTCCTGGGGTATTGATGAACACTTCAAGTGCACAGATCCAAAATTAATGTGATTAGGTGGATTTTTGAGCAGTTAGAGTGTGACGCGATAATTCCGATTGGTTCTCTTAAAAAAGTAAACGTTGTTGGATTCGATTCAAGAAACGTTCAATCTTCAATAATTCGTACTGAAAGCCTCTGTAAACGCAACAGTCCTAAAAGATATTGTTCTGTGCTCCATTTAAAAATATCGATCGGTGGAGATGACTGGAATTTTTTTTTGGATTTCACAATTCGACATACCTACAATTTCTTGTATTTGTTTTTTTGAAAATTTTCAACATGACTTATCATAACTTATGGTTGAATGATTTTAAATATGATTCCATTCATTGATTACACTGATGAGTGAAGAATTTTGAATTACAATTTACACTCAAATATTGCAATTTAACGAATATCTATAATAATAACGTGGTTCGAATATATGGCCGTTCTTATAGGGGTTGGGGTTGGGGCGCCTGAGGCAGAAACTAAGGAAAAAAATTGATTAAGTTTTAAACTGTAAATATTGAAATTTCAATGTTAACGGCAATAACATATAAAACCTACGTATTTTTAACAGGCGCGGATCCAGGTGTTCACTCTCCGGGGGGTGCATTTTTTGGGAGTAGAAATTCGAAATTTAATAAATATTGCTCTTTATAAGTTCAAAATTCAAACACAAAAAAAAAACTTAAGTCGATGATTTATTAAATTCATTTTTATCTATACTATTGTAATTTTAATAACTTCTATATTAATGAAGTTTTTCATTAGCATATCTTTGAAGACTGATATTTTGAAATAAAAGCACATATAAGTCCCGATATCCTGGCCACAAGCAAAACTTACTGTCACGAAAATTCGAATTCTAGCGGGATGTTTTTTAACAGACTTGGTTGGTATACATTATTACACTCGAAACTTATATTTTAAGCCTTCAAACTAGAGTGAAGATTCTAGGAATTATTGCGAGTTTAAATTTAACTTCAACCACGAATATTGGCGTCTTGGCGATCTTGTCATTGCAAATTTTCTAAAAAGGAAAAAAATATGTATTGGATAAAAAATATCTATAAAAGTGCGGCAGAGAAGTTTTTGTAGGAAATTTGTATTTTGATTAGAGGGAAACCAGCTTAATTCTTACTACCTACTACTAAATGTAAGAATCAGCATGTGTGCAGTCAGCCAAATTATTAAAATTTGTATAATGATTTTGCAAAATATAAAAAGTTGGAACGATACTGGCTTGGGGGAGGTAATTACCTGTATTGCCCTCCCCTTGGTCCGCGCCTGATTTTTAACAAGAAAACAGTATATTTTCTTAAAACATTTTGTAAGACATAAATGCATATTATAACTTAATGTTATACAGTCATTTTTAAGGAGGGCGGCATGGCGCAAATATTTCTTACTTAATGTTTAAATTGTTATTATCAACTTGTTGTATTATTATAATATTGTTGTTGTTATCACAACACAACAAAACCAACCAATTAGCCGTGCATTTTGGGCTCAACGACGAACGACCAACGTCAACATGGGATGGGGAAATCCCTTTATGGAGAGCTAACTGGGGTAGAGGATAATCAAATGCCATTAAAGTCCGACCACAATTCACAAACAGTTTTTTCAACCATAGATACATGTAAAAAAACGCTTTCGCCAACTGCAGTTCATGATTTAATGAATACATATTTTACTCATCATGCCAAGAGATGATTTTCAAACGTTGAGCAGAACCAAATCTTGGCTCCATTCGCGAATGGTTGGAGACTTGTACACAGAGAATATGCACCAAAAGCAGAAAAGGTTTTGGACAAAATTTTGGTATACCTATACACTTTTCAAAAATGAGGGAAAATCCCTTTTTTTTGGTTTTAAAGTTAAGAATTTAGTGATAGACTAAAGACAATACCTGGCACATGGCAGCGTCCTCTTTTACTAGGTTTCTAGATCAACTCGCTTAACTCTCTCTAAACTTCTAGAGACGGCCTTCCTCTTTGAATATAGTTATTAGAATTCAACCATTGTACACTTTTAAACAATAAATGAATTTTACACAAATACAAGAGACAAAACCGTTAATATAATCAATTTTCCTAGTTTCTACATGTCAGTGATAGAAGAACAATTCAAGTTGAAGTGTTATAAAAAAAATATGTGAAAGAGCAGTTATTGAAATCCTAAATCTTTAAATATTTTTAAGTAAAATAAAAAATAGATATGGTAATAGCGTTCCTGAATAGTTTACACTATAAGTGTGTGTAAAATAAAATATAATTCTCCTAGGATAGGTTGTCCGTCCATACGTCCAGTTTTGAACTGGACAGACACATTTTCATTGATTGTCGCATATTCCGTTTGCATTGTGTCAAAAAGAAATACCGGGAACGTTTGAAAAAATCTTGGAATTGTTCAAACTGGAGACTTAAGGTCTAGAATAATATTGCTTACGTAATTTTTCTATTCAATACCTTAATTTTAAAATATTAAATGAATAGTACATATTATTATATTAAATATGTACGTATACACGACTCGGTATGAGAGGTTAGTAACAGCTGAGTTTAATAGTATTGATTGGGTTTTCCCGTTTTCCACACGTGATCTGTGTATTCACGCAGCTAGTTCACAAACAGGAAACCTAGATTTTACTGCGAAGAAATAATAGAGAGGTTCTCTTCAAATGTGCTGCACTAAGCAACAGCAACTCTAAAGATGTTTCTTCATTCTTGTAGTGTTTTTAATGAAACTGTGCGTCTGTGCCTAATAGAGTTTCGGTTACCAGAACTCACTGTGGCATAGCCCGCATCGGACATATATAATTGTAGGTATACGTGTATTACATCGTAACATAATTAAGTAGGTAACAAATGACAATATAAATTATTATAATTATATTATACTCGCAACAAAATGTACTGGTATGCGTTCCGGCACCTATAATTTTAGAAATTAAGCTCATTAGCACGTGCATTGTGCAATGCATACTTTTTAATATCTACATTAATATCCAAAATTGGAAAAATTATACCAAAAGTCAAAACAAATTTAAAGACGTTTTCCCGGTTCTTTGCTATGAAACCTTATTTTAATTTTAATTTCGAAAATTCACTCAAAATCCAAGCTTTTGCAATTAACCCCCCCCCCCCCCCCCTCCTCCTCCTCCTCCTCCTCCATCGGAGACTTTGTCACATTTGCAGCAATAATATTAAAAGAGATATGTATTAATTATAGGAAACAATTTTGAATTTCAATAAATGTTCTAAAGAATGTTCTTCAAAAAAATAATAGTTCATAAATGTGGGAGAAATTATGATGTCTTCCTTTGTAAAAAGTCAGTTTCTTTTCATTGCAGAGTTAAACAGATTTTTGAAATGCATAATAATAATTATAGGAATATAATTTACTAGTAAACAAATAAGACCCCAGAAAATGACTCATACAAGTAAGTGCGGCGTATAGTCTTATAGACATAGCCCTAATGTGTCCTCAGTCCTCACCCAATATCAACTCCTTCTTACCATAAAAAAACATATGTCGCTCAGCTCAGTGAACCCGAAATGTTGTTCCAGTAAACAGGAAAATTACCACAACTTAAAACTCCCTTCATGTTCTATCTGAAATTCGTAGCTTATTATCACCGAGTCCCTTTACCTCGAAAAAATCAGCAACAGCAATTCCAGTGGGGTGGTGGGTGTTGGGAGCTTTGGTAACTTTAAGCTCGCAACATTGATTCCGCCTTGTTCTACACATTTTTTTTTATTTTCTTATAAGTATTACATAAACAACTCATATCTAGCCTGAAAACTCCGGAAATTCTTAATAATTGTCACAAACTGTCCACTGTTAAGTACTTGTCCTCCCAGACAGGAAGGCACTTGTGGAAACCTCTCCTCTCACTTCTCATGGCTTCAGCAGTCGGTGAAGGTACATTGATTTGCTGGTGTTCATAGGCTCCCAGTTTGTGGTATCGCTTCCTTTAGAAGCTTCTTAATACCGCAGGCTAGGGGCTAGATGATAAAACAACTATTGCAGCTTATAAAACAGATTTACTATGTCCAAGTGCTGGCCCCAAGTTCCAGTAGGGAAGAACATATGCTGCCGACTGCACACAGTGTCCGTATATTCATCACCGAGTTATCATTCCGAGCATCGCTTCAATCATTTGAAATTCAAATTGGAATCGGTATTGTGTACCCATGCACTATAAATCTCCACGAGCAACAAAGAGAACTATGAGGCGCATGCGATCCGGATCCGGAGAAGGTTGCGGGGCTTCGTGGGATAGTGGGCTGGTCCGCCGGATAAAACATTGTTATCCTCCAATGAGGAAGGCTTATTCGCCTTGATAAGTGTTAAATGTTTTACTCTGTCGCAATTGCAGGATAACAGCTGGAAACTTTCTCTATTTGTTCCAGGACACAGCCAATAGTGGTAACTGGATGAGTATCCTGCCAGGAAGCTGTACGCCCACAAAACAACGATAACTGTGTGCGTTATCACAAACTACATTTCAAATAAAATCAATAATGGATCAAATGTGTTTATCTGCCTTGAAGTGTGTACATTTTGGATAGGCGAGAACTTAAAGTGTTTTACCATGAATGTTAAAGCAACAAGTTTAGAACTCTGGAAAAGCAGCTATAAAAGGATTAATTTTAAATACAAATTAAGTTAATGTATGATCATTCTGGGTCAAGGATATTTTGGTATCAATACAAAACATTTAAAACCTCTACACTACACCTATTTATCGAGTAATTTTGCAAACAAAACATAATTGAATAAAGTATGAAGTACTTTTCTTGTTAATAATGGTTACGATTGCATTTTATATTTGTAAAAGTAGTATTTTTTAAAGTTTCGAAAAAAATTTGAAATTACAGATGTTTTTTAAAATTTCAATTAACTTGATTTTAAAGATTTTACTTAAGTTAAGATCGATAAATATTCGGATTCAAAGTATTGGCCGAACGTAAAAAAATTGCCCGTCAATTCTATGAGTCGTTCCGTTTTAGAGAAATTGTATTGAACTTGAATTAGAGCCTGAGCAGAAAAATTAGTTCGGTACTTTAATGCGTATGTCACATTTGGCTACTTTACTGGCAGCTAGCGAAGTAGAACTAGTGGCTAGTAAATAGCCAATGTGCCCTAGGCAGTAGCAGTAGCATTTCACTGGCTTCAAAAGTTGAACATGTTCAACTTTTCTAGCTATTTTCATGAGCTACTAAGTAGCGGCTAGTAAGTAGCCAAGTGTGATATAGCCATAAAGTAGAACCTCGACAGCACGAATCTGAAGGGGGCGGCCAAAACATACTTGTTATCGAGGTATTCTTGTGAGGGTTATACTATCAAGGTTTGGTTGCCGGGAAATTCGTGCTATCAAGGTTAGTGAATTCTTGGAATCACCTCACTAGCACGAACATTGTGGATTATCATTATGGAATACCTAACCATCATTAACTCCGGGTAGAAACGACTTTAATATTAGTGTAGTTACTTTACAATATTTTGTTTTGTTCTTAAAATATGTAAACATAAACACATATGTTTAAATTGAAGGAATTCTGTATTACTGGATGTTTCCCTACTGAAATATTTAAAATTGATAAAATACTGCAAAAGGAAGAGGGAGAGGAGAATGAATTTTACGAAACAGTTCTAGAGCACTTCAGAAAATTGGAATTAGAGAAGAAGAAAAGCAATTCCAAGAACTTCAACAGGCCAATGACTCAATACTCTGCAACCGTAACAGAATTAGAAGATAAAAAGGAGTGAAAAGAAAGGAGTGAAACTTGGTGGTTCTTTTCGAAATTGTTACGAAGGACCATTTCCTGACATGAAAAAGCGTAAACATTTTTATTCTATTAAAGTTAACGGTAAAAATACTAATGTTTAGTTAGATCGCCTTAAAACATATTTTTTTACTTCTTTCACCGATGATTTCATTTTTCATCTTCAAAAACTAATAGCATCAATTCAATTTATTAACTTGTTCAATTAATTGTTTTAAAAATCAACAAAAGACTGATTGATTAAAATCCAAAAAAGGTTGATTTTTTTGGAGTTTAATAAACTGATTTTAATTAGATTCCGTTTATCCCCTTTTACGCTCGAAGTAAGGTACACGAACAAATGGGCAGTGGTGGATATTATATTGTAATTTTAATTTATATTGTATTTTCGATATGTCAAATGAAGATAATTATTTATTTTTTATTGCGTATTTTTATTTTTTTCTAAATATCAAGTTCATTAAAAAATTTATATTTTGTGAGCAAATCAGTTATCAATAGTTTAGTTCGTAATTGCTTTCTTTTATTAGTGGAAATTGTTAACTGTTTGTTAGCGTTAATTGTTAAATTGCTAAATGTAGAATTTTCTTATTATTGTTCCCGTGATCAGCGACCAAAAATCCTTTGGAAATCACCAACAAGGTAGTGAATTGCCGCGCAGTTCTCGGTTTCATGCCCTTACACGTACACGGAGTTGTTTCCACAATACGAAAGATGAAATCTCAAATTTCCACTTTTTTTAACACTCGATTATCCCTAAAATATAATTTTTGGGAGGAATATTGTATTACCATTTTTTTTTTTTAGACAAACTAAAGACAAACAAATCAAAAAAGTTGGAAGGGTTATTTTGTAACTTTCGGAGTTTCAGCTATTTTCCTAGAAGAATGCAAATCGCTGTTGAAAGTGAAGATGAGGGGGGAAGCACAAGGGGTGGATCGGGCATTTTTGGGAAATTACACATATCATATAAGGGTTATTAACAGGGAAAAATTTAGCTCTTCTGGAATTAATTTGGACATAAAATTATTATTGACTGGGTTATAATCAGTTTTAATTGGTGATTTGGATGAGAGTACTACCTGAAAAGGTGTAGGGGTAGAGTGATGCAGTTTTTTTTTTTTTTTTTTTTTTTGTAAAGGGGGCTTATTGTTCTTTCATACTAAATGAAAAACCAAATGTCGGTAATGAAAAATAATTTTGTGAAAAAAAAGGATTTTTCTAGGAATTTTTACCTGAAAAAAAAAAACAATTTTTCCCAAAAATGGTAGCGCTATATTTTTTTTTACTTTTTCTATTACTTATTGTTTAAAGTCACTTTTGCTCAAATGGGCCAGATTTCTAGGGAGATATAAGCAATTTTGTTTGGCAATCCAAAAAGTGCTGCCCCCGCATTATTGCCCATATCTCTGAAACTAGGCTTCACTTACAAAAATAAAAAATGGTATTAGTAGGAACGAGACAACCTGTATTATAATTATATTATACTTATGTAAGTATCTACGAATAATGAAACATGAAGTAGTCCTGAAAAACCTTAAATATGCTGCCCTCTTTAAGAAATTTCTCCCTTATGCATGGCATGATAGACTATAATCCTTGATGTTCATAAAGCTCATCCAATCTTATGGAAAATTTCTGTGCTTATCGAGCTTGCAGACTTGCAGTGCATCTTGCTAAGACAACCGAGAAACTCTTGAAACCTCTTGAAAATTCACATCCAGTCATAATTGCTTGAGCGAGATGCTCTTTTACTAATCGTTAAAAGAACAAATTTTTTATGGTCTTGTGAATAGTACGATGAATACTTTGATGTTTCTTTTATAAACGTAGTGACACCATGAGGAAAATTTGAAAAGCCCTTGTGACACGAAATTAAAACCTCGAAGCTTTTCATATCCTGAACGCAGGACTCTCTAGACACCGAAGTGGGATACTTCAAAATGAGGATGCAAAGTACGAAATTGAGATATTTCACTGAAAGATGCTTTATTTACGCAATGACCGGAAAATATGGTGCTACTTAAAAGTAGACACTTTTCGCAGCATTTCGTTGAAGCTTATCGAAAAAGCACTAATTTTTAAAGAGCTTCGCAACACTGAATAAAATCAGTTGTCAACTTTCATACGTTGCACAGTGGTGCAATTCGAAAAAACTTATGTCAATTTTAGCAAAAAAATGACTCGAACCTGGAAGAATGAATTTTCTTAATTTTCATATGAACCGATTCTCAAAAGATATCTCCTAAACGGTGCGGTCTAGAATTTTTTTATTATTTTTCCAATGATCAACGTGCGTCCCAAAATCCTCAACAAAGTGAATTGCCGCAGTTGTCGGTATTGCACGCAGCTGTTTTCAAAAAATTAACGAAAGTCCTCGTGTTATTGATCGAGGGACTTCAGCGCATTTTTGTGTTAGCGATCAGTATATTTTAGAGGTAATGTTAAAATTATAGACGTAATGTTGAAATTATAGAGGTAAAACAAAATTTTGGCAGGTTACACTGTACTGAAATTAAAAAATCATTAATTATAGTATTTAGCAATGGTTTTGAGCTTTCAAACTATTCGATACGCCAATAACTCGATGTAACTGAGCTAATGGAAAAAACTAGAGCTCTCTACGATGTCTGATTGCTTCTATCTCGTAACACAGCCGAACAGCCAGCCAGACAAAGTATATTATTAAGCTACCTTTTTAAAACAAGTTTCAAAAATGCGCTAAAAAACGAATGGTAAAATCACAAATTTTCCCTTTAACACTCTATTACCGTTACATTATAATTTTTGGGAAGAATATTGTAATAATGTTTTTTATATAACCTAAAAACAAACGAAACAACAGAAGTTGGGAAGGGTTAGCTTTCTAACTTCCGAAGTTACAGGTTAAGGGGGAAGTTCAGACATTTTTAAGACCTTAATCAGAACACTAGAACCTACCAGAAAAACCATCATTTGTATGAAACGCTACGAAGAAAATTGGTAGATTAAGCTCAAATATATTTTTTTAATTTCCTTATGTCAACCACTTGGTTTCACGTATAAAAAATTTGTGAAGAATACGTACTTACGTAAGATTGAAGGAGACCAAAGCAGAAGTGATTGGAATGACTTTATTGAATATCGGATTACAAGTTTCTTTTTTCTTAAATCGATATGAAAGCATAATTTTCAGCTCATTCCTCTAACCAAATTCAAAAAATATTTGGTAGCATAATGGTTCACTTAATTAATGTGTAATTCATACAATAATTATATAAAATTACATTTAAAAATAGAAGAGAAATTATAAATAGTCTTAAATCTAGTTATTACTACTAAAACTTGTAGAAGGTTGTCCTGGAACCGAAAATTGTGGTCGGAAATTGCCAAAATTGGCTGCGGTGTTAGCAGAGAATGCTGGAAGAGTGCTTCCTTGGAAACCAGTAGGGAATTGTGGCATTAATTGTGCTGTAAATAACGGATTTAGAAAGCTATTTGAAATAAAAACTTTTGAATTCTTACCAGAATTGGGTAAGTTCCCAGCTGTGGCGGCCAATCTAGATAAAATTGACCTCTCAGACATTTGAAGCCTCTGCGCGACTGGAGGTATTCTTGCCAATGTTGCCGGGAGTCTGGACACATCACTTTTCATGTCTGATAAAAGTTCTTCCAATTGATTTAAGACTTTGTGCAACACTGCATTGGCTGGTTTATTTCCGGCCAATGATTCCTTACTGAGATGCTGATGAGATTCAGCTAGACATTCTACTTCAGCGAATCGAGCATTCAATGACATCGCTGGATGATTTGGATCCTGTGTCAAATTGAGATACGCAGCTCTGCGCAACTGTTCCTCAATAACTAATGCTTGCTCCAATAGCTTAAAGCGGCGAGCTAAGAATTTGTTCTTGATCTCGAGAAAATTGCCTTTACCAACATCCATTTTAAAAGGTTCATTTATTATAGCGAAACGGATATCGTTTTGAATGTCCTGCCAGCGACCATACCCATGCGTTACTATACCAGCAAGTAGCCAGTAATCATGGCGGCGGTGCCAGATCTCATATTCCCTTCCGGGAACAGCAGCTTTTTCTTCATTCAACCACAAGGTATGTAATTCTGTGAAGCCTCCATCTGCAATATTAAACATGAAATTGCGTTTATGCACTTCGAGTGTTTCCTCCGCTTTTCCTTCCTTCCTGGGCCTTTCAATTTCGCCATCGTCTTTTACTATGACAACATCGTCATCATCATCTTGTTTCGGATCCTCTTCAACCTTCTTAGGGATGATATTTTTATCATCAGCCTCAGCAATTGTTTCGGACTTAACATTTTCTTCCTTAACTTGATTTTCACTTTCAGCAGATTCATTTTCCTGTTTAACGGCAGTCTCTGCTGCTCCAGATGCACCGTCTGAAGGACCTGCATCCTCCACACTTTTCTCTTCTTTTACGGGGGTCTCTGCATCTGGCTGTTTATCTTCGTCCTTCTCTGATTGTGGTACAGGACTAGCTGCTGCACTAGTCGCTGGAGTAGCACTCGTGCTGGTCGTTGCGCTTTTATCACCTTCATTTGCTGCTATTTTGACTGGTTCACAAGGCCTCTTTATTAACTCCGGCATGCTGTAATAACCATTAATATGCTCGAACTCCTGCACCTTCTTACGTATTAAGGACATAACTCCTATACGTGTAAGGACATGCTGCCGACTCAGACCTTCTCGGGGAACGCCATCAGCAAAAGTCTCGGAATTATCAGCCCCTGGCTCACATAAATGGCGCATAAAGAGTGAAACATATGCTTTGAAATTCCTCTCTGATTTTCCTCTGAGATCCCGTACTAGCCATTGGGAATTGAAAGCATCTTGAGGTGGCATTCCATATCTCATTATAGCATTTAAGAAACTCTTCCTTTGTCTCGCATTAAAACCCAAGACCTCAATATTTCCTCCAACACGCGCAAGCAATGGAGGTAGAGGTCTGTCTCGATCTTCTTTTCTTTCAACGCGCCGTTTGTTTCTCCTGCCAATATCGCCGTTTTCATTGCGTTCATCGAAATCATCGTCTTCTCTATCTTCATCAGAGCCACCAGAGTATTCAGAGTTGTAATCAGAAACATTCTCTTGCCAATTTGTATCATCTCGAGTTTCGGTCGCTGCAACCAGTCCATCGGTGTAATTGACCTGTTTCCTCACTCGCTTCCCTTTGCCTAACGTTCTGCCGACGTCCTCTTGGTGCTGTTCATAATGGTGGCGCAATAATTTCACCCAATAAGCAGGATCGGAATTCTCTGCTTCTTGTTTGATAATTTCCGTATCATCATCCTCATTCTCTTCTTTCGTTGCATAAGAAGCAACCTTAAATGACGACAAATATTCATTGGACCAGCTTTCTTTTTCTTCGATGCCACGATTTGTTCTGTCTAGTAGTTCAGCGACAGCCTTATCATCATAATGAATAGCTTGTTCCTCCTCTTTTCCGTCTTCTTTAAATAATTCTTCAGTTCCGAAACGTAAGATATCATCGAGTTCCTGCTTTGTAAAATTTGACCCTTTGCCTCCCATTCCAGGACGAACAACAAGATGAGTTAACATCATTTTGCGCTTCGCCACTTGAGTAACTCTCTCCTCTACAGAGTTCCTGGTAACAAAACGATATATCATGACCTTATTAGCTTGTCCAATACGATGGGCACGAGAGAACGCTTGTATGTCGTTATGAGGATTCCAATCCGAATCGTATATAATGACTGTGTCAGCTGTAGCCAAATTGATACCAAGACCTCCTGCGCGAGTACTCAGCAAGAACGCGAACTGTGGAGCACCGGGCGCATTAAATCTATCTATAGCCTCTTGCCTAAGTGATCCTGTAATAGCACCATCAATCCTCTCGTATTTGTACCCTTCACCCTCTAAGAAATCTTCCAAAATGTCCAACATTTTTGTCATCTGTGAGAATATTAAAACGCGATGTCCTTGTTCTTTGAGTTGTCTTAGCATTTTACACAACAATACAAGTTTGCCAGCAGCTTTGGTCAGCGCTGTAATCTCATATCCGCCACCTGGAGCTAATGGAGCCTCTTCAGCAGCGGCTGGGAATAAGTACGGATGATTGCAGCATTTCTTCAAATCCATCATGACGTTCAGCAGCGAACAAAAGTTTCCTCCGCTTTTCGGGTTGAGTGCTTCATAATTTCTGGTCAGGATATATTTGTAATACTTCTTCTGCAATGGTGACAGTTCCACGCGAACAATAAATTCCGATTTCGAAGGCATATTTTTCAGAACATCCGCCTTCAATCGTCGCAGCATATGTGGTCCCAACATTTCGTGTAATCGCTTTACTTGCTCTTCTTTTGACACATCAGCAAATTCACTTTGGAATGCAGCCAAATCATTAAACTTGTCCTTATTTAAGAAGTTCAAAAGATGGAATAATTCCTCCAAATTGTTTTGCAACGGTGTTCCCGTTAGAAGCAGCTTATATTGTATATTATATCCTGCCAAAATTCTGAAAAATTTACTCTGATTACTTTTTAGCCTATGAGCTTCGTCCACAACAAGAACAGCCCAATCAATTGACCCAAGACATGCAGCATCAAGCGAGATAAGTTCATAACTTGTTAGTAAAACATTGAATTTAATTGAAGATGTTCGAATCCTGGAGGCCTTTCCTGATCTAACAGCACCCTCCTCGAACGATAACTCATTCTCCCGAATCACACACCGTGAATCCTTATCTCCAACATATGTTATGCAATAAAAATCTGGAGCCCATACTTCAAATTCTCGTTCCCAGTTAATTATCGTTGAGAGTGGTACAGCAACCAGAAATGGTCCTTTGCAGTGACCTTCTTTGTACAAAGAGTACAGAAATGAAACGGTTTGAATTGTTTTACCCAAACCCATTTCATCTGCTAAGATGGTATCAATATTCTGACCCCACGAATAACGGAGCCAGTTCAATCCTTCTAATTGATACGGATGAAGTTGCATTCCTGTATCGTTAAGGAATTTTGGTTGTTGTTCATATTTCCTCTTCAAATCAGTTGTAGGCTTTTCAGGAGGAGGAGTAAATCTTTTAACAGTTAACCTTTCATCTTCTAAATCCTTCTTCTTCCTTCCTTTTTTGCCTTTCTTGCGTATATTTGTGTCAGCTAAACATGCTGAACGTAAATCATAATAATATTCAATGGCTTGCTTTAGTCCTGGAATATCATCTGATTCCTCCTCCCATGTTGCTTTGTCGTATGGCAAATCTCTCCATTTCACCAAATAAAAGGTAGTTCCATCCCGTTTTGTTTGATGATTAATTACTCTTTGAACTATGAGCCATTCCGGTTTTACACCATTTTTATAATATTTCTCGAGCAAATCATTGTCATCCGTTGCTCCACCATGCTCTTTTTTATGCCTCTGTATGCGCTGGAACCTGCTATCTGCCTCGTCCAAAGTTTCTTCAAACTTGAGTGGCTCTTCCATGTCATACTTCCTTGTGAAGTTTCTTATCATTAGTGGGTGGTAGACATCGAGCTGAACTTCAGTCACCCATTCGCAATGCCAATAAGATCTTTCGTGCCATTTCACAAAATATTCTCGCACCCTTGGCTGAGAGCTCTTCTTTGAGGTTGACGGTTCATTTTTCTTAACTTCGGCCCATCGCCAAGTGAGAATTTTGTCAACTCTTCCTGGGAGTGAAGGACAACTACATCTGGGACACTTCCAGTCACCATCCGGAATTGTTTCCAACGGTGGGTGTAAGCAGAACGTGTGGTACGCAGAAGGGCAGGAATCACAACAAAGCAGCTCCCCACCATCTTTGCAAATCCTACAAAACTCTTGATGTTCATCTTCCTCCTGCTCTGCTGGACCATCGGTTTCACAATGAGGACATGACCACTTGCCTTCCGGTGCTTCTTCCAACTCTGGCTCGAGGCAAACTAAATGATAAGCTCTTGGACACGTATCACATAGAATAATCTCACCGCCCTGCTGGCAAACTTCGCAATAGTCTTGATGCTCATGTTCAGCATCATCGCCATCAGGAAACTTATTTGTTGTCTTTACTTTCTTTTTCCTCTTGAATTTCATTCCTATTTTAGTTTTTGCTTTTTTCTTTATAACAGGCTGCGGAGGTTCTTCTTCATTTTCTTCATTTTTTTCTGTTTCCTTGCTCTCTTCGGATTTTTGCAACATTTTTTCAAATTCCACATCGGAATCCCTTTCGGAGCCTCCAGTCACATCTTGATCTTCATCTGAACTTCCATGTTTTCTTTTTCCGAATTTTATTTTTAATGTTGGTACTTTTCCAGTTTTGCGTCCTTTTTTACTCGCTCCACGACCCCGTTTCCGTTTTACTCTGGGCTCTGGTTCTTCCTCCTCCTCCTCCTCTTCTTCCTCTTCATAAGTTTCCTCAATCTAATAAATAATTGTAATTGTAATAATCTGTAAAAATTTTAATTGAAATCGAAAATACCTTTTCACTTCTGGATGATCGAGGTCTCACAGATTTCGATTGATATTCAGTGTACTCCTCTTCTTCCTTATTTTGGTCACTCGTTAAATTTGGATTTATTTCACAAAAATCTCTCCACTTTGCAGCCACGAGCATCATGAGTTTTGGCATTGGTACCTAGAATTGTAATCTTTAGTTATCGCTAAATGAACAGAACACCAATTTGAACTTACCTTGGGATTTTCTTTCTGCAATATAGGTCTAACATGCTGCTGAAACATCTTGTATGAGACCAAGTTTTGGAAATCATTTTCACTATACTCAATGTTGACGTCGGTTAAGTCAAAAGCACTGCATACATCTTCGACAGTGGGCATACCTATGACAAGTCATATTAATAACATATTTTCCCTGTGTTATACGAAAATTGCTTAATATTACTTGATGCACCAGACGTACTAGCGGTATCTTTATTCTTTTCAGAATCCTTTTTCTTTCTACCTTTTTTTGGTGCAGAATATTCCTCTTCATCGTCATGATTATTAAAATCGCTTTCTTCTTCACTCTCATTTTTCTTTCTTTTCTTTTTCTTGCGGGTCTTCTCTTTTTCGTTCTTGGTTTTCCTCTTCTTCCCTTTCTTTTTTTTCCTTGTATCTTCGGGATCATAATCATCATCTTCGTCCTATAAATATATATAAGGGTGCTTAGTAATAAATATACATGTTGGTTTATGAGTGGATATTATCTCTCAATTAGATTACTTTACATTGCCACTATTAACTTACATTAGGAGGCTTCAAAGGAACCTCATCAGAATCCGCTGAAAGTTCTGCAGGATTAGGCGCAGCTTCATCTTGAGGTTCTTCCTCTTCTATAAAGAAAAACGAGTAAAATAAATTTGAAGCAAATTCCTTTCATAATTTTAAATAAAATACTTTTTTAGTTTATTCCGGTTAGCACATCAAGAAATATGTTTTTAAATGGAATATGGACTCATTTACTTTCACTTCTGCTTCGACACACAGAACATTAAAAGCGTCCATGTGTTTTATTCCTCGTGGAAGAGAAATTCGATGTAAAACATCTCGGTGCATGAGCAAAGGACTAACAACGTAAGATGTTTGAAAACGCATAAAAAACAACATCTTCGATATAATTCTTTTTATTGCACAGTATGTAAAAAATGCCTTCCAATCTCTACAAGTTATTTTTATCAATTTTCAAAGCCATTGTCAAATGTGGTCTCCTTTTCGAGGTTTAGGAGAATTTTATTTTAACCGGCAAACATTAACCCCTTGTTTATCTACTTCATATTACCGCAAATTACTTCAAAAACAAAGAGTTTTACTTAATTTTTGAATGCTTCCTTAATTTTTCTTAATTACCAAAATTTTTACTTTTCGCAATTTATGGGCCAAAAAGCTAGCTGACCCCGCTTTACCCCGCAACAAAAAAAAACTAACGCTTACCTTGGAAAGTTTCATTCTCTTCCTCAGAAGCCATTTCAATATTCGTTACGCCTTTTTCACACTAGAATTTTGATAAAGATTACAATTTTCTAAGATTTGCTATTATCACAAATAGGGTTTTCACTTAAACCAAATAAAAATTTTACAAAACCGAACCACTAGACACTTAACATGGATGCCAAACATGGCGTACCTGAAGAATTTGACAGCAGGTCGTGGTAATTATGTTAACCAACTTCACACAACAATTTAATTTGAATTATGTGAATAAAACAACGAGATTTGTTTATTTCACTTTTGTTGAAATAGAATAACATTCTGTATTATTAAAAATAGAGTCAACTTTCAAATTCATAACGGATAGTTGCAATTTTTTCATAATAAAAAATGATCTGGAATTTGGGTATTCCGCGCTGGATAGTAATTTATTTCACCACGTTTCGTAATTCGTTTTATAGCAAGGAAGAAGAAGAATACAAAATGGGATCGTTGACATTTTTAAATGTCAAAACCCGTCATCCTGTGCTAGTGCTCCGTTTTTTTAGGACGTGGTTGTAGAGTTTTGAAAAATTTTCTCATAAAAACTTAAAAATGAGTGTTTATACGGATATATTACGAAAAGAGTTTCCTCAAATTGATGATGATGTGGTGGATTATGTGAAAGGTAGGAAACAATTCGGTATATTTATTGCTTACGGATAGACTAAATTTGTCAGCATTGAAAAAATGTTTGCCGATTTTTTGTGAAATAAACTAATGCAATTCTAATTAGAAATCAATATAAGTGTATATATGTAAATGATTTGTACTTGATCAATTTAATTAATCTGCAGAAAATATTTATTTGAGAATATCTGCAGTTGAGAAATTAATAACAATTGCCAAACCAAGGTCTTCATAATAGTAATGTGTTTGTGAATATTAAGCAAAATAAGCTTATTAATTTGCAAACACCAGTGCTTTATAAATGCAATAAATTAATTTAGTGTGCATACTTGTCTCTCACTTAATACTGCAAATTCTTGTAATGAAAAGACTTTTTTAAGACTAATCATCAGCAAACATCTTGGTACAATCAAAAGCCCAAACAAAAAAACTGCGCATATTTATCATTTTATATTAATATACCTTTGTGCATAAAACTCATTCCAGGAGTTCTTTGTGGTGATATGGATGATTTTCAAACGTGCGACGATGTATTCGATGCCATTGGAGATATTCTGCAGGAAATAAGTTGTGATAAATCAGAAAACTATATCAGGTAAAATTAATCTTATATGCTCAATTATTTACTCTCAAAATGTTTATTTGGTTAATTGAAGGGATATATGCGAGCAGTTTTTCAAGATCATGAAACCTCCCAGAGAGGCTACTAAGCAAAAAATGCTAAGTGCTCCAGTGAACATTGCCCAAATGGCCGCTGATATGGAGAGTAGTGCAAGTGATATGAAAAGTATTTGGGTAGTCAACAGAGACCTATCAAACGTATTATTTTCAAATCGCATTTGATTATGTAAAGTATTTATTTTGAAATTTAGAAAGTTGACTCTAAGAAGTTAGAAAAAGCAGAGGCTAAGCTGCAGCAAAAATTAGAAAAGCGTGAGAATAGTTCCAAGGTTCAAAGCAATCCAGTGAAGTTGCAGTCGGCAACGGCGTCTCAAGTCATAAATAAGAAAGAAAATAAATTGAACAGTAAAGGATTAAACCGGAGCATGGATATTCGAATTGAAAACTTTGACTTAGCTTTTGGGGAAAAGTAAGTACGAAAAACCAGATTCAAACAGTGTTATTGATTCTAAGTAACTTTTCAGAGTTTTATTAAAAAACACTGACTTAGTGCTCAGTTTTGGACGACGATACGGCTTAGTTGGACGGAACGGATTGGGCAAAACCACATTACTTCGGATGATATCGGATAGACAGCTTAAGATTCCAGATCACATAACCGTATTGCATGTTGAACAGGAAGTAGTTGGTGACGATACTACAGCAATCGATAGTGTCTTGGAGTGTGATACTCAAAGGAATAATTTATTGTCTCGAGAAAAGGAACTAATGCGTTTAGTAAATGAAGGGCTATCTAATATGACAATAAGTGAAGAGTTAAGTCAAATTTACGTGCAATTGCAAAATATTGAGGCCGATAAAGCAGTGTCACGGGCATCAATCATATTGCGAGGTCTGGGTTTTTCACCCGATATGCAGGCAAGACCTACAAAATCATTTTCTGGTGGCTGGAGAATGCGATTGGCTCTAGCTAGAGCATTGTTTTCAAAGCCTGACCTCCTTTTGCTCGATGAACCGACCAACATGTTGGACATAAAAGCAATAATATGGCTTGAAAATTATTTGCAAAATTGGCCAACTACTCTTTTGGTGGTGTCTCATGACCGCAACTTTCTGGATACTGTTCCCACAGACATTATTCATTTGCATTCTTTCCGATTAGATACTTACAAGTATGTTGAAAGTTTAATTTGTTTTTACTATAATGCAGTTAATTTATGATTGCAGAGGAAATTATGAACAGTTTGATAAGACCAAAACCGAAAAATTGAAGGCACAAAGGAGGGAATATGATGCTCAAATGTCGCACAGGGCACATGTTCAAGAGTTTATTGATCGCTTTCGGTATAACGCAAACAGAGCGTCTAGTGTACAATCGAAAATAAAAATGCTAGAAAAACTGTGAGTATATTTTGTGTTCTTAGTTTCCAATTGTAAATGCAAATAATTCTATATTATTAGGCCTGAGCTAAAGCCAATAGAAAAAGATGTTGAAGTTAAACTAAAATTCCCTGACGTTGATCCTTTAAATCCACCGGTGTTATCACTGAATGAAGTGTTGTTCAGGTATAATGACACGCAGACGATATTTAATAATGTGAATCTTTCCGCTAATTCAGAATCAAGAATATGTATTGTAAGTATTTCGACTGAGTAGTGAGTATTCACGGCTTTCTTATAAATGTACTTAATAGGTAGGAGAGAATGGCGCTGGAAAAACAACGTTACTCAAAATCATTATTGGACAACTTACACCGAGCTCTGGAATAATTACTATGCACAGAGGACTTCGGATAGGATATTTCGCGCAGCATCATGTTGACAACCTTGATATGAATTTAACCTGCGTAGGCACTCTACAAGCAGAATTTCCTGGTAAATCTGATGAAGAGTACAGAAGACAGTTGGGTAGCTTTGGAGTTTCTGGAAATTTGGCATTACAGTCGATTGGAAGCTTGTCGGGTGGACAGAAATCCAGAGTTGCTTTTGCTAAAATGTGCATGGGTAAAAAAATGTTTTAGTAATTTGAAAAATTATAAAACAAAAATTGTGTTTAGGGAATCCGAACTTTATAATTCTTGATGAACCCACAAATCATTTGGACATTGAAACCATCGCTGCTTTAGGGAAAGCTATAAATAATTTCCAGGTTTGTGAACTTTGAATTACCATTATTGAGTGTAACATAAAAACATCTTAAATTATAGGGGGGAGTAATATTAGTGTCCCACGATGAAAGGTTGATTCATGTGGTATGCAAGGAGCTCTGGGTTTGTGGAAACGGTACTGTAAATGCTGTTGAAGGTGGTATTGAAGAGTATAAACAAGAGGTTCTCCGAGAAATAGAGATGTCTACAAAATAACAGTAGTAGGTACACACATTTCAGTAGTATTGTGATGTTTGTTAATTATTTTGTGTTAATCAATTGTAATTATTAAGTACTATTGTAATAACTGAGCACAAAGAGTTTATAATTGAATCTAATTATTCCCGGCAACAGTACATATGCATATTTATAATTTTTGAAATTTAATCCTAATATAATCCAAAAAATCCAGCAAAGATTATTACAATTTCCATCAGGTTTTCTAAAGACAACTTTAGTTCGCTTTTGTATATATGTGTAAAATATATTCACGTGTTTCAGATGAATATTCGCTTGGAAATACTTTCTCAAGCAAAAGAGTGTAATTGTATTCAATCTATACTGACGAGCAAAACTGGTCAACTGTATCAAGATTTTAGAAAAATTAATTATTTTATTAACCAATTAATAACCAGTTCAAAATTTCCATAACTTTATACTGTTCTCAATATAAATCATTCCACAAACTATTCTTTTAATTTATCACCGATAGCGGATGAGATATGCAATTTTCCCTATATCACTGCATTTGACCAGTTTTGTACCTACTTTATCATTTTGGTTCGTTGTCTTACTTTCCTCTGAGGAATACTAAACATTAGTTTTTGTGCTGTTCAAAACAAAATCAAGGTCTTGTTGTTCTCAAGTTTCTTACGGCATCGTTACATAAATTAGGAAGGATTATGCAGAAATGCTTCCAAGACCAAAAGATAGAATAAACAAATATTAGTTCGTGATGCAAGAGATATAGCCAAACTAGTAATTTAAAAAAAAACTCTCTAAACAGCTGCCCTGGATTTAGGCAAAAGTGTGGGTGAGTGGACTATGCGCAGAATACTTAAAATGAAGAATAAGGAGAAAAAAAGAAACCGTCCTCAAAATCCGACGTTACTGCTAGTAAATACTTTCGTGTTTGCAGCATTAATAAGATTTTTCAATAAAAGATTCCCATATCTACATAATATATAAAATCGAAAGTTGGTTTGTTTGTTGCTCCATCACTCCTAAACGCTCGTGTCCATTTTACTTCCATGTTCCTATATATAGGAATGGAAGTATGGTGATGCTGCCAAAAATGGGTATCCGAAAAAATCATGGAATCGTTGTCGGGAGTGCTTAAAAACACTTTCTGGAAGTTTTTAGCTTGGTGTCGCTCAGTCGCTCCGTAGCTCCGTTGTTTTTTGAAATGGTCATAATTTCCTTAAAAATCAGTCTTTTTCAAAATTTCTTTTTGCGTTTTGTTCAGCTCGTTAGGCTATTCAGTTATAGATTACAAGAACTTCACCAAGTATTAAAATAACGGAGTTATAATGGGTTTTATAATTTTCCGATTTTCAACGATAACTGCCGTCAAAATAAATTAAATTTCGCGGGACTTGTATCAAAATGTCTGGTAATATGTCGAGATCATGCCTATTCATTTTGAGCTCGATCGCATTTTATTTGGCTAACTTACAGCTAAAATTGTGTCGACGGGTCCAACATTTTTGAGGTTATGGTCGTGGGTGCAGAAGTAGCAGTCCGAAATGAGCGACACCTGCAGACTATTCTTTTTTTTTTTGTCATTGCCGTTAACGATGTGATGAACATGGAAGTAATGTGTGGCTATCTCCACACCGGAACTTTTAGGTTATGGTCGTGGGTGCAGAAGAAGCAGGTATTAGATACTTAATATATTTCAAAATGGCAGACGAAAGATAGCGAGCCGTAAATCAAAACCTCAACGAGTTGCTATGAAAATTTTTTATCTGGGGGTTTTCGTAGATCCTGATTTGAACATGGATCCGCTAGTGGGACGGACACGAGTAGACGTCTTGACGAATGGAAAATCTGTTTCACAGGCAGTTCGTGAACCCGATTGACAAATACATTGGGATTGGATCCTGTTTAGTGAAATTCTAAAATCTAAAGTGCATTCCAAAGAAATGTGTTGCAGTTTACTTCCTCAAAGAATTGAAGGTGCGCTGCGAATAACATTGTAACTGACAAATTTTTGAAAATTGACTTTTCACTGGAATATCGTTTTATAGCCACTTTCCGTTATGTGGGCTAAAAAATTCACTTTAAAGCTATTTAAGTTTCATTCCATCTGTCGAAAACAGAAAAAAAAATAAACCTCAACCTAGTCTTTGTAATGTTTTTTTCCTCTACAGAAAACTTTTAACTTTGTAAATTACAAAGTTATTCGAGGCGCACATTCAATTATCTATGAAAGGAGTTCGTGTATCCCTGCACACAATTAGACACAGGCGTAAAGAATTTGGCATCAAGCATAGGAGTATAAACTCTAAAGTCCTTCATCAAGTGAACTAGATTAGCGGTGGTAAATTTTGCAATCGGTGCTCCAGAACAGTCATATAGTCCAGTAATGAGTAATAAATTGCTTTTGGTGTTGCATTTCGTATTTTGCCTGAAAATTCCAGGTGCAAGTAAGGGACATCAAGGTATTTACTACATAGGTACCTTCTGAATATATTTATACCTATATTAAAAAAATAATAATAATTAAAAACAAACATGATCAATTTTCTTTTTTTTACTCAGAGTGGTTTACAGAGAACATAAATTATAATCAAATACACCATTTTTACTTCCTTGTCATAGGAAAACTATTTTGATTTCACAAATCATTTTGTAAACTGAAATAAATAATTAATTTTTACCTTAATTAGTACAATTTTTTTTTGTTCACATAAAACTAGTCTCTGGCTCTTTACTTCTTCCCTCAAACTTGAGAAAAATATCTTCCAGCGTTGTTTCATTAACTGAGTAGTCCTTTAATAGGTTTCTATTTTCATCGAAGAATGATTGAGCCCTGTTAAACACCCTAGACCACAGAATGTCCTTTTCGTAAACAAAGTAAGTTACCGTGCCCTGATTAAGAACAATATAAACATTTATAAAATTATTTATAATCAAAATATTCTTACTGCGTGCTGTTCCTTGAGCTCACACGTGAATAATTCTCGGAGATTAGCATCCAGATTCGAAGGCATTGCCATCACGTTCGACTTCAAATGGAATGTGAGCGTGAAGCCACAGCCAAACTTCACTTTAAGAGTAGGAATGTAACCCAAACACTCGAATTGACCGCTTGCCATAATTGCAAGTCGATTGCATAGATACTCGCATTCGTTCATACTTAAACGATATATAGTTTGGTCATATGTGAGCCACTAAACTGGATTCTTACCTGTGCGACGTTAATACAATTGTCTTATCCTCCTTCTGGAAGTCTTGTATGCACTTCCACATGAATCGTCGGGACACAGGGTCTACTCCAGTGGTGGGTTCATCCAAAAAGAGTATGGCTGGACTGCCAATCTGCAAATGATTAATACATAAAACGATTCATTTTTTTATTTCATAGAAATGTATCCAGGGTGAGACAGATAAAGTGGGACAAATTACGAAGCGACACTGTTTCGAAAGTATTCCCTAGCAATAGAAAAGAAACACGCATTGAGGGCTTTCTTTGACAACTCGTTGATTGTGAGTTTTCCGCGAAATCAAAACATAGCTGCTCTTTTGGTTTATTGTTCTCTGAATAATTTTAATTTTAATTTTTAACATCCCCTCAAATTTTTTTCTTATACTTTTCAAGATGCGTAGAGTCTAAAAATTCGATGTCCGTCCGCCGTGTCATCGATATCTACCTTAATTTCAAATCGAGAAAAATCGTTCTTTCGTACATCATAGGCTACATTTGGGCCCTAGTTGTGTCTCGAAGCTTGTCAGCATGATCGTTATATACCCTGTGGTTTCAGGGGTGAAAAGAACTGTAAAATTAGGCATTTTTAAAGTTTTTGTGTATGTGGGGTAGCTGTTTTTATGTTTTTTAGGGTGAGGAGATCGAATATGAAGTCGATTTTGACGAAAGAGTTAAAAATTATTTAAAAAAAAGAAGAAAATGTTAAGAAACCTGGATCACTAGGTGAATAATTGCTCCGTTTATTTACTGACTCTCGGTAACCCGCCCCGCTTGGGCACTAATGTTCAGGATTTGTGGGTCGGTTCACTCAGGTCTCCAGTCCGGAATAATAAACTCATATGTGTAGACTTTGCAGCGTTTTTAACTGTCATTGCTTTTATCCCACTTTATCTGTAACACCCTGTACACTTACCATTGCAATAGCAGTATTGAGTTTCCGCTTTGTACCCCCCGAATAATTTTTAATGGGACAGTCTTTGTATTTAGTTAGATCCAATCTCGACAGCCACCTCATTACTTCTTGATGGGCATTTTGAAGTCTTACTCCACGCAACAGTGCTGTGTACTTAAGGATTTCGTAAGACGTCATGAAATCGTTCAAGGCATCCGTTTGTGGACAGTATCCAAAAAGAAATTTGTACTAAAATGAGAAGTAAATACACTGTACCAAAATGTTTCTTCTGTAATAAAATCACATTACCGTATTCTCATTTTTAAATATATTAACTCCTTCAATAAGTACTTCACCCTCGGAAATTTGTTCACTGACTGTAATCATTTGGAAAGTCGATGTTTTTCCAGCACCATTAATGCCGAGCAAGCCGAAACACTCTCCCTTTTTCACAGCAAAATTTAGGCCTCTCACAGCATGGACTTTTCCGTAGTTTTTGTGTAAATTACGGACGATTAGTGGATACTCAGATATAGTTCGGGCTGAATGAGATATCCAATGATTTCCTTTTTAAAATTGCTAAATAATTATTACCTGATCTCAAAATAGTTTGCACATTCTCTTTTTCTGTGGATACATCAACTTCATCGATCGTCGATTGAATCAGTTTACCCTTTTTCTGGCAGCAATTGGAGGAGAAAATCTTACGTATAAAGTGTTTCTTTTTTATATCATCCCAGATGTAAATGAGGAAAATCTGTAATTCTGTGAAATAAATAAAACAGAACAGACGCTTTGATTTGTTCACCTCTGCTACTATGAAAACGAAGATTGCGTAGAAAAAGAATATCGTGGAATCCAGTGGTTCCGCCTGCACTCTAGTCAAGTTGTAATGTGATGAAGACTCTGCACTGATTGCTTGATTCTTCAAAATGTGATTTCTTCTGAATATGAAGTAGTTTTCACTTATCAATCGCAGTTGATGGTTCAAGGAGAAGTCGGGCAATAAGGACATGATTTTAATCACCGCCTCGTATTTGAGCATCGATTGCTGACTGCTTGATGTAATTAGGGGTGTGATGCCTTTAAGGATATTACTTATAATGCATGAATTGTTGAAGATTTCGAAAACTCACTTGAAATGCTTGCTACAAGAAGAAAGAATGCTGAGAGAGTGGACATCGATCTGAAACTGCTTGCGAGTATATAAAGTAGAGGTAAGTACGAAATACCATAAAACATAAAGGAGGTCATCAGCCAAACTGGGTGAATTAAAAGTATTGGATTAATTTCAGTTGGTACATCAATTTGTTTCTTTACTTACTAAGTTCATTGTTGCTGAAGACCTCTTTTTCTACAGAGTATCTTTGAATTAAATACGCTAGAAAACAAATCACGAGATGAATCAGTACATCAAAAATTGTGAATGATATCCAATAAACGAAACGAGGAGCAAGTTGAAGTTTCTTGAATTCGGATTTCTCTTCCTTGAATGGCAGGGTTATGAAGAAAATCATGTAGAATAGCCAGCCTAGAAACAAGAGAACGATAACGTACCACTTTCGAGACATTTATCTGTTAAAATAAAAATACCTACCCACAGGCATGATCATATTGAAGTAATCAAGTCTTGCTGGGCTAATTTCAGCCGTTCTAGAAATTGAAGTATTAGAATTTATGAACTGTGATGTCCTCTGGAATTTATATTAGGCTTACCTCTTAATGGGAATATTGACCGTTGTAATGCTGCCTTTCGTATTTGATGTTTCGTATTTGTAAACAACATCGTTTACTAAATTTAATAAAATCACAGAGCTGTGAATCATATTTGGTGAATGTAATACTTGTATGGTAAAGTATCCATTTTCATTTTGAGAAACTTCAATAGTGCCCACAATATAATCGTAAAAGTGGTTCAAGTTTTCACCCTGAAGTTCCAATAATTCTGCGAATGTACAATACAAAAAACAACTACAAGGATTGATAATAAACTTTGCTTACGGTTCGCTAGATCATAGTTTTCATCGACTAGACGGATGATCAATTTGGATTTTTTTACTTCATTCATAAAATATTCCCGTAATGTGCTTTGACTCTCCGGAATCTTCAGGAATATTTCGCCTTGAGGTATTGAATTTAAACTTAGAGACAGTGAATGGGAGTCAGCTGCACTTGGCTGCATTGTTACAACGTGTATTGACACCAGAGAGCTGAGCAGTGGAATGCACAACTAGAAAATATTCAAAATTAGATTACATTCAATTGAATTTCTCTACAAAACTTTGTACCATTATCAAGGAGTAAAGCCATTCGCGTTTAATAAACACGGCTTTTTTGTAGAATACTGCAAAACCCTGATGAGCTAAAATTCTTGGACTTTTAGTTGGATTATTATCCAAACCGTGAATTTTTTCGTATGGAATGGTGATGTTCTCCTTTGTAGAATCTATTTCATCGTACTCTCCGTAAGATTCGCAGCTAAAAATAAAAATATAATTCGAGAATTGCCTTTAATTTTTATACAAAAAATATAGGTACTTCAAGAAAACTTCTTCCAGTGAAGTATTGGTCATGCTGATAGATAATATTCCTAATTCCGAACTTAACGATTCCACATGCCTTAGCACTTGTTCATATTTATCCTGGTACGTGTACGGCAGGGCAATGTACAAAGTCGGCCGCACGAAAGTCTGCAAAAAAATATACCCCTTTTAGGATACGACAGATTTATAAAATGTACAAAAATTTACTTTTATCTTTGCTGAGGGGATGAAATTTCTGATAACTTCAATTGTTTTTTTCTCATTAAAATTCGGTCCAGTCAGCAATTTCAGAATGTAACCTGATCCGAATTTACGTTTTAATTCCATACATGTGCCCAAACAGACAAGTTTCCCACTCGATAGAATTGCCACGGTATCACCCAAAACTTCAGCCTCCTCCATGTGATGCGTTGTGATGAGTATTGCTTGATTTTTCCGAAGTTCTAGTAAAATATTCCATAATTCTCTGCGTGATTCAGGATCTAGCCCAGACGATGGTTCATCCAATATAATAATCCTTGAAACGTATTCGTTGAATAAAAAATGTTAGCTTAGTAATAATAAATTGTTCACTTTGTATTTCCACTGATTGCCAGTCCCAGCGACAAACGTCTTTTCATTCCTCCGGACAAATTCCTTCCGGGTTCATGGGCTTTGGAGTCTAAGCGAAGTTTTTGCAACAAATCCGTAGTTAGTCGGTCTGCATCTTGCTCAGACAAACCTCGTAACTGAGAGAAGTAGTTGCATCTACGAGATCATTGAAAAAGTAGAAAAAGTAATAATTACCCGGCTGAAGAAATGTAGATGCTCCGCACAAGACAAATATTGCATAAACACATTATTTTGCGGACAATAACCAATCAGATGGCGGTAAATTGCGGCCTCACTTTGGTTGCACACTTTTATTTCGCCGCAAGTTTTTTCCACGCATCCTTAAAATAGTCTCGTGTTATCTTTGGTTATGTTACTGCAGAGAACTAACAAATTTTCTTACTTACCAACTATCATATTGATTGTGGTTGTTTTTCCTGCGCCATTATGCCCTAGAAGAACAGTAATTCGGTTTGCTCCAATGTCCATGTCGACATTATTAACAATAGTCTTTTCTTTTCCTAATAAATAATAAAAAGAATACAAAAACACAAAAAAATATCATCCGAATGCTTACTCCAGCCATCTTTAACTATTTTAGTTAAGTTTCTTATTTTAACTGCTACTTCAGGCTTCAATGCGTCCTCCTCTCTTTCACAGTCCGTTTTAGCTTGTCTATAGAACGACGACTGGAAAGTTATTCTTTGGTCGAGTAGTTCTTTAAACTATTTGAATAAAAATTACTTGAAAGATAAAGTAGAAAGGTTTCTTTATTCCTCCTTCTCCTGGGAATAAGTGTGACAAATACCAATACAAAACGGAATACAAAAAACATTGTATCAAAAGGATGCAGTATATTGACGAAATTTGAAACGATGTCTCTGTGACGTTGACAAACATACTCGTGAAAGTGAAGTCGCGGTCTAAACATAAAACATTATTAATAATTGTAATTTTTGATGTAATATAATATAATAACTTTACGTTTATTTGTAAACTTTTGAAAAGTGGTCATTCCTTCCAGGAATGTGTTTGCGCTGAAAAAGTAGGACAGCGGATGTAAAATCGGCAGCTCAAATGTAAAAAGCGCGATTGGCATTAAGAGCAAAATAAGTCCGCCGACTTTTGCGTAGAAAACTGAAATGAAAAATCATCGTGAAACAATAATACAACAAGAATACTTCCTGACTTACCTGAAGAAGAAAGTACTGTTATTAGGAATCCGTAGCACATACCAGAACAGAGGAACAGAAGAAATAAAATGAAAACGTAGATCATGGAAATTGATCCTATTCCTTGCCACATGTAACCAATTACTACTGCTGATAAAACAAAGATGAGTAAAATCCAAAATCGTACAAAATAAAATGAGATTCCATTCAGATAACTGTAAGGAGTAGTAAGGGCAAGGAACTCCTAAAATACATTTATCAAAAGTTAGCATTTGTTATGAGACTGAATGACCACTCACCTTTATACCGTCTTGCTTTTCTTCTACTATGGGAACGACAACTGTGGTCAGAATCAAAATGTACAAGAAGAACGAGAATTGAATTCCAAAAGTAACGATTCTCGTGTTGTCGGTAATGTTCACCCCGTAAAAGGGCATTGGGGCAATCTCCACCTATTTATAAAAGTACCGGGAATAGTTCAGAACAATTTTTTTTAAATAGTGCAAATATATTACTATGAAAGGAGGCTCTTCGCCTGAAACTAATCTTGTAAAGCATTTATCGATAACACTTTTCAATACAAAGAATCCACTGTCAATATAATCATCGTAATCTGAAAATAGTTTAATTCGCATTCTGAAAATTAAATAACAAAAAAATTATAAACCTCGAATGCCAACAATCTCGACATCATTCAAATAGAGTCCTGTGGTAGACACTTTGTTCGATAGGGCGCAAATATTGTAATGCAATCCACTTTCGGAAATGAACTCTTCTCCTTTCAAATCAAAGAATATTGCTAAGCTCCGAGAGTTTTTCTTCTCTTCTAAGGCCAGAAATGTTTCCTTGGTGGAATTGAACGATAGAAGTCCTGTGTGTTATAGTTCATTAAAAATAATCGATATTAATTAAAAACTTTACTCTTAGAGGACATTGACAACTCCACACGCACATCTTGCATGAGTTTGTCCAAAAATTGATTTTTTGGAGCATAAAAAATGAAGTCATCATCCTCGCCAGAGAAATATGATTTCAGCATTTCCTGAAAATTAATCGTTATATTTTTCCTATCAAGAAATCAAGAATGAATTGAATAATTCTTTTAATGAAAAAAAAAAACATTAAAAACTCATCTTCAGTTATTTTTAATCTCGAAAATTCATTGAGTAAAGTCGCCCAGTTGCATTTTCATATATTAACCTGCACCTGCGGTTTATTTGTTTAAATTCAGTAAACAAATGGAATAAAAATGTAGCAACATTTCGAGCTTTCACTTTGTTTAACTTTTGCACAATTGTAGTTAAGAGATAAGTTTCATCCTTGCAACTTGGATGGCAAATTTTCCAACTTTCTATCAGGAATTCTTTATCGGCTAACCCAAAACAAAACCCAACAGGAAATCGAGATACGCGATACGACTACTGATCGTGGTTGTTTACAAAAAGTGCAAAAAAAAAAAACAAACAAACCAGATGAAAAATGCTTACACATACAACAGCCAGTGACTGCGCCACCCTTCGCGAGTCTTCATTTTTAGGGCGTTTCAAATGCACTTACCTCGTTTTTAAAATCATAATGCGTTTGGGGAAGGGTAATAACATTATTAGTTGCGCTCATGTAGGCCACAAGTAATAAAGTGAATCCAATAAGTTGGAGCGATATGATTCTCCAACTTGAGACGCCATATTTGTAGTTCTTCCAGAGGAAAATTCCGAATATAGTAGTCAACATTGTGAGGGAAACATTGAAGAGCTATCACTAAACACTCATGTCCACTTCATAACATCATTTTCACCTTTTTTTTACACTTTTTTTTTTGAATAACACTACATAAATCCACCTGAATCTGAGAACTTACTCATTTACGACGAAATGGGCTTCAGCTTTGACAGTTAACAATTGTTTTCGCTACTTTTTTGAATAAAAGCTTGAGGGCGGCGAAATCTGTTCGCAGCAAAAGCTCTATATTACCATTATGAATTACCTTCCAATAGGGCAATTTTCTTTCATTTTTATGGAAGGGGGCATTACCATGTTGGTTGCCATAAAAATGAGATTCAAAATTATTTAAACCTTCCTTGTTACGATTTTTAATTAATTTTGCTTTGATAAACGAAAAATCCGGGAAAATTACAATTTCTAAATGATGAAATAATTTATAATTTAATTTATATTGTGTTAAATAAAAAATTGTACCTACAATAACTGAAATTTTTACCATTCATGTTTTCCTTTCATTTATTGATTGTTTAAATAAAAGATTTCCTCTAAACTTTTTTTCAACTATCTTTAAATTCTAAATGCATTTGAGGAATTGGAGCATAACAATAGCAGAAAGGAAAACTGAACTAACAGAGCAAACTAGCCATATTTTAAATAAAACGTTTACCTATTTATTATATATATAAAACAACAATATTTACCAATTACAAATAGTTGCTATCAACATAAATCATTATATTTTTCGCAACGTACTGCTTAATTGAGAACGCAAGCAGGACAATTGTTACGGAACGCAGAGTAGATATATTTACAACCACTGCAATGCCAATTACCGATTTAGTTGTTTTTTCTAGTGAATTTTCAATTACCTGAGTACACCTGAATCAGTGAGATCAAGTAGTATCCCATCACAATCAGGTAATGGAATGTAGAGCCAATCTCAGTAGTATTGTCCTTCCAAATTAAAATAGGCAGCAAGAAAAATTTTGCAAAATTTGCTATTGTTATGGATTTGTATAAATATATCGCCGGTTTCAATCCCAATGAATTTATAATCTTCTCCTTTCTATTAAAGCAAATTGTAACAATCTGCATGAGAACAAACAGTATTACATGGTCTGAAAGAATGGCGAAATGAGTTCTGCTCATGATGAGAATCAGTAAGCTCCATTACCTATAATATTTTGGAGGCAGCAAATGTAAAATCCTTTTTCATTGACGAAATCATCATCTCTTTTAGAAAGCAAAGGCTGATCTAATTTTTGCCGCCACAAGGCGAAAGATTCTAACAGTAATAAGACTATAGACAATTTCCAATGAATCTGTAAAGTACGTATTGGTTTTTCAATGGAACAGCAACTCTTCTGTATAAGTAGTACCTTAAAATCCCCGTTATATAAAATATGCCTGTAAGCACATTTAGAAAGCAGGATCGAATCTATAAGTATAATTACAGCCTCATATTCAATGTATTTATCAGCAACTTCGTGACACTTGTCCTGGAAGAAATGGGAGAAAAACTTCCTCAAATGATTCTAGATTTTATTCAGAAAAATAACAAGTGAATTTATTGAAACTTACACATTTTGTTAATTTTATCACTACTGGACTAAACTGTTTGTATAATTCTTTTATTTCGCGGCCACAATTAATGCAAACATACTCTCCCGTAATTTGTTGCTTTACCATTTTGACAATTGATTTGACAAGCGGATGTTATCAGTCTACAGGAATCACATTAGACCATTAAGTGGATTATTAACATTAAAGGGATTATTCATCAATACTTTACAGAAAACAGATAAACTAATTTACGCACAGCATAGCTATTTACACGAATGTACAATTTATGACTCCAAGTCTGGTATAGGATTTCCCCATTCCTGAGCCATGATTAATATTGTGTTCCTTTTCAATTTAGGTCCAATTAAGGGATTCATTTGTGCCATGTAACAGCACAACCAACTGGAAAATTAAAAAAAAATCGTTAAAATAATCTAAATTGCTATTAATATTGGTTTTTTGAACTTAAAACCAGTTCATAATAAATCGATTGTTGAACATGAAAAATAAGTATTATTTACTTACAATAACCAGCAAGTTGCTGCTGTTAACATCAGAACACATTGAACGATCCTAAAAGCAGCAATTAAGATAATAAATATTGCAGGCGAAATTCCAGAAAATTATAGTTACCCTCTGTTTGGTCCTTTAGGAGCGATTAACGGCAGAACTATGCCTACCACTCCCCAAAGTATGGTGAATATTATTACTGGAAGAGCTGATGCACCCATTTTTCTGAATTTACGTCTTGTAAATTGTAACTCTAAACTACAGAAAAGTTGTTTTGTGCTTCAACTGGAAAAATCGATCCAGTAGTCACATGACAGCTGGGCCACTTAATTATATGATCACGGCTTAGTTGCTTTATGGAAACTTGGTGGCAGTGCAATCGCATTGTTCTCGTTTATACCATTCGCCAATCATTAAAAACATCTTGCGAATAATATTTTAACAATTCGAACAAAAATGACAACTAAGAAATGCTCGTATAAAGGATGCAATTCGATACAGACGCCAGAGCGCCTCCTCAAATTATTCAAAAATCGCCACCCCAAGCTCAAACCCACCGCCCACCGCCGCTCCCAAAACTCAAACCCACCGCCCACCGCCGCTCCCAAAGCTCAAACCCACCGCCCACCGCCGTGGAATATTTTCCATCCATCCAATGCAATAATATAAATAATGTTATTATTAAAATGAATAAATCAAAATTCGATTTTAATTGACATATAATTAACTTAACCGAGAATCCTAACTCCTACTTCACCACAAATTAGTAATAAATCCGAAACTTGCTAGTTTTGTCTTCAATAGCTGAATTGTGAACACAACCCTCAAACCGGACTTAGCATTTAATAATTTAAGATAAAAGAATCAGGCAGGAAGAAGAAGAACCCCTTCGTGCGATCCAGCTCTCAAGTTCACTTCAGAGTTCAGACCCAAGAAAGTATTTCTCGGTGATTTGTGGCTGTCTACTATTTTATAGTGAGTTTTAATGTGTAAGATTATGTAAATATCATAAATCAATCATCCCCTTATTGAAAATTGTTCAAATAAAACTCATAAAATCCCTTTTTGTTCCTGCCAAAATAAGATTATGTAACTTAATCACGTAACCTTCATTTCGCATGTGTAGTGCAATTTCTTTAATAAAATTTTACTTAATTTTCGTATATCTTTCCAGATAAATATTTAAAATGTTGTCAACGTTATTAGATGCTGCAAGAAATTCCCCATTTAAGAGCCCCTTTTCACGGGCTCAATGTGAGTCAGCCCCAAATCACCAAATACAAGCTGCATCGACGTCAACAGATTCCGGCGATTCTTGTGAATTTGGTAGCATGAAATATTTCATGTTATGCGGCATTGGAGGTATTTTGTCTTGTGGAACAACTCACACTCTTGTTGTGCCCCTTGACTTGGTCAAGTGTCGTCTGCAAGTTAATGCTGCCAAGTACAAGAACTTATTCCATGGATTTAAAGTAACTGTAAATGAGGAAGGCGCCAGAGGTCTAGCTAAGGGATGGGCACCTACATTCTTTGGATACTCAGCTCAAGTAAGTAAATTGAAATAGCCTGTCGGAAGTCAATATTTGGTCTTACAAAAAAGTTCCGTGTACGCTTTGATTTGCTTGAGAAACAGATTATCATAAACTGTCCATTATTATCACTTGCATAACGCGATAAAGAATGAACAATGAACATCCTTAGCGCCATGTTTCTAAATTAATGATAATTGAATTTGCTCTATTGATTTTCAATACTAGACGCCCCATTTGGTAAGTGGTTTTGCCAATTGTACAGAAAAGGGAAACAAGATGACAGAAATAATTAAATAATAAAGTAAAATAAATGCTAATCGATAATTTTTATGATTTTTCTTCAGGGCTTATGTAAATTTGGTCTTTACGAGGTGTTCAAAGTGTACTATGCCAACTTAATTGGCGAAGAGAATGCCTACCTTTACCGTACATCTCTATATCTAGCTTCATCTGCCTCAGCGGAAGTCTTCGCTGATGTTGCTCTGGCTCCTTTTGAAGCCGCTAAGGTAAAAATTCAGACAATGCCTGGATACGCAAACACATTCCGAGAAGCTGCACCGAAAATGATGAAGGAGGAGGGTATCAATGCCTTCTACAAAGGCTTAGTTCCATTATGGTGTCGACAAGTTCCGTACACAATGATGAAATTTGCTTGTTTCGAGAGGACCGTAGAATTGCTTTACGGGTAAAAAACTTTTTAATTACAAACGTAAATCATTTATACTGAAAGGAGCTTTGCCATTTTAGTTATGTTGTTCCCAAACCAAGGGCTGAATGCAGCAAGGCCGAACAATTGGTTGTCACATTCGCCGCTGGGTACATAGCTGGTGTCTTTTGTGCTATTGTCTCACATCCGGCAGATGTTGTTGTCTCAAAACTTAACCAAGCTAAGGGATCATCAGCATTTGAAGTGGCGAAGGGTCTTGGATTCCTTGGAATGTGGCACGGTCTTGGACCGCGTATTATTATGATCGGTACTCTTACAGCCCTACAATGGTTCATTTACGATGGCGTTAAAGTAGCCCTTAGACTGCCACGCCCACCACCACCAGAGATGCCAGAATCACTTAAGCAAAAGTTAGGTAAAACGGAGTAAGATCACTGCTTTAGTTGCAGTAATTTTAGAGGAACCAAAAGCAATGCCGTTTGCAGAAACATTTTAAGCAGTTTGCCAATGACATTTTGTTTGTCTAAATTAACGAAAAACACAAGCACTTCAGCTTGTCTTAGCATTTTTAGAGCATTTTCTGTTTGCAAATAAACATTCCAAGTACTTTGTTTTTAAATGTAACAAAACAAAAATTGGATTCCACTTACTGAACATTCTGCAAAAACATTCTAAGTAGAAGAAACTATTAAATTATATTTATTAAATTGAAAGTGTTTCTCAAATAAAATATCTTAACATATTCCAAAAATTGTGTTTTCTTCAAATCAAATTTTTTCAGGAAATTTGTAAAAAACGATAACAAAAAGACAATTGAAATATACGAAATTTATTTACAAATGTGAATAACAAAATATATAAAAGTAGACGAGCTGCTCTGAAAGCATATAAAACCTAATAGTGTTTAAAATTGGAAAAAAAAGAATTATTTACAGCACAAAGAAAATCTCACGCTAAAATTTTTAACATTATTATATATAGTATTTGCAACATCCCCAGCAGAATAAGGCCATTGCACAATCTACCTATCCTAGCTAGCCTATTGGACCGAACCCCGCAGGCAGACATCGTTATGTCCCTGTTGTGCGACTAACTCCACACTTTGTCCGTATTATAAACAATATGGCAAGTCTTACTTTCTATAATATAAACTGATTCTTTATACAAAACACCTTAAGAGTAATTAAAATTAAATCATATCACGAGTTGCAAAAATACATGGCACAAACGATCTAGCCTACATTAGCAAGTGGGTGTCATCGATATGCACTTGAGACGCCCTTTTGGGAAGTCACTAATTGGCACATACTACATGTCCGGCAATGTATGGCACTGGATCCTGGATGTTTGGACTATTGGGAAGCAATTCTGTAGTAGAGCGTTTGGACTCCGTTCAACCGAATCGTGTTCTTTTTACAGGATTATCAGAGGTCAGGTTGGACGGAGATAGCCAGTGTTCAGGAACATTTTCTGCTGAATTTGCAGGATCCAACTGCACAAGCCTTAAGGTGGTAGTTTCCGTCAAATGCATATGGATACAGGCTTGAAATAATTCCACATTATACACATAACACAATTATCATTGGACACACTCTCAGAATTATTACTATTCTTTAAATTCGCAATGATTTCAGTCTTTTAGTTACGTTCAAAACGGTTTTGCACTGTGCAAGCTTTTTATGGCACACACGAATTGGTCAACTGAAGTAGATGCGGGTCATTTGATTCCAAAAGTAGTGAGAACTGTCGCCCTTTTTGATTTTATTCTCTTTTAGATGATGGAACCAAAGCAATCAATACAAAACTCCATATTCAGAATTTACGATCTGTACCCAGTTTGCATCCGAAGAGCCATTACAGGTGAAGTCTTACAAAGCTTGGTTTTTATTTGTCTGCAATTACAATTGTAAAATCATAAGTTTTAAGATTCTAAATGCCGGAATGATAATGAGTTTGATGATACAGAAGTAATAGGTATTCTATGCTTCGAATGAGAAGCCAATATGCATGCAAACCTATTAGGACAGACCAAATTTAAAAGAGAAAAGCAGTAGGAACATTTTATTTAATATAACACTAACCAAGTTAGAACTAGAGCAAAGTAGATAATTGCACATACTCAAGTGAGTTGCGGACTACAGTTTAAGTCTTCATGTGATAAATAAAATGATTGAAACGACTTACCATAATCAGTAGTATGGACTTGAGTAGTTTTCTTCGTTGCGAGATGGAATATTGGTCCATGTACCAGCCACTTTTCCGGGTATGGAAATGGGCGTAGAGCCAGTGTTCTTCGCATCACTATTATTATTATTTTTCATATCATACGGCAAAAGAGCATCTGCTGGTGACTGGTATCCAGGAGGGGATCTCTTCACTATTGCATAATTTTTACCCTAAAGCAATTAACAAGAGTTAAATACTGAGATGAAATATATAAAAAAAACCATTTCAGAGGATTACCTCATTATTATCCCAATATTCTTTTCCTGCAATTCTAAAACAAATGCAAAATTCAAGTCTTTTAGACGATGGCGGAAGGGTAATCTTAAAGGAAAACGTGTCAAATATCACATAAGCTGAACTGGGGCCATAAATCTGCAAAATGAAATTAATTTCAATCTTATAATATGATTCAATGATGATTACTCCAATATTAGGTTGGCCCATAAGTAATGCCGTTTTTTTTTTAAGTGAAAATTTTGCGAGGAAAAAAAATATGGGCACGCAATGCGGTTATGTCATTCGATAGAGAATTTTGTGGTCTACAAAATATAGTGTGTTTAGTTTTTTTCTGGTGGCATATTCTCTGGTCTTTTAAGGTCATTAAAATGGAGTGTCAAGAGGACTAAAAAGAGCATTTTCGTCATCTTCTGTTTTTTCAGTTTTTTTGTTTTGTGCCTTGATCTTTCGTATTCTACTGAATTGGATTCGGATTTGCATCTGTTCCGATTCCTCTCGAATGCATTGCGTGGTGATTACTTCAATAACGACGTGGAAATGAACAATTGTTGGACAATTTCTTCGAGTCAATTTCTATTTTCTACCGTCGCGTCGAGGTATTAAAAACAGCTTGAACGTTGGGTGAAATTGTAAAGAACAACGTATAATACATTGTTGAAACATTATTGTTCATTTCTTATTTAATTTCGTGGAAACCTAAACTTAAGAAAATTTCCGGTGTGAAGATTGGTATCGATCCGATCGCATCTGTTTTAGTCCATTTTTAAGGCAGTTATCGTTGAAAATCGGAAAGTTATAACACCCTAACTTCCTTGTTTTATCACCTAGAGAGCTTGTTGTAATCTCAAACTAAACAAAACGCAAAAGGAAATTTTGCAAAAGACCGATTTTTAATGAAATTATGGCCATTTGAAAAAAACAACTGAGCGACGTCAAGTTAAAGTCTTTCAGAAAGTGTTTTTAGGCACTTCCGACAAACATTCCATGATTTTTTCGGACACCCATTTTTCGCAGGATTACTACACTCCTATATAATAGGAACATGGAAATAAAAACGCCATTACAAACCCAATACAAATACAAACCTCTGAATATGAACTATATATGTCCTGTTGAGTCTTCCAATTGTCCCATGTAACTCGAACAATAACTTCCTTGTGAAAACTGATATTTTTCACTTTAACTGTGCCCACAATTATTGATTCATTTTCTTTTACAATAACATTCTCCAGGGAGACATTTTGGGATTCGATCTTTTGTCTAAAAAGAAATTTTGAATTAATACAAAATGCATACAAAAAATATACTCAAATTTTACCTAAACTGTAGATAATTCGATGCTGGTTGTCGGAAATCAACAGTCCATTGTTCTGAAGGATGTGGGCTCACAAGTCCTTGAGTAATTTGAGCAAGAAATTTCAAACTCCAAAATGGTGGCACATTGGAGGGCTCTGACATTACCCTCACTTCAGTTAGGGAGAGTCCCTGATCATCAGCAAAAACAACTTTCTTTTTTGACCTCCTGGTAAAATTTAATAAATAACATAAAAGTATTTAAACACAGTTTTGGTTAAATGGAAATTTATTAAAGATTAAAGAGAAGCTAGTTTCTGCAAATTTTAATGTCAATTATAAAAAAAAATCTTGGAAGAATTCGAATAAGTTCAGGTTCTTTCACCTATTTAAAATTTGGAATATAACTAAAACGCAATCACATAAATACTAAATATAATCATATGAAGATGTCTTTTAAAGCTACCGAAAACGAGTTAATGATCATCCCAAATTGAGTAAAAAGTTACGAAGTGACTGGTTCTGCTGGTCGTATAAATTTCTTATTCATGGCATTAGTGGGGGCGAGGAGGGAAGTGCTCGATTTCCATGTCGCTTAGTTGTGAATTGCCACTAATGAACTGAGTGAACATTTATTAAATGTGGTCACTTACTGATTTTTGTCTGCCTTTTCGGAATCATCAATTTCAGCATCTTGTCTTGTAACAAGGCAGGATTTTGGTACGCTCTTTGGAGTTTCCTTCTTCAGTGGCGGTGGAGGGAAACTCTTCCCTCTTTGTAGAGTTGTTAAAACTTGTGGGCGACAGGATCTACTACAGTGACAATAAAACAAAACATTACATCAAAAATACACAATAAATATCAAAATAAAAAACTTTAAAACATTTTGTTAAATCTTATGGAAAACATTTAAAATTCCGTTTTCAACTTACGTAAAATTTTTGGCAACATAATCCGACAAGAAAGCCGAGGGGGGGCTGTGGCTAAAAACAGGCGGGCTGTGAGAAATCATCATTTCGTAATAAGCTGGCATTGTTTTGTTTCGGTTTTGGTGAATTATCTGAAACAAAAATTAAATATTTTTAATCTGATTAAAACCTTTTAACGTTAGGAATTATTTCTTTCATAATCCCATTATAAAAAGTAGAAAAAAGTAATAATTTTTTTTGACAATTCTCCAAATTTTCGGTCCCGTATTCTGTGATCCTTTTTTGGTAAGATCATAAAAACATCCTCAAGTAAAACAAAAGCAGAATCATAATTAATACGATAATTAAAGATTTGATATAAATGCATAAAAGAAAGCGCCGTTGACATTTCCAGTTCGCCTTCGTATCGAGCTGCTTTTTGGGTCAGTGCAAATTCGGTGACTTTAATTTGCATATAAATATTCCGGCTTATACAGGAAAAGTGAAAAATATGAGAACAGAAATTAAACAAATAAGCTTTTACGACGTTTTTCGAGAAATACAAAATCAGTGGAAAATTTTCCAATTGTAGGATATTGTTTGGAAAGGCACTCCACAAGTCCAAACATCCGAAATAGCCAGACAAAAAACACCGAATTCTGTTGAGAAGTTTCATGACCTTTGAGTTTAGAAATAACTATATAAGTAAACTTATAATAATAAAAATAACTAAGCGAAGAAAATTATAAAAATATTTCAAGTACATAAGGTTATGTGCGTTACGGACTGAAGTCGCAATATAATGCTCTTTTGACCTCTGTTAACAGTCTATGGCTAATTTTTTTTATATATACCATTATTCCACATTATCATCTTCCACTTTCACTCGAGCAAAAAACCAGATTGCTTGTAGTTGATAATTGTCCTCACTTGCAAATATAAAAACATATATAATGAGACTCAAATTAGCGTATAATTAAATGCGAGATTATTAAGTGCGACTTATGTTGTAATCCGGATCAATAAAATGTTAGAAAAATTTCCTGACGATCTCTAAAGCAAGAAAATATTGTTCTGCTAAATGATCGTGAGCGAAATTGCAGTTCCATAAAGACAGAGTTATCAGCTCATCATTAAGTACAAGTAGTAATAATCGAGGAAAGTCACTTCAAAATCGATTAAAACTACTATATTTGACGAGTACGTTATCTGGCACTATTTGATAATCCGTATAAGAAATATGAAAAAATGTATGTAGGTGGAAACTGAGGTTTTCAAAGTACGCAGTTATAATTTAAAATATAAAGGGGCCTTTCCCGGTTTTCAGTTTTTAAAAAAAAAAAGTTTATTATTACGGAAATCGATGATTTATAACCTTGAAAATATGCTGCCTAAATACAGTAAAGAAATTCGCAATAGATTTTGAAATGGAGCCGAATTTGGGACCCTGCACTTCTGGTTATTTTACGTGCAAAATAAAATATTCAACAACTTGAAACGCGTTTTTCTCAAAACCATGTTTTCATGACTGTTTGACATAATTACGAGAATACAGATGGTCCGGTTTCAATATTTCTTTTTTTTTCAATACTAAGAATTAATATAGTTTTTGTCTGAAATATAATTATTAGTCTGCTGTAAAAATTCAACTTTTAATAGCAAAGAGTGCGCAAAAAATATATCGCGAAAACCGAAATTCTAAATTGAAAATTGCACTAAAATCTTAAGAAGATTTTCTATATTTCTAATCCCAAAAAACATGTCAGCTTTCTTTTTAAATAACACATGCGCCAATCAATTGTGGAAACGTGTTAGTCCAGGAAACCTTCTTCTAAAGAAGCGTAGTACACCAGAATAGTTATTTTTTTAATATTTCAACACTTGTATTTTAAAACAACAAATTTTCATCAAAATTCCTTCAACCGTTTTTTAAAAAACAAATTCTGAGAAAGACGAAAAAAGGACCCATAAACCGAGAAAGTCCCCTTTAAGAACTGATAGTACTTTTTGAATAACAAATTCCTCGATGTCAATCTAACCTTTCCACCGCACTGCAACTTCAACTTCTGAAGGAAATCCTCAACTGGATCTTTATTTATATTGTACAATCCAGGAAAAACAGTTCCAATAAAAACGTTAAATTTAAACAAAGCTTAATTAGATTGACAATTTCTCTAGTTAAAACATGATAGAGTTCATTTGTTTTTCGCATCCCTGAAACAACTCTTCGAAACCCTCTAATCTTGAGTTTATTTCTGACTTTAATAACAGTTGCATAAGCGAATCGAATCGTCAATCTACCGTACCTTTAATAAGACATTTCAAACACTCATTAGTTTAATATTCGTTAAAGTAACTTTCGATCGTAATTAAACATTTAAAACACCGACAGAATGTCGTCGGCTTATCGCATTTTTCAACGCTTTACTTCACCGCTTCATGACGAATTTTCAGAAATCAAAATATTATTTTTTCTGAGGCCTAGTTGTTTACAATATTTGTTTATAAATTTGCAGTGAAAAATCAATAATCCGAACAATTCGGCAATTCCTGACAGCACGTCCACTGAAAAAAGGAAGCAGCACTCGCATATTATATCTTCTGGTGCTCTAAAAGCCACCATTCTTATCTAATTCGAGGGAAGAGGTTCACTTCGCAGGTTATATAATATATCAACCTGATGCAGTTTAATTGCTTCAAAAAGATAATTTTTTCAGAGCGTACAAAATTTATTAAATCATACTTATTGTAAAAATCCTCAAAAAGAAAAAGAAGAAGAATCAGAATTTCCGTTTTAAATTATTTTTTGAGTTCAAAAACATTGGCTTGTTTCAATCTATCTATACATGCGCTACAATCGCATTTACCTATCACGAAAAATTGGAATTCATCAATATTTTTGTTATATTGTTTTATTATAAATTTTGTTGTTGTCAATGAGTCTAATCGTGCATCATTTTGAAAGTACTAGAAATTATGCCGAAGTCATACTTGAGACATTTTATAATGACTCGCGCTTATCTTAACTCAGTGGAGTGTTCCAAATAGAGAAAAAATTAAGCAGTTGCGATAACTGGGGAAAATGATGTACAAGTGCAGCTAAGAAAGATATAAACGTTTGCAATGCACTCTTACTTTTCGCGGCGAATACCAACAGATGATTTTAATCAGCATGTTTCATGAGTTATCTACTTCGAATAACATCAAAAAATCACCCTAATCAATAGCCGCATCTCTTTAGAAATTCAGAGAGGTCAGGCACAAATCAGGTTGCTATTATCTATTGCAGATAAAAATTTTTTATCTTATAAGAACTGTAAATACTTTCTGGCGAAAATTAAATTACAAGCGATACAAAAAATTATCTCTGCAAAGTATACACGGTGTTTTGAGGGGGGTTGCAGATATTTTGTATATGGATAGGGGATGCATTATTGGCTGTGAACCGCTATGACACCCCTGTTTAGCAGAAAATCGGAATTTTGCGAATATTTCAAAAACCAGGGGACTTTGGACTATAACATATTATATGGTTCAAAATATTCACAATGACCATATGCATATTATCTGCAACCCCCCACAAAACACCCTGTATTTCTTGTTGTTGAACAACTTTTGTAGCAATAAGTTATACTTAAGTACATCTGAAACAAAAAAAAAATAAGTAAAATATTTTTATTACATTTTTACGTCTGATTGGAAAAACAAGTCAGCGAAGTCTAGAGAAAAAATATAAATATAAACAACGTTGATATTATGGTATTTTCCGACAAAATGCGCATGAGTATCTTCCAAAAAGTGTTTACTTTTTCCAAAGGGACGCAATTAAAATATTTTTTATGTTTGGGCCATGATGGTAGTATGTGTATATTAAAAAAATTTTTTTGCGTGTTAAATTTAATTCTATATCAAGAATAGACGAAACATAGATTACATTTTCAATGTCGAATTGTTGCTGGTTAATTTGGGATTTATTACAACAAAAGAATTTTTATTACATCTGATACGGAAAGAATTGATAGCGATAGATGTCTACACTTTATCGTAGGAGTTCCTGCTGTGGGCCGTGTTAATTTTTTTAAATATACAATATGCATAAATATCTCTCAATGAAAGCTAAGTGTGATGATCCAAAAATATCTTTTATTTAAAACCAGAGCCTACACCAAAGTAGTGGCATTGACTTCGGTCTACGAAAGTGGCATGCGAATTATATTAGCGGTTTACTTTCTTATTATTTTTTTCTTATCTTCAGACCAATCATAAGCTAAAAACGTGATCTTAACAAAACTTAAAAATTATAAATAGATAACTTTTTTGGAATGTGCATTGTTTTAAGTAGAATAACGAAGAATTTTTGATATTTGTAATGCTTTTAAAATGTGTACCCGTGTCTTCCAATAAAGATAATGATATTTGTATTTCAACATTACAATCTGGTTGAATGCATTTTAAATTTTAAATTCCCAATTCTCTGAGTTCAATAAGAATTAATAATTCTGATTGTTAAACAGTTAAAACCTTCAAAAATTAACAGACAGCACAGAATGATCACCCATTGACCTGCTTTTTGCAGTGCTGATTATTTAAGGAGCCTTGATTAATTTTTTTCAGCAATTAAGTGATTTTTAAAAATCACGCAAGTCATTTCAGTTTGTTTATTGGAAATTTTTAATCCTTCGCATATATTACCAATTCAGCAGATAAGGCTATCAAATTTGTGGGAATACTTCTTCGGGGTTGAAGGGGTTCAAAAGATGAGAACATTTTGTAGATTGATTTAGTAATAATTCCATAGTGATGTAGGAATGCATCACACTTCACGTTGAAAGTTTTACATATGTCGGAAAACTCAAACAGTTATATACAGAGGAAATCACAGTGCCATGGGATTACCCAGCGCAAAAGTTCAGGAGTCGATCTCAGACGGCGCCTAATCTTAGCGCATTTTCATAATACATAATGTTAGCTATCAAAATAGCCGCTCGAAGATAACAGTCACGCATTGACGGCATGCTCGGTGGCTGTCTGTTATAAACGTTTTTGTAAATGTCACGCCACAACTCTGAACTGTGGTGTGTTGCTGGTTGATAACTTACAAAGAGAGAGCAAGATCACCGAAAACCACAGTGGAGCAATTGGGGCTGATCGGATCGGTTTGCCGAGATTGAATGTGGGCGCCCCAACCAACACTCAAAAAAAACCACCTTCCCATCGTCTTCATCATCGGAGTGCGCTAAACAAGATCGCCAAAAAAGACCGATCGTTCACGCGACTCACGACTGGGATCTCTGTTCTACATGGCTGATTTGTGTGATGATCCAAGAACGTGGCAACACCAAAGCCTCTTGAGTGTCCTCTCATGTTTACAAACAATTCTACTTCTACATATTACCAAGAGAAAGTTTCCTTTAAAAATAGAAAAGCCATCGCTGCATCACAACGTTGAATGAGCTTTATTTCACTTTTTTTTGTTTGGCAATTAATGGCGATACCCATTTGTTAATATTTGCCATAGATTTGAACTTGAAGTAACCTTAACATTTCGGGGTGCTTCGCATTCCAGATTTTTATCACGCTTTTTATTAACTTATCAATTTATGCGCTTCTACAGGTCGTTGACTTTATTTTTTGCCTTGAGTAGATTCACGAATAGCGCAAGTTTTCCAAACATTTTTATTGTTCGGATTGCGTAACAAATGACTTTGCTCATTAAAGAGAGCTCGGTAAATGCTGAACGACTAGCTATATAGAGCTAAAGGAAAAATTAAAGGTATTTATGGTCTGCATCATGAAAACAAACTTTCAAAGGGCGTTCTTCGTAACTACGATTTATTACCGTCTGAAAGAGTAATATAAAGAGGTGGCCAGACATAATATAATGGCGAGCGCGAGTTGCGGTTAAAAGGCTTTACTGTCCTCAAGTAATTTGATGCAAAGCGAATCATAAAGGAATACAATATAAAAGTACGCATTTCATTTCGTGGAACGATATTTTATATTTGTTTTCCTTTTCGACTTAATAACAAAAAACAATTATTTACGTCTGAACGTCGGATCTACAGAAAAAAAGGAAACGAAAATTTAAGATCGGAACTCAACAAAAGTAAACAAGGACACACTTTGTTTTGTTTCATCGCAAATTCTCTGCGAAGGCAAGAGAGCACCTCGACTTTCTCAGTGATTATGTTTTCAATTCAACCATAGTGCAGCATCGGTTTATTTATCAGTGATTTCGCTGACAGCGACAAGATCACTTCTGGAAACACAGCATTCAAAATCAATTACTAGTTCAATCAACAGTTTTTTCAGCAGCTGCACACTTCCACCTTAGCCGAAACTAGATCTAGAACGGGATCGTGCAAGCACTCTGGTGACTTTTGAGGGGCAATTGTTCGCCTAAATCCTTGGACTGACAATTACAACAAAACAAGTTTCTGTTTGTTTTAAAGAAAGAAACTAATGTACATGAATTTTAAATAAACCCAATGTTAGGAAAATATTTTCAGAAACATGTCATGGATTTCCTCTCGTGTTATTTTCAAATTACTTGGGAACAAATGAATATCTATAATTATATTAATATTTGGTGCTGAACAAATAAAATACTTTGAAACAAGACAATATCTAATGTTCTAAAAATAATGTGTTGAATGCAAGACTCAAGTCATCTATATACAGGGTGTTGCGCTAGTAAAGGCGCGTTCTCACGATTCAAGTTTAGTTGACCGAATAAAGTTGATCAACAAAACTTGAACAGGAGTTGTTCAAGTTTTCGTTCACACGTTTCAACAAAAACTGATCAACAATTGGCATTGTTGTGCGTGAAATTTTACAGAAAGTGACAATTATGATCCTCAAAATTTACTTAAAAGTTCCTTAAAATGGCTTTGCAAGCAATTGTGCGTAGAGTTGTAGATCTACTAGCAGTTTCGGTAAATGAAGAAATGCGGAGAAATTCTAACATGATTCTTTAATAGTTTTTACATAGATACATTATTATTTTAAACGCAATTGCATTCTTTCTTTTATGAATAAAATAATGAAATTGATTTGACAACTCTAAATTCCATTTTAAAGTTGTCAGCATATGGCACATGACATAAAGTTGAACGATAAAGTTTGACTGGGTCAATCTTTTCTTGATCAAGTCAAAAGTTGATCAACTCTATTGAATGCAAGGTTCTCACGGGGTTTTTCGTTCAAGTTTTGTTGATCAACTTTAATCGGTCAACTAAACTTGAATCGTGAGAACGCGCCTTAAGTGATCCAATCGATTCCTTGAAGTGTTGTGATCAACTATTACGATGAGACATTTTGTTGTAAAACCCCTCCTTCACCCTTTTTTTAAGGACTGAAGCTTTTTCGTCTGTGTCGGGAGGTGAGCTCAAAAAACGTTATATAACTTCTGTTCGGAACACGGTGGACGGGCAAAGAAGGTGCCAATAAAAAGTAAGCATTATGACCTTTCCACGTCTCGATCCGTTGGCAAATGTAGCAAATATGCATATTCAAATTTAAAATTTTGTAAAATTTTGATAAAAATTTTCATTTTTATTCTTCGTCCTTTTAAAAATTTCCTTCATAACAAAGATATATTTTTTAGAAAAAACATGAAATTATGCCAATATCTTTAGTATATCAAGAGTTATTAAGATTTTTGTGGACTCAGTGGAATACCTGATTAGAAAAAAATTTCCTGAAAATGTTTTCCGGACAAAAATTGTTGCCACTGAGCCCACAAAATGTTAATAATGACTCTGAACTACGATGCTACTACGCCCAAACGCGACGCATATTACATATATAGAACCGTTTGCCTTTGTACGTGTGTTTCCTTATTTTGTTGTTTCCTAGCACAAGGCCAAATACCAATTTTTATTAATTTTTTAATTGAAAAATGGCGAATTTCCATACAAACTTGCATCCCCGAATTTACCTGTTTGAGAGTGGAATTTCAAAAAATCCCGCCTTATTCATTTTCTACATCATAAATTGAACCTCTGTACAAAATTTCAGCTTTGTATAGAGGCACAAAGGGGTTAGATTTAGACTGGACATTGATGAGTCAGTCACTCAGGATTTGTCTTTTTTTATATATGAAGAAGATAAGAAGGTTTGCGATTAGTTTTAGAATAACACCGAACAAATGTATACAGAACATTTTTTCCTAGTGTATTGATAAATATGTTATTTGTTTTGAATCATAATTCTTTTTATTTGGCAAAAAATCTAATAGTGATTTTGCAGTTTCGTGATAAACTAACAAGTCTGAGATTTCATGTTTCTTCTCGCTGACAAAATGACGCTTTGATAAGACACATTTTTACAAACGAAGTTCACAACTGAAATCACTTTACAGGCGCTAAGATAAGAACTAAATGACGTATGTGCTCTATAAAACTTTTTGCAATTAAATAAATGCCTATATCCTTGCAAAAATGATGATAATATGTTGGGTGTAATTTTCCAACGCTTTATATTGATAAGAGAATGATGACCTTTTGTGGGACAAATGTTTCCTAATTGCTTTATTTCAAGGTACCGAAATGTTGAACACATTTGACACATGTGTTCATTACACTAAGAAAATGAAATTGTAAATTTCCAGGTAAATAAGACTTTCGGATGAAATGATCCAAGTATCACGTACTTCGTTCAACAAGTATCGCATATCAACAGCGCACGGCTGACGTGATAGCCACTGTTCCGGACCAGTGTCTGCATAACTCAATAATTATTTTAATCCAAGATTATATTCTGATTAGCTCAATCAAATAGCATTTCATTTCCTAGAATAGAAGTCACTATCAACACGACTGATAAATTACCCGAATTTCGTCCCTAAAAGTTATTGTTCTTCACCAAATTATTCGATAAGAAGGTCAGAATGTAATCTCCGACAAACTGGAATGACAAATTTGTAAATTATAATACGATAGAGATTCTAAACCTTCCGAACTATCTCGAATCTTCTGAATCATACCTCGAAGGGGCAGTGAAGACCCTGGAAATCATCGTGGTTTATAAACATTGCCAACTATGCCAACAGTATTTGAAAATTCACCGGCACCAAAATTATTTACGGGCTGGAATTGAATAGTACGCTTTTGGATACTCCCCTATATTCTATAGGCTAAAAATAAGTATTTTTGGTAAATATTTGTTAAGCAATCATATTCCGGTTCCACGTTTCACAGACTGTTCGGGAAGCAGTTCTCAATAAACTATTTTGGGATTTTAAAAAAACTTCATTGGTAGCCCTATAATTTTAATTATAGCGACTAAAATATTAGTTTTTTCAAGTCTGAAGAGAATTCAATCGACTCGACATGGTCGAAATGGTAACACCTGGCGCGCCACCGCACGACCTAATGCTAATTTTTGAAGTTTGACAGCCATTTTGGAAAATAACGGTTGAAATAACGGATTCCATCGAAAACAATTTTGATCACTTCTGGTGAAATTGTTTTTTATAGTACGTAGAAACTATGAACCTATCGAGTACAGTATGTAAATGGTTTGTGTCGCGTACCATCCACTAGAAATATTCAGCTGGTTTTTTAACCAAGAAATAAATATAATGTTTTTATTTTGATGAGTTAAACCAAAATCAAAGTCTGTACATTTTGAAATTCCCAAATAATTTTATATTTCCATGCGATGTTTTTAAACAATCAATCCTCGTGTACACGTTCATGATGATAACGTGATTAAATTTAAAATGTTCTTTCAGCAGACACTTATAGAAGAATTTTTTTCATTTTGATAAAAAATCATGAGACCATATGTTACGGTTTTGAGCACATATTATATACCTATGAGATGCTTAACTGACTCGCTTTATTGATGCAAACACTCTTTGCTTCGGCTCCGCATGATTGGTGCGAAGTAATATTATATTTATCTATTATGATATGCAAAAATTGTATATTGTAGTACTGAGACAACAATTCATACAATATTGCAGGTTGAACTTGATTCCTGACAGTTCCATCAAAATTCTCTGAAAATTCCGAAAAACCTCGAATATAACTATAAGTAATAATAAATTCTGTGGAAATCTAGAAAAATTTGATTCCTTAATAATGTAATCGCATATGAACTGAAACACAACAGCACGCTGTTTGAACATGACGAAGATAATCCTGGAGTTGATAGATAAGAGTACTTGAGATGATCCGGGTTTCCGGGAATATTACATTACAGAGAAAGGATTATTTTCATCAAACGTCATTTCTTTGATATATTGCCGTTTAATATATAAATGTCCCTGCTTTAGTGCTTTCTTTTAAGAACTTAAGGGAAAACAAAAAAGTTGTTTAAAAATTAATAAATTACCAAGGTCGACCTTTTCAGGAAGAGAAACGAAAAATTAGAAAAAGTTATTTTTGATTTAAATGCAGACCCATTAATTATTTGAGATAAATATTGACTACTAAAATCGTTTTTATGTAAACGACAAGGACAAAATAATGCTTCCAAAGCAGAAGAATTTTGTTCGTTCCTGAGTTATTTAAAGGGCGATCGTAGGCAGAGAAAACTCAAGAAGAACCAGAAAGTGGAAAGAAAAGTGCGTGGCACCTTGTCACCTACCTTTCTAATATCTAAAAACTTCGTTTTATTGCTGCTGGGTTTTCGGGGATGTGTGTGCGACACACAATAAATTGAAAAGGAGACCGGAGGAAAAAAATGAATTGGGCGGTGGCTAGTAGATCATTGGAATCTGCCAAGTTTTCTGTCTCTGAGTGATTATCTCAATTTTCAGAAGGACAATCGAGCATTGATTATCAAATTGTTTCCTCTAATTGAGAGTGCTGATGATCGTTTCAGGCGACAATATACAAAATCAAGATGCCAAGAAAGTGGTTAACATCACAAAAGATACGCCACCAAATTACATTTTAAAAGATTCAATTGGTGACTGGGTTTTCGCTTAGCGGTACTATTTCATTTTGTTTGTTTACGGAAAGCAATAAAACACCACAAAATCTTTAGAAAGTTTGAATAAATGGGCAAACAAAACAGAATCCCATTTGATTCGGATTGTTGTGTTCCGAACTCTGTTGGAGCAACTTGACAGCTCCTCGCCTATTAAGTAAACTCGTTAATGCAATTGCGTATGACGGCTGTGGTTGCCGATGCCGGTACTTGCTGGCATTATTTGCCTTATATTAACAACTACTTACCGATGTATTGAGTGCAGAGTTACTTATGCAGCAAAACTTGTCAATCCACTTGTTGGCGATAAATTTCTTGAGTTTTGAATTGCGTCAAAAATAGATCGACGATTTCCTTCCTATTTTTAGGCTTTTCAGAATAAATCACTGGCTTAAATCACAATTTTCACATTATCATTGCTTACAGATTTTAGTTTTTTCACTTGACGACTTGAAAACATTGAATATTAGTGTGCCGACTGCCGGTTAAATTAATTTAATAGCGCACCACAATGACTCAAAAAGAAAAACATTCAATAAAAATAGATTTAAAATAAAAAAATAAATAAAACAGAAAAAACTTTCGCGACAAGAAACACTAAATTTAGATCTTGTTATTGTTCATTTTTTGAGTACACCTCACCGACTGAATTTCCATGTACGTTGGATGCCAGTAATCCAAGCGATAGGGGATCCAGAGATCTCGGCACCTTCACCGGTTAATGAAAACTGACTGCTCAAGTGCTCACCCGTTTTCATTCGAGCGGTCAGCGCAGAGGCAGACCATGACCAAACACCGCACACTAATTAACGACTTCGGCAATTTATTTCAACTACGGCCACTGATGCAGCCGTACTTCGTCTCTTGCAATCGTGACGTTTTCTTCTAGTAATCTAGTCCCACTCAAATAAACTCGGATGATAAGACGGCAGCCGGAACGATCGTGGTCGGTTTTATCAGTTGTCATCATTATATTTGTTCGACATCCCGCAAGCCCTTTTGATAAAGTAGCTTGAAAGCTTTCGGTTAGCATTTTGTAATGGATTAAATTTAGGACGATACTGAAATGAATAAAATTATTTAATTTAAAATCGTATTTCTTTACTTTAACTACATACACCGCCATTCGTAGTCACCTGATTTTACCAACACATTCACGGCAATCGTGGATTGCCCATTCAAATTTTATCGTCTCGTCTATAATAATTAGACCAAGAAAACTTAGGAATGGAAATTAAATGAATATAATAAATGCAGTCAACACTTTTTTTTTCTGAAGGCACACAATACTGTTTGTTTCGCTGCAATAATAAAATTCCAAAAAAATGTTGAAACCAATATTGATATTCAAAAACAAATATATAACCAACACTAAAAAGGAATTCAAATTAATAAAGGTAATTCATCATTTATTATAAAAATATAAACACTTCCCAATTTCAAGGCAAGCATTAACGAAGAGCTTTAAATAACCTAACTTTTTGACATACATGTTTTAACCACAAACAAGTTAAATCATAGATATCTGCGGTTAAATGGTTGAGGGCGGGAAATCTGGTTTGGGCCTTGACTAATTTCAAGGTGTAGAAAATTTTTAATTTTTGTTTTGTTTTCAATATTTCAACAGGTGGTTCAGTTTTTGTATCATCGCTGATAAAATTACTTCTTATCCAATTTAATGAAGAAGTAAATTTTACTTATTTAAAAAAAAAGTGATTTTCTGCAGACAATTACTCTCGAGTCTCGAACTCAGCCTCGGCGCCGCTTAGTACCAACTGCTAAGTTACATTTCTTTTCAAGCTAGTCAGTCGTTGCTCACAGGACGGCCGGGGCCGGCTACGATTACGAAGTGAACGAAGGACAAAGTGTTGCAAAAATAAATGTGTTCAAAAGATTAATCATTGAATTAAATAAATATTTTGTTAATACGAGTATGACGCGACGCTCTTTTGACGTTTCCGCCGGTTGTAAAACTTTCATATGTGATTTGAAGTAAATAGCGTAACTTTCTTTATAATTGATTTCGGCAGCCGATGCCGAAACGCTTTAGAAGCATCGTTTGGAAAAACTCGTCGCAGTAAGTAGTTAAGTAAAGTACACCCTGTATTTTCACGTGACTTTGTAGGTTAGAGTATAATACATTTCCTGAAAAAAATATTGCAATATTTTATTATTGCCAAGTGACTTGGATGGAATTTTTCATGTTTTTTTTTCCTTGAATTCAGTTTCATGGATGCTGAGTTCGGAACGGGTCAGAATTCTGGATGTTTATGATTATTTTTATAAAATTAGAAACAGTTTAGGAAAATTTCTTGACTTAAATGGATTTTACCAACTTGCAGTGGATTGTAATGAAATTTTGTAGGCACATTTATTTTGATCCAAAAATGAAGAATATGCAAAAAATTTTCTGTGCACGCAACTAGTTTTAGAAATAAGTACGTTGAGAAAATTTCATGTCATGTTATGTCATTTTTGCTAGTCATTTTGCCGTATTTATTTCATACAAAATTTATTCTAAAACACGCGACAAATCATTTTATCCCCATTTACCGCGTTTTTATACTTCACAATTCTAAAAAAAAGCATAAATTGTTAATTAATTAATTGTTTACAATTTGACACATGTCTGGTGTCAACTAGAAATTAAAACCTAGTCCTGATTTACAATTAAATTACAAAATGATTTGTCGCGGGTTTTACAATATATTTTTAAAAAAGTTACATGTAAATTTATTTTTGTTCCCCCTTTTACAGCTATTCTTTAACATAAGTGTAATTGTCAAACAGTTCCTTCTTCTTGCTTGATGTCATTCGAAAACTTACCACAGGCTGACCCTGCTAAGTATAGTTAAAAATTAAAGTTGACTACGGGAGTTTTTGAACGCAAAATAGTTATGTTCATAGTTATGTTGTTTACTATATAGTTGACTATAGTTAACTGTAGTTGAGTTTTTGAACGCTTTTCAGGTCATTTACGGTAAAGGTGCGATGTCGCTTATTATTGAGATGGTGCCACAAGTCAAATAATGTATCTCTATAATCCATTTTTGCCTGGAAAAGAAAAAGCAGAGAAAAGAGATGGTCCATTTTGTGTCCAGAAATCGAAACTTCGTCGATACGATCGAGCTGTATGCCAATCGATTCCTTAGAACGACAGAAGTAAACCTGTCCAGGTTACAATTCCCTAACCCATGGGAGATCGGAGCTAAATTGGCTCTGAAAGTTTGTATGAAAATCTGTTTTTAGCGGTTTTAATTGATATGGTGATGACTGTATCTTGGTAATATTCGGCGGCAATTTATTCGATGCTATTTATGTTATCACATGAATTTCAATGGCATCGGGAAATGCCTTTCAAATGAAATGAATGCATTAAAATCGATCAAAATCACCACTAAAAATCGATTTTCATACAAACTTTCAGAGCCAATAGCTCCGATCTCCCATGGGTTAGGGAATTGTAACCTAAACAGGTTTACTTCTTTCGTTCTAAGGAATCGATTGGCATACAGCTCGATCGTATCGACGAAGTTTCGATTTTGGGTTTTTGGTCCATACATTTTGGACCGTGTCCTTTAATAAAAATTACTGATTTCTTGGAATTTTCGGAATTTGAGTTCAACGAATTCTCGAATTCTTGGAATTCGTCACAATGCAAAAATTCTTGGAATCGGAGTTATAATACATAATACAATAGTACAAAATCCCGGCAAAAGTTGATTTTCGCAACTTGTGGCGGATTTCAATGAAATTTTGTGGAGACATGTATTTTAGTTAAAAAACCAAGAATGTGCAAAAAAGGCCGTGCACTTATATACTTTTGGAAAAAAATACATTTTACGATGAAAAAATTTCATGTAATTTTTCGGTTTTTTGCCGTATTTATATCCACAAAATTTATTTGCGAAAACCACAAAAACCCGAAACAAGTCCACTTAAACACATTTACCACGTTTTTACACTTCACAACACTATATTAATCAAGAAATCTCTGTTAATTTCATTGTTTACAACTTCACAATTTGACATATGCTGACATGCATGTGCCAATTTGATGAACGTTGCAATTAAAATTTAGTACTGATATAGAATTAAAATTAATATAAATATACAAATGCGTGCTTGTCGATATGCGAAGTAAATTCGAAAGACGCACTTCTGCCACAAGTCGCGAAACTCAATCTGTTCCTAAATCCCATACATCGTGCAATCGAAAAAAAAGAATTTACTTTTTTCGTTGCTCTTCAAGGAATTCCTGCAAGAGCTACCGCGTCTCAATCCCGGTGATTGGAGTCGGTGGTGGTTACGCCATTGAGAATTTACGTGCTGGGAAATAATATCTTTTTCTTTTATATTATTTCTTTTTTATTATATTATTTATTATTATATTCTGGAGGACACATGCTGCTCCGATCATGTAGAGCAAGTCCTCCATATTCATGCAGATCGTTGTATCGAAGATCGGAAATTTATTTTTTAAGTAACCAAACGCATTTTCTATTGTCACGCGCGCTCCGCTTACTATTACGTTAAAATTAAATTCATGGTCTGTGAGATTTGAATGCGAATACGGCTTTACTATATATGAGTTTAACGGATATGCCGCATCCGCTACCAGATATAATGGTAAAGTAAAGTTCGCATCTGGATGCTCGCGAAGAAGCGAGGATTTCCCAGCTTCCAGATGCGAATGAAGGGAAGAAACCGCGAATATACCACCATCGCTGTGGGACCCCGGGGAACCCACATCTATCGCGATGAATCGCAAATCCGGCGCTGCCACGGCTTGCAGCACGACCGAATGACGCGATTTATAATTAAAAAAAGCAGTCCCTTCGCCTGGGGGATATTTAATATTTATATGGGTCGAGTCCAGTGCACCCATGCCATTTGGGACTTTGACTTGGGATTTTGACTTTAATTCCAAGACTTGTGGGGCATCCACTAGTTGTTGTGGGCCTTGCACGGGCTGTGGGGCATCCACGAGCCGTTGTAGGCCTTCCACGACTTGTGGGGCATCCACGGGCTTCAATCCCTGTTCCAGGATATCTAAATCTTCCCCCCCACATAACATAAGGATTTCTTCCATTATGCCTTGCTTGTTTTTCGTACAACCTTAAACGTTGTACAAAGAATTCTTCGAAGATTTCCATTACTGTATTGTACTTTTTCAAACGAGCTTCATGGTCGATGGCGTACGTATTACCAGTACAGATACGTTTTCCAAGCGAAACACATTGTTAAATCCCTTATTTCAACATTCCTCGAACTTCCCGGGAGCGAAACTTATTTTGAAATTTAACGATGTGCCTCTTGAAGACCAATTTGTAATTATATTTTTGCTCTTCAATTTTGCCAAAACATATTTTCGAAGTGGTCGACAGACATACCAATGGGTAGTTCTGTGATTTCGACTGCATCTTCATAAACCAGATAAGTGCCACTGCAAGTGCAGATGTTTTCTGTATCTTGGGTAATAGTACCTCGGAAATTTTTGTACCATGGCGTCATTGCCATTGGCTCAGATCCTCCAAGCTTCCTTCGGATATTATTTATAATAACCTTCGGATTATGTGCGGGGATTTTAGAATATACAAAATTCATTCCATTTAAAAGAAGGAATGGTATAACAGGCACGTAAAACTTCGGTTCCCTGAAGGTGTCGTGCTCGAATATCAAAAATTCTGTGCAATTTGGGTTGAAAATCAAGGGGGCTATACGGGACAATTTTACACTATTGTAGTGGTGGGTGCCCACATTGCCATGCTCTCTTGAACCAAATTCGCTCGAAATTTGGGTCAACAAATTAATGTTGTTGCACCCCACATAGTTTTTAGCTAAATTGACGATAGCCTTTTCAATGCATTTGTTTCCGTGCCTATATGCACAGTTCATAGAAACTTTAGCGCCCAAATCAATAATATCAATTGCCTGGTTTTCCACTAGCTTAAAAGATTCAAACATAATCATGCGTTGGGCTGTTTTCAAGCCATCTACAACGCATGGCGTTTGCGCATGAGCTAGAGAATACCAGTCAAACCCTAATTCCGTTTCCACAAACTCAGAAAAGGAACTGGTTCTATCCGTGTATTGACGTGTTCTTGCCGGTATGTAGGCGAGGACCGTCTGTAGACGCTGAAAAGATCCTCTACGGGAGAAAGCCATCTCAAAGCTTTCATCATCCCCCCTCGCGTCATACCGAAACAAAATCACGTATTCTTCAATACTTCGGAAGCATTCCGTTATCTCAAACATATTTTGCTTGCCTGGCGCAAAAAAATGCTGAATAAACGGTAATTTTATGATTTGGGGCCAGTGGAAGTGCAGGAAACTTATGACCAAGCCCTTTATGTTGGAGCCATAGGGATCTTGGTCCGTAATAATCAATATCTTTTGATATTGCAGACCTTGCAAATCATCCACAGTGGAGTATATTCTGTTATACGTCAGCCCGATAGCTGCAACCATTTTATCCATGGTCGCGCTACGTGAATTTCCCCGCTTCCGAACAGTAATGGGGTTTCCTTGAATAGTGCAACACCAGTAATATCTTTCGGGCAGGTACTTCTGTATGCCACTGGCTACCTGTGATGCCGCCGACTTGCCCTCCGTTATTATTAGAGTGCGCGGCGTTTCGGCATCGGTGGCCTCCATTACAGGAAAGGGATTTAAGTATACTTGCTCAAGCATACTCGAAATATGCTTGCAAATATTACTGTACTCAAAAGGGATGTTCCTGAAGCGAAATAGAGAAGACAATCGTTTAAAACTACATTTTGATTTAAATTAAACCTTGCTGGCTACATGGGCTACTTTAATTTCTTCCTCTTCCTTAAGCTGTAGACAAGTGTATATAATTTTTCTATGGAGACATTTCAAACCATCCACCACGGATGGCATAGCTCGCAAGATATCCGCATTCCAATAATCCACCAAATGTTTTTGAACGAATTCCCTGCATGAAATTTCTTTGGTTTCATTTGTATACAAGAATGTGGACGTCGTATCTGCTTATGCTGCCCGTTGTTTTTTGACAAGTGCATGATACTTGGTATGAGCCTTCCAAATCATCAGGTAGGGCTCTATGAATTTCATCTGCTTTACATGGTATGTTGCATGTAATCCTTTTGGCTATAATACCGCTAAGATTCTCTGATATAATGAATTCTTAGATTTACGTCGTTGAGAGTGGGGGTAGGTGTGTTCGCTCGGGCGTACTTTGTCATTATTTTCAATAATATTTCTTTGACCTCCTTTCTTCTACGCATCAGCAAATCTATATAAATAAAACTGCAATGGGTAATTAGTTTGTCCGAGCATCACTGCAAAACAGCTGGATCGATTTTCATGAAATTTTCTACATTATTTTATATACTGCCAAATTGATCTCAACGCTACTTTTTATCAGCCTACAATCCTGTTAATATATAGCTCCAGTACAAATTATCAAATTATTAAATTTCCCATCTGGGCAATTATCTGAGAAATGGACAATTATCAGGGAAATTTGAAAGCACATTAGATGTTCGGTTCTGACTTTCGATAGTTAGAATTATGGTGAAAAGTTTTTCTATTTGAAATGGTTCTTATCTTAGATTTTTATTTACCTATACCTATATTTTGTGTACCTTGTTGTGTACCTTTGTGTAGCTTTTTGTTTCTATATTTGCTTTTTTCGCTATGTGCGTGTTTTAAATAAAATATTTTAAAATATGTTTTGTAAATAAAAATCACCATGACTGACGGGATAAACTAGCGGATGAAAGTTTCAATGAAAATCCGCCATTTTTAAATTAAAAAATTCAATAAAATTGGTATTTCGCCTTTTTGGTTAGAAAAAAAGCTCAATGAGAGCTACCACCCTTTATCCTAATTCAACCCCTAAAACTACCCTCCATTGAAAAAATTAACCAACTATTATTGAAACCCGACCTACGGGATTTTCACCGCCCCGGGTGAAACCGGGTAGACACCAGCTAGTTCAATATAAAAGTCTATTCTTTTTAATGAGAACGGATCCGAATCTTGAGCGACAGGTAGACAATTAGCAATGTTGCCTGTTGCCTGTTGCAACATTGCAGTGTCGACCTCTATTTTCGTTGTCTGGAATGGATCACGGTATTAAAGTGACTTTGTTATGATTTTTTACTATTAATTTAGGGTTGAAATGGCATCTACATAAATGCTTACAAGGAGCTGATATCAGGTGTTATACTCTGATTTTGAAGCCGAATATCTTAAAACGCCGCTGATTTGAACTCTCCTTCTGTCATTATACAAATCTGAAATTTTTTTTGGAAAAATGTGGTCAAGAATAGTTGCTTTGCGGTTTTTCGCTTATATCTCCTAAAATACCACACTTTAGAAAGTTGCGGTGTGGAGACAGCCACACATTACTTCCATGTTCATCATATCGTTAACGACAATGACAAAAAAAAAAAGAATTGTCTGCAGGTGTCGCTCATTTCGGACTGCTACTTCTGCACCCACGACCATAACCTAAAAAATGTTAGACCCGTCGACACAATTTTAGCTGTAAGTTAGCCAAATCAAATGCGATCGAGCTCAAAATCAATAGGCATGATCTCGACATATAAGCAGACATTTTGGTACAAGTCCCGCGAAATTTAATTTATTTTGACGGCAGTTATCGTTGAAAATCGGAAAATTATAAAACCCATTATAACTCCCTTATTTTAATACTTGGTGAACATCTTGTAATCTAAACCTGAATAGTCTAACGAGCTGAACAAAATGCAAAAAGAAATTTTGAAAAAGACCGATTTTTAAGGAAATTATGACCATTTAAAAAAACAACGGAGCGACTGAACGACACCAAGCTAAAAACTTCCAGAAAGTGTTTTTAAGTACTCCCGACAACGATTCCATAATTTTTTCGGATACTCATTTTTCGCACCATCACCATACTTCCATTCCTATATATAGGAACATGGAAGTAAAAATACGAATTCTTTGTTTTGTTTTCTGCTGCAATTGTCAAAGGTTTCCTAGAACCAGTAAACCAAATGATAAATATTTGAAAAATAGTCCATTAAAAATATCGTTGTTATTATCAAAATATACTTTCATGCAAAATAGTAAATTATTATTAGGTATGATTATTGATTATTAATATTTGTTTTTCAAAGTAGTGTAAGAATAAATAAGAATGTAGTGTAAGAGGAATACGTGACAATATTAGAAATATTATTGAAATTTATTATATTTTTTAAAAGAAAAATATGAATTCTGCAGTTAAAAATTTTTTATCAGAACCAAAATGTATTATATGTGTATAATTTAATATTTATACTGTGGTTAATATTTTACACTATAATTAGGTGTATGTAGTTCCTGTGCAAATTATAACAGACTAAAATTGTTCAAACGTGTTTATAATCAACCTGCACCATTTCATAAAATAAAGAATTGTAACAAGTAATTAAAAGTAATTTCACAGTTCGTCATCGCTCCACCGTACTATAATGCACTTGAGCTATGAAGCTTGATCTGTTGATCTGGACATATTTTCATCACGGTTTTACATCATCAGGAAACAAATCTGTAACAACATTTCCTGATCGTGTTGTTGCACCCACCTATGGACAATATTTGTGCAGTTTTTGTGAGAACCTCAAAAGGAAATACTTTACTCCAATATTATGAACAAAAACATTGGGATAAGTTTTGTTAAAACGTGTAACTGTTGTGTAAGTGAGGCCGAACATTCATTTTCAAGTTTAGTGAAAGAGTTTTCGAATATTGTTAGTTTGATTCTGAATTGAAGCTTCGTATGGCCGGCTGAAATTACTAAGAGAAAAGTTTATCTAAATGGATCATCTGGATGAAACGACCAATTTATTGGGAATAAACCCCGCAAATGAGAAGGGAATTGAAAAGAAAATGTTACAGGGACATTGTTAATATCAAATGTAATAAAATATGACAAGCAAAATGAATTTTGTGTATATATTGTATACTTCGAAGTGATGGTGAATCTTATGGACAAATTACAGAGAAGTGTTTACTTCTTCGGATCGTATACCATAATTAAGCAAACAGTAAAACAAAAATCATCTTAAACAAAATCATCAAAAATGAATAGTGCGAAGAATTGTTTCAATATGAAAACGTTTTGTTGTACGAAAAGCGAAACCTTCGAAGAGCGAAAACATTTAAATATTTCACGTGCCTGAAAATTTATCCAGAAAATTTAGTTTGAGAGAACGAAAAAAATTAATAAAGAAAACACTAAAAACCAATAACGAGCAATAAAAAAGAAGTTAATGTTAGTGAATTTATTAATCAATTCCTGTATAATGAACAACTTTCGTTTTTAAGAACTTCTAAAATTGACATTATTTATACACTAAAGCTTCCGAATGTCTCCGGTGTTAATGAATATTTATAACAAGTTTCTGCGATACAGTGCGTTATTTATGTGACCATAAGTACAACAACCAACAACAATTGAGCGATTTTCGGGAGTGTCTTTATAATTTTATCAATATTCATTTTTAAGAATGTATAAATATTATACTCACATTTTTTATTGTAAATTTGTTCCATATTAATTTTCGAAATTGTTAAATAATAAAGTCAAAAGTGCTAGAAAATTGTAAATAAAAATAATTAGTTTTTATGTTGAGGTAAGCCTTTTCCATTGTATTCTAAAAATATGGAGATTGTGGGTACTTTTTTATATTTAAAGTTGTTATTTGTATTGTGACTTATTGATTTTGTCAATTTATTATAAGATACCATTTGTGTAATATCACAGAGAAAATGATGTTAATTAAAAAGAAATTACCTCATTTTGAAAAAAATAATAAATTAAGTTTGTAATTCATCAAAATGTTAGTGAATTTATTTTCATATTTCACAAGGGCTAATTTTCAAATATTTTTTTAAGTGTTTTGGTAGAATATAATAAATCAATATAATATAATTTATTGATTTATAAAAACCGACACAATTGCAATGGGTTTATTTGATTTTAGATTTGATTTAAATTTTTGCAGTTGATCTTGATTATCATGAAACAGTTGCTTATTAATTACAATGTGATATATTTTCTATAAACAAGGATTGGTAAAGGTGGTAATGTGATTCTTCATTTTATGAACGTTTTTTGTTTTTTGTTTTAAATTATTATTGGTCTATAATATTTCTATGAATATGAGTATTGTTTGCATTTATCAGTACAATAAAAATAGAAGGGGTTAATTGTGTTACCTTTTCATACGGTCACCTTTTCGTACGGTACTTTCCAACAATTCTATCCAATGAGTGTGGGTAGGAATTTGTTTTTCAATATCTTCCAGGGTAAAGCCGATCTTTATTCATAGAAATTATTCAAATTATATTTAGCTTTGTTGTTCCAAAATTTCGTTGATGAAGAAAAGTTTTTTGAATACACGCGAAGATCTATTACGACTGGTAGGGTTCAGAATTTTGTGGTGATGGAACGTAGGATGGACCTGAACTGGTGCAGCTGGGTTGATGGCGGGCGTTGAACAATTGGCAACGGAGAAACCTCTGCCTGACGTTGTTGCTTGGCTTTGTAACTGTCCAAAATCGCCATCAACATTATCTTCCGCATTAAAAATGTCCAATTCTTCGTAATCTTCATAGTCTTGCGATTCATTTAATGGTAGAATTGTCGATTGTTTAAAATTTCCAATCATGGTAGCCGGTGTCAATGTATCATTTATTCATTGGTTGACCAGCAGCTGACCTTACTTAGGCGGAGGTATAATTTTTCTATATTTGTCCTTCAGATTTTTCTATTTCTTCTTTACTTCGTCACCTGAAAAAATTAACAAATTCTTGGCAACTGGTGCAATTTTTAGACATTTGCCTTTCGAATTCCGACTTGGCAAGCGTATAGTAGGCCAGATAGTATACACTACTTGTAAAGCTATACCTGAAGAATTCATCAATGAACATCCCAAAACCAACGCAAGCAACATCGAAGGAAGCTATTGCGAATTGAAATATCCTCCACATTCTGTATCTACTTGATTCAACTACCTTAAGTACCCTTCAATAGTGTTGTTGGGTGTAGCTGACGCTGAAAAAAAAGTTCACACTGGTTGATGTCGGTGCCCTAGCTAAACAGAGTGATGGAGGAATCTTTTCAGCAACTGAACCATATCGCAGGCTAGAGAATAAACAGCTCAATTTACCGCCAAATATACTTCCTGGCACATCTATTAGCGTATCATTCTTATAGGGGATGAGGCATTCTCCCTTAAACCTTATATCATGCGCCCAGATGAAGAACAATTCAACATGAATTTGTCATGTGCTCGGAAAACAATAGATTTCGGAATATTGCCAGCCAAGGTTTTTGGAAGCAGCACTGGAAATACCCAGCATGACAAAACGCTTGACAATTTTTACACTGCGACTGCACGATGTCTTCGCGTCTAAACTTATCCCATTAAATGGCAGAGTTGAACTGAGCAGCCTTTTAACTGACGTTACTTCGGTTATATAAATTCTCTATTGAGATTTGTACCAGAAACATTCAAAGATTGGCCATTTCTGGTTTTAAAATGTTTAAGTTTAGCAAATTTGACTTTTGGGAGCACCTCGGACAATGCGCCCTCCACGTCTGCGTCCGTGTAATTGCAATCTAAACCTTTTATTAAGAGTGAGATGAGTTTGTTTTTCTTTGGGCTATATGCATTTAATGTAGGTATATACATATTACATATATATACATTGCATGTACATATACATCTAACTCGTCTTGTTTCATGCTTTCAATATTTTCCTATGGGTCTTATTACAGTTTACATACAGCCTACAAAGATTAGAGTTATCTTTTTTAAAGAACTCTACAATCGGCCAATTATCCTTCATCAAATTACCGATTTACTTAACGTTTAGGTTATTGCTATTTAATACAATGGGCGGACAATGTTTTTTCACTACTTTTCCAACTTTTATTTTGACTGACAAAGTTATTATTTAGGTTAGTTTTATTAGAGTTAATTACCGTTAAGTTGCTCATCTCACCGTCTTCTTCAGGTGGATTTTTTAAACAATTTTCGTTTTTTAATTAATTAAATGAAGGAAAAACAATTTTTAATTAAAAGAAATAAAAGTATTTGAAAAAATACCTATTTAAAACCTATTCTATATCATCAAATGTATTTTTTCACATTTTATTTATTCCTCTTTTGTTTATCTTCTTTATATAACTGTGCCTATTAACAAAGGCACATGAAAGTTAAGATCTTCAATTTTCAATAAGGAAATACATTCTTGTGAAGTTGCAAATAAAGTTTCAATAGATAAAACAAAATTTGTAATAAAAAAAAATTCTTTGTACATTCATATGCGTATTTATCTATGTTTTGAAACAGACATGCAAACGTCCGCAAATTAATAATTTTTAATTATTTAAAGTGTGAATTTGAATACTCCGGATTGATATACTATATGTGCACATTGCACAATGACATGAAATCAATGCTCGGAAATGTTTTTGTCCATCTGATTACAATTTTATATAAATATTGTAAAAGGCTAATATGCAAGGAATGTTAATCCTCTACATTTATATAAATCACAAGTAACTTGAGACCGTAAAATTCGAAACCTCTCGAAATCTTTGAAAAAAAATTAGAATCAATATTACATATCTGATTTGTTTAGCAGTATGAAAAATTGTGTTTATGAATTAATTAATGAAAATGACGGTTCTGTAAGTTATTACAATTTTTTAATATTAACCTTCATAGTTCATATTATCTACGTTAAAAAAAAGTCATTGGAATATTTTATATTAACTCGACATTGATAAAAGGCACATTTGTGTAACTGACCTCGTATTTTGAAGTCCTTGTTGGTAAATAGATTTACAGTGTTTGCTGTTAAGTGTTAGGCATTTATGACCTTAAATAATGGTTGCGATAGGTATATTTCTTTCTATATGAAGGAAAGTTAGTGACAATTATTGAAGAATTATAATGTTCTGATAAAGTGATGTCTGTTTTTTTGTTATTCATACAATGACTACAATAATTACGAAATTTACATTTGCTCTGCGATAGTTTGGAAAAACAGCTTAATAGTCTATGCCCGGTAGTGAATGCCGATCGGCTTACGTCGGCTTCCATCACAATGTTGTCACGTGGTGTTTACTGTTTTCCATTTTACCGGCTTTAGCATACTCTTACACGCGCTAAAGTGCTAAATAATTTGCATAAGGATAAAAGAAGAGCAAAACATGCGCGAAAAACCCATGCATCTGTGCGAATGCCAACAAACACTTGGGGTTATTCAAAGTCACTAATACAATACTATTCACTATTTTAGTAGGTAGGTATATATTATATAAACTGTTGTGTGAGGTTTCTCAACAACTGCAACGTCTAGAAATTATTTTTTTATTTTATTATTTTTTACATTTTAAAAATATGGCTACTATTATTTCCCTGTTCATTCATAACTGACAAACTATATGGAGGTGTGAAATTTTTAAATAGGTTTAATTCACTAGGCTTAAGTTACATTTACATACCATAAGTTCGGCTAAAGTATACGATCAAAGTAAAGTAAACCAGCCTGTTGTGATAACAATGTCCTATTCCTGACGTACATATTTCGAGATCAATTAAAACTGGATAAGAGAAAGGGAATTTGCTCGATAACATTACGATCACAACGGTTTATCATTTCAAAAATAATTTTCCCTTCCTCTACATATTCAATCGTGATACGAGATTCAAAATTTCATTATACCCAAAAAATATTCTATTGAGCAACAATAGAGTATTGCATATTCCGAGTTTCATATAGGTTAATGTGGAACAGTTTTGGAAATATGACTTTTTATATGTTTTATTCCTCAATTTCGTCTTTTTATAATTTTATTTTTCCAGTTTGCATTGTATATAATTTATGATATTATTAACAATGAAAGTCAAGTCATTGTAAGCAATTTTACTTTTGAAAAAGCCTCTTCCAAAAATTTGGCGCTCTAGGCAAATTGATTAGTTTGCTTATGGGTATATCTGGGTCACACTTTTTCAATGAGTTTACTATTTATTTACAATTGCCAACTCGTGATGACGCAATTTAAATTTTTTTTTGAAAAATTCCGCTATACATGTAGAACATGTAGAATGTGCTTTTGGGGACATCCGGCGCGTGGTTCGCTACTAGATCCAGGTCCGGGCGATGTGATCCGGAGTTACTTCTGGTACTTCTGGATATTGCAGTTGGGGACAAGCAAATAATTACAAAATAAATTTGTAGTAAAAAATTTAAATATTTTCACTTAAAGACTACCACTTGGACTATTAGCTTGTCCGCGCCTGTAATATCCTTTCCAACATTTAAATTATATTTATATAATACATAGTCTAGGGATATTTTATTATTTGCTTAAGAGGTATCGAACACATAAACATTTCATATTGTGTTATACATTGCTTTTACAAATGTCTATAGATTTCTAAAGTTGATACTTCTTAATGCAGTCGGGTTTTTTGTTTTTTTTTAAAATTTATTTTATTTTTTTATACCCTATGTCACTCCCACAATTTAGACGAATCTCGAATATAATGACACCTCGTTTGTTAAAATCTATCAAGCCGTTTAGGCTGCAGAGCGTCTGGTCGAAATATCATACATACAAGCACTCGAAAAACATAACACTTCCTCGGCAGTCGGATTAAAAAAAGCAAAATTAAAAATTTTGAAAAAACCCTCGACGGTTAAACGTAATTGAAAAAGGATAAAATAATTTAAAAACACCCGACTTACAAGAATTTAAACCCAAGAATATCCTTCCAGGGCTGCCAATAAATGAACTACTTTTGCAGTTTTATAGTAACGTGAATAATTGGGGATATTTTATAATTACGTTTAACCGTCGAGGGTTTTTTCAAAATATTTAATTTTGCTCTTTTATTTCAAACTTTTTAGGGAGCATAGGTATTATGTACAATGTACATTGTACTACATATCTATATAGTTTACTTAATAGTAATAAAATATAAGTATTTACAACTAAACTTTGCCCGGGGCTTTGTTGTAACTCAACTCGATATCATTACATAGAATGAAAATAATAAGTAATAAGTAAAAATGACGGTAATAAGTAAAACTGATACTCTGTACAAAAATACTTACCTGTGGAGTTTCTTAATATGTAGTAGCTAATATAAAATATATTACTGCAGCGCCCCCTAGTGAGTTACTATCGTAACACCTATTTAAGAACGCTCACTAATCAGAAACAAACTCACTACTGAAAACCGCATCAAAAGCGGACTAGTAGTTTTGGTTTTGCACAAACAACTGTTTACTGTACCGCCCCCTGGTGAGTTGTCACCTTAACACCAGCTATCTAAGAACATGCACCAATCAAACCCAAACCCATCACTGAAAACCGTAACAAAATCGAACTAGTAGTTTTGGAGATAAATGGCGACATTGGTTTGCACAAACAAACATCCTCTCACCCCAAACGCATATACCATCTCCGTACCGTCGCGTCGTGGGTAAAAATGACAAAACTCAATTTTGTCAGGCTTGTGTTATTAATTTATTTTTAATATTTATTTATTATTCGTTTCTTTGTTTTTTGATGATAAATAATAAATTTTATAATGGCAATGAATAACTGAATGAATAACCACATGACAGATCATGGCGTTAGATCATGACATTACTTCCTTAAGTTGAATCTGCTTAGTAACTGCGGCGCGGTGTAAAGAAAATTCCCCGAATCCATTTTGTATACGCAGCTGTTACACCATTAAACTTTACCGCGGTTATTGTAAAATTAATCATTCAACATGGCAAACAATTATTGAGTATATAAGAGGTGGAAAAAAAATTTACTAAATTAGTTTCCAAAGTAGAGATCAACTGTTGAAATGCTCCGCGATTGCGTTCTGTTGTTATTGATAAGCTCCGCATTAGCGGGTACTCTTTTCGAGGAGTCTTCCATCTCGAATAACCAGGAAGCTAGCGCAAGTGAATTTCCCCATTACCTGGCTGTTGAGAAGAATAATAAAGACTTCAGCGAAGAAGCCATTCGAAACGACAATACGGCTTCAACAGCAGAACAGTATGTGACTCCACCTTCACCACATAAAGGACACCGAGTGTACATTGATAAAAGGGTTATTAATAATGCTGCAGTGAAAGTGAATATGACGAAAGTTACGAATTCGCAATATATACCAAGACTTGGCTAATTTGCCAAATTAATACCTTTTCGTATTTTAAGAATATTGTTTTAAAAAAAAAGAAAACAATTTATGTAAGTTCAATAAATTCGTCCAAAACTGTGATTTCCAAAATAATATTTATTTATTTGTCAATTTTAATATTGTCGCTTTCAAATAGAGTACCTATTGGCCATCGGATAAAATCCGCCTATGCCTCCTTTTATTCCAATCATCGAAACGCAAATTATGAATATTTTTTAGTTCTTTCGGCGATATTGTTTTTATTTCTACTATGATCGCAAAACGTTTTCCTCTCATTGTTTTTTTTTTAATCAAATCTGGTGAATAGGATGGTTGCAGTATAATTACAGTGCTATTTTTGGGCAAAAAAATCTGAACAAGAAATGAAGTGAACTTGGGCGTTATCAAGGTTTAACATATTTGAGACACTTAAAGGTGCGTATTTACTAGAGCACGAACGCCAACGAGGCAAGCCGAGGCCGAACAAATGCCGATCCGATCCCATCGGGTGGCTTGCGAATTGCCGCGGTCCGAGGCGTCGCACAACAACAAATATACGTATGCTCATTCGGCCTTGGCTTGTCTCGTTCGCGAGTTCGCATTCCTGCTCAAGTAAATACGCACCTTTAAGCAGGAAGCACACTAGTGAACCATTGCACCCGCACCATGGCGAACTCTTGTACCATGCAAACCATGCTCGAATGTTGTCTGCCGCACACTACAGAACCCTCCGAGAGAATTTTGCTCCGCAGTTGTTTTTTATTTTTCATAAAAATGGTTCCTCATCATGCATTCTCATAAACCATGCACCACGGTTTGCTTTTTCGAGCACACCAAACATGGTGCAATCACAATGGTGCACGGTGCAAGCACCATGAGGTGTGTAGTGTGCGGCTCTCCATATGTTTTCATGTTAAGCAAAACGTACACCGTGGTTCTTGCAACCAGAGGCACTCTGGTGCTGGTGCAATGGTTCACTAGTGTGCGTCCTGCTTAACGCGTCAATTTCGACAATTGCATGAACGTTTTGACTTTTGATCAAACCCGGTATGTACATTGTACAATGTGTTTTAATTTGAAATATTTGAAAAACCATTCATTTTATAATATTTTTACTCAATATGAATCTATGTGACACTTGTCAGTTGTTTGTTTGTTGGTAAAGTCTTTATTACAAACGCTTGGAAGCCGTAGCTGCTTATTATAGTAAACCTAAACCATGCTGAACTGTTGACTTACGATAATTCAGTTGTTCTTCTACAAATAATGGTAAGCATGGAACATTTAAGAATTCGTTTCACTAAATAAACGAAACATATTTAAAACTCATGAACGAAAGGCAAATCATTGGATTAAGGAATTATAAAAGAAAAATTGTTTGAATGATTTTAGAAGCAGCTTTTGATGTCGGTATGAAATATTTGTTTAATTTAGTACAGCTGTATCTCTGCAAGTAAAGGGCATTTCAAATTAAAAATATTGATATAACTGTTTTAGGTTTGAATTCAAATAGTTGGTGTAATTTAAAATTTTTCTTCCACTGTCAATTTTTCTATGAAATTCTGCACTTTGAACCGCTATAACTTTTTTCCCCTATCGAATGGAAATGAGCCGCTATACTAACTATTGGAGTAGTTTGTTAGAGCTATCGAATGACATAGGTCTCGTCCGTATTGGTCCAGGACCAGCTCCCATTTTGCCAATTCTCCTCCTCTCTGCCAAACTTCCTCCTCTAACCTCGAATGGTCGTCTATAAAGGACAAAGGTTACACAATATTTAGCACCACCAAGTGGAAAGTGGAAATTCAGATGACCAAGCTTTCGATGCAACTCGATAGGTTTCCGTAATCCAAATTGTCACCTACGTATGTAGTTTGGAGATTCGTTAAAATGATACAAGCCTCTGCTTTTTTCCGTGATCAATTTAGTTTTCCCTTTTTTGTTGATAACTTTTGCATGATTGTTTGTAAACAAAACGTCATACCCGTTTTCTGTGATTTTTCCGACGAAAATTAAGTTTGTTCTCAAGTCAGGAACGTATAGTGTGTCTTTTAGATCAACTTTGATTTCTGAACCCTAGATAGTAGATAGTTATCGAAAAATGAAGCATTACCTTTTGCTTGAATTTCAGTTGAGTCTTGATTTTCTAAGTTCAACTTTCCCTAACCTCTTTCTGTTTCACCGAAATGTTTCAGTTCTTTACAAACATGAGGGTCGCAACACTATTCAGTCACCACTTTCTAGATTCCCATTCCCCGATTAATGCTTCTGATGCAGCTATACTCAAAACCTCGGTTTTTCTTTCAAATTGTTGATTTTCGTTTTTAGATTTACAATCGACGATTCTCGAGGATCTCGAGATGTCTACGTTTAATTGACCTGTTAGAAACGGTACGGTACAGGGTTAGACCACCCCCCACATGTTGAAACTGTGGAAAAGCACTGCAGGCACATAAAGTATGTACCTACAATCACCTGTCTAAATCAGCTGTTGCTCACCATGCATTGAATTCGAGTCCATTGCACTTGCACTTGCACATCTAAAACTGTTAAAACAAGTGCGGAGGAGGAGTCAATTATAGAGGAATGGGAAAGTATCTATATGATGAAGTACATCAAAAATACAATGAACATTGATAAGGCACCAATATTATCGTGTTTATTGAATATGGTCAAGTGATGAGGCTAAAATTGGAGGTTTAATTGTATTTTAATTGTACAGACACTGCCAGGATTTGATTTTGTTTTTAGTCGTAAATTAGCCGTTGAAAATGGATTTATCCGAAATGCATTCGTCAAAACATTTAGAGGTGTAAGACCAAATAAAAGGTGATTAAAGTGTACGATTTTTTTTTCTTAAATTATATTATTGCAATTATTATTGAAATTGTCTCATGGACTCAATTGAGAAAAGCTATTGTAATTGAGAATCATCCTAAAGTGCAAAGTTTGTTTTATTATACCCTAGATGTAGGGTATATTAGTTTTGAGCGAACGTTTGCAACGCCAAGAAATAATCGTCACAGAAAAGAAAGAACTATATATTCATGATTGGGAAGTGAAAAGAAACCGTTTTATGCATGTCCGTCTGTTTGTCTGTCTGTCTGTGTGTCTGTTTGTCTGCCTGTCCAGACAATAACTCGAGAACGCTTATAGCTAGGGACTTGTAATTTGGTACAATAATATTTGATTAAAATTGCAAGGTCAAGTTCGAAGATGAGCAAAATCGGGCCATATAAGCATGAGTCGTTTTTATACAAAAATGTTGATATAAGAATGATTATATTTTTCTACATCTAGGGTATCACGTAATTGGTGTGACCAATTGCTTCCTTACTAGTTTTCTTTTTAGTTTTATCTCTGACTGGAGCAACCCTCCAACAGGTGCCAACGGATGGAGTATTTTTTTTTTATTTATTTTATTTATTTATTGGATGTGGATGGATGGATTGTGTTCCCTCAACCTTGAATGCTCGATTACTCTCCCTTGCTTCTTCTTAATATATTACTTCAGTGACCCCTTGATACCCTTATAAGTAGGACCAATTGCAGTTAACCAATTTGTTAATGGCGTGGAAACTGGAAAGCAAGTATCATTCAACAATTATTTTATTGGCGATTCTCATTCTAAGTGGCTCATCACGGCATCAAGATTGCTTGCACCTGAGCGTAAGCTTCAATTTTGCTTTCATCCTGTGCAAGGAGTTCGGGAGTAAGAAATTAAAAAAATCCCACTAAATTTTCAATGCGAGTTTAATAACAGAAATCACGAAGTAAAAATAATTAAATGGAGAGCTTACACTATATTGGAATGTCTTGGGGGATGGTTTTCTCTACTTCCAGAGAGCGTGCTTTCCCGACGGGTAGAATCCGGGTATACCGGCTGCGGGGTTTGTTGCCCAATGTCCTCCAGGTGAACTGGGGGCGAGGGCGCCTGCGAGAGCTGGCCACGCAACCGTCAAAGTTGGAACGTGGTTATTGCCGGCATTAATTGGCGAGAAGGCCGCGTCCTTGGTGGCAGTCAAGTGGTGTGCGGCAGCTGCATTGCCAGTTCGATGAATCGTGGCATGTTTCGATGCTTCGTTTTCTAAAATGAAAGGGTCATTATTATGGTAATTCCACAAATTTAGGATCATTTCAAAGTCATGAAAGAAAATCACTAATCAGCATCCATTTCTATCAAATTTCGGAGTGCTGAATTATGTCTAATTCTTAGGCAGCAATTTCCGCCTCTTGTGTAGCGATTTCAGCAAGTTCGACAGTCGAGAGAGCCTTTCTAATCAAACTTTTAAAAAACCGCACCTGTTCTTTGAATCTCAGCTGCTGCAGCGTGAGCGGCGCGCTGCAGTGCTTGCGCTGCTTCGGCTTCCTTGGCAGATGCAATTCGTTGTTGGTGTGCAACAGCGGCTTTGGCAGCAGCCAAACGCTGCTGGGCAAGGACAACTGCTTGAGCTGCAGCAGCAGCTTCGGACCGTTGAATTGCGGCAGCTGTTTCACTTTTTTGCGTCAAAATTGCTGCAGTTGTTTCCTTATCCATGGCAATTTTCTGCTGCGTAAGGACATTCTCTTTGGCTGCTTGCATTTGCTGCTGAGCTATCATTACATTTGCGGATGCTTGTTTAGCTGCAGCAATTGCACTCGCCACCTCCGATGGCGACGGTGACGGCGTTTTCACAAAACTTAAATAAAAAAAAATATATATAACAATAAATAATAACAAGTAAATTTGAATATTTAATATGCTTTTATAAATACTTACTTTTGCCACGCTCCCAGGGAATACGCTGAGGCATATTTGGCCAAGGGTGATAAGTCCCCACCGAATGATGAGAAAGGATCTCCTCCGTACAGAGAAACTTCTCTTTTTGCAATTGGTTTCAGTGTTGTGATTTTGGCAGCAAGTGTTGAGCTCAGTGCAAGGATGAAAATAACGGTAATTGGCTAGAAATGTATTTATAAATTAAAGGATAATTTCACTAAGCCTACTGTGAAAATTTTGCTATTTATTTGGTTACAGATTATGAAAAACTGACGGTGGAGGATTTGTTTAAATGCTTTTTTAGCAAAACTCAAGTTCTTCCTTAAAAGTTGAAATCCCAAAAGAAGTTGAATACTATTTTTCCATATTCTCAACGTTTCATTAAGTTTAACACTTTCATCACTTAGATTTTAAAGTAGGTACTAGGTATACCTACATAATTCCTAAACATGAGATTAAATAAATATTTCAAAACACTTTAACAAAAACCAAAAATTTCGTCAAGAAAAGTCGTTTCGATTGGATTTGAAAAAATAAACATTGGCTTACATTGATTGCTGCCATTTTGAATTTGATTTGAAATTGAACAACACAAAACTTCACAGACTACGGCTAACTGTTGTAGGTTTCGATGTTTCACAAAAACTGATATCGTTTCCTTGGATCGGTAAACTATTTATACAACTCCTTTGGATGCATCGGACCAAAGATGATCCAACATACAATCACGTAGAATCACAGAAAGGAAAAGTCTTAGTCTGACGAGAGACTCCTTCAAGAAGGTATAACGACGGAAATGAAAGGGAAATTAGCGAGAATGGAATTGAGAGGGCATCGATTCCTTTGGCTATCACTTTTTAGTTAAATTACCGTTACGCAATTTAATTAGAACCCAAAAAAGAAAGTAAACCATGCATTCGATGTAATTGCATCTATTAAATCATATCTTTAAGAGTTTCGCAAATTGCATCGCGTCAGTCTTCGTTTCGGCATTGTTGGGCAGGAAAATAGATCAATTCAATGGTAACCTTTTCAGTGAGTATAAATAAATGGCATGGGTTTTAAGGGCGATGGATTTTTCAGAAAAACACTTTAATATTTCATGATCCCTCATGATCTCAAAAGCTCTCAACCCCTACTTTCTTTCTTGCTGCGGTATCGAGATGCTTAACATGCTTAACAAAATGCTTCACTAAAGATGAGTAAGTGTGTTATTAAGAGTTATATAAAAGAACTATTTTTAAGAATTATTTTCGTTACAGAGTTAGAGATCACAATCAAACACACGCAAAGTAAAGAGGAACAAATTATTGTATTAAATGTGTCAGGCACCTTGAGAAATTTGTAACGTGGAGATCTCATTATGCAAATAGTAATATAAAACAGTTTTTCATTGTAATGTTAAATACATTAATAATTAAACTTTCAGAACATCCACCAGAAAACTAACTACTACCACAATCGGGAGCCTCGAAAAAAATGGTTAAATATGTTCGGGGAAAAACTCATCAATAAATTATTACGTACATTTCACTGTGGGAATTTTATGAAACGTATCCATCATTAATTAATTTAAAAGGCGTTTTTATTTACTCGTTTCAAAATTTTTTGTTTTTTTAATTTTTTTTTAATTTAATTAATTATTACATTCCTTTAATATTTTCATTACAATTGTTTTATCTTTCTTGTGGTAATATTTAGGCAAACATACCAACAAGGTAATAATATATACTTTACTTATACTTAAGATTCTGATTAAAGAATTCTGACAATAATTCGATTACTAGTTCTATCTAAAACAAAGTTTCTGTAATTTGTTCAGACATATATAAAACATTCATATTACGAATTTCAAACAACTTTTGAAATCACATCCCTCACATGATGATGATCGAGCATCGCATGGAGCAGATTAAGTGCTTCAGGTCTGGAGGTGAATCGTTTTGGATCAACGCGGGGCGGGCACCGATCTAAGATGATTGCCCGCAAAAGATTTAATCAAGAGGGTGATGATGAACCTTTCGGTGCTTGCAGACCGAACTGCCGTGCACAGTTGATTGTTGCTCTTTAATTGGTTCCATTGCAAGACTTTTCGTGCAGTTGGTCGGGAATGCACTCAGCAAGCAGGTGCAGCAGCAGTGCAATTGAACTGGAATGCAAATAAAATTTTGAAAAAAAATCTATTACTTTTATAATATACCTACTAAAAACTAAAACTAGTGCGGAAATATAATTAATTTAGGGCAATTATGAAATACACTAGATGCAAAACAGTACACTCATCGGAACAGTTTTAACACAGAAGCAACATTTGTTAAAAACTCGTGTAAGAAACTGTACAAATACAGTTTTTCCATCCTAAAAAGGGAAATTCGTTATAAATTATTATTATTAAAAACACATGTAAAAAAGGAAAGTTATTGGTATCTCTGTAAAATTGAAAATCGTAAAAAAGAGATCGTGTAAAAATAGTTCCGTTTAAATAAAATTAATAAATGTAGTATTATGTATTTATAACATTAACAATATTAGAATCAGAATCGCGACTTAGATTGGGTTCAATGGAACATACTTTTTACCATTAACCATTAACAATTGGTTACCCTCTTTCGATGAATAAATTCAGAGAGCAGTGGGAATAAATTTTACGAAAATGTTTAAGAAAATTTTGGTAAAATAAATTGTTTGCAGTTTTCGATGTGAAAAGTTCGAGAGGGTTCCGGCAGCAAATGTTGCAGCCACTTGTTGGCATGTGCAACAAATGTTGGTAAGGTTTTGCATTACACATTTTATTATTCCATTATTATTAAAACTCTAAACAAACGTATAATATTACAATTTATTGAATATTTTTCTCATGGTATTATACTCGGTATTACATTTTATGGCTGAAACAAATAAATTTAGGAGGCATCAGAAATTCTTCCACTTTTTCTGTCATCATAAAACTGCCTTCCAGTTTCCACTACCGATAAAATAAGAAGAAGCTTTTGACAGGACAACGTTGGAAGACGCATTCGGCTTTGTCTAATAAAATTATTATTTGTTAATATTGTGTGACCTATAAATAAAAAATATGGCTGATGCAGCAGCGCGTCAATTGCAATATGAGTACAAAGCGGTAAATTGAGTTAGTTGGAGCGAAATAAGTGTGATTTGCATTAGAAATTTTTCAGAATTCGAACTTGGTTTTGCAAGCCGATGTGCGTCTCATAGAGCGTCCCAGAAGAGATGAGGCGACTGGAGAAGTAGTTTCATTAGTTGGTAAATTAGACGGAACCCGTATGGGGGATAGATATCAACGGTCTAAGCCGGAGAAAACTGAGGAACGTAAAGCTAAGTATGTTAAATTTGATAGAAATTCAAACTAACCTATAATATATTATAATGCAATCACGTAATTTAACAGGCGGCAGAAACGTGATGAAGCCCAGTACGACTTTGAAAGAATGAAGGGTGCCACCCTACTGTCGGAGGGCATCGATGAAATGGTGGGCATAGTTTATCGTCCCAAAACACAGGAGACTCGGCAGACATATGAAGTGTTACTAAGCTTTATTCAGGAAGCTTTGGGAGATCAACCGAGGGATATTCTCTGCGGTGCAGCTGATGAAATTCTTGCCGTGTTGAAAAACGAAAAGTTAAAAGATCGCGAAAGGAAACGTGATATAGATAATTTACTAGGCAGTGTAGCAGATGAAAGGTGATTCAATCTGAAGTAATTCTCCGACCATCTTTTTTATGTATGTTTATTTAGATTTGCTTTACTGGTTAATCTGGGAAAGAAGATAACTGACTTTGGAACTGATGCCTTCTCTGCATTGAGCGTAGGCAATGACGAACAAATAGATGAAACCTACGGCATCAATGTGCAATTCGAAGAATCAGAAGCAGAAAGTGAAGAGGATGTGTACGGCGAAATAAGGGACGAGGATGGCCAAGATGAAGGCGAAGAGGCACGAATTGACAACACGCTACATGCTGAAAATGTAAGTATTTGCATTAAGTGTAATTAGAAAAGAATTATAAATTCCTCTTCCAGTTGGGACCTGAAGATGTGTCCAACGTGAAAAAAGAACGTGGTTTACATCCCTTGGATATTGATGCTTACTGGCTTCAAAGATGTCTCAGCAAGTACTACAAAGATGCAATGGTTTCCCAAGCGAAAGCTGCAGAGGTACTGAATGTACTGAAGGATTCTGGCGACGATAGAGATTGTGAAAATCAGTTGGTCTTATTGCTGGGATACGACTGTTTCGATTTCATTAAACAGCTTAAAAAGTACCGTCAAATGATTCTCTACTGTACAATGTTAGCCTCTGCCCAAACCGATTCCGAGAGGCAGAAGATTCGGGAAATCATGAAGAATGATCAATACCTCGCGAAAATTCTAAGACAATTGGACACAGGAAAAAATGAGGAGGATGAGTACACAGGGTCATCTCGATCACAGAAAATTAAGGAGGAACAAGAAGAAAATAGTCAGGGATTGGCAGGACAAATTGGCGGTTTGAGGAAAGTTTTAGAATTTGAAGAACTTTCTTTCGCACAGGGCTCACATTACATGGCGAATAAGCGTTGCCAGTTGCCTGACGGATCTTTTAGAAAGCAGCGAAAGGGTTACGAAGAAGTGCATGTACCAGCATTAAAACCGAAGCCTTTCGACGACAAGGAGGAATTGATGGCAATTGAGAAACTTCCGAAATATGTTCAACCGGTTTTCGAGGGATTCAAAAGTCTTAATAGAATTCAAAGCAGATTGTGGCGATGTGCTTTAGAGAGTGACGAGAATCTGTTGCTCTGCGCTCCAACTGGTGCAGGTAAGACTAATGTCGCCCTGCTGACCATGATGCGGGAGATCGGCAAGCACATCAACGATGACGGCACAATTAACGCGGATGAATTCAAGATCATTTATGTAGCACCGATGAAGTCTCTTGTACAGGAAATGGTCGGTAACTTCAGCAAACGCTTAGCATGCTACAATTTAACTGTGTCCGAGTTAACAGGCGATCATCAATTGACTCGGGAGCAAATCGCAGCGACACAAGTAATTGTCTGCACTCCAGAGAAATGGGATATCATTACTAGGAAAGGTGGCGAGAAATCGTTCACCTCACTAGCTCGACTGGTGATTATCGATGAAATTCATTTGCTTCACGACGAACGGGGTCCTGTTTTAGAAGCCCTGGTTGCCAGAACAATACGGAACATTGAAACCACACAAGAAGATGTTCGTCTTGTAGGTCTCTCAGCCACTCTGCCCAATTACCAAGATGTTGCGACCTTTTTGCGAGTGAAACCAGATAAGGGACTATTCTACTTCGACAATAGTTTCAGGCCGGTTGCCTTAGAGCAGCAATACATTGGAGTAACCGAAAAAAAGGCTTTAAAACGATTCCAGGTAATGAATGAAATTGTTTATGAGAAAACAATGGAACACGCTGGACGAAATCAAGTCCTTATATTTGTTCACTCCAGGAAGGAAACTGGTAAAACTGCCAGAGCTATAAGAGACATGTGCTTGGAAAAGGATTCACTTGGAAGTTTCTTGAGAGAAGGCTCGGCTAGCATGGAAGTCCTACGAACGGAAGCCGAGCAAGTTAAAAACAATGAATTGAAAGAGCTCCTGCCATACGGTTTCGCAATACATCATGCTGGAATGACTCGAGTGGACAGGACTCTAGTCGAAGACTTGTTTGCTGACAGACACATTCAAGTTCTGGTTTCGACAGCCACCTTGGCTTGGGGTGTTAATCTACCTGCGCATACAGTTATCATAAAGGGCACACAGATTTACAGTCCGGAGAAAGGGCGCTGGGTTGAATTGAGCGCCTTGGACGTCCTACAAATGTTGGGAAGAGCTGGCCGCCCGCAATATGACACCAAAGGTGAAGGAATCTTGATCACAAACCACAGTGAATTGCAGTATTACTTGTCCCTGTTGAATCAACAATTACCAATAGAGTCTCAATTCGTATCCAAAATGCCGGACATGCTCAATGCTGAAGTAGTCTTGGGCACAGTTCAGAACATAAAGGACGCAGTCACTTGGCTGGGCTATACATATCTTTACATCCGAATGCTGCGACAACCGACGCTTTACGGAATATCTCTGGATAAAATCAAGGATGATGCTTTACTAGAGTTGCATCGAGCGGATTTAGTCCATACGGCCGCATTACATTTAGATCGAAGTGGTCTGATGAAATACGACAGAAAAAGTGGCCATTTCCAAGTCACTGAACTCGGTCGCATCGCCTCTCATTACTATTGCACTCACGACACGATGATGACCTACAATCAATTGCTGAAGCCAACACTAAGTGAAATTGAACTATTCAGAGTTTTCTCGTTGTCCTCTGAATTTCGAAATATTACAGTGCGAGAGGAAGAGAAACTGGAACTTCAGAAACTGATGGAAAGGGTGCCGATCCCCATAAAGGAGTCAATCGAAGAGCCAAGTGCTAAAGTCAACGTGCTCCTCCAGGCTTATATATCACAGTTGAAGTTGGAAGGTTTCGCCCTGATGTCGGACATGGTTTTCGTGACTCAATCGGCATCCAGACTCTTACGAGCTATCTTCGAAATAGTTCTGCACAGAGGATGGGCTCAACTGTCCGACAAAGCGTTGACTCTGTGCAAAATGATTGACAGAAGGATGTGGCAATCCATGTCCCCATTGCGACAGTTCAAAAAAATGCCGGAGGAAATTGCGAAGAAAATTGAAAAGAAAAACTTTCCATGGGAGAGATTATATGACTTAGAGCCCAATGAGATTGGGGAGTTGATTCGTGTACCTAAGCTTGGAAAAACCATTCATAAATTCATCCATCAGTTCCCTAAGCTGGAGCTTTCCACGCACATCCAACCGATCACCAGGTCAACACTGCGTGTCGAACTGACCATAACGCCTGACTTTCAATGGGACGAAAAAGTTCATGGTCAGTCTGAAGGTTTCTGGATATTAATTGAAGATGTCGATTCGGAAATTGTACTCCACCATGAGTTCTTTTTGCTCAAGGAGAAATACGCCAATGATGAACATTTGGTGAAATTCTTTGTGCCAGTAATGGAACCATTGCCACCGCAATATTTTCTGAGAATTGTCTCTGATAGATGGATTGGATCGGAAACACAACTTCCAGTATCCTTCAGGCATTTAATATTGCCCGAAAAAAATCTTCCGCCGACGGAACTTTTAGATCTTCAACCACTTCCCATAAGTGCTCTGCGCAATTCAAAATTCGAAATGTTCTACGTGGATAGATACCCACAATTCAATCCCATCCAGACTCAGGTATTCAATGCCGTGTATAATAGTGACGACAATGTTTTTGTTGGAGCACCCACTGGTTCTGGGAAAATGACAATTGCTGAATTTGCGATAATGCGGTTGCTTTCGCAAAATGCTGAAGGCAGATGCGTTTACTTGGTATCAAAAGACGCACTAGCAGATGTTGTTTTTAGTGAATGGCATAACAAATTTGCTCAGTTGGGAGTTAAGGTTGTGAAGCTGACTGGAGAGACGGGAACCGATCTGAAATTACTAGCAAAGGGGCAGATTATAGTGTCCACAGCTGACAAATGGGATATTCTGTCAAGACGGTGGAAACAGAGGAAGAATGTCCAGAATGTACACTTGTTCATTGTGGATGAGCTGCAGCTAGTAGGAGGGGAAGAAGGGCCAGTTCTCGAAATAGTTTGCTCCAGAATGAGATACATTTCATCGCAAATTGAGAAGCAAATAAGGATAGTGGCCTTGTCAGCATCTCTTGCCGACGCTAGAGACATCGCCCAGTGGTTGGGATGTAATGCAAACACGACATTCAATTTCCACCCAAGTGTGCGACCAATTCCACTGGAACTTCATGTCCAGGGATTCAAGATAACCCATAATGCTACAAGAATTGCTGCCATGTCGAAACCAGTGTACAATTCTATTCTCAAGCACAGTCCACATAAACCAATAATAGTGTTTGTATCCTCCCGAAAGCAAGCGAGACTTACAGCCATTGATATCCTCACATATTGCGCTTCTGAGTTACAACCGAATCGCTTTTTTCATGCTGAAGAGGAAGACATAAAACCATTCTTAGACAGAATGTCTGACCGCACTCTAAAGGAAACACTTTCGCAAGGAGTTGCTTACATGCACGAGGGACTTACAGTATCAGATCACCGGCTCGTTGAGCAACTGTTTGAGACTGGTGCCGTCCAAATCGCCGTAGTCACTCGCGATTTGTGCTGGGGTTTGAATATCTCGGCTCATTTGGTGATCATTATGGATACCCAATATTACAATGGAAAGATTCACTCTTACGAGGATTATCCGATAACCGATATCTTGCAAATGATCGGAAGGGCAAACAGAACTATCGAAGATGTAGACGCAAAGTGTGTTCTGATGTGCCAAACTTCTAAGAAAGATTTCCTAAAGAAGTTCCTTTGTGAGCCGCTACCAATTGAAAGCCATTTGGATCATCGTCTTCACGATCATTTCAATGCCGAAGTAGTTACGAAAACTATAGAAAATAAACAAGATGCTGTTGATTACTTGACCTGGACATTCCTCTACAGAAGACTCACACAAAATCCAAATTATTACAATCTACAGGGAGTTACTCATAGGCATTTATCAGATCACCTTTCTGAGTTGGTGGAGAACACGTTGTCTGATCTGGAGCAATCCAAATGCATCAGCATTGAAGATGACATGGACACTTTGCCATTGAACTTAGGCATGATTGCTGCCTATTACTACATAAATTACACGACAATAGGTGAGCTCAATTTTTATTTGTGGCCATTTTGGACATTATTCTAATTTTTATTCTATTATTTTCTAGAACTCTTCAGCTTATCACTGAATAGTAAAACAAAAATACGCGGACTTTTGGAAATTATTTCATCGGCTGCAGAGTATGAAGACATTGTTGTTCGTCATCATGAGGAGAACATTCTGCGAAGCTTAGGGCAGAGATTGCCGAACAAAATCACTGGGCCAAATGACACCGCGCCTAAATATAATGATCCACATATAAAAACCAATTTGCTCCTCCAAGCGCATCTCTCTCGATTGCAATTAGGACCAGAACTTCAAGGAGACACTGAAATAATATTGAGCAAAGCAATTCGCCTGATTCAAGCATGTGTGGATGTGCTCAGTTCCAATGGTTGGTTGTCGCCCGCCGTTGCCGCAATGGAATTGGCTCAGATGGTTACCCAAGCTATGTGGAGCAAGGATTCATATCTTAAACAACTTCCTCATTTCTCAACTGATATTGTAAAGAGATGCGCAGACAAGGTAATTAGTGATAAATGTATTAAGAACTCACTCAAAAACATACTCGTTTTTATAGCGAATTGAAACAGTTTTCGACATTATGGAATTGGAAGATGATGACCGCAACAAGCTATTGCAGTTATCCGACGTTCAAATGGCGGATGTGGCGCGATTCTGCAACAGATATCCCAACATTGAAATGAATTTCGAGGTACTTGATAAGGACCGAATCAACTCAGGGTCGACTGTAAACGTTGTAGTTCAACTTGAGCGAGAAGATGAAGTTACTGGTCCAGTTATTGCTCCATTCTTTCCACAGGTGATATTACATAACAATTATCCCCTTCAAATAACATTTCTTTTATTTTTTCAGAAAAGGGAGGAAGGCTGGTGGGTTGTTATTGGTGATCCGAAATCGAATTCGTTGCTCTCCATTAAAAGGCTAACATTGCAACAGAAAGCCAGAGTCAAGCTCGACTTTGTGGCTCCTAGTCCTGGTCGTCATGAATACACTCTATACTTCATGAGTGACTCTTATTTGGGATGTGATCAGGAATACAAGTTCAATATTGATGTTGGAGATTTTCAGTCAGATAGTGACAGCGATTCAGATTAAAATGAAAATGTTTAGACATTTCTTTTACAAATAAAATAAGTTCATAACGTAATGTATGCAAACACTTTTGTTCTCATTTATTTTTTAAAGTAAGCAGTATTCTAAATTTACCCAAAATTGCTAGACAATGCAAGAATTACGTCCAAACATCACCGTACTTGTTCTTCTCCCTTGAAATTGGTACTTCATCTTCGACTGGTTTCTCTACTGTACGAAAAACAGGTTGTCCTCCAGGTGGTAAAGGTCTACTGAATCTATTTTGGGATTTCTTCTCATATTCCTCACGATTTCTCTGCCTTAAATCATCGTAAGTTGCAGACGGCCTTTGGGGTTCAGTTATATTATCTGAAAACGATTGGGCAGGACCTAAATTGATCAATGTTGTTACAAAGTATTATTCGACACGCAAATCTTAAGGTTACTACTATCAAGTGTTAATCTGAAAGTATCATCTAATCCGCTTGGTGAAGGTCGTTCGGTGTCCAAATCTAATGACCCTCTAAATCCTCCTCCATTTATATCGCTGTACACATCTGAAGGTGATGAAGCGAATGGTGATAGTCCAAATCCTGTACCCATTCCTTGGTCAGGTGCGAGACTGATTAATAAAAGCAGATTAATAAAAATAGAAGGAGTTTGTAAATTTCGTATTCTTCTTACGAATCAAGGAATCCCGATCCTCCACTTTGTCGTAGTTTTTTCTCTCTGAAGATTTGTCCCATTCGTGAATTGGGCAATTTCATAAATTTCTCGACACATTTATTCTGATAGCTAAATTTACCAGCAAAGTAACCTACAATAACACTAACCACAACTTTGGGCACTGCGCCGTATTTAGGGTTTGGCTAGAATGTGGAAACATTTGAAAAATTTTTCAAAATGATCGACTCAAACATACCGTTAAAAACCCACGTTTTACTCCGAAATAAGTAGCAAAACCCAATGCGGATCCAATGGGTAAGGATCGTTGGAAAAATGATTCGGTGTTGCACTCCCTGAGGACTCTCATTTCTTCAGAGGAAAATTGATAATTGGCCTGGTAATAAATGCGTTAGAACAGTTTTCAGTTTTTCACGATATAGATTGATTCACCAGCGGATTTTGGTGCGCTTGAGGGAGTTGAACACCCGGTGAATCTGGTATTGCTCCATCAGGGGTTTGTAATTGTGACCTTCTTTCCATTATTTCACAATAAATAACCTCAACCGAAACCGACTAACTTGTCAATCATAGACGTTTTACGTAATATAAATAAATAGCAAGTCTTCTTCTTCGTCAATAGAGGTCAAGCATTCACAAAGTGAATGAGGCATTGTTTGTTCTTCAAACGTCTAAATTAAATAGTTTGAAGTAATTTTTATTGTTATTCCACCCTGTAAGTTTCATTCAAAATATCAGTCATTATCTTGAATTTGAGCACAGATCATGCAACCTTAAGGTAAAAAGAGATAACAATTCGATAATTACTTTTGTATAAAATGAAACAAGCTCTAATCTCAAAACGTATGTATATTTTTGCAAAATATATTTATATTTCATTAATTCTAAAAGTGTTTAGGCATTTTCCAAATAGGTTCGTTGATATAGGAAATAAGATGTGGTTCAATTTTCTGGAAGGTTTGCTACCTCATGTAGGTAAGCTCCAAGAAGCTTGGTCTAGAAAATAAGTTATTGAATATAAAAATGTTTTACAAGTAATAATCAAACAATTCCTTACCCCTTGCATATAGTTGTATACATCTATTTTCTCATTTTGAGAATGGGCACCATCATCCGATGCTCCAACTGGAATTAATACAATATTCTTGCCTGTAGCTTCCTTTAATGTTAGTGTAACTGGAATTGATCCACCTTCCCTCGTCATATCGGGTTCTACATTGAAAACATGTTTAACTGCATTGCGAGCAGCCACATAATGAGGATGATTAGGATCCTCCATCCATGTTTTCCCTCCGGGAGCCATGGATACCTTCGATGAAATACAATTATTATGTTTCATCTATTGAAATTTCAATATCAACAAACCTTCATTTTGTTGGGTGAGCCACGTTCATCCCATTTTTTATTTAAGTAAGAAATTACATATTTCTCAATTACATCTGGAGTCTGGTTGGGAACAATTCGAATAGAGAATTTTCCAATTACTTTCCGAGGGATTACGGTTTTTTGGCCAGGCTCGTAGAAGGCACCTACAAAAATCAATATATTATTACCGCAATGGCATATTATTATTGAGTACAAAAAGTTTTACCTTCAATTCCGTGCATTGAGAGACTGGGGAACCTCCACCTATGCATTAAGATTTGCTTTTTTTCGCCATTGTGCAAGAGATGGTCCACGCCCAAGTCCTTTCTGAATATTGAAATTAATTAACATTAGTGCATTAAATCCTAATGGGACCCTTACTTGTAAGTGTTCACATCAAAATCAATTGCTTCATAAATTTTGTCCTCATGAGACTCTATAGCGGCTACCTAAAATGTCCACTGTTACATTTTGCTTTTTAAATATATTGTTATAATACGTACTTCGTCGTATATGTTACTGATTAAGATTTTTCCATCCTTGTCTACAAGAGTGTTCATTAGATACATAAGGTCAGTCATTGCTTCATGGCTGTAATTTTATTTAATTACTTAAAACTCTGCAGTAACAGAAAAAAAACTGCTTACACGGTCCCCCCATATACTCCACTATGTAAATCCTTACTAGCGCATTCTACCTCAATGAAGAAATAGCATATTCCTCGTAGTCCATAAGTTATACAGGGCTTGTTTTTTCCCAGCCAGTAGTTGTCCGAGATGCAGACGTAATCAACATTTTTAAGGAAGGTATCTAAGAAAGAATGCAATATATTGTTATTTGCTGTGCAGACCTTCAACAGTTCACGATATCATACCTTTCCGGTCTATAAGGAGTTCATCTAACCCCTCACTACCGCTTTCCTCCATTCCTTCGAAAACAAATTTCAGGTTTACTGGAATTTCGATACCTAGTGCTTGATGTGCTTCGAGAACATGAATCCAACACAGAACAGGTCCTTTATCATCAGTAGAACCTCGGCCAAATAGTTTCCCGTTCTTTTCTGTAAGAACGAACGGTTCTGTGTCCCATCCATCTTCCTTCAACGCTGGTTGAACATCCAAATGTCCATAAATGCATACAGTCTTTTTCTTTGGATCTGCTCCCAATGTTCCCAGAATTACATTGGGCAGCGGAATTTCAGATCCATCGTGTAACTCCTGCTTGCCGACATCAGCAAGTTCCACTTCAGTACCTAGTGATTTTAATTTCTCAGCCGTCCACTCGACCTGATGGCATTCGTTATTTTGTGAAATACTTATCTAAGTGAAATGATTTACCATTTCCTGGATTTCGTGACGATGGTCTGGCCATGCTGATACTGATTTTATTGCCACCGCTTTTCGTAAGTTATCAATGTAGTAATCCTGTTTAGTATCTACGAAGCTGGAATAAACAGTAAATTAGTTAATAATTATCAATTAAAATGCGGCTACACTGAAGTATGACAGTCTTATTAATTCCATGTAATCTAAGAACAATGTAGAACATTTTGAATAATCACTTTGAGCTTTTCAACCACATGAGACCGATAAAATTTAAGATTAGGGTCAGGTGATATGATCCCATGGAAACTTAGATAAATCCAGTCTTTATTGTAATTTAATGAAAATTATTACGTAAAATGGAAATAAACCGTTTGTTGTATATTCATCCGGTGCATTTAATAGTATTTTTTGATTCAGTGTACAGGAAATTGAAATCATAGATTATACTACTGCTGCCTACTATAAGCAACTAATAATATTCTGTAAGTACAACTAAAAACACTCGTTATTTATATTAAATAATTGCAAATAAAGTTTGAAAATGCATACCGAGCCCATGGAATTTTATATAAATTGCACTTTTACCTAAATAGCTTTTTCAATGTTTCCGGCAAACCCATTTAGAAGATTGTTTGGAGTTGAATGTTCTTCACCGCAGTCCGCACTGTAGATGACACGACGAGCAACTGCCACTTGTTGCCAGGTTTCTCCGCTTGGTGGACTATATATAGCAAGCACAGGAATTAGAAAACCATAAATTTATCAAACCGATAATTTTGGGGTGTGATAAACGACAGGGAATGACAGGGATAGTAGTTGTTTTATGTGTTCTTTAATCAAATTTTTATTTTTTTGCTTTGATTTTAAAAACATTGCTTACTTAAAAAAAGACGAAATTGATGCAACATTGCATGTAAATATTAAAACTTGATTCACATTCATACTCTAAGGATTCACACTGTTACGATTGCTACAGTCATTAATATATTTTTTGAATGTCATTTTTTAATAAATAAATAAATAATTTTTTAATTATAAAAATAGTACTTAAATGTTTTTTTTTTGGTTTCACAGTTTTTTTAAGGTGTTTTTTTTTTTCTTAACCACAAAAGGAAGTAAAGCAAACAATATTTTAATGATCTCGTAGCACATTTTAAAAACCAATGCCGGTGTTTTTTTTAAAATAAAACAATTTGATTTTCTAATGTTTTCCATTTAGTGAAATCGCCAGAAGAAGAGAAAGCGTGAAACATTTGAATGGTTTTGTCACAAAGAAAAACTTTTTGATTGGAATGCTTTACAATGATGGTGCGAGTATTTGCTGAAGAAAATTTTCTTAGCAATTGTAGGAAATGAGTTTTGCGTTGCGTTGTTGTTTATGAGGAGAATCTTTAAAGCCGGAGGTACACGATACGGAAAACGTCGTATTTATAAGCGATACGCCGTATTTCATATCGTGTGACTCGACGATAAGCAATATGGTGTATCGCTTATAAATATCCCAAAATTTTCGGAATATTTTCGGCACATCCAAGCAATTTGCGGGGTACAAATTTCCCGAGTCACACCATACAAAACTTTATGAACACAGTTTTGAGATTACTGCTCTTACGGGCGGCACGGCGCCCCGGTAATCTGTGAATTGCAAAATACAGGTTGCAAACTCATTTTTGCTTATCGTGTGACTCGATGTGTCAAAAGTGACATCCACAAAGATATTTCCTTATAAATATGACGTTTTCCGTATCGTGTACCTCCGGCTTTAGACATAAGTTGAATTGTACTTATGTAAATTTTGTAAAGTAAAATATGTTTTTCTTGGGATTAGGGGCTAGGGCTACTGGCGATACCCGTGAACAAAAACGAATGACTTCACTGACATTGAGGCAATGGAAATGTCAGGGTATAATATAATAATTACAAGGTATAATATATTATATAATATATAAATTAATAAACGCTGAAACGCTGCTCTACCGATTCGAACTTTCCTATTATTATTATTATTATTTATTTACACAATTTGGTAATATTTGGGCGTAAAAACCTCATTCTCGTTGCTTTCAATTCTTCCTTGGGCTCTTGATTGACTACTCAAGAAAAACTAATTTGGGGGAACCACTTGTTTGGGCGAAACTTAACCGAGAAATGTACAATAAGCAAGATTCAATTTGGCAGTGCGTCAAATATTGGAATAAATCACAAAATATAGTATATTTTCAAAGTTTAAATTTTTTAACACTTATATTCGATTTGGAAATGTTTAACGAAATTTAAATTGATATTTCCGATTTTTTAAAATGTAGTTTTTGTATATTCAGGTTGCATTTTTTCCCAAGCATCGAACAAGACATTACTAGGTGAGGAGTGGGGCAACACAGCAGTGGGTTCTCCAGGTAAAGCAGTAAAGAAACCTTTAAAATAAACTTTTTATATATAATATACACAAACACGACAGGATTTTTCTCACCTGGAAACCAATCGGGTAAAGCAGAGCCTTTTGCTTGGAACAGAGTTTCAACAGTAAGACTTTCTAAACGGACTTCACATTCTAAAAAGTCATTTTTGTTTGCACCTTCAGGTACTTTGATTTTATTTGTTTTATCAGCCAATTTCGTTCGGGCTATATCATTAGGTGGTGGTGCCTTGGATTTCGAGGCCAACGTTGTTGCCACCTCTTCAGTTGCTACGGGATCCAATTGATTAATGGCTGCGGTTGGGATTTGGTTGGGTAGAACCCCTACAGACAGAGACTCAATAGCATTTCCGACAACTTGTATTTTTGGTGTATTTGATGGAACCATTAAAGGTGCCTTAAATTATATACAAAAATATATAAAGTTGAATGCGTGTACAATTAAAGCGTTAAAAGCGGCCCATAGACGCCCAACTTGGTAAACTAATTGTAAGTCGTCAACTTGCCATGCTTCAATATTTGTCTCGATGTTGATCATCTGTGGGAAAGTTGTCGACGGAAAAATCATGTATTTATGGAAACATAGCAACCAAGTTGGTCCTCTATGGGCCGCTTTATGAGTAATACTAACGACATCCTTGGGATCATCTTTAAATCTGACGACTTTCTTTTCTAACATCATTGCGTTATACACTTCATCCGTTTGTTCCTTCTCAATGGCAGATTTGACGAATCTTTCGTCTCCACGTTTCCCCATTCTTTTAAGCACACTTCGTGGGAGGCTTTCCATTTTTTTCTAAAATATTTTAAATGGTTATTATAGAAGTATTGTTGATCAAAATTTTGTTACCTTATTTTTATAAGTTTCCTCTTTTGCTTTTCCTAATGCATCTTTCAGATCCCTTGCGGTTATACCTTTTACTCCCTTTACCATGCGTTTAACCTCACCTACTGGCATGGCCGGCTACATTGAAATAAAATTCCATTTTATGTATTTAATTTCCAGAATTTATGATATAGTCTTAAAAAATCCAACATCAACAACAACAAATCCCATCAACATACCTTATCTGGCACATTCATCACTTGTTTCAACAGTGCTTTATTGTTGTTATTCGATTTTTTTCTAATATCGTCTATATTCCCTTCTATTTTCTTCTTTAATTTTATCACGTCTTTCTCGGCTACTTGCCATTTTTTTGGTTTACCTCCTTTTTTTTTTCCCTTTTCGTCATCACTATCTTTATTATCTTTATCAGCTACAATGTAAGCATGTGGATTAAGCAAACTTAATTCATTTTAATTATATTATAATTACGGATTTTAGGAAGGGAAGGTTGCCATACTGGTTTAACTTTTTTCCTTGCTCCAGACCGTTCTATGTAGTCCTTCATTGTACAGTCAAACTCTACTGATAAAAATTCCAACATTTCTTTCTTCTCTCTTGGTGAATCGACATCTCGTTGAATCGATTCATATTCTATGAAGTAATTAGGAGAACCATATACCATATAATCATAATGGTATCTGAACAGATCTTACCTCGTACGAATTTACGTTTCAAATCACCAGTTAAAGTTTCCATTTTATCAATGAATGATAGTTCTTCCTCAAATTTCACAGTGAGAAACTCAATCTCTCTTTGGAGTGCCTCCGGGTCCTTAATCGTAGCTTTGGCATTTTTAACCTCTAATAGTGAAAAATATAAAAATATTTAGAAGCAGTTGAGACGATCATTAAATTTGAGTACCTTGAAGGTGATTCATTCGGGCATTAAATTGTAATTTGGCTTTATTGGGTATATCATAAGCTGGAATTTTAGGTTTCTGTATTTTTTGCCCTTGAGGTCTCTTCGCAGCTAGCACTGCTCCCAAACTTCCGCCGCCTTTTATTGAGTATCTTAGCTTAAGTTCCTTTAATTCTCTTGCAGACGGTTTGCGAGGAGGACCACCAGAGCCAATGCAATCACGTCTGCCAGGTCCTCTGGGCACGTCACCCGGCTTTACGGTATATTCTCGCCTCAGGGCTCTTTGTTGTTCGGCTTTTATTTGAGCTGCCGATTGCGCTGGCCTTGCAGGTGGTCTAGCAGGTGGTCTTGGTCTTGCATCTCGTGGTAATGATTTTATGCTATATTTCGCTTTTAATTGTTCACGTTCCCTTGCAATCTCTTCTCTTGTTTTAGCTGGACGAGGCGGTCTAAGATTAACTGGTACAGGGTGTCTATATGCAGGACCCTTCGGAACATCCGAGGGTTTTACTGTATACTTATGCTTTAACTCTTGTAACCTTTCTGCTTTTAGTTGAACTTCAGATTTTGCTGGTCTTGGTGGGGGTCCAGCTCTAGGTTTTGGTCTAGCAGTAGCTGGCAATGACTTCATACTATATTTCTCTTTTAGTAGCTCACGTTTTCTCGCAACATCTTCCCTTGTTCTAACTGGAACAGGGGGCCTAAGAGAAACTGGTTTAGCGTGTCTATATGAAGGGCCTTTTGGAACATCCGAAGGTTTGACTGTATACTGTTTTTTTAGTGCTTGTAACCGTTCTCCTTTCATTTGAGTGACAGATTTTGTTGGCCTTGGTGGAGGTCCAGTTCTAGGTTTGGGTTTTGAAGCAGCTGGTAAGGATTTTATGTTATATTTCGACCTTAATTCTTCACGTTGTTTGGCAATTTCTGTTGCAGGTTTGCGTGTATTTGGTGGTCTTAATACGACCGGCTTAGCATGTTTGTACACTGGCGCTGGAGGAACCTCGTGAGGTTTCATAGTATAAGCTTTAGATAATGCTTCCCGTTTTTTGGCAATTTCTTTTACTGGTTTGCGTGTAATTGGTGGTCTTAATACGACCGGCTTAGCATGTTTGTACACTGGCGCTGTAGGAAACTCGTGAGGTTTCATAGTATAAGCTTTAGATAATTGTTTTTTCTTTTCATGTTTTAATTGAACTGCAGATTTTACCCGTGGTAGTGGTACAGTTCTAGCCCTTGGCAAAGCAGACGGTGGCAATGATTGTAAACCATACTTTGCTTTTAATGCCTTGCGTTCTTCTGCAATTTCTTGGACTGTTTTTTTAGAAGCTTCAACTTTAGGAGCTAGAGCTCTTCTTTTTCTCTCGGCTTGTGCTTTAGCAACCTTGGCTTCCGATATTTGTGGGGGTGGTCTACATACTGGTGGGGGTCTTGGTGGCAAGTTTACTCTGGATATTTCTGAGTATGCTTTTCTTATGTTTGCCAATTCTTCTGCAGTTTTCTTTGGAGGAGCAGTTGTTTGATTATCGTCAAACCTTTTGGTTTCAGGTCGTTTTTGCTTTGGTTGTGGGGGTCTTGGTGGTAAGTTTGCTCTGGATCTTTCTGAGTATGCTTTTCTTATGTTCGCCAATTCTTGTGCGGTTCTCTTTGGAGGAGCAGTTGTTTGCTTAGCAGGAGCAGGTCGTTTTTTCTTTGGTTTTGGTTGTTGAACTGGTATAGCATCACCTTGTTTTCTTCTTTCAAATATAAAATCGATGTAGTTGTCATATTCTTCCTTTATGAATTTGAGTCTCTCTTGCAACATGTCGGGGTCTTTAATTTTAACCTTCGCATCCGCGTAGTCTTTGAGCATAATAATTCATATTATAAGATTGACACAATTAAAAGTAGCCAAGTCAATATGTGTTTTTAGTGTTAACGTGTATCAGGCAATATAGTAAGAATTGAAAGTCGAAAAATTCTCTATCACTAACAGAGCTCTAAATAAAAATATTCAAACAATTTTAAAACGAATAAAACAAAGCTAGAGAATGGCCTTACATAACTTAAAGGGGATAGATATATTAAATCAGAATATAACACGTCCTTTTTAAAATTATATTTGAATTTTAATTTCCAAAAACTACATTTTTGCTTATCCTAACTAGTTATATACTATATTCAATACTATATATATTATATATATTACCTATGTATAACCTAACCTGTGTAAATTTTGCTTTATACAAACATGAACTAGTTTATCGAGAACGTCATTAATTCATTAACCCACCTTTTAAAAATTTTTTTCTTGCTTCTGCACGTAATTCAAGAATATTGTCAATATGGTCTAATTTAGCCTGAAGTTCACACTGTAAAAATGAAAGTTCCCCTTCAAGTTCATCTTCACTATCAACATTTTCGCGCGCCATTGCCACCTCTAAAATTTCATTAATAACGTTACTACATTGCTATTGTGGGGCTTATCAAATGAAGGGAAACATACGTGCGTCATAAAATTCCTGAGCATTTATTCTCATTTGCTCAATCTCGGCCAATAACGCATTGGATTTCGATGGTTTAAGTGGTTTGGGACAGTCTACTGCTTGTTGTCTGCCAATTTGGCCTAAAGTCTTCGGTTTAACAGCTTAAAAACAAGAATGTTAAAAACAGAACTAGATATCCTTAAATAAAATTATGCATACCTTGCTGCCTGCCAGTTTGAGCAGGAGCCGGACAGACTGGCGTAGGTTTTTTTTTTATGAAATGACAAAAATTATATTATAGTGCAAAGCAAAAAATTAAGAAAAAATTAATAAATAGTTCACTACTTTTATTTGTGGCAAATATAAATTCTTAAATAAAATTAGGCTTACCTTGCTGCCTGCCTGCAGTGGCAGTGGCCGGCCGAGCTGGACGTGGACAAACTTTTTTTATGAAACGAAAATAATATTTTAATGCCATATCTTATATTGAAGGAAAATAATAAATAGTAGGTACATTACTCTTATTTTTGGTGAATTATAAATACTTAAATAAAATTAGGCTTACCTTGCTGGCTGCCTCCAGTAGCAGTGGCCGGTCGAGCTGGACGTGGACAAACTTTTTTTTATGAAACGAAAATAATATATTAATGCAATATCTTACATTGGACGAAAATGAATAAATAGTAGGTACATTACTCTTATTTTTGGTGAATTATAAATACTTAAATAAAATTAGGCTTACCTTGCTGCCTGCCTGTTTGAGCAGGAGCCGGGCAGACTGGCGCAGCTTTGTTTTTTTATGAAATGAAAAAGTTATATTATATTGCAATATGAAAAATTAAGAAAAAATTAATAATATAATAGTACACTACTCTTATATTTGGTAAATGTAAATACTTAAATAAAATTATGCTTACTTTGCTGTCTGCTTACTTTACCTGGGGCCGGGCAGACTGGATGGCGTACGTTTGTTTTTTTTTTATGAAATGAAAAAAATTATATTATAGTGCAAAACCAAAAATTAAGAAAAAATTAATAAATAGTTCACTACTTTTATTTTTGGCAAATATAAATTCTTAAATAAAATTAGGCTTACCTTGCTGCCTGCCTGCAGTAGCAGTGGCCGGCCGAGCTGGACGTGGACAAACTTTTTTTATGAAAAGAAAATAATATTTTAATGCAATATCTTAAATTGGAGGAAAATGAATAAATATAGTAGGTACATTACTCTTATTTTTGATGAATTATAAATACTTAAATAAAATTAGGCTTACCTTGCTGCCTGCCTCCAGTAGCAGTGGCCGGCCGAACTGGACGTGGACAAACTTTTTTTTATGAAACGAAAATAATATTTTAATGCAATATCTTACATTGGAGGAAAATGAATAAATAGTAGGTACATTACTCTTATTTTTGGTGAATTATAAATACTTAAATAAAATTAGGCTTACCTTGCTGCCTGCCTGTTTGAGCAGGAGCCGGGCAGACTGGTGCAGCTTTGTTTTTTTTTTTTTGATGAAATGAAAAAATATATTATAGTACAATATAAAAAAAATATTAATAAATAGTACAATACTGTTATTTTTAATAAATATAAATACTAAAATAAAATTATGCTTACTTTGCTGTCTGCTTACTTGAGCTGGGGCCGGACAGACTGGCGTACGTTTTTTTTATGAAATGAAAAAAATTTGATTATAGTGCAAAACAAATAATTAAGAAAAAAATAATAAATAGTACACTACTTTTATTATTGGCGAATATAAATTCTTAAATAAAATTAGGCTTACCTTGCTGCCTTCCTGCAGTGGCAGTGGCCGGCCGAGCTGGACGTGGACAAACTTTTTTTATGAAACGAAAATAATATTTTAATGCAATATCTTAAATTGGAGGAACATTAATAAATAGTAGGAACATTATTCTTATTTTTGTTGAATTATAAATACTTAAATAAAATTAGGCTTACCTTGCTGCCTTCCTGCAGTAGCAGTGGCCGGCCGAGCTGGACGTGGACAAACTTTTTTTATGAAACGAAAATAATATTTTAATGCAATATCTTAAATTGGAGGAACATTAATAAATAGTAGGAACATTATTCTTATTTTTGTTGAATTATAAATACTTAAATAAAATTAGGCTTACCTTGCTGCCTGCCTGTTTGAGCAGGAGCCGGTTTAGGACAGTCCACTGCATGTTGTCTGCCAATTTGGCCTAAAGTTTTCGGTTTAACAGCTTAAAAACAGAAGAATGTTAAAAACAGAACTAGATATCCTTAAATAAAATTATGCATACCTTGCTGCCTGCTTACTTGAGCTGGGGCCGGACAGACTGGCGTACGTTTTTTTTATGAAATGAAAAAAATTTGATTATAGTGCAAAACAAATAATTAAGAAAAAAATAATAAATAGTACACTACTTTTATTATTGGCGAATATAAATTCTTAGATAAAATTAGGCTTAAGCCGGAGTCAGACCGTATGATAAACGTCATATTTATAAGGAAATATCTTTGTGGGATATTTTTGTGACCTCGAATCACACGATAAGCGAAGATGAGCTTGCAACCTATATTTTGCAATTCACAGACTACCACGTCCGTAAGAGCAGTAGTCTCAAAACTGTGTACATAAAATTTTGTGTGGTGTGACTCGGGAAATTTGAACCCCTCAAATTCCTTTGATGTGCCGAAAATCTTCCGAAATTTTTGGGATACTTATAAGCGATACGCCATATTCCATATCGTCGAATCACACTATATGAAATATGGCATATCGCTTATAAATATGACGTTTTCCGTATGGTCTGACTCCACTTTACCTTACGTATATTTCCATAATCGGGTACTACACAAACTAAGATTGAAATGAATTTAATATAAATAGATGTTACGTTACTTTTAAGGTTATTTTCCACTAGGGTTTGTACAGAGGGGCGATATGTCGCGACGAGTGAGTTCAAACACAGAGTTCTTATGGTGTAATTTCCACGGGCGGTTAGCAACTGCTCAATCACGCGGTATCCACAATCAACGGTAGTTCCTCGGGATTAGCCGGCGCGGTTGGCGAACTGACAGTTTTTGTGCGCCATATTGGATTATTATAATTGGTGTTGTGTATTTTTCTTGGGTATTTCAATTTCAGTGAAAGTGAAGGTAATTTTGTGTATTTTAGTAAGATAATGAGTGCTAATTATCATGATTTCAGTTTGGTTTTAACTGACAACTGCAAGATGTAGTGAGCACAACGTTTTTCATATTGCAACTAACGTTCAGCCGCAAGTAAAAAGGGGGAAAAACTGTGTGAGCGGCTCAACTGCAATATTTGCAAAACGCTAGTGAGACCACACTAGCGAGGCGGTACAGCTCCGCTGCACAAACAGTAGTGGAAACCGGCCTTTAAGTATAAAAATAGGAAATCCTTAAATATACCTTCTTGTTGTTGAGCTACAGCCAGATTCCATTCCTCAGCTTTTCAAATGAAATAGAAAAAACATTTGATTTAATTTTAAAAATTAAAAAAGAAAAACTTACGTCTAATTGGCACCCAAACTTGATGAGAAATGAAATAAATAAATGCCACGTTATTTATAAGTTTGAAAACTGCAAATACTTAAATACCTTGCTGCTCTTCTGGTTGTGGTTGTGGTTCAGCCCGATCCGAAATCCATAGCTCAGCTTTTTAAAATAAATAGACAAAATACTTAATTTAAATTTAAAAATTTAAGAAGAATAACTTACGTCTATATTCCTCCCAAACTTAGTCAGCAATGAAATAAATAAATGCCACGTTATTTTTTTTGAAAACTGCAAATATTTAAATACCTTCTGGTTCGGCTGGTCCTCCCAAAAATATTTCAGCTTTTTAGATGAAATAGCAAACATAATTGAATGTATTTTAAAAATTAAAGAAAAGAAACTTACGTTTATTTCTATAATCCTTTGGAACTAAGAGAGAAATAAATTAAATAAATTTTACGTTAGCTTTTTTTGTAACTGCAAATACAAATACCTTCTGCTTCGAATGGTTGAGCTGGATCCCATCCAGATGGTCCAGCTTTTTAGATGAAATAGAAAAACCTTTGATTTAATTTTAAAAATTAAAGAAGAAGAACTTACGTATATTTCTATAATCGGGTACTTCACAAACTAAGCGAGAAATGAATTAAATAAATATGTTCTTTTTTCAAAACTGCAAATACTTAAATACCTCCTTGCTCTTGTGGTTGTGGTTGATCTGGCATCGAACAATATAGTTCAGCTTTTTAAAGAAAATGAAAAAAAACATTTTCATTTAATTTTAAAAACTAAAGAAGCAAAACTTACGTCTATATTCCTCCCAAACAGATGCTATCGGGAAATGGAATAAATAAATGCCACGTTACTTGTCTTGTTTTTTAAACTGCAAATTCTTAAATACCTTCGTGTTCTGGTGTTTGAGCTGGGCATCCCTCAAAAAGTTCAGCTTTTTAGATGAAATAGAACACATAATTGAATGTATTTTAAAAATTAAAGAAAAACTTACGTCTATATTCCTCCCAAACAGATGCTATTCGAGAAATGAAATAAACAAATGTTACTGTTTTTTTTTTTCAAAACTGCAAATACTTAAATACCGTCTTGTTGAGCTTGATCACATACGTCAGCTTTTTAGATGAATTAGAAAAAATAATTAAATATCTATATTTTAAAAAATTGAAGCAGAAAAACTTACGGTTATTTGGATTATTCAATGGGTCCCACCAAGATGGTCCAGCTTTTTTTTGATGATATAAAAAAGAAACAATTTTTTTTATTTGCAAGCTAAAAGAATACAAACGACAACTTACGCATATCTCGCCGATTAGGTGCGTCACTACCTAATAGAGTAATGCAATAAATGTTACGTTACTCTTATTTTTGAACTGTAAAATTTCAATGGTATATGTTTTTTGAAATTCAAATTCGTTACCTGAGGACAATCGGGGTCTTGCACACTGGTCTTTTCCAGTGGGTGTAGAAGCTAAAATGGAGGAACATCTTTAGCAAAATTCGAACATGAACCAAGGATATAATTTACCGGTTTGTGGATTGAATTGTCTGAATGAGTTCGGCGCTGGACAAACATTCGTTTGTATGGGACATTGCGGTGGGGCGCTTGGACGTGGTTGATAACCACATACTGGTGCTTGTGGGACACATACCGGTGCTTGTGGGACACATACCGGTGCTTGTGGGACACATACCGGTGCTTGTGGGACACATTCCTGTCCACCTGTGGGTGGTGGTGGTCTAGGGCATACCTGGACTTGTCGCGGAGGTCCTTGTTGGGGGCATTGCGGTTCTTTAGATACGATACAGTTTTGAATTAATCGTGTAAATCAATGCTATAATGTTTTCAACTGACCTTGGGGGCAAACTGGTGGTGGTGGTGCACACTGTATTTCTTCGTCTGGTATGGGACAAGCATCATCATCTTCTTCCGCCGCTGATTCCTCTTCATCACAAGAACTTGTTTCATCTTCATATCTAGGCTCGTACAATATTCGTGGTTTTTTCAGGGTTGCCCTAACATTTTCAAGTTGATCCAGTTTATTATCAAATTTCTCGGTTAGCAGTTGTAAATATTTTTCCTGTTCTTCTGGTTGTGGAATTTGCTCCTGAACTGCTTCAATATCTGTGTAGTTTTGGTTCAAAATTTGAAATGATATGATTCTTAAATAAACCTTTTAGATATTTCTCCTCAAGTTGTAACTTAGAGTCTCCTAGCTGCTCTAAAGTCTTGGTGTACCGTTTCGCTTCTAATAATTCTAATGTTTCTTGAATTTCATCAGAATGCATTGTACGCGTGCGCTCTAATTCCTCTGCAAACAATAACCATGATTTTTTATAATTATAATATTGAACTAACATTACCTTCCTCTAAAAGTCTTGAAAGACAAGCTTCGCTCTCCGTTGGTGGTTTTGCTGTTTGATTTATAACACGTTCACCTGTGGAATATGTCTTATCATTAAATTGAGTTGTCTTAAATATAAGAATGCAGATCGTACACATTTCACTAAGTTCAGCCTCCGATACTGGTCGACCCGAAGCAACACTTGCTTCTATTGCATCTGCCAATTCATGAAAATCTTGATCAGTATCAATGTCTTCAACCTCATCTGCTATCATCAGGGCCTCTAATTCTTCATCCGTTCCTTCGGGGGTTGCTAAATTTTTTGAAATATTTGTTAAAGAGCTAGATGCAATCTAGTTTGGTTCCATTGTTAATAACATTGCTTACTTAATTCTCTTATTGTTTTGGCCAGTTCCATTTGCTTGGTGTGACCCTGTTGTTGCATTTCCAGCCGTTGGATGTTCTCGGCTTCGTAGGAACTTTTCCCTTTCTGAAAGTTACGTATAAAAGAAACCATCATCATCTTTGTTGTTTTTTTTCATAATACCATAGATAAATAGAGATCATAGGCTTCCCCTTCTTTCCGCGATCGAATGGCGCCAAATGACCTATCCTGACTATAATCATCTTTAGCTTTTTCTTCAAATGGGATGGCAATTTCCCTTTCAACAAAATCTTCCTTCCCACGATCATTAACAGCTATTCGTTCAGACACGATGGACCTTGTCTTGTTCTTATCAATGGTTCTATGAACGACTACTCTTTCAACCACAGGTGGTCCGACTGGTCCGCAGTCCAAAGATTCATCGCTTTCGTCCTCTGCAACAAAGTCTATTGATTAAATTTTTCTTTATGCGGATTTGTAAATAACTCTTACCGATATAATCTTCACTTTCCATAATTTTATTTATATAAAAAGGGCTGAATATATATAAATATATTTTCGGATATAAAAGCACAAAAAATTTATAATATTTTCGAAATATTTTTTAAAATACTAGAATTTATTTTCTAACAGTTTTACAATGTGTAAAAATATTTATTGCAAATGTTTTTTATGCCTACTCATTGTTTCAAAAACTGCTGGCTACAGTCGATGTGAACGAATATTTTTCAATTTACAGTACTTGAGAATAATTAGTGTTCCTAATTAGTGGTAATAAATGTTTATGTTAATTGCAGTGGGAAATATTGCGAGGAAGTATAAACTATAGGATCAACTGAATGCTATCGACTGTAACGAATATTTTTATTAGAAATGTTATGCACAAAAATAAGAATATAATACATGTATACTAAATTTGTTGTTCACGAAGGAATAAATTGGGATAGAATCTCAGTCCTTCAACAGATTCATCCCTGCATATTTTGCCGAAGCGTTCTGATGCAAGTAATCGTTCTTTGGCAAGTAGAATCGAAATTCCAACAATTCTTGCCAAATCCTCCACAGACAGAGAATTATGTTGTTCGACCTTTTCGGCGGTTTGTTCAGCAACAATTTCATCATCATGTGATTCTAACTGGAGAACCTTAGCTCCGCTGGGTAGTTGTCTCAATTTAATTGGTCCAGCGAGAAATTTGCAAGCATTCAGCAAGTCTTCTGGAGAAAGAAGTTCCAGTCCTCTAGCTCTGTTTACACGACAGTAGACATCAGCAAGGGACATCATGCCACCTGCTTGCTGCATGGAAATAATTAAAATACATTTGATATTTAATCCTTTCAGTACTAACCTCAATTGGATCCAACATCATTTCGCAGATCTGTATGGATAAACTTCTAAAGTACTCGACGTTACTAGTAAAGTTTCCTCTAGTTACTGGATCATCGATTCCCAAACTCATCAAATAGGACTTGAATTGGACCGTTTCGTCTTCAGATATTTCCCCCTTGTGTTCTTTAATCTTAGTGCTGATAACTTGAGATAAATTGACCATATCTTTGGCCATTGCCATGAGTGCGTTGAGATCCTGGAATGCCAGGGATATATTCTCATTGGCTTGTTTTTGTTTCTGCTCAATGGATCGTTCAATGCCGCCAATACCTGTTCTCAATGTTATGTTACGAGGTGGTTTGAAATCACTTCGTTGTAAGACGGGTGTAGCAACACACTCCCAAATGCGGGCATTAATGGTTTCTTTGACGGAAGCAATGAACTCAAGATTAAGTCCATTTTTACCCGAGATCCTTACGTAATCAGCCCCAGTTAAGTTCGGCGGCCCAGGAACCTTGTTCGGCAGTGGTGGCAGCAAATCGAGAGTTACTCTGGTTTTCTTCCCAAAGAAAAAGGAACCAACAATCTCTTCATGCAAGGAAGCAATGTATTTCAATTGAAGGCATAGGCGAGTAGTGACTCCTCTGGCTATATCGCTATGGCTGCCCCACAATAGGCGGTGCGTAGTTAAAACTAATTCACCATTCTCGAAGGTTGTCTGAAAATTGATATCATTCAATTTGTGAATTATAATGGCAATGATTAAGTTGTCACCATTCGGTCACTGTCCTGTATTTTTATAGCGTAATCCCTGTGGATGAGCCATTCATTCTCATGCAATTTGGATTCCATAAACTCAAAACGGTCCATGTTTGTAAACAAATTGCACGTCTCCGCAGTCTGCACATTAATAACACTATTATATGCACTGATACTAGACTAGTACCAACTACTATTTCAGTGCAGTACTAGACGAGATATTCTGTCATGCTGCATAACAATAACTTGGGTCATATGTGAAGTGTTCAGCCGCCAGAAATAATTAGCAATTGAAACACGTGCCAGTGCTGCCAGAACATGTTGTAGGTCTTATTGTAATGTATTAAAAAAATTACCTTTTTTGAAGCTTCTCTACCGTTTCAAACAAAATAAAACAAGATCATGTCCCTTAATTTCATGAAGTCATACATAAGATTTATGGGGAACTTGGAGAATGTCAGTTAGCGGTATTGCATTTCTACCGTGTTAATACTTCCGTGTCACACAAATATCGAATACATGACTGATGACGCACAGAGTAGTAAACTGTACTCCAAAACCTGGCCAAAACTCAAATAGTTACTTAATTGATGTGAAATTCGTTACTCTGAGAGTCGCTGATTACGAATCCCTTGTCAGAATAATTTCAAAATTCCAAGATGGCGGATCAAATATTCAAAAATAACTGCGGTGCGGCGCTGCTTCAAGCACCCTTACGTCGCCATTTTAATAAAAAAAAGTTTTTATACTCTTCAAGCTTGTACAATAAATCTCTATAAACAAATTATATTTCTTTCATTCTGTGATAGCAAAAACCTCACATTTATCACCTGACAAGACCCGGAAAAAAACAAATAAACCTCATTATTTAAAATTTATTATCTTTTTACGTTTACTTCAAAAATACTTAATTTCACAGCATAACTATAAGCGTAAATATAATTTAGGTATTTACCAATAGCATAGTATCATAAATTCCATTTTTTCGACGTTCAGTGGTTTACGAATTTTTTCAATGTCTGTTTAAAATCAATAAGTAAGTATAAGATGACCTTATAACATACATACTCGTATTTTCCTCTTTATAAATATGTTTTTCTTTTTATAGTAATATTCCTTCCGAATAAGCTGTAATTTTTTTATCGTGTAGAAAATCAAATATCTCGAAACGGTTGATTGCCGCGCTTCCTTCTAAAATAACTAGTTACAGATTATTATTACCTTTACCACAGGTAAAATTTAAAAAAAAATCCATCTTGAAAAGTTTTAAACGAGATAAGAATAAAATTTCAAATAAGATTAAATAAAAATTCAGTGTTTTCGTTAATTTTAATTGGTTTTTCTCTTTCATTTTTATAACTAAAATTATAAATTTCATTACAGTGTAAAGGTAAAAATTATTCACTTAACATTAAAACTAAACAAAAAAATCAGAAATGAATTAACTCAATAAAAATAATTACAATTACTTCAATAATTATAATATATTTTTCATAATTCCATAACTTTATATAATAATATGTCTAAACGTATATAAATATGTACAACATTTACACTCTATTTTCTGTTTTATTTACTTTTTTATATTTTATTTCCTCAAAACCTTACTCTGCTTAAACAATTATTTACTTAAAAGTTTATTCCTTTTATAGTATCTCACTTTATCATTATACGTAGTTTCATTTTTTTTTTGTTAAACATTTAATTTCTGTTTGACATTTTTATAAATATTTATTATTATGTATATTTAAATAACGAGAAAAAACAGAGAAGAATGAGTAATAATTTACAATTTTCGATTTTTATACAATTCTCATTTTACATTAATGCTTTTTCTTTTCCTTCAGTCCTTTCAATTTCTTTTTCTTCACAAACAATATTTATTTATAATGTATGTTCCCTCATCATGAGGACACTAGAAATCTTAACATTTTAAAGTAAAGCCAAACAACAGTTTTGAGCATTTTCACATTCTTCAGTTTCTATGGTTTGCAAGTCATTTATTCATATTTCCAGATCGTATTTTTGTTTTCAGTGGGCAGTGAATTTGAGATTGTTTATTTTTACGAAATCAAATTGATGCTGTTTAACAGGAATAAATTTTGGCAAAAGAAAAACAAGCGAAAATCAGAGCTTGTAGCGATAAGTACAAGGGATATTGGTATTTTGTAAAATGACTTAGATGGTAACTATAAATAAATTAATAACTGATTTGACTAAGTTGCACCTGGCCAAAGTTAATGAATCTGATGGAAAATTATTTCTGTATCGCTTTTATTGCTATACAGGCTGTTTTCATATAAATGTTGTAAGTTAAACGATGGCAGAATACAACATCAATGACTATTAGCAGACCAATATAAAAACGAAAACTGTCTTCTTGTATGTATTTTTATTTTTGCTCAATAATTTCAGGCTTTATAGTTTTCAGTTCGAATAACATATTTGCAACCAATTATTGAAATAAATTATACTGTCAATGAACCTACATCAAATCAGCAAAACACAATCAGTTCCATTAATAATAGCTTCCTCGATTTTAATTTACAACAACAAGCATTTAAAATCAAATTGTCTTGTTTACTTATTAAGGGATGTACAATGTACATAATGTATGTCTTTCAAATCCACCAATATTTCTTTGATTTTTCACATATCTAAAATTAGTGATCACATTCAATAACAAACTTTTATTCAATCTTTTAGTTTAATATTAGTACAATTTACCTAAAACAAGCATAAAAGATTCAATAAAAGTATTTTTCTAAAAAAAAAACAACGTGTTTATACTTATTTTAAAAAATAAACAAAAATTACTTTATATATTAAATATTACTTTAAGTCTCCATGATGATTTGTTCTTTTTCACTTTATATTACAATATTATTTATACAAAATGTTGCTCTTTTCAATCTCTTTTTTTCTGTCTTTCTCGATCTCTCCCTCTAGTGATTTAACGCATTGAAACAAAGTGTTCAAATAAAACTAAGGGATTTAAGAGAAACAAACAAAATTGTTTACAGTATAGCTAGAAAATTTAATAATGAACTAATTAAAAAAACAACTATATTTTATATTACAATGTACAATGGGCGGAGGATTAAAATAATATTCATACCTAGGTTAAGAGGATGGCATTATGGTAATGAATGTAGACATGCTAACGGGTGAATTGTTACTTATTTACATCTGTGGCTGATCTTCGTCTCTTTTGGCTTTGATTGGCTACAGCGATAGCTGCGGCCGTCATAAGTCGCTGCTGAGCGCCAGTCATTTGAATATGTTGTGATGATTGCGATTGCAGCATATTTTGTTGTTGTTGCAGCTGCTGCTGTTGTTGTGCACTCTGCTTTTGTAATTTTAGTTGTAGTTTTTGAGTGGCAGATACATTGGCTGGCGCATTGATTTGTGGGGATCCTGAAATATTGGAAGGGAATGTAACGAAATGCTAATGTTTAAATACAAATTTCAAATAAATAAAATGCGATAAACAATTACCTGATATAGGAGCAGCAATTTTAAGTGATGAAGCCGATAGAGTTCGCTGGGCTCCCAATGGTCCGCGGCCAGTTAATTGTTTGGGGCCTACAACTTGAATACTACAAGATCTTTGCTGAATTGCATTGAGCAGCTGAATAGATTGATTTGCGCTGGCATTCGAAACATTCACCTGTCCAGCTAGGGTGTTCGTACCAGTAGCTATAGTACCAACATTTGCACCACCTCCAGCCGCTGGAATAATATTAGAATTAACAACGTTCTGAGAGTTTGATGAAACAGCTGCAGCTGTTCGCAAAGCTTTTGTGTTTAAACCCTTTACATTCGAAGTAACAAATTGAGCTGTAAAGAATAATAGACAAATCAGTTTTGGGAATGTGAATATAATTTTCCGTGAATCTTACCAATTGGCAGTGAAAGCATTGAACCAGTAACACTACTAGATGGATTACCTCCTACGGCAGCGTTCGTGAGTACAACAGTTTGTGTACCTGCCGCAGTGGCTGGAACTGATACAACAGTTCCACAGTTACCAGCACCAGGAACAGTTTGAATAGTATTAACCTGTGTTGTACTAGTAGCAGGAACCGACACTAATAGGCTCGTAGTTTGTTGTGCATTCCCTTGCTGACCAGCAGACGTAGACGATGGCTGTTGTTGCTGAACGGCAGTTGCTAACCCACTATTGGGAATGGGCAGAGAAATCGGTGACGTTAGTCCTGGTATTTGAACTTGGGCATTTTGTAATCCAGAAAAGGTGGCAATAGCTCCTTGTAATTGCAAATTTAATCCTGGCAGATTCAATATCGTTGTTTGAGCTGGTTGCTGCACAGATTGCGGAGAAGGTAGAGGGGGTGGACTAGATAATGGAGAAATCGATGCCGACGGAGAGTGAACATTGGCTGCATGCTGTACAATGTTCTTAACGACATTGGTTTGTGGCGGCTGCGGAGACAGACCAGGACTTGTGCTGAGATTTGTACCACTATTCAGTCTTTCTAAAAGTGCATGATTGCTTAGTGTTGACGTAACACTGCCCATTGATGTTACACTCCCGGGGGTACCATGCGGAGTCTGGGACAAGTCCGTACTAGATGCATTTGAATCACTGCCTGGTGATGGAGCCGCAACAGTTGCTGTGATTACCCTCTGACCTCTGCTATTCACAATTTTTATATTATTGTTATTATTAAGCGTTATACTATTGTTATTATTGTTCACTGCGGCATATCCGAAGCCCGTGTTTGTCATCACGGCCGGTGGAGATGCTAATTGAGATGCTAAAGCCGACATAGTAACTCTTACATTTTGTGCTGTAGCATTATCACCTAAGCCCATAGCACTAACTGCTATTAAATTTGCACTGGAACGTCCGTTTCCAGCTACTGCCAAAGTAGCACTACCACTCCCATTTCCACTGACCATGTTTATTTTGCGCAGATTATTTGAAAGCAGATTTTGCATTACTTCATTCTTCCGTTGCTGAGGCTGTTGCTGAATTATAGCATCCCCCGGAATGGCTTGATGAGTTTGTTGTAGTTGTTGATGCTGCTGCTGCAGTAAAGTTTGCTGCTGCTGCGCCGTAGACGGATTGAAAGTATTTCGAACAACTGGCGAATTAGTCATTGCAGCTGGCGTGCTGTTTAAGAGACTTAGTATTGCTTCACTACTTGAAGACTTCTGAACGGCTTGGGATTGAACTGAAATTACAGATAAATATGTTAATTGGATCAGTTTTTCGTATAGATTTATTTAAATCCTACGGGCAACTTGATGCTGCTGCTGTTGTTGCTGCTGCTGAAATTGGTTGGATGAGTTCATAAAACCTGTAACCAATGCATTGATTGTTGGATTTATAGAATGAATTGCCGCTGGAGTTTTTTGAAGAATTTGCTGTTGCTGACCACTGACCAGAGGAGCAGCTTTTAATTGCGCTTGCTAAAGTTGAATAAATATTAATTCATTGGCATTACTAGACAATAAAGAGAAATAAATACTAACTAATATGGGAACATTTGAGCCTAATTGGTTCCTGAGAGCGTTCGCAGCTGTAAGTTGTCCAGAGTTTGTTAGCATCTGTGCTTTTTGGTGATTACTTGAGTTTTGCACAGCCAGATTAGCTTGAACTGCAGTTCCAGGTGCCTGTTGCTGTACAAAGAGTAACGAACCGTTAGTCAAACTAATTTGCTGTGTTTGTTGTCCCTGAACATTGAATGCACCAGGAGCATCAAAGATCTGCTGGGCCTGATGTCGCAACTGTTGAACGTTTCCCGTTGTTGTAATGCCAACGATATTTGCTCCTTGTAAATTCATATTCAATTGATTGCCGGGCAACGTGTTCGGATTTGTCGCATTCAATGCTGGAGCAATATGAATTTGTTGCTGTTGCGACTGTCTTCCAGCTGTCAACAATGTTTGCGTTGAATGCTGTTGAACCTGTTGTTGTTGCTGTTGCTGCTGCTGTTGTAAGGCAGCAGCAGCCGCAGCAGCAGCAGCAAGTGCTGCTTGCTTTTGTTGATGTTTTTTATGTTCGGGCATGCCAGGAGTATAAGTTACCTTTGCTGGCTGTCCAGGAATTTTGTGGGTTATTTTCACAGATTTTCGACCCTCTTCCGTGAAAATTTCTTTAAATTGTTCAATATATCGATTAGCATGGAAACGTGTTCCCAAGGAAAATTGGCATGCTTCACCATTACGTTCACCATTTCGATAATCCCTGAAAAATTTTATGTAATTACTATACAAACTTTGCAATAGCTAACGAATGTTCATACCTATCAACATACAGTTCACCCAAATACTCTGAATTGGCAGGTCTCTGGAATATTGATAACTTAATATGATAAACTCGACGAGCTTCACGATCTGTTTCTAAAATATGTTCTTCAATCAATTGTGGCAGGCAGTCTTGTGTTTCCTTCGGTTCGTCATACTTTTTTGCATATTTTTCAACATTGATTTCTTGTGGTATACTTAGCAGCGGATAATCAAGTTCTGGCGGTCGTGTTAGCTTAACGATTTCACTACGTTTTTTAGGCAATTTATTTGCAGCAAATGATGCAACAACTGTTGAACTATTTGTACTAACACCACTCAAAAATGGTGTGGTGCTATTACTGCTTAACATATTAATTCTAGGCCTTTGTCTTATCCTCTCTAAATGATCAAACAATTCACGATCATTATGATATGTGAATTGATCAATTTTCCTTTTACGATTTATTGAAATTTGTGAATATTTTTTCATTTGTCTTCGCAATGTGGACGTATTCCATATCTGCCTAATATGTTGATTATTTATTGCAAATCGACCAATTTTTGGATCTGGATCCAAGCATAATGGTTCTGATGTAGCAAGTAACAGTTGACTTTCCAACAATAATTTATCCTCTGCATTAATGTCGGTTTTAATCGACAATTTATTAATATCAGAGTAAATTGTATCATTGGTGGGCTTCAGCAGTACATGGTATATATCACAGCTATTTGATGAAATTGGAAAAGTTTGTCGAAAATCACGTATCTGACAAATAACACAACCCGAATAGAAGACATTTGGCTTTCGTGATTCCAGTATGTTCGAAAAAAGTATTGGCAATTCCTCCTTATCAATGCTATTAAGCAATGCGTCGACTTCATATGGCCACCGTTGGATTTCAACTAAATTAGCATCTTCATTAATATCTTCATCGGCAACAGCTGCATTCGAAGCATTAAGTATATTATCATTGACAGAAGCAATTGTTGAACTTGCTGTTGCGTTTATATTATCAACAGACTCATTTAATGTATCCGCAGCGGTTGAAATACAGGTATCACCATCATCGGTATCCATATCATCAGCATCGAGATTATTGGATATCAGTAAATTATTGGTATTACTACTACTTAAGTTATTACTACTAATTTGTGTTTGTTTTAATCGACTAGAGCTTGCGTTTGTTTCAACTTTATAGATACTACTATTTTGATTTAATAGTATTGAGCTGTTGCCTCCCCCTCCATCCCCTTCACACGGACCACTACCACGATCATTTTGACTGCTTATGCCTTCTAAATTGCTTGCATTTAAATTTTGTGAATCATTCACAGTATTATCATCATTTTTATCGTCTTGATAAAGCGCTAAGGAGTATCCTTTATTTCCTGGATATAAATTGACAACGATTGTGTTCAATTTTTCCCGCTCCACTAGGCGTTCGAGTACAAACGATCGTGTACGATGCCGTCGCTAAAAAGGAAAAGTAATTTGAAACAGAAAAAAGAGCAAGATTAAGTAAATGGAAATAATATATTTTCCAGCGAATGCAAATTAGGGTCCTTTCTTTCTAGTGTTTCTGCAGCTTTCTTTTTTGTTGCTGATTTTATTTAATAAAATAATAATGTCTTGGTGTATATTTTTCCAATGAATTCAAGTAATTTAAAATATTTCAAAATGTAACCATTGGATTAATGATAATTATGGAATTTGGAAAATAACAAAAAAATTAAATATAATAGGTACTAAGGAATGTGTTCATGAACCGAGTACATTATGAATTTCAGCCACAGATTGAGATCCGATCGTCATATGCTTGTTGGCAAAAGGACAAAAGAAACACGCAAACTATCTTTGATGAATAACTCACAATCGAAAAAAACAATCGTCCGAACGAAGTTAAGAAAACAACAAGGTAGTAATTGCATAAAAGAAAGGATGATTTATAACTAATGGCATTATCTTATTGCTTTTGGAAAGCGTCCTTGTCTGCTTCTAAACTGAAACCGCATTAAAAATATCAGTGAATCTTGTAGAAACGAGGGTAAATTAAATAAACTCAAATCTTAAGAATTCTGAATTCATATCATGGAATTCGAAAACTCTGTCTTTTGAGTGGACTTGCAATTCAACTAATCTGTTTTAATAAAAAAAAAAAAAGGACGGCATATAGCGGTTTGCAGCTGCGATGTTCGTTCTCATCATGACATTCTTTAAAGCAGGGCTTGATTTGTGCGGGAACGCAGTGGAACGCCGTTCCCTTACCTCTAACTAAAACCAAAAATAAAGAAGACTTTCTAACAATTTTTTTTCAATGTTGGTTTTTTCCAAAAAGTAATTTTTTAGTGTTTGGAGATCTCTACGGACAAAATACGTGTCAAAAATTTGAGAGGTCAAAATATCCAAAGCTTGTATTCACCCTAGAGGTCCAGACCCCCGGAAAGGCGTTCCACTGCCTCTACTTCAACAATCAAGCACGGCTTAAAAGTATTATTTTATTAAAATATCACTTACAAATGTTGTTTCCATAGTAGAAAGACGAAATTTACATTCAATTGGAACATACATTTATTTCGAGAGGTTTACGATCAGCCCAAAATAATTTCTCTGATCGATCAATAATTTCGATACTCACCCGACTTTCTTTGAATGTTTTTTCATCGTTGATAAGCAGATACAAGTACAGTTCCCTAATTTTGTCATGTATATTAAAAAATGTCGAATTCACTGATGCTGTTGCGTGCGGAGGATTCCCCGGTGTCGTAGGTGGCAGTACATTAATGTGGGATGTCGGTGTAACAGGAACTGTTTGTGGAGTGTATGTGACCGTTTTAACATTAGCATTTAAAGCTGGTGCAGACTGTCCAATATTAGTCAATTGTTTATAAGGATCAACATCAGAACTGATATTGGGATTTTGTTGAATTTGTGAAGTTATTGTGGACGTGGCTGTTTTGTATGTAGGTAAGGATTCAGCAGGAGCTAGAGATTGTAAGGCAGATGATGAATTAAATGAGGACAAATTTGTTGTTAATTTTGCTTTTTTGATTGGCGGTGAGGAATTATACATGTTATTACTGATGTCCGAATTCAGTGTACGTTTTTCAGATTTTGAACAATTTAATACCGGTGATGTGGGTGATGTACTCAGTATCATATCTGGTACTACCGATGGCGGTGATATAATTGAATTGATGTTAGAAAGCAAATTATCATTAAGAACCGACATTTGCTGATGGGTATCAGTTGCGACACCCACTGATGCCAGAAAGTCATGATCACTGATAGTTCCTGGAACCGTTGTGTAATTCGTTATGGATTCAACTTGATCAAATATATAGGGAGGGGGATGAGGTTGAATTTGATTTAAATACGGTATTGTGGATGATGCGGTATGATGTACCAGATTGTGATGAGTTGGTTGGGATGTGGATTGCTGCTGATGTTGCAGCGTTGGAAAATTTGGATGTAATTGGGATTGATACTGTTGCTGCCGTTGATGTTGTTGTGTTTGGGATTGTATCTGCTGCTGCTGCTGCTGCGATTGTTGTTGATGTGAGGCAGTTTGCAGCTGGGCAGCTTGTCGCAGATTACTGTTGTTATTCGTTGAACCCTTCAGTTTTAATAATGTACTATTTATTATAAACTGTAACGAAAAATTTAATAATGTTTTTGGTTAGAATAATGCTGTATTAGATAATCTGAATGGAACTCACATCGGCTTCTTGACATGATGAATCCAACCTTTGCATTGTGCCTGGATGGTCGTCATTCAATTTGGTCTTCTTATAACTAACTTTTGTCAGGAAATGTTGACCGTAGTAGTGTTATTATTGTTGATAATACAAAAAATTTCAGGGTTGGCTCTGATTGACACATTAAGCTAAAACACGAGGAAAACTCCAAATAATAAGATTTCGTAGACATCGTTATTAGAATAAGTGAAAATTTCAAATAATTAAAAAATGCTTCGAATCCATGTAGTTATTAAAACAATGCAAAAACAATATCATTTTGCAGGTTGAAATCAACAATTTTTTTTTTATTAGTTTTTCTTGTCAAACTGACATTTAAGTCTCGTCATCTTGATGTTGTAATCACGGACATTTCATTCATTTACCACGTTTAATCAATGAAGAATTCTTCAAATTAATTAACTCACAGTGGATGCAAACAATTTTTATTAAGGAAAACCAATCATGAGGACGAAATTGTAAGAACTTCAGATGACATGTTTTGACAGCTGAATTTCTCACTAACCCTATGAGAGAAATTGACAGCAGTCCGTTGAAGCACTTAATACACGTGCGTTAATACTATTTACACAGCGTAAAGCGAATCGTTTTTGTGTGTGTGATGTTTAACATTAAATTAGATTCAAAACTGTCGAATTCCAAATGAAGTTCAAAAAGAAATATATTAGTTGAGATAAATCGACAAAATGAAATAATAATCAAATATAAGTTTTGAAAATTGTTTCAAAGATGTTTTTAAGGTGTCATATTCTCCATACCTTGTTGCAAATGTGACGGAGATGTTGTCCATGTGTATAACCCACACAAACACTTATTTTGCAGTGAAGCACTTTTCCGTAATTATTTATACCATTCGAATATTTTTATTATGCCTTAGAGCAATTGTTTAAATTTCTATTTTATAGTTAGTTAGTGTACTATCACTTAAATCTAAACAAACATGCACATTACTCCTATAGAAACACTAGTAAAATATCTCATTTCCATATTTCATTTCAAACTAATACACCTACATCACTTTCATGTTCACCAAGTAAATTATTATCGCTTTCTCGTTCTCACCCTCAGTGAAATTGCACGCAACTTTGTTATTTAGTGCAATACGAAAAAAAGTATTTTCTTTAGAGAATTATTTGCCGATTTTTGCTGGTAGGACATATATATTATTCAAGGTTTATGTCATTTCACTATTCGAACACTTTCATACGTTGATGATAATTGTGGAATTTGGAAAATAATAACAAAAAATTAAAATACAAAAATTTCTCTCACGACGACGAAACACGACGAAACGGCGACGTAAACGTCAAAGAAGTCCACTAAAAACCCCCTCTAGCCGCAAACAGCTGAAAAGGAGAAAATTATGATCTACTGAACATGCACTTGGCAAGGCTGGAACTTGCGCGCTCTTCGATAGAGGCGCTTCTTCACGCGTTTCAATAGCTGAATGCCATCCGTCTATTACTGTTCAAATTTTACACAAAACCATGCATGTACGCACCCTACCAAAAATGACGTTTAGGAATTGATGTTATTCAGGGGTAAGGGCGGTGACCGGTGGTCAATAGCAAAAGTTCGACTATCATTGGTGAAATATTCAAATTTTCTTATAAATATAATTATCCATTTAAAACATATCTTCAGTAGGAAACCTTATTTGATATCAATTAAAGCCTTATTCTATTTCTATGGTATAATTAGTTATAAACATATTGCATCTTTTTTATGTTCGGCTCATGCAATTAAGATTCATCATATTCATTTAAATTTTGGGAAGCCCAGAAAGTTTTTGTTCCTATTTGAAAATGCCATATCTCTCAAAACTTCGAAGAGTTGTTTTAAAAAAACACTTGCAGTCTAAGTTATCATTATTAGTGTAAAGCCGGAGGTACCCGTACCGGAAACGTCATATTTATAAGGAAATATCTTTGTGGATGTCACTTTTGAGACATCGAGTCACACGATAAGCAAAAATGAGTTTGCAACCTGTATTTTGCAATTCACAAATTACCGCGACGCCGCGCCGCGCCGCCCGTAAGAGCAGTAATCTCAAAACTGTGTACATAAAGTTTTGTATGGTGTGACTCGGGATATTTGTACCCCGCAAATTGCTTGGATGTGCTGAAAATATTCCGAAAATTTTTGGGATATTTATAAGCGATACACCATATTGCTTATCGTCGAGTCACACGATATGAAATAAGGTGTATCGCTTATAAATATGACGTTTTCCGTATCGTGTACCTCCGGCTTAACAATTAATATAACAAACATTTATAAATTAACGTTTATTTAACAAAAAAAATTGTTATACAGGTGTATTACAGTTAGCGATAATCAAAGACAAGAACCCATTTTTAAAGTAACACAAGTTGTTATAAAAAAAGAAATGTCAACACTTGACAGTATTTCCTTGTAATTCTTGAAAAAAAGGTACGAAGATAATCCAAAACGGCTTTGTGAAAAAGCGAACCGAGAAAAAGACGAGAAAGTTGGAGTATTCATGAAAAGCGCTCTATAGATGTAAGTTATCCCGAGTTCCATGCAGTGTTCATAAAAATTTATTAATTAATTATTCTCTTTCATCGAAAGTTTCGATCATGTCAATTACGATAGATCAAATCATTCAGGATGCCCAAAGGATGGCAAATCATGCCAAGGACCTCGAAGCTATTGGGAATGTCCTGCTGATCGAAACTGAGAGTAACAACAGGCAGATGGAAACTATGAAACAAGTAAGTCATGTTGCTGGTAATGTCCAAAAAGCTGCAGTTTCAGTTTTTATATTATATGTTCGTTTGAGATACCGTTAGATATTTACATAATGTGTGTGTAAGCATTAATAAAACAGTTTCTTGTACATGTTAAGTTTCGAATGAAACCGTTCTAATTAAAACTGGTTCTTCGTGTTCAAATGAAATCTTTCATTCAAAAAGTTTGTAGTCTGGTTATATTAGTGAAGAAAAAAAACAAACGTTTATTATTCGTGCTAAGAAAATAACAGACATACATATTAATCGCCGGAAGAATCCCCATGAATTTCACAATATGTTTGATCGATATTCTTAAATTAATTATAATAATCAAAAACATTAATGAAAAACTTTTTTCCAGTTTAAAGATGATATTGATTCCCTTAACAAATTGGCTAGAGACAAAAGCAACGCAGACATGGTGAATCGAATAAATCAACAAAATCCTAGCATCCGAGAAATCCGCCAAGAGAATCGGGAACTCAAAGCATCCTTGGAGGATCACCAACGTGCGCTCGAATTAATAATGCACAAATACCGTGAGCACACACAGCATAAGATTTTGTCAAGTCGAGTCAACTTCAAGGAGCTGTGCAATGCGAAAAACGAGAAAATGGTTGAAGTGATAAGGAAGCAAGCAGAAAAAATTACAGAAATGGCAGCTGTTATGCAAAAAGCAGCCAAAATAGATGATGATGTTGTTAACAAAGAGATCGAGTGTATAACACGGCTGAAAGTTGAGAATCAAGGCCTCCGCGAACTTCTCCAAATTTCAGCACAATATGGAAGCAACGATGCGAAAATTGAATTTGAAGATAAAGCGATACAGACAGAGTCAGATGTTAAGCCTATGGAGAATGGTGAAGACGATGAAGCTGAGGATAGTTCGCCAATGGCATTAGCGGGTTCAGTAGAAACAATGAAAAAGAAAACACAACCGAGCACTGTGCCTTTAGTCAATGGCGAGGAAAACACAACAGAGGCAGTGCCGTCGTGATAAGAAACAATTGTTGCTTGTAATTTCTTCAATGTTCGTTGATTTTTATGGACTTGAATTATTGTGTTTTCTATAAATTAATGTCAATATTTTGTTCTTAGTAGCACCAAAAATCTGGCGGCAGACATTCCATTGTTATCAATGTCTGTTGTACACAAAATAGCTCCAGTAGTTTTTGGTCTTAATGCATTGAATTATCACAAAAGTGGCATTTACTCGCACCGATGAGATTTCATTGTAAAATATTTAGAGGATTTTAAAACGATATCAATACTGCCAGTCTTGTCTAAATTTCAAATTTTATAAATAAACTAGGCCTAGGAAGGGAAATGTTCCGAAAAAGATAATTCCTTCACTTCGAAGCAACTTTATTGGGAGTGCTAAGCATTTTTAGCTCATAGCATTCCACTTCATCCAAGAACTGCTGCAGGATTGTTGGTTCTACACTACCATACGCAAACGATACTAATAATTTCAAAAACAAGTTACTCTGTAAATAGTATCTATTACAGTTTCTTAAAAATCAGAAGATTGTGTGAATTGTTCCGATTTAAATCAACTGCAACGTCTCAATACTGAAATCTCTGCAAAGTTTTTCGTTTTTTAAAAACATTATTAATTCGGGTAAATTGAAGACATTTAACTGAATTCACACAACTGAAAATATCTATTACAATTATACAAATTAAAACAAAATTAGATTTAAGTGAAATACTTTTCTATGATTAGTCGTTTTTTTTCTTTTTTTGTACTATTATTTATTTTTATCTAAGATAAACAAATGAAATTTGAGCTGATTGTATCCCAGACTTAAATATCTTTATTTCTAATTTCCATATTCGTGTACACAATATTTTGTATTGACAAAGTGAAATAAACTATAAAGTGTTCATACCGTTTTATTTTTCATCAGTCTTCATATGTGCCAGAAAAAATGTTCATTAGTTATAGCTAGTTATAGAAGTAATTCCAGAAGACCTGAATTATTCCCTGCTAATAACCCTTAATTGATATGTTAAATTTCCCAAAAGTCCCCGATCTTCCGCATGTGCTTCCCCCTCAACGACCTTTCAACAGCGACTTGCAGTCTTTCAGGAAAACAGCTGTAACTCCGAAAGTTACAAGCCTAACTATACCATTTTGTTGTTGTTTTGTTTGTCTTTAGCTTGTCTAAAAAATTTAGGACAATATTCCTGCCAAAAATTATAATTTAGTGGTAATCGAGCGTGAAAGAGAATCTGGGATTCCCCTTTCGTTTTTTGGAAACAACTGCGTGTACGGAGGATACCGGTAACAGCGGAAATTATCTTTGTTTGTGCTTCCACAGAAGAGGGAGGATCGTGGACTTTTGGGAAAATACCCATCTTAATAATATCCTTTTCACACTGAGCCAAAAACACAGTTTTTTTTGGAAAGTGTTTTTCAAATCAACGTCAACTTTTCGCACTGTTTTCAAGTTGATTTTCTGTGACAGTTAATTTTTTAGTATCATAAATATTGTTAACGTATAATTAAAATTTAAATAAAAATGATTAAAATTGTTTTTTCCTATTTAAATTCAATTCAGGAAGTTGCTTGCATTTTTGTTGCAATAATGCAATCCATTTTCGCCTTCATTTTCACAATGTAAACTTAAAAAGTTTTTGAGAGATTGTCAATGTAAAATTTAAAATGCTAATTAAATATCAAGAATGAAACGCTGATTGTGATTGAATTCTTTTTTTTTTACTTTGTGAGAAAAATCCTTTGAGGTGTTTTACAAATCACTTCAATGTATCTATGAAAAATCAAAACGTTTTTGGCTGGTTTTTATTCAAAAACGCGTAAGTACGGGAAAACCTTTGTTTTTGGTTCAGTGTGAAAAGGCTATAAGAGTTATAAGCAGGGAAGATTTCAGCTCTTCTGGAATTACTTCCGAAATATGGTTCATTTCAGTCTTCGTTGACTGGGCTATTCTTGAAAAATGGCAACTAATTACGGAAATACTTTTAGTTATATTCAAAAGTATTTAGTTTATTTAAAAAATTATAGTAACATTTAAATGGCTAGCAAAAATGGCTCGATCATTTATCTTACTTCGCACAAAATCTCAGAGAATATCTAAAACGATGTTGTTCTTACAGCTAATTGTGCTTTACGTTGAATCCTTTAACGCAATCGACATAATTTTGATTGTAATCGAAAACCGAAAAAGGCAGACATGAAAACACGGCCGAAATTGTACACTCTTCGTGGAGCTCTCGAAATTTCTTTTTACTTTTCATAAAATTGCCGTCATATTATTTTAGACATAATAGAAATTATACTTTCCATGTTCATATCTCGTTTGAGATTATCTTGAGCTATCAAATTACAGCTCAAATTGATTTAACAGATATTTTTTAAAAACAGTACTTTCCAATTGATGACTCTCTGGCTCTGCCTAACTTTGCTGATCGCATTCTTGAGAATTTCTGAAAAAAATTAGTTAAGGGCGCAATATACGCTAACTTACACAAAACGTAAAGTTTTTCTAATGGGCTTTTTGTTGAAATGCTAATACATTTATCAGTATCACTTAAGTACACAGCAGGAGAAATACTCATCTCTCAATTATCGTCATTGTGCTCGCTACAAATCCTCATCATTGTCTTTATGAAATTGTCTTAAGGCCGTCTCATTAACAAAACCGAAACTCCATCTCATATTGTTATTGGAAACATCACAGCTATTAACAAAGACTCGTTTCTTCTTAGGATCAGCCTCCAAGCATCTCATATTCTTGCCATGGATCAACCATTTATTTTTCATTTCATAGAACCACAATTGATTTCCCTGTTGTCCGTGACATTCGTACAGAATGACTGGAGCGTTTTTGCCGGATTGAGAAACATCTAAGCAATCCAGTTTTGATCTTAATCTAATATCTTTGTGCCAACTTAGTGCCCAATTTTGATTGCCATGTGGTCTTTCGTGATTTGTGGCACATGCAAATAGTCCTACTTCATTATGTCGCTTGTGATTGAGGGTGTCCAAACACAAGTGAGGTGCGGAGATGCTTTGAATTGTGCCGTGAGCATAGTCGGGTGGTTCCACAGGTGGATACTTCTTAGGCAAGTCAAAAGCAATCTCCTCCATAAACCATTTGAATGATTTACAATTCAGTCGCTGGCGGATTTCTTTTTGTTTCGTTAAATCGCCAGCATCAATATTATCGTATCGGTCTGGATCCCTGTTGTATAAATATTGGCTGAATTCATCCATCCACACTTCTGCCACACGCTTGTAGTTCTGATGTAAGACATATGTTTAATTTGGCTAATAAACGAAACAGAACAAAAAAAAACTACCTTATGCAAGTAATCGCTTTTCCTTGGATTCCGGAATGGAACAGTTCCTCGATAAATGTGTCCTACCCTGGAGCAGGGTGCATCCACCAGCTCTCCTCCGCACATCCATATCTTAAAACTTAATTCGTACTGCTCTCCGCCCCAAATATCAAGTCCCTCATCATATCCCCCCAGCTCCCAGAAAAACTCTCTGCCAATAGCAAAAAGTCCACCAGCCATAATTGGACTGCGAAATGGTTTCGTTCGATCTTCTAAATCGGAAGGAAGTAACGGCAGTCTTTTGTAATAGAATTCCCAGTCGAAGGCTCCCCTCGCTCCCTCGTCTTGTGAACGATACTCAAAAGTATCGTATGCGATTACATCTATAAAAGGACAAACGCATGCCTTCGAGTTTAACGCAATCGGCTCAAGAAGCGGCGGTAGCCAATTGTAGTTGGCCTCAATATGTGAATCCAGGAAAATGAGCACTTCAGCAGTTGCTTTCCTCGCTCCAGCTAAACGTGCTCGTATCAATCCCATTCTTTCTGCTAGACGAACGACCATGACTTTTGGTAGAAATGCTTTAATGAAAGCGTCCAACTTCTCCTTCAGGAAATCTTTGGAGCTGCAGTCATCGACCAAGATGATTTCCTTTAGAAGCTCGGGTGGAGATCGATTAAGGATGCTGTAAACTGACCGAAGAAGTGTGCTCCAATGCTCGTTGTAAAATGGAATTACAATGCTGGTTTGTGGCAGTTTAGCGAGGTAGGTTTTGGTCTGACAACTGCATTAGAAAATGTGGGAAAGGGGAAACATTTTAAATCGATTTCTGTGTTAAGTGCTTTATCATAACTTACCCTGAGTATCGAATATCCGGCACTGAGCGATTTAAGGAAATATGATCACTGAGGAAAGCATTGAAACCGTTTTCACTAAATAACTTTTTCTCTTTTTCGGGATCAGCATTATCCAAGTGTGCTGGCTGCCCCCGTTCCCCAATGCCCTCCTGGAGTAACTGTTTGGTAATTGTGAAGTGGTCGTGCCAATCTTTCTTTTTCAACTGGTGTCGATTCCGATTCAAATCGTTCAGTTCCGCATTTCTTCCATCAAAAATATATGGCTCCTGATTGGATGGCGATGATATGTTATTGTTAATAGGATTTGCAATCCATGATGTCAACATCAGTATGATTGTAATGGTTACAAATGTTGCTATTATAACTTTAACGATGCACAATCCACTTCGGCGCATTTTCGGAGTTACTTTCTCAGTAGCTTACATGAGGAACTGAATTGATAAAATTTGGAAATTTTAGATTATGCACAACACTTGAAGGCAATTAAAAACACTGAATAATAATAGAAAACTAATTTTAAATTACTTGAAAGTAGCATACAGCTGCCTACATTATTATGTATGATTGTAAACCAAAACTATGAATACGATTAACGAAAAACTCCAGTTTATATTTTGGAAGAATGTTGTTTGATGACGTTTGCCTTTTTTCCTCGTTACACCCAAAGAACAAAATTATAAAAGAAAAAAAGAAGCAAGTGCATTAATATTTATTGCACATTCTATTTAAGAAATCCTTGAACGTTTGACCTTCTTAATTACCATTTTTGAGGGAAACCTGTTTTATGCATTATGTTTTTTGAAAATTCGTAAAGATCTTTTTAACATTTGAGAACAAACATTTCTTGTTGTTTATTAAGAAAATATTTATTCTTATGAAATATGTTACTGACCGGAAGGAGAAGATTTTATTTGTTACGAAAATCGCCTAATATAATTATGTTTAAGGATGTTTTCTAGAATTACAAAATATACCGACACTAAAATAACTAGAAGACAAAACTGATAAAGTGAACAGCTGATTGAACTGTCATTGCACACAGCAAGGATTCTGTAAAGTATTATTGTTGTGCATACTTTTTTGTTGAAAAGTAATGGAGTAAAATAGTTGAACCAAGAGAATTTCATGTTCAATGTAAATAAATAACAAATATATCGCATAAAGATTATAGGAAAAAACGGCATTTTGATTTTCAAAAAACAAGATGCTCCAAAAGCAATTCCAGTTATACTTGGAATTGTAAACCATTGATATGGATATCCACAATGTCATTCTGTTTTCGGTCAAAAGTACGTTTGCCGGCTATAAATAAGCAAATTTGCGCATTATATGCGAATAGAGTATTGGTTAAAAATATTAGTGATTGCGCCAGAAACAGCATGACGACTAAAGAATCCCTTGACCAGGAAACCAAATCCTTTCTAGACCGAGCTTCTAAAATAATTCCACCATTGGACAGTGATAAGCATAAAGGACAAGCAGGAAGAATTGGAATAATAGGCGGATCCAGCGAATTTACGGGAGCTCCGTATTTCTCAGCAATCAGTGCATTGAAAGTTGGAGCTGACTTAGTGCATGTTTTTTGCCAGCAAGCAGCGGCGCCTATTATAAAATCGTACAGCCCCGAGCTCATGGTTCATCCCTTGCTGGATGCTGAGAATGCTTTAGATAAAATTGAGCCGTGGCTAGAAAGGCTTCACGTGTTGGTAATTACATAGTTCCTACCCTTAGTACTCCATTTGATAATAATGTTGCTTAATTTTTAGGTAATAGGACCTGGCCTAGGCAGAGAACGAATTGTGGAACAAACTGTGATTGCTCTTATAGGATTCTGTCGCAAAAATAATAAACCCCTGATAATTGATGCTGATGGCCTTCATATAATAGGGCAACACATTGATTTAATTAAAAACTACGACAAAGTCATACTAACTCCAAATGCTATAGAATTTTCCAGGTTGTTTGGTAGCGAAAGAGAATTAATTCCTGGTCGCATAAAGATTTTGGGGAATGGCGTTACCGTCCTAGAAAAAGGACGCAATGATCGTGTTCACATTTCCCGGACAACAGAGAAGATTCAATTGCCATCTGGTGGCTCTGGACGACGATGTGGCGGTCAGGGTGATATGATTTCTGGAGCTTTGGCAACATTTTACTTCTGGGCCCTGCAGACCAAGGATCCGAATCCAGCATTTGTTGCGTCGTTTGCAGCAAGTTTTCTAGTAAAACAATGTAATTCAAGTGCGTTTAAGAAATATGGACGCAGCATGGTTGTCACCGACATGATCCCTGAGATACACAATGTGTTTCAGATGTTTTTTGAAATCGAATAGATTTTATAAACTTTGCACTGGATAGGTACTTGTACTTTTTTTGTAGGACTTGTACTTTTTTATGCCTTTACATTTTTCAAATGGAGTTAGGTAAATGGAATGTTTTTAATGATGGTTGTTAGAATATTAAATGTTTAGTGTTTATGCAAAGTTTTATGAAGACTCTTGTACAATAACTCAATAATACTTAAATTGAATGTTTTGAAAGCTTTTAACTACGAATTAAATGATTTATATAACTGAACTTATGGTAGAGTATTATTAATTTTCTAAACAAACCAACTGAAACATACTAGTAATAAAATAATAATAATAATAATATGTTATCACAAATTCGTAATATTTACGCACCGCAACACCTTTTCATAACCCCCGAAATCATGCTTCCATTGTGATTGACTAATAAATAGCATCTTTTGCTAATAAATTGCTTTAATGTCGATCAATCAACGGAAAAGAGGTGATGAGAGGCCATCGGGCCTTACCAAAAAATAAATTCCGTCATACAGAAGTCGGAAAATGTCGATGAAGAAAATTCTTGTTCTGTAGCTGTAGTAACATGAAAAATAGAGGAGTTAATTCAGAATAACGAATGTCACCCAATCAATCAAAATTAATCACTGAACTACGACAGCAAATTGCTTCTGTTGTTGACTAAAGGACGAGCGTGGGTCCGGAATCAGGACTACGATTTGCTGTATGTTTTTCTCATAAATGAATAGCAATCAATGTGCAGTAAGTGGGGCATCCTGCTTTCAGTTGGTAAATCAATACTGGCAACCGAAGCCCTACAGATATAAGCAAGGACAATTAACAAGCTAAAGGTGAAGCGGACTATAACAAAAGGATGTTGCAAAGTGCAGTATTTAATCAGTGGAGTGTCTGTTTAAGGAGTTGGGAATTACCATAACTCCAAAAACAACGAAAATATAACGAAAATTAAAGGATTTCCCCATTTTACGGAGGAAGAATGATGGTAACAGCTGATGCTCATGATATTTGGATTTAATGACCAACGCGATGAAACGCACAGAGGGTCATGGGATGGCTAATGTCTATCCCATGTCTATGTCTGGATGAAAACATTTTTAATTTGAGCCAAATGTTGTTCAACTTAGTTCAGCTTTCATGACTCTAGTAAAAAAAAATCGCGATAACGGTCAACATTATCATTATCAACAAAAAAAATTTTATGAATAAAATTAGATGTCGGCAAGCATTTTCCCGAGCAGATGGGAAACCTTAATTCCACGGTGTAATTGAATAATGGATGATAGATTAAGTGGTACGCAGCATCATGTGATGAATTGGCTAGTTGATTCATCCATTCGGTTTCCTTGATGAAAATGCCACAATCAAATTTCATCAATTTCACTGCAGAAGGTGAAGGAGCTGGGATGCTCCCCATTGGATGCTCACTCAATAAGGAAGACGGAAGTAATAAATTTGGTCAAAGAGGAGAGCTCCAGGGACCACAAGGCGCTCCAGTTGAATGATGAATATTCAACGAAATGGAGACACGGTTAAAATGGGTTAAAGGGTTGTCGGGTATACTCCAAGTGAATTAAGTATACGATAATCTGCCCCAATTTCCACTAAGTCAATTGAATATTCATCACGGCCCATTCATTGGAAAAGTCCAACTAAAGCTTTCGATTTGTAGCATTTGATCGAAGACGAAGGATGTACTGCCGTTTTTATGGTGTAGAAGGGTTGGCGTTGAAGCTGATGGTCGAAAGAATATATAGTTGTATATTTGTTGAAAAGGGTAATATCATCGCACACTGCACCAAAGAATTTTTCTTTTTTTTTCATGTTGTATACAAAGCAAAGGACTTTTCTTCTTACCACTCCCTTTCGCAGGAGCAATGAATAAAAGAAGAAAAAACGTAAGGGAATATTTATGAGGTTGAATTAATAAGGATTACTCGAGAATTTCATTTATCCATAATAGTTCTCTGGAATTTCTAGAGGCTCTACCTTCGCATTGATCTGGTCGATATCTTGGCAGAAAGAGTTTCTGGTTCTAGGACTTCTGTTCGGCGTTTGTTTCAGTTAATGTTGCCTCCTGTTTTATTTAACGGTATATAGTAGATGGGAGCTATTTCACACAGTCAGGCAAGGGGTTGTCCGCCATAACGTACGTTGTGGCTTATCAGTTTTGTGAATTCCACTGAACACCTTCATTAATTAACTTTTATTCACACAGGATGGGGAATGTGGCACTATGGAGGCTTGCTCGTGTCCAGTTACAGTTACTATTACATCCCCTTGACTTCTCCTCTCTCTCTATCTAAATTGCTTTTATAGTCGTTTAGTTCGGTGTAGAAAATGTTTGTTTTTATGTTTCTTAGAGCAGGAGTTTTGTTAATATTTATATACGTTAATACGTAATTATGTGACACAGATGTAGATATTATTAATAACGTTTTCATTAAGTTTCCTTTGACAAAAAGAAACCATTTTCGTATTTCGATTTATTCTTGTAGAGACCGACCACATGACCACATCCTTCCAGCATCTGTTATTTATTAAAGCAGCCAGTCACTATTTGTCACAAATAAGTTGGCAATTGTGTGTTCTAAGAATGTTATTCCCCTTCCCCACAACTTAAAGTTGATTTTAAAGCGGTCTGTTGCTTAAACGAACCAACACAAACTAATATAATAAAATAAACTTGAACCCTTGTAGGTCGAAAGATGGGTTTCACATATAAGATACACAACATACAAGGTTTAGTCTTCAAGGGCCACTGGTAATTGAAACTTCAATCGAGTCCATGAGAGTGGTTATTCATCCATCATCCATCGACCATCTGCATACGGTATGGGTATCATTTCGTTCAATTCACAAGAACCGTAAAAACTTCCACCTCATTGCTTTGTCGTTGGCCACTTTCTTTTCGATTTCGTTAATGGGGGAACAACCTTCTTCCGTTTCTTTTGCAGTTCTGTATTTCAAATACTAAAGACATTTGGTCCCACGGGAAAATGTTCCTTTGCCAAGAAATCGATATAGATTCCAGGAAGGATAAATTAGATCCCTTCCGGGTGGAAACGACTGTGTCAGATCTTTTGTTAAAATTCAAAAAAAAAAAAAAAACATTGAATCCTGTGATCTTGTAAAGCTTTCGTATTGAATATATTCCATCCCGGGAATGCAACATTCAGACTACGAGTCCACAGTAAACATAAATATGATACTTATGCCCGAACTGGATTAGATTACGTCTAGTTTTTTATTTGTCAAACATCATTTTAACAGGGATAGAGAGTCCTTTGAAAGTTCGAATCCCCCGTTTTCTTTTACGAGTGGAAGAACGGTTCACATAAGTCGTTTGGGGAATGTAATAAGCCCTGATAAGGAAATAAAAACCCGTACATTTGTGTTTGGTTTGAAACAAGCCACAGACAGTTATTATTTTTTGAATATTGTTTATTACAAGAACTCTATAGTTTGAAAACGAAATTCAATCTATTGTAGTATTCATGAATATAAGAAAGGTAATTACTATGTAATTGTTTCAGATAAATTATAAAACGTCAACAAATTTTTTTAGTAAGTTATTACTTTTGGTTTATTATTCTCTGAATATAATACACCTTTGTAATCGGTTCGAAAAAATTTTTTATAACCCCCCCTCAAATTTTTTTCTTTTACATTTCAAGATGCGTAGAGTCCAAAACTGCAATGTCTGTCCGCCGTCCGCCGTCCGCCGTGTCAGCGATATCTACCTTAATTAACGGTCGGAAAAAATCGTTCTTTCGCATATAGGCTACATTTGGACCCTAGTTGTGTCCCGAAGCTCGGCAGCTTGATCGGAATACACCCCGGGGTTTTAGGGGTGAAAAAGGGGGGTAAAATTACGCATTTTTAAAGTTTTTGTAAACTTGGGCATGTGGGGTATCGTTTTTTATGTTTTTTAGGATGAGGATATCGAATATGAAGTCAATTTTGACGAAAGAGTGAAAAATTAAAAAAAAAAAACAATTAAATTTTTTTTTTTAAATGAAATTTTTATTTTTTTAAAAAGACATTTTTTTTTTATAAAATAAAATAAACGCTGCTTGGGTGGATTACCAATGTAACTGTATTCAACCAGAAATAATAAACCCATGTGTAAAGACATTGCAGCGTTTTTTATAATATAAGCAGTATTTCAAAATTGAGGTTATGTCGTCATTTTGAACGAAGTAATGAAAACTACTGAAATGTATGAAAACAAAGTATGTTGGTTTAATTTTTAAAATAGTGCATTTTTCTACTATGCTTTTATTGATCAAATTACCATTAAATTTGCAATCAATTCGTTAATTATTGCAATACATATCGTTGAACTAAAGGGTTGGTGAATCTGTGAAATCTATCCCGAATTTAAAAAAAAAAAACTGAACGCAAAATGAATAACGACAGTCGTGAACAATATTATAAAAGTATTGAAGATTTTCCACCTGACGACTTATTTAAACAACTTATGAATGTTCCGACTGTGCAACTATTTTTGGAAGTGTCTAACATTTCCCAAAAACTTCGAGATTTCATCCATTCAAGGATGGAATTTAGACAACAAATTGTAATAAACGTAAGTGTAGTTTAATGTTTTTTAATATAAGTCATTCATATCTGCTTAAAGCCGGAGGTACACGATACGGAAAACGTCGTATTTATAAGCGATACGCCGTATTTCATATCGTGTGACTCGACGATAAGCAATATGGTGTATCGCTTATAAATATCCCAAAAATTTCGGAATATTTTCGGCACATCCAAGCAATTTGCGGGGTACAAATTTCCCGAGTCACACCATACAAAACTTTATGAATACAGTTTTGAGATTACTGCTCTTACGGGCGGCACGGCGTCGCGATAATCTGTGAATTGCAAAATACAGGTTGCAAACTCATTTTTGCTTATCGTGTGACTCGATGTGTCAAAAGTGACATCCACAAAGATATTTCCTTATAAATATGACGTTTTCCGTATCGTGTACCTCCGGCTTAAAATTAAATAATTTCACAAAATATTTATAGCAAAACACCGAATTAGCCCCACTAACGTGGCTGCTGGGGCTTCTTGGCCCGGAATTGAAGCATCTGACCATTGAAGATGGAAGAGAAGACTACAATGAAATAATCGATTATGTAGGTTTATTGTTTCGATAATGATTCTGTGTTCATTTGATAGTTTCAGGCTATTGTGGTGAATCCGAATTTATCATTGATAAGAATGCATAACACAATAAGGAAGCAGGATGATGTAGAACCATTCCTCAAGTCTTGCTTCAAAAATTTCCGCAATTTGCAACACGTCACCATTTCGAGTATATCGGTGTACAGTCGTTCCGAAGAGGAGGCGGTGAAAACTGAAAATGGTATTTATGATTTCAATAATTAATTTTCTCCATTAAAAATATCGAACTCGTTTAGGTGAATTCAAGAAGAAAAATCACTTTAGAAACTTTAACAATATTTTGAAATTTAACACTATGTAATAAACACTAATTCTGCATTAAAAATAAAACTTCATTAATATTCACGTTTTTGACTAAGCTTTTACTAACCAATTTACTAATGCATACTTATTTCGAAATTCCAAAAATTGCTTGCACTGTAAATGAATTTTCATACTTTTTTAAAAATTAAGTTTTTTCGTTAATATGTTGTTAATATTTTATTGCTATTTTTTACCCGCTCCTGCGAAGAGAAATTCGAGGAAGAGAAATTCGAAATTTTTAAAACTGCGTCTTGAGGGATGTCGTTGAAAAGCTCTTGATGAATACTGTATTTAAATCAATAACTAGTTCCTCGATTTTGGAATAAATTACCTCAATAAATTCAATCAAAAACACTTCAAAATCTACCTCAGCCTGCAGACGTGCCGAAAGGAAATTCGTTTTCACTTTTATTTGTTTTTTCTGTATTAAAATTGTGCAGTTCTTCTTCTTGGATATTTCATAATTGGCATAAATTTATTAATATTATACTTTCCGTATACTAGTTCAAAATTCCAATTTAGATTCCTTTCCGTTAATTTAATTTAAAAAGTAATAAACTAAATTTACGCGTATACAAAAACTAAACACGAAATAAACAATTGAAAAACTGAATGAAGTTTGAAGACGAACTTCTAGGTAAACTTAAATAAAATAGCAAAGTTTAACTCATGAGTTGTTTTATTGTTTATATTTCTGATGAAACTCAAAATTAACGCACACACTTTTTGAAATCAATGATTACTTAACCGATCCTGAAAATTGTATTGAGTACACTCGAATCTGTCGAAGTGAACTGTTTAGAAATATTTCATCCCTTCGCCACTTTCCTCTTTGTTTGTTTAGGCATCCTCAGTATCCGTTGAAGTTTTTACAAAAAGGGCTCTTTCGCTGCCACTCGCAAAGTGGTTACCACTCCCGAAGCTCTAGAAGATATCCTTTCGGAAGTGTTTTAAGTGAAAATGCTTTTAGTGCTGTGCAGGAACGTGAAACAAGGTTAAAGTGAAACAAATCGTGAATGAATGAAAAAAAAACTTTTTCTGCCAAGTGATCCTTGATTTCTCTATCAGGCGATTGAGTTTCAAGAGGACACAGTCATACGAGAGAATTGTGGATGATGTCACATCCTGGGATCCCTTTTACAGTTTCACTCGGCAAAACTTTCTGAATAGAAATCGACAGGTTCCTTTCAAAGTCCATAACATTTTAAATTCTTTTAGAAACATTTGTTTACCAGTGGAGCTCTGTGGAAATTGATCCTGACTAGATGCAACTGTATTTCCAGTAGAGAGATTTTACCAATCAACACTTAATTTCTATGCAAGGATTCGTGCAACATTGTTTAATTGTCTTCATCCTTTGTCCCGGCCCAATTGATGTAATTGAATTTAATCGAAGAGAAAATACGTTAACGTGGAGAAAATCCCAGAAATTTGTTGGTATGGGATTTAAAGGATTTACGAATTGTATTACACAACGTGAGTCGTGAGGATTGTGTTATTTAGGCCATATAAGTAGTGACGTGCTACTTAGAAATTCAACACAATGCTTCCAGTTGGAATACAGCCACGATTGGATTTTGCATCAATCGGATATGTACAATAATTGGTAGATCCTATCACACTAGACTCTACAGGTTCATCCATTTTCAATTTGCCCAACTAAATGTTTGGTCTTCTGTACCTGTAAAAATACATTTCAGAAGTATAGAAATAATGGTGTCAGGATGCCTTCCAATCCTCCACGTCCTCTCTGCTTTAGCAGTTTTGAAATAAAGTGATTTATGTTGTTGTTGTTAAAGTAAAGGGTTATGCGTGGTTCCGAAGTGTCACGTTCTTCCATTTCACCCACAATCCTGATGGGCTCAAATAACGTGAAGGCCGAAACTAATGGATGGCATCAATTGACGTCTTGTCTTGACTATATATAAGGTGAAGTATGTTTTCTTCTTTTTGGAACTCAATACTATTCTCGAACTGAATCAATTTAATCAATTTGATGGATTGAAACAAGATTTTACATGGCATATTCTTCAGAGGAAAGCTTTTAGTAATTGAGGTTAATGGCGTCTGCACTTAACTAAAATACTTTTCATATTATATAAGTAGGATGTTGTTTATATTGTGGGATCGCCCAATATCCAGATAAAATTATTGCTAAATAATGATCCAATTATTACAAAATTTCGATTAATAAAACGCGGAGAGTGGAGAGCAATAATACAATTTATGTAAGACTGTACCAAGATGCCTCGGAGGGAATTCACAATTGAGGATTTAAGACTGATGAGATTCCCTCATCCCTTGGGGAGTTTTGAATTCATGGGAAAAGTTCGATTATTTGCAAAATAATATTTCCTTTGGCTCCGGAACATTTCAACGGTCAGCAATTTCTCAAAAGTATTTCAAAATGTAAACATTTTTACCAAACGATATAGCAACAAACTGGATTTATTTAAACATTCTCATGGTTATTTACTTAAGGTATGTTATAGGTAGGTATGTGATATTGATTGCATGAATTTTTGCATTGCTTATTGATGATTTATTGTTTATATTTCTACATGAACTTTTTACACAACTGTGTCAGAAAAATTCAAACGCAAATGCTACATATTTAGCTCTATATGCATTATGCTTATGCGCAGACTAAAGATAACTAGAGGAGAGATCGATATGATCAGAGAATCCGTCATGTTTTCACAAAAGTGACGTCACTGCGGCGGAATTGTGAGCTATAAGTATGGCAAACAGTGAAAGAATTTTTGTTTTCAAATTAAGAAAGTTACAAAATTGTGAAATGCAGTATAAAGGCTTACGGAAACTATTCAAAAAAAAAAAAAATGTGAACAGTTCTGGGACTGGCCGACAGAAGTAGAATACATACTTCTTTTAACAGGTCTGACAGTGTGCTTTTTCAAGAATTAAAATTAAGTTTTAATTAATTGTCGGAAGGAGCAATTGTTATGATCCTTGACGGCTACGAGAAATCACATAATATATCGCTCCTTGGCACTCAAAGGGTTAATATATTCAATAAAGATTTCTTCTGAGTTCAAGCATTTCTAATGTTGCAATGAAACTTTTCTTGTGTTCAATTTCACTAAAGCATTGTCTAATGTCAACATTAGAACGACACTGGACACATCACTTTAGCGCGATCACATACGAACATCATTCTTACACACAAAGTTATTTAGTCAGTCATTACATTTTCTCAAAAAACTCATTTAACAGTACATAATCTATCTGACATATGCCTATTAATTCGCATCTACGTTCTCTTGAGAACGTTTTGGTGTAATTTTTTTTTCTGCTATAAGAAGTTTAGAAGATTATCGGACTTTAATTTAAGTATCTCCATGTACAAAAAATTTAAATGAAAAACTGAAAAAATTTATTTCACTTCACAATCCGTATAATGGTTAAACATAAGACATTGAAATGTTCGAATGAGATATTATATATTATGTAAAACCTACACCATCCTTATAAACAAATTCGAAAATCACTTATTGTAACGATATTCGAATGAAAAGAGTCTGTTGTAAAGTTTCTTAGAAAAGAAATAAAAAAATACATTTGTATTATAATAGTATTCAGTAAGAGCTTTAGGTAATTAATACACACAGTTACCCCCACCCCCACAACGCCCAAAAATGTAAAATTCGTTTGCCCTAACGGGCAGATCCCCTTTACCCCCTTCTAAATCAAAATCCATGTAAATTCATCCACGTTTACTACCGTAAAACTTTTCCCCACATTTAAATCTTCGACAAGAACGTCGCTGTCACACACAAAGTTATTTTGTTAGGTTAGTGAATGAATAGAAGACATGATTTAAATCATTTAAATGCATTAGAGCGTAACGTGATGTCAAACCAAAGATTTTCCCCATCAGCAATCACCCGTCAGGCATGTCAAAAGAAGTATTCTACTTCAAAACAACAGAAAACAGTGATGAAAAAGTTAAAGATATGTAAATTAAAAATTAGGTACATCAAGTGGCGGGCTGCCTCGGTGACGTCATGACATTGTGATTGTTTTATCCATCTCTCCTCTAGATATCTTTACGTTACTATATTATCATATGATATATATCGTGACAATATATATATATATATCTTCCAAATTTCGTTTGTTACCTTAATTTAAAAAGATTCATTTCAAAATTTATATCAATATACAACAGACAATATTTTTCCATTTAAAAATCTGGTAAATGAATAAGCAAATGTAATCATCTTACTCCAGCTGTATGTAATAAATCAAATAAAGTTTTCCAAAGTTTCCTGTTTTCGGATGGTTATTCAACTAGCCACGATTTTCCGGTGTCTTAAGGTGACGAAGGAAAACACTTTTTCCTCAAACACTAAATTGGATTCGAATGGCTAAAATTGTAAAGTGATGTAAATTTGCGTAAACAAGGATCGAACATGATTCGGTGTGGGACACAGGACACACTGCATCCGCACCAGTCGAGAGAATAGGAATAAAAAGGAAAAGAAAAGAATCATTTACACGTCTTTCTTCTCTCCGAAAAAAGGACGAATATTGTAGCAATAAGTGACCTAAAAAGTTCATCCCTCTTTTCAAGTTCATTTTGATTTTGAGAATTTTTGTGAAATGTTTATCATTTAATATTTAAATCTTAAAGGAGACAAAATTCACATTGTGTGGAAAAAAATACATCAATTGAGGCGTGCTAGAAAGCCTTTATTGATGCGGGAAATGGTTTTAATTAAACTCATTTAAATAATTACAATTTTCGAATGTTTATCAACAGATCTTTATTTACAAGACAAAATCTATTTACTTTTGGCTTTCCTATAATGGAAAAACTTTTGTTTTTTTCGAGGTTTTCCTTAAACAATGGCTGTACTTTAATCTGGGTGCGACTTCTTTTTGTTAGGGATGTGAACAACCGCGTTTAGAAATAGGCAAACATGTGCGATTTATCTAATTAAATTCATTTATTTTTCATGTGCTGTTTCCCAAATTCAAAATGAAACTTCCGGAAAATGAAACGACAAATACATTATACAAGCAGATCACCGAAAATCAATATAATTACATATCTTGAATTGTAATTGGAACAAATACAAATTAGTGTAAAGTTGTAGTGGTAATTTTTCGCGGCTTTAATTAATCCATTTAAGGGGATAACACTCATTGCTTTGGAACATCCAAATTCAAAGAGACACGATAAAAACGGAACTTCCTCCTCCCCTTCTGGTTACAAGTTGCGATTCAATGCCAGTCATCCTGTTGCCATAAACGATTCAACGTCGGGAATCGGGATATTTCACCAACGAAACGAGCTAGAAAAACTTCCCAATTGGAGAGCATTATCGTAATTGAGTGTTACTTGCTTGGCTTCATGGCTCTCTGGGGGTCAGCATCCAGGAAGATGACTGGCTAGAAGTTTTTCTGCCAACGTAATTTAGCCGTGTTCTTTTTGTGCTCAAACAGAAAGTTGGTAAATTTCTTCTAACTATTATGCTTTTGTTGTTCACCAACTATTGTGTCCTGTTCGTTTCGTCCTTTCATTAGTTTCCTCCCAGGTTTCCCCGATTAATCTCTGCAGGGAGCTGGTAAAATTGATGTCAAAAGTTGGGAAACCCTCAAATTATTACATAATCGGTGTAGTTTGATTTTTTACAATAATAGAGTGCAATTAATTAAGATTTAATGCGATTAAAAGAAGAATTTGGTGAAACTCTTCAAGACCTGAGTTCTCTGTTTCTTAAGTAAACATCGAAATAAATTAAATGTGAACAGCACTTGCTCTTATAAATTGCAACGTTGCAACCAATATTGTTAAGATTTACTGAGGAAATTGTTTAGGGGAATGCGCTTCTTACGAAATTCATATGTTATATTCAGTGAGCAATGTTCTAGAGAGCTTAAATCGAATGTATGGTATGAAGTAAAGCAGAAGCAAGAATCCACCCACCCCTTACCCACAGCACCTGCCACCTAACGACAGAGTTGTTGTGACCACCCTGAATAATGGAGTTTTCCAGGCGTAAACGTTCGAATAGTCTGCATGAACGCAGAAATTACAATACGTGTGGAACGTGCAGCAAGGTACGACAAAACCATTCTGTTTGTTTCGTATTTTTCGTAATGTTGGCGTTGATTTTCATTACGACCATTGAATGGTTTCTATAAATGATTGACAAGCAAATTTTCTGTTTACAATTCATATACCTATTTGCATATCATTGTTATTGTTAATTTGTCTTTAGGTGCATTTGTTTAATGAATCCGGACAGACGATAGCACTTAATCGAGTTAGTGACGTCTAATCACGTAGCCCATGTAAATTTCCTATATGAACTCGACTTACAAAGCACAGACTGCACCTCGATTAGACTCGATATACTGCTGCCAGCGCTGTACCTGCTACATAGTGGTAAATATTTGTACTAAAAAAATAATCAGTTGTGAAATGTCAGTTTATTGTTCTTCATGTTCTTGTACAAAATACTTCCTTACAGCAAATTTAAGGCAAAATAACATAAGTATAAATACCATTTCTTTTTCTTTGCTTGTAGGAATATATTTTATATTATTTACTGTACGCCAAATGTCTACAGATATGTTAACAATTAATTCGGTTCGGCGGCAGACAACAAAACCGACTAAATTACGAGACGTCATTGACTGGATTAAGTGCTATCGTCTGTCCCAGGCATAATGCTCCGTGACTCATCGTTGGCATGTACTTTACAACTGTCTTCGCCACAACATGTCATAGCCAATATGGCAGATAACGTTGCTTATAAAAACAATAGTATATGATTATTTTTGATCTTTTTTACAATAGAGTGGTTACTTTGGCGCCACCCTGTACAATCTTGATTCCATCTTTACAATCTGTAGGTATATCTTTGATTTTTTTAAAAAAATAATTCGAATTGTCGAAAACACTAGATGCTTTACACTTTACAGGTAAAAAATTTAGTTTTTAGGGGTTGGTTTTTTCCCAGAACTATCAATTAAATACTGGAAGAGTGGAAGGTACTCTCTAATACGCTAAACTGCAGTACTATTCTCACTCTAATAATGTAGGTAATAAAACACTATTAGTGTAAATGCATGCCAGAGCATTGAGCATTCTCTACTATTGCAAAGACTTGCTATCGAGAATTAGTCTCACTCTAAGGGGCTTACAGTAATTAGGGAATAAAGTTTTGTGCCGAAAGGTTAGCGTTAATTTAAAGTCCTTTATGTAAAACCGTTTCGCGTTAAATGGATTTCCAAATGTTGCCGAATTGTGAACACATTTCCACCAGGAAATGGGAATATTTTATTGAATGTTGGTAGAGAACGCAACTCTGGGGTAATCACTGTAATTGATTTTGAATATCCTGAAAATAGTATACGGAAAATGTACATTAACGAGCCCACTGAAGAGAAATGATAGCGAAATAAATTCGTGCATTGGCATCAGGAAAGGATAAATAAAGGGCAGAACCAACTGAATAATTAATATGGATGCAATTGAAATTCGTTGAACTATTTTGCCAAATCGTTTCGAACAAGTCTCTTTAAAAGTTGTAAACGACAATCGGCACGTGTGACTGACTGTGAAGCCTGCCCAAGTGTACACTTCTTTCACAATTACATTATTATAGCAATTGGAAGACGCTCAACTGGTATTTTTCAATAGCATTCCCCAAGGATGTGCTTGTTTCCAAAGAGCCAAAAATTTCCATATTTCCGCAGTAAAACTCTTCTCCATTTCGCCGCAGACACAATAAATTTTTGCAAATAGGGGAATCCTGCAATATTTTTCGCTAATGGAAAGATTTATTATATTAACCTGATATGATTCCTCTACACCAGTTGCATCACACCAACTCCACCCATTTAGTGAACTCCATCGAGCGCTGGGAGCTGCCAACTTTTAACACACTTCCTTAACATGATCTTGGTGTGCTCGTGGGGCTTACGTACATACATATTAAATACAATATACATACACGACCGTATAAGCAAAAAACGCAATCTATATAAAATGTATGTGGTTGGAAAATTTCGGGTATAGGAAAACGTCTCATTTTTTTTGTAGAAGCTCTGCTGGGAATCTGGAGCCTCTGAGAATCTGGAGCCTTCAAATACGGTTACTGGTGACTGGTGATATAATATAAGCCGAGCACATTTTTAGTGGTTACGAAACATCCCAACCAAACGTGCCCTGAAATTTGGATACATCAGCAAAACGATGGGGGCGGATTTCGAATTTTCTGATTTCGGATCAGATATCCTTTACCTTTGTCTAAATTCCAGCTGGCAGGCAGGTGACAATTTTAATTAAACGCCACAGGAATTCCATACACTGTCGGACTGGTGGCAAATTTTTTTGGGACCGTGGCAAACCAAACAGCACTGAATTAGCACATCAACACGAAGGGGGTGGGTGGCAGTCTACCCGTGTGAATATTACAATTTTGCCACCTTTTTTTTAATTAAATTTCAATCAACATCAATGAAGGATGAAAGGCAACATTCCCTGCATCGATGTATACAAAAACATTGTGATAGATTGCTCTTCGACTTATCTCGAGCAACCACAGCTGGGAAGCCCCATGATTCTGGAAAAAAAGAAAAGAAAAACAACATAAATTTCCCCAAACATTTTCATTGCCTGTTCTCAACCGCGGAAGTCGCTTAATATTTGGTGAAGGGGGTAGATTCCCCACATGGGCAAGCAAGACAGAGCATGTTTCGAAAAACGTGTGTTCCGGTGGCTGCTGGTGGAAATTCTAATTGCCCTCGTTAGGCAAAGTAACACGTTTTTCCGAGGCCGGGAAAATGAACAGTGATTCGTCCTGGAAAAGAGCAGAGTAGTTGGTTGGCAGGTTTTACTATCACGTCGTTATTTACTTTCTGTTTTCTGCTCCTCAGTTCGAAAACAAAGTTTTCGGAATGGTTTCGCCGTTTATCATCGTTTATCGTCCGGGCGAAGATGGAATACGAAAGGGGTGGCAACAGCTAATAATTACAATGACAATAACCATTTCATGGATTTTGAAATGTGGGAAACCATTACCATCGTGGATTGTCTCAATTATCAAATTCAATTCAAAGTCGTGATAGGTGCGCCGTGACTTGAAATAATTCCGGTCTTCGTAATGAAAACTTCTTAACTTTGATATTGCTCTCGATAAATATTATGTTAAGATACCCCCGCGGTCATTCATTCCATGAGATAGAACAGAGAAAGGGTTAAATACTGAAAAGTATATTTGCACAGCATCCGCCATGTTGACCTAATGAAAACGTGGAGCAAAAAACACTGACAACTTTCAGAACACAAGTTTTCTTACATTTTATTTCCCTCTCTGCTTAAATTTTAATTATTCTGAGGGAAATGCCAAAATGCCATTTGGTGTCAGTGGAGTTTTCTCTGGTATTGTTTCACACGTCAGGCACCAGATGAAGGGATTCACTTTGGACACAATCGAAAATCCGACAAAATTATGGGTGTCAGGGAAAGCTGGGGCAAGTTTTCAGAAAGGACCTTTAAGCCTTTAAGTAGTTTACAGATGTTACTAATGCAGGACTGGAAGTTAGAACCCTTTTTAATGCAGAGAAAAAACAAAATTCATTGAAGATTTATGTTAGAAATCTGTTTTTGAAAATTTCATATGCTGTGAAAAGTTTCAAATGCTAAATTATTATCACTAAAAGAAATGAAAAGTTTAACATAACAAGGTTTGCGTTTGAAGACGGTAATAAGGATATTAGGAAACTTTTCGTTGTGCAGAGGGAAATTGCAAAGTTCCTTTTAATATTACCTTTATAACTGCAATTCTAGCATCACTTTGATGGAAGACTTACGAAATAGAGCTTCGCCGTAATTAACTTTCGGAAGTATTCCTTTGAATTTGTGGAGTACAGAGATAACAGTTTCGACAGAATCTAACTTGTATCGTATAATTGAAACGATTTCTATCGTGTGTAATCAACTCAGGACAAATAAGTTTTCATACGAAAATCCAGTGGTATGAAATGCAATGTAGTTTCGTTGCTGCATGGAAACTTGGTGAAAGTAATTAAAGTGTCACCTGAACTATCAATCGAATGATCCCTTCGTGTGTCCAAACTTGACCCAGTTGCCCATCATTTTATTATATCAACAGAGAAGGACCAGTGGCTTGGAAAATTAATTATCATATAAATTTTATTGAACCATACACAAACACATACACATATACACATATGATATCGGCAGGTGGGCGAGTGTCGCTACGGTGACAGCAATGGCTTATCCTTTTATCTTTAATCCAATTAAGCATACGTGCGTCGCTGGAACTCTGGAAGCAAAGTGACATGCGAAGGAAATCCTGTAGACTGTAGAGTGTAAAGCAACACGGGATTATGCAGAGATTGAATAACTTACTAGCTACTATTAAATATTGGTCGTCCTTAAATTGATATAGGAACACATTCAACTTCCTGTTGAAATGAAATTCATTAATATTCTGGAATAGTTGTAAATTATATTGGGAAAGGTGTTGAATCCTGACACAAACCCTGACCCTGAAGGAGATTTGCATTCATGACCGTTCACAATATCCATTTGAACTGTACCCTGCCCATGTCTATACGTCGTCGTCCCTTTGCCGTGGTTTTCCCAATGATTTTCCATCCGAAAACGTTGAAAGGGATTCACTTAACAACCACTTCGAGTCCTGTCCAGAATATCCTTGCATTGGTGCACGCTCGAACAAACTTCTACAGTTGGTTCTCATTTCAAAAGCTACCACTTCAGTCGACCTGCAATCATGTGAAAATTTATGGTGGTTTGGGGCCGTCCATTATTCAACCTCAGCTCAAAATGAGACAGCCGCCAAGATCCATCAAGGATGCTCTACTGCCATCCCCCACTGATACCCTCTTTTTGGAGCCGCAGGAAACTATTGTTTGTTGTTGTTTGGAGATGGATATTGTGTTAGCATTTCAACATTTTTGATGTTTAGTGCTTACCTCGCAAGCAAATAGGCTTAACGGTCGGTGGCTGGCATGGAGTGCTTGACAAGGGATAAAAATGGATACTGACATTCAAACAAGAATAACTTCAAATTAAAACGCTTTTACGGCGATTTTTGTTTGGATGATTTATGGATGTCGTTGATGGGATGATAAAAGAATTTTCGCCAATTTGCCTCGTTGTCCTAACAAGGATTTTATAGATTTGGGAAAACTCTTGTGGCTGTTATGCTCGGAACTGAATATCTCTAAAGAATATATTCTATAGCGAAGGGTAATTGGGCCTTATCCGAGGGAAATTCCTGGGTGCACGACCGCAAACAATGAAGGTATGCATAAAACCTATTTACATACCAGTAGTCAGTACCTATTATAACGATATATCAAAAGGAGAGATCGTTAAGAAAAGAAAGTACGTCATGTTTTCACGTCCTTGGGCAGATGGGTCAACAGTGAAAGAATTTGTTTTGTCAAATTTAAGAACGTTAGAAAATAGGGAAATGCAGTGACAACCTCAAAGGGTTGTAGAAACTATTCTAAAACAGAAAACAAGAAAAACAGTGATGAAAATGTATTTCGTTTTTCCAAGAACAAAAGAACTGATGGCAAATTGGATTTCTCAGTGAACGCGAAAAATGGAAAAATGGATTTTATATATTATTTCATATATATAAAATTTAGTTGATTGTGAATCTCAATAAAAAAAAAATTCAATTTTCGTTAAATATTGCCTGAGTTATTTTTTAAAAAGTGCGTTTCCAATAGAAACGCTATACATATAGTATCGAGCTGCCACAGTGACGTGATGACCACGTGCTCGTCATAGCGATCTCTCTTCTAGATATCTTCACTCCGTACGAGTATACCTACTGTACAAATATTTGAGTTTAATTTTTGCCATAAAATCTTGGAAGAAGTCAAACATTTCAATTTCATATGTGTTCAAGAGCGATAGAAGTGAAATTTCCGCTGAAAATTTAACGATAAAATAAATTTCCATGTTGATTGTTGATGCAATTGCTGGAGTTGTATAATTTTGTTCGCAGTTGGATGCGTTAAATCATTGTTGCGGAAATTACCTGGTTAATTAACTTAACAAAGTTTACGTTACCCACGCGTAAAGAGTAGAATCTTCTGCTCCATAAAATTATGGCAACGAATTACAAATTGGCTTCATTATTTTGTAGAATAAACTAAACGAATACATATGAGTTGGTTTTCATTAGCCTTAACTCTTCCTTGTACGATAGAGAACCGGAAGGAGTGAAGGACATGCTCCTCACATCGAAAGTGAGTACATTTTTCCAGTTTGCTAGGAACCCTCAGTGAAATTGCCATAAAGGATGTTAACAGGTATTTCAGCTAGTGAGCTAGGAAACCAACAAAGTAAGTGATGACTGATGAGTATGATGTTATCATAACCGAATCTTTACATTGTCAATTGTTTTTCTACAAACAGTAAACTGACTTAATTTTAGACGCATGGGAAGAGAACCAGGAAGTCGTTGTTGTTCGTCATGGGAATAATTTTAAATGTTGTTGTAGAAGACAAATGAATAAGCCTCAAAATATTTAAGCTTAAGTCCTTACTCCTTAGTGGTTTTGAATTTCAATTAGGTTGAATTCACGTGAAGTATATGCGAATGAGGTTGTTCTGAAATACGGCTAATGTTTTGGTGTGTCGGAGGCAATTTGCATTTTTGACTTTCAAGATGTATAAATAGTGCGGGATTCGATTATACTTAATTAATTGAAGTACTTACGTTATTAACTCATATTTCCTGTCTCCGGCCGGCACCACAATATACTCACTTAACAGATTCCTTTGTCTTCTACAAAAGCCCTTTGTACGTCGTCGAAAATATCTAAATGTCTGAACTTAGTTCGCGGTGGTTTTGAGGTCGTTGATTACGAATCTGAATTCAACGTTTGAAAAAAACAAAATGGCTGATCCAATATGGCCGATTTTTTTCATATTTTCCCCATTTCGGGTGTAACTCAGTCCTCGGGAATCTTGTGGTCGCTGATTACGAATCTGAATTTACAATTCATTTCAATTCATTTACAATTCAGTACGTTTTGTCTGTAATATCATATTCATTTTCCTACTGGGTCTCACATTCTTCGCCTTTTTGGTTAGAAAAAAAGCTCAAAAACTACCTTTCATTGAAAAACTAACCAACCAACTGAGCCGGGTAGACACCGGCTAGTTTTCAAACAAATTGGTAGAGAATTTCCCGAGAAACCAACGCAGCAGTAGAGAGGTCCGCAAATTGCGCTCTTTCAAGGACTATTCTAAAAAAGAAATTTTGTTATACTCTTCAAAGCTTGTACAACAAAGGCGAAAGCCCTGTAAACAACATATTATATTTATTTCATTGTGTGTCTTCTAAAAATCGTCAAAAATAGGGTTATCAGAGTAATTTTACGCCTTTTAATATTCAGAAATAATTATAATAATCTTCTACTTGAAAATACATATAACAAAAAGCTGCTTCTGTACTAGAAAAGCAGAGTCTTTTGCTTTCATCTATCAAGGGTTAAAACTATAACCTGCAGTAGCAATAGCCTAATAGGTATATATCACGGAACACTGCTCGGAAATTTATTTCTTCTTCATGTTTTTAAAATTGTTCGGTTGCAATTTCACGTTGATTGTCGTATCGTACAGAGAGATATTAATTACATAATTTAGATAAAACCACATTTAATAATATGTGATAATATTCTACTTACTTTCAGCTCTCATTTTTTAGATTTAAGATTGGTTCACTTTTGTAGTTTTATTACTCGCTCCAAAGAAGCTCTAAGAACTTGTCTGAAAAAATGGCACTTTCTGTTCGAGCAAGCGTTGATTTTGAAGTGGAATATAAAAGCAGGTACAAGGAGTAGAACCATTTCTTGGTTCAAATTTTTTTGAATTTTGAGTTATCTCCCATTTTCTCAAAAATTTCCCAAAGTTAAATCCTCAATAATAAATTTTTCAAAATTTCTGAAGTTCTGAAAAATCTATCACATTCAATGATGTCTAAGGAGACGTCAATTATACTTGAAAGTACTGCACTAAAAATTGATTTATCCTTCCGTAATTTTCTTGTGATTACGTAGACCTATTTGCCGCCTCCTGCCCTCCTCGGCACTATCAAAGCTATATACAAAAGATCAGCACGGGATCTGATTGAAGCCGGAATAATGCCAATTTACTCCAAATCAATGCTGGGGGATGGAGCAGGAATCATAGTATAAAAATAATAACAACAACAACAAAATCTTCTCAATCGAATACGTTGGTAAATTACTTGAATCCTCACACGTTCATCTATTCGCCATTGATAATGAACTGTGGCAGGCCTCCATCCACCATGACTACACCAAGTCATTTCCCCCTCCTCCCAAACCGGATGCTGACCTGATTCTTTAGCAATAAAACGTATTTTACTGGAAAATTGGAAAATGCAAAAAAAAACGCCAACGTCCGTGACAGGCGGCAGTAATAAGGCTTCAACCGTTTATTATAAAAGGAAGCCGAGTGAACTCAATTGAGCATTTGTGCATAAATCGCCTTTGTTTGGCAGCAACAGTCCTGTCAGGACCACTTCTTCACTGTCACATTCCACACGTTTGACTCGGTTGTGCGCTATTCATCCGAAACCAGCGGAATAATCTTAATAAAACGGAAAGTAGAAATAAAATAATAACAATATGAAAAGCCTTCTGATCATGGCACTCTTGGGCTCTGTGGGACTTCGACGGGTAGAGGGGAGTATTATGCCACCTAGATTTTTCCTAGACGAACAATATCCTGTGCAGGACACCAGCAATGCGCTGCCCGCTGTACTTAATAATTATCCTTCGCAGTGCTCGGTGGAAATTACTACAACGGTTCCTGGCAAATGTGAGAAAGTCGGTCGCTTGGGAGGGGTCTGCATCGCGGGGGAGTACATGGACGTGTCCAGTGTAGAGTGCATGTAATTAGCTTTTCACCACGCTGGAAGGGATTAAGCAGTTGTTTCGGTGAGTTTTCCCATTTTGTGTGTTTAATGATGATCAGCCAAAAGGGTAACCCTTTTATGTTTCATGCAATTTGTACTCAAAAAACCCCAACATTTAAGGGAACATTCAAGATGTAAAGTGGACTCTAATGTATTGTGAGTTAATCCTTCACACTGTGTAAACAATTTCAGCTTTTTCTTTCTTGTTTTTGTGCATTGTTGTTAAACCATACTGAGTGAAAATGTGCTGGTGAAAATTTCTATTAAGTTTTTTTTTTTTTTGTTAGAGCAGAATTACTGTTTAGAGTACAGGTCTTTTCCAAAAATAATTTTAGATAGTGGTTTACTTGAATGCATTTGCCAAAAATGTATTCTATAAGTACTTTGCTCTTTATCACAATGTAGATGCAACACCAAATAGTACGGAAAGTATAATTGGTTTCGATGTAAAATGGCTCAGTTTTAATACAGAAGCAACGTTTGTTACGAAATCATGTAAAAAACCTTGCAAAAACCGTATTCCCATCATAAAAAGAGAAATGCGTTTAAATTATTCAAAACGCATGTAAAAGCGGTAAGTTTTTCGTATTTATAAAACAACGTAATTTAAAAAAAATGTTTCGTGCAAATATAATCAATTGATATAACAATATAATACAAAGTACACAAAATGAACACTTTTGTATAAAAACCATTCGGGCTTATATGACAATACTAAGAAGGAGTTGCCCGATTTTGCTCATCTTCCAACCTAATCTTAAGATTTGAACAAAATGTTATTATAGGTAGGTACCAAATTTCAAGTCTCTATAGTTACAAGCGTTCTCGAGTTATCGACTGGACAGTAAGACGGACAGACAGACGCACATCCATGAAACGGTTGCTTTTCACTACCCAATCAATAACATATGCGTATACTTTTTTTTTTCTATCACTATTATGTCTTGCCTTACGTTCGCTCAAAACTAATACATACCTATTTAGGTACCTATTCTAGATCTAGGTCTTAGGGACCTAGTGTATAAAAACCATAATTTTGCATCGTGAGTTAATACCATCGTAATTTTCGGTTGACTTATCCGCAACTTACCCCTTCCCTCTTCTTTGTAAACTTAATCCTAAAATATTACCTTAACGACATAAAATCCAATAAATTTCTCATTGTTTGCGTTTTATACTTACAGATGATGTCTGCAGAATTCAGGCGTTCTCTATCAGCACAAAACCCAAAACAGTTAAGATAATATGTTAGATACCAAATACATTTAAGTATATCCATAAAATCCAGAATTTTGTATAACACCTCGATACCGCAAGGCAAATGAACAATTAAAAAAGTTTTATCCAGTTTTGCATCCCTGTCCTCAATCTTTTCTTATACACTAAACTGTATCAACCCTTTTAAGGAAATTTTTTTTTTTTCTATTAAAATTTTGTGACAATCTTTTATCCCCAACTTTTTGGGGTAATATTTTCGTTGTTGTTCCTCATGTTTTTAGGATAAAATGAACAACGGAGAAATAAGTTGCCAAAGGAGCTATTTCCCAGGACATTCAGCCACAAATGGATTATAATCTCGGCCGTTGAATGGATGCCATTGTTCCTTATGAATTGGAATTATCTACACTAGCGTTTCCCGTTAATGTGTACCTAATTCCACCATCCTCTGGTACCCTTTAAGTTGTTAGACGTCATCACTTATTTTAGTCCCACAAGTGCTCTCCATTACCAGGACATCCTATGTCCTTCCTTACTTCTCAGTTCTCGGTCCTTATCCATTGGCTCGGGCTTGAAAGCTGAAAGGGTCATTTGTAACAATGACAAGGGATGGGATCGTGTTCTTCAGCAAGATCCTAAATGGATTTCAATTTAGAGTTTTGGAGGTAGTACAGAAAAAGCTCCATAAAAATATTAATTTAATTGTCTCTTAATGCCTCAAGGTTGGTAGTACTTTTTATGTCCCCTGTTTAAGTATAAAGAGGTATTTTCAGAATTAGCGCATTTTCTAACATAAATACTTAATTACAGAATAAAAACTTAAATTTGAATGGCAACTAAATAGAAATTTAATTATTTGTAAAAGTAAACACCGGATCTGGAATTATTAATAAGAAAAATAATTCGTTCCATTAATTTCCTATATAATTTTTTGAGAGCATTTTCTTTTTATAAAAGTCTTGCAGAATCAAAATGAAATCCAACAATAATTGAGTTACTAAAAGAATTTTCACTAATGCTGCTAAATCTAAAGATTATCCTTAATAAGAGCACAGAGTGGCAGGAAATAAGCCTAATGTCCTAATGGATATCGAACATTAACGGATTTCGTTAGTCCGCAGGAGGAAAGCTTCCTGAATTGCGAAAAAAACACATTGTCTCCACTTGACAACAACAACAATGAGCTTATAATACCTCTAGGATAGAATCCTTTCGAGAATCTAATTTGGTGAGCAATCTGCTAATAAGTAATCGAATTAAAGGATAATACAATTTGAGTCGAAAGTTGCTGCGTACCACTCCTCCCCCCCCGTCATGGTCCTTGATCGGCGTTGTCCCGGAAGCAATGAAATTTTAATGGCAGCTCTTCACCTGTTTTATTTAGCGCGCTGAATTTTGGTAAGAGAAGGACATGAATAAATTTCCCGGAACCAAATTGTTATTTTATTCTGATGAAGATGATTTTTTTTTTTTCGTTTTGGTACTAAATTGGGACGATGAATTTAAACATAATAAAAAAACACATATTTTTATGATTTGATTTAATTGTACTATTAAATTCACAATAACATTTAGAAAATAAACAAAATAATTATTTGTTGGTTTTGAATTAGTTTAGCAATCTTTTGGAAAATCTAATTTCATTTATAGGAAGTCATAAACCCCTTTTTTTTTAAAGATAATATGTGAATATGTGAATGGGAGGAAATATTTAAACATTGCTATATAAATATATAATATAATTTTATTGTAGGTATATAGTACAATTTAGAAGAGAAAATTCTGAATGCTTTTGTTTATTTTTCAAGGGAATTGTCATGAACGAATGTCCCAGTAAACTTTGGTCTTGCTAACAAGATAAGAATCCTTCCCCAAGGATTTTATGCGGGTAACTGTACAGTTTTTATAGAGGAAAGAAACATTTTGAAACATTTTTGCTCAAAATTCAGTTATAGTTATAATCAAAAGGTCTCCAGAAATAAAAAAAAAATCTCACCAAAGCAAGAAAAAATGTAATTTCAAAGATCGCTGATTTTTGATCCTGTTTTTCATTTAAAACGAAACTCAACCATTATGTAGGACCAACTCACTTAATTCAGTGGAAAATGATCCGGAATAAGGAGGACGCTCTTCCGTCAATGGACGCTGTTCCAATTTGTCACACAATTAGTCTGTGATTTCTCAATTTCGTTTGCCAAGCAAAAGCATCTCAATCAAAATGAGCCCAACAGCGAAGTGAAAAATATAAAATTAAAAATAGGGAAACAAAAAGGACATTGTGTCTTCGAAATGTAGGAAATAAAAGCAGTTTTAATGTGCATTGAAACAGTTTTTTTTTTATAATTTATAAACATTTAATTAGGTAATTTGTATTCGCAATAAACATTTCCGCACGTAATGAGAGATTTTACACACTTTCTTTAGAGTTTTTTTTTTAAAGTAAAATAAAAAGATCTGATCCCAAAGTAAAACGGAAATGTTAAATTATATTTTGTAACACATTTACTTTATAGGCTTTAAACAAATGCAAAATTAAAGTTCAATAAATAATGATAGCATAAAGTAAATTTCTTCCATATTTTTTATTTAAAGGGTATCAAAAGCTTGTCCTAAAAATTTATGAGGGTCGTTCAAAGTTTTTCAACCACGCAATTTAACGGAACTCGTAATAATAAATTTTATTTCAAAACTGTTTTTAATGTACTCCATGAAGGATGTCGCCAATCCTTAATAGAGAGAGATGGAGAGGACATTCAATAAGGCGCGTAGCCTTAAACGAAATTAATGGAGATTTATATTATATTATAGATACAGATAAGTGAAATACCGCAAGTGATGCTTTAAAGTTTTAAATCGCAGATCCACCAAATCTTTAAGGACATGTTCTTGTCGAGAGTTTCTAATTTTCGTAGATTTTTAAAGTCTGTCATGTTTTACTTCTTGATAAAATGGAGGCTTTGAATTGAATTTTCACGTGTGAATGGTACGGGGATAGGGAGGAACCGTTATTCGTCCCTAACTCTCAGGATAAAGAAAAAAATATATAATCGTACTCAGGTTTTCTTCCAAAAAAATGATTTAAAAGAATATTAGGTACCTACGTAGAAGTGGTTCACCACTAAAATACTTTTTGTATTTTCTCAGAGAAGAAACCCATTATATCTAACATAATAAGTACATAACATATAGTACTTATACCATAGACAATATTGTCTGTGCTTATGCCTTTAACTTTCAAGTTCACTTTTTAAGATAAATACTAATGTTGAATCTTCCGGGTGTATATGTATTAGAGTGAGCCTTATTTTCAACCTGATATTTTAAGATCTACCCCACAGAATAGTTCTAAATCTTAAAGAAATTACCAATGTAAAAATTTGACCCCTATCCAGTATCCGTTAATAGGAACACGGCCCGCAAAGAGGAGGAAACGTGGAAATCGCTCCATAAGGTGCGCATTATGGTGCATGGACAAAAAAATTGTTTTGCCCTAATCTTGAAATCAATAGCAACATAATGAATAAGAAAAATACCGCATTTCAGAATTTTTGGAATATATCTTGAGAGTCCAATTTCGAAAATTCGATACCTAGTCAAAATTCGAAAAACTGAACATTTTAATATTATTTATAATGCATTATTAAATGTTTCCTATGGAATATTGCAATAAAAGTAAGTTAAATGTCTTTTAAGTGTTGCATAAAATGTTACTACTAGCATAAAATATTTTGAGGGTCCACTGTAGACTCTATAAGCCTAATGTCCTCCTTTTCCCGGTATGTGATCAGAAAATATTGAAATTTTACATAGTTTCTTTTTTTGTAGTTTCCAACAATTCTTAGGGGAAGTACCAAAAAAGCATTCTTTCGAATTTTATGAAACTTTGATGCAAAAGTGGACAACAAAACAATACTTTCAAATTGAATTAACATGTGAAGTCAAATTCAATAACATATAAGTAACAATAGGTAATCAAAAGTCAAATTTAATTTTCTATATTTCGGAATAAAGCCGTAGTTAACAAAGTTTCCTTCATTTTTTGTAGAGGATATTGTATAAGTATGAATTTTTTAATTTCGTATTTTTTCAAGATTGTCAAAACTGGAACTTTTGCATGTGAACTAAAAAAAACTACCGAATATGGAAAATTAATATTACACCTGAACAACCATTTGGCATCTACATTTTTAACAATTTGAGTTCCCCAGGCCCTCCGCTTCAATACACGAATTCCATACCCCACGTCCCTAGATCACCTGTTTTATCCCTTCCCCCCTACAAAATATCACATGGAATGGTATTAAATTCCATTGCGTTATGTGCACGAATAATCCGAAAACAATCCTAACTGAATAATTTCCACAAAACCTGTATAGCGAAAAACTCTCTTCAAGTGCAGTTCGTCCAAGTCCACTGATGCACTTCCATGTGCATTGTGCAATCCTTTCTGCTCCAGTAGTGTAACCGGCAAGCTTCTGGGTCCATGTCGCTTTTGTGCATTTCCCGATGCGACTCTCCTGAAATGCATCTATGGTATTATTTATTTTTCCGAGGAACACAGTTTCTATGGCACTTTGAACATTCTCAGGAAAACGAGATTTTCATTTATCAATGAGATTTTTTTGCAAAAGAGATTTTCCTGCAAAGAAGACAAAGGATAGATGGAAATCAAAATTCAAATAAATCGCAGTCATTTATTAAACATTTGAGTTCTCCAATGGCTTATTGTGTACCTACTCAAAACTTGCCAGTAAAGCAATTTACTGTTGTTGAACATTTGTTGTTGCTATACAAATAACTTAATGTTGACCTTTTTACAAGAGTTATATACAGAAAATTTGTAGTTGATATGGATTTCATCTGCTACAAAATGCTATTCTTATTATCACATACTCACACATATCACAATACATTTAACGCAAAGTGTCCACGCTCTAATGGCGAATGGTTCTCATTTTTCTTAGATTTAGTCTAGTTGCACAAAGGAATTGTGCGGAAAAGTTTAGTTATACATCAATAGGAAATGACACTGACTTGACCAGGAGTTTCAACATTGAACAACGAAATTTAAATACATATCGATATTTACACTTTACAGTCAGTAATACTATTGATAAATGACAAGCTATACCATCATTATGACGAAAGCTATCATTATGACAAAATATAAATGGTGTTGTGGCAAATTACCATTTCGTCATTGGTGTTACTGACAGTTTCTGACAGTTTCTGACAGTAGCACCTCGCACCACAACATTTTATTTTTAGTTGGTAGTTGGCAACTTGGCGTCATTTTGAGATAGAAACGCCCATTTTTCGTAATTATCTTTTCGTACTGATGGTGGGTGTTTTCATCATAATGACAGTTTTCGTCATAATTATGGTATAGTGTATCAATGGTATAACAAATTTTTTCTATAATCTACGCTTTCCAATTACTATATACGAATGTATGGGGATTGCCACAACTTACAGGAATATGACGATCTGAGCATAGATTTGAACGCTGATTAGGAGGCCCACAACAACACCCTGTAGCAGGAGCCTGTAGTGTCCCAATTGTCAAACGGATCCCACCGAATTGCTATCGTACCCAACCAGTAAGGAATCATTTTCATCACTTCCGCTGCCTGCGCTTTTCTCAGTTTCATCAATCACTTCAAGATGTGACCTTTGGAAGAACTTGTACTTTGTGGGAGGTCTTACAGTGACACATACAGCATCCACATTATCCTCTTGCTCCAGTTCACTTTCGGGATCTTCTTCATCGTACTCGTAGTCTAAACTGTCCTCGTCATCATAAAAAAAACATTCGTTCTCTCGCGACGATGTGTTTGTCGTTTGTGTGGGATCAGAGTCAGTTGCGTTGTATCATAGCTCAATCACTTCTGGTCCTTTCCATGTAATCCCCGCACGAAGGAGATTATAGAATCGCATCACTCCCCACATGGCGAGCACCTGGAATTTTAAATATTTATGATATATTATTTTCTAAGATCAATAATCTTAAACATGGAGTTTGTTTCAATTTATGGAATTTGTAATAACTTTCAAATACCTGTGTTGAAAAATTTTAAACTTACAAGGACACAATCGAAGCAGACTATTAAAATGCTTACTTGCAATATATCAAGACGCCTTTGACTGTGTCATTTTTCTACGTCATTTTTTTTGATGTTGTTTTTATTACAATTCTCTGTTTCAATTTTTTTTAAAGATATTACATTCCAGAGAATGTACAAATTGAGTCACTTGACATCCAAACAGTGTAATTGTATTGCAAATTTGGAATCGCATAAATTATATTCAATTTGGGATTTAAAATCCACTTTCAATTCGTTGTATGACATTACGATTTGCAAACCATATTACTTCATTTTCATTTACTGGTTATGTGTGGTACAACACCTGTTGGCAACAGTAAGATATCGAACAGCCATTATTCACTAATTGTAAGTACTGATGATCATATTTACAGATATTTTGTGCCCGTGAATTCTGGAAGGCGAGTAAAGGTAGCGCGCCAATATCAACATTTCGGGCACGCACCTTTCGAGTTGTGTCCTTCAACTTCCGGCGACAATGCCGTTTGATAGTGTCAATGGCCATGGGAGTGGTCTCAAGTTGTACCCTATACGGGATCATTTCTGTAATTTGAACAGCGTTAATATTAAATTAAATTACATATTAATTGTAAAATGTTTATCGATAGGTTAAACCGCAATATATGACAGCAAATATGACATTGCAAGTCATCACAATTTTCATGGAATTGTTCAGGTTGATTGTGGATATGTTCAGTGGCGAGAAAATAGTTTTCAGCAAATACATAATTCCGATTGTTTTGTTCATACTTCATTGGAGATCGAGTGAATGCTTGAATAAAGTTTTTACGACGTGCATTAAGCGAGGCGATATTGATTCGGTCAAGCTCATATCATAATTACAAAAGAAAATTTTCGCAGTTATTTTTTATGGTTTTACGTAAAAGTGTCATTATTTGATAACCAAAAATATATGTACTATTTATTCTCAACTATTTCTTGTATGGATCTATTTCTACCTCCAAAAAAAGTGTTTTGAAATTGCGGCAAATATGAATGATAATGATAATCCACAATTTTGATGACCGGCGCGGCGATGTGTATTTGTTTGAGCAAAATCACTTTCTGCAGGGTTGGCAGACATGTCTCCCGATTTTGGTGTATATCAACCCATCCCTTTATTAGCGACTAGTTGAGTTACCAGGTTTCACCCGGTGAGATGAAAAACATAAATAGGTATAGTTCCAACATCGATATTTTTTCATAATGGATGGATCCGCTATTTTGATTTGCACATTTTGATAAAAGATTCAAAATTTCTAGCTTCAAAACAACCAATGTACTAATTTTCATTTTGGATCCGCCATCTTTAATTTAAATTCGGACAGCAGATTTGAAGTCTGCATCCTCCAAGAACCAAGACCCATAGATACCAATTTTCGTTTAAAATTTTAAATTTTCGTCCGTCAATTGGGGGGTGCCATTTTGAAACCGATCAAAAGTAACCTCAACCTTCATTCTTAACTACGAAGGTATTTCTTGTTGTATATAAATACTTCTACATGCAAAAAAATATTTTTTTGAAATTGCACCAAATATGAATGGAAATAACAATTTCCAATTTTGATGATCCACTCCGCACTATGTGTTTGTTTCATCGTTTGCGTAACTCCAATTAAAACAGAACTAAACTACCCACAAAATCACATGCTGTCGTGCCGGCGGGCGGCTTGGGCCCTGTTTGGTGTACCCATCCTTTTATTATCTAGATATTGGTATTGTAGATGCACGGGCGAGAAAAACTGAAGTAATAAACGTTGCGGAATTTTCATCGTAAATATAAATTTTTCCTAAAAAGTGCACCCCATCGTGTATTACGTGTTCTTGTCATATTGAAGGGACGAAAACATGAAATACATCCAGATAGGAATTATTGCTGATCTAATCAAGATTTATTGTTGTAGCATCACGTGAAGCTCTTCAAAATGATGGTGGGAGATTTTTTTATCGGAAAACTTACACTTTTGACGTCAGCCACTTGATGGCTTATTAATAAGATTTATCTCACAGTCATTATGGAATTTTTTTCCCCTACGAAAAAAGCATAATTTGTCTGCACGTCATAATAAAGAAATTCGGAGTAGCCTGAAGATGGAAAATTCGGAATTGAGATGTCACCAAATTGTTAATAAGAAGTTTGAAAGTTTTTTTAGGACTTTCAATTGATTGGCATTTGACAGGAAAAGGAATTGTCAGAGGACAATGAAAGCATATTAATATCAATGTTTTCAGTTGTTTTTTCTTGACTCCATAGAAGTGATTTTACTAACACAACAAAAAAAATTCATTTGCTTCTGAAAATCGTGAGAGAAATAAAATATTTTGGGGATTTTAAAAGTTTCCCAATTGTTACTGTTGAACTAATTTTGATATTCTTAAGACGGACAGAGGCGATCAGTGGTCACTTCCGATGAGATATTCCTTGGGGATTCTTATTCAAATACTTATTGGCGGTTTAAGTAACAGTTTCTGGCTCATCCTAAATTCAAATTCTGTTCGCATCGCCAAAACTTTGCTGAATTTAACTTTTACTAGAAGATTTATTTTGGAATATTGATCAATGGCCGTTCAATTCGAGGGAGTATGATTTGTTTTTTAAAAATCTACGTAGGTATACAATTTTGAAACTCCCTCAAAGTAGGGATGCTTGAAAAGGTCACCAGTTCCACGAATAGAGTACATTACGGCAAAATATGACCACAATATATACTTACAATAAAGGGAAAAAACAAAGAAAAGAAAAAATGCACTTAGAGCTTGTTAGTCGTCGTCCTTGTTCTTTGGAAACTAAAAATCAATTTTGAATGCCTCTGCTTTTTCGCAATTTGTTTATGCTTAGTCACGTTTAAGAAATTCCCTTGTCCTTTTGCAGAACTCTTTCCAAACTCCTCAAAAAGCATTGCTTTAAAGGAAAATGTGCAATTCAGGGTTTCTTCAATTAGAAATACCGATTTATTGCAAATACAACCCTTTCTGTTGTCGAGAGGGACGGACCAACTGAATAATCGACGGCAAAACATTTTTTTTTCGCAATTTGCAGTTGTTGTGCTTCTACAGTAAAAAGCATTCTAAATTGATCCCTTTTTGAATCCTTTCTGATTCACTCGTTTGCCATACACTGCACGTAAGATATTTACTGTTATCTAACAGAAACACAAAAATATATCCATAAAACTCGATAACGTCTGCTTTCTGTGTGGTAAATTTTATATGATATCATGGAGTCTGTGTGCGCTTCAAAAGCTCACAGTTTCCCTCTCCAACGAATGTGTCCTTCTATCGTTCATATGTTGGATATTCCTTGGAGACGTGTTTGTTTTTTGTACCAATTATGAAATATGAAATTCAGGCTGACAAAAATGCAACCAGGCAAATACTCGAACGAGTCCCACTCCTGATTTAGAACTTTTATTCCAAATTTTTGGATACAGGCTTCTCAAAAGGACATTGCATTTTCAACCTAAAGAAAGACGATGTGAAGATTATCCCAAAAGGTAGTCAGGTGGATGGAACAATCTCTGGGAAGTCGTGTACTTTTCCCAATCCCCTGAAATCTTTCAGTGAATGTGTAACTTGCTCGTACCACTATCCATAAAATGCTATCGACGCCGAGTTCATCCCACATGTCTTCAACAGGACGACGAGTTGTACTCAACAACTATTTTTGATGTAAATTTGCATATATGGAAACTCTGGACGAATATTCAGGGGCAAGAACCCAAATTCCCGCCCCACACGCCGCGTCGAAAGGATTGCTCTCACAAGCAGAAAATTTCATTTCAACTGAGAATTATTGTGCGCATAAAAATTGAATAATGGTTTTATGAATTTTGATCAGGATGAGTTTGGCAGATGTGAATGAATGTTTCATGGATTTATTACGCTCGATTCGGGTTTATTTAATGGGCAGCTGATTCTGAATGGGACGCCGCCGATTGATGCATGCTAATCTTAATTGAAATGATAAGTTACATAAAAAATATCCAACAGGATGATTGAAGGCCAGTTCCCAGTTGGTGTGCGATTTGCAATTCAATTGCAAGGCATACCCTGGGGAATTTCAACTGTAGTATCAGTTTCTGTTGCCATTTACGGGCTTAACCTAGATTTCTGGAACTTTTTAGGTGTTATTTAAATTACAAATTCCATAAATAGATTGAATAATGTATATCTATAAATAAATTCATATTGAAAATTGTTCATACTTACATTTATAAAAGCTCTAGCAATAAAAAAGGCCACTTCAGCTTTGCACATTGCATCAAACTGCTAAAATTTTAACAGAATGTTAATTCTTGGAATTTTATTTAATTAAAATCTTATGAATAGATCATACAACAAAACACACTATTAATATTACTATCAAAAATTTGAATCTTCAATTAAAGCCACTTATAAAAAAATTAATATAATTATAAAACACACATACAAATTTTATAATGTAACAAAAATCATCATCTCGATGGAAAATGCACTCCAAGCTAAAGAGGCTAGAATTAATGAACCCAAAAGTCTAATCGAGTTTTAGCAGGTACAGATTTGTAAGTCGAGTTCATATAAGATATTTAAATAGGCTACGTCATTATGACGCGGTCATGAACTTGATTAAATGTCTGTCCGGTCTATAAAAATGTGAACGAGGATTAAATCAAACGCTGTCATAAGTGCGCTAAGCAGGAAGCACACTACACGACAATTCGTCCCTTGGACCCTTCGACTTTTTGACCACGGCCAAGTTCTCTGCCGAACACTCCGAAAACATTTTTCTCCGCATTTGTTTTCTGTTTTCACAGAAAGTGATTGTTTATTGCTATATCTTCGCAGTAAAAAACGATGATTCATCATCGACTATCAATACCATCACCACTGATCATGGTTTGCTTTTTCGAGAAAACCATCGACCATGGTCGAACGAACGAGCATGGTCTTGGTTCAAGGATCGTGTTGTATGCGTCGCTTCATAGGTTTTCATGTAAAGCAAACCTTAGACCCTGGGTCTTGGTCGAAAGGTCGTCATGGTTTTGGTCTATGGGCGGTGTAGTGTGCTTTCTGCTTTACATTTGATGAAGAGTATTTTTAATAGAACAATATTGATTTAAATGAACAAACTTGTATTTTTAATTTCCTAAATAATTCCTGAAACTTTTGATTAAGGTATATATAAAATTAGATTGAGTTGTCGAAAATTAAGAATAGGAACAAATCGACAAGTTCAAACTAAATCTGCTTCACTTTTTTATAGATACATTTGTGGTTTATTAATGATTCCTTATTTGGGTCTATAGAACGACAGTTTCCAAAAATAGCATCTTGATTTGTGAATGGAAAATAATATGTAGATGTTGGAACAGTTTTTATTCTCCATTCAGACCGCATTCGGCACTGGTTTACAATGGATGATCTTTCTCCATGGCACGAAGATATAATCTATTTATGATACAATAAAACAAGACAGTATTATATTTATGAAGTTAGGATCTAAGTATGTCTGACGAGGTAAAACTCCAAATCTCTATTCCAATGAAGTATCAATTTGTAGAGAGTGAATCTCTAGTTCATGAAAACCGAAGGGTATAAGTATAATGGTATTTGCATTCAGGGCAAGGATACTAAACTGAGTTGCGAATTTACCGTTTCTCATGAATTATTTATGTATCCATTTTGGGTTTAACATAATTATTTCTCACCCAGATATTTTTCCGTTCAAATAAACAAGCCGTATACAATTCACCCCCGTTCGGAACTCTTAGAATTTCACGGCTGAAAGGACGAAGGATTCATTTGTTTCAACTGAGTTTAACGGCTAGTGTTGGGTAAAAGGACAATTAAGGAGATGGATTCTCGTTGGCTTTCACCTAAATAGAGTACACGTGCGATTGTGGATGCTAGGGGAAACCAGACGTCATACGTACCTACCTTATTTACATGATCACGCAGAACATTGGAGTACACCATGGCGACAGCTTCTAATGCCATAAAGGTTATAAATCCAATTATCCAAGGCACTACAAGTCCAGAATTTTCCTGTAGACAGAATGAACAATTGTTTTAAGTTTTAACGGTGGACAAAATAAAAGTTTGCTCTAATTCTCTGGGAGACTTAAATTTATCATCATGTTCTAGTTTTTTTCTTATAGTTTTGTGTTGATTTTTAGAAAGTTTTTACAGGATCGAAAGTTTATTAAGAGTTCAGCTGCGTGTTTTGAGTTTTTGGTCTGAAAACCAGTCCTCTTTCAAATAAATTTTTGTTTTTTTATAAAACACAAAACTTTTTGAATAAATAGAATCGGAAAACGCAATTTCTCGACCACGTTAAAATGAAGAGTTGATGTGATTTTATCAGAAATTCCTTTTTAAAGAAACATTATTTTGCGAAATTCTCAAATAATAACAAAAGTAGTTTCTCTGTAATTTCATACTAATGAAATCTTACAATCTCATACACAAGAAAAGAGAATAATTTCCAATTTCCTCAAACCATTCTATAAATATCGTTTATCCTTCAATATTCTTTCTTTATCCAGTTAAAAAACCGAAAAACAAAAAAGTACAAATATGCAAATTTGTTTGCCGGTTTTCGTTCTAAAATTCTGTCAATATAAGAAAAACAAAACTGAAAAAAGTCCTGAAATACTTCCAATTTGCATTTCCAAAAACGTAATAGACGGCAACGGATCAAGTTTCGTAATGAAGTCTATCAACTCCGCGATATCTTCTTAAATTTATTTTCTCTTGAGTCATGAATTCAGAAATTCGGAAAGTACCGAGAAGAAACGGAGTCCATGAAAAGAAAGTTCTTTTGTTTATATTTTTCGAGAAAATGTTGTTGATTTTGTTTGTCTTGCGTGCATACTTGTTATTTACAAACATTGTGCCCCATTTCCCTGGGCTTAAGCATTTTCAGATTCCTTCGAAAATCGGCCTCGAACGGTAAACGATCTATTGGTAATTTCAGGGAATATTATGGTACGGATCTTCAAAGCACTGGAGAAACGAACTACTTTTCCACAACTTTTTGGAATCTCATTAATTTTCTATTTTGAAACTATATATAAGGTTTCACCAAAAACAGAGACTTCTTTAATGAAGGTTTCGTGCAGTTTGCTATGGCGTGAGTGTTGATGTTCAATGGATTCCTAATTCCTTGTTGGACAAAAGAAGCTTTCTTGTAATTAATACACTTTGAAAGACGTATTAGGATCTTTCAATGCAATTTTTATATGTGTTCTTGCGATAAGACCAATGAATAATGAATGACCGAGAAACGATTCTTAGTGCTACATTGCCACATTGTCATCATATTCCAAGGAAAATATCCGACAGGGGCTCTCACTTAGCAAGAACCGTTGTTTTTCTGGGATGTAGAATACAGGGTGCGTTTTATGTTGACCAGGCGGATTTTACTTGACCGCCATTTTGGTTTGGACGACATATTGTTAGTTGGCTTTTGACAGTTGGTGGATAACAATCTATTGTGGAGCAGTTAACTCCACAAAACTGCGTTGAAATGATTAAAACATTTTATTTATATAAGTGTTCAATTGTGAACAATTGTCTGAGAAAATTACGTGACTGTTTTTGGTGTGAATCATGTGCCGCGCGCTTGTCAACCATTCGTGTAATGAATAATTTTGAAATTTGTATAGGTACAATCAATGGGACGAAAGGTAAAAACTAGACGAAAATTAAGCTGACGACGTTCACCAGAAAAGATTGGTGCTGCAGTGCGGCAGAATTATGCCAGAGCGGCGTACCTCTATATCACCCGTGATGGATAGCTCTGCGTCAAAAAAAAAAACCATCCATTTCTCCGTTTGTTCTTGTAAAAACTTTCAAATCAATTCGATTAAAAACTGAACATCTCACCGTCTCGTCGCTCACTTACCCTATAAATTCCAAACATTAACATAATGCTGAGGACTATCATCGACATTTGTGTTCCAATGATGGCGAAGTACGCGATCTGAACTCCTGCAAGGTGAAGAAATCAAGTAACTGAATTGAATTACATGACTGAATATTTGACAAGGAGCGGCATTTGTGCCTCTGATATATTTGATTTCAGGCATAGTAAGGCGGATGTTTCTTTGTCAGAGATAAGGACAAAAGACGAGGAAAAGAATAGGTTTGGCAGAACAAGCAGTGACAGGACGAAGGGTGATAAGCTTTTAAGGATTTCATAGAAATGACAAGAAATTCTTGTTCTGCTTTTTGTTCCTAATTTTGCATAGATTTTCATGCTATTTTTGAAACGAATAAAGAATAAAAAGCAAAAGTAAGAAAATCACTTACCGTAGTATACATCCTCGAGATCCCCGTAACGTTTGACGTTGACGCTAATTCGCCACGCGTACAAGAGCACAATCAAAATCGATATGTTCTAAAATCAGATAAGAAAAATTTTAGATGAGAATTCAAAGACGAATTTGCAACAATTGGTTACGTACGACCGGAGGTTGCTCCTTTTTGTCATTTTGCATTTTGCGAACTTTATATATCCAAATCTGAACAATAGTTATGGATGTTTAATCATAATTTTTTGGTGTGTTAAGCCATGTTATGTAGTAAAACCTACTACATATTATAGCATTTAGTACAAGTTATATAAAATTTGCTGAAACTAGAACAAATCACTTTTGAAATGCTTTATATAACAATGCTACATGTAGTGCATTCTGCTACATTTAGCAAAATTTCTGCTATCCATTCAGAGTCGGTAAAGATAAAAAAAACTCCGTGCTAAATGCAGTAATGTTGCAGCAATGTTAGTATACTAATATGCTATATTACATTTACTACATTTACACAAAGCTATACACAAATATTGCAGGTAAAAAAAAATTATTGGTAATAGCAGGTTTGGTGAAATAGTGTGAGCGCGACTTAAGATTGTTGTGAGTTTTTTTTTAGTATGGCAGTGAGTCAGTGACCAGACCACTGAACGACTAAAATGTTATACTTCTTTTGTTATATGTAACATCTACAAAAGAGACAAAAATTACAATGGTATACAATATACATATAACATTAGATGCATCTAAAAAAAAAACTATCCAACAATATTATATATAAAAAAAAGTTATATAGCAGGTTTTGCTACATATAGAAACATAGTGTAAACGCGGCTTTACAATGTAGAAAATTTTTATTAAACGATTTTAACTCATAGGAAAAATACTTACAGCTATGAGCAATCATGCAGTTGGAAAATTAATTAATTATTTTCGAAAACCACGAAATTCAATTAGATTTTCATTTGAAATCTCCATAGAGGATATTTTTTTTTAAATCTCTTCTAACACATTTAATTCAACATCCGCTTTTGCATTACAGAATCACGAATAACATATTGTACTTGTAAAATCTCGACAATTTAGTGTTTAGTCTGGACACGTTTCTCCATTCGACCTCCTCAAAGGGTGAAAAGACCCCTTTTAAACTCGACCCTCAACATGTTAACAAAACTAATAAAACCCGCTCGTCAGGATCATATATATATGTAATCGTGCTCTATTTTAAAAGTACGTGCGAATTGCTCTAAAAACGAATGCTTAAAGTAATTCTCTTTATCAAGTTTTTGAGATCATTTAAACAACAGCAAAATTCAGCGACCCGCAAATGGAGAATGAATGTTAAATTACTAACGAAAATCATCCACAAATGTGTCCTGAATGAAATCTTTAAGGATTCTTAAATGGGAAATTTCTGCTGTCAAAAAAACAAGAATAAAATGGAGTCCCCAAGGTTTTTTTAAACAATGTACTCTCGTAAGAAAGTTGAATTCATATTTTCAAAAACACTTTCAAATATAAGCACGTGTAAACGTTGTGACAACTTTTTGACATTGTGCTGTAATTTTTTGTAATGCAAGAACACAATGACAATTTCTGTAATGAGGTTTCCACTCATTAATTAAGTGTTAATTACTAGCTCTTGTATTTTTTAAACAATTAGTGTTTATTAAGCATTTGCCTGTGTGGGAAAACTGAGACAAAAAATAAATGTTGCAGGTTGTAGTAATGAATATCCATCATTCCAATTAAATTATGATTTTAAATTCTATCAAATGTTGTTTTGACTTAATTGGAACTTAGAACCATTAAAGAACGAACGTGTCTTCGTTAATAACTAATGAAGAAATCTGAAACATATTCCAATTAAGAATTATATTAAGAGTATTTTCTTTTTATAGCCTCCAGGCTTGTGCAACTGAATTATGGCGTAATTAAGCTACTTTTACAATAGGTCTTAAGAGTTTTCTTATAATTTCGATTTTCGTGATTTGAAAAGATAAAAGGTAAAAAACTTCTTTAAATGGAGATAATTTTCAATTCAAAAATGCGATCCAATGACATAAAATTAATTTTAAGGCGCACTTCAATATAAAAATAAAACTGATTTCTACTTTTGTATTTTTATAAAACTGTTTCTCGGAATTCTATTTTATTCATCGCAAGTCTTTTTGTACTTCGCAATATTTGCATCTTCCGGCTGAATTTTCAATTCTAAATTGCTGTCATTAAAAGCTATTTTTAACTTAAGAAATGTTCATAAGCCATAAGCATTATTCACGCATATAAATAATCCTTATTGTGTCACTTTAGTATCTAACAAAATTATTGTGATGTTGTAGTCACTCGTGGTATTTTTATAATAAATATTTTCCAAAATATTTATTCACCGTCAATCACCATAGCGTAATTTTGTCCGGATGACCTCACTTTGCTTTCTCTCTTTCAAAGAAAACTTACTTCTGTTACCGGACAGACGAGAGTACTTAATCGTGTTGATGACGTCATAATGACGGAGCCCTTGTATATTTCATATATGAGCTCGACTTACAAATCTACGTGCTGTAACTCGATTATACTCGATATACAGCGGCCAGGGCCGTACGTACTACATAGCGGTAAATCTTTGTACTAAAAAGTACTCAGCTGTGAAATTATTTTTACACTTATCAGTTTTTCTTAACTATATATTTTCTTAACTTATATATTTCCCAACTTTATTTTGTCTGTACATTTTTTTATCAACTTGCTCTCTCGGCAGTCGGATCACTATTTCTGAACTCTCTTCGCGCTCTCGCGTTCAAATTTCCAACTAACCCTGTTTTTGCGATCAATTGCTAGTATCGATGATGTTCTGACATGTTGACCATTTTATGAACTAAACAATGCCATCAAATTGAAGGTCGATGAAACATGAAAGGTTATTCGGCCACCCCCACCCTTTACTATTTTTCATTTTCTTGTCCAGGAAATATCTTAAATGTCAAAGTCATGATTCAAAATTACTTTTCTTTTGCTTTCAGTAACAAAATGACGACATCGAAAATACTAATTGGAAAACGGCTTTACTTCCATTTGCCGCTGCAATTGAAGGAAACCCTCCTCTAGAATTGATTTTTATTTCTCTTTTTATTTGTTTTTCTGCCTCTATAAAAGTGAACTTTGTATTTTTGTTCAACGAAAATCTTGTGCTTTTCTTAAAGTCGGTTAAGTTGACCTTGTTTAGCACAAAATTGTTTGTTTAAAACATTTAATGAAAAAAGGTTAATTGAAAATAAATGATTTGTGATGATGCGATGCTTAGAAAAAACTATAGTAAAATGAGAAAACTTCTCTGACATTCAACTCCTTACTCCTTCAAAGTAAGGAGACAAAAACAAAACTTTTCTTTGGGACTAATTGAACCAATGGATAATCGGCAATTAATTTTCTTAATTATCAGATCCCTGGAGACCGTTTACATCCTAATTTCTCCTACTGCTGAATTGCCTCCTAAAGTTTCTGCCGAGCGATGGGAATATTTTAAACTGACTGAACCGAGAGATTAAATCCTCTTGCGGTGCTTGGTTGGTTTTTAATGTTCAAGAATTTTTGGGCATTTAACCAAGCAAATTATATATCGCTATTATCCTGTCTGAAGCTTCAAATATCCTTAGATTTACATTTGGCCAGACTCACCAACGTGTAGACGGCACTCGTTAAGGCTAAGTGCTTCGCATGGAGAGTTCGGCAGCATCCTGACCCAGTCAGTGGTCCATAAGGATATAAAATAGCAGATTTCATTTTTTCACTGGCTATTGCGTGGTGTTTTGATTTCATTTTGGCATATTTGGAGTAGAATTTGTGAGCTGTAAGGAAAAAATATTAGTAGAAAAATAAGTTAATAGTATACATTTATTTTATTTTTGAAATTGATTAGTTTTTCAAAAATTTACTGTAAATGGAGGCAACTATATTATGCAAAATTCCAGCATGTCCGAAGTCTGTTACCTTCCTATAACTTACAAAAGCTCTTACATAGTTGCATCAAATACTATATAGGTAGGTGAGCGGCGTACATACTACATAGTGGCGCAGCGTACAATGTGGCGCAGAGCCTTTTTGGGTATTATAGCAATTGGTAGATGAAATCTGTCCAGTGTCATAAGTGTGTTAGTTAGTAACCCAACTTTGTCTAAGTAACAGGTGCGATCAAGCGCGCATTTAATAGGTCTTGTCAAAAAAATGAAAAAAAAAACCATTTTTCAAGTTTTTTAAAAATTTTTTCATTCCTTCACAACATCTAGTATTTTTAAGACATTTATGAAAACATTATATGCAAAGACTCACTGTGATATCCTCTTTAAAGCATCATAATTGATTTTCGATTATCTTCAATTTTTCTTATAACTTCCATCATTTTTCAAAATAACAGAAAAATTCCAATGTGGCGCACGCGATTCGTACAAAGTGGCGCATTAATTAGGTTTGCACAATGACAAAGATGGTATGGTTTTTAAATGTTATATTGCCCCTTTCTGGTTTCTATATTCGCATTCATTGCGATTTCGACTATGATGATGAAGCCGATCAAGAATTTTTAAATTTTTGATCATATGTGTACTTAACCTATTATTCTAATAAATTTTTGAAACGTATCGAATATATATTGTATTTACTTTATTTTTCCACGCAGATGTTACACTTTTAATAGTGCATATGCGTGCAATGTGGCGCAAAGAGGTCCCTGCAGTTTTTGAGCTATATCTCCGAAAATATCTACAACTGAATAATGATTGCTTCTGTAATAACAAAGCTTAGTAAATTTCCTTTCAACTCATACCTTCACTCCTGATCTAAACCTCCTTTAAATATCCTTAAGACCTCTAAACTCAAAACTATAGGCAATGTGTACGCCGCTCCCCTACATAATATATCCGTACCTCAGAGCAGAAGGGTATTAAGTCCAAAATATCAATTTTTCGGTTTTTTTGCTCACCTAGATTTAAATTTCAAGCTCTATTCAGAGGTTTACAATAGAAGACGATTGGACTGAAAATGACGGAAATAGCATTTTATAAAAAGTATTAAGTCCACCTCGCTCCTGGAGCAAAACAGTATTATCTTTATATTACATGTATTAAGTCCAGTATAGACATATACCACCCAGGGCAAAACCATATTATGTTCAAAAAAAGTATTGTGTCCCACGTTTTTCCCCGCATAAAATCTCAAAACTTCTATTTTATCATAATTATGAAGTGCAAAATAAAAATATTAAGTCACAGTCATGAAATTCTTCTGAAAATAAAAAAGTATTAAGTCCATGTGTTCTGTAAAAGATTCAGTCTTCAAAAACTTTGACAAGTCTAAACACCACCCATTATCATTATTCTTAATATAAATAAGTATTATCTAGATCAAGTTTAAACTATTAAATAGTACAGGCTAGAAAACAAGTGTGACAAATTATTATTTCTGCATGTTTTATAGCCTAAACAATGAAATTATTGTATTTTACGCTCTCTTGTAAAATTTACATTTTGTGACTTAATACCCTTCTGCTCTGAGGTACGGATATATATATCAAAAGCTTCGGTTTGGGCGCTGCACGGTTGATGTAAGAGTTCTCTTTGCTTAAATGGTGTACTCATGTTTTCTGTAAAACTGAAAAGCTCGCTGAACAGACGAGATCGCTTAAACAAGTTGGTGACGTAACATAATATAGTCGGGTTTGTTGTCTGCAACCAAACGGAATTAGTTGTTGACATCTGTTGACATTTGGCGTAAAGTAAACATAAAATGATTTCGCGGCAGCGAGCGGTCAGTTTATTTTCTAGCAAGCAAGCAAATAAAAAGAAAATGTGTTTCTACGAACGTTATTTTGCATTACATTTACTGTAAAGTTAAAAAAGTATTTCGTTCAAAATAACGAAAAACAACGAAATAAAACTTCATAGCTCATTACAAATATTTATCACTATATGTTGTGGCAGCCGTATATCGAGTCTAACCGATACCTCGTCATTTTGACATCATTAACTCGATTAAGTGCTCTCGCCTGTTCCGGCTATTATTGTAAATATTATGCGCTTTGATTACATTCTAAATGCAGCATTTTTGGAAATTTTTCTCTGATTTTGGAAAGTAAAACTTATTTAACAATAACAAAATTTAGTTTAACGCGTTGCAGGAGAAACGGCAAACTATTTTTAGGTACCCATTAACGGGTTCAAGGAAAACTTCACCATTTGCGAAATATTCTGTCTCGGTTGACTATCCTTTCTTCATTTGTGGTCAGCTCCATTAAAACGAGAACTCACTCAGTCATTTCCGAGCAACCAACCATTAATCTTCCTCCTCGTCACTGCTTTCTGGGAGATTCTGTTGCTATTAGTTCCCAACGATCTTTCGTTAATGCTCCCGCAATCCCACCTAACTAGGATGAGAATAAAGAATGATTCCCTTGCTGGTGTATTGCAGGTGAAAAGAATTTTACTGGTTGTGTACGTAACGTAAAATTTTTCATTCCTCCACAGCGAAAAGTTGATTTCCAAATTTAGAGTCTTAAACAATTCAAGGAAGATCTTTCATTAAACGTAAGAAAGTTTGCGAAAAAATTTGACCAGGAGGCAATAAGGCACCTGTATCGTATAAAAAGGATCTGGAGAATATTGCTCAGTACTGCCGAACATTTCTAAAGATGCATCCTTTGTCCGGAACTTGTTCATTCCTCGCTTGAGGCTCCTGAGCAGTTTGCACAGTTATGAAAGGAAGGAACTTTAAGATTCCGGAAACATTTCCTTTAAGAACCATGGCCACTTCTTAACCGTCTTTTTTCCAACGTCCATTTTGCCAGGGATATCACACAGTGGATGAAAGTTCCTCCTATTCAGGACTTTCAAGTACTCGGAAGACAAAGTTTTTAGTGACCGGCGACACACAGAGTTTACGTATTCTTTAAAAATGTTTATGACGTCGATACCATTCGGAAAAGCATTATTGTCAAACTATTAAGCACAGTAAAAGAGATTGAAATTTTTAAATATTAAACAAAACGATTGCGACAGCGCGAAAAAAAAATTAAATAACTAATTTAGAATACCTATAAATGTGAAGAGTTTGTAATATGTTTTCGAGTCAGAATTAAAAAAACTGGGAATGAAAACGTTTATAATGAACTCATTTAACTGGTCCGGTTGTGTATGTGCAAGTCCTTAACATAACCCGTTCTTCGTTAAGCTGCTCTTTCTTTAGTATGGTGTAAAAGAAATTAATGAGAAAGATGAAAAATAGAACACGACGCCGTGGAGCATTTTTCAGCTTAGTTCAACTGACATAGGGACAAGAGTCAAGACGGAAGGGGCTGAGGACATGGAACATAAAACAACCAGCTGGAAAATTTTCAAATGGATTTCATGCTTTAGCGTTATTTTCGAAAGGCCCTTTAAGGTTGTTCTCGATGCGATGTTTATTTCCCATTTGCTGTTTTGTGGAATTATTAATTCGACAGTAAAAGTTGACGACGAGAGCTATTACTTGCGATAATAGAAAAAAATTCAAAGGAACATTCTGCGAAAACATTTACGTCCGGCAATGCGATTACATGGATCCACTGTTCTCCTTCAATTATTTTTAATAGAGCTGAAGGATATTCGCATATTTCTTAGACGATCTTTTTTTCAAGGAAAAACAAATATGGAAAATATATGTTCATGTTCATTCTACCAGGGGAAATCATAATGATGTTTAAAAACACATTAATTTCTGTGGTTGGTGTATAAAGTATTAGGTTCACGGTGCATTATGGGGGATGGTGGCTCATTAGAATGATGTTCCTACAAGGCCGTAAAGTTCTTGGCTTCCTGCCACAACAGGTGAACTAAATATCATGCAGTTTATGTAGAAATTTATGTGATACGTAAATTAGCTGACAAAAAACACCTCGAGGATGCGAGCTGATTTACGTGCGGGAAAGCGAAGCACCTTACAAGAGTCATTTTTAGAAAATCGAAAATTGTTCAAACATTTTGGAAACTGATCAATTTTCAAATAGTTTCAATGTGTCAATTTTCCAAATCATTCCACATTTTGTCATGCAACTTATGTTCCACAAAAAGGGCATCAAATTAGGTTAATGAAATGAACCCTCATATTTATAAATGAAACCACAACAAAATAAGTGAATTTGTTTAAAATGGCTAATATTTCCTGATGGCTCTTCAATTTGAGTATCCTTCTGCAAATAATAAAATGGGGAGGACTGAAAGGACTTCTTTCTTAGATTATCTTGGTAACCTCAAATCCAAATTTTATTTGTTCCCTCGAGAGGGGGCAGGGGTTATTTTCTTGAATATTTGATTCCCCATCTCAGGAAATTCAAAGAATTTAAACCTTTTTGACTTTTTTGACGAAAATTCGTGGAAAACATATTTTCGAAAGCATAAAATCCTTTACCTTGGTTAAAAGAATTAAAAAAAAAATGATTTATTTACCCCGGGGATTAAATGTTCTTCAGAAATTTAATAAGTTCCGTATTCGAAAAAAAAATCAATGCTGGAAATGTCTAAAAAATAAAAACCCAATTATGAAAGTCCTTAACATTAATTAGTGTTAAGTAGATATTTGAAGAAGTACTGAAAGTACTTTCAATTTACATAATCTAAGGCAAAAGAAAATAATTTTTACTTTTTTTGTTTTATTGAATTTTTTTATAGAAATATGCGTTAATAAAATATTTTATAAGAAGTCATATTTCAAAAATATATCCCTAAATAAAATTAGTAGTAATTGACACACGGAGAAACTTAAACTAAATTATTAATTATGTTGTTAAAATTTTAGTCTTACATTTTAAAACAGGCTTTGACGATTGCATTCAAATACATTCAAATATATTGTATAATGTATTTAATATATTCGTGGGAATAATTGGTCGGATTGTAAGTTGTCATTTGCATTTATTTGTCAAGAAATATATTGATGATTCATATTTTATTTAAATTTTTATATTCATGATTTGGAAGTGAAAAGAAACCGTTTTATGCATGTCCTGTCTGTCTGAAAATTGAAAACTGATATAATAATATTTCGTTAAAATTGTAATGTTAAGTTCAAAGATGCGTCAAAAAAGTGGCCAAAAAAACGGTTTCAGAAAAATGCGTTTAAACTATTAAAGTTAAAGGGCGACAGAATACTTAACATGTTTTTGATAATCGATACACATTTACTATAAAAATCAATAAAAAAAATTAGATTTTTTTGTTTAAATTAGAAGGTGAAATAACCAACCCTTTACATAAATAATTTTCTAAAGTAAAATTGTCATTAATAATCTGTTGAAGTTGAGTCAAACTATACGTTACTACCCCTAAAAAAGTTCCAGAAATTCAGTTAAGTTCTCAGATTCTCAGAAGCTATTTTAGGGAAACTTAAACGGGAAATACGTAATAAACTAGTTTAAATTTGGAATTGTGTCAAAAGTTGAATATTCTTCGATGGACAACTTTTGTTAATCTGACAAATGACAGACACTAGAAGAAGAATTGTTTAAAAGTGATACAAGCCTACCGCTCGGGGAAGTCGACTTCGGCGTTGAATCAATGTTTGCTTTCGTAACTCACCTGAGACTGAATAACACATATGAAATACAACCGCAAGGAAAACTTTGGCAAAGTTTCTGACATGTTCTTCGTAGGCTCCGGGCGGACGAATTTGCGGCGAAGAGGTCGAAAAGAACGACAACTGGAGTCTAATTCAAATGGAAGTGAAAATCGTGTTAGTTGCACTCCGGAGGGTGCTTCTGAAATCATCCTAAAGGCATCCTGTCGATCAATCAACGTCTCCACAATATAGTAACAGAACGAATCATATTGAGGTTTAATGCTTACAAAAATGCAATGTTTTTTTTCAACATCCACCATTAAAGTTCCAAGCCTACAGGTGAAATTCTTCTACCCAACGGCAACGTTTGCAGGAAGGATACTAAATTTTCACCTACCTACTCGATAACTTTCCATTCAAAAAATTCACAAAATTCACAAAATTTTCTGATGATATGCGACAGAAGCCAATGTGTCCTTTAAAACCGCACGTGACGTTGTGACATATGATATGGAAATGTAATTGGAATTTCCACAGCCGCCCGGGACTGTGGGCGGCCAGAGGAGCCTTGGCGGAAAATTGACTACGAAATATTCCAATTATTTTTGTGGTCCATCCAACTTTTCAAATTGAGGTCTAGTGACATTTTGTGACTGGAAATATAGGATTTAATCAAAAAATAATGCAGTGGTGGGATGCGTCACATGTAAATCTGAAACAGAGGTGAATAACCCATCTCGAAAATCGGTTTCTGACAACGAGAGTGATTGGAATGATCCAAATAACATTGAACACGCACACACAAACAGAATTGCCTTAACGAAAAATGCCACAGAAAAACCTTCATTCTGATGTCATGATCAAATAATTTTCAAGGTATCAAATTGATTTCGTTGCCGATTTCAAGGACCTTCCAGTGCGCATTCAAGAACATTTCGAACGGTGGTGAATTCCTCTCAGAGGTAAACTGTGAGGATTTCGTTAACTCCTGTAAATATTTCGCTGCTTCCAGCTCGGTCAAAAGGATCTCCATTAAATTGAAAAAATTTTGGGATGAAAATGCTGATTTGGCTCCCGGATGCTGGCAATCCGTAGACCGGAAATCGCACATAAAAGGTAAATCCTGCTGTTAAGCTAAGTTTCAAGGAAGCCCGAAACTCTCAGGAGGTGTGATTTCTAGGTGAATTAATTCAGCAAAGCTTCGTCGCCGTTACTCGAGAAGAACGCAGAACCATTTTATTCATTTATTTTCCTCTTCCATTATTTTTTATTTATCTCTTCCAGCAGGGGACAAATTATTTTGTTTCCTTCAAAATTTATAATGACAAGAAGTGGCTCATCTGTCTGTAAGTACCGAGAATTTTTTGTATTACTTTCGGTTCACCGATAAATCTCTAAGCTTGATTGGATTTCAAATCCTTAAGATTTTCCTCCTTTGTACGTATTCTGAGGTACATTGTTTTTCTTACGTAATTTATTTGGTTTTCATTACGGCAATGTTAACGCTTCGTCAGTGAACAAACAGGGACACAGCTCCGGCTTCTGTTTCTGAATTTTTTATAAAAAAAAATTGTAAACGACACGACGCGACTGCCTGATTGATATTGGAATATTAAAACAGTCGAAAAAAAGCAATGTTATCGATTGTGCTTGCGTAAGTCAATCCAGAGGAGCGTTAAACAATACAACCCTTTCAAAAATTAATGAAAACTTTTGGCGAGGAATGGAATCCCGAATCTGCATTTCATTATGGTTTATAACTGTTGAAATTTGAATTGCAAACGATACAAAAAACCCAAAGCAGAGAAATTTTTAATTTTTTAATAATAGTTTTAATAACTAAAAGGGATATCAATTTACGGTGTGTTGATTAAATTGAAAACAGCTGATTAATTTGGTGAAAGTTCGTGTGTGCAGCGGAAAAATGTTAAGATTAAATTACCTTAAAAGCAATTAATGGCAATTAATCAACTTACTTACCTTCCCATACAACCGGAATAATGACCTTCACCCCCACGAATGTGCTAAACGCGCTCATATCATTTACATAATACATATTAAGGTATATTTTTTTCACCCTCCCAATTGAACATGACCTTAAATCCAACTGCCTACTATACGGCTACAAATTACAATTGCTTCGACCATAGAAAGTCATAACTTATCCAAATGGGCGAATTATTAATTTATGCGTTTTAATGCCCACAGGACCTTTGTCTCGCGTGTGATCTCCACATTAAACATTTCGCCCTTGCACAAAGAATCAGGAGTAGGGAATTATAAGACTCTTGCAATAGTTTTGGTCGCCTTATTGTAATTGTTTTAATTACATGATATCACGACAACAGTTTCAAATGGTCAAATAAATGCCCAAATAATAATAAAACAAGCGTCTAAAACTTTTATGGTAATTTATTTAACAATCCAGCATGGTATTCAAATAAAATAGAAAGGATTAAAAGGATTCGGATGTGTGCTGATTTGTTGCGCTTTTTCTTTTTGGTTAGCGTCCGTTACCTTGAACTTGTTGAATTTCATGAATTACTTGACTTAGGATACTGTCGTCAATCAATCATGTCGTCCTGATGAATTCTGGTGGCTTTAAAAGGCCTCGAGGACTATCCCCAATTGGGTGCCAAGCTTTTTCTCCAGGAAAAATTTCGTAATGTCTTTTGGAGAACCTGTTGCCGATGTTACGAGAATTTTATTAGTTTTACGTTTGTTCGTTATTTCATTGCAGTCGTTTGTGTTCATTGAAAGCGAATCGATCGCGCGTCAGCAGGTGTCCGCCTCGTATATAGGTCCTGAAATTCTATTCACAACACGTGATAATGTTGCATGCTGAGTTCTGGCATTTGCACAATCCTAGACTGCTGAGGAACAACTCAAACCGATGTAAGGATAAAATCACCACACCAACTGTCAACACTAATTATGTAACTTCCATTGAATGGAAAATGTTCTGTCAACAATGTGGTACGTTATCTCCCGTGGGCCATGTCCTGGTCTCTGTTCCTTGCTGTTGAACAAATACTTCCCTTTGTCCCCGAGCGATTGTATTCCTTCTAATATTAAGGTATCTTTTCCCAAATATGACACTTGTTCGGAATCAGCCAAGTGCCTTTCCTCATCATTTGACTGACACTACCATCGGTAAGGGGAGTTTTCCTGATGCTCCCGGTCCCGAATTAAAGCTAAGCAGGCGCTTCCCCGAAAATACCACAAATAGTTAAAGACTTCCGCTCAAGTTTCGTGTTCCAGGAAAGGACGTTCAAGAATGTCTGGTAGCAACACGTATGTGTTCGCTTCGTTGCCGATAAAAATTTCAAAGGCTCCCCGAGGGTTCCCTTATTATTAGTACTCTACTTCCGGAGGGGTAGTGGATCTTCAGGCACGCAGTGATTCCGGTTAAGAAGTAATTCACGTAATAAAGTATAAACGGTTGATGTGATGCTTGAGGACACTTTGTAAATGGGATGAGAAAAACTTACGAAAAATGCAAAATGTTTTCATCATAAGAATTAAATAGAATTTTGTATGTGCTTTATGTCATGGAATTTCCTGGCATTTAATTTAAATAATTATGCAATATCATATGGAAATTGCAATCATTTTAAGGTGGGGGAAATTGTCTTTTAGGAGTTAAACTATAAGTACTGTGAAACACTCAAGCCAAGTGAAGTTATTAAAATGGGTGACACGAATGCATGACTTTCGGTTGGTAACAAAATAGAATCAGATTAATAAAGCCAACCATAAATAATGCACGTATGAAGGGTAATTAATATCGTGTTAAACAAATGTGCTAATCCAGCGCTGTCGGCAGCAAGTGGCTATACAAGTCATCACGTGGGGTCTTGAAAAATTATGTTAGTAATAATTTTAACCCACTCTTGTTCGATCGAAAGCAACATTGTTCGATTGGTTAGCAAACAACTATAGAAAATTTTTGGTAAGGTGCACGTGTAGTTATCGATTTTACAACAGATTGAGTGAATGTTTTTGTGCAATCGCTGAAAAAAAAATGAATACTATTCAAGGGGATATGTAGATTGTAGATGTCCATGAGAATCTTAACGTTGAGAAATTCAAAAATAAATTAATTTTTGGAATATTACCTACAAAGAATTTATTTACACCGAATATACAATTTCTGTTTTTACAGTCGGCCAGAGTTTTGGAGGGGACAAAAAAATTGAATTCGATTTTTAAACCGAATTTTGGTACCAAAACCTAACGCAAAAATCCCATCTTTGGTCTAAAGATTAAACAGTGTGATTTTGTATAACGAATAAGAACGTTTTAACAGAAAATTAAACCGACAAAAAAACTGAAAAGTGAAAAATAAAATGTTAACCTTTTTAGTCTTAATAACTAACCTCCTAAACTAATATATACAATATGTAGGGGAATGACCCACATAAAGGCTAGACTAAGGTTTCTGAATTTTTTAAATAATTTTTAATCGATCTAGAAACTTCAAAATCATTTTATTGAATGTAAGAATTTTTTGGTTATGTTTGCAAAAAGGGAAAGTAACCAAACAATCAATTTCCGAAAAAGTACCCAAGTGTCTATTATCCCCGCAAGGGTAGGGGCATAAGGCCATATAAGTGGAAAAATAATTTAATATTGTTGTAAATTAAGATATAAATTATTTTAAAGAATTAATGCTAACTTATTTAAAGTAAAAATCTTTTTACGTAAATTTCGAACTAGGTGAATTATAAAAAATTTCGGTCGCCATTTTAAATTAGACTTGTAATTAGTCTCTACAAAACCTACCAGAGAGGTACAAAATTTCATGCAATCCGTTGAAATTTTAATTTTTTTGGTCGCCATCTTTCGTCCGCAATTTTGAAACCCTATATTTTAGGCGAATATGAAAAAGCCTATATCTTAAGTTGCAACATGAAATACCTTCAGCCAAAAACTAAAAGAAATCAAACCAAGTGTTTAGGGATGATGAAGCAACAAACAAACAAACAAATGAACTTTCGATTTTATTATGTTATTTCGATTAATCTCGATTACCTATATAATATAAAAATGATTTTGTTTCAAATTCAAATGAAACCAACTTCGAGGTATACCCTATGCAAAAAAAATCGGATTACTCTGTAAAAAGTTATGCCATCATACCTGCTCCTGCTTTTTTTGTCGGTTAAAAATGCAGCAAACGATGAAATACATACAACATGCGAAGCATGGACCAGTTAATACAACCTGAGGAAGACAACCCTAAGCGAAATTAATTGAAAAGGTATTAAAAAGTTTTTATCAAATGTTGAAGTGTGCAAAGTTCAGCAATTCGCAGTTCAAGTCTATCAAACGAAGTTCATATAAATTCATTACGGACGAGCGGAAGATAGTTCCTGGATTTTTGTAAACCTTAATGTTCTCCTTCAAAAAGGCAATGAAGGTTATGCGGTAGACACAAATGGGGGCGCTCTCTTGCTTTTCACGCGGTAGTCTATAGATACAGCACCGTTAACATTTTCATTAGGTGCTTCGAAAGTTGCTGCAAAACATTCAGCACCACCACTTCGGAAACTGCAAGGAAGGAAAGTCCTTCACATTGTCGGAAGTTGCCGGAAGGCAGGTAGACCAAAAACTAGCATTGCGTTCAGATATTTCATGAGCTGACTTCTCCACTCCCCACTCCTGTTTCCATCAACGCTATGATTTACAGACACGTTGAAAAGAAAAATCTAAAAATAAAAATGCTCCTTGATTCGTGTTGCAAGTGTCAACTAGATTGTTCTTCGTTTGTTAGAATTATGCTTCCACAATGTTCCTTCCAGAACTTTTGTTATATAACGTTGCGGATTGAGGTGTGAGCATGAACAGAAATGAAATTACGCTCCCCTGCTCTTTTGCATTACTATGCACTTTTGCTTTTAGTAGGTTTTAAATTTCCTCTCGCCACTTCTGATGCACTAAACGAAATTCATTAATGTCAAGTGCATCCGTTGATGAAAGTTTAATTGAAAAAATGTGCGCAGAATGGGTAATATAAATTGGTGCACTTTGAATTGTGAATGCCTTTAAAAATGTTTCTCGTACTGCGCTTTTGCCTCTTTTTGAAAAAAGAACACTGAAATCAATTTCCGCAACGGGGAAGAAAAAATGACTTTCACATTACTTCGCAGATATTTTATAATTTTAACAGAATAATTTATGTAAAATATACCTTTGTTGAAACTAAAAAAAACTGCTTTAATTTGAAACCCTTATATTTATTAGGTGTTATATGTTTTAGGCATTTAGATTTGGAACAATAATCTTTAAACCTAAAATCTTTAAAAACTAAATTATTTAAAAATTTAAATAAAAAAAAATACATTTTTACTAAATCACGTTTTTAAAACGTCCCCCTAGCCCCATGAGGAACTTAACAACCCCATGCAGGCAGGGTAACCTGAAAATTTGTGATTGTGAGTTTTTAATAGCTATCCAATTTTCAATGTAAAAATGCGGAGGTTCCTTTAATATTTTTCTTATATCATAAAAGCGAGATAATATTGTATTGTCATGCACTCCATGTTTAAAGTTTCAAGTCTCTAGCTCATCGGGAAGTTAGTTTAAAATCGATTGCAAAATTTGTATCGAACAAACAGACAACACGAGCAAGTTGATAAAAACGTTTTAAAAAACAAAAGACCCGACTGCGCTAAAAAACAACTGAGTGTGCTGTGAACAACTGAGTTTCTGAAATATAGCCTTTTAAAAATATATCAGGTCGTGAAAAAATTTTCGATATCTCAACATCTCAAAAACAAAAGTCCGAAAAATCAGAAATTTAATATTTTAAATACGTACCCCTGCAACTTATACTACAAAAAATTATCATTAGAATTTCTTTGGTTCGAAATTTTGTATAGGACCTGATCAATGAACAATGAACATCTGGGTTTCTTGTGTTGATTGCCTTGTGCTATAAATGATGTTGATGACTCCATTTCCATTTAAGTTACAATGTGTAATTCTTTTTTTGTTTTGTGGTTGTTTTTTTTTTTTCTTAGCTGATTGATTCGCGGATTGACAGCCGTCGATCCTGCTTAGTTAGGCACCCGGGTTGCTCTGCCCTGTAACCGCATGGCAATCTTTTTTTTATACCCTAGATGGGCCCTAGATGTAGGTTTTATTAGTTTTGAGCAAACGTTTGCAACGTTAAGAAATAATCGTCACAGAAAACAAAGAATTATATATTCATGATTATAGATGTCCGTCTCTTTGTTGTCTGTCTGTCCAGACAACAGACTCGAGAACGCTTGTAGGTAGAGATTTGACATTTGGTACAATAATATTTCATAAAAATTTCAAATTCAAGTTCAAAGATAAGCACAATCGGGCACCTCCTCTTCAGTGTTGCCATATGAAACTGAATCGTTTTTATACAAAACTGTTGATTTTCTTTACTGAATATTTACATTTTGAATTTCTTTATTGTTTGATAAATGGCAAATATTTTTATAAATAATACCATTTAGGCATTTACATATTATTTATTAAAACTAAAGCTTTTATCTCGACATTTGTGTTGTGCAACACACGCGTCCTTGAGTTGCGGATATAGGAATGACCTGCACTGTTACAGGTTGACTGCGAAACCAAAATAGGCAAGCAGGTGCAGACAACTAGCCTAGTAAGAAAACTGATTAGCTACTTAGCCTTAGTTACACAAGAAAATGCATGTCTAGATTTTTACATAGAATGAGTATTGAGTATATTTTTCTACATCTAGGTATCACATAATTGGTGTCACCAATTGCTTCTTTACTAGTTATCAAGTAACTTCAAATACTTTATACGTACAGAACTTTCTGCATCCGGAGCAAATCACCATTTCTCAGCAGTTCATTAAAAGATAATATTGAATCGTGAATCGCACCTGTTGCATCGGTTTGCGAGCAATTAGTCTCAAAATGTTCATTAGTGGCGAAATTGCTAGAAACATTTGTTGACCAATACTTTCACTGTGTCCAAGCTCACAAGCTCAAATAGAATGTTAATAAGCGTACGAAAGAGAAAATAATTTGTCTGGACCACAAAATCCTTTTTAACTAAAACTGTGATAATCAAGAAACGCTTTGGGACACACACATTTATGACGAGGTCCCCACTGACCAATTCCTTGCTTAATCCTGCAAACACAATCCTATAATTGTTGAACCTTTTTTGGCACAATACAAACGCAATTTGGCAGATTAATATGGACCCAAGTTATCCCGACTAGTGGAACACAACTAATCCGTTCTGCCTGGAAAATGTTTGAGTGCATGAGAAAACAAAAGGGTTGCGAAAAGGCACAGTAATCATTTCCATTTCCATTAACATTTTGTATTCCTGTATTTTGTTGTAAATCTGAAGGCATTTTTCGTTTGGTTTGAATCTGATTTCTTTAAACCTATCGACTTAAGTAAGGGACAATGTTAATTAAGGATAATTAAATAAGAGAAATGAACTAACTTGGAAATTTTTTTATTTTTTTTTCAGAATATTTTTTTAATTTTTTTCCCGTCAAATTAGATTTGTGTCTACTGCAAAATGTAAATTCCGCTTGATGGACTTTTCTTCGCGATTTTCTCAGCATGATATTTAGTCTTGAATTAAAACAAATTGAAATTCAGAAGATTAATATTAATCAATAAATAGTGGGGGAGTGTAGTTTTGTTGTTTCTGGGGACTGAACAATTGCGTAATTATTGTGCGTATTGGAAGAAAGTTATTATTTCTGTATAATTAAAGATAATGATATTCTAAAGTGCCTAATTTCAACGAAGTTCAGTTCACCCTCGTCGTTAAGTGATTTTTTACTACTTCTACTTGATGTTGACTTCTTGATACTGGCTCGAACTTCAAAAGTTAAAATTCCAATAATTTTAAAGAGCAAGGGGGTAAACTGCTTTGTATACAATTAAAAGTATTCTGAAATATTTATAATAAAAGGGAAAGAATTTGTGTCAAGGTTTCCTTCGTGAATTATTGCCTCCAGTACAAACAGAAAAATAAACAGAAACCGAAAAGTTAAAAAGAGAAATTTTTATCTTACCAAATCACTTTGTTTTCAGACAGTCCTTGAAGTTTTCCAAAAATCAAACGAAATCACTTTACAAAATTGCAAACTTTTCACTGACACTCGTCGTGCCCGTCGTATCAAAGCCTTTTCGAGGATGAACGGGAAATTTGAAAATTAAATTAAACTTCACATCCATAACTTTCACGGGAACTCATCGAAAAGGGATCAAATCAAGAAGACGAACGTCCTTCCTACTTATTTCATTAAGCAGGACTCACTTAAATTTCGTTTAACATCTTATTTCCGGAAACACAAAAACTGATCACCTCCGGACAAATTTAATTTCTGCAAGAAAGCGTTGAAGAGCGTTCAAGAAATTTTAAAACACCCTTGAATAACGGTACACTAGAATAGCATGAAGTTCCGTTTTCTTTCAACGGTTGCCACTCGAAGGAATTTTGAAATTTATCACTTGCAAAATCTTCGTCTCAGGTGTTTCACTGTCAAAGGATACCGATTCGAGGAGTATCTTCTAGTATTACTGAAATACTGTTTGACGAAAGAACATTCAAATTCAGTTGATGAACTTTGATGCGATGTTCGGTAAACGTGCTGAAATCGTGCGAACAACGCGAGATCACATTAGACACTGGCTGCAAAAAGAGCCTTCTTCGGCTGTCGAATGATGAATCTTTTGTGCCGCCGGGTATCGTAATTTGAATTCCAAAGGACTCGTCCAAATGACTCGAGATCCTGATATTAAACTGGTCTAATGTTTAGTTCAGTCAACACACCACCGACTTCAAATGGAGCGCATGCGTGCCATCAATTTTTCCTCTGGTTCTCTTCTCTTTCTCTCCTGATTTCCCCTGATTTGTCCATGAGTTTATCGAATTGTGACGTCAGGGGCGAGCCTCTGTGACTTCAGGGGCGAGCATAAGTGACGTCACAATCGCATTTAGCGAATACACAAAACCTTTCACGGTGCATGTGGTATTACTGTTTTAGTCTAATAAAATTAAAGATTTGAACATTTTTGATGGCGAAATGATGCTCAATACCGCTAGTTGATGTTTCATCTTGAAATTGCGGAGGTTCATTGAAGTTGCTTCGATTTACTTTTTCGATACTCCGTGAAAAGCTTTATTCCACATTAAATATTAATCGAGCAATTAGCACTGTTTAATTGCACATCTTTAAATCATTGCAGTTACAAGTTCATTTGCCATTAAAAATTAATATCATTTATAATCATCAACCGTTTTACCGACCTATTTTAAACGTATTTTTACTGCAATCTGAATAATTGAATGCATCTGATTTTAAATGAAGTGCCACATTTAGTCCGAACATAACTCAAACTGCCATTGAAACTTGAAAGCAAGTTTCACAAGCGAGAGTAGCGATTTTTGTTGTTCCCTCCTCACGAATCACGGTATAAATCAAATCATTAACAATTGCCTACTGACGTAGTTTGCTGCTCAACTGAAACAGTAGAAAACCGTTTCGGTAGAAAAACCATCGCAAATTGGAGACACGGGAGTCGTTAAACTAACGACGAGAAAATACGAATCCATTTCATCTGGGAAACAAACGCTGATCGAAATTTACCCCTACCTACTATTAGATTTCTGTAGGTAAAGGGACGATTATTCGCTGGGAGAAGGTGATGGGAAAAGTTTCCGGTTACGTCGCCATTATGACTTGGTCCAGGCTTTGATTGGAACATAAAAAAGTAAACTTTGCCTTGAGTCCTGATCCTTGAACGGTGTTTCACTTTTTCGGGGGAACAATTTCCGATTCTTTTCGTGTTTTCAAAATAAACTCGTTCTACTTTTTGTTTTAGAATCATTGCACTAAGCTTGTTACCGGAATTAATTTCTTTCAGCAAAAAGGACTCGAGCTAACTCAATAAAGTTGAAATCATCCACACAGATTTAGGTTCTGGCTCTAGATTTGCATATAAATTTGTTGGTTCTTTATTTTTCGTTATGGTTAATTTTAAATGAAATTTTCAAATACAGATTTCTGGAACTCATTAAAAAATATCTTTCCCTTGTTTATAAAAATTAAATTAGAAAAAATGGTACTTTAAAAAAATTTGAAATATTTTAAGACAGTGATTAAGAACAAAAGTTAATAATTGTCTTATCTTAACTGTTTATCCAGTCACGAAATTATTGTAATTTTGAATCAGATAAAAAAGTCTAATTGCTTTGCACATTTCGTTATGGCAGCAGAGGTGGCCCATGAATATTTATAAATTTTACATCCTTAAAATTTCCAAATTAGTCATAAACTGATTGTGCAGTAAAATGGAGAAAGAACTCTTCGTTTCCATAAATGATAAAGATCTACAGAATCTAATTACGGATTGTCCTTGCTGTAGTTTATTTGTCGAAGACACTAGGGAACAGCCATTTTGTATCTGGGATGTGATATATTAATTAGTACGTATTTTGGTGTGTGTTCTAGGACGTAAGATTTTTGAATTTATTTAACGGTTTTTATACCTACCCTAGATGTAGGATTTATTAATTTTGAAAGACCAGACGTCAGACGATAACTCGAGAACTCTTGTGGTTAAAGCAAAGACTATATATAGTCTAGTTTATATAGTCTTTGGTTAAAGACTTGCAATTGAAAGGTCAACTTGGACGATGAACAAAATCTGACAATACCTTCTTAGTGTTGTCATATAAGCCTGAATAATTTTTTTTATACAAAAATGTTGATTTTATTTTATGGTCAAAAATGGCACTTTTAAAATCCACTAAATATATATAGATATAGACTTTTTAAGAATCAATAAACATGCATAAAAAATTTCGCAAAAAAGATGAAAAAAAATGTTTGAAGATATACCACTTTGAAAATCTGAATGTAGAAATTCCCTTAAATTGCGATTTTCGTTCAAATTTGATGCTCCATAACTGCTAAACTAGCTGAGTTTCAGTGTTGAACTTTAATCAGCATATTTTCGTTGATTAGTAGTGTTTATCATAAAATTTTCAATGTTTTATACAGAGTTACTTTTGTGATATTATAAAGTGTTGAAAATTGCTGACATTGGAAAATTCGCCATCTTTGAACGCCTGCAAGAAAAAGTATATATGCTATAGGTATTTATGAAACTTGAATTTCAGATAGTTCAATATATGATAATTTTGATGAGAAAAAATAATGAAGGTTAGTATATTTTCTTTTTCTAAAACAAATGCTCTTGAAAATTGCATTTTCATCGGTGACCAGTTTTTATTTTAATTTTATAGGTACATATTTACTTACTGAACACTTATAATAAAATAGTTTATATACCAAGTTGAAGTTCACTTCAATCTGAATATTTTGGCTTTTGATTTGCTTTAATATCATTATAAATAAACAAGTTATAAAAAAACCGCAAAAGACGTTTTTTGGTGAAAAATGAACAAATGGACAACAAAAATGGCCGCCAAAAAAACAGGTGAGAAAAATAAAATGCTGAGCAACCAAGCTTGCATGATTTGAAATGTATTGACCCATTACTGTTGTTAATTATGCTATGTATCTGGGAAACGTAACGTGATAGAGAAAAACGGATTTTAGCACTGAATTCAGCACCCCCAAATTAGTTAAGTCCACCTACGTAGAAACTAGATACAGAAAAAAAGTTGAAATTGTTCCCTAGTGAAATTTAATCCCACGAAGACTCATAGAAATTAGAAAGGGATGATTACTTCTCAGTTCAACGGAAATCTCTCACACTTTCAGTGCATTTTCAACTTGCAAAAAACTGGAGATTTATTGTTTTTGTGTCCAGTGAAATGGCGTTCGATGCTCATTGTCGGCATTCTAATTCAGTAGACACGGCGGAGCAACAAATGATAGGTGGCCATTCTGAACTCCGTCAAGAACATGACGAATATTTCTCGATGTCAGACAAGTTTGGTCCTCCCCCGTTCATGGGCATTGTTTGCAACTTTTCGTCAATTTATCTTCCTCTATGCCGTATCCTTGAGAGATTACTGATATATTTTACGACAATACTGAAAAAGTGGAAGCGTTTCTATAATAGAAGAAAGTTTCATATTTGCCAAGGGATTTCATGATTAATTGGCATGAGGTGTGATCGCATGTCATCTCACGATGAAGAGTGCTATTTTTTGCACACTCACGAAGGTCAATTGATGGTCTATTAAAAATAACACGTGAGCATTGCCAACTCATATTCAACTCTCAATCAACATAAATGGTTCTATTCTATTGATAATACCGTGAAATTGTCCACATGAGTTCGCGATATTTATGAAAGTAATTTTAGACCAGGGAAAACGGAAACATTTTTAAACATGTTTGCAAACGCATTTGAGGTGTGGAGAATGGAAACGTCAAGCAAGAACCAAGCTCATTAATTGAACTTACCCACACCCCGACCTCCACGTCAGGTGATGTCAAAGAGTTGTAAGATTTGTGGTTGATATCAGTCCGGCAACCCTTTCCGTTGGCTGAAAGCGGAGGCTGGTGATGAACTTTGTTAGCCGTTCCGAAAGGCAGACAAATTTCCAGAATTAAACTCACCGATTTCATTATATGGCAGCCATTAGGTACATAATTTATGGCCGAGGGCAAGACTATGACCTTTTGAATTACGCAGTTGACCGTTTTGTAATTATCTGGATATAAACGAACTCATTACAGCAACCCTCCGAATCAAAAAGTGTCGCTCGTTGACTATAGAATTTTCATACACGTGTAATTACTCTGATTTTTATAGATGAAATGAACTTCTATCCACAGGAGTCCATCACGTTTCAGGACACATTATCTCTACGTCTATCTATGGAAGTCGAAAGCGAAACAAAACTTCTATTTTTTTCATTGAGAATTTCCACTCCATTTGAATTCACGGCAAGACTTCGATGATGCTGATTAAGAAGATTCCGGGGATCACTCTCATCCTACAGGAACCAATTCCGGGAATTTATCTGTGTTTTCTGATACGTTTCACGTCTCAATTGGCCCATTCACCTACAATTTACGATTTTTGTCCTCACCTGGAATGGTTCACTTAGCGATTATCGTCTCGAAAAACAGCTTGTGTTGCTGTTGCTCACACACAGTGTGTCTGGAAGTCGATTCTTTTTTTTGTCTGCGATATTTCAACTTTATGAAGCTCTTGATTCTCTCCTCTTAATATCCAAATCCATTTTATAGGTGTTATTCCCAAGAACCTGGTTGAACATCATCCAAATTTAATATAAAAAAGGGTTCGACTCGTGAATGTTATCACGGATTTTGTGCTGGAAGTTGCTCCTTTTGAGAAGATGAATGTGAATTGATATGACGCAATAATAAATATCATGTAATCCTTTTTTTATCCTGTATATTTGTCAGATAATAATGGGATTTGGATGGAATTGATTCATGTCTATCAAATTTAAATTGTTGAATCGAAATCATCCAAACGAAACCTTGCCAATTAATGAAACCTTTGCATTGTAGTCGTGTATTCTTGATATAAATATTTTTGCAAAAGGATCAATAATTATTTTTGCAAAAATATTTATTGATCCGACCACAGAACGTAGTTCTCCTCTCTGGATGCCTTAAAATTAATTGTGTCACTTAGACGCACTTTTGATTTTAACCAGTCTATAGTTTAGTTTAACTCTACTTTCCATAATATTTTTGTTTTGTTTTACCTAATCACTAACTTTGAATAAAACATTATACATAGTTAATTTTTACTTGTTTTGCGAGGTGTTTTGACTTTCTCACTTTTCTGGACTTCTTCCCTTGGCGAATCAGTACTCCTGAAGTCCTGAATTCCATTCGCGCTCTCGCGTTACATTTTCTAACTCACCCTGTTTTTGTTAGTGTCGCTGATGTTTTGAAATGTTGACACTTTGTTGTTTTTAAAAATAACTGGCACTACCACAAATTAAACGAAGGAAACCAGCAAAAGCACAGTATCGTTCGCATTCTGCATCATTGCACCATTTGTATAAGTTATGTTGCCACTAAACAGAAAACATGGTGTTTGCTCGACCATAGTTTTCCTCGGTTCCAGTACACTTCAATTAACCGGGCGGAGGGTGGCGAATTGTACTGACTACAAACAATCAACCGGTAGCTCCAGTTCACTATAAGGAGGAATTTCATTTTGTTCATAATTCAGGACATCATATTCGGTAACTACTGCTCCCTGCCACATTAAAGGTTGCCACAATCAGAGATTATGAGGAGGACTGATAATAATTAAAGTCAGTCAATGACACGTTCAAGGATCCGACACGATCGCCGTAGTGTGGGAATTGAGGATGTTCAACGTTTTGAATGTATGTACTATATATGTAGTACTCGTTGGAATTCGGAGAAGGACGATGGTGAAAGGGAACGTTTTGGGGGAGAAAATTCCAAAGATGGTATTAATACCGTAAATAAGACAAGCACGAGAGCAGGGACAGTTTTATCCTTCCGCTTGACAGCTCTTCAACGATGATTTCCACGTTAAGGTGCGCTGCGGTGCCAGTCCACAATTCTACATGCTCCTCTAAGTCTGTTCTGTGTCCCTGGCTCAGGCTGGGTTTTGCCCTCGGCACCTTTCAGGGAATCTGAAAATTTATGTTAATGTAATTCCCAATGAAATTCCATAGGCAAAGGTTCATCGTAGAATTTGTTACTTTTTATTGCAATTGCGATCGTAAAAACTAAGCTCGGTGCCCCTGGTGTGATATGAACGGTGAGCTTAAAAACGTTAAAGGACCCCCATCTAATAAGGAAATTGCTCAACGGCAGCGCATTTTGTTCCTTTTATTGCGGAATATTTTCCATTTTTTTGCGTTTACATTAAAAAATAAAAAAGCGCCGAGTTAAATTTTAGGAAGACATAAAATAGCCTTGATTAAATGTCGTTTTCTCGTTACCGAATGTCCAAAAATGGTTTCTCAAAATCAAATTTAATTTTTCTTAAATTTCGCTCGTTTTCCTTTTCCACGAAATTACAACTTCCTTCAATTAGATTCTCGTTATTTCAAAGTCTTGAAACTTTTCAGAAGATTAGATTATTAATATAATATTCTTTGAAAAAATTCAAAATGTACTTAGCTGCAAGAAATGTACATAGATGAAAATGCGTCTTTATCTGAGAAGGACAAACATTCTTCAATTGAAGAGCATATTTAGAAAACCAAAAGTATTTTCGGCATTTTCTGAAACTTCTCAATTGGAAAAGGAGTGAGCAATCGGCTGGAAACATTTTCCTCAGACTTTTAAAGGAGTAAGCAAATAACAAACTTTCCGTTTGAGAAAGTTTAAAGGACTCTGAGGAAGCCAAGGTTGCATACGAAGAATTCAATTAGAAGAAATTGAATAGTAAAAAAATTCAGTTTTGATTTTTGATTGAAATCATTTCCAAAATTCAGGGTGTCATGAGAACGTGTCGTTTCACTATGTACCGTATCGCCGCGCTTCACGTGTCACGTGCCGTACATTTATTTTTATTTTTTTTAGTCAAGTACTGTGAAATAAAGTCTTTTTAGAGATAATTTCACATTGAAAAGAGTAAAATCTGCTGTAGAATTTCAACATCAAAGCAGTAAATCCCTTTTGCAGACCCTTGATATCGCCGTAAACCGCAATACAATTCCATTTCCCTTTTGAGGCGTATAATAGCGTCATTGGTGTAAGACTGTAAGGGAAATAGTTTGTGGACGAACGCTAGAAAATTGTCCTCTCGGACAACGAAACTTCGAGCACGATTCAATTCACACAGATGTAGGATGGAGACATTTTGCATTTTTATGGGATTCTATAGGCTGAACGGACATAAGATGATGGTAATTTACTTTTATTTCCAAAGCCGCTCGTCTAGAGGATTTCAAGGATGTTTGTATCGATTCGGTATTGTTTTCGCTTTTATGCAGACGTATAAGTGTGTGTATCTGAAGGTAATCCTTTCGATTTCCCTTTACATCAGAAGTTGAAGTGCTGTGGATACCGAAGATGGATTCTATGGTCTTCTGAGAGTTTTTGGAATTTTGTTGTTCAATTCTGCTGTGAAAACTTATTTCACAGCGGATGTAATATAAGTGCTGAAGGAAGTACCTCGGCACCCGCAATAGTCGTCTCATGACAACGAACATTTGGAATAACATTGAAAATGTGCAATGTACATAAAAGATAAGTGGATGCAAGAGAACATAACTTCACCTGTGGTTTGGGGTTAAGTGCAATGATAGTGTTCATGCCTTTTAGTATTTGAGATATTTTTTTAATATTCAACCGATTTCACTCAATTGTAGAAAATGTATAAAAAAATTACATCATAAAGTTGAATTCTTCTCACTTTCCCGCGAATCTCTTATTTAACAAACAGAAATTTGAAACACTTTCGGATGACATTCAGGAAGCAATCATGTAAGTGCTTTTAGAAGAGTTGTCAATATTTGACAACATCACTTCACCGTCACAAAACGGTTCAATACTCAAGTCAAAGGAGCCCACTGCGAACATCGTTGTCGCCTCCCCAACGGAAAAAACTTCTCCCTGCATTGAACGCAATGAAAAGCGCATCATGGGGATGAAAAATCCTCACATGCATAAAAGTTTTCCGTTTCCGGGAAATAACCCATCCCTGTGCATATTGAATCACGAAGCATCAATTTCTTTGAACGTGCTTCACGCTCGTAATTATTTCCACTTCAAGGAATTTTCTCCTCACAATGACTGCGCTTTTCCTGATTTGAAATTCGTCCTCAAGCGCGAAATGAAATTGTTCATTTTTTGCATACCAAGTGAACAGTCAGCAGAATTACATTCACTAAGTATTTCCTTGAACTATCTTATTGAATCCACCGTTCAGGATATTGAGGTCGACGAAAATCATAATATAAAGTACATTGTAATGTATATATATATATATTATATATATACTAGCAGGTCTCCGCGTTTTTACCCGGGACGGTGAAAATAATAATATAATGTACATCATAGTACTTTTTGAATTTACAAATGCCCCAAACGCGACATATATTACATAGAACCGTTTCCCGTAGGACGGTCACAATAATAGTTGTTTGGTTTTCTTCAGTCAAGCGTGGTTTCGGGGAGTTGAATTAGGATAGAAGTCGGTAGTTCTTATTTAACTTTCTTTCTAACCAAAAAGCCATACCAACTCTTGGGACTTTCTTACTTCAAGAATGGGGAATATTCATAGAAAGTTTCAACCCCCAGTTTACCCCGTTAGGGGTTGAATTTCAAAAAATTCTGATACAGGTATTTCTTCATTTCTAACAAAAGGACCAATACCAATTTTTTTGAATTTTTTACTTAGAATATGGCGGATTTCTAACCAAACTTTCATCTCCTATTTTACCCCTTTAGATGTGGAATTTCAAAAAATTCGGCCTTAGTGCTTGTTAGGCCTTAGTGTTGCAAAAATTTCAGGTTTTTAGGTCCAGCGATGTAGTTCGTACGTTGTCTGTCAGTCAGTTATGGAAATTGTTAATGTATTGTTGATCTACCCTCATTGTTGATCAATTCTCAAAATGCACTACATTTTTTACGAAAAAATCAATTTTAAATTTATTAGATTTCACTGTTTAAGAACAACCGCACGGTGTAATCGAATCATCGAACTGAGTGTGAATAATCGAATCATCGAATCGAATCGAGCTGTCAAACGACAGGCCCGCCACCAACACCATCTGGTTGTGAAAAGTGCATTCTCATACAAAATGCAAACCACGATTTTTTCGATTCTCCAGCTTTCCCTTCGAGTTTTTCCGATTTTTCTGTTTTCCTAAACTGCTTCTATATTAAGACACACTACACTGCACTGCAGCAAACAAAAAAAGAATCATTCAAATCGGTCGAGCCGTTCTGGAGTTTTTGCGAGACTAACGCAATGCAATTGATTTTTATATATAGATATTATGTATAGCTATATCGAAATTATCGATGAATTGATTAAAAAAACATCGAAAGAAAGACCAATACTGGAAATTATTTTGCGGGAACCACTGAACTGATTTTGAAAATTCTGTTAAACTATTGTTGATTATAAAGTGTGACTATTAAAACTTTGAAGTGCGTATGTGATGTATTTCCACAAAAATTACTTGAGTAATAAATATTTGACTCCATAATTAATAGATCCGTCAGCTTGAATTTAATAATTGTGATATAATTTCAAAATCAGTTATCGAATTGCGTTTCCACTAATTTTAGTAAGAATTCCTTGAATTTAAGGAAAACTTGGTTAACATATTCTGTCTGCATTTCTGATTTTCCAAAGTTTAACAGTAGATGTGAAATCAGTGGCCTCAAAATGCCATTTATACTTAATTTCACTTACATTTGTTGAATTAGTAAAATTGTCGCCATATTGGATCCGTCATCTTGAATTCACAAATATTGATAATAGAGCGAAATTACTATCAACCAAATATTTTTACACTATTTACATGAAATCACTCTCTATTCACAGAAAACTTGTTCCACATTAGGTCTACTATTTTGTATTTCCCAATATGAATAGCAGATTCGAAATCTAGACTTTCAAAATTTCTTTAGTAGGTACGTACTAAATTATCCCCGTATTCGTTGAATTTTGAAACATTTCGGTCGCCATATTGGATTCACTATTTTGAATTTTAAATTGTCGAATTGGATTCGGAATCAGCATCTACGAAAACCCCAGACACAAGTTTTCATGCGGTAATCCATTGAAGTTTTAATTTGCTGATGGACATCTTTCGTCCGCCATTTTGAAACCCTATATTATAAATATAAAATAGCCTAAATATGTTAAGTTGAAACATGAAATACCTTCAGCCAAAAAATGGAAAAAACCAAAGCACAAGCAAGGCAAGATGATTGATGAAGCAACAAACAAACGAACTTTAGATTTTATATATACCATATACTCGTGGATTATAGAGAATAGAGATGGTAGAAATGACGTCACTGTGCAATCTTTCTGCATTCGTTCAATTATATTATTGTCTCCTTCGCGTCGTCGTCAAACAACAGTACATCCCCAAATAAATTCATTGTGTCTAATTAGATTAAGATTTTGTTGTTGTATTTGTGTAGAAACATTCTTCAGTCTAATTGGGTAAAGCAGCATTAATTATGTTCTCATTTCCGCAGCAGTTTGTGACCTGTGCATCAGTTTCTGTGCATCGTTATGAACATGAAATTATTATCTGAGTTAGATTCTATTTCATTTCATCAGTTACGAACACGCTACCAATATTGTCTCCTTTGTTTCATAATCAGCTTGAAATTTCTTAGAAGCATCGTTGTTAACTCGTTGTTGTCTGTTGTTGTCGGTTAACGAGACCAACTCCTTTAATTAAAGTAATTTGTAATGCATAGAGGGAAACGTATATTAATTAACGGAAAGTTGTCGTGTTGTTTCAAGAACATCATCACCTTCCATAACGAAAGAGTGGAATGTAGAAAGTGATGTAAAACCAACAACTGCCAAAATCCACTCGCTCAAAGTTCTTCCTGGAAATAAATGGATATAGGTAAGGTAAATATTTCCATGTACCGATGTTAATTATCACCTTAATGCAGTATGGAATTAATTCAAATGTCAACGGCAGCCCATCAATTCAGGCTTCCTGCTCCTACGCAATATATTTTGTACATATATGTTAATGTACATAATATCTCTCTTGTTAACGACTTTCTACAAAATTAATTCTTTACCCAGTTCAATTTCGAAGTCCTCGTTCGTGTGCTTACGTGTGTCATGTGCGTACAGAGGTGGAATTCTGTGGCCCACAACACCCCTTTTACCCTAAACCCCCATTAATATAACACTTATCGCCGTAAGACACGATTTTAATCAAAATCTTTGTAGCGCCCTCAAAGATTCTCTCGACTTCCAGCTTTAAATTGGGGGCCGCGTTGTTGTAGATGAGTTCCCCACAAATCATCAAGAAAACGTTTCGGAATTAAGGTTGGGGTTCGCATTTTACATTGCGCCTCAGTTAATATTAATCGTAATTCGTAGTATGAATTGATTTATGAAAAGTTAACGAAATAATAGATTTATGTATATGCATATGTATTAAACTATTTTCATTAATCTGGAAATTCTTTCTGACTTCACTAAAACTACTCTTTTCGGGCGACCGACACTTTGAAACTGTGAATCTGAATGTTTTAGTATAACTTTTTAAATGTTTACAGAAAATTCACAATTCACAATGAACACAGAAAATCGTCATAATCGAACTTTAATCTTTTCTTGAATGTAGGCAGCAGTCACACCGATAAGATGGAGCCTTGATATTACCAGAGAAGGCAAAAACATTTTAACGATGTCCTTAATTCTAATTTATTTTATAATATTAACTTTAATTTGTAGGCTAACTACATTATACTTGATTTGATGATAAGAGTCAATATAGACAAACGCTTAAAAAGTTTTTTTCGGATGGGCATCAGATTCAAAAAATATATGTTTATTTCAAAAAAACAATTGGCAAAATGGTCTAGAAACCATGAAGGACGAGACATATTAGATAGGTATTATAATGTACATCAATACATGGCGGATCATTTCGACTCACTGTGTGAAAAAAGTTATGGCTATTTTTTTAAGTGCTGAATTTCTCCTATGACGAGCAATATGTATAAGCGCGATACTGATAACTGCGGAAATTTACTTTGTTGATGTTTTCCGAAGAATTTTGGGGCTCTGATCACGGGAAAAATAATAAAAAAATTCTGAACCGTTCCGTTTACGAGATATCCTTCGTAAAAGAATCGGTTCATTCATATCACAAAACTGATAATTTTTTGAAATTCGGTATACTTAGTGTATAAATAATATCATTACAATATTTTTATACTCTAGAATCTATATTTAGGGTACGTAATATTTTAGTTTAGAGCAAACGTTTGCAACGCCATGAAATATTGGTAACTCTTGATAATTAGAGAACACTTGCAGCTAAAAGATTACAATTTGATACAATAGTACTTTATTAAAATTGTAAGGTCAACTTCGTGAATGAACAAAATCGGGCAACATCTTCTTAGTGTTGCCATATAAGGCTGAAATATTTTTATACAAAAATGATCACTTTTAGCTACCATTGCAATACAAATTATTGTTTTGACGATTAATTATATTAAATACATTCACAATTTGATCAATTTTCGCGTAGAAAATTTTTTAAATCTTTGGAAAATTCGGTGATTTAATAAATTGCATTGTATATTGCATAATTAAAGTTTCTTAACAAATTGATCAATATTCATAACGTAGCCTCGAATTTCCTCATCCATCACAACCAAGTTAAATTAAACATCACGAAACCCATTAAAAGAGCTCGTATAGAGCTGTTGTCCTGTAATTCTTCTAAAGACCAACATCATTACAGACTCAAGAGGCGTTCGTCGTTAATCTAATCATAATCTTTCACGCTTGGCATAAATGCGCGAAAAGTCCAGCAAGTGAAACTTCTGTTATCACCTCTCAAAAGGCAGTCTCCGTCAAGGAATCCTCAGAGAATCCTCTATCACTATCATATGTGTTGTGCACCCTCTGCCGTCCACCCCTTTTGGAATTCTGTTCACGTACACAATACGCACATGGCAGCGAATCAACGATGTCCTTAAAAGATGAAGCCAGAAATTCTGCGGGATGTTTGCTTGGTGAAAGTGCATGAGTAAGAAGGAGGTAAGACTAATGAAGGGCCATTATTAAATTGTTCCCCTCACCCCCTGGTATATCATATGCATAGAAGAATTCCCGTCACGATTCAGTTTCCGAAGATAAATGTGATATGAACATCTTCTACGAGTACGAGCGTCTCACGATGGAATCTTGTTCCCGAATAATTTTCCAAGAAATTTCCCGAGCTGACGATGACCTAAAGTCAGAGGAAGTCAAGATTAAGTCATGCTGAACTGGGACAAATGAAAAGTTTCACCCGAGTTATGTTCGGAAAAGATTTACCGTCGTTGGTCGCCTGATCCTGATCCCATCTTCCTGTCCGAAGTGGGCACGAGATGATATGCATCCCTTTTCGCAGTTTTCCTTCAGTAAACTCCAATGTACACAATTTTGTACTCCATATTGCTCCAAGGATAATTCCATTGGTATGTCTTTTATCATGAAGGCCCGTGAGACTCAAGGGATTATAGCACCACCGGGATGGCTTCACCCACTTTGTACAATCGCTCTAAAGGGATAATATTTGGACATAATTTCTATTATTGTATTTTTACAGTGATATTTTTAACAAAATGCATGGCAAATCATTATTCAAATGAATTGATATTTTACCGATTCAATTAAATATGGTATTCTGCTGGAAGCGCTGCTGTCACAATAACTTGATTTAACTCGGCAAATTTAATTGCAAAAATTACCCATGTACGAATCAGATGATTTATTACTCCACAGGCTTATTCCATTAATCCTTCCCAGTGATAAATTCATTTGCATGTTTAATATTTGTCGTAGATTTATTGCACGTTTTATAAAATTTCGTAAAATTTCTCTCAAATTAGGCATTTTGTCTTAAAATCAATGTTCAATGTTCAATCGTGCATTCAAATATGTGCAAATTGATGATGATTTTGTCAATCAAGAGATAACTGGAAGGATTCCAAATATTCCCCAATTTCCGTCGCATAACGAATGTGATTCTTGTGAGGGTGTTTCCCGAAATTGGCCGCTTTTTACTTTGTAGAAATTTAAAGAACTCCGCAAAATTTACAAATAAAAAACATGCGTAAATAACTGTTTTCGACGACTTTAATTTAAATTGCTTGCGGAAAATAAGGAAAATTTAAAAATCAAATCGTCGAGATTTTTTCAGAATAAATTGCTTTAAAAATACCGTGAGAGTAAATTGTATAACTTTATGCCTACAGAAGGGTTCTCGTCATCATTAAAAGGAAAAACACAGTCAATAAATTTTCCAAACTAAGGCAACCAGCAGGTGTTCAATTTTCCACGATCACCGCGAGAGAAACTTTTGAGTGATTTATGGCAGATGGAAGAAATTACGCCTGGATTTCGCAGGAATTACTTTAAATTGGAATGCGAAAGCCGTTGAGAGCAGAAGTGCCTCCTTTGGGTGGAAATGCAATATCATTTACAGGACTTATTTAAAAACACGTGCTTTAAACTTTCCATTATCTTCTAGCATCTTTTGGCAACTCGCATCCCCTATATTGCCCCCCGGCAAACCTAACGCTATCTGCGATGAAATCGCTCAGCAAATCGTCAGGCTTTCATTCGCCAAACTCATATTCGTAGGTAATTCATACATTGAAACTGAAAAAACTCTCAGGAATTTCATGTTTTTCTGAAATTTTTATTAATTCACCAAGATTCGAAATGTTTGTGGCTGAGGGGTCAAAATTTCATAATGTTTTTTTTTAAATGTGCTTTTATTTTTATGTTCTTAACAATGTCAGAGTTTTCCACTAATTTATAAGTTGTCCTTCGGTTTTATCTGAACGTATTTAAGGAGTTTCACTCGTGCATGGTGAAATCCTCACAATGATGTTCCATTCGTAAATCTAGAAACTTTTTTCGTAAATGATTTCAGTCGCAACACAACTGCAGTCGCCATTTTATGTGATTACATTGAAGCCAGGGGAGGGGGGGGGGGGGGGGGGGGGATGAATTAATGCACGACCCACAATAGAATGAGATAAATTAGGGCGGCCGGAGCCACGACTCGCTTTTCCCTCTGGGAAAAAAGAGAATGAGATCCTTTTTTGTTCGGCATCCTAAATTCATCTTTCGAACTCAAAACGGTTGTTGTTTGAAGGATGAGTTAAACGACCATTGCTGATTTCTTTATAAATTGTTTAATTGCGAGATAGACCCCCTAAAAATATAATATTTAGATGGTACAGATATGTGGATGATATTTGCTGTGTCTGGACGGTGCCCTAAGATAACTTAATAATTTTGTGAATGAAATTTTAAATAAATTAAACGAAGCTATCCAATTCACAGTGGAAATAGGTTTTAATTGTTGTATGGTACGATATTTTTTTGATTTAAAAATTAACATTCAATATTGATGTCTATAGAAAGAATACATTTGAAGACGCAGTTATTCCAGTTCACTCAGATTCAGATCAACCATGGAAGCTGGAACGTAAAGCAGGAAGCACACTAGTGAACCACTAGTGGTGCAATGGTTCACTAGTGTGCTTCCTGCTTAAGACTGTCTTTATTGGGAATGTAGTGTTTCGTTCGAGTGTAGTGTTTCGGGTCAAAAACTGCCGGAAATCTAGTGGTCGAACGGGAACGCGATACGCCTTCAATTGACGGAAAACATTAGTGGATGATTGATGAAGAGAAAAGTAGGTATATCCAATATCCATTCAACAGAACTATATACCTACAATAAATGGATTAACGTTTAGAAAGCAGCCTGCGTATATTAAGAAGATTCACTACTGGAACTGGAATTAACCCAAATAAGGTATCTGAAGTCAACATAATCTAATTAGAACATTCCACCAGCAACAAAATGTAAAAAAATGTAAATACAATTGAAGCAACTTAAATTTTATCCAAAAAGGAGTGAATCTACCTGGACCCTTTATAATTTATTCAGTCAATTACAATGATTTAGTTGTCTTCCCCAAAGAAACCCTTGAATATTCGGGAACTTACTTAGGTCCTTAGGATCAGGAGTTCAATTCTCTGGATATTCCTAATTGACGAGAATATTTGGTTTCCTTGAAAATTTTATGACATCCGTGTTCAATTTTCATTAAAAATATCAGTGGGCATCGCAGAAACTTCATACATTTTTAAAACAATCATATTATGACGTCAGAGAACAAATCCCAAATGAATTCACTGGGCATTTTACGTTCTGATTTACATCCTTCTATAGGAAATCGCAAATTTGTTGAGAGGATGAGATATTACATTTTGAAGCTCCCATGTGAACTGGTCCAATATTAATAAAGTCGCAGTCGTGCACCGGCAGCAGGAGCAGGAGCACTACACGAACCGCAACTGTGCGAAGGATCCATAAAGCTCCTGCGACAAATGCAGAGCAACATCTTGGTGACACTCGGCAAACACGAGGCAATTTTAAACAGAAATGTTTCACCATTTGTCTCAGCTCGGTTTCTGGGTGCACAGACGAATGGGGAGGGGACAGGCAAGTTTATCGTTTGCCTCACACGAGGTCGAGATTGAGAGTCGTCCTCCGCAGTTTGTTGTCACTATTTTATGTGCGGCAATGCGACTGTAGAACGATAAAATCCTTCGTCCTGCCACAAAAGACGACTTTAGAGATGAACACACAAAGTCACAAACCATTTGTTGGGAAATTTACAATCATATTTTCTCCTGGAATTTTCCTAGGACAGTTACACAAGTTTAAGGTTCTGAAAAACACAATCCAAGATTAAGGGTTCAGGTTTCGGAGTCAACTCTTTTGAGTTCAGAAGAGTTTGAGAAGATTTTCGTGGGAAAAATCTAATTAGGACATTAGGATTTTATTATCAAACCGAAACGAGTTTTTTACGGTTGCATATTCATTCCGTAACAATAGCAGGGCTGATGTGTTTCGTGTCCTAAGCCTTGGGAATTCATCGAGTGCCATCAGCGGAGGATATAAAATGACAAAGGATCTCTTATAGTCGATTGAATTCATCTCATATCCCATTTACAGAACTGAATGACCACTCAGTCGAAAACGATTGCGATCGCGATCACTAAACGGAATGAGCGAGGAAAACACGCATTTTACTGGTCCTTAAGACTATGGAGGTACGTAATTGTTGGTTATATTTCATGTATTTTTACTCAATATACACGCATCTAGTTTAAAAGTCTTTTAAAACACAAAATTCTGCAAGTAACATTTAATAACTTTAAACATGAATATGCAAATATTAGGAAATTTATTTAAGGCTATAAATAAATCTGCGTCAAACAGAAACCAAAATTCAAACTGGAATAGAGGAAGATGGAAAGAAACGAGAACTCATTCTAAGTTGGCCTCAATAATAAAAGTCTTTACTACTTTGTTGAAAACTAGAAAACAATATAAAAATTTGATTTGATGACTTATACCCCAGACAGACGAGGGCACTTAATTGATTTAATGACGTCACATAATCTAATCGGGTTTGTTGTTTGCCGTCGAACGGAATTAGTTGTTGATATATTTCTTGATATTGCAAAACTGCAAAGTAAACATGAAATGGATTCGCGACAGCGAGTGATCATTTTATTTGCTTGCAAGAAAGCAAACAGAAAGAAATTGTGCTTATGCTTACGTTATTTTGTATTAAATTTGCTGTAAAGAAGTATTTAGTCCAAAAACCCGGGGACGGGGAACGGTAGGGAGAGTTTTCCTGTTTGGTTTACACGTTATTATGTTCTATCTGTTATTTTAAATTGTAACAAGTACCGTTACCATTATAGAACATAGAACTTGATCCTTTCCCACCAGGTATAAATTTTTTGTTCGTGTAAGTCAAATAAGCTTTAATTTATAAAGAAAAGCTCAAAGTCAAAAGGTTACTTTCGACCCGGTCTCCCCTACGCTTTCTCGTAAAATTGTTTGTAATGGAATTTCATTTTTGTGGTTTTCGTATTTTTAATGACGTTACAGTTCTTATTAATCACATCAATGTACGACGATTTTTTTTTATCGAGTTTTTGAAAAATCAATTCAATTTGATTTTGCCGAAGTTTTTCCAAGAACATCATATTTCACGAAAATCATGTTCCTGATAAATCTTTAATGTAATCTAGTAGCCAAACTCGTCCTTAAATTACTCTCGTGCCAGTGTACTTTAGTTGTAAACTTCAATAAATCAATCAAAATGTCCTTCCAGAAAGAACTCCGAGTTATGTGACGTGCAACACTTTTATAGATATTTTTATAGTGCCTATCATGTAAGTTTTTACTACCTACTGCAAAACAACAACGGTGTAGGGCACGGTGTCCATAAAATATAAGAGGAAAAAGTTGACAAGAAAATCGAGACAAGAACACTCGGGAGACTCCTTTTGACCACACATAAAGAATCCTCTAACAGTATCTCTTTGGTTCACGTTTCTCCACCGTGGAGCATAGATCCACATCTGGCCTCAGCTTATGTTCATATTTCTTGGCATTGAATGGTGGCGAACTGAAGGGGATTCTTTCAATTCGTATGAATACTCCAGGAACGAATATTACCTCGTATCCTGTAAAGAAGGAGTAAAAATAAATATGATATCATTCCGTCCCTTGAGGAATTTTATTGGGAGCGGTGGTATCTGTAGCTAAGTTTCCGGCTAGGTAAACATAGATACGAGTCTGTATTCAATCGATTTTTATGATTCTGCAGAATGGCCATAATCAAAAGTGCCATTTCCCATCCTTCTGCCGCCTCGTTTGTTCATCACGTACTTTTTGTGGGGAAACAGTTTTTGCCCAGATCGGCGCGTATACCCCACCAAAATCCCATCCTTAGATGTTCGATTAGAGTTATGTCGCATCTCATGTTTATATGCATTTTAAATGACTTCGGAAGGGAAGAAATAAAAACACCATGAACCGATTTATACATAGAACCGAACTTTCGACTCTCTTCTTTGTGAACCAAATGGCCCTGTACCCTTGAAATCATCATAAAATTGGTTTAAAGGATTATGGAAAGTATGCAATTTATTAAAAGGCTTGAAGGATTTTAATAGAGATCCAGCCGCATGATTTATGTTTATCAATTGATCCAATTTTATGAACCTCTTTGAATCTACTGTAGAGATGATCCTTTTTTTATGACGACCGGTTATAAATATGCTATATAGTAGGAGTGAATATTTTTAATCGGCTATAAAAAACGTCTAAAATGTTTGCGTTTTTTTATTTTAGGTCAACCGCCAATTTTATTTTTCATGATAACAATCTTGCAAGTTCAGCAAACAACTACAATTTTTTACTTAATTGAACTCGTTTTTTAATTGTTAAAAACTTAAATAACCAATGACTACATTTTCTTACGTAACTCATGCTTGATCCCATTTGTCACAAATCTCAACGTACTTGATCGATATCTCGTTTTCCAGTTCCATTGATGCCATCGCATCATTCAAAATGATAAATGTAATCGAAATGGCTTCCTTTGAAAATATTTGCGTGTTGTGCAAGGATACAAAAAATATATAAAAATTACTCACTGTGATGGAAAATTCGTTTCTTTGCAGAAAAAGGTGTGCTCTGGATTACGGATAATTCAATAAACCCTTCCCTTTTAAGTATAACATCCCTCACATCGTCAGGACTGAGATCTTTTGATGTCCTTTTTTGCGTATCAATTTTTTTCATCTTTTTTTAAAGCCTCACACAGAATAATTCTCATAATAGATCTGTTATAAAAAAAAATAAAAGATGAAAGGCTGGGCTCCGTCTTTTAAAATGAAAATGTAAACGGCGGAAACGTATTACCAGAAGTGAAATGAGGAGCCTGCGGGAAAGTAACGAAAAATATATTTAATAAAATGTCTCCTCGGAAAATATACAAGAATAAAAACAGGTTAAAAGACGAAGGAGATATTTTATATGGGAATTCATTTTCGGTAAGGTATCTTATATCATAAGAAATATCAGTTGTACACCAAGTAACAATTATCCTTGATAATGCCATTTATTGCTCGAACATTTAACGTGAGATTGTGTGATTTCCAACAGTTAAAGAGCCTATCGAAAAAGATCCTGAAATTGTTAAAAAATTTTCCAGGAATCACATATAAATTGCATGGAACCGAGCTCCTGTTTCCTATCCTCAAAATTATTTCATCAACAAGGATTTGTGGCTCAATGAAACTATACACGAAGGAGTATGGCTTAGAATTTAGTGAAGCGGACAGACTTGGTTCATGGCGTCTACACTTTCGATTGCTATGCTGACAGACATAACATAACGGTGAGAAAGTTTGTTGTATAAATATCGTCGCCATTGTCCTCTGTTGCACTTCAGCTGGAGGACATCTTCTTCGTCAAGAGAATTCTCATTGGCAATTCAAGATATACGCCATAACGAAACACTCAACGTGGAGTGAAAAGAAACATGAAAACGATTTTATTTCTATGACAGGATTTTTGTGTTTGTACTCATAGAAAAAAAAATTTAATGACAATTCCTGTTTCATACTTATCGTTTTCCTATGGGATGCTCAGTTCGAAGTTGCCCGGGGAAGTAGGTATGGGGTGAATGGAATTGTTTGAGAAATATTTCTCCAACAGCGTACTAAGGCGGATTTGGTCATAATTCTGAAGCATGAACAATAAGCGAGGACGTTGAGATTATATTGTGAATCGAGAATTAAACTGATTCCAGGAATTATTTTGCAGGTGATGGGATCAAAGATCAACATCTGATAAAAGTAAATCAACTCTTCTGGCAGACAGAATTCCATGTTCACCAGTAAAATAGTGTTTCCAGGATAAAATGAGGTATTTTCACGGATGAGGACAAGTCATAAATAACATTGAACGCGAATTTAATGAACAAAACGGTATCGAAGTGGTTTGGGGAGCCCATTTTTAAGGGTTGAACTGCGGTGGCAGTTGATTTATTGCGCTTTAAGGAAGCTTCCAAGAGGGAAAGATATCGAGAAATTTTTTAGTCCATTATTGGAATCCAGTGAGATTACGTTGGCAACCTAAAAAAACCTGAACAGGGAAAATTGATTTATTGCATTTTGATACAATTGATATTCCTTCTTCTCAGTGATTTGTGGGAGGTTACAGCTTTCAATCGGACTTCAATTACCTGGAAGAAATCGAGTTAAAAAACTGGAATATTTTCAGGATGGAAACAAATAATTTTGAGTTGTTCTTTTTTCACTAATTACTTCTTTAATATGTTAAATAAAATAGCTTTTTGAATTATCTACGAATAAGCCCAATTGTGAAATTTCAATTTCAAATGGAAAACTCAAATTGAAAAAAAAAAAATTCTCAATATATATTTATGCGGAGTGTACGGCTTAGTTGTTTCATTTTACCAATGAGAATTTAAAAGTTAATATAGCATAAACGGGTGGAATTGGGCAGTATAGGTAATTGGGTGGAAAAATTGTCAACTTTTTTTTATTTATTATACTTGTTAATTTTTTTTTATTTTAATGACATGTATGAAAAACCAAACTCTTCACGAACAAACAACAATTATTTCAGATTTGTAGCATTCAACATTTAGTGGGGGAGGGGGAGGGGGTGGTGGGCCTTATCAACTGTTATAATTTTTATAATCCTGAAAATAGTTTCGAAACTTTGCCGATCGTTCTTAAAAACTGAATTATAATCTCCATTCATGTGAAACTACTTTATTTTGAGTCATAAAATGAATATTATATAATAAAAAGAATAACTCGAAAATTCATTTGGGGTGGGGAAATTTACCACCCAATTACCGTTTGGAACAATTTTCTTTGTTTAATAGAATGAAAAAATCTATTAGTAGTAATATTTTGTGATTGGAGGTTGAACTGCAGTAGTAAGGCTGTAATAAGCTTGGACCTCAAATTCTTTTATATCGATATAGCATTTTCTTATCTTATATTGTACGAAGGACGCCAAAATGACTTTTAGCTTTTCAATGTTTTGTGGACATTCTCTATCACATTGTTTAAGTTTTAAAAAAAAAATTTCACAAAATTCGCGTTAAAACAATTGTTGTTTTTAGTTAATGGCAGTTAAACTTGTTTAGTTTATTGTTCTTTCTACAAACAAAAAAGCCCACAATAATTAGTATTGGGTGTTTATTAATTTTTGGTCCATCGCATATAATTATTTTTTTTATTTTCTTGTAAACAGTGAAAAGAAAATCAAACCAGTGCAGTGAGAAGATTGCTCTCTGGTCCTATAAAATTTATTAAAAAGGGCTATAACGAAATTAACAAGGAAAGAGTGTCAACCAGATGTAAAACATAGATCCTAATTCCCCCCGTTTACCCTATGTATATAAGTTTTTTGAAACTTCATTCCTTTAACAATGAGTAGTCAAAATTTATAGGCTTTGCTTTAACAAATATAATTGAAATAAAAATCAACCTTTATTAAGGTTAAGCAAGTCAAGTGCGAAAATCGTTAAATTCAACAAGAGTAGGTATTATTTTTTCCACCCCAAAAATCCACCTCAATTGAGTTCCCAAATCCCAATTGTCTAATCAGCTTGATATATGGATATCTATATACATTTTTTGTTGCTGTTGTAGTCGTAACAAATCAGGATTTTATAAAAATGCAAAATAGGAAAACTGTGCAAGATAAAAGGAATAGAAAAGAACTGAAAGAAGGATGTCCTCATTTAAATGTAAATTTCCATTTACAATCGGATACCTTCGAACACTCGCACCCTTTCTTCGCCTAATGATCTAAAATATAACGGAAAAGTATTCGGAAAAATTTCCCATTCGAACGAGGCTTCCAATGCCGCAGGGGATTGGGAAATATTGATGCTGATTGCATCAACTGAATGCGAAAATTGATTGGACCCATCGGGAGGATGAGATGAATTGTGAAGCAGGCTATTATTGTTTCTGATTTAGCCAATATTTTTGCAAATACCAGTTAATACCACAATGATTGATAATTGTAGTATAAAACAATAAAATCCCTGTTCGAATTACGTTGTTGTAGTTTTCAAAATGAAAATTAAGCGTGTATTCACCAAAGCTTCAAGTTTGGCGTACCTTATTAAAATCCCAACAATTCCCAAAGTTTGTTAATATTAAATTCGGTTGTAATCAAATTTAATCAAAGATAAAAGTTGCTGAATTATTAAAACCACAAACATGAGTTTTGGAGAGAAACTTGTTTTTGTCCGAAATAGAAGTGACCCCAAAATTAGGATGACAATTTTCATTAAGCCTCCACAAAAATGTTCAATGGTCAAGTTGTGTGCTTCAGGGTTTCTGTAAGTATGGGTGAATATTAATATTGCATACGCATAAATTATTTTCTTAATACTTTTATGAATAAATGAGACATCACCGATCACCCTCTTCAGCACTCTTATTGCCCCAGATTTGGGACACAACAGTTTCGTGGTAAATCATTGGGTCTACTGTCTCCATAAACAAGGCATACTACCCCCAAATTTGATAATCTCCCAACAAGCATATATACTCATATAGATCCAAACATCCTGGAAACACTTTCCCTGATTACAAGAAGAAAAAAGTTAGCAACAAGTTCTTCATTAGCAATCATTTCTTTTTTATCTTCTCGTAAAATGTTTTGATTCATTGAAAAAAGTTGGCATTCATTTTTCTTTTCTTACAAATCGAATTGATTTGTAAACCATTGGAGCATTGGAGGCATGAAAGCATGAAAGAGATACTGAAGGAAAAGGGTGCATTGAAGTACTATTAAAAACAGAAACTCAATCAGTTTTAAGGGGTGGAGCTTTAAGGTGGATTTTAGGTAGATTTCGAAGAAAAGTCCAAACAAGAAATTCGAAATTTTTAAAACCGCGACTTGTGGGGTATCGTTGAAAAGCTCTTGGCGAGTAATTTATAAATCACTAACTAATTTCTCGATTTTGAAATAAATTACCCAATAAATTCAATCAAAAAAGATGTTCGAATGGTGGTTGAGTGTGGTTAAACACGAAACCTCCCAAATTTTACGTGGTTTCCAACTCCACTGATGTTTTGTATTTCTCAATTAAGGAATGAAAAACAATATTAATTGATTGATGAAATATATTAAACAGGAAAAGCTCCGAGCACAGCTGTTCATAAATCTTAATCACATATTTATTCTTGGAACCATTCCACATTTGAAGCCACTCACCGCAGAATACATTAACTACAACATATATTGTAAAATGAAATTAAGACAAATTGCGATAAACTGAACACTGCTATATTTTCTTGTATTCCTTTATATTTTTCCTCTCGTGTACTGTAATGTTGCCGTTAAAAGGATTTATTTCCTACAAAAAGCCCCACATCGCACTTCAAGATAAATTTCCACATTTGCCGTGATACTTAAATAATGAATATTTACTGTTTTATGGGAACACAATATCCTTTTGTGGAAATTCAAGTTCAAGATTACACCGGAGTCGATGCAGATGAGCTTCGAAGTAAATTTCTATTAAATTTGATTTCCTGTTGCGTCAACAAAACGGTAACACACCAAACCCGAAAGAAATGGGGAATCCCGGTAATGATTAGCTCAACCCAAAAGCCTCATCCAGGCACAAATTCTTATGTGAGCCTCGCAGCAGTTCTGTAACAACGTCGGATGTTTGCGGTGATAAGTTTTTTCTTGAGCCAATTTCATCGAAAAATGTGATCACTTGAAAAGCGTCCTTCTGGAATATTGTATTAAATGGTAATTTGAATTTTTGATTGTTAATCTCTGTAGGGCAGAGATTTTAGTTTTCACAGAAAAAAAAAAGTACTTACTTTAGGAAAGGAAAAAAGAATATAGGGAAATAAACAATTCTGGTTCTCATTTTAGAATTTTAGACAGAATAATCAATGCAACCAAATATCGATTGGTCCACTTTTACAATCAAGTAATTGAATTACATAATCTCATTCAAACATAGGTAGAGATCATTCGGTGCAGGCATGTTCATTGTTCAATATTTGGAATTTAATTAATTTGATGAGTTTCCAAGGTTGAAATTCACTTTTCATGTAGATATACAACTGTTGATATTCCAGTACAAAACAAGTGCATCACAGCTTCCATGACTTATCATCTCCAGCGATCTAAATCTGTGCTTCACGAAAACCCTTATTCTATTTATAACAACGCTTCAACAGTCAGTAAACACCAGCAGCAGGACAACACCAATCGGTCAACAAAACTGTTATTGATTTCGTAGCTGGAGAATACAGTCCACAATAGGGATGTAACGCTACAATTGGCGTAAATACTGATAACAAGGATTACTGGCAACCTGGAAAACCTTAGTTTCCTCACTCACTTTTCATTCAGGAGAATATAATTCCGGCATCAGTTGTAATGCGATTGTCTTCCGAATAAAATTTTCGAATATTTTCGTTCGTTGAAAGCAGTTTCAAAAGGATTTACGAGGAGACTATAGCTGAGCAGTAAGGACTGAGATTTCGTACAATGATACTTCGTTGAGGTTATAGATTTAAATTCGAAGATGAGCAAAATCGGGCAAGACCTTCTTAGTGTTGCCAAGTAAGTCTGAACTATTTTAAATGTTGTGAAAGTATTGTTTACACCACAGCTCTTCACCCAATTATTTATAAGCCCCCCCCCCCCCCCCGCTCTCTTTTTCTTCTTGTTAATATTCGGTTTGTAAAAGCGTTTTATTTACAGACAAAAAAAATTTATCGTGCCATTATATCCAAAGTGTGTTTAGTCCACCAAATACTAATTTTAAAAAAGCGAAATAGTTTTTACATTAAATTTGAAATGCAAAAAGCGTTACCCAAAACTGAAAAAGTAAAGTGCCTTCTTGTTGAGATTTGAATTGTCACGTTAGATACGTAATTTATAATTAATTTTATGCCTGAAAGTAATCGTACTATAAGCTCGGCACGGAAAACCAACACTAAACTTAATGTCTAGACATGAATTTCAAAGTTTTACGGAAAATTAAAGTACATAAACACTTTCTCCAACTTCTGGTGTAAGAAAATTCCCGTAAAGAGAATAGCTCCGTGATAGCAGAACTAATCTTCCTCGCTGGTGAGCAGAGTTTAATTTGAATCCTGTCTTATCCTCATTACCATACAAAAGTTATAGGTGCTTAAGAAAGGATTATAAACTGCTTTTCCTCTCCACCACGTTCTCCACGATTTACCAGCACTTTCCACGGCATTGTTTAATGGTGAAAAATAATCAAAATGCAAAACAATAAATATTCGCAAGCACTCTCCAGTTCCCGTGTCGAGGAGGACATTAAAGATAATTTATTTCGTCATTTCCTTGTTTACACCTCCACGATGATTATCCCCAAAGATTTTCAGAAGCATTAATTATAAAAATATTTACCTGATAATTTCCGACAAAATTAAGTCCTTTGGCTAATCTGAGATGCGTAACATGGCGGATGAAATTAAGGGCAGCGTAAGGATCTTGGTTGACCTCTTGCCGTCCGTACAAGTAAAAACCTCATCCCGACAGTGTGCGGTGGAGCAATGCTGTATAAACACATAAATCGCTCTTCTCCATTTTTGGCAGCAAACCTTTTTCCTAGCTCCGGTAATTTGTCTCCTTAATTAAAGGAGCACTCACTTCAATCCGAGGGAATCGAGTCTCATTTGTTATCAAAGAGAGCAGTGGCATAACGGAGCAGTTCACCGCCCACCTAATCACGACAGTTGCTGAAATGTGTTTGGCTTCGCACTTAAATACACCTGAAAACCATTAAAGCAAAGTAAACAAGCATAGATTCTTGTTTTTTTTCTCCTCCCACTGTCCACTTACGTGGGAAATTGTGGAAAGGGTCTCATCCTTTTTTGCTTTTTTCTCTGCCATTATCCGTGCAACTCCTTTGCCTTAACGTCTTCGCTCTGATTTTTAAATGTTCCGCATTTACGTAGATGGGAGTCAACGACATGAGTCTTCGATGTCATTCTCTTGGACTTCTATTGGCGTCGTTTCTGTCAAATTGATGCCGGTATGATGTGAATAGCACCATCTCCAACAGATGCGACTATTTTCTGGGTTCTGGAGCTGTGTCCCTAAAGTTCGCAAATTTGTTTTTCATTTAGAGCATGTCAACTTTCAGAATGTTTACATTCACGACAGCACCAGATTTGTTGCGCTTCAAAATGAAAACATTGACCTAAGACCTAAGGAAATCCCGATCATTGGCACCGATGCGATGACAGGATTCGAGCAACTTAAGAAATTGGCCCTTTGTTTAGACTACTTTCATAGAAATTGTATGTAGTATTTTTTCTCGAATATGGATTTTTCATATCACGAGACTTGGACTTCTACCTTGATACATTTGAAATAAACAAAATTTTTTTTTCAGATTCTTAATCTATATTATAAAGGGTATCCATACAAGAATGCACGATTTAATTGAAAAATATAACGCATAATTTTTGAGCGAAAAAACAAAAAAAACAAACGAAAAGCATGCGAATTCACTGTTTATGATTGTTTAGCCATTTCCGACGTTTGTTTACACTTACAACCAAAGTTACAGGAATACCATACACACCCACCTTTGGTCCTATAACTTTGGTTGAATGTCTAAACAAACGTCGAAAATGGCTAACCAATCATAAACAAACGAAAAGGATTCGAATTCACTATTGCTTATGATGGTTTAGCCATTTCCGACGTTTGTTTACACATACAACCAAAGTTATAGGAATACCATACACACCCACCTTTGGCCCTATAACTTTGGTTGTATGTCTAAACAAACGTCGAAAATGGCTAACCAATCATAAACAAACGAAAATGATTCGAATTCATAATTGCTTATGATTGGTTAGCCATTTCCGACGTTTGTTTACACATACAACCAAAGTTACAGGAATACCATACACACGTCCACCTTTGGTCCTATAACTTTGGTTGTATGTCTCAACAAAGGTCGGCAATGGCTAAACAATCATAAACAAACGAAAATGATTCGAATTCACTATTGCTTATGATTGTTTAACCATTTCCGATGTTTACACATACAACCAAAATTATAGGAATACCATACACACCCACCTTTGGCCCTATAACTTTGGTTGTATGTCTAAACAAACGTCGAAAATGGCTAACCAATCATAAACAAACGAAAAGGATTCGAATTCACTATTGCTTATGATGGTTTAGCCATTTCCGACGTTTGTTTACACATACAACCAAAGTTATAGGAATACCATACACACCCACCTTTGGCCCTATAACTTTGGTTGTATGTCTAAACAAACGTTGAAAATGGCTAACCAATCATAAACAAACGAAAATGATTCGAATTCATAATTGCTTATGATTGGTTAGCCATTTCCGACGTTTGTTTACACATACAACCAAAGTTACAGGAATACCATACACACGTCCACCTTTGGTCCTATAACTTTGGTTGTATGTCTCAACAAAGGTCGGCAATGGCTAAACAATCATAAACAAACGAAAATGATTCGAATTCACTATTGCTTATGATTGTTTAACCATTTCCGATGTTTACACATACAACCAAAGTTATAGGAATACCATACACACCCACCTTTGGTCCTATAACTTTGGTGTATGTCTCAACAAAGGTCGGCAATGGCTAAACAATCATAAACAAACGAAAAGGATTCGAATTCACTATTGCTTATGATTGTTTAGCCATTTCCGACGTTTGTTTACACATACAACCAAAGTTACAGGAATACCATACATACGTCCACCTTTGGCCCTATAACTTTGGTTGAATGTCAAAACAAACGTCGAAAATGGCTAAACAATCATAAACAAACGAAAAGGATTCGAATTCACTATAGTTTATTTGATATATGGATATGATCAACTGATGGAATATGAATGTATTTGGTATTCGAACTTTCAAAAACAGCTTTTAGAAAGTTGCTGAATGAGACTTAGCTATGACAACTTTTTCGCTTTCAACTTTTAAGAAAAAGTTTCGATCACAGCGCCTCTACTGTGAAACAAGTAACTATCGACGGCTTTCCACCATAAGAGCGCGTTCAAAAACTTTAATATAGTCAACTACGCAGAAAGTCGTAGTTATGCTGCAGAACGTCATTTTGTTACAGAAATTATGCTTTACCACGGGAGTTTTTGAACAACCTGTAGTTACTAGTTAGCTAGGAGATTGCTATCAAAAAACAAAAACAGCAATCATTACTTCCCTCTTTCTCTCACGTCAGTGTTGGGTGAATTTTTCAAGAAAAATGTTTAAATTGATCAGCGTTATTAAAAAAAGAACTTAAATTTGTTTAACAAAATTATATTTTTCAGTGTAATATCTCTGTTTATCCTATTACACCTGTTATTTGTCTCAAGTTTAGCTTTCAAACAGTTCCTTTTTCTTTCTTTCTGTCATTCGAAAACACGCTGACCCTGCTCCTAAAGTTAAAAATTAAATTTAACTACGGGATGAACGCAAAATAGTTATGCTCATAATTATATTGTAGTCAACTACGGAGTTTTTGTTAACAAAGTGTACTATAGTTGACTATAGTCCTCCTAACGCCTAACGTGCTCCTTATGTTCCTTGTATCATACCATAAATACCGTTTACTTATCTTAAATAAAGAATTTGTCTACGCTGAGATTGTGCTTTCGATACAGCGGCTTTCAAGTTACTTCACTTCAGAGTTCAGAGTTCAGACCTGTTGAGTCAGTCGGAAAAGTCAGAGTCGCTCATTGTCATTTCGAAGGGAAGTAAGTGCAATTAAATACTGTTTATGAGTGCCTTTAACGTAAATTTCTGGGCTTGTGGTGCCAACGTTCTGATTTGTAACAAAACTATAAATTCATATTGGTGCGTGATTTAAAAATTATCGTGCGAATCGAAAAACTGCAATAATCCCGCAACTCACCGGTATTTTGGTTGCATTTTTTAGTGTTCGCCGGTCAAAATGGCTTCCCGCTTATAGAAATTGTGATCGTGAATGTTAATTTATCTCGCTCGTCGGCATTTTGGTTGCTTTGTTGTTTTGAGGGTTAATCGGTTAAAATTGTTTTCCGTTTAATAATGCTTTGCTTCAATCATGAAACGTGCGATTATTTCAATTCATTTATAAGTTGTGAAAAGATGCTGGTGAATGATGCCGTCATCTTTGGGAAGCATCACTTAGAAAACGTCGCAGTGAGTGTAGATACTAGCAAAAAAAAAAAAAAAAACTTAGCAAGTTTAAAAATTAAAACTGACGGGGTGGATGCCCAATAGCGCATTAACTTGTATTGCCATCGCTCAATTTTTTGACCACTTGTCCTTTAAGAATGTCCAATATGGTTTGACCCTTGAGACTACTTCTTAGAATTGACTCGACGTCAACCCTGTGATCGCTGCCTGTGGATGAGTAAATCTGGCTTAGCGGTTGACTTGATGCTAACACAGAATCTGAGGACTGTGATGACTGGCTCTGGATCGTTGATATGCTATTAGAAACGTTCGTGTTTTCCGAAATTTGATAATCTCGCAACTTATACTCGAACATAGCTTGTAAGTCGATTGGAAATCGTTCTGTCAGCTTTTCAGCCAACCTTGGCGACAAATATTTTAATTCAAATTGATTTTTTCCTTTTTGAAATGTGTGTAAAAGTCTTCAACCCCCCATTCCATTAGCTTGTTAAACAGTTCGAAGTCTTCATCACCATTTGCAGCATTTTCCATTGGAGGAACAACAGCATATTCCAAAATTATTGGTGGTTGATGTGGATATTGTTGATTCGCCGAAGATATTATTTGTTGTGGTACATTTGACTAAAACTAAAACCCGATTACGGACAATTTCTTAACTCAAAAGTAAGAAACAAAAAAAATTGTGTGAAGTTAATACCTGAACTTTCCCATTACATTACAAATTTCATGCACCCGTGATCGTGCGTTTTGTATTGCTGTTAGATATAATTTATTATAGGTTATTTCCTAATCGTTGAATGCACTTTTCCGCTTCCCCTTGGATTTTTTCATTTAAAATCATTGTATGGACATATTTGAGTAATTCCCAATCATGACTGCATAGTCGTCCTGCCTCTTCCACTGATTTCACAAACTTGGGTGAAATCTTCTTTTCCATTGAAAGGTCTCAGATGTCGGATATGATTTAGGATTTGCTCTGTGGACCATTGAAATGGGTTATTATTATTAGAGATACCTGTTGATCGATTTTGTATCATCGATCTTAATATTCTCAATTCTTCCTGTTGCTGTCTCAAGATTATCATTAAAAACTGAATGTCGTCTGGTTTTTTCAATGTTTATGACACATTTCTTGATGTCTAGGCACGTACGAACACTTTGAGTTGAACTGTTATAGGTTATTTTGTAAGGAAAAAACATTTCCTGTAGACCGCTACTGACTTTTAAAGAAAAAGGGACAGGTATGAGAAAATTCGTGCAACGATCTTTGGTATCGAAAAGATATTCATTCATATTTGCAGTACGCAGGATGGAGGATAAATTCGATAAATCAAATACTTCAAGAACATGATCTGTTAGAACGGGACACATGGGCTCATTACTTCTAGCTCTATTCATTACATCCCTAATATGGTAGGGATACAACGAAGGGAGCCTTCTTAATCCATCTAAATATTCGAACAACGTTGAACTGTTTAGAATTTGATCCCTAGCTAAATTGACAAAGTCTGTAAAAGGACTGCTATTGTTCCAATTGCCTATTTTCACAATTTCCTTACTCAAACCCAAATATGTTACCCTGGCTAAGTATAACCCAATGGGACCTTCAATCTTGTGTACAAACTTTACGATTTCCGAATCAGGAAACTCTTCAGTAGGAATTTGGTATTTCTGTATAAGTTTCTTGATTAAGTCAATTTCACTTGAAATTAGCAACGAACCGCAAGATAATCCGCACTCCACTCTAAATTGGAACGGGTAATCACAGAATCTTTCCAATTTCCCCTTAAAAGTGCTTTTAAAAATAAACGCTATGCATTTCAATCACATTGACATGGTCTTATTAGTATCAGCCCTAATTAATGGATTGCGATAGGCAGACTCGCTTATGCGTAATCCCGAGTACCAGTTCTTCCTATTATAATCGTTGAAGCTTATAACGAAATAATACAGCCTGGTAACACATATTATAAAATAACTTACTAATTCCTTGTATTGACTCCTCATTGTCAGTGCTGATACGATTTCGATTATCGCCAAATATGTTTTATTGCCACTAATTTGTTTTGTTTTGTTTTGTTTTGTTTTCTTGGTCATATAAGATGGCATTGTCGATATTATGGAAATATAACTGCCGCAAAGCGCATCCTAAATATATGCTGGAATCGGAGGAACTAAAGCGCTTGCTACCCGCATTCATCCACCCTCTTCCATTACTATCGGTCTTTAGAAATTCATAATAATCTCCTTTATACGGGGACTTGGCAGCATACATGTCATAACTTCCCTGAATATGGTGAGCATAGTTTATTGATTTTGGTAAACCCTCCATTTCCAAAAAGCGAATAATAATGTTATCGATATGTCTCATAGATTGCATGGTAATGTTGCACCAACGTAACTTATTGCTATACATGAACAAAAGCTTGCATTAAAAGACATTAAAATCTGCCTTAGTCATTTCAAATTGTTGAGACATTTTAGACAAAGTTTCCTGTACTAGAGCTTTACCAGATACAGATTGTCTACCCAGCCATAAATTGTGTTATGATTTTCAAAACTACATAATCGAAGTTTTGATGCTCCGTCTGGGTGTATTTGTTCTGGTGTTGTATATCCCAATAAGTTTAAAGTGGGGACGCAATGTGCAGGGAAATAGCTAGGTGGTAATGGTTCCCATTGTCCATATCTATCATTATGATTTGGATGGTCAAAAGCCATGCGCATTGTCATGATGGAACACAACTCCCTTTCTGTTGGTCAACTCTCGTCGCTCTTTCTGGACTGCTTCGTTCAAATGTTCGAGTTGTGCACAGTACAGGACCGAATTGATGGTTTCGCCAGGTTGCAGCCTTCCCAAGCCTTGTCTACGATTCTATTGATATCTCTTGCCAGAGAAGCCGTGGGAACGACATTACTTTTATTCGGAACTACTACTTCTGTAACGAGAGAAAATTTAAATTTTGCACAAAAATCACAAAACACTTACGTTCGTGATGCGAATAAAAATGTCTCCTCGCTAAATAATTATTACGAAATTTTCTATCGCATATAGGGCAAACTTTTTCGACTCTTTCGTGTTTGTGCATTAACGGTTGATGTTTAGGCTTCCGTTATTTCCTGACAGCTTTCGTTCCGGTCGTGCTCCGCCAGTTGCAAAATTTCATCGACTTTTCATTGACTGGCCGGCCAGAGCGAGATGCATCTTTGACATCGAAATTTTCGGAACGGAATCGAGCAAACCACTGCTGCGTCACACAAGTTTTTTGGCATGTTTTTGCATCGTTTTTCCCATTTTTATAGTAAAAAAGCATCACATAGCGTATTTCTTCAGATATTTCACACATTTTCAAATCAACATAACTTTCTACTTCATCAACCAATTAGAAAACTATCTTCACAAAAAATGTAATCTGAAATGTCACCTTTTTTAAGCTCATGCTCGTTTGAGACAATCGTGTGTGTTGTCTGATGTATAAGCATCAACACCATCTAGTGGCAAAAACCCGCGGAGACCTATATGACATTACATGGTTCAGATATGGATGTAAATAATGTCTTCAGATATTTGGCAATTGAGTCATTTCTGGGTGTTACTATCTTTGCAGCAAAGTTTCTGAAGAAAGCCTTCATCTTCTCTGTGAATGCAAACTCATTCACAGTCATATAATCTCCCCATTCGGTAGGATCTCTGGTTCTAGATTCCCTGGTGAAGTCAGGATTTTCATCCGCTTCTTCTTGATCATCAGCAGCATCTCCTCCAGCAGCCCTTTGTGCTTGTGCCCTAGCATGTGCTGCATCTGCTTCCTCGAGAAACTTTATTCCCATCGTATTAGATACAGTGTATGCATACCCTAGAATAGCCGCATTGTACACCATAGTAATAACATCTTGATTCAATACACAACTTCCGTTTAGGCATCGATTGTCATAATGGAAACTTCCAGCAACCGCACAGAATGTGTACAATGCGGGATTCATTGTACTTGAGTAAGCGCTTCTTCGGACGAGTTCTAAGTCCATTTGATAAGGAAAGTAGGAGAGTTCATCTTCTGCCTCCTCATCTGTCTTAAAGATTCTTCTGAACTCTGGAATCAATGTATCGCAGAATACCCAGTATAAGATATCACTTGCTTCGGTGAATCCATATATACCAAGAACATGAGAAGCAATCAGCAGTGTGGCACAGTCCTTGAATCGAGAGGTGACAGTTCCTACTCTCATATAGCTGGATGAGTTCTCTGGAAAGCGATAGTAAAACATATCGATCGCAGCTATCATTTTCTTGAACTCAGATCTATTTACCCAATCTGATACAGTTTGAGCCACTGCGGAGATTTGAGTCATACTATCGGGACAGCCATGTTGTTTTGCCATGGATGTTACCAATCCAGCAATGTGGTCTCGGTGCGCGTCATGTTTGATGGATGCATACCGGTAAGTGCTGAGTATCTGCAGAGGCAACCAATCATCGATTGCATCTTGGGGTCGCTCACAACGGATTTATATACCATAAAAAAAAAATTAATTATTATTTACTTGGGTTGTCGTCTTAAAAAAATATATGTATCAAGTAGAATCACTCTCACGAATAATTCTCGACTGCCGCCAGGCTCTCTCCCCAGATACGTCGTCGCCAGTCACCTATATGCATATGCATATTCTAATGATTTCTATGAATATCGATGGCTTCGGCCTCGACCAATGTCATTTACTCATGTAGATCTTATAGATTTTTCTATGCAATGTTATTTTTGTTACTTTGTATCCTATTGATTTTCTATACAACCTTATTTTAATTAAGTACTTTGTTGTGGATCGTTAATGACTTTGTTAATCATGATTGTTTGACAATGATCTTTCATAATTTTTTTAAATAATATGAATGTTTTCCAAACTTTCTACTGACTGGAGTTCCATTTCGCCATACTGTACAATGTCTTCTATTGCAGCCTTAATCTTAGTTGAGAGCTCCGCATTTTTAGGAATTAGCGCGATTTTAAAGTGCACCTTTTTCTCTTTTATAATAAACTTCTTGATATAGGTAATGTTGCCTTTTGTTATGGTGAACTTAGACATTTTTCAATTGATTTATACGTTCGTACACCAGGAGCCTTATTTTTATCCAGATGTATTTTTAAAGCTAATTCTTTATAAGCTCGTTGTATTATTGACGAAGTTGCATCTCTCTCAACCATTAAAACTTCATAGTAAATTGCGCACACTTCAATTCTTTCCACATTTTTAACATCTTCATCCGTGTAAGGACAATCGGATGGTGGCTTTTTCGTTTTGGTTTGGGTTTTCTCTTTGGAATTTTAATGGAATACATCAACACTGAATAATCAACCGAAATTTCATTTATACCTAACTGTTTCAATATAATTGTGTCCATGCCAATCGGGAAACTGGTTGCGCTTGTTGCTTCACTGAACTCATCCGAAAACTACAATAAATAAATAAATAAATCTAATCACTCATCTTTTCGCAACTTTTTATTTCCCCGACCATTTTGTACCGGCCTGATGTTAATTGGTGTTGTGTTGGTGTTAATAGCTGTTGACTTAATGTTTAATGTTGGATTATTGGAACTATATAAAGGGTAGGCCAATAAGAGTTTCACCATGTGAATAGTAAATATAAAATGATTGCTTTGGAATTATATTGATTTCTTTTGTTTTGTTCGTGCCTTTGAGGCGGTGCACGAACAGGGATTAGGAGTGCTTGCGTGAGCTAAGATCACTAATACCTTTTCGCGATTTAATTTCAATAGGAGGCCTTACCTTGGGTATAGGGACTCTCCTAGAAAATATTTAGGGTTTTTCACTATTTGGTGATTTATAACACTGTAACTTTATTTTAAAAACGTAACTTTATTTCAAGAAGGTAACTTTACTTTGTTCACTCTGTTGCTTATCGCTGTCTTAATTGAACATTACTGAGTGACCCCTTGGTACTGGGGTTGCAGTCTTTATACATTTTCCCCCACTGAGAATTCTGCGAGAGGGCTGATCTTTTCTTGGTCAATTGACCAATCAGATCTTTCGAACAGTTTAGTAATTTAGTGTCTATGCGACACATCTGTACGTGTTCGATTGCCTGCGCTTAAGTTGTTTACACAGCGTTATCAGTTCACGGCTATGCATTCTTTTGCCGTGAAACTGATATCTTTTGTGGGAACAACTTAAATTGCTAATGGGGCATCTGGATCGCGAATTTTATGTGTTTTTTGGATTTTTCCAGATGTCCGGTACATGAATTTAAGATTACTGGGCTGATTAGGGTTGTGAGATGACACTCAATGTGTCCGCTCGCAACACTTTACTGAATCATGTTTAATGTTTATTGATGGATATTTTCTATCCATGAGTAAAATTGTTAATGAGTGTTGCCAAGATTTTGGCCTACTTCTAAAATGTGGGATTTATATTAAATCCCACTTCTGAAACTGTTGTCAAGATTTTGGCCTATTTCTAAACTGTATGATTTATATTAAATCCCACTTCTGAAACTGTTGGCCAAATTTTAAGGGAAATGAGGGATAAAGTTACAACACTTTTTATTTTTTGTTCACAGATTTTTAATTTAATTTTCCTACCTTTTTCTAATTTAATCCACTTCTAAATTTCTTTTTGTCTTTTAAGGTTTTTTTCTTCTAATTTTTATATATTTCTTCCGCACATTAACTACGACCTGTCTTAACACTTTTATGATTCAACATCGAATCTATTTATTAGCATCAACTCGATCAGTCGATCCTATCTCTTTGGCGATTCAATCCGCATTGCGGAGGCGCGGTTTCCCCGGGGAGGCGATTAATAATTTCTGCGTCCAAATGGGGGTTACTGGGGCTCAGATATGAATGTTTTTTTTTATCAGTTTATAGAGCAGATCTTTTGAAATTTGTGGATCCACAAATGTTAGAATCCTGCGTTCGAGACACCCTGAATTTAACGGCGGAAGGCGAATCTCCTCAGCCAGAAACTACGAAAGGTGAAATTGAAAAGGATGTTGGTGAGGAAGTCAAAAAGGATAATGATTCCACTTCACAAGCGAATAAAAAAGATAATTTGGATGATAAGCAACAGGAGGTTTGATTCCAGTAAATCTCATCATTGTCAGAAGAGACCCAGTTCGAGAGGTGGGCGATCCGATATGAGAGGTTCTTCTACGCGAGGTTACACTATGTATCGTGTGGGAAACAGCTGGAGCAGACGCGACGGTAGCGGTAGTATAAGAATGAGCAGAGATTACAGTGAACATTGGTGTGATTCTGAGAATTCAGAGGATGTGGAAGATGACTACGGAGGAAGACGATCGGAGTGAAGTCCGAAAGTTCCACGGAAGGATAGAGACAACAAGGGAATTGTCAAGGACTGGGACGATCCAAGATTGTTCACCCTGACCGCATTGCGGAGGCGCGGTTTCCCCGGGGCGGCGATTAATAATTTCTGCGCCTAAATGGGGGTCACTGGGGCTCAGATATGAATGTTTTTTTATCAGTTTATAGAGCAGATCTTTTGAAATTCAAATTCTAGGTGACTTTGGATAGTGGATCCACAAATGTTAGAATCCTGCGTTCGAGACACCCTGAATTTAACGGCGCCACGAGTTCTCGCAGTGCTGGACCCATTGAAGGTCACACTAGAGCTGGAATTCCTTTAGCAGTTACAGAATTTCCCGACGATCGTCGATCTGACTGCGTCACTAACGCGACTCCCCTGATCAGCGCGATTCAATTGTTACCTGTAATTAATTTGCTTTCATATAGAGAAATCTAGATCTTGGGTACTCTTACTAATTTTATTTGAAGCACAATCATCCATTGGATCAAGAAGCTTCTAACAAATGCCAAATGCCCAAAAGATTGTTCACCCTGACCGCATTGCGGAGGCGCGGTATCCCCGGGGAGGCGATTAATAATTTCTGCGCCCAAATGGGGGTCACTGGGGCTCAGATATGAATGTTTTTTTATCAGTTTATAGAGCAGATCTTTTGAAATTCAAATTCTAGGTGACTGTGGATCCACAAATGTTAGAATCCTGCGTTCAATATCGAATCAATTCAATTCCCCTGTCTATAATTGGCGTTTTCTCTTTTTCTGCTGCTTGCGCGTTCTAGCGTCTCTTTTACCTAACTAACTTGTGACTGCTGTTGTTTTTCTAGGCAGTGAAATATTTGATTACATGAGTGTAGATGACAGATGACAATATGAACCAATATTTTTTTCTCACCATTCAAATTTCATCACCATTTTCATGGTGAAATACCTCTGTATAATGCACTTACAACTATTTTTCTTTTAGTGTTTTAGTAATCGTCACATTATGATTAACATGAAGATGATGATAAACATGATGATGATGTTGGCTTTAACACTCCAATAAAAAAAGGAAAACCTATCTACTGCTTAGTAATTTTACTCTGCAACTACAGCGCACCATCTCGCCTTTTTCCCTGCTTTCTAGTTCCCTAAATGGTCTGGTTCAATTTCTCTGGTTTCGGCACCATTTGTGTGTGCCGAATGCCGATGGCTAATTGCCGAAATCAAAATCACCCTTGACACACACAAAGACTATATCTTTAAGGAAAACAGAAGCCTCAAAAGCAACGGAGAAAAAAACACAATGTCTACTCGTCTCGAATTGATAACTGTATACAATCATTTTCTTTACACCTAATGTTATGCATTTCTGAATTGTGAAGTGTTTTAATTTAAGTAAAGGTAATAAATATTTATATTTAAAAAGAGGAGAATGATTGGTAGAAATAAGGGTATATAATAAGGAAATAATAGATGATATTTTTTTAAAAAAGCGCTTTTTATCCTAGGTTCACGCGCATTACTTTGTGAACCGTTAATAGGACGTATTCCTCGCTATTAGATGGAGTGGTATTCCACATCCAGAACTAAGTGGTGTTCCACGTTAGTTAACGGCGGATTATGAAATGTCTATCAATCCATAAATCTAACGCCGATCGCCTTTTGCCGGTTGATCCAGCTTCATAGAAGGCTTTATTTCTAACGATAACGTTAGGTTGGTTAGTTACGGCTGCAAATTCACCACTCATTTCAAAGTTATAATTTCTTGTTGCAAGCCAACCATGTGGTATAGTATGAATACCATTGCGGAAGCATGTATAGCATGGTCCGATAGCTTGGGTATTCCTCAAGCGTTTATAGGCAAAATAGTTTGCTTTGTTTGAAGCAGATGATCCGAAGGATTCATTGCTATAAATAGGAGATTGCTGATTAGCAAGCGTTTCGTATAGAGGTAAAACATCTCCTGGTTCACGCTGATATTCAGCGAATAAGAACGCTGCTGAATTAGGTACAGCATGGAAATCTCCTTTAACCATTTCGAACATTCCAGACATTTTTCACATTCCTTCTATTGAATGTGCGACCCAACCGTAAACGGTATCAGAGTCTTCAAAATTACATCTGCTTAATGTGGTTGCAGCTTCAGGATGTATTCTGTCCGGCAATTCATAACCTAATAAATTTGAATTAGGCACAGAATTATTTGGCCTGAATCCGTCTGGTAACGGCTGCCATTGTCCGAAACGATTGTCATCATTAGGATGATCATAGGCATATAAAGTCCTTTCACATAAAGAACGAGTTATAAAAAGACTGACGTAGCACTCATAAGCATTATGAGACTGAGCATTGCACACACCAAATGATCCAGAGGGTACAGTATGGTTGCCAACAGTGACTTCACCGCGCGGAACTCCAGCGACAGGAAAGTTAAAATGAATAAGTTGGCCCTCAGATGTGGCTTGTACACCAATTCCCACTATATAATCAAATATAGGCTTCGGAAGTAAAGCATCAGGTGCTCTAATAGTTTTAAGGGCATCAGAATAGTCACGCCATTCTCGGTTGTCCGTATTTTGGTATTTAACTACCTCAAATAAATATAAATTTAAATATTCCGTCATAATATGTTGGAATATGCAATAAGGTAATGATCGCATTACTCTAGTTTCCAAGGCATAGAGCCTATCATAGATAGTTCTACACAAAACAGGAAAAGTAGAAAATTCCATATTATGGGAGAAAGTTTGAACAATAGGTGATGAGCCCTTAGCTGATCCATCGTACAAAGCCTCATCTTTAGGAGACGATTCTGTCTCACTCCTCTGTGACCTAGGTTCTGGAAGACGTGCTTTTGGTTTAGCTCCAATAATTTGACGTCTCCTTTCAGGTTCTACTGTTTGCAAGGCCCTAGTTTGGGCATCTATCTGGTTCATTTCAGTAGACCAAGAATTGCGACCAGGTATTGATTGAGCCATAGCTCTATCATCATTAAATTTACGCATACGATGATAATTACGTGGTCTAACTCTACTTTGGGGATTTCCTCCATGGGGTATTCCCCCGATTGACTCATCTTCGGATGGTCCTCCACGCCTAGAGTTCGAACGCCATTGTCTTTGCTGATTTGACATTTTTGGCTAGTTTTATAGTTTACAGAACTGAATTTAAAGTTTGGATAAAAACAACTTCATATGAGCTAATAGCTTCTTGATATCAATAGATAATGAAGGGCCAACTGGACACTGATACATAGCAAACCCAAACATGTTACCCTGGCTAAGTACAGCCCAATGGGACCTTCAATCTTGTCTACAAACTTTACGATTTCCGAATCAGGAAACTCTTCAGTAGGAATTTGGTATTTCTGTATAAGCTTCTTGATTAAGTCAATTTCACTTGAAATTAGCAACGAACCGCAAGATAATCCGCACTCCACTCTAAATTGGAACGGGTAATCACAGAATCTTTCCAATTTCCCCTTAAAAGTGCTTTTAAAAATAAACGCTATGCATTTCAATCACATTGACATGGTGTTATTAGTATCAGCCCTAATTAATGGATTGCGTTAGGCAGACTCGCTTATGCGTAATCCCGAGTACCAGTTCTTCCTATTATAATCGTTGAAGCTTATAACGAAATAATACAGCCTGGTAACACATATTATAAAATAACTTACTAATTCCTTGTATTGACTCCTCATTGTCAGTGCTGATACGACTTCGATTATCGCCAAATATGTTTTATTGCCACTAATCTCTGGCGTTTTGTTTTCTTGGTCATATAAGATGGCATTGTCGATATTATGGAAATATAACTGCCGCAAAGCGCATCCTAAATATATGCTGGAATCGGAGGAACTAAAGTGCTTGCTACCCGCATTCATCCACCCTCTTCCATTACTATCGGTCTTTAGAAATTCATAATAATCTCCTTTATACGGGGACTTGGCAGCATACATGTCATAACTTCCCTGAATATGGTGAGCATAGTTTATTGATTTTGGTAAACCCTCCATTTCCAAAAAGCGAATAATAATGTTATCGATATGTCTCATAGATTGCATGGTAATGTTGCACCAACGTAACTTATTGCTATACATGAACAAAAGCTTGCATTAAAAGGCATTAAAATCTGCCTTAGTCATTTCAAATTGTTGAGACATTTTAGACCAAGTTTCCTGTACTAGAGCTTTACCAGATACAGATTGTCTACCCAGCCATAAATTGTGTTATGATTTTCAAAACTACATAATCGAAGTTTTGATGCTCCGTCTGGGTGTATTTGTTCTGGTGTTGCATATCCCAATAAGTTTAAAGTGGGGACGCAATGTGCAGGGAAATAGCTAGGTGGTAATGGTTCCCATTGTCCATATCTATCATTATGATTTGGATGGTCAAAAGCCATGCGCATTGTCATGATGGAACACAACTCCCTTTCTGTTGGTCAACTCTCGTCGCTCTTTCTGGACTGCTTCGTTCAAATGTTCGAGTTGTGCACAGTACCGAATTGATGGTTTCGCCAGGTTGCAGCCTTCCCAAGCCTTGTCTACGATTCTATTGATATCTCTTGCCAGAGAAGCCGTGGGAACGACGTTACTTTTATTCGGAACTACTATTTCTGTAACGAGAGAAAATTTAAATTTTGCACAAAAATCACAAAAACAGTTACGTTCGTGATGAGAATAAAAATGTCTCCTCGCTAAATAATTATTACGAAATTTTCTATCGCATATAGGGCAAACTTTTTCGACTCTTTCGTGTTTGTGCATTAACGGTTGATGTTTAGGCTTCCGTTATTTCCTGACAGCTTTCGTTCCGGTCGTGCTCCGCCAGTTGCAAAATTTCATCGACTTTTCATTGACTGGCCGGCAAGAGCGAGGTGCATCTTTGACATCGAAATTTTCGGAACGGAATCGAGCAAACCACTGCTGCGTCACACAAGTTTTTTGGCATGTTCTTGCATCGTTTTTCCCATTTTTATAGTAAAAAAGCATCACATAGCGTATTTCTTCAGATATTTCACACATTTTCAAATCAACATAACTTTTTACTTCATCAACCAATTAGAAAACTATCTTCACAAAAAATGTAATCTGAAATGTCACCTTTTTTAAGCTCATGCTCGTTTGAGACAATCGTGTGTGTTGTCTGATGTATAAGCATCAACACCATCTAGTGGCAAAAACCCGCGGAGACCTATATGACATTACATGGTTCAGATATGGATGTAAATAATGTCTTCAGATATTTGGGAATTGAGTCATTTCTGGGTGTTACTATCTTTGCAGCAAAGTTTCTGAAGAAAGCCTTCATCTTCTCTGTGAATGCAAACTCATTCACAGTCATATAATCTCCCCATTCGGTAGGATCTCTGGTTCTAGGTTCCCTGGTGAAGTCAGGATTTTCATCCGCTTCTTCTTGATCATCAGCAGCATCTCCTCCAGCAGCCCTTTGTGCTTGTGCCCTAGCATGTGCTGCATCTGCTTTCTCGAGAAATTTTATTCCCATCGTATTAGATACAGTGTATGCATACCCTAGAATAGCCGCATTGTACACCACAGTAATAACATCTTGATTCAATACACATCTTCCGTTTAGGCATCGATTGTCATAATGGAAACTTCCAGCAACCGCACAGAATGTGTACAATGCGGGATTCATTGTACTTGAGTAAGCGCTTCTTCGGACGAGTTCTAAGTCCATTTGATAAGGAAAGTAGGAGAATTCATCTTCTGCCTCCTCATCTGCCTTAAAGATTCTTCTGAACTCTGGAATCAATGTATCGCAGAATACCCAGTATAAGATATCACTTGCTTCGGTGAATCCATATATACCAAGAACATGAGAAGCAATCAGCAGTGTGGCACAGTCCTTGAATCGAGAGGTGACAGTTCCTACTCTCATATAGCTGGATGAGTTCTCTGGAAAGCAATAGTAAAACATATCGATCGCAGCTACCATTTTCTTGAAGTCAGATCTATTTACCCAATCTGATACAGTTTGAGCCAATGCGGAGATTTGAGTCATACTATCGGGGCAGCCATGTTGTTTTGCCATGGATGTTACCAATCCAGCAATGTGGTCTCGGTGCGCGTCATGTTTGATGGATGCATACCGGTAAGTGCTGAGTATCAGCAGAGGCAACCAATCATCGATTGCATCTTGGGGTCACTCACAACGGATTTATATACCATAAAAAAAAAATTAATTACTATTTACTTGGGTTGTCGTCTTAAAAAAATATATGTATCAAGTAGAATCACTCTCACGAATAATTCTCGACTGCTGCCAGGATCTCTCCCCAGATACGTCGTCGCCAGTCACCTATATGCATATGCATATTCTAATGATTTCTATGAATATCGATGGCTTCGGCTTCGACCAATGTCATTTACTCATGTAGATCTTATAGATTTTTCTATGCAATGTTATTTTTGTTACTTTGTATCCTATTGATTTTCTATACAACCTTATTTTAATTAAGTACTTTGTTTTGGATCGTTAATGACTTTGTTAAATGTTAATCATGATTGTTTGACAATGATCTTTCATAATTTTTTTAAATAATATGAATGTTTTCCAAACTTTCTACTGACTGGAGTTCCATTTCGCCATACTGTACAATGTCTTCTATTGCAGCCTTAATCTTAGTTGAGAGCTCCGTATTTTTAGGAATTAGCGCGATTTTAAAGTGCACCTTTTTCTCTTTTATAATAAACTTCTTGATATAGGTAATGTTGCCTTTTGTTATGGTGAACTTAGACATTTTTCAATTGATTTATACGTTCGTACACCAGGAGCCTTATTTTTATCCAGATGTATTTTTAAAGCTAATTCTTTATAAGCTCGTTGTATTATTGACGAAGTTGCATCTCTCTCAACCATTAAAACTTCATAGCAAATTGCGCACACTTCAATTCTTTCCACATTTTTAACATCTTCATCCGTGTAAGGACAATCGGATGGTGGCTTTTGGGTCATTCCACATCACTTCATCCAGGCCATGTCACCCACCACCTCCGATTTTGATGAAACTTTGTAATTTTTGTCTATATACATAGACATGAAGAAATACCAATTTTTTTTTTTTTTATCTCCATTAGTTTTTTTTTTTTTATAGCCACTTTTAATGTGAGCAAATTCGACATTTTTGAAATTTCCGAGATCTTCTGGTAAACGTGTATAGTTCATGAAAAAAATCGTATTTTCTACTTCTGCAACGCTATCTTCAATTGATAAGTAGTAATCATAAAAATCATTATTTATAGCACAGAAGATTAAATTGTTTTCGTTTAAGTTTTTATAATACGACACGAATTCTGAATATGACCATTTTGTCAACATAACCTGAATTTGTTGTAATGCACGAAAATATACATTATCAGAGTTCAATAAAAATTGAAATTTAGAATTATGCCACGGTTGGGAATTAATTATGCAATGTAATGGATAAACAGGATGCATTAACACAAATTTTACCAACTGTCCCGGAATTGCCTTGGTTGTGCTCCGTTCTTTAACAATTGATCGTAAAATTTTGTTGCTCTTGTTGAATGCAAATTTCGTTAGAATTTTTGCCTTCTTGTATCGTTGATCGAATGGTATTCCCTTGATATCGTTTAATTGATAGAATTTCGTCTCTATGTACATCTCGCCAGACATTTCCTGCGATTTTAATACAGTCAATTGACCGTCCTTCCTTTCCGAGATAGAGCAATATGGCTTCAACATATACGCTGGTAGATTGTTCATCATTACGTTCGATTGACCAGGTTGCCTTTGGTCGGGGTTGAACAGGGAAGGGAATGCATCTACAGCTGTTGTGATGCCAGGGACAGTCATGAATGACGTGAACATGTGGTTGCCAATTTCCGCTGAGTGTTCCATTGTGGTCTCTGTTTCCGGAATATAAGATACAGTCTTTTCCTGTTTCTGTGTCGTGTCTTCCAATGGCAAAGAATCCTTTTGCTTGTTGTCCGTGTTTATCAACTTTAACAAATTTTGATAATAATTTATTAACAATTTCCGATATAGTGAATTTATTATTGGGCACAATAATATCATGTAACAATTGTCGTTTAAATTCTCGATAATGCTCATTAAAAATTGACCAAAATCTATTAAATCGGTCATTTCTATTTTCTGTTTGCTTATTTGATTCTTCTGTATTCTTTCCTTTTCCATCTCCATCCAACAAGTCCGTATTTTTGTTACAAGCACATTCAATGTTTGACGTAGAAGTACTTGCCATTTGTTTACATAAACATCCATTTCTAAAGTCATTTTCCAGACATTTTCTTGTTTCATTAACAAATCGAACCAAACGTCCTCCATATTCTCCTTAATTATCCGTAATTGAGGAAAAGTTACCATGATGTCGTTCAACAGTTTCCAGAGGAGACGGATACAGGCGCGTAGTTTCCATGAGGAGGGAGAAAAACGTCACAGGGCGAAGTACCCGGGGCAGGCTCCAGGGATGGATTCACCGCGACATTACCCACATCAACCGCATTTGTAGAAGAGTCCAGTCCGGGTAAGGCCTCGGAGAGGGATTTTGCTTTAGAACGGGTGATACGTTGAGAATTAGCGGCGGCCAGAGTTGGGATTCCAGGTTTCGATGAATCCAGAGTGTCCAGCGAAGAAGCTCTAATCATCTCGTTAGACTTCTCAAGCGGAAGAAACGCAGAGCTACGTGAGGCAGGTGATGATAAGGGAGGTGCTTGAACCGAAAATGAATCCCTTCGGTTAGTAAAAGTGGCCAGGTCAGTTTTCATTCCAGAAATCTCCATGTAAAGGTTGGAACAAAGATTGAGAATTGAAGAAAGGGCTCCTTGAAGGTTATCAATCTTTGCCGAGTAAACAGAAGGAGAGTTCCGTCGGCAGTCATGACAGAACCACTGCAAGCCATTACCTCGCTTATTAAGATAATCCCCAATAGAAGCAGGGAAATCAGCACATTTGGCATGGAAAAGCTTCGAGCAAGTCCCAAAGCAGCAAAATATGGGACTCCTCCCGCCCTTATCCAAGCATAATTGCGCAGCTCAAGCAGGCGACATTGTGAAGCAAAAGAAAAACAAAGTTTGCAACGGTAAAGTCCGGATGCAGCAACAGGCGGAATCAGCTGACTAACAAATGTACAAAAATAGGCCAACACCCGCGCAAACAAAGTCTAGCCTGGCCGAAACCAAATTCACTCTCTCAACCACTTATAGTGCGAAATAAAGACAAAAATTAAAAATTGTCACCAACAGCAATCGCAGCAGAAAATTTAGTTACAAAGATGCACAATGCCAAGGTCAAAGTCCAAATTATTATTCCATTTATTTACTTTATTTATTGATTTTTACAGAATAATCTTATATTTTTCGATAAGATACATATACGTTAAAGGGTGCACCTTTTTATTTACATTTTTTAAAAATGGTGCAGGTCTCCAATGATAAGTGTACATTCTATCTATGAAAGACTTATCTCTAAGAACATGTGCGTTTGATAAGACAATTACTGGAGTACGATATAACATTTTATTACTTTGAAATTTAATATTTATAGACATGGGATCACCACCTAATAACATTTTCAAGGTATCGATATATGAAGGACAATAATTGGGTTCGTTCCATAATAAAATACGTTTATTATCGCAATCATTAAATGGAAAATTAGAATTACGGTTCATGTTTTGTATATGACCAACATTCAAATAAAATGCACAAATGGAATCGAAGAACCAATTTTTTCCAGCTGATGGCGGACTAATTACATATAATGTATTACGTTTGGGTTCTTTTTTTTCCAATACATTATAGACACATTGTAAAAATTTTTGCATTTCATTGAAATAGAATTCATCGTCGCTAATCTTTAATTGATAACATAAAAAATTTTCTACTTCTGCAACGCTATCTTCAATTGATAAGTAGTAATCATAAAAATCATTATTTATAGCACAGAAGATTAAATTGTTTTCGTTTAAGTTTTTATAATACGACACGAATTCTGAATATGACCATTTTGTCAACATAACCTGAATTTGTTGTAATGCACGAAAATATACATTATCAGAGTTCAATAAAAATTGAAATTTAGAATTATGCCACGGTTGGGAATTAATTATGCAATGTAATGGATAAACAGGATGCATTAACACAAATTTTACCAACTGTCCCGGAATTGCCTTGGTTGTGCTCCGTTCTTTAACAATTGATCGTAAAATTTTGTTGCTCTTGTTGAATGCAAATTTCGTTAGAATTTTTGCCTTCTTGTATCGTTGATCGAATGGTATTCCCTTGATATCGTTTAATTGATAGAATTTCGTCTCTATGTACATCTCGCCAGACATTTCCTGCGATTTTAATACAGTCAATTGACCGTCCTTCCTTTCCGAGATAGAGCAATATGGCTTCAACATATACGCTGGTAGATTGTTCATCATTCGTTCGATTGACCAGGTTGCCTTTGGTCGGGGTTGAACAGGGAAGGGAATGCATCTACAGCTGTTGTGATGCCAGGGACAGTCATGAATGACGTGAACATGTGGTTGCCAATTTCCGCTGAGTGTTCCATTGTGGTCTCTGTTTCCGGAATATAAGATACAGTCTTTTCCTGTTTCTGTGTCGTGTCTTCCAATGGCAAAGAATCCTTTTGCTTGTTGTCCGTGTTTATCAACTTTAACAAATTTTGATAATAATTTATTAACAATTTCCGATATAGTGAATTTATTATTGGGCACAATAATATCATGTAACAATTGTCGTTTAAATTCTCGATAATGCTCATTAAAAATTGACCAAAATCTATTAAATCGGTCATTTCTATTTTCTGTTTGCTTATTTGATTCTTCTGTATTCTTTCCTTTTCCATCTCCATCCAACAAGTCCGTATTTTTGTTACAAGCACATTCAATGTTTGACGTAGAAGTACTTGCCATTTGTTTACATAAACATCCATTTCTAAAGTCATTTTCCAGACATTTTCTTGTTTCATTAACAAATCGAACCAAACGTCCTCCATATTCTCCTTGATTATCCGTAATTGAGGAAAAGTTACCATGATGTCGTTCAACAGTTTCATTTCCCGTAACTTCGCTTTCAGAAACATTACTGTTTCCTCTCTCGTTTCTTCCATTTTGATTTTTTGATTGCCATCCTCTAATAAATAATCCGGTTTTTTGATTACTTTCCTTTTTGTCGGTTTTATAGTCTTCTTGACGGACTCTAATTTTAACTTCTTCGAACCACGCACAGATTTCACATTGTTTTTTAATTGTTGTTGTTGCTGGCTCTTCAGATCGACATCTTCGTTGTCTTGATCCACATCCATTACACATTTCATTGAAGACATCGATGGCGATTTTCCCACACCGCAATCGTTTAAATTCATTGCTTTCGTTTGACTCATTGCTATTTCGTCTTCGCTTGAGGAATATATTACTTCGGGATTCATTATTTTCACTTTCTTCACTACTAGAAATATAACTATTATACACGTTCAATATGTTCTTGATATAACTAAACATTGTCCAATAAAACTCAATTATTTCAGTCACTTTATTTATACTAACAATTTATCAATCATAAATTGATAACATTCAGTAAACATTAATATAATCAATTTATTTTTTTGCACACGGCGCACACTGCACACGCCACTCCAACTATACCCGCTATCAACGCATCAATAAAAGAGAAAACAAAACTCTTATATAGCTCCGCCACCCACCCATTCGCCGTCCAGATGACGTAGTATGTGTCTCTATAACTCTCAGAGGGAGACATGATAATGAGGGGAACATGAAACCACACGCACACCACGAAGTCCGATAGAGGGTGCATATGTAAAATAATGAGGCCGGTCTCTCTCTACCATCCTGCATCAGTTCCATCGCTTGCCAGAGTGTTGTGTAGTAGAGAATCCTTTATCAACGCTTGAAGATGTTGGGTAAGTTGTTTGCTTGCAGCTATGAAACACGTAGCATTGTCGCTATAAACGATGGAACATTTCCCTCGACGATTGACAAATCTCTTGAAGGCTGCAAGAAACGATTGTGTTGAGAGATCCATGACCAATTCCAGATGGATTGCTCTTGTCACCAGACATATGAAAACTGCTACATATGACAATACAGATTTTATTCCGCGTCGACAAGTAGGTGTGATAATCTACACCACTGTGAGTAAATGGTTTAGACGGGCGTAGTCGTACCGCAGGTAGATCTGCCATGATTTGGTGTGCCGGTTTTGCATTATGTCGGCAGCATGTTATGCATTTTCGAATAAATTGTCTGATTGTACTGCGACCTTTCGGTATCCAATATTTTGTACGGATTGTTTGAAGCATCAGCTGAGTTCCTCCATGAGAAGTGCTTCGATGAGTCTGTTCTATCAGTAGTTGTGTTAAGTAACTATTATGAGGCAAGATTATAGGATATTTTTCATCAAAGTCCAACAATGAATTTTTTAGGCGACCTCCCACGCGAAGAATGTGGTTTTCATCTAAGAACGGGCTCAGTGGAAGGACTTTACTGTTGTTTGATATTGCATTTCCTCGACGAAGGGCATTGGTTTCGGCAGGGAAGGCAATATATTGGACTACTTTGATCCAGGTTGCTAATGCCTTTGCTAGTTCCGATGCAGTCAACGGCCCACTCTGACGACCGGATCGTTTCAAATTGGAGTAGAATCTGTAACAGTATGCAGTTATACGCAAGAGCTTTGTTAGAGTTGAGTATCGATGTATAAGTTCAGGTTCATTCTCCTTCGTATGAGCAGCAAACACCCAAGTGCGTCGAAGTTCTTCGTGGTAGATGTTGGCCAATGTGATGAGTTTTGTAACAGCCAATCGGGTCCTCTCCACCATAACTGAAAATCTTTCAATTGTTGTGTTGACAGACCTCGGGAGGCACAATCCGCGGGGTTGTCAGTAGACTTAACGTGTCGCCAGTTGGCTTTTGGCACTAATTCGTGAATGCGACTAGCACGGTTGGCAATAAATGTCTTCCATTTCGCAGGATGGTCACGGAGCCAGGCCAGTACGACCGTGGAATCACACCACAGGTGAACTGGACTGTTGGTGAGATTCAGTGTGGCTTGTAGCTTGTGGACTAGTTCCGCAAGTAATGTCGCTCCGCATAATTCAAGACGAGGTAGAGACAGTGTTTTTAACGGGCTGACTCGAGTTTTCGCTGCCAAGATGGTCGTTTGAATTGAATCGTAATTATGGATAATTCTGAGGTAAAGGACTGCACTGTATGCGTTTTGTGACGCATCTGAAAATCCATATAGTTCTAAGCCTAATTGCGTATTTGTTAGTCCTACCCATCTGTCCACGTGGATGGTTGGGAGCAAATTGAGATCAGTTTGAAGCGCTAACCAACTGGACTCCATGTGAGGAGGTAATCTATCATCCCAACTGATTTTTGATAACCAAAGTTGTCGCATGAAGATTTTTACGGTTATTTTTACAGGAGATAACCACCCTAGTGGATCGTACAACTTACTGATGTCCGACATTACTGATCGTTTGGTTGGATATCTGGACTGGTACAGTTGAATGTGAACGGAAAATGTATCGCTAGTTGGACACCATGATAAACCAAGAGTGCTGATTGTTGTGTTGCCTACAACTTTTGAGGTATTCTTAATTTCTTTGTCTTCCTCTGGTAAACTATCCAGCAACTCTGGATAATTGGCTGACCATTTGCGGATTCGAAATCCTGCTGACAACAACAGTGATCGCAATTCATCTCTAAGATTGATTGTAGAGTTTGTAGTAAATGACCCAAAGAACACGTCATCGACGTAGAAATTCTCTTTTATGAGTTTAGCTGCTGATGGGTAGTGTTCTTCACTGGCTAGTTGGCTTAGAGTTCGACATGCTAGATATGGTGCACAGGCTGTTCCATAAGTTACGGTTAACAATTTGTAACATTGGATAGGTTGGTTTGAATTGTTACGCCATAGAATTCTCTGAAGATCCGTATCTTGTTCATCAACACGGATCTGCCGATACATCTTTTCAATATCGCCAGACAAAACAAATGGATACATTCGCCATCGCAGAATAATATCGAATATGTCATTTTGTACCTTTGGACCTACGTGAACAAGATCGTTTAGGGACACACCGGTTGATGTTTTTTGAGAACCATTGAACACAACTCTAAGTTTAGTAGTTGTACTACTGGTTTTAATCACTGCGTGGTGAGGCAAGTAGAATGTCTTCTTTGGATTTTCAGCTTCGTCCTTAACAGGAGCCATGTGATTTAGGTGTAAATACTCGTCCATAAATGCTGAGTACTCGTTCAAGAGAGTTGAGTTTTTAGAAAATCTTTTCTCCATTGACAACAGTGTTGATAATGCTGCCTCACGTGAATGTCCAAGTTCTACTGATTGAGACTTCAAAGGTAATTGGACAATGTACCGTCCAGACTTATCTCGACGACAGGATGCTTTGAACATTTCTTCACATTCAGTCTCCTCATGTGTCAAAAGTTTAGTTTTTGTGAACTCTTCCACTTCCCAGAATCTTTGCAAAAGTGTGTCTAGATCGAAACCGGTGCATAAGGTTGAAGTATGAAAGCTCGTAGAGGATTCTTTTGCCGTGTTCTGGATCCCACCAGAAAGAATCCAACCCAGTGTTGTAGACTGTGCAATTGGCGTCCCGACTGGTCCGCGACGAATGTCAGCTAAAAGCACTTGGGCATAAATGCTTGCTCCAAGAATTAAATCCACATCAGCTGGCTTATTGAACTGCGGATCGGCTAGTGACAATCCTTGAATGTGGAATATGTCCTTGGCGGTTATTGACTGTGAGGGTAAAACTCCGGTCAGGGTAGGAAGAACCAGTGAACTAATGTTGTAAACATAGCTTGAGTTCACGGCTGATATGATATCATGATTAACTTTAGCTTTGACAACCCCTGCGTTACAACTTCCGATACCTGAAATTTCGACATTTACCTTATGTTTTGGTAATCGGAGTTTGTTTACTAGTTTAGATGAAATGAAATTAGATTCAGAGCCCTGATCGAGTAGCGCTCTCGCTTTGATGAGTCTACCTTGATCGGATCGAACGAAAACCTCAGCTCTTGCAAGCAGGACTTGTGACCCGATGCACTTATTGTTCGATAAATGGGCCGATGAAGAAGCTGTCATTTGGGTCTCACTTTGTGAGCTACTAGTGAGCGTCGCTTTGTTAGAGTTCATTGATGATGTCACTGAATGTAACATTGTATGATGTTTTTGTTTGCAAGTTTTACATCGGTTTATGGATAAACAGTTATTAATAGAGTGATTGGGTTTTAGGCAGTTATAGCAAAGTCGCTTGTCCTTTGCGACTTCTTTTCGTTGTTCAATGCTCATGTTACGGAATTGAGTGCAGAAGATCAAGAGATGATCTTCGTGACAGAGAATGCATTTTTGTGCTGCTGATTTCGAAGAGTGATAAACTCGTGCAAAGGATTTCTTAATGACATCATCTTTTGTTCCATAACGTTTCTTGTCTGCAGTGCCGATTTTGGAATCGATTGCATTAAGTGCTTGTAATCGACCTTCGAGAAAAGTGACTAGTCCTTCAAATGATGGAACCACAGTTGAATCAGATGACGAAGTTTCCCAATCCTTCCTGGTGTTACTGTCTAACTTAGATGATAAAAAAAATACTAACCAGTCATTCCAAGATGTTACTGGTGTACCTAAATTCTCTAGGCCTCTAACTCGTTGAGTATAACTATCTAAAATACGTCGCAGTTCAGATTCGGACTCGGTCTTCATATTAGGAATGTTAATGATAGATGATATGTTAGCATTGACTAAAACTCGTGTGTTGTTGTACCGATTAGTTAAAATTGACCAGGCCGCACTGTAGTTGTTTCCACAAATTGATAGATGTTTTATGAGATTAGCTGCTTCCCCAGATAACGACGAAATTAGATAAGTGAGTTTGCTAATATCATCAAGGTTAGCATGCGACTGTACTAATGATTGAAAAGTATCACGAAAAGTTGGCCATTCAGTATACGAGCCATTGAACTTGGGTAAATTAATTCTTGGCAGATTCACTTGTTGAGTCACACCTGCACTTGGTGAAGGTGTAATTGATGAGTCAAGCTTAGTTTCGGATTTCGGTTTAAACTCATCAACTTGTTCGTTTAACCAGGCTAATGCTTCACTGAAAGCTGTTTCTATGTTGCTATATTCTTCTAATGACGGTTTATCACTACTAGTACTGCTGTCGGCCTGCGGTGTTACAGTCGATAATTGTGCATGAATATTACAATACTTTTTCCAATAACCACGCAACAGATCAATTCTCGCATCAAGAAACTATATTGTACGTTTTTCTTTACCGGTTTTTTGTGTATTCGCTACAAAATTTTCGATAAGTTGGCTCACATAAGTTAATTTAACCTGAGGTGTCTCCATGTTATTTTAGTGCAACTTAATCAAAACAATTTGTCACTCAGAAAGACTTTACAACAATTAAATGAGATGATAATAAATGGAACGAACTCACCGAATCCAGGTGCTTTATTCGCCCAATTGTTATTCTCCTACGGTAAATAACACTACGTTACAAATGAGAAAAAAAGTTGAGTACCCTCTTGCCATTGTGGTTTTTATTTCTCTATATTTAACGCATAATAAGAATATATATATATTTTTTTTCTAACACGTACCGTTTCTGAGATACAGTTACCAGTGAAAAGGATCGAAAAAATGAACACCCGCAGTATATATAATTTAGATTTTATTAAAAACTATTTGAAAATAACCGATGACAAAATTTTTTTCTAATATATTGCAGTAAAAACAAAGGCTAAAAACAAATATTGTACTCAAAATAGATAAAATATTTAACTTTTCCTCTTATGTGTATGTATGTTTGAAAAAGTATTCTCGCTTCAGACCCCAGAAGTAATCGCCTGACATAGCTGCGTTCCAACGACCTTGATACCGTCCCTCTAGCTTTTTTACATCCTGGTGGAATCTTTCTCAATGTTTATCACTAACGGTTCCAAGATTCGAAGGGAAAAAAGAGAAATGCGAATGGAGAAAATGTTAACTTTCAACGACATTCTGCATCCCATCTCTTCTATGTATGCATGTAACAAATTGTTTACTAACTGCTCTGTAACGTTCTTTAGCGATGTCCATGCGTTTAACTCTTTTTCATTCAGCTTTTGATCGAAATATTGCTCCTTCATTACCTGACGTATTTGTGGTCCTATAAATATTCCTTCTTTTAATTTCGCTTCACTTAATTTTGGAAAAATTGACTTCAGATATAAAAATCCCGCACCGTCCTTATTCATTGCCTTAAGAAAATTCTTCATTAAGCCAAGCTTTATATGAAGTGAAGGTAAAATAACATCTTTAGGATCAATTAAAGACAAATATTTCACATTCGATTTGCCACACGAAAATTCGGTTTGTTTTGGCCAATCTTTTATCAAGTAGTGCTTGTCAGTGGCTCTACTGTCCCACAAGCAGAGAAAACAACAATACTAATGAGTCTTATTTTTAGTTTTATGCAACCTTGGGATTTTACAGCCATGGTCATTACATACTTAAATTTTTATAAACATGCGTAAATTAGGGTAGTTCAAAAAATGATCGGCAGATACCTCAAAAACTAAACGTGATACGAATATATGATGTCCACTACTTACACAATATAATTAATAGTAAACTGTAGCAGCCATTCGTTTTATGGGTACTGATATTGTGTAACGTAGTGTAATTTGATGCTTAGGCGGTTCGAATGCTTCCAATGTTCAGGAAAATGTTTACTACACGTCACCTACGTGCACTTCACTATATTACAGTATTTTTACACTGTGCCAGAACACCAGCCACTAAAATCCGATAGAATCCGGCTCGAAGGACCAAAAATGTTAATGAGTGTAATTAGCACGAGGTCCGTGTAAGTTCAATCCGTTAAAAACTTTAAAGAAAACACCACATTTGAGTCTATTCGATTTAATTACGTCGGCTAAAATAAAGTTTTCACAATTAAATCGAATAGACTCAAATGTGGTGTTTTCTTTAAAGTTTTTAACGGATTGAACTTACACGGACCTCGTGCTAATTACACTCATTAACAAAAGACCCCTCATGAAGATTCGATTATGTCTAGTACAGCCTTTGGTACAATTTTTAGCAAATAAAGCTATTTTCAGAATTTCAAAATAAATTACGGTGCCCGATTTATTAGATGATTTCAATGAGTATGCACTGCTGGTAGAATCGTCTTCAAGATTTTGTTGGCTTAAAATAGTTTATGAAGCTTTCCAGTTATCTAAATTACTTTTGAACTTTATGCGATCAGCCAGCTTCTCATTCGGAAACAGCACATCAATATCACTGTCCTTAATGATTTTTAAATGATCAAGATTAGTATTCAATCTTAAAATATTTTACGTTGTTACTAAAGATCGCTAAGTAAAGTAAAAGTAAATTACGTATAAACTCGTCGATAACACTTCCATCAAAATCCCAAGATGTTATAGGAGATTATCTATTTCAACTTGTTGTATTGAATAAATTCTTTCATCATTGTGAAATGTTTGTGTAGGAAGAGCTGCAGGGAGAGTCGAATTTTCCGGCGAATATAAGTTTTCAATATTCTCCTTATTATAGCATTTGTTAATTTCAAAAAATTCACTTTAAATTAATTTACCTGCAACCGTCTCCAATTCCTCAAGTTTCCTTTTAATTTTACAAAAAGCCTATAGGAGCTTTTGGAGTCGCCAGCAATTTTTAAAAGGTCTTCGTTATCCAAGAACTTAAGACAATCAAAATCCAATCCTAATTCTTTAGGACAATTATAATTATTCCACTAAAATACAAAACATGACCCTACATAAAATACGTAGAAAATTTGGATATAATTCTTCCAATTTCCATGAACATAAAATATCATATAGCGGATCCACAACTCGAGAAATAACATTGCACATTGACTTAAATTGAATTAAGAATTTTCAGGCCTGTAGCAACAAAATGACCGGCGAGCCGGCTTAGTAAAAATTTGTCGCGTTGCTACTTTTCACTGTTAATCTAGTCACATTTGACTATGCAATTGTCATTTCGTTATGGAATAACAACTCAAAAGTCTAAGTTGACTATTTTGTTAGTAAATTTGAAAATCATTGATAGTCAAATTTACTTATGAAAGAATTACAGAGCAAAAATAACTATTTTAAAGTCAAAATGAAAACAAATAGTTAAATTTGACTAAGCCAATTTTTTACTATTCAATAATCATAACCCTGTGCAAATAACAATTGAAATATTGAAATTTTAAGAATTTTAACTATTGCTTGAGAACATTTTAACAACTTTTTGATTATTTTTCAAGTTTTATAGTAACAATCATGTATATGATTATGAGGTAACAATCAAAATATTAATAAAAATGTTCAACTGTATATGACAAATTAGTCTCACATGCTCGAAAAGCATGCAACATTGAGACATAATATATGCAATTCAAAATTGTATAATGGGTAAAACTAATGTAGAGGAGAGGGTTGACATAGAAAGTCCTTTCTCATACCTATCCTTTGGGGTCTTATATTATAATCAAGGGGCCAAGTTCGGGAACATTTCCCCCTCTTAATCGTTACTTGCATACTCACGCATATTTTCAAAGCACATATTTTCCATATACGTATTTTAAAATTGTTTCATATTTTAGGATGTTGTAAACAATACCCACTTATATCTATAACGTATAAATGTCTTAAAACATTTTTTATAATTATTGCAATTACTCCAAATTATAAAAAAACCCAATAATATTCTTTGTATTAATTTTTATAAAATGTTGCCTAGACACAACAAACACATTGAGGAATATTTGAAAAGTAGTTCACTAAGAATTCTGTAATAGTAATAAATGAAACATAATATTACGAAAAATATTAAATTATCATAATTTGTGTTAAAAACACTAGTTTTAGTTATAAGAAAAAGTGAAAAAGTTGTTGTGGAAAAAACTATTCAAAGTATTATACAACTGAAAAAGTAAACTTTTATTAATATTTTACACTAAAATCACTTATGGTTCATATAGTAAATTTTAATTGAATGATTATAATTGAAAATTGTAAGAGATTAAATAATTTAAAAATTTAGGAAGTAAAAGTAAAACAAAATGTTAGTAAAGTTTTGAAAGTAGTAATTAACTGTGAAAAAGCTCGTCATCACTCTACCATACTATAATGCACAAATCCTCTCGAATAAACATTTTATATGGAATCAATATCATCTTGTTTTGCGTCATCAGACACCAGGATACTTGCAGCAAAACATATGTTTCTTTGTTGCTACAAAATGAACAGTGAATTGTGTGCAAAGAAGGAGAAGAAAGAAGATCCTTCACGAAAAGCACCTTAATGTAGTCACATTTATTCAGATTCTAAAAACACTTTGTGATTGTATAAAACAATCAGAAAAAATTTAAGTAACTGAAAAAGATTAAACTCGGCCATGCTCAACGCTAAGAAAATCTCTGTAGTTAACGTGAAGTGCGCAATGTCTTTGGTAAATGATGAATGCGGATTTTGTGGATGCTAAATTTAACAAAATGAAACAATTTACTAGTGAAATAACAGGACCAACAAGAGTTGCTTTTCATTTTATGCAAGCGATATTTAATTCGCACCTGCAATTATAATTTAAAATGGCTACAGCGCAAACGGTTATGAACTTTTATGCCCCAACTGTGATTTAATTCATTTAAATTAAAAGATTGTGTCAAAAAGTGATTTTTTTTTCGTAATGGATCTGGAAATAACTTTAATTGCACCACAAGGATTAAAACATTCAGTTTAATAATAAAGAATTTTCGGTTGTTTTTGTCTGTATGAATTCGAACGGGATCTCTTGCCAAAAGTCCATCAAGAAAAATGTTTGTTTAATGTGTGTTTATTTTACACTTCAAAGTGGTCCTGCAGTGCGTGAACATTACAGAGGAATATAAGTTTTTGATTGCATCCTTTATTACTTCGAAGAGTGATGCTGCAAACATTAAAAATTACTTACTATGCCACCAGTTGTACAACAAAAGCAAAACTGAAAGTAAAACTGCTTTACGGAAGCTTGCAGTGTGAAAATCAAAATAAACGTTAAATATTTAATAACAAAAAAGTTTTCAGTACCTACAATTTTAGTGCTAGTGAATCATATGAACAAGAACTTTAATGCAAACAAATTTTGTCTTAAGAATCTTTTTCGAAGAATTTCAATATGATCCTGAAATCCATGCATACAGGATTTAATTTATGTTGACAAAGTGAACAGTTAATTAATCTACAGAAAGCAATCAAAAAAAAAAAAACCAAAAACATATTGCAATAAATTAAATATTAGTGTCAGTGAATTTATTGAACAATTTCTGTAACATAAAAAAAAGTAGTGGGAGATTATTGGAAGATTTTTTATAGATCTGTTTGCAGTTAACAACAAATCAATTTTACAAAATATAAATTTGTCAGTATTATTTCTCACTGTCTGCTGGGAATCAACTCCATAATGAAGTTTGAAAATGTTTAATGTTAAATTCAAAACTGCTACAAAAAATGTAAATAAAAAAATAAGATTTCCTTACATTAAATATTACATTAAAATTAATATAACTTTAAATATTATTAGATTAAATATTTCAAATTGGACTTCTTCAAGTTTAATGATATAGTTTTGCTACTTAAGGTTATGTCACAAACAAGACTCATATTTTCAAATCAATTTACTTTGTAAAATCATTAGGTTTACTTACTGTCCTATAAACAAATTGTTTTCGATATTACTGAAAAGAATTAAAAGAAAAGATATGAAAGATTATATTTGTAAATTAATTTAATTTTAAATTTAATATGGACCACTTTTCAAATATACTTTATGTGTGAGGCTTACTTTTTAAGCGGTTGTAGAAACACGTATAATAATTGAATGCAATATTTAATTTTTTTACGTTAAGCAAATTGAAAAATTAAAACAAAGAACTTATTTTGAAGTGACAATTCGATTTTATTTGTATTATATATTTAATGTTAAAAATGGATTATGTTGAGGAGAAGTCTACAACAATAGCTTTCTGTTTAACCCAACTAACAAACTCTCCAGATTTTGAAAATATCTCATAAGACTCTCTTAACTCTCTTCGATAGCCTCACAACATGACTGTTGTCAAAAGATTTAAATTAAGTCTCATAGTGTTATTACCTCTATATACAATATAAAAATCAATTGCATTACGTTAGTCTCGCAAAAACTCGAGAACAGCTCGACCGATTTGAATGATTCTGTTTTTCTTTGTCTCTATATAGGGGTGGTTTAGGAAAAAAGAAAATTCGGAAAAACCCAAAGCTTATGCTTACTTGCGGGCTTACTATTATTTTACCATTCCCTTTTGGTGGCATTTTCATATTGGACAGGGGCTCCATTTCGTTGTGCGGTTGTATTACTTGGTTTATGAAGCCCAAACTCTCGTACCACCGCCAGAGCGAGTACGGGAGTTCGCGCTCAACCACCGTACCAGATACTTTTAGGCACTGATGCCGCTTCTCAGCCAGGTTTTTCCCAGCCATGAATTTTCGATGAACTTCCTTTTTTTCACGGTATCAATTTCTTCACTCCACAAATGGGGAATTCGGTTGAAGACAAAATCTATCAACTTTCCAATTACAATAAAATTTGTTGACTTTAACCCAGGCTCTCAGATTCTAACCCAGGCATAGCATGTCTGAAATAGAAGTGCCAGGTTGCTGCTATTAGTAATGCTATAAGTACCCCTATAGTCTCTAAAAATGGTTTGTTTAAGTGCTGGCAACTTTTGAAGAGTTGGTTGTGTTCGCAATATATTCCACAAGGCTTACACTCAAAGGTCGATAGAACAATTCCAGTGGTGTTTCCACAATGATAAGCTATGATTCCATAATACAAGTCTGGCATGGTCCCATTAAAATTGCTAACCATCTTGTTATGGAGTGCAATATCACACACTTCACCATCGGTGTCTATGGCACCATACTTAACAGTGAATGCAGTTAAGTTCTCGGTGTTTTTTTTATGTAAATGCAGCTTTATTTTGAAAAAATGGTTACAAATGAATCATTCAAAGTATTGCCCATCGCTAGCTACAACTTTTTCCCATCTTTCTGGTAGAACTCGAATACCCTAACTGTAGAAGTGTTCGTCTTTTGAGGCTATCCACGAATCAAGCCAATTTTGGATGTCTTCATATGAGTCGAACTGCTGATCAGCCAGACCATGTGCCATCGAACGGAACAAGTAATAATCGGACGGTGCAATATCTGGGGAATATGGCGGGTGGGGTAAGACTTCCCATTTCAGCGTTTCCAAGTAGGTTTTCACAGGTCCTGCAATGTGAGTCCGAGCGTTGTCATGCTGTAGAAGCACTTTATCGTGCCTGTTCTCGTATTGTAGACGTTTTTCGCGCAGTGCTCTGCTCAATCGCATCAACTGAGTTCGATACCGTGTCCCAGTGATGGTTTCGTTCGGTTTCAGCAGTTCATAATAAATAACACCGAGTTGGTCCCACCAAATACACAGCATAACGTTCGCAGCGTGAATATTCGGCCGAACCGATGACGTAGAAGCATGGCCGGGCAGTCCCCATGATTTTTTCCTCTTTGGGTTGCTGTAGTGAATCCATTTTTCATCACCCGTCACGATGCGATGAAGAAAACCCTTCCTTTTTTGCCGCTGGAGCAGTTGTTCACAGACGAAAAAACGACGCTCAACGTCTCTTGGCTTCAGTTCATAAGGGACCCAAGTTCCCTGCTTTTGAATCATTCGCAACGCATGCAATCGTTTGGAAATGGCTTGGCGGGTAACTCCTAATGTTGAAGCAAGCTCTTCCTGCGTTTGCCACGGATCCTCATCAAGCAATGGTTCCAATTCAGCGTCTTCGAAGATTTTAGGCCTTCCTTCACGCGGACGGTCGTTGATGTCGAAATCACCGTCTTTGAAGCGACGGAACCAATCACGGCACGTTGTCTCACTTAGAGCACTATCTCCGTAAACTTTTCGGAGCTCTCGATGCGCTTCAGCCGCCGTTTTCTTCGAATGAAAGAAGAAAATCAACACTTCCCGCAAATGATGATTATTTGGCACAAAATCACCCATTTTCACACAAACCAAACCAACCAACCAACCAAAAGTATTTGAGGCAAAAACAAAAACACTAATGTATCAAAGCGGTTTGTTTATCATATGTCTAAGCTTGGTTTATAACGTTTTGGATATGTCAAAATAGACCAGCACTTGCTGCTAGAGCCATCTATTGATAAACAGCGAGAACTTAGTTGCGCACCTAATATAAGTACCCCTGTGGCAATACCTTTAGTCACTAAAAATGGTTTGTTTAAGTGCTGGCAACTTTTGAAGAGTTGGTTGTGTTCGCAATATATTCCACAAGGCTTACACTCAAAGGTCGATAGAACAATTCCAGTGGTGTTTCCACAATGATAAGCTATGATTCCATAATACAAGTCTGGCATGGTCCCATTAAAATTGGTAACCATCTTGTTATGGAGTGCAATATCACACACTTCACCATCGGTGTCTATGGCACCATACTTAACAGTGAATGCACACGCATTCAAATTTAGTGCAATAAATATTATTAATGCCTTTTGTACTTGAAACATGTTTTGTTCGTTCCTAAAATTTCCTTGTATCTATTTTTCGTGCCTCCTCGTGTAGGTTAGTTACCCGTTCTTCTTCTTCTTTCAATGTTTTCTCCGTGTATCCCCCATTTTTACATTTCTTGAAATTGGCCAATATTGTTTGAAGCTCTGTTTTTATTTTGCTTAAATCCTCCATTAATTACAATTAAACGTTTAATGCAGCGGGTGTGCTGAGGTATTTTTTTTCTCAACCCTCTCCTATGATTCATGTAGGCTTTATACATCAATTTAGTAAACTTGATTGCAACAATTATGGCTAATAGAAGTAATACTGTATGATTTTCGACAGATACAGTGTCATTAATAACCACATTATTAATAACTTGCCCGTTGTTGTCATTGTTTTTTGACTAAGTTTTTCCCATTGTCGTGAAGTGTATCTGTGTACTTAGTGTTTTGTGTTTTCAAATAATTCGCTTTCTCTCATAATTTATTAAGATTTAATTTTTTTTTTTTTTTTTTTTGCTATATCCCTATTCTAGTTCTCTGTGCTACTTAACTTTGCTACTAATTTTTCCTACTCTTCATGCCGTTCAGTTCCTTCTTGGTCCGATCTATGAGAATCTCGTACTTCTCGTCTTACTCCTTTGTAACCGCAATTTTTAATAGGCTTTTATACATGAAAAGCTTCTTCAATAGTATGGTCCGTTCTCCTCCTCTTTTTGGTTTCTTCTCTCCTCTATAGTCCGCTTCCTTGGTCCTGGGATGTATTCCGGTGCTTCTGTGGGTTCCTTAGATACTGGTTTGGGGACGTACGTCGCACGGCTCGAAAGGCTTGTGAATAGGATAACTCTATCCTAATCACGCAGAGGATGTTAAATGCGGAGGGGTGGATATACCGTTAGCGTGAGCTGGATCATCCCATTCCTCTACCATTGAAGATACTCATTCATGAGTTTATTTTGAACATTTATTAGCAACAACATCTTCTATACGAATTGATGATGAAAAGGACACAACCTGATACTCACGAAGTTTCAATAATGCACAGCTATTTGTGTACAATCTATTAACTTTTGTGACATCTACCGCTGGCACTTCTTGATCGTCTCTATAATCGACAGGCATATATATTTTCTGTTTTTCCTTATCTGTAACAGCTTTGTTAACGTTATATAGTAAAGCCGATCCCAGATAGCCTGCTGGACCTGGACATCGAACAGACGATTGCGCAATGAAAGTAGACATGCACAAATTAGTCCCAGTGGTATCTACATGCTCAACTAGAAATTGACCGATGCTCCCTGTACTACTAAATGATACAGGATACAGAGCCAGGTTCCTTGTCTCAGCCAATTTAGTCCTAATAACTCCCAGTAGTTCGGGATGATATGCAATCTCTTCATTGATAAAGGTTAGAGATGATAAGTTATTAGGGTCTATTCCTCCAGTAATTAATGAGTCCATTTGCTTAAGACTCCATTTCTATAAGAGTTTGAATATCTTTTCAAACCCTTTGTCGATGTCGCATATGCCCAAGTTGTTTTGCTGCTAATAGATCTCCCTAACCTTGTCCACTCTTTGGCCTGATGGTGATATTCTTCAATTTCGTCAATTGTGCCGCAAGTTTATTTCCGCAAATTATAATCCGCAAGTCACGGTCGCCATGTAGTAGTCGCAAATGTCGGGGAATATAGATGAATCGTTATTCGAATCTGAGCAGCTCGCAAGCAGTACTCAGTACCCAGTTATTTAGAATCTTGCCGCTTTAATTCTTGAGGGGCTTCAGTGGCTTGAAAGCATTACTCAGAACCCAGAGGTCTAAAACTTCTACGCTTAGAATGTTCGGTAACTTGAGTAGCTCGATAGCATTACTCAAAAGATCGATTCTCTCGACAACTCGAAAAGCCCTAGGGCAGAGGTCTAACAATCAGCGAATGATCACTTTACTGAATTCTCTTAGCCTATTTATATAAATTTAATATATAGTTCGAAGAGTCGAGAATGGCTTCTACTTTTTCAACAATTGTATTTTTAATTAGCATTTCATTTACCACAATTACGGATTCTCGGTTTTGGTTTACTGCAGGTTCTATAGTTGTTGAAATTTCTTGGTTTACTGCAGAATCCATAGTTTTTCAAATTTCTTGGTTTACTGCAGATTCTTGAAATATTTGAATTGGAACAAATTCTGATCTTATTGTAGAGATGTCAATGTTTGGTTGCCAATTTTGAAAATTTTCACCTAAACTTTCTACGTCCTTTTCGAACATATCTATATCATCTACTAGTTCTTTACTTTGAATACTTTTTATAGGTTTATGGACTTTTTTCCAATGAGTGAAAAGCGACTTTGCAGTTGCATATAAATTTCCGCATACAGGGCATCTTTTTTCTCCTATTCTACATGCTGCTCTGTGCTCCCTGAATCCAAAATTTAACAAAATAAATTCAATGACGTCCTTAGAATGAAGTGTTATAGAATTAGCTTGAAGTTTGAATATTCCTAAAAAACAAACCTATAAAATAAAATATTTTCTCTTACTCAAAATTGGAGGTGGTAAAGATTTGGAAGCACCATGAGCATTTGAGTCTAATACTTTTATGGATGTTTGAATTATGTTCCTCCAATTCTTTCTTCGATGAGAATGATGCAGAGCATTTTCTTCGTTTCTATTGTAAAATGTAAAATAGATTTTATTGATGGAATTAATATTGTATCAATCAAAACATCAATTTCATAAAAAAAATTAAACAAAATCAAACGCATTTAATAACTAATTGACTCAAATATTTCAAACAATAATGTGATCCAAAAGAAATCTAAAACAAAATCAAAATTATATTTGACAATTGTAAACAAAACTTTGCAAACACTATCTAATCATGCACAGGAATTAGAACGGATTCAATCAGAATTATAGCAATACTTTATAGAAAGAGCTCCCATGCAATAAAGTTCCACGCACGCGCCTTTTTGCCATACGGCCTTCTTTCTTAGAAAAACCTGATGCAAAAGAGATCAATCCCTTGTTACACGCTTCCTTTTATACTAAATTTTGCCCCTTCTGTCGATACAGGTTGACTCAAATTGCCTGGAAGTCCTTGACGGAACTTGTGGATCAACGTTCCAATTTGAAATTATTAATTTTCCGCATAAAAGTCTGCCATCTGCTGCATGTAAATAAATTGTCCATGGATAATTTAAATTTTGGATTGTCTAAATAATGAATGGTACGAACTAATCCGTCCTGCTTAACTACAAATGATTTTTCTACACTGCACTGTTAGAGTTTTTAAACATCGTTGTCACTGTTACCATGCAGGAATTAAATAATACTATGTATTATTGATACTTACGGTTTCCCTAGTCACACATTATATTCAAAAATTGCCTAGAAAGGCGATTCAATGCTCAAAGTGCAATTTCTATTTTGCCTTTGGTTCATGGAATTTGCCGGGTGTCATTTCATAAGTCAATGCCCGGGCAACGAATTGCAAACTTGCACTTTCGGCCAATTGGGGAATGTGTGAATGACTTATTGAGTGGTGCATGTTCTGCACTTTTTCCTTGTTTTGTCATGGATACTCGCGTGCGGTTTACTTTGTTTTAATTGTACTTATTTGTGCACGTTTTAATTTGAGTATCATGAATTTTAGTCTTTTTATTCCGACGATGTCCAACATCTAGTGAAGGCTTGTCAACATTTCCATCCGCCAGGTCTTGGGAGGCCCCAGACGGCATTGCTGTAGAGGCGACACTACAAGTTTCCTTGGGTTGATGGGCATCAACAGAAAGCGACAAGGAAGGTGGAATTGAAGTACGTACAACATCAGCTTCTGAACATCGCAAGGATAAAGATCCCAAGCTCGTAGAAATATTATCCATTAAATTCGAATTTGATAGAATAGTAGCTGAGAAAGAGCCGAGATCATTCTTCACCTGCCCCACACTGCAGCGGATATCCTCGACCAACGGCAAAACAGTTGTTGGAAGATCCGCATCGGCAAAAAAAAGAATGTAAATCACCAACCGAGCTCGACATGACAGAAATTTTAACCCCCATTTGATGCGTTTTTTCAAAAGAGCAGTAGATTCGCTTCTGATTTCGTAACAACCACCATGGTGTTGAGTGCGATCAGTTCATACACAACAGATTGCAGGCCCGCCCACCGATAGAGAAAAGAATGCAATTTACTGGTCACCAAAGCCAGCTCACCAGAAACAGTTTCAAACATAGACGTCATCATTTGAGCACAGGACAGGGTTTGATCTCCGAACATTCCAGACAAGTTCTTGGCTCCGAGCCTGACTGCTGCCGCAAACTACATCTAAAGCGGGAGGCGTGGAAAAACGAATTGCAAATTCTATCACATTTAATCACATCGCCCACAATTTTCCCATCGCACATCTTACAAGGTCCCATAATGAATGATAACAACGACGTAAACCAAAAACGGGTCAAAGAACTTTTTTATTCACTATAGCAATATTGTATTGGTTGTTCGCCGGATAATCACAAATCAAATTTATCTTGGTGTTCCAGCATAAACCTATAAATGTCATCATGTTTTACTTCATATATTAAAGAGTCTGTACACAATTTCCAGACAATTCTTTCTGCATAAATTCATAGTGGAAATTGTAAAGTGCTATCTTGATATATCCAGGATGGCCATTCGTATAGCGGTTTATTGAACTTAACTTCAAGTTTTCGCAGTTCTACCGCAACCAAGTTCTCATCGAAAATTATTCTGCTGTGGAAGTTTGGTCTGCAGCATAACTACTGATATCGTATCGTCCTTCCCATTTCGTACAGAGTTTAATGTTCGTATACTTGAGCACATTTTCCATTGTTTTACCGAAAACTGCGTTGTTCATTTTCTTGTAACTATTGTGGGATCTATATATAATCCCACTTCTGAAACTGTCGGATCTTTATTTAATCCCACTTCTGAACTGTAGGATCTATATATAATCCCACTTCTGAACTGTAAGATCTTTATATAATCCCACTTCTGAAACTGTATTGGGCCATTTTTTCGCGTGCTATGTGGCATGTGGCACCGTCTTGTTGAAACCACATGTCATCCAAGTCCAGCTCTTCCATTTTAGGTACAAAAAGTTTGTAATCATCGCACGGTAGCGCTCGCCATTCACAGTAACGTTCCTGCCTTCGTCGTCTTTGAAAAAGTACGGTCCAATGATGCCACCGGCCCATAATACACACCAAACAGTGCATTTTTCGGGATGCATTGGCAGTTCTTGCAATGCTTCTGGCTGCTCTTCACACCAAATACGGCAATTTTGTTTGTTCACGTATCCATTCAGCCAGAAATGAGCTTCATCGCTGACACAATTTTCCGATAAAAAAGTGGATCTTCATCCAACTTTACCACCGCCCATTCACCAAAAGCTAGCCGTTGTGATAGGTCGTGTGGCTTCAATTCTTGCACCAGCTGTATTTTAAAAGGTTTTACACCCAAATCCTTCCGCAAAATTTGTGCCGTTTATCATAGAAATTAAAAACAATGTGAGTATTCTCACTGAATTTTCGGTGTTATTTGTGTAGTGCTTGTAAGTAGAAATAGCATGAATTCGTAGTGTAGTATAGTGGAAAAGAAGTGCACCAGGGGTGTGGTCTCCTCCCTGGTGTACCTGTTAATGAATGCATTAGGGGTGCGGTTTCCTCTCTAATGTTCCGTACAGGAGCCAAGTCGCGTGGTGAGGTCGCGTGCAGTGGCGGAGTTCCCCAATACCTGGCGAAGCTATCCGGTTGCGGGCGGGAAAATTTGCCAAATCCACCTCACCACCGCATAAAGATTGGTATTCATTCATAAATGAATTGCAGTAATGTGCGAAAGTAGAGTGCAAATAGTAGTTTTGTACACTCGCAATTCAATGGTGTTTTTTATGTTCCTTTACAGAACCTTGTGTGGACGGGAGTGGCTACCTCACCGCAGTTAAGCAGCAAAAAAATAAATAATAGTAACTAATGGAATCATAACTAAATATATTTGTGTGTTTATGTGATTTCCGACCTTTTATTGGTTATTCCCTTTATTTAAATTTTTGTATTATGTTATACTTTCAAGGATTTTTAATTTTGTTGGCAAAATTTTATCTCCTATTTCTTTATCTAAATTTGACTTTTCTAACCTATGTCTTTTTTTGGGTATATTGCTTTCCTATGTAACTTCGATCACACTTTCTTTTATAGCTGTTGTGAGCTGTTGTGTTGTCTTCAGAGGATTCACAAATTGTGTTATGTTTTTGTGTTTATCCTTTTATGCCGAGGCCGAGACGGAACGGGAAACTCGTGGCTTACCCAGTCGATTACCAGGAATTCACACTATAAAACTTCATTCAGCAATAGTTGATTAATACGCAAAATGAATCACCAGAATTGAAATCTAGAAGAAAAAAAACCTAGAATGTCGTTTGATAGTTTTCATCTGGCGGTAATCGTGAAGTTATTGTTGGGTCGAGTATTCGATCAGCTGTGAGGTGATTTTTCCCTTTCAAATGTTCGGAAATTTCCTCATAGCTGAGCCGACCACAACATGGTATCTATGATTGCAAGCCATCATTAAAATCATAGTGACTGACTATGTCATACTCAATACCAGTTTTTGCAACTTTAGCATATACACTTCGTTTTTGCTGAAGCGATTGTGTTGTATTCCCATCCCAATTGTCTGTGTCACTCTTATCCTCCACAGCTTTTATTTCTTCCTCAGCAACTTCAAAACTCCTTAAATTCTCCCTTTTTCTTGTACAGGGCTACGTCATCCAATTGCTGTCTGGCTGTGAATTGGCATCTCATTAATTTCTGAATTACGCATAATTTTTTTTTTATATTGGGCGACAGGCGACGATGATGCGGAGTTGAGAAATGGGTCGAAGAATGTTGTTTGGCTAGGTCAAGAAAAAACAAAAACGGGATGCGGTTATTTAAATAATAGACGAATTAGGTTAAAATGTTGTTTTTATGTAGGTATATGTTACAGCGTACATTGTGGGCATTCGTAGTTATAGAATGCGGTTATTATTTCTGATAAATGATTGACATCTTTATGTCTTTTTAAAAAACAATTTGCGCCAGGAATCCACCTTTGGACTCCTCTTTACCGCCGAGGTACTGGCCTTGGTGCTTTTTTAAATCGTCAATCTGCTTTTGCGTTTTTATTTTTTCGGAAAATCGGAGCGGGATCAAAATATACTTATTATTTTTCAAATGCGTTATCACCCGAAGCCCGTACTTCATATTTACCAGCTTGAAGCATTTGATCGGGTACTTCTTCCCGACTTCCAACTCCGTGATTGGGACCATGGTATCACAGCCACAGCTGGGGCCGGAAATCGTCTGGAGCAACTCAAATGTGTTCTGTAAAGTAAGATTTCTTATTAGGTTAGGTACCTATGTTAAATATTAATGAAATTTTTTTACTTACCATTTTTTAAAGCGGCTGATTGCACATAAGGGTCCGGCTACTTCAGAGCTGATTCAAAGTTTTTGAGGAAAGGGAAAAAGGAAAAAGAAATGCTTCCAACCATCGCTGCGCTCTACAAAATTGTGGTAATATCTACCTATATATGTTAATTAATAAAATTAAATAAATTCAAACAACTCTGTGTGTCTTTATTTCAAAAAGTTTTATTATATAAAAATATTAGGTACTATAATGAAAAGTATTTCATAAAATAATCTGGAGTAGTTTTAATGCACATAAGAGGATCTAGATGGTATGAAAAAGTCTTCGTTTGACAAAAAGAGCACATGTTTGCTTTCACACTTTTCACAATAAAGTCTGAAATATTCTTCAACGCCCTCCAGTACGTTGTTGTTGTGGTGCATAACCATGTGTAAAAATTCCAACAGGTCAAATAAGTTGAATAGTGTGCCTAAAGTCAGCTTAACGGTAGATAATTAGAGATGGTGTATTCAACCAGTAGCTTCTCTTGGTTTGCAGGCATCGTGTTTCTTTCGAGCTCGACTTTTAAGGTAGTTAGGTGTTTGTGAACTGCCTGCCATCCAGAATATGAAGTTGACACCGGAAAACGGCCATGGCGGTAGAAAACTATTGTTTTCGATGATTCAATCTGCAGGCTGTGAAATTAATTGAACCGGGCACTACATCAACAATTAAAACACAAGCAGAATTTTTCCGTGGGAAATATCGACTCGCGATAAAAAAACCCACATTTATTCGAAATTGTAACACTCGATACTCGACAATCTCGACTCTCCCATATTCTTTTACAGAACTCGTTACTCCTTATATAAACTCGCTACTCCTAAAACAACCATTTAGACGAATTTGTGCGACTTCATTTTTTGTACAACTATCTTTGCTTGAAACAAGTACTTGTCAAACCCAATGGTGATTTTCTGATTGTGGTAACAGTCCAGAAAATATGTGTAGCTAACAGTAAATTTTTACCTTGGACCTCTGATGCCTTTTTGACTTTTTGTCTTGCTTCCAGATATTCTTTAATTTTTTAATTTTTTTCGGCACTGTCACTTCAATGCTAGCTCCATTGTAAATCACAGCTTTCAACTAACCGTAGTTTTACCATTTTTGCGTATTTACACCGTTATACTCAGATGTATATAACTGGTTATAGAAATCCCCACCAGACCGTAAATACTGTAATACCAAAGACTATATAAACATCAACAAATTCAAAAGAAAATTTCTTTTCCGGCATTCACATTCGTAAAATTTATTCAAGAATGAAATTTACCCAAAACTAGGAACAAAATATCTGTATCGTCCTCTTCTACGCCCTTCTCACAAATCTTTTTTTCCACAGGTGCAAAGTGCTATTGAAATATTGTCATGAAAACAATTCAAAACAGCACCAATGCAATGCCATCAGAAAATCAATATTTTTTGTGGCCCTCTGAAATCAGAGCAGTGCGCAGGCAGATAGTGAGATATCAGCTAGCAGAAAAACGCTTTTTGAAACAATCCACCGAGTCATCATAATATGGCGGTTCCTGCTGTGGTGACCCTGATCGCCAGATTTTTTTCTGTTGTTTCCCTTGACCTTTCCACGGTTATCGATAGCCTTCACGTAAGTACTTCCATGCTTCTTTGCAATCTGAAACTAAAAACTAAATTTGTTGTCAACAAATTATTTTAGCAATTGGCAGTTTTTACTATTTGAAATATGACTTTTGAAATATTCGACTTATTTCTTCCCATGCATTACATAAAGCATTCGAGTTATAAAAACAAATCATATATTAGTTTATGACGACCAACTTCTTCTGGCAATCTTTGTAATTGTTTTGTAGTAAAATTTTGAATCCTGTTTCTTTTTCTCTTCACATTCCCTTCTGTACTTGTCTTTTTGAGACATTTGTTTTTTCTAGACGTAGATTTGGCAAGAATTTGCTGCTTTTTTATCAATTTTAGTGAATAATCATCCGGTAACACCTCCAAATATTCCAAATCAAATATATCTTCGTTGTCAGACATATCACTCCAAAGATAGGTAGAGCAATAGAATCAACTCGAAAACAAATTTTTGCAAAAATATATATGATTTAAAGTTAATTGTCGGAGCACAGCGCCTGTCACCCAGCTACTTTGACAGCTCAAAAAATCGTTAAAATGGATTCGCGTTGCGTTATTAGTGAATTGCGAAAAGAAGTTGACGCGTGTTTGGAGCATGGAGATATAGGTGAAAATGCTCGGTTAGATAAATTATGTCGTATGCATGTTAAGAACTTTAAAGCTGCATGCATAGCAGAGAACGGTACCGGGAGAAAGCAGCACCTGCAAACTTGCATTGCCCGCGTAAGAGGATTGCAAGTGCAATTGAGGATCCAGAATCATCGGGGAGCAGGCAGCAGCAGAGAGAAAAGGAGCGACAGAGTGCGTTGGGAGGAATTGTATAATGCTTTTGCGTTAAGGATCCGGACGGGTGTTATAATTAACATAACGCATATAGAGCCCACTAAATTTTTGGAGGATGCTGCAGCGTTATTTATAACCAGAGTGAAGAATGTGTTGAATATTCACCATTGTGCTAAAATATCAACAAACTTAACTTGCGAGTTCATAAAGCACAGTTTAAATGATGGCGAAATTGTGAGTGATATAAAATATTTCAACACAAAAACAATGCCAATTGAAAGTGTTGATGACGGACAAGTGTGGTTCTTAAAAAATGTGCAAGAGGACCAATTAATACAGCTTGAAGAGTTTCAGGAAAAAGACAGTGGTTGGGCTCTGCACAGAATTATAAACTTAATTGTAAATATAAATAAGTTTGAGCCATTACGTGGATCCTCATTTATACCACTCCCGCGAGAAATTGCAGCAAAGCAGGCATGCATAAATGTAGAGAACAACGACGATGCATGTTTCGCGTGGGCGGTAGTGGCAGCGCTGCATCCAGCAAGCCAGCATACATATAGAGTGTCATCCTATCCCCATTACACGGAAGTGCTTAATATGAGCGGGGTTACATTCCCGGTACCCTTGAAGGAAATCGAAACATTTGAAAAAAACAATAATGTGTCTATTAATGTGTTTATTTTAGAAAACAATAGTGATAATGATAAAAATAAATATAAAACAGTTCCAGTTAGACTAACCAAAGCAAAAGTACTTAAACATATAAACCTATTAATGATTAAATCTAGTTCTGATGACTCTGCATATCATTTTTGCTGGATAAAAAACTTATCGCGTCTTGTATATAGCCAAGTATCCAAATGTAAGAACAAGAAATATGTGTGCGATAGATGTTTATTTTATTTTTATAGCGAGGAAAAACTTAATGCCCATGTGCCAGATTGTGAAAAAATGAATGAGTGTAAAGTGACCTTTCCAGAAAATAAATATGTAGAATTTAAGAATTTCAATCATAAAAACCCAGTACCGTTCAGTGTGTATGCGGATTTAGAATCCATACTGCATCCTTGTGACGATGATAGTGATAGCAGTACGCGAAAAATACAAAAACATGAAGCGCATAGTGTAGGCTTATATTTCCACTGCGCATATAACGAATCGCTATCATTTTACCGGTCAAATCGCAGTGAAACCTGCCTCAAGTGGTTTGCTACACAACTTGCCGAAATAGCGAGTATAGCTGAAACAGAAATGGAGAATATAAGGCCTCTAGCGCCATTATCACCGCGGGAAACTTTGATGCAGTTAACTAAACAATGCTGCCACATTTGTGAAAAACCGTTCAATATCGGTGAAATTCGAGTGAGAGATCACTGCCATCTGACTGGGAAATACAGAGGACGTGCACACAACAGCTGTAACATAAACTACAACGATTGCCGCACTATACCCATCAATTTCCACAATTTATCGGGATATGATGCACATTTTATTATCAAGGACGTTGCACTATCCATCCCCGGGAAAGTGGATCTTTTACCGCTAAATAAAGAGCGGTACATTTCATTCACGAAATACATTGAAAATAGCAGCATAAAGTTGCGATTCATTGACTCATTTCGATTCATGGCCGAGTCGCTAGATAAGTTGGTGGGGCTGCTACCAAAACCTGAACTGAGAATAACCCGGAGGGAATGGTTGCATTTGGATGATGGCAAATTTGATCTTCTAACGCGAAAAGGACTCTTCCCATATGATTTCCTCGATGGATGGAGCAAGCTCGAATATGATAGACTGCCGGAAGCGGAAAACTTTCACAATAAAATGAATGATACAGCAATTTCCACTGATGACTATGCGCATGCGAAGAATGTCTGGAATGCATTCAATGTTAAGACGCTAGGGGAATACTCAGACTTGTATCTGAAAACTGATGCCCTACTATTTACTTGCGGATGCGTTTGAAAACTTTCGCAGCATATCGATGGCAACATACGGTCTTGACCCCGCACATTATTTCACGATACCCGGTCTAACATGGGACGCAATGTTGAAGTACACTAAAATCTCTTTGGAGCTAATAACAGATGTTGATATGCTGATGTTTGTGGAAAGAGGAGTTCGAGGCGGTATAAGCCAATGCTGCTCCAGGTACAGTCAGGCTAACAACAAGTACATGAGCCACTTTAAGCCAGAAGAGGAGTCAAAGTATCTCATGTACTATGATGTGAACAACTTGTATGGATGGGCAATGTCTCAACATCTACCGACTGGGAATTTCACATGGATCAACGACTCCAATATTGATATCATGGCTATACCGGATGATTCGCCAACCGGATACATCTTGGAGGTGGATTTGGAGTACCCTCAAGATTTGCATGATACGCACAAGGACTTCCCATTCGGCCCCATACATTCAACACCGCCCGGATCCACACAAGGAAAGCTGCTAACCACGTTGGAGGCAAAGCAAAAATATATCATCCACTATAGAAATCTGAAGCAGTGCATCACACATGGACTTATTATTAGCAAGATTCACCGCATTTTGCAGTTCACCCAATCGCCCTGGCTTAAGTCGTACATCGATCTAAATACTGCGAAACGAAAGCTGGCTACAAGTAACTATGAGAAAGATAGTTACAAGAAAATGAACAACGCAGTTTTCGGTAAAACAATGGAAAATGTGCGCAAGTATACGAACATTAAGCTCTGTACGAAATGGGAAGGACGATACGGCATTAGTAGCTATGTTGCAGCACCCAACTTCCACAGCAGAACCATTTTCGATGAGAACTTGGTTGCGGTAGAACTGCGAAAACTTGAAGTTAAGTTCAATAAACCGCTATACGAATGGCCATCCTGGATATATCATGATAGCACTTTACAATTTCCACTATGAATTTATGCAGAAAGAATTGTCTGGAAATTGTAAAGTGATGTATATGGATACAGACTTTGATATATGAAGTCAAACATGATGATATTTATAGGTTTATGCTGGAACACCTAGATAAATTTGACACCAGTGATTATCAGACCAACAACCTATACAATATTCCTCTAGTGAATAAAAAAGTTCCAGGCCTGATCAAGGATGAACTTAATGGGAAAATTATGACTGCATTTGTCGGCTTGCGCTCCAAAATGTACAGCATTCAGATACAAGGCGAGGACTCCATCAAGAAAGCGAAAGGAGTAAAAAGATATGTGGACTGTCTGGAAAATTCCAAGATCATCACTGCGGAGCAAGAGAGTATGCGCTCATATCTGCATCAGGTGTATACTTTAAATCAGGTTAAAATCGCTTTGAGCCCGCATGATGATAACCGGCATATAATGGAAAACTCAACAGACACGCTGCCATGGGGACATTATGCTATCGAGTAAAAGCATGTGTATTAGATATATATTATTATTATTAACAGTGTAATTGTATTATTAGTATTATTAATGTACTTATAGTTATAGTATTTATGTAATTATTATTAATGTAAATTTATATTATTATTATTATTATTTAAGGGTCAGACTTGTGTCTGTCTCGGGTTATCCCGGTGGTGGTAGAATTCCTACTGTCGGGCGCAGCGCCAAGACAGTAGGACCTTGTGTGTATGTGTGTATTATTGCGATGTGTGTGTTTATTGTATCGTATTATTATTATTATTAGTATTATTATTAGTGTACTTATAGTATTTATGTAATTATTATTATTATTATTATTATTAATGTAAATAAATTATATATTATTTTTATTAGTATTATTAAGGTACTTATAGTATTTATATATAACTAATTATTATTATTATTATTATTATTATTATTAAAGTAAATATATATATTATTTTTATTCACAATAAATCAGTTTTATTAATCCACGAATCAGTTGCGTTGGAGTTTGGACTATGTAAAACTGAGCCAGCACCACCGCAGGAGAATTTTACATTTTATAATAATTATTAGTAATAAGTACATGTAAAATAAATAAATAAATTTACTTGAGCAAACTTCTGTGTTTTTACAAGAATGAAGAAGAAGAAGATAAGGTTTTCAGAAGTATATTACATCGGTTGTTGGGAAGAGAAAAAATCCATGTTTTCGTAGTTATTTAGCATATTGCGAATGAAAAATACTGTCCAAACACCAATATCAAAGAAACTCTAAAAAATAGAAATTTCAAAATAAAAATTTCTAAAACTCGCAGTATATTGAGAAAAAATCCATGTTTTCGTAGTTATTTAGCATATTGCGAATGAAATATACTGTCCAAACACAAATATCAAAGAAACTCTAAAAAATAGAAATTTTAAAATAAAAATTTCTAAACCTCGCACGGGGTGATCCAGGCATTAATGAGTTAGATAAAGCTTGTGAAGAGCACGATATCGCCTATAGAAATAATAACGAATTAAGTGAACGGCATAAAGCTGATGCAATTTTTGCTGAAAAGGCTAAGCAGCGCTACAAATCTACAGACGCGGGATTCGGAGAACGTTCAAACGCTTGGCTGGTATCTAAAGCTATGAAAGCTAAATTGAAATTTGGAATGGGAGTCAAAAAGAAGACACCCTGTCTTGGAACAGCTATTCGGAATGTTCGGAAAATTATAAAAGATGCGAAAGTAAAAAATTCTGCAGATGCTGTAAAACTAGGTTTGAAAGCTGGTGAACATGAACATGAACATGGTGAACATGAACATAAACATGGTGAACATGAACATGGTGAACATGAACATGAACATGGTGAACATGATCATGAACATGAACATGGTGAACATGAACATGGTGAACATGACCATGAACATGAACATGGTGAACATGAACAAGGTGAACATGAACATGAACATGGTGAACATGAACATGAACATGGTGAACATGAACATGAACATGGTGAACATGAACATGGGGGACATGAACATGAACATGGTGAACATGAACATGAACATGGTGAACATGAACATGAACATGAACATGAACATGAACATGGTGAACATGAACATGAACATGGTGAACATGAACATGAACATGGTGAACATGAACATGAACATGGGGGACATGAACATGAACATGGTGAACATGAACATGAACAGGAACATGGAGAACATGAACATGAACATGGTGAACATGAACATAAACATGGGGGACATGAACATGAACATGAACATGGTGAAAATGAATATGAACATGGTGAACATGATCATGAACATGGCGAACATGAACATGAACATGGTGAACATGAACATGAACATGGTGAACATGAACATGAACATGAACATGGTGAGCATGAACATGAACATGGTGAACATGAACATGGTGAACATGAACATGGTGAACATGAACATGGTGAACATGAACATGAACATGGTGAACATGAACAGGAACATGGTGAACATGAATATGAACCTGGTGATGATGGAAAAATAGGAGGAAGTCCTTGTTGGTAGAAAAACTAAGAGGAAGCCCCTGTTGACAGAAAAACTAAGAGGAAGCCCCTGTTGGTAGAAAAATTAAGAGGAAGCCCCTGTCGATAGAAAAACTAAGAGAAAGCCCCTGGTGATAGATATATAAGATACAAAAATAAGAAAAACTTTGCTTTATTTTTATTCGATATATAAACTTAAATTTAGTTATGCCCATGTCCTGGAGTCATCGCCACCTATAGGCCAGGCGTCATCAGGCCAGGTGTTATCGCCCATATCCAAGATTCCATCAACTCCTGGAATGGAGTCGCCAGGCCAAGCGTCATCACCCATTGATCAGGTGCCATCAACCCCAAGAAAGGAGTCGCCAGGCCAGACATCATGATCAATTGACCAAATATCATCAGTCCCATGGGAGGAGTCGCCAGGCCAGGCATCATGATCCATTGCCCAAGTATCATCAGCCCAGGTGATACCAACAAGAGGAAAGGAGGCTGCAGTCCATGCTTCATCATTCATCTGGTCCTGAGCCCTCTTGAACCCAGGGTTGACGAACTGGAATGTGATGTTAGAAGTAGTATGGTGCTTCACTTCTACTTGACTGAACTGGGACTTTTTAAGATTTTTAAAAAAAATCCGTTAGGTTGCAGAGTTCCAGTTCTAGATCATCTGGGCTTATGAATATAGATTGCTCGTCAGGCGCCCAGTGTATGCCATGACTCTGATCGGCAAGTGCTCGTAATTTTCCTATGAAGTCGAAGTCCATTTCGGTTCTCCCTATGGCTTGAGACTGTTGAAATGCATGAATTGCCCGCACCTTTTTATATTAAGGTTTAACAAAGCAGGCATTGTCCTAGCTCCCATGTTGCAGACTTAGCATCATCACGCATCGCAAGCCTATTTTCGCGGGATCAGCACACCGCAACTTTGATTATAAGCCTACGTAACCGCTAAGCAACATGCTCCTGGGCGGGCTTCCATTTTTGCAGGCTAGATAACATCCATTTTTGCATGCTCAGCAACATGCGTGCAACGGTTAAGTATTTTTTTTATTGGATCCTGATTGCCGCATAAGAATGTAGAATGACTTTTTTTGTTAGATATGCTGAATCTTACCCGCGAAATTAAGCTTTCAACGCATTTCTTTTGTGTGATAAGCTCCTCTTCATCAAGTTTACGTTTTTCGCGTTCTCAGCACACCTCAACTTTGATTACAAGCCTGCGTAACCGCTAAGCAACATGCTCCTGGGCGGGCTTCCATTTTTGGAGGCTAGATAACATCCATTTTTTGCATGCTTAGCAACATGCGTGCGCTGGCTAAATATATTTTTTTTTGTTTTTTTTTTTGGTTTTTGCTTTGATCTGTTCCTATAAAAGGATTCAGATATGCTCTTACGGGTCATTCGAAGTTTGGTTTCATATGAAAAGTGAAGTTATTAAATCAGTGAGCAGTAAAATGAATTCGTGTTTAAGGGAAATTATCTGTTGTCAGCGGTTCATTCAAAACAATGAGCAGGATTAAAAGCGGCTTCTGCAATGCGTGCGAAAGTTGAGTGAACTACCAGTGGCAGTAGAGCATCTGGAAATCACTGGAGTAGGAAGAATGTTAAACTCTATATGCAATACGCATATCCACGCAAAAAACGTTCGATATGAAGCGCAGACGTTGTTGTCTAAGTGGAAAGCAATGGCGGCTGCGGAATTAGAAATCAGCGATTATGAAGACAACATAGAACCAAATAATGATGCAGACGATGATCCATGCACTATGGCAACAATGGTAAGATCTTCAAACATAAAAAAGTCTTAGAATAATCAAATCAAATCAAATTTTTCAAATACTTTTAGACATCACCTCCACCTCTACTAAGTGGCAAGCTTGAATCCTTGGATTCATGCATACCAATGAAAGTTCCAACTTTTTTTCCCAAATACCAGCCTCAGAGGCCTAAGATCGCCGATGAAGAAGCAATTAGTGCCGCCACATCATCCAAGAGAAATAGGACAAAGGTTTACTCTGGAGTTAAACCCAAATCTCTGTGCCAAGCATCGTCGCTCTTTGATTTATGTATTCGACATCTTCAAAAAAATATAGATAGTAAGTGCTAATGAAGTTATTTACGACGATTTAAAAACAACACAATTAATTGTTACAGCTCTGAAATACGCTGGCGGTGTTCCATTTTAAATTTTAAAACCAGAGATGAATTGGAAAGCTGGAGAAAACTGTTTTTGCGGTGTAAGGAAGAAGAACAAAACAAACTGAAACTGGTCGTGAACAACATTAAGCAATCGCAAAATCAAATAGTGCTCCCTGTGCGAAAAACTCAATTGGTATACGTGGACACAATTGTAAAGCCTCCTCGTAATATTCAACGAAAACAGGAAATCTACGGTACAAAGTTCAATACATCAGCTACACCTGCATCTAGAGTAGCCTCACTGTCTAGCTTAATGAGTAAAAAACGACCCAGGGAGCAAGGAGGCACCCAACAGATAAGGCGGCTAGGAAGCAATGGGCGATCAAAAATGGCACCTTTAATGAAAAAAACAATTCAATGCATGAAAAGTGGATTCAAATAGTTTTATTGTTATTTTTAGTGTAAGATTGTTAATTTTTTTTTGCACTTCATTTGTCCTTAGCACGCAATCATGTATACCTTTACTCAAAATAAAGTGTATTGAAGAAAGGTGTGAAGATCGAAATTATTTATAAACTCCATTGCTCCGCGTCTGATGTTATACTGAGATCTTTTAAATGTTTGTATAATAGAAAGGCATTTTGCAATGCACAATTTCCTTTATGCGTTAAACACTTAATAGTATCTTTGTGTTGTTTTTTGAGTAAGCATAAAGCCGGGAAATCCATCAGGTCCTCAAAATTTTCACAATTTCCGAAGATGTCGGCTATCCATAAAGATTTTTCAGCTCCTTTAGCATAAATGGGCTTTCCTTGAAGCAGTGGTGTGAGCAGCATTTTCATTTCATCTAAATCAGTTAATCCTCCATTCCATGTCAATCCATGATAATTCTGATAAAGCCATTTTGCTTGAACTTTCAAGTTTTCAGGTAATTTGTTAAATTCATACGGCGGTTTTAAAATAAAATGTTGGAATTTGCTTCCATTATATAAAATTGCAACTTCTTTCGGGATAAATTCATTATGAGATCCTTTAAATCCTTGCACATCAATAATTACAGCATCCATTTTATCCAATTCTCCTTACTTCACCCGATAACGGCTTATACTCAAATATATTGTCGTGTAGAAGAAGGCAGAACGCTGATGTTTCCGCTGGTATGTTTTCCAATGTCTTGAATTCTAAACGTACATCCACAGGCCCCGACTTAATTGATTCGTTCTGATGTGAGCAATCTATTACAGCGACGGGAGCAATATCCTTGAACTGATCTCGTGAAAGTAAAGATTGCGAATGACGATGGTAATATGATTGTTGGAATTTTATGTACATTTCATAAAGTAGCGCAAACTGATTTTTATCAAAATTAAGGTTCAAGTCATCATACGGGAATGATTCGGAGTTTAGATGAGCTTTTACATCACAAAGCTTACAATGATCAAATTTGGATGCATCCTTAGTATGTTTGTTTTTTTTAGCAGTTTGCAAAGCGAAAATTATGAAGCGAGGCTTTTCCAATTGCGATGCTGTTTTCACAGTCCAAGAATGTTGAGTAGTTAGCGGCAATATCGGGTATTCGTAAATGTCCCAACTCCTAGTAATATACTTCTGAAAACCTTATCTTCTTCATTCTTGTAAAAACACAGAAATTTGCTCAAGTAAATTTATTTATTTTTATTTTACATGTACTTATTACTAATAATTATTATAAAATGTAAAATTCTCCTGCGGTGGTGCTGGCTCAGTTTTACATAGTCCAAACTCCAACGTAACTGTTTTTCCTCGAGGACCTCTATTTACGATGAAGTACTTTCCACTGTTGATGTCCTGTAATGCAGCCTCGGACATGGTGTTGTATCGTATTGGCAGATATACTTGGTGATTGTCAAACAATTCTAGGCGAATTCGAGCTCCATATGTTGTATTTTGCCTTCTTGCAGCACATATTTTGTACTCCATCCCGATAGCCATATCAGCCAAATTTAGGTATGATGTGAAGTCCAAATTCTTTAGTTCTGCGACGGTAATGAAACTTTGCACTTTACTGCTGGCTCTTTGAAATTAAACTGATGGAAATGTTCAGAGCTGCGTTCAATTTATACTCTAGCTGCAAAAGTGGTGGGGGGTAACACGATGACTCACGGCAGACATGTTCAATCATGATTATGATGACTCATAACCACACTTCCCCTTCACGGCAGACATGTTCAATCATGATTATGATGACTCACTCCCCTCCAATATTGTGAAATAAAAGAAATTTTTTTAACATCCGTTTATTTTTTGGGAAAGAGTTCCATAATTCTATGATACAATTTTACAAGTTTTGAAAGTTTTATAAAACTGTTAATGCCATGCTGACTCCCAGTAAAATGATTTATTGAATATGTCTGCTGGCTCCCAGTTTAACTATTTTTTAAATGTTCGATTGTCATATCCTGATTTTTCGTTTAGAAGAGATTTGTAGTGTGTACTTGGTTTATCTAGTTGGAGCTTCTTTTGAAATTTGGCGTAAACAGATTTAGCTGTCATCGGTGAATACCTTTTCGACTTTTCGCTATTACCTTTCAACAAATATTTTCGTTCCTCGTTTGAACCCATTTTGCCGCAGGAACCGCCGCTCGAGACATTGCTGTTTGAAAGCTGCAGGCTTAATGAGTCTAGCATTACGTTAAATAGTGCAGATCAGCATTGCAGGCTGAAATAGAATTCTCCAGAATTGCGCCATATTCTGCAATAGCTTTCCTCCCCCCTCCAGCACCTCTCCCCTCTAGCATCTATCCCCTCTAGCACCTCTCCCCTCCAGCATTGCGCCATATTGTGAAATAGCTTCCCTCCACAATTACGCCATATTGTGAAATATCGTTCATCTCGCTCTCGCCCCGACCAAAGCTCTATCCAAGACGCAAAAAAGATCCACCCAAGATGCAAAAAGCTCCACCCAAGACGCAAAAAAAAAAAAAACTCCACCCAAGACGCAAACCAGGGCGCCATCTGTGTGTGAGGCGGGAACTACACCCTGGACACAAACCCTATTTTTGGATCACCCTGTGACCTGGTACCCTCATAGCTATACTACTATTGATATTTGGCCTTTTTATTAGAAATAAAGAAATACGTATATCAGGATTTTTTTAAATTCCACACCTAAAGGGGTAAAATAGAGGATGAAAGTTTATATGGATATCCGCTATTTTTGAAGTAAAAAATTCTTTAAAATTTGTATCTTGCCTTTCTTTTTAGAAATAAAGAAGCACGTGTACTAGGATCATTTGAGATTCCACCCCCCACGGGGTGAAATAGGGGATAAAATTTTGTCGAAAATCCGCCATTTCTGAAGTCATGTTTCATAAAAATTGGTATTTCGCCTTTTTGGTTAGAAAAAAAGCTCTACCAACCTCTATCCTAATTCAACACCCCAAAACCACCCTCCATTAAAAAAACTAAACAACTATTATTGTAACCCGACTAACGGGATTTTCACCGCCCCGGGTGAAACCGGGTAGACACCGGCTAGTAGAAAATATAAAAAAATGTGAAGGGCGGACTCAGCCGCTTACATCTCCAACCAAATGAATCCCGTTCAATTATTTCTCAACCCAAGCCGAAGAAAAATTATGGACAAAAACAGACAAAAAGGGGCCCGAAGTGTGATCACATTTCGTCGCCGATTATGCCGTGAGGAACTAGAGAAAACTTTAACGCACGTTTGTCAGGTTGTCGTCGCCAACTGGGGGGGAGATTGATCCCTTGGCCGCGTCTGGGGATGGGAATTCGATGGCGGATCACGCCGTATCACCCATTCGCGGGAGGGTTTGGCCCACGCAAGTGTCGCCACTTCACTCACAATTATTGTTGGAGACGTTTATCCGTAATTTCACTTAATTCACAAAATTATGCGCAAAAACCAATGTGATCTCTCAAAAACACAAAAAAAACCTAGGAGGAGCGAGAAAGAAAAAGCAAAAAGGAAACAGTTCTATGTAAAAAGGAAAATCAAAAAAGAAACTACTGATACAATTAAATGTTGCTAAATAAATAAGGGAGGACTTGCCGGTCTTCCCTCGTGGAATCCGATGGGGCACTAAGGGGGGGGGGGGGATCGGCGGTCCTCGCGGTGGCTTCTCTCTTCCGGAACTGCCTTCTTTTGCCGATCGCAAAAATTCACAATTTTTGTTGTGTCCACTGATTATTAATTTCTGGGTTTCTTTTTTTTCCACTAAAATTACTTCGTGCTACTGATGATACAACAACAACAAAAAAAGAATTTTGAGTGCCAAGGGTTGGCCAACAAAAAAACGCGACTTTTTCCGGATTTTGATCCCCTTTTTTATTTCGCCACAACTCGATTTCTAATTTCACGGGGAGAGAGAACTAAAAATTATTAAGTCTTGCTTTCTTCCGGGTTCTGCACTGACTGCCGCTACCCAGACTCGCCGGTGCCCGTTTCCCCACGCAGTCGCGTCAGCCTTTCTTTTCTCTCCCGCATGCGCATCGGATCGAACATTCTCGAATCGAAATGTCAGTCCCGGTTCGCTACCAGTCAGGCCACATTTGCCAATAGGGATCGGGCAGATCATGGCCGCCGAGCTGGGACTGATTCCCCTCACTCGATTGTCATGCCGGTGTTGTCAACTGTCGGAGAAGGAATCCTGCACGTGCGTAGCTGACTTGAGAGGTTATCTTATTCAGCCGCCGATGAGCGTGAAAATTTCTCGTTGAATTGTCGGTCAGCTGACTGCGGCTCAGCTGTCAGGTGCAGGAAAGTTCTCCTCCGCCACACCGATCACAACAGGGTCAGCTCGCCGGGAAGCCTGCGCATCCGGGGAGTTCAAAAAAGGTCGGTGGGGTGAGGGTGGTGCCCTCACGCCCGAGTTCTCCTGCCCTACCGACTGAGCTAGCCGGGCACCGTGCCCGGTGCGTATTCCTCTTCCGTCTTAATGTAGGGTAGGCTCGTTCGTTCTGTGGCGGCTGGATGGCGAGTGTTAGTCGTCTTCCCCGGCCTAGTGGTGTTATCTGCATGTGGTGGCGGCGCTAGCTCCGTTGGGGCTAGCCTGGCCCGAGTGCAAGTGTTCAGGTTCGCCTCAGAGGTGGGGTGGATCTGTCCCTGCCTACGCCAAAACTTTTGGCCCAAAAGAAATCTAGTCGACCGTATTGTGAGAGAATGAAAAGAAGCTAGTGTTATAGATTATAGTTATGTGTTTATTGAAAGTATTAAATTTATTTCAAAACTAGGTATTCAGTATTTCATTGGGGTGTAATTGGGTATAATTCACGGCTCTTTTTTTTTTTTTTTTTTTTGATGGGGTTTCACTGGTTTCGGATGAGGGCGTCGGTCAAGTGGAGCGCCGCCATGTCCTTCGCCATCAGTGGTTTGGGGTGGGTCGCTACTGCCGACAGGTTTCCTGCGGTTACCCCCCAGCGGTCTCCTTCATAACGGTGGCCCACGAAATGGTATACTGGGACGGCCAGGCCCAGTTCCTCGGTTAACGCCTGCAGTTCCTCCTGTGGGGTCCCCTTGTCGGCCCTGGATCGTCGTGACCTTGTTGAGGGCTGCTGGGGCACGACTCGGGGAGCCACCCTTACACCGGCGCTTGCGTTACAGCTCCTGCCTCTGCCCTGGTTCGAAGGCGCTCCCTCGCCTTCTTGCCAGGACGTCGTCGTTGTTCCCGTCTCTGGGCGGGGTCCGGGAAGCGATAGGCAGTGTGCTGCAGCACCAGTTCGCTGGTTCTTATCGTGCCCTCCTTGTGGCCGAAACCGCGGCCGGTGTGGCGGTCCCTCCACGCCCGTGGTGGTGAAGATGGGCACGATCCCATTGGCCTATGCCAGCTTGTTTAGCCGGCACTTCCAGGTTTCCCCGGGTTGTAAGGGGCTCATATTGTCCATTTTAATTCTATAACGAAACGGAAGGTTGTTATAATTAGTACTGGCGTCCGCTACTTTAGATCGCGTGCTTTTCATCTTTCTCAACCAACTACAGAGGCATGCTAGATACTGAAGATAGCTGATAGAGAATAGCGATAGATGAAAAAAGAAGGTTAGGTAGGAGGTAGGTAAACGTTTATGTTCCATATTCCTCAGGAACGGATGTCTTTCGCATGGAAAATACCGAGACGGTTGCCCTGCATATCCTCCAGTTCGTATTAAGGTGCGTATTCACTTGAGCACGAACGCGAGCGAGGCAAGCCGCGGCCGAACGAATGCCGATCCGATCCCATCGGATGGCAGGTGAATTGCCGCGGTCCGAGGCGTCGTACAACAACAAACATACGTATGCTCATTCGGCCTCGGCTTGCCTCGTTCGCGTTCGTGCTCAAGTGAATACGCACCTTAAGGAATTACCTTTTCGGGCACGCACACGGCACTTCAAAAACTTGCGGAAGAATTTCGCACTTTGCTGTTTGTCTGCGTTGCTAAGCTGGAAATTTCGTCGGTAAACTTCCTGTCCTGTAGTAAAGCGAACTTCTTTTGCTCGGAGATTGTAGATTTTTGCTCCTTTGGCATGGGCACGTTCAAGGTTCTGTCGTGCCTGGCTTCTCATCATTTTCAGGAGTTCCGGCTGTTCAACTTCGATGTCTTCATTTAGGCAGGTTAGTCTCCGCAAGAGTTTGTAAGTGCTGCCGTGCGTGACCATGTGCTGCCCGAATAGCAGCTTATATGGAGCAAACCCTGTACCTTGATGTACGCTACTCCTCAAAGCGCCAGTAACGAGACTCAGATGTACGTCCGATTTGTCGTGTTCGGCTTTGATGTATGCTCTGAGGGCCGCAAGAATTGAACGGTTGACTCGTTCGGAGGGGTTCTCCTGTGGCAAGTACAACCCGGTCTTCATGTGGTTGACTCCATATCGTTCTAATAGTCTTTTGAATTGGGCTGCTTTGAAATGAGTACCGTTGTCGGTGACAATCGTCTCGGCAGACCCTATCAGGTGAAAGATCTCTTCTTCAACGTATCTGCAGATCCTTGCAGTGGTGGCTCGTGAGGACGAATTTCGTTAGATGGTCCAGCGCAACCAGAACGTAGGCGTGTCCTCGGGTGGATCGAGGATATGGTCCAAGCAAATCCACGCAAACGCGTTGCCATGGCCTGCTAGTGTCTGCCTGTTGTCCCATTGGAGGTCTCAAGATTGTATTCGGAGCTTTGCATTCCTTACAGGTGTCGCAATTCAGTACGTAGCGTCGGATGTCAGCAGTCATCCCAGGCCAGTAGAAGTATCGTTTAAGTCGTGCGATCGTTTTCCCAATTCCACCGTGAGCGGCATTTGGTGGATCGTGTGCGCGAGTTATGGTTTCTTGGATCAATTCTTCTGGGATCCATAGCTTCCAAGCTATCGTGAGCATACCTTATGTTCCTCGTATCGTGTAGTTGATCTGTGATCTCCATCTAAAATTCTAAAACAACAAGTTAGATTAAGGAAACTGGAAAACGAACTTTGAACTTCAAGTATACCTTAACAAAATCACATCATTCTATATTATATTATATTATGTAGTTGCCATCAGAAAATAGTACACTAAAACTTCAATTTTCACAAACGCGACAAGTACCGACGCGACGTTGAAATAAATTTATAACTGACATGGTCATGGTCTTCTTCTTTTTTCAAGTGAGAATGCTTTTATGCACATCTGTGGCGCGCGACGATAATTTTTAAACTTTCGTTTTCGGGAAGTTTACCTACCTCGGTTTCAACAACGACTAAGTCAGTCAATGGAATTTGCGCCATAATTGAGCAAACTTTTTTTAAGTCCGAGGTGACACCACTGGCTTCGAACCAATATTCTAGGCTTATGAAATATAGTTCGATGTTATGCACATTATCGATGAGTCGAGGCATTGGCATGCGTGGAATTGTCGCGTTTGCCAAAATATTATCCTCACGCACGGCCTCAGGAGGAGCAGCACCGTCGCCGTCGCCATTAGCGATTTTATTTCACTCAGTTTTAATTTTCTAAACAGAAGGTTTTTTATGAACGGCGTTGAAGAAGGTTTTGTGCCAAATGAAAAAATTGGACGCAGCTGCTGTCAACTTTTGCATGTCGGCGGTACACAAATGAAAACTCGATGGAATAACTAATTTTGCGACCTCTTTCTGTTAACTTCATTTTTCGCAGATTTTTCGCCTAACAGATTGTTAGGCCGGCGTCATACTATCCCGCTTTGCGGGATGGCAAGAATTCATTGCCGACAATGGACGCAGTTACACTGTCCTGCTATGCGGCACCCGCTAAAAACTGCGGGAAGCTGCTGCCGTGAACGGGAGGCCGGGACTGCGGGACAAAGCATAGTTCAACCACAGACAACTCACAAGTAGATCTGTAAATCCCTTGTAAAAGCGAGGACCAAAATCTTGAAATAAAAACGAGCTGATGGCCCCCTGATAGAAAGCTTGCTGCCAGCAACATTTCCAAAAATGATGCGACACAAAATATTTTGTTTAGCCACTTTTCTACACCATGCGATCACGTTCTGTTTAGAATTTTAGATGTATTATGCAGCAATCTTTGGATGCCTGTAAACCGGTTATTGTTTAGGCCAAGTTCGTCAAAATAGTATTTAACTAGTAAGGAAGTAATTGGTCGCACCAATTAATTATGAAATATCCTAGATTTAGCAAAATGCACTCATCCTATGTAAAAATCTAGACATGCATTTTCGTACATAACTAAGGCTAGTAATTGTCCGCGACTGCTTATTTTATATTCACAGTTAACCTGCAACAGTGCAGGTCATTCCTCTATCCGCAACCCGAGGACGCGCCCTGTAGCAGAACACCAATGCCGAGGGAAAAAGTTTTTGTTTGTCACTATTATTTCTTGGCGGTGCAAACATTCGCACAAAATTAATATATACCCTACATCTGAAATATTATTAAATATCATTTGGTCCAGGCAGTGTTAGAAATTGGGTACCATTCACCGAGTTAAAAGCGAGCAAGGTTTGAATATTGAAATTTAATTTAAAATTTTAAGTCTTTCAGATTTTTTACGAGAATTTCTGTCACCAATTTTTTTTTGTATTTCCCATGCACAATGTTTTCGTACTAAAACTAATAAAAAGAATTTTGTCATGCATAGTCTATGTTCATAGCAGGGATTTTGTTTATCGAACCAACTTATTTTATTTACACATATATTAATCAAAGTTTTAAGAATATTTTCCTTATAACTATTCGAAGTAAAATAATGTTCAAATATTTTTACAAATTCTTTGCAAATTAAAAAAAAGTGCTCTGTTGGAGAATAAAGGGAACCAAAGTTACTATTTTTATCATAGTTCCTAAAATGAATGAGCCATTCACTAGGAGCCGTAATTGTATTTTCTGAATTTATGCATTCTTTTCTACAAGCAGAACATGATTTCACAACTGTTTTACAGAAAATTCTTTGCAATACATAACCGGAAAAATATCGAGTGGCATTATCCGACAAACTAGTAATACTAGGTAATGAATTTATAGTTAAAGTTTCATTAGGCTCATCCTCACCTAATAAATCCTCAACCTCAGACTCAGGAATACTAGTGTTAATTTGTGAATTGTCTTCACTAATATCTTTATTTATAATGACGCTCCAATCCACACTAAGAACGTCATCATCGTCATCTTGGCAATTTGCAAATTTAGAAGTATACATTAAATTAACACAAAAAATTCTGCCAATTATTTGAGAAAACTCAGATATTGAAGGGTTTCGCTTTTTGAGTCTAATGTGGCTAAAAAGGTTTTCTAAACAATCTTGATTTAGTTTATTCGTACACAGGTAATAACATTCTTCCGAATTTTCGAACAATTCTTCCGAAAGCATTAAAGTTGCATTAATACTTTGACATAATCCATTTAAACAATTAATTTTTGTTTTTTTTGACGTTACTTGAAATTCTAAATTTTCGACATAAGTTTTAATATCAAGAAGATAAGCGTGGACCAAATTATTAGATTGTAAAGCACAACTATAGGGGTTTGGTGAATGAAGAGACTTGCTGTTAAGGCAATCAAACAAATTGTTCAATTTTTCAAACATATCTGCAGTGTTCCATGCTATATCCTTTAATGAATCACTAAATAAATCCAATTGATTTAATGTTCTTATTCCAGCAGCAGTTCTTGCACTAAAAACTTGAGCAGCAAGACTGACATTCATTTTTTGAAATCTATCGGGAGCTAAGTGTTCAGGCGTTAAACGGGGACAAACTCTTGTTGTTGATTGAGAATCAATTCTATATAGTTCTTTTAAAACTTCCCATTTGGAAATTCGCCCATCGCCATCTTTAAGTGGATAATTAATCAAATTATTTCGCAATGACTTTAAAAGGTGTGGTACATCAAAAAAGCCATATATTTTTCTATCTTCTAGGAAAAAATACGGTTTATCTTTGCTTACACCCAATTTTTTGTACAGTGATTGATTTGTTGTGCTTTGATCACAAACCATAGCTCTTACTGTTAAATTAATATTCTGACACTCTTTCATATTAGAAAAAATCATATTCTGTAATTTATCTACTGGGATGCACTTTTCTGAAACTACATAATTCAAAATATACTTCCACCCACCGCATAAACTTCTTATCATAAATGCACAAATATTTTTGCCAAACTCCGAACTTCTGTTCTCATCTCCTACACCGTAATCTACATAACCTTCTATTTTATCATATTTTTCGTTGTACTTCAAATCTACTTTTATAGCAATCTCGTCGAAAACAAGCACAACTTGGCGAGACTTACTATCAAATTTAGTAGTTGCAGTTTTGATTATTTCAAAAATATTCTTGTCGACTCCCGCCATAAGTCCCTTTATAGGCAGCCAATTATAAATAGATTTTTCTGATGGCAAACGGAACCCTAGTTTTTCTTTAAGAAATCTGTATGTAGCTGCCGATTTGAAATATAGAGCTTGAGCAACCTGTTTTTCGTTATCAGTGTATCTAACTTTATTTTTTAGTAACATTGTACAAAATGTTTTTGCATATATAGAAGCATTGGGTAAAGAGGCAATTATGTCTACAATGAACGTCGCCATGTATGACATACTTGAGAACTTAGATTTATTTTTCTGGATTAAAATTTTACGGCGCAAAAATTTTCTTTTAGTGTTAAAATTTTGTTTTCGCAAGACTTTGTTCATATTATTAACGATTTGTAATTTATTTTTTAACTTATTATTTTCTTTTCTATAAAAGTCCAAATTTCTTTCTCTACGATGGCAAGAATCACATTTAAATTCTATTTGAGCTTCTTCTAAAGTTACATTACTATGTTGAAGCTCTTCTAACATAAGGATATCCTCATTGTTATCCACAATTCCTTCTCCTTCGTCAGAACTTAAATTTAATGAAGGAATTGCATGGGAAAATAACTTTTTTTGTCCAAAGTATTGGGGCTCGAAATGTTTTTCGCAAATAATCGGGGTTTTTAAATTAATGATATGATCATAAGATAAATGACAAGCTCTTAACCAGAGATTATATTTATCAGAATTCTTTTTAGGAAAATTGAAAAATCTAACACGCGTATTAGAATTCGTACGATTTCGACATGCTGCAATGCAGCAAATTCTCTTATAAGGCGACATTGGGAAACAGAAATTTCAATAGAAGAATATTTAATCAACCAGTTAACCACAACTACTACTAACCGTAAACTGTTAGTTTACCAACTACACCAAAACCAAGTCTACTTCAATAAACCCTATAACTAATATCTCTAATTATTACTGCTTTTAAAAAATAATTAAATAATACCAAAAAATTTAACAAAATATGTCATGAATGTTCAAAATATATATAAAACCTAATCCAATGTAATGCTGAACTTATTCAATATAATATTGTTAATGCACACGCACAAAAAAGGGCACAGTTCTCAAATGTAATCTTCAACGCTACAATATATTTTTAAAACAAATTACGTTATTCACAAATCACAAGGCCAGGTTCACAAATAAAAACTTCACCTTAGTAGTCTCCAATGCTACTCTTTACATGGGTTACATAAATATTATGTTATAAAAGTTTAATGAACACCAAGTACAAAACACATAAATTTCACTTAAATATGCTTAGGTGGCACTATTCACTATTGATTCTGAATTTTGAAAATTTTTAACGATGACGTTCTTCGCAAGAGTTAAAAATGATTAGTAAGGATACCCTATCTACAGAAACTTACTGGACACTTTAGTACATAAACAAATTAGAAAAATATAAACTTCTCCTCATATTTTCTTACAAACTGGGATTTATATTACAAGAAAGATGAAAGATCTATGATATATATAACGTTAAAGGCGATCTTTGACCGCCTTGCGGCTTTCGTTGAACAAATCATAAAGGATTTCCATGAATTTTCCGAACATGACAATAAACTCATTTGTTCGCCAGTCCGTCTATTTGACGCTTTGATATCTCTATTTATGATGGCGACATTGCGACCTTTACCGAAAGGACTTATTATTGACTTTTATTATTATTATTGACTTTTATTAACAATAACAACCTATTGTCCTATTAATTGTCTATTATTTTCAAAATTCCAACCCATTTCTAATTTTGTTCATGCAAAATATATGTGAATGTGTAGGTAGGTATGTATTATGTATTGTAAAATGTCTGAATTTAATTAAACAAGAGTGAGAAGAAAATTATGTTTAAAGGCGGGGTCAGATGATAGAAAAATTCACAAATTTTAAAGCACATATTTTAATGACATGTTTGTTTGTGGAAATCGAGTCACACGATAAGCAAATCTCTACTTTTCTTAGGTGGCCTGGAGAAACCTTTCAAATATCCGAAAATATTCCGACATTAAGTAAAGATAAAACCAAAATTATTATGCACAAATTGTACATCCTAATGTACAAGTTGTGTTTTTGCTGTTGAGCTTTGAAGTATTGTTTGTTTTAACTTCTGAATGGAAATTCTGTTTTATCTCTAGTACTTATGAAACCTAAACATGAACAGTGATATAAAAATATGTACATTGTACATATCAATCATCAAGTTATTAGATTTTTGAATGGGGTCTGGGACCCGTGCAACCAGGCAATGTGGAAAATAGGCATTTTGAAGAATCGACGTATTTGGATAAGGTGGCAAAGATATTTTAAAAATCACTGGTTGGATCTTGATGAAATTTATACAGCATACTCTTGATATTACAACCTGTATCGTAGAATTTTCTTTTTTTCAAATTTCGAAAAATTTTGGCCTTTCGATTTTTTGTTTAATTTGGAGGAAAAAATCCCTGGGTTTTTGCGTATAAAACTAAAAGTTTTGGTTATAAAACAAAATTTTTGACCTGGATTAAGTTTTTAATAACAAGAATATGCTGTATAATTTTATAAAGTTCATCAAAATTCATTCAGAGGTTTTTAAAATATCTTGGCCATCGTATCCATTGTATCGTTTAGAGCAAAGGCGTTTAAGAGGCAAATTTACCAAAACGTGTAAAATCGGTCAACTTAGTACCCGATTTTTCTCTGTCGAATCTATACACAATAAAACTCAGCTAGTAAATACTAATTAAAATATAATGTAGATCGTATTATTTTTTATTCAATTTTTTTTTTTTAAATAGGTACATAATTATGTTAAAAAATTAACACATTTTTGAAAATCCTTTAGCATTAAATAAAATCAAACATAAAAATATTAGCACTGAGAAAAAATATTGTGCAAAAAATACAAAGAAGAAAATTCATTTCGAATCCAGCGAAAGCAAATGCTACCAAACATTCTTTTTATTGCAGCATCCGAAATTTTCATGGAAAGGATATAAATCTGCAAAAAAATAAAGAAGAAACGAAAGATCTGTTTCCCCCTCTAGTTTTCCCTCCTCGTCTTGAATTTTACCACGCTGACAACAAGTGTAGTAAGGAATATCGAGTCAATTGATTCCTTTCGGCCCAAATCAGTCAAAAACTAGAGGAGGAAAAACCTGTTCTAAAGCAACATGTTGTTTATTACATCAGTATGTGATCGTTTTTCTCCTCGCTTGGTGCACGCCCCTTTCCTTAGAGTTTCTCGCTGGTTTGGTGCCGTGGCCTCTGACCAAACTTTGGTGCACGACGCATTGATTTTTTCTGCAACTTGTTGTGGGACCAAAAGCTATTGTTTCCCCGTGAATCTCAACAAAACACGTAAGCAACACGTAAAGAAAGAGCTTTGAAAAATGAAATCGCGCCAGCATTGGGATTTACAGATCTACTTGTGAGTTGTCTGTGGTTCAACTTAACAAATACCACTATTGTTGTTGGTGAAGACGTTGATTTACTGGTATTACTTACTGCTCGAATTCCAACCGAAAAAATTATTTATTTTTTAAAACCTGGCAAAGCTCAACATCAATTGAAAATATATTCATCCAAAAGTTTATCTGCTTTGGCAAAGGTTCAAAATCATATACTTTTTTTACACTCAATAGCTGGCTGCGATACAACATCAGCATTTTTCAGGAGGGGTAAAACAACACTTTTTAAATAGTTTGAGAAACAAGATTAAGTTCATTGTGCTGAAGTTTTTAAAAAGTGTAACTCTACTCTACCAAAGATGTAATCACCAAAGGAATTCGCTTTCTTCTTTCTATTTATGGAGCTCCAAAAACAATAACCTGCTTACATAAGTTTCGATACGTATATTTTGTAAAAAATACTCGTAACAAAAAACGAGTGCAATTAGCTTCTCTTCCTCCCACCCCTGTTTCGGCTCATCAACATCTATTTCGGGTATACTATCAAGTTCAAGTATGGCTTGGTAATCAACTAGACCACTAGACTGGGGTTGGAAGTTAATCAACAATACATTGGAACCAATCCAGACTTTACTCCCACCTGCACCGGAAAAACTCCTCCACACAATTTTTTGCAATTGTAAAAAGGGATGTAATGCTAAATGCGGCTGCAAAAGAGTTGGATTGTTTTGTTCATTAGCGTGTACCGGTTGTCAAGGTCAATAATGCGCCAATGTTGATTCGCCACTAGAAGATTGTTCTTACGATATCAACGAGGAGACATCCGATTCATCGCTGTGAGAAGAATTTACTTGCACCCAGCAAGAAGAAGAAGTTCCTCTTCTGCAGAGATGTTAGATGATTCGGAATAATTTTCCCCAATTAGGTTCACAATAGATCGTGGAATAGGCCTACCGGGGAAACCACGTTAAAAAAAACGCGCCAAGTACACTACCTCATAGGTGGCGTGGAAACGTGTGTATATTATGAATAATGCAACTTTTTCAACTTTTGAATCATTATATCCAGAAACGGTGACTCTTAGGAAAAAAGTATGAAGACAATTTTTATAGATAATAGCATGATCTACAATTTAAGTAATCTATTTTTATAATAAAACTTACCGTTTGGCTGAAAAGCACAAAAAACTCATATTTGCAGACTTTGAACTTGAATAACTTTTTTTGCAAATGGCGGATCGATGGGGACTTTTTACATTTTACTTATAATGGTGTTCCGACCGTTCGTACAAATTTTCAGCTCTATGCGAATTAATGTAACCTTACTCCTATTTTTCGGGCTAATTTGACCGGACTATTAAACGACACAAACACAAATAAAATTGTGAAAGAGAGTGAGAGGATCAAATAAAACCGCAGCATCATCATCAGCAGGAGCATCATCGGCGTCCCAACTATTGACATCATCCCAACCTTCGCCTGTCGTTCCTGAGGTTCAAAGTAAGTATCAATACCCGAAATAATGAGCAAATGTCGGTACCATAACCCTTTTTGGAATATCCAAATTTGATTGCACAAACATGTGTCCCCTTATTCCAATTTTAGATACAAGTTTTCAAATACCGAAGTAATAAAGTATATATTGCTATTTTCAAAAATGTTTCCGACATTGTTATCAAATTGTTTTGGCACTTGTGAAGGGCAATTCAAATATGCAGACGTATTATAACACTCCTTAGTTCTTTTCAAACAAGGCTTTTCTTGCATACCAATTAATTTTTTTATTTTTCAGGATCTTATCAGGAAGATAAGATATCTAAGTCTAGTTTAAGAAATTGCTCGAAGGAAGACAAGTTCGTAAACAATATACAAATAAGGAGATCAGAAAGCGGCAGCATAATAAGCTCAGTAAATTTCTGAAGCCCAAAAACGTACTCATGGCTTCAACGGAATACGATGACTGATTTTAAAGTCAATACGATTCCGGAGGGCGGATTCTCGGCTTCAGTAATGTTCAACAACATTGAATACGAAGGACAAGGATCTTCGAAAATATCAAATGATATAGAAAACAACCCAGGAAAGGAAAATGAATCAGATCACAGTTAATGATAATAATAAAATTTGAAGAATTTGTATTTTATGTCAGAAAAAACATCAAAAAGTAATTAAAGCAGAAATATTAATAACATTTTATTTCAGAGAATTGGGACAATTACACACCACAGCAACTTTGTCGGAAACCGTCAGCCGACAGCCGCGCAGCGGACGAAGAAGACAAAAGGACAAGGATCGTCAAAGTGGGAGCTGCTAGCGCAGGATAAATTGATCTTTCTGGAGGACCAACGAAGATATCTGAAAGAAAACATCTTTTGGAAATAAATTAAATGAAAGAAAAAAATGAACTGAAGATGAAACAGTTAAAGGAACAACATGAAAGTATGATAAACAATACAATGCTATTACATTGAAATAATAAATGCAACATGATATGTTTATTTTATTGTTTTTCAGATTCCTAATATAATTTTCAATTTTCTTATTAAAAATTGCAATTTCGGTTTTTGAAAGTTACCTACAGGTTTTTAAAGTAGTTTTCAATGAAAATTGAAATTGCCGCGCCACGCAAACTGTAGGTTTTTTGCCTTCGTGTGTGACCAAAACCACACGCCTCTCTTTTCTACATTCCATTTTGACCCTCAAAACTCAAAAGTCCAATAGTTTTCCTTTCAGTCATCCACACACGTAAAAATGTGGCGTGTCACTCGCCCAGCAAAAATATGTATGGCGAAACGGCGAGGCCCGAGGTCGCGAGGTTCCAACCGGTTGAAGCCCAAAATAAGTTGTCCGAATTTCGAAATTTTCACATATTTCAATCATACCGAAATTTTCTCAGGAGTTGGAATAATATATACCTATATATATAATAAAAAATAAAATAATAAATTCCTTTCGGGAAAGTGCTTATCGATAATATTGCGCATATGATAATATTGAAAAGTCCATAATTTATCCACGGACACTGACCGACAACTGTTTGGTTGGATCCTAACTTAGAGGTACCGCAACATGTCAAATGTATATATAAAACCGTTCAAGTGTGCTGCCAAAACGAAATTAGAGATCAAGGTAAATTTATCCGTGAAGAATAATATGAAAAAGGGTTTAGTTAGATTATGTAGTTAAATCCTAGCAGAGGTTTCTCTGACGATTGATAGATATTTGACAGGTACGGTTTAAATTAAAAACGCACTTTTAGTTGAAATTACAGCTCGAATAACTGTTGACAGGTTTGGGGTACCCTCTCCTAGGATTATACCCGAACTAAATATTAATCTATTTACATAACTTCACATTTTTTATATTTTGAACGAAATTCTCTACAAAAGTTCAGGTAAAACAAATGTCGCCACTTGTCAATCGAACCGTGATCGAACCTAACCTGAGATGCGTCGCGCTATCGTGGGCAAAACCTGTCAACAGTTAACCTATAGGAGCCCATACACGAACTAAATCTTTGAAATCAATAAGTTAAAAACATGGGCCAATTTAATAATTGTGATAACTGCCAAACTTAATTTATTCTAAATTGTAAAACGACATCTAGCGTTTATTTATTATAACGTGGCAAACAAAACCTAGTGGCCATTGGTGTAACAACTCGTAAAGCGACACTAGTGACCATTAGTAACACGTAGAGTGACGTAGAGTGGTTTAATAAACTCGAAGTTCGCCTTGGAATATGTTTCCCTGAGAGTGCTTTTATTTGAAAAATTTGTATCCTTGTTTTCCAGGATCCTTGAACTTCATGATCCGTAAGTGTTAGTACCCGTTAATTTCTGTATTCTTTAATTTCAGGATCCGTTAATTTTTGCGTAGTTCAGTAACAATTATATGATTTACTAGCAAATACCCGGCGTGCGTTGCTACCCCTTTCCCAGCCAACGTTCCAACGCTTTCTGTTTGATTTTATATTATTCTTGGTATTACACTTAGTGTTGCATCTAAAAAGGACCGTTTGTAATTATTCGCTGTTCTCTTGTGTAAAAGTACACTGTCTGGATATTTTGCAGAACACCAAACCTGACTGAAAAAAAAACGTTTAATAAACTAAAACCCGATTACGGACAATTTTGCAAACTCAAAAATATGAAACAAGAAAAATCTTGGCGATTCCTAAAAATGTGTTAAGTTAGTACCTGAAATTTCCCATTATAATTATAATTATATAATTCGAATTTATTTGGACAAGCATTTCTCGTCTGGGAATAGCAAAAAATATTCATAGGAATTCAAAAAATAAATTAGAATTTGTGGTGCAATGTTATTTATTATCATTTTTATATAATATTACGTACATATATAGCACGAACTTTACGTACAGTACTATATACTTAGTAATTATTAGCACACATATACATCTCAATAATTTGTTTATTGAATAATTAATAATCTTCAATTATTTAGAATATAATTAATTATAGAAACAAAATAACGAATATTATTCTCTATTAAATTATCTTCATTATATCATAGGATAATAGTCTTCTTTTTTACAATCGCTTTATTATTTTTAATTTAACCGCTGCTAATTATTTAGTTCGAAATGCATTACTATATTTTGTTGTTTATTCATAATGTTATTTAAATGGTGTTTTCTCTGAATAGTATTACATATTATGTCTGTATGCTTACCAAACTACGAGAGTGAAAATAGAAAAAAATGGTACAATTCAAAAGAACGCCCTCACTTTGGAATAGTTAAAATTAATTATTTATTAACATTTCATCGTTTTTTACCATGAAAGAAACCATAAAGGGCTATTTGTTTTTAAATTCTTATTCATATTGTATTGTATTCTAAATTTATACAAAATATTGAACAATAACAAGTGAACTCCTTTAAAAAGCACTGAGTGTAACTGGGATGTTGTGTGTATGTGGATTGTGTATCGTATGTCTTATTAATACATATTATTAACATGCATGTGTAATGTTACAGATGAAAGTTAATACAGCATGCACGCAATTGAATTTTCAAAATAAACATCAACTTTATTTATTGTATTTATATATGTTCTTTGCTTTATAAAATGTTTTATTTTAACTTCTAAATTGATTGAATTCTTTCTCTATTTGAACAGAAACTGTTTAATGCCAACTGATGCAAAGTTTAATACATATTGTTACTTGAAATTCTTCGAAATCGCCTTTATAATTGGGTAATGTGTTTTTTTGGAAAACTTTTTTGTATAGAAATGTCTTCCACTGTTTTTTTTTTTAAATTTGAAAACATATTTGAATCCACTTTTCTATAGAAAGATCTTGTTTCGGTTCAGCATTTTTACTTAATCCGGCTCTTAGCAACTTTATGTGATACTATCCCAATTTATTTTTTATTGTTCAATTAATTATTGAAGCTCCAAATAATCTCATAAATGTACTTATTTTTTTTAGGAGAACGCTTCGAATTCAATTGGATTTGGAATTGTAGCCAGGGACATAGGAAAACCTTCTGTAATATACAAATGTTGCAGTTCTTTTCTACTATCTGAAAAGTACTATGTATGAACAACAATTAAAATTGGGCAAAAAAGGAAGTATATCTATTTTATATATTTGTATTCTCTTAGTTAAAAATAAATATTATTTATGCTTCTGATTTAAGTAATCTATAAACATTAAGAAAATTAGTACGAATCGTTTTCAATCAATGTTTATTTGATGGTATATATCGAAATTATTCTCCGCACAATGACTCCAAAAATTAATTAAACGAATATAACAATGACTGTATTAATAATAATATGAACTGCAATATTAATATACTTAGGTATATGATTTCACAATTTTATTATATTTTGAACGAAATTATCTAAAAACTTTCTACACAACTTTTGTAATATCTATCAATATAATTGTCTCAATAAAGAATTATTGTTCATTTTACTTTCTTTGAATTTTGTTTCTATTAATAAATTTAATTAAATTTCATTAAATAATATGATAATGTTAATTAATACCACGTTGGACACCACAATGAATATGAGTAAAATTTATCTTGTGCGGATGAAAAGAAATCTTAACTAAATACGGGAAAGAGTTGCTTTTAACCATTTAAAACTACCATTACATTTCGTCATAGTATGTTCATCTTTGTATACGTGTGATTAATATTAATAACACAGATACTTTAGTTTATAAACCTATTCAAATGCATTTACTTTAAAGATATTGTATGGACGTATAGTATCCGCGGTGAGAAATTAATAAACAAATCAATATACAGTATTTTGAAACACTATTTTTTTCTATCTTATAATAATTCCTCATTAGGCAATGCATTGTTATCTCAGGTAATACCACTAAATAAGTTCGCATGACAATGCAAATATATCAATAAATATCTTCCTTTTCCACATTGAAAATATAAAAAATAGAATCATAGAAATTTGGGTCGTATTGTAAGTTAAAGAAAATAAGTTAATTATGTTATGCTATAGAGCGGATTACACATAAAATTAATTTCACATGTAAACTTTCACATATTTGTTTTCTTAATTAAATAGTAAAGGTGGTAGTTATTTTCTCAAATAATATTTTATTAATATCTAAAACAAGGCAATATTAGATTTGGAAACCAATAAACATAAAAAACGATTAATTCGAATAACTAAAATATAAAATATTAGTAAACAATGTTTGGTTTGCAACAGATTTCGATTTCCTACTATTTAAAACGGGTTTTACTTAAAATTATCATATTGTAGGAAAATGAAATTCACAGAAAGTAATTATGCTTATCCTAAAAACCTTCCAGAAAGAGGTAAATTTTGGACAAATGTTGCTGGAGCCTGAGCTGGTGCCGGAGCTCCTCCTTGTGGGGGCGCTTGAGGGATTTGTTGTTGCATCATAATTGGTGGAGCCGGATTGTCGGCTGGCATGAATTTGGCTTAATGTGAAAATTTGATTTGTTTTAGGAAGAAAAAGAATAAAAGAAAGAAATATCATTAGATGACTGGTATTGCAGTAAATGTAAATATAGTAAATAAATGAGATATATCTTCTTAAAATATCTACAACACATTGACATAGTGTTTAAAGGCAACCAGCAAATCAGGTTTAGTCTGTTGTTTGTTCGTTTTTGTTATATTTCGTAATCGCGAATTGTATTAGCAAGCTCATTTTTCAACTACAAATATGAGGGAAGAGTAGGTATAAGGTAAGTTACAGAAAGCATAATATTTAATTACATTTAAATCACAGGTGTGTGTTTTAGTCGCCATATCTCTGCTATTGTTGCATTGTAAGTGATTGTATCTTGATGGTATTGTAGCATAACATTTTACCGATATTTATAGTTTAAATTTTAATTAAATTAGATGAAGTGGCATAGTTTTTAAATCCACATTTGATTAACGAATTTGTGTCTTTTTTGACAGTGGTATTTAACGATTGTATTTGATGTGGTTTTTTGTTCCATATTTGTTTAAAATTGATGATGTTAAAGAACACTTTAGTTGCTTTTCAATCATCTAAAATATTGTATATCGTATTTAACTTCCAACAGATTTATATTTTTAACAGTTTTAAGTAAGATTATGAATTGAAAATTTAAATTTGTCGCAACTAAAACGCCTTCAATTTTTATGCTGATCACTTTTCTCTACTTATCATGCATAAACAATGAGTTCTCACAAAAACAAATGTATCAATATTACTTTGTTCAGTTTGTTTCTGATATATATATATATATTTCCTAAATGTATTATTCATTATAAACTATGCATAAATTACTTTGGAAGCATATAAGAAGCACTTCACACACATAAATTTTCAAATTGGGCAAAGCTACTTCGCTCTTTAACGAGTCGAAAAGAAAAGTAATCATAAATTAATTTAAGTAAATTAATAAAATTTAAATTAAATTTTATGCGCATGTTGTGTATGTGGAAAAAGATAATTTTCACGAATAACGAAGAAATAAACGTTTCAATTATGCTGAATGCCTTTTTGAGAATTGCGAAAGGTAATTTTCAGAATTGTTTATAACATCCAAATAAACCAAGCATTCAACCCGCCCACCTCAGATTTCCTTGAAACTTCATTTAAGTACTCTTTTAAATCCTTAAGAAGATATTTATTTTTGAATATTTTTTTGCGCATTTCGGTTGTAAAAAAGGACATCTAACTAAAATTTCAAAAGAATGTGAAAAGGGCAAAATTAAAACATTTTTGTTTGGTTCATTTTACAAAAAATAACTCAATAGTGCTTTAGATTATATTAACCTATAAATGCGTATCGCATCAAAGTCACACCCTAGAATTTATATAATGTATTCACCAAGCCCGAATAAATTTATAAAATATATTAATATCAAACACTTTGAAAAACAACATTTTTAAAAATATTTCAACTTTTTTTAAGAACTAAAAAAAGTTCTTTCCCAAGAAGTTTCAAATTTTATATCAAGTTAAAATGAGTTATCACACAACTTTCTAGACTTTATAAAACTAGAATTAGATGATATTTAGCACTGGGTCCATGTTAAAAAAAAAAACGTTTTTTTTTTTTACAAGTTTCATTACTCAAATGCTACAAGAGATAGAATTTTTGAAAAATCAGATTTACGTTTAGGATGTAAAGGAGTATACAGTTATTCAAAGTAAAGGAGTACATCTAATAGTTTTTCAATCAAATCTAATTGTAAGATGGTCGGCTTGAAAATAATTTCTTCTTTGATACTTTATTTTTTTCTTTGGTTGATTTGGCATGGAATGCCCCCAGAAGGAAAAAATTATCCTTCTTTATATAGCTAGTTTATATTAAAATTGTTTTTTTAAAAGTACTGCTATTTACCTACATTTTGAAAATATGAAAAAGAAAAGCTTCCTTATTATAGCTTGAAACATTTTCCTGAATTTTTGACATTCATACCTATTTTCATGATGAACATTCTTTTGTTGCTGAGGAACAATTTTTCTAGCACAATGTAATCTCTAAGACAGAAGGCTAATGAATAATATATTTAATTAAATTGAATTGTTAGGCAATAGCTTAATTGAAATCGGAAGATAACGACCTGAGGCTAAATTTTACTCTTTGCAATATGTATAAATTTTTAAAATGGAAGTAGGTACTTTGCTTAGATGTAGATCTAGCGATACTTTTAATTATTTGTTACTTATTTTTATACCTTAACTTATTCTTCTTTGTTCTTTCCTGTTGAAGTAAATCAACAAAATTATTAAAAATAAATTTATATGAATAGCTATATTAATATAATATGATGCTGTAACTGTAGTTACTATATTACTGAAAAAGATCTACACAAAAAAAAATGTTTTTCTTAATTTAACCTCAGATGCATTGAAACAAAAGTGAATTGAACCAGAAATCGACAGGAAAACAACAAATAAAACATAAAGTTTCAATATTAAACCTTGATCCAAAGAAACGAAATAAATCTTACAGTTTTTTTTGGAAAAAATATTAAAGTTTTCATTTTGTTGTTTGTATACTTATTTAAGAATGTTAGACACTGTCACGAATAGTATATATATATATGAGTTTATTATTATTTGTTTTATATTATATTCGTCTATATAAAGTGAAATTATAGTACATAACCGTAATAACACTATAATATTAGGCTTTTTGACACGCAAATGAAATGATTCAGAAGATACAAAATAGGCAAAGGCAAATAAAATATTAAAAACCATATAAGAAATGTGATTAACCACATAGAGAATTTCTATTAATTTGCTTTCAGTATTCAAAAATCAATATTAAATAATAATATTATAATGTATAAATAATAGTTACTAATTAACGAATTTAATGCCGAACCTGAATTTTTTAGCATGGATTTAATTTAGACGATAACTGATGATTTTTTTTGCATTTTATATGACATTTTGCATATTTCATTTTTTTTATTATTTATTTATTTGCCGTCTACATGAAGTTAGCTATAATGGGATAAAATTTAATCAAAACAATTGTAATAACAGTATAAAAAATTTAGAAATTGCTTCGTGTTATATATTTTTTTAAATTTTTATATACTGTTTGAATCATAAGCCTTTTTTTTAAATAATATAAAACTCGTTACTGATAAATAAATTTAAAATGGGTTGAATTGTAGCAATGTGAAGATGTTCTTTGCACTCACCTACAATTATTGCAAGTATTACGAGTCCAATAACACCCATTATTATCATCATCTGAAAGTAAAAGCCATTTTGGTTACTTAAATATTATAAAATTCTACAATTGTACCTTTAAATTTTGTAACCAGAATTTCCTTTTAAGTTTTCCAGCTTGTTGTTCGAATTGTGAAGCACCTTGTTGTAAGGCATCTGCACGATCATCTAATTCTGATAATTTCTGATCTCTTTCCAATACCTTTTCTACATTTGTTTTCATAATATCCACCACCTATTTTACAGAAGAAAAAAAGTTTTGCCAAACGGATTTACTATCTTACATTATTACTATACGAACCTCATCTACTTGCGCCTGTGTTTGCTGTAACCGTTTCTGAGCAGCAATTTGTTGAGGATTCCTTGGTCCTCCCACGATTTCATCACCTCCGCTTTCCCCTGTTGCTGCTGTTGGTGCATTTGGATCGGCCCTAAAGAGTTTTAATTTTTCACTATATAGCATTGCTAACATTCATTTTGTTTTTGAATTTGTTTATAACGAACTTGAGTAGTAGTTGGTTGATTGTATTCTTACAGGCAGAACGCCAAAGGATTTCAAAAACGTTTTTCTTTGTAGTTTATGAATTCAACATGAGTTGCATTATTATTAAATAATTATTTATTGTTTATTATGTCAAGAATAATAGACATCAGAAACTGAGAAAAATTAACATTTTCATGGGACATTGATAATATTAAATTAAATCAACTTATTGTGAGGTGAGTCACAATTGAATGATGTCATTCTAAAAATAAAAATATATCAATATTTTTATGTTTTAACTCGGCAGAATTCTCTTGTGTTTAACAAATTCCACATACATTTATTCTATTTAGACAATTTCTTTTTAAAAAGAATTTGTTGCATATGTATATTTCTGATAAAATCTCATTAGAAGTTATTGTAAAAAAAATCTTCAAAAAGTTTAATGATTTTCCTTAAGAAAATCGTTTAAACATTCCATTCGCCGGAAAAATACTGTCATTTAAGGACAATATATATTTGCTTAATTGCATCATGACTTTAAAATGTATACGATTATGTGAATGTGTGTGTGAGGGCGAACATGATAAAATATCGATCGCGAAAAGGAAATGCAAATTTAATTGATTCGCATATTTGTAGTTTTTTCCACAGCCACTTGTATACAAAATATAACTATTGACTATTCACAGTGAAAAATATTGAGAAGCAAACAATGTAACACTTGAAAAATGTCTAATGAAATAAATACCACTGCTACTGCCAATTCAATGATGACGGAATCAAACACCCTATTCTAAATTCTGAAAATCATAAATGACCTACATTTTGCAAAATATGTTCAAATCAATTATTTATCCAACGCAAACCAAAGCAATCGTTTAATTTTGTAAATTTCTGGACTAATCGATATTCTACTTACATTTTTATGTTTCCTGTTCACTCTCACGAGCACTGAGTCTCTATTGAAGCTCACAAAATGTCGTCAATGCTGAACGATTATTCCCAGAAAATGTATCCTTTTTCCCTAAAAACTGCTATAGAATTTAAACATCAAATAAGTTAACCACAATTAATTACTTTGTTTGCACTCAATCACATGTAAATCACGTTTATACGTTGTATTTAATTCGATGATAATTTCTGTCGAACAAATCTAATTGTGCGACTAGGAGTTTTCAAATTAAGTAAAATTCCACTTTTTAACAATTTTACACACTATCGATTAATGATATTTCTTAGAACTGTATTTCTTAAAATTTTTACGGGATCCTTTAATCCTTCTTAGCCACTTTAAGTTACACCACTGTTCGAACGAACTGAAGTGTATTTTGTGGAATATATTTGTCTACTGGAGAAAATTTCCTTTAAAAGGATCCAAAAAGTTAGCCCACACAAACTTTATGAATAAAATTCATATAACGCGTGCGCATTAATGAGGGGTTACAACTTTTTGCGAAAAGCTATCTCAAAGCTGCGTTTGAAGTTGTTGAAATTTTCGAAATTATCTCTCAAATAAATTATCGCAAAGTTAAGGACACATTTACGCGATAGTCTCATTTTTGTCGAGTGCCGACAATATAACGATGGAATATACAGGGTGTCCCAAGAAGTAGTGTGAAGCGGAAGTCCAAAGGTAGAGCATATGAAGAGCTACCCGAATCACCCCCGGCCCCATGTATGTTCTACGATATTTGATAGTTTTCGAGTTATGAATTTTTTTCATGATTTTTACTAATTCGAAGACATTTTTGGTCACAGATAAACTGCTAATTGTTTTTTTTTCAATTTAGCCTAATATTAGACTTTCAACCACAAAAAGAATTGTATCCATAGTCCGTATCATTTCGCCAAAAGGAGTTTTTAAATGGCATTAGGTTCAAAATAATAAAATTTACCAAAATCTTTGAGGGCGATTTAAAAAAAAAATTCACATAACTCTTTTTTTTCAAAACTATTTTAAAAACTTTTTCATTAGATTGGCTATTTACCCTGTAAATTTTATTGAAATATTTATATGGGTTTAAACGTACAGGGCACCCTAACACCTATTTTATTTATTTATTTATTCATAAGTTTAATACAAGCCATAAAGATAACAATAAAACAATAGACCGTAAAAACTACAAAAACAAAACAAAAACATAACAACAATGGATCATAACGTACAAAAATGGCGAAAAAGGGAAGAGAAAGAGGACCACTGGCCAAAGCCCCTAATGTGATTAGCATGGTATGAAATTCGATTTAACTAAAGTTTATGATTGTTTAGCCATTTCCAACGTTTGCATACACCTATAACCAAAGTTATATAGGAATTCCATACACACCCACCTTTGGTCCTATAACTTTGGATAACTTTGGTTGTAGGTCTAAACAAACGTCGAAATGGCTAAACAATGGAAAACAAACGAAAAGCATTCGATTTAACTATAGTTTATGATTGTTTTGCAATTTCCAACGTTTGCATACACCTACCTCCAAATTTATATAGGAATTCCATACACACCCACCTTTGGTCCTATAACTTTGGATAACTTTGGTTGTAGGTCTAAACAAACGTCGAAATGGCTAAACAATCATAAACAAACGAAAAGCATTCGATTTAACTATAGTTTATGATTGTTTAGCCATTTTCAACGTTTGCATACACCTATAACCCAAGTTATATAGGAATTCCATACACACCCACCTTTGGTCCATACACACCCACCTTTGGTCCTATAACTTTGGATAACTTTGGTTGTAGGTCTAAACAAACGTCGAAATGGCTAAACAATCAAAAACAAACGAAAAGCATTCGATTTAACTATAGTTTATGATTGTTTAGCCATTTCCAACGTTTGCATACACCTATAACCAAAGTTATATAGGAATTCCATACACACCCACCTTTGGCCCTATAACTTTGGATAACTTTGGTTGTAGGTCTAAACAAACGTCGAAATGGCTAAACAATGGAAAACAAACGAAAAGCATTCGATTTAACTATAGTTTATGATTGTTTTGCAATTTCCAACGTTTGAATACACCTATAACCACAGTTATATAGGAATTCCATACACACCCACCTTTGGTCCTATAACTTTGGATAACTTTGGTTGTAGGTCTAAACAAACGTCGAAATGGCTAAACAATCATAAACAAACGAAAAGCATTCGATTTAACTATAGTTTATGATTGTTTAGCCATTTCCAACGTTTGCATACACCTATAACCAAAGTTATATAGGAATTCCATACACACCCACCTTTGGTCCTATAACTTTGGATAACTTTGGTTGTAGGTCTAAACAAACGTCGAAATGGCTAAACAATCATAAACAAACGAAAAGCATTCGATTTAACTATAGTTTATGATTGTTTAGCCATTTCCAACGTTTGCATACACCTATAACCAAAGTTATATAGGAATTCCATACACACCCACCTTTAGTCCTATAACTTTGGATAACTTTGGTTGTAGGTCTAAACAAACGTCGAAATAGCTAAACAATCATAAACAAACGAAAAGCATTCGATTTAACTATAGTTTATGATTGTTTAGCCATTTCCAACGTTTGCATACACCTACAACCAAATTTATATAGGAATTCCATACACACCTACCTTTGTTCCTACAACTTCGGATAACTTTGGTTGTAGGTCTAAACAAACGTCGAAATGGCTAAACAATCATAAACAAACGAAACGCATTCGATATAACTATAGTTTATGATTGTTTAGCCATTTCCAACGTTTGCATACACCTATAACCACAGTTATATAGGAATTCCATACACACCCATCTTTGGTCCTATAACTTTGGATAACTTTGGTTGTAGGTCTAAACAAACGTCGAAATAGCTAAACAATCATAAACAAACGAAACGCATTCGATTTAACTATAGTTTATGATTGTTTAGCCATTTCCAACGTTTGCATACACCTATAACCACAGTTATATAGGAATTCCATACACACCCATCTTTGGTCCTATAACTTTGGATAACTTTGGTTGTAGGTCTAAACAAACGTCGAAATAGCTAAACAATCATAAACAAACGAAAAGCATTCGATTTAACTATAGTTTATGATTGTTTAGCCATTTCCAACATTTGCATACACCTATAACCACAGTTATATAGGAATTCCATACACACCCACCTTTGGTCCTATAACTTTGGATAACTTTAGTTGTAGGTCTAAACAAACGGCGAAATGGCTAAACAATCATAAACAAACGAAAAGCATTCGATTTAACTATAGTTTATGATTGTTTAGCCATTTCCAACGTTTGCATACACCTATAACCCAAGTTATATAGGAATTCCATACACACCCACCTTTGGTCCTATAACTTTGGATAACTTTGGTTGTAGGTCTAAACAAACGGCGAAATGGCTAAACAATCATAAACAAACGAAAAGCATTCGATTTAACTATAGTTTATGATTGTTTAGCCATTTCCAACGTTTGCATACACCTACAACCAAAGTTATATAGGAATTCTATACACACCCACCTTTGTTCCTATAACTTTGCATAACTTTGGTTGTAGGTCTAAGCATACGTCGAAATGGCTAAACAATCATAAACAAACGAAAAGCATTCGATTTAACTATAGTTTATGATTGTTTAGCCATTTCCAACGCTTGCATACACCTACAACCAAAGTTATATAGGAATTCCATACACACCCACCTTTGGTCCTATAACTTTGGATAACTTTGGTTGTAGGTCTAAACAAACGCCGAAAAGCCTAAACAATCATAAACAAACGAAAAGCATTTGATTTAACTATAGTTTATGATTGTTTAGCCATTTCCAACGTTTTCATACACCTACAACCAAAGTTATATAGGAATTCCATACAAACCCACCTTTGTTCATATAACTTTGGATAACTTTGGTTGTAGGTCTAAACAAACGTCGAAATGGCTAAACAATCATAAACAAACGAAAAGCATTCGATTTAACTATAGTTTATGATTGTTTAGCCATTTCCAACGTTTGCATACACCTACAACCAAAGTTATATAGGAATTCCATACAAACCCACCTTTGTTCATATAACTTTGGATAACTTTGGTTGTAGGTCCAAACAAACGTCGAAATGTCTAAACAATCATAAACAAACGAAAAGCATTCGATTTAACTATAGTTTATGATTGTTTAGCCATTTCCAACGTTTGCATACACCTACAACCAAAGTTATATAGGAATTCCATACAAACCCACCTTTGTTCATATAACTTTGGATAACTTTGGTTGTAGGTCTAAACAAACGTCGAAATGGCTAAACAATCATAAACAAATGAAAAGCATTCGATTTAACTATAGTTTATGATTGTTTAGCCATTTCCAACGTTTGCATACACCTACAACCAAAGTTATATAGGAATTCCATACAAACCCACCTTTGTTCATATAACTTTGGATAACTTTGGTTGTAGGTCTAAACAAACGTCGAAATGGCTAAACAATCATAAACAAACGAAAAGCATTCGATTTAACTATAGTTTATGATTGTTTAGCCATTTCCAACGTTTGCATACACCTACAACCAAAGTTATATAGGAATTCCATACAAACCCACCTTTGTTCATATAACTTTGGATAACTTTGGTTGTAGGTCTAAACAAACGTCGAAATGGCTAAACAATCATAAACAAATGAAAAGCATTCGATTTAACTATAGTTTATGATTGTTTAGCCATTTCCAACGTTTGCATACACCTACAACCAAAGTTATATAGGAATTCCATACAAACCCACCTTTGTTCATATAACTTTGGATAACTTTGGTTGTAGGTCTAAACAAACGTCGAAATGGCTAAACAATCATAAACAAACGAAAAGCATTCGATTTAACTATAGTTTATGATTGTTTAGCCATTTCCAACGTTTGCATACACCTACAACCAAAGTTATATAGGAATTCCATACAAACCCACCTTTGTTCATATAACTTTGGATAACTTTGGTTGTAGGTCTAAACAAACGTCTAAATGGCTAAACAATCATAAACAAACGAAAAGCATTCGATTTAACTATAGTTTATGATTGTTTAGCCATTTCCAACGTTTGCATACACCTACAACCAAAGTTATATAGGAATTCGATACAAACCCACCTTTGTTCATATAACTTTGGATAACTTTGGTTGTAGGTCTAAACAAACGTCGAAATGGCTAAACAATCATAAACAAACAAAAAGCATTCGATTTAACTATAGTTTATGATTGTTTAGCCATTTCCAACGTTTGCATACACCTACAACCAAAGTTATATAGGAATTCCATACAAACCCACCTTTGTTCATATAACTTTGGATAACTTTGGTTGTAGGTCTAAACAAACGTCGAAATAGCTAAACAATCATAAACAAACGAAAAGCATTCGATTTAACTATAGTTTATGATTGTTTAGCCATTTCCAACGTTTGCATACACCTACAACCAAAGTTATATAGGAATTCCATACAAACCCACCTTTGTTTATATAACTTTGGATAACTTTGGTTGTAGGTCTAAACAAACGTCGAAATGGCTAACCAATCATAAACAAACGAAAAGCATTCGATTTAACTATAGTTTATGATTGTTTAGCCATTTCCAACGTTTGCATACACCTATAACCAAAGTTATATAGGAATTCCATACACACCCACCTTTGGTCCTATAACTTTGGATAACTTTGGTTGTAGGTCTAAACAAACGTCGAAATGGCTAAACAATCATAAACAAACGAAAAGCATTCGATTTAACTATAGTTTATGATTGTTTAGCCATTTCCAACGTTTGCATACACCTATAACCAAAGTTATATAGGAATTCCATACACACCCACCTTTAGTCCTATAACTTTGGATAACTTTGGTTGTAGGTCTAAACAAACGTCGAAATAGCTAAACAATCATAAACAAACGAAAAGCATTCGATTTAACTATAGTTTATGATTGTTTAGCCATTTCCAACGTTTGCATACACCTACAACCAAATTTATATAGGAATTCCATACACACCTACCTTTGTTCCTACAACTTCGGATAACTTTGGTTGTAGGTCTAAACAAACGTCGAAATGGCTAAACAATCATAAACAAACGAAACGCATTCGATATAACTATAGTTTATGATTGTTTAGCCATTTCCAACGTTTGCATACACCTATAACCACAGTTATATAGGAATTCCATACACACCCATCTTTGGTCCTATAACTTTGGATAACTTTGGTTGTAGGTCTAAACAAACGTCGAAATAGCTAAACAATCATAAACAAACGAAACGCATTCGATTTAGCTATAGTTTATGATTGTTTAGCCATTTCCAACGTTTGCATACACCTATAACCACAGTTATATAGGAATTCCATACACACCCATCTTTGGTCCTATAACTTTGGATAACTTTGGTTGTAGGTCTAAACAAACGTCGAAATGGCTAAACAATCATAAACAAACGAAAAGCATTCGATTTAACTATAGTTTATGATTGTTTAGCCATTTCCAACGTTTGCATACACCTACAACCAAAGTTATATAGGAATTCCATACAAACCCACCTTTGTTCATATAACTTTGGATAACTTTGGTTGTAGGTCTAAACAAACGTCGAAATGCCTAAACAATCATAAACAAACGAAAAGCATTTGATTTAACTATAGTTTATGATTGTTTAGCCATTTCCAACGTTTTCATACACCTACAACCAAAGTTATATAGGAATTCCATACAAACCCACCTTTGTTCATATAACTTTGGATAACTTTGGTTGTAGGTCTAAACAAACGTCGAAATGGCTAACCAATCATAAACAAACGAAAAGCATTCGATTTAACTATAGTTTATGATTGTTTAGCCATTTCCAACGTTTGCATACACCTACAACCAAAGTTATATAGGAATTCCATACAAACCCATCTTTGTTCATATAACTTTGGATAACTTTGGTTGTAGGTCTAAACAAACGTCGAAATGGCTAAACAATCATAAACAAACGAAAAGCATTCGATTTAACTATAGTTTATGATTGTTTAGCCATTTCCAACGTTTGCATACACCTACAACCAAAGTTATATAGGAATTCCATACAAACCCACCTTTGTTCATATAACTTTGGATAACTTTGGTTGTAGGTCTAAACAAACGTCGAAATGGCTAAACAATCATAAACAAACGAAAAGCATTCGATTTAACTATAGTTTATGATTGTTTGGCCATTTCCAACGTTTGCATACACCTACAACCAAAGTTATATAGGAATTCCATACAAACCCACCTTTGTTCATATAACTTTGGATAACTTTGGTTGTAGGTCTAAACAAACGTCGAAATGGCTAAACAATCATAAACAAACGAAAAGCATTCGATTTAACTGTAGTTTATGATTGTTTAGCCATTTCCAACGTTTGCATACACCTACAACCAAAGTTATATAGGAATTCCATACAAACCCACCTTTGTTCATATAACTTTGGATAACTTTGGTTGTAGGTCTAAACAAACGTCGAAATGGCTAAACAATCATAAACAAACGAAAAGCATTCGATTTAACTATAGTTTATGATTGTTTGGCCATTTCCAACGTTTGCATACACCTACAACCAAAGTTATATAGGAATTCCATACAAACCCACCTTTGTTCATATAACTTTGGATAACTTTGGTTGTAGGTCTAAACAAACGTCGAAATGGCTAAACAATCATAAACAAACGAAAAGCATTCGATTTAACTATAGTTTATGATTGTTTAGCCATTTCCAACGTTTGCATACACCTACAACCAAAGTTATATAGGAATTCCATATAAACCCACCTTTGTTCATATAACTTTGGATAACTTTGGTTGTAGGTCTAAACAAACGTCGAAATGGCTAAACAATCATAAACAAACGAAAAGCATTCGATTTAACTATAGTTTATGATTGTTTAGCCATTTCCAACGTTTGCATACACCTACAACCAAAGTTATATAGGAATTCCATACAAACCCACCTTTGTTCATATAACTTTGGATAACTTTGGTTGTAGGTCTAAACAAACGTCGAAATGGCTAAACAATCATAAACAAACGAAAAGCATTCGATTTAACTATAGTTTATGATTGTTTAGCCATTTCCAACGTTTGCATACACCTACAACCAAAGTTATATAGGAATTCCATACAAACCCACCTTTGTTCATATAACTTTGGATAACTTTGGTTGTAGGTCTAAACAAACGTCGAAATGGCTAAACAATCATAAACAAACGAAAAGCATTTGATTTAACTATAGTTTATGATTGTTTAGACATTTCCAACGTTTTCATACACCTACAACCAAAGTTATATAGGAATTGCATACAAACCCACCTTTGTTCATATAACTTTGGATAACTTTGGTTGTAGGTCTAAACAAACGTCGAAATGGCTAAACAATCATAAACAAACGAAAAGCATTCGATTTAACTATAGTTTATGATTGTTTAGCCATTTCCAACGTTTGCATACACCTACAACCAAAGTTATATAGGAATTCCATACAAACCCACCATTGTTCATATAACTTTGGATAACTTTGGTTGTAGGTCTAAACAAACGTCGAAATGGCTAAACAATCATAAACAAACGAAAAGCATTCGATTTAACTATAGTTTATGATTGTTTAGCCATTTCCAACGTTTGCATACACCTACAACCAAAGTTATATAGGAATTCCATACAAACCCACCTTTGTTCATATAACTTTGGATAACTTTGGTTGTAGGTCTAAACAAACGTCGAAATGGCTAAACAATCATAAACAAACGAAAAGCATTCGATTTAACTATAGTTTATGATTGTTTAGCCATTTCCAACGTTTGCATACACCTACAACCAAAGTTATATAGGAATTCCATACAAACCCACCTTTGTTCATATAACTTTGGATAACTTTGGTTGTAGGTCTAAACAAACGTCGAAATGCCTAAACAATCATAAACAAACGAAAAGCATTTGATTTAACTATAGTTTATGATTGTTTAGCCATTTCCAACGTTTTCATACACCTACAACCAAAGTTATATAGGAATTCCATACAAACCCACCTTTGTTCATATAACTTTGGATAACTTTGGTTGTAGGTCTAAACAAACGTCGAAATGGCTAACCAATCATAAACAAACGAAAAGCATTCGATTTAACTATAGTTTATGATTGTTTAGCCATTTCCAACGTTTGCATACACCTACAACCAAAGTTATATAGGAATTCCATACAAACCCATCTTTGTTCATATAACTTTGGATAACTTTGGTTGTAGGTCTAAACAAACGTCGAAATGGCTAAACAATCATAAACAAACGAAAAGCATTCGATTTAACTATAGTTTATGATTGTTTAGCCATTTCCAACGTTTGCATACACCTACAACCAAAGTTATATAGGAATTCCATACAAACCCACCTTTGTTCATATAACTTTGGATAACTTTGGTTGTAGGTCTAAACAAACGTCGAAATGGCTAAACAATCATAAACAAACGAAAAGCATTCGATTTAACTATAGTTTATGATTGTTTGGCCATTTCCAACGTTTGCATACACCTACAACCAAAGTTATATAGGAATTCCATACAAACCCACCTTTGTTCATATAACTTTGGATAACTTTGGTTGTAGGTCTAAACAAACGTCGAAATGGCTAAACAATCATAAACAAACGAAAAGCATTCGATTTAACTATAGTTTATGATTGTTTAGCCATTTCCAACGTTTGCATACACCTACAACCAAAGTTATATAGGAATTCCATACAAACCCACCTTTGTTCATATAACTTTGGATAACTTTGGTTGTAGGTCTAAACAAACGTCGAAATGGCTAAACAATCATAAACAAACGAAAAGCATTCGATTTAACTATAGTTTATGATTGTTTGGCCATTTCCAACGTTTGCATACACCTACAACCAAAGTTATATAGGAATTGCATACAAACCCACCTTTGTTCATATAACTTTGGATAACTTTGGTTGTAGGTCTAAACAAACGTCGAAATGGCTAAACAATCATAAACAAACGAAAAGCATTCGATTTAACTATAGTTTATGATTGTTTAGCCATTTCCAACGTTTGCATACACCTACAACCAAAGTTATATAGGAATTCCATATAAACCCACCTTTGTTCATATAACTTTGGATAACTTTGGTTGTAGGTCTAAACAAACGTCGAAATGGCTAAACAATCATAAACAAACGAAAAGCATTCGATTTAACTATAGTTTATGATTGTTTAGCCATTTCCAACGTTTGCATACACCTACAACCAAAGTTATATAGGAATTCCATACAAACCCACCTTTGTTCATATAACTTTGGATAACTTTGGTTGTAGGTCTAAACAAACGTCGAAATGGCTAAACAATCATAAACAAACGAAAAGCATTCGATTTAACTATAGTTTATGATTGTTTGGCCATTTCCAACGTTTGCATACACCTACAACCAAAGTTATATAGGAATTCCATACAAACCCACCTTTGTTCATATAACTTTGGATAACTTTGGTTGTAGGTCTAAACAAACGTCGAAATGGCTAAACAATCATAAACAAACGAAAAGCATTCGATTTAACTATAGTTTATGATTGTTTAGCCATTTCCAACGTTTGCATACACCTACAACCAAAGTTATATAGGAATTCCATACAAACCCACCTTTGTTCATATAACTTTGGATAACTTTGGTTGTAGGTCTAAACAAACGTCGAAATGGCTAACCAATCATAAACAAACGAAAAGCATTCGATTTAACTATAGTTTATGATTGTTTAGCCATTTCCAACGTTTGCATACACCTACAACCAAAGTTATATAGGAATTCCATA